>CAKXYN010000222.1:0-1408378 GCA_935064755.1 Tragelaphus eurycerus | reverse complement strand
CTCACTCTTACTGATCTATTATTTGTGATCCCTTGGGCATGGACATTTATCATGTTTGCTGATGATCTCCTAGATCATTTGATTTCTTTTAGAGTCATGTGGACCAGGCCTTTTGCATGAACTATTTTTTCACACTGGTGGTACACATCCTAGCTTGCAGAGGCTTTCCCATGGGAATTTTCATAGTTGCTTCTATTAGGGCCACAGAGGAAATCTCAGGACCAAATCTTTATTTTTACATCTTGCTTCAAGGATTTTGCATCATGTAGACAGTTTAAGAATTCAGATCTCATACCATCAGGCAGTGCAGTTTGGAGGATTCTATTTCTTGGGTCGTGAGTGAAGTTTTCCTAATTCTACTTTGATGTACAGGAAAGATTTACTTTTTCTGGGTCCTGGGCCGAATGCGGAAATTTGGCCTCAATGTCAGCCTCCATGGTGGCTTTAAAACCTCAATCTGCAAGACATGTATATGGTTTAGTTACATGTATATGGTTTAGAAACTGTTTAGCACACAGTTTCAACTAAAACTGCGATGTTTCTGGCACCTAGAGTTTCTCATTTGTGCTTTTGAGCTTGGCTATGTATTTTGATTTTTAAAAGTCATAAACATTTTGTAGTATTTCCATGTGTTTTGAGAAGGAGGGGGCCTTCATGCATGAGCACAGTCTGCAATCTTGACCTGAAAGCCCTTCCACTTCTTTACTGGCAGCTTCCACATCACATGGGTTATACTCCAAACATGCAGTTGTTAATTAGTAATTGTGAAGTCAGAATATGTTTTTCCATACAAGGAGAGTTGGTATGCTGATTAGATAAACGATAGTGCAAGCTTCACTGCTTAGGACAGGTGAGCCTCAAGGTCTGGGTGTCATTAGGAGAAATCCAGGTAGCTAGCTCAGCATGCATTCTCCATCACTCAAAATCTAGCTTTGGGGACTTCCTTGACGGTTCAGTGGTTAAGATTCCACACTCCAATGCAGGGGCTGCGGGTTTGATCTTGGCTGGTGGAACTAAGATCCCACATGCCACGTGTAATGGTCAAATTAAAAAAAAAAAAATCTAGTCTTGCAGTCTCAGAAATGCAATTTTCTTGGACACCAATTGTGGATTCACCTGTTAGGTAAGGACTCATTCCAATAGAACAGTCTGATTTGTTAAATCAGAATGTGAATTTTATAATGTATCGTGAGACTGGTAACTGCTGAAGGAATGAATGCTTAAGACCTCCTGGAGCACATTCTGTCCCTGGAGCTAATCTCTGTGGAAAGCCACGTAATAATCAGGAGTTTTCCTATGGAGCATGAAATCTAAGTAATGGGGTTTTTAATTATGTTATCTTGAAAGAGCCTCAGGACCTGACATATGCTGAATCCATGTCTGTAACAGGGGACTTCCTTGTCAGTGAGACCCTCACGTTCAAAGCCCATTTGATGAAGTGTTTTGTCCTCTGGACAGAGCTTGGGTGGTCACTGTCAGCGTTTGTTTTTTCTAATTCTCTCTTTTCTACACTTCCAGGAAGACCATATTCTTTCTGTAGATTTAATAGTTTCAGTCCAGTCTTGGACCTGGGAGCCACTGTTTTAATGTGGTTTTGCAAAGCTCTTCTCTGATTCACTCTGGGTGATTTCATAGTTTAACTTTCAGTGTGTAATCTTATTTCTGGCTTTGAAAAAAATATTTATTTATTTATTTGGTTCTGCTGAGTCTTAGTTGCAGCATTCAGGATCTTTGATCTTTGATGTGGGATCGTTTTTTAGTTGTGGCTTGCGAATTCTTAGTTGCGGCATGTGGGATCTAGTTCTCTGATGAGGGATTGAACTCGGGCCCCGGCTGCATTGGGAGTGCAAAATCTTAGCCACTGGACCACAGGGGAAGTCCCTGTTTCTGACTTCTTTGTAGTGGGAAGAAGACCCACTCACAGACAATGCCCTTCCATTTACAGCAATACCTATAACAACTTGGTATTAGAAAAATTTCAAAATTACAGCAGAGTTGGAAGAACTTTGGGAACAAAGTTCAAGAACCACTTATATGTTATATCTTTCACCTACATTTCACATTGATATTGTGTATTGTGTTTGCTTTATGTATATAAACTTACTTTTGTTTATTTTGATGAACATGAGATATAAGTTGTAGACATCATGCAATATAACTAATCAATAAATCAGCATATATTTCCAGGGAACAACTACATTCTGTTATGTAACCACAGTACCATGGTCATACCCAAGAAAATAAAATTAATTTATAATCCATATTGAAATTTCCCCAGTTATTCTAATAAGATCTTTCTTACACTGACTATTCTTAGTCATCGTTTGGGGAGAAAATGCTTTCAGAGTTTGAGGTGGCAAGCACCTTAAGTTTACACTCAACACAGATAGGTATTATCTTCCTTCTCTGCTCCTCCCACCTCTATCTATTCTTTCAAGGGAAGAATCAGGCATGAAAAAATTATAAAAGAGCAAGAAGGGAAAGCTGATTTGTAGGTAAATGATAGAATTATGACTTATGATCTTACTGACTCTAGCAAACAATACATACTCATCCAGGTGTTTTCCAAGTACATCCAGGGTTAAGCTTTTATATTCAGGCTTGCTACTGCTGCTGCTTTTTAGTCTCTAAGTCATGTCCAACTCTTTGTGACCCCATGGACTGTAACCCCACAAGACTCCTCAGCCCATGGGATTCTCCAGGCAAGAATACTGGAGTGGGTTGCCATTTCCTTTTCCAGGGTATCTTCCCGAGACAAGGATCAAAGCTCTATCTTCTGCTTGGCAGGCGGATTCTTACCACTGTATTACCACTTAATAGCTGGGGCCACGGGCAATCAAAAACACACTGACTTGAGATCCCAAGGCTCCGTCTGCTTCACTGTTAGGTGCTCTTCCCTGGCAAGAGTTCTTTTGCCTGGTGTGACCTGGCCTCACTTCATGATGATGCCTAAAAGCATCTACCTTTGAAGAACTTAACAGGCTGACTTGTAAGTATCTAAGGAAATATTCTTGTCCTGGATCAAGGCTGGGAAGATTTCAGGGTGCCCCTGGAGCAGCACTTGTCTTCAGATGCCAGCCTTGGCTCTTAGGCAGCTGGTAGACAGCTCTTCTTTAAAAGAGCTTCACTGTGAACTCTGCATATCTTTTGACCTGGTTTGTTCAAAGCCCGGAAAATGCGAAGAGGCTCTTAACCTGCCTTGTGCTCTCAGGGCACATGCAGGTCCTGAGCTACCAGCGGGGCAGGGCTGTATTCTGGTTCAGTGAGGATGGAGACCACCTGCCTACACAGAGCTCAACGATCTGAACTGAAATGAGACTACCTGTGTGTCAACATGAGTCTGTTAAATTGTTCCAGGAATGTCTTGCCCAGAAAGATGAGCCTGTAAACCAATAAATAACTTCACTGCTTGGATCAGAAAATTTCTCAAAACCCGTTTGTTCAGGCAATCATTTGCTCATCTGGGCAAATAGCGCCATGATCTGACAATGGTATACTTATCCAGACTTGCTTCAAGAACCTCACCTTGCTGTATTCATCAGTCCTAAAGTGCTACAACTTGAAGTTTTTCCTCTGCCAATCAGATCTGGGCACTCAGGGCCACTGGTCAGGCCAGGTATATATTAACTGACTCCTACCCTCTGCCTTCCCTGTAGCACTTGAACTTCTCCCAGTCGTCCCCATTGAGTCAACTGATTGTGCAGACTCCCACAATCCCATGGGCATGGTTTTTGTGTGATATGTTGGGTAAGCAGCAGCATTTGTGATTGTGTGATTGTGTATGAATCATGCCAAAAAGGATGTGATGGTTTGAAACAACTGAGTGTGTTCTCAGACTTTTAAAACTAAAATCTTTGGATTTTTGCAAAGTATAAAATTAAAGTCATCACTTTTGAACTCCACAGAGGAAGCACAAAAGTGTTTATAAGAATTGTACAGCTAGAGACATGCTTTTGACAAAATCTCCTGAACTCTTCCAAAACTGGTATTTAAATAGGACAATGATATATTTTTTCTAGAAGCTCTATTATTACTCTCATGACATGTCTTAGATACAAATGTGAATCTGTTTACAAAGGATATACATAAGTAAAAAAAATTATTCAAAATTAAGATTTTTCTCATGAATGGATTATTTCTGTTGAACAAAATAGGTCATGGCAGGCAGTTATACTTGGTTATAATGTAAATTTCTTCAAAGTAGTGTGTCAATTGCAAAAATGGTTATGAATTCTTCTCATCACCGCATCCATGTCCTCCCTACATGGAATCTGTGATTCTCTTTGGCCAACGAAATGTTGGCAAATGAGATGCAAACAGAGGCTTGAGAAGGACAACCACCACCATGTAAAAAAGCCCAGGTTAGCCTGTCGGATGATGAGACACACATGGTACAGTTACCCTTATCACTCATGCTGACAGCCAGCCCAACCATCAAACACGAGAGTGATGTCATTAGGGACCAGTCGATCTCAGAGGTGTGAGCAACCTTAACCAAACAGCAGCTGGAGAACCTTCCCTTGATGCCTTCCTGGAACTTAGATGTGATATGGGAGGCAGAGCAGCCATACTGTATCCATGAGGCAAGAAGCAGTCACTAAGGGACAGCTGAGCAGAAAGATAAGCAGAAACTAGGGTCTTTGATGGCATCATGGAGCTATATATAGCATTAGCTTTGGAAACTCTAGTTCTGGACTTTGTGTTGTATAAGAAAAAGAAAATGTGATTTTGTTCAGCCAGCGTATGTAGGTTGGGTTTCTGTTATGATATTCCTATCTGAAAAACTGGTGAATTAAAAATAGTTTTCTCTGCAGAAGCTTCTGTAAGAGTTCTTCTCCACCTCTATGCCCACCAATTCTGACAAAGTGAAGGAGAGTGGGGGAGCTGTGGATTGACAACAGGCAGAAGGGCTTTCTGGATTGACCAATAAAATCGGAAGGGCTTTCCAGATGGAGCAGAGGTCAGTTACCGGAAAGTGGGTTACTTACCCTGGAAAACAAAATAAAATAAGGCCAGAAGCTGGCAATGGCACCCCACTCCAGTACTATTGCCTGGAAAATCCCATGGATGGAGGAGCCTGGTAGGCTGCAGGCCATGAAGTCGCAGGGTCAGACACGACTGAGTGACTTCACTTTCACGCATTGGAGAAGGAAATGGCAACCCACTCCAGTGTTCTTGCCTGGAGAATCCTGGGGACGGCGGAGCCTGGTGGGCTGCCGTCTATGGGGTCGCACAGTCAGACATGACAAGAGACTTAGCAGCAGCAGAAGCTGCTAAGGCCACTAGATATGGAGCAGGAAGCAGAGGACGAAGAGAACAATGGATGGGCGTGTGAGAGGATGAGGTCTGGGGAAACACCTGGAACAGGCATAATAAAGGTCAAGATCATAACTGTAGGAAAGACAGCACGGTAAATTAAATGGGGACTTGGCAGACTGAAAGGCCAGATTCCCGACTCTGGTTTGTGGAGTTGAAGTGGTCGAGTTCCTGGCCTGTGTAAGGGCTACTCAGCTGCCTCAAGACTGTTCCTCAGAAAACAGCTGGAGTGAAATACCTCCTCCGTGTTCCCTGTCAGCTTGGATTCCAGAACACACGTTTCCCAAACACCTGAGCTCCTGGCTTTGCCTCTGGCTCCCTCTTCACTCTGCCATTTCGCTCTGCCAGGTCCCTTCCATCTGCATTTGGCTTCCCGAAATACAGCCGCCCTTCACCGCTGGGCCTCTGTGATTTACAGCCTCTGAGCATCACCGCGGAGCAAATAAGACATTCTTCATTTTCACACCTGACACAAGAGGAGCAGGAAAGTCAGTCTCCGAAGTCAGACTCGAGGGCCTCTTGATTAAGAGTTAAATTGCAGATGTGATTTACTCAGTTTGAGCGTGGGGAAAACAAGGGATGTGGAAGATAATGTGATTGGCAAACTCACGTTGCCATGTCTCGTGAGAGCACAGCAACGCGTGCAACTCGCGCGGAGGCTGTGCGGAGTCTGAACTTGGGCGTGGCCAAGGGAGGAGCATCTCTGTGATTGATGGACTCACTTCGGTCTGTTTCGGGGAAGGGTGAGTTGGTGAACTCTCCTGATGTCCGTTTTAAGTCATGTCAGCAGGATAAGTGGCGAAGGAAATGGCAACCCACTCCAGTATTCTTGCCTGGAGAATCCTGTGGACAGAGGAGCCTGGTGAGCTGCTGTCCATGGGGTTGCACAGAGTCGGACATGACTGAAGTGACTTGGCATGCATGCATGCATTAGAGAAGGAAATGGCAACCCACTCCAGTATTCTTGCCTGGAGAATCCTGTGGACAGAGGAGCCTGGTGGGCGTCTATGGGGTCGCACAGAGTCAGACACGACTGAAGCGACTTAGCAGCAGCAGCAGCAGGATAAGGGGTGTGATCAGAAGTATGAGTTGAGGGACATCTTGGAAGGAACAGGAATTCAGAGTCAAGAATTCTGGTCTTGATTTTGTCACATGTTGTGGGAGTCTCATGCCAGGACATATGAATGGGTCTCAGCTTCTTTAAAAATGAGTCTCTGGTGACTCAGATGGTAAAGAATCTGCCTTCCAATGCAGGAGATGGCATGACAGGTTCGATCCCTGGGTTGGAAAGATTCCCTGGAGGAGGAAATGGCAACCCTCTCCAGTATTCTTGTCTAGAAAACCCCATGGACAGAGAAGCCTGGTGGGCTACAGTCCAGGGGGCTGGAAAGAGTCGGACATGACTGAGCACCTAGCACTTTCTAACACTTTCAGCTTCTTTACCTAAAAATGGATCGGGACTAAATTACACAAAGGTCCTTTGGACTGACTTATGCCAGAGTGAGAGGTGAAGAAAGAGGTCTAGTGAGTTTAGAAAATATTTTTGATCAACTTTACCATGAAGAGCAGCTGAGAACAAAGCAGGAACTGGAGGGCAATGTGGAGTCAGGATAAGATATCTTTACAATGGAAGATAATAGAACACTTTATAGAAAGATAAAGCATCACTGTAGTAATAAAGTCCTGTAGTGATGAAGGGGAGAGGATGTACAGCTCAAGTGGCCTTTGATAGGATCAAGGATGATTAAGGCAGAGTATTTGGACACAAATGCCAAGTAGACGGCTGGATTTGATAATGGGAGAAGGAAGTTGTTTTCTCATCTGATAATTCCTATTTTCTCAAAGAATCACAAGATGATGCTGGCAGCCCAGGTGGTAGGGAGGTATTTGGGGGGTTTGACAAGGAAGAAGTCATGATAGCATCTCAGAAAGTAAGCAAGTGAAATGACTGGGGTCCTAGGGCTGGCTGTTGGTGAGATGAGTGAGTGAGTGAAAGTCACTCAGTCATATCCGACTGTTTGCAACCCCACGGACTGTAGCCCGCCAGGCTGCTCTGTCCATGGGATTCTTTAGGCAAGAATACTGGAGTGGGGTGCCATTTCCTTCTCCAGGGGATTTTCCTGATCCAGAGATGGAACCCAGGACCCCTGCATTGCAAGCGGATTCTTTACTGTCTGAGGCACCAGGTTTGAGGCTACATGGTCACAAATTGAAAGGGAGATGAGTTAACATGATTGTGGGATTTATCTTCCAGTGATCTGCTTTCTGAGTGCAGGCAGATGAGACCTGAGAGTGAAGCATCTTGAGAGTAGTGTTTGTAAAGAGGTCTTTAGAGTAGGGGACACACAGAATCTAAATTGTGTAAAGAGGAAAGTGAAAACTTGAGATCATGAAAAGATGTTGGAATTAATGAATTTAATGGAATTAATAAAATTGGTGGACTGGAGTTCTGAGGAAGTGTGCTAGAAGGTGGTGAGTAAAGCACATCTTTGTACAGGATTTGAACTCCTTTCTTCGTGATTTGTTTTGCATGTTGAAAATGGATTCTTGTGAGCCTAAGGACACTGGTCCAGTCCACACCCCTTCTTTCTCCTCAGTTTTACAGTCTTCATGTACTTCTGATGAATAAGTGAACAGGGGGGCTGATTCGTGTAGCTCACTCTCACTATTGCAGATCGAAGTCAGATCCCATGTCCTACTTACCAAATGTGGTCATGTCTTAGCCACTGGAGCGGCAGGGAAGTCTGTCCCCACCTTTGTGTGTTTTTGCTTGCATCTGTGCTCAGTCATGTCCACCTCTTTTAGAGCCCGTGGGCTCTCGTCTGCCAGGCTCCTCTGTTCATGGAATTTTCCAGGCAAGAATACTGGAGTGGGTTGCCATTTCCTCCTCCAGGGGATCTACCTGACCCAGGGATTGAGCTGGTGTCTCCTGCGTCCCTGCATTTGCAGACGAATTCTTTACCACTGTGCCACCTGGGAAGCCCATATGTGTTTTCAGAAGGCTTATTTTTGTTGGTTTAAGTGGAGAATCAGTGGTTTTCTCTGTTCTTTCTTTATGATTTCCTAGTCTGTACCACTGATTGGTGAGGGGTGTGTGTTGGCTGCTGATAATCCAAGCCTGGTGTAGGTAGAGATGGACTCATTTTAGGTAAGCAAGTGGTGTCACCTCCTCAGCCTACAAAGAACCCAAGATCTAAATGACAACTCTGATAGGAAGGGCATTAAGGCACATAGGTTGCTGCCATTACACAAATGAGGTCACAGTCCCGAAAAGGTTAATACCTGACCTATTTTAGGAAGAATACCACCATTGACTGTTACCGAAGACGAAAACCTTGAAGTCATCCTTGGTTTCTGCCATCTCTTTCACCTTCCTCCAAAAATCAGTCACTGTCTTGAATGAATAAATGAGTGAATGAATGAATGAATCTATACAACTTCAGTTTAGATTTTGTTGAGGTGGATAAAATATTACTGTCTCACTTCTTTCCATTCCCACTGCCAAATGAGAGACTAATTCACTTTAATAATTATACAGAGCTAAATAAATGTTTCAGGATAAGCATCTATGTTTACTTCATAAATTGCTTATAAACTTAAAACTATTTTAATTATGCTTGATAATGTATCACAAGTTATTTAAATAGCATGAATTCATGGGCAGCACATCATTCATTGTATGAATAATTTCGGGGTTATTATCTATATGTCTATGGTTCTTTCTACTCAAAAATACTACATACACATCTTAAATTTTAATTATTATAAAAAAGATACCAAAACATTGTTGATATAAATATGCCTGATTAACCAGTACAGGGTTAAGTAAATAATCTGAAGCAAACTAAATTGATAATTATGGACTAATTATGAAATTGTAATTTAAGTAGCAGCAACTGAAAATCATGATTAATTCAAGGCAGTGTTGAGGACACATTCACAGGATGTCCTTTCAGAAAATTGTTGAGTTGGAGGAAATTTATGGATCGTAAACGCTATATGTCTGTGTATGCTCTATTTTCCAAAATGAACACTGCAATATTTCTGGTCCCTTGAACTTTGTGATCACTGTGACCAGTAGAATTTGGGAGAAATGATATTATGGGTCTTTGAAGACTAGGTCATAAAAGGTGATGTGAGCCTCTCTCTCAGAATTCTTGCCATTAGTGCATTAAGCCACTGAGTTTTAGAGTAATTTGGAACACATAGACATCTAGAAGCTTTGCAGGTATGACCTGGTTTCGATGACAAAATCTACCAATAGAGAACTGAATTAGAATCTCTGGAAACTGTCAATAATGCACTAATTTTTAGTTTATGACTTGCGAATGAATGAATGAATATGGACTGATGACTCGTTTCAGTCCATATTCATTCATTTTTATGTGTATATGGAGCCTACTTTCTACATGCTGAACTCTGAAGAGAATTTTTATGATTGACGCAAGTCATAAACTAAAAATTAGTGCATTATTGACAGTTTCCAGAGATTCTAATTCAGTCGTCAGTCCAGGTATGATGCCCGATAACAGATGCCTGGGGCTGAAGCACTGGGATGACCTGGAGGGATGGTGTGGGGAGGGGGGAGGGAGGAGGGTTCAGGATGGGGAACACATGTATACTGGTGGCGGATCCATCTCAATGTATAGTAAAAGCAATACAATATTGTAAAGTTAAGCAAAATAAAATATAAAAATAAAATAAAATAAAATAAAACCATTGTCACCCCTCCCCCCAAAAATAAGATGCCCTCTAAAAAAAAAAAAAAAAAAATGAATGAATATGGAATCGAAAGCTGTTTTCCAGTTAAAAGCATGGTGCTGCATGCGTGTGCACTCAGTCGTGTCTGACTCTTTGTGATCCCATGGTCTGTAGCCAGCCAGGCTCCTCTGTCCATCGGATTTGCCAGGCAAGAATACTGGAGGAGGTTGTCATTTCTTCTTCCAAGAGATCTTCCTGACTCAGGGATCAAACTCACAGTCTCTTGCATCCTCTGCATTGGCAGGCAGATTCTTTACCATTAGCACTGCCTGGGAAGCCCACCGTAGGGACTTATAATTTTTGCATCTGTTCATAATTCCTTGGAAGAATCCTATGGACCACCAGTAGGATATGGACAATTCATTGTGAAACAGCAATCAATATAGATAACTCTCAAATCAAGACCCCTATCTCTGGCCTCTACTAAGATCTCTGTTCATGAATCTCTATAATCACTCCTTACCCATAGTTTACATTATGCTTATTTGTTTTATCAGAAAACAATCTCAGACTTACAGGAAAGTACTGGGAATAAAGATTAGAAACTCCCATGGAGCCATTGCTGTAGTTACACAGATTAGTGTTTAACCAACTTTATTGCATGTTTGAAATGTCTTTCAAGAGCTAACATTAAAGGTACAGTTCAAGCCTTCTTTGAGCCCTTCTGCCCTCATTTCCTCTGTCTCTCATCAGAGCTGTGCACTATTCTGAAATTGCTCTGTTGTCTTTTCATTCAAGGGCTTCCCAGGTGGCACTAGTGGTAAAGAACCTGCTTGCCAATGCAGGAGACGTAAGAGACACAGGTTGGATCCCCGGGTCAGAAAGATTCCCTGGAGGAGGGCAATGGCAACCTACCCCAGTATTCTTGCCTGGAGAATACCATGGACAGAGGAGCCTGGTGGGCTGCAGTCCATGGGGTTGCAAAGAGTTGAACAACTAAAGTGGCTTAGCACGCATGCAAACTTTCTTTAGCCTCCCTTGGAAGGTAGATGGAACTCATCCATTTTCTCTTAAAGGAAGAGACAGTTTTTTGAATCTTTAGACTTTAAATGCACAGTTCAGTTTTAACTCCCCTCTTTTCTCAGTTCTGAACACCTATTCTCAGTCCCCATGTAGGAATTAGAACCCAAGGCTCTGGGCCTTATACTCTGGGCAAGAAACCAGTGATTCGTTGTAGAGTCAGCTTGATTTTCCATTCTATTTTTAATTTTTCTCAAGGCTTTTGGCAGTTGAAGCTTTTACTTCTTTAGTTTTGAACCCACCTCTGCATTATGTATTTTTTCATGATATTGCATGCAAAGTTTCTATTTGTTTTGGCAACGGTGGGGCTGGCTTGTATCAGCTCAGCACACATAATACCACAAGCCATCCCTGCCATGTTTATATTTACATGTTCATATTGGCACCACCATGTTAATCACCAGCTAATTGGAAAGAAAGCCTGAAGCTTTCACAAAAGTTAAAACCAACCAACCAAGAGAAAAAAATGTTCAAACCAGTTTGTTGGTTAAGATAATTGAGTCGATAGATCTGAGCATCCTGGGTGATATATGGTGCCCTTGTGTTTGCATCAAATGTTCCTGAATCTAAATCTTGGCTTGGCTATTCACTGGTAGCATAATTCTATTACCTCTCTGAAACCCACCTTCCTAATCTATCGAATGAAGATAACACTTACCTCCTGTGTTTTCAGTAAGAACCAAAAAGATTTATATGTGTAAAATTTCTCAGAGTACTTTTATATTTATTTTAAGTTTTTATTTACTTAGCAAACTCACCCATTCATCTCAGTTTTTTAAAACTATGGTGTCTTTCTATGGTAAGTCCCCTACATATGAACCTTCAAGTTTCAAACTTTCAGATATGTGAACGTGCCTATGTATGCCAGCCATTGTACTATATTCTTCAAGGTATTACACTGTAAGATTAAAAATGTTTTTATTTTTTTGTGTTTGTTTTTATGTACATATTATTTGTGTGAAAAGTATAAACCTATTATAGTACAGTCTATATAGCTGATTGTGTTAGTTGGGTACCTAGGCTCACTTTGTTGGACTTACGAACAAATCAGACTTATGAACGCGCTCTTGGAGTGGAACTCATCTGTGTGTTGTGGACTTACTGTATCTCTGTCTCTATCATCTCCATCTCTTTTCCATACACAGTTCTCATCTGTAACCAGCGCCTACGTAGCCCTGATTCTCCTGGTTGCAGTTGTTGTTCAGTTGCTAAGTCATGTCCAACTCTTTGTGACCCCATGGCCTGTGTTGTTCCAGGCTCCCCTGTCTCTCAGTATCTCTCAGAATTTCCTCAAATTCACATCCATTGGGTTGGTGATGCTCTCTGTCCATCCTCTGAGATGGGCAGAGAGCATCACCGACTTTTGCCTTCTTTTGCCTTCAACCTTTCCCAGCAGCAGGGTCTTTTCCCTGATGGTTTCAATAATAAACAATGAAAAGACACACAGAAGACCCAGTCCTTGCAAATGCCTGCTGCAGAGGATGCATCTCGTGTTCAACTTTGCATCCTCTTAGCCAGCAGTTTGGCTTGACTGTTGCTGTGGTAACCAGCTGCCCGCAGGTATAACTTGGCAGCATCTCTCCTCAACTATACCAGGCATCTCTTGCTATCTTCCCTGATGCTTCCCTCACTTGGGATGCCTGCAGGAGCCAGGCAGCCATCCTGACACATGCACCTGGAATATCCTGGAAGCATGAGGGAACAAACACCCCTGGGGCAACCAACCCTTAACCACTGGGGGATACGAGCTAGTGCTTACATACAACCCTTTTCCATCCTAGGAAAAACTATTTTGAGGTGTCACCTACCTGGCTGTGCTCTGGAGGTCAGAGCTCTAGTTTCTTGCAGTTTGATGGTTGATCTGCTTAATCACACAGCTCTGGATTAGCTTTGCTCCCCCTAAGTTCACTGTCTCCATGTTTTACTCCTGTTTCCTTGGGATTACTTTTCAAAATTAAACCCCTGGACCTAAGCCCTTGCCTCTGGCTCTGACTTTTAGGAGAGTAGAGGCTAAATCACCTGGATAAGTTCATTAAGAGACTAGATTTTCCACATGAGAAGGTGAGAGCTCAACTCTATCAGAGATGTAAGTACTAAGATTTAAGTGTGAGGACGTTTGTATCGACAAGCTTATGAAACCAAGGCCTTTTGGGGTGCAGAAATCTTTATAATTTACACCATGAAGTGAAGTGTTAGTTGCTCAGTCGTGTCCAACTCTTTGTGACCTTATGGCTACAGCCCACCAGGCTCCTCTGTCCATGGAATTCTCCAGGCAAGAATACTGGAGTGGGCTGCCATTCCCTTCTCAGGGGATCTTCCCGATCCAGGCATCAAACCCAGGTCTCCCATATTACAGGCAGATTCTTTACCGTCTGAGCCCCCAGGAAAACCCAGTTTACACCATATCCTTCCCCAAAGGGGATATAAGATGTCTTTATAGACAGAGGACAGTTAAAAATCATCTAAATTCCAGAAGCTTACAACCAGTGCCACATATAAAGGCTGACATTTGCTAGGCTGAGTGCAGTGGGTGAGATAGCTCCCCAGTGATTGGAGCTAGGTAACCAGGGAATTCTTGAGAAGGAAAGCCTTAAATAGACATAGTGGGGTGTCTCCGAATATGATAAAAATTAAGAATGTATTTTCCCCTAACTCTCTCCTGTTCTCATCCTTGGGATGATAGACATAATTTCAACTTCATACTCAATGTGCCATATGCTCAGTTGTGTCCGACTCTTTTTGGCTCCATGGACTATAGCCCGCCAAGCTCCTCTGTCCATGGAATTCTGCAGGCAAGAATACTGGAGTGGGCAGCCAATTTGTTCTCCAGGGAATCTTTCCAATGCAGAGATCAAACCCACATCTTGTCTCCTGCATTGCAGGTGGGTTCTTTACCTGCTAAGCCATCAGTGAAGCCCCGACTCTAATTCCCATGATTAGAAGGTCAATCTGAAATCCAGCCCGAGCTGACTTTTTCACTCATTTCTTGCTTGCAGATAATTGGAGGAGAGATTGTATCACTTACTTGGATGGGCAATGAGTAAGGGGTTAGGACCTTTGTGATTGTGGTCCCCATAAAGAAGATGGTTGTAATTGCCAGCATCAGAAATGGGCCATCCTAATGATATTTCTCCAGCAGAAAGCCAGCTTCTGATTTTTTTTTTTTTTTTTTTCTGGCTGTGCTTTTGGAGGTCAGATGCCAGATGTAGAATGAATATTCAAGAGAGCTAGGTCCTGGGCAGTTCCTGGAGCCTCTGACTGTCAGCCTGGCTATGGCTGATTCATGCCTTGCTCTTGAAACGGTCTGTACTTGGGGCCAAAAGTAACACCTCTCCTCTTTCAGTGCCAGGTGGGTGGAATTTACCTTGGGCAAAAAAATATACAGAGGAAAAGTCAATCTACAAGAACCGGAGGGGAGGAAATAGGTCAAATACTGACCTATTTGAATAAACCCTCCATTTACAGGCCCCTGAATGGATGTAAACTTGAGCCGACTGTTTAGAAAAGGGCAAAGTGACCAGAAACGAGAACTTGGGGAGGCGAAGACAGCTCTAGGGAGCAAACAGAGCCTTGGTGTTTTGAAAACCCATGTCAGTGAAAATGAGATCAGAGCATAAGGAATAGAAGTGGCATTCAAAGCAAGAGCAGAATGAAACAGTTCTGAGAAAGACCTACATCTGCAGATCAGAAGTACATAGCAGGCCCCAGGCGAAAAGAATAAAAACAGATCAACACCTAGAAAATAGCCTGGCAAAATTCCAGAACTCCAAGGACAAAGAAATGATCGCCGACGCAGACTCCAGAGAGCAAGCGAGTGGTAAAAAGAGTCAAGGTCAGGCTTCCTTTCTGCAGCGTTAAATAGGAGACAACATGGACAGATGAAGCCAGAGTTCTAAGGGTCATGGTACACGGTGTTGCTCTGTGTGAAGTCCCAAGGGAGGCATCCTCATACAGGCAAAAGCTCAGGGACACTGCCACCCATGTCACAGTGCTCAGAAAGCTCGCCCAGCCACCCAAAGCACGTGTCGTGATAAAGGGTCCACAGATCACTGAGTCGGGCACAGATCGAATGACAGCCAAGGACTTCCCTGCTGGTCCAGTGGTGGAGAATCCGATTTCCAATGCAGGGGATGCAGGTTTGATCCCTGGTTGGGGAACTAAGATCCCGCATGCCATGGGGCAACTAATCCTGCACGCTACGGCTGCTGAGCCCGTGTGCCACAACTAGAGAGAAGCCCCCGCCCGGCAAGAAAGATCCTGAGCAGCACTAAGGGTCGGATGTACTGCTTAGTACCACTAACTGAGACCTGGTGCAGCCGAAAATAAATAAATAAATGCTAAAAAAATAAAACGACAGCCTTGAAATCTTTCAAACACAAGAACAGAGTTTGATTCACCATTATAAATATTTTTTTGAAAGCCGAATGCAAATGTCGTCATTCATTCTGGAAAGAAATGATGTTAAAAATAAGCTGGGTCAAAAGTTTCATATTGTGCCCATGAAAACTATAAAGTAGGAAAAAAAAAAAAAGAAAATCATGAAGTAGGGACATAGTGCTAATTTCCCCAGGGGGAAAAGGGGCTTCCCCATGGCTCCAGCTGATGATGATATTTCCGCTACTTCCATTTGGGTTCTCCTTGGTTATTGGCCAAGGGCCTTTCTCTTTGCTCCCATCTCTCCACATAGCGATTCTAAGAGCCTTCCCTTCGGTTGGGGGACACTGCTGGGTCTCCCTCCAGGAGTCTTGGACTGTTTTCGGGGGGGTGTCTTCTGTGGGGTGGTTGAGCTTGAGTCATGTGCGTGGTGAGGTCCACTCAAGTGACAGTCTTGACCCTCTATTCCGTATCTTGGACTTCTGCTAAGGAAGGTCCCACCTTCCATCGCTTTCTGCCATCTTCCTTCGATTCTCAGATACTTCTTACCCTACCCTACTCCAGGTCCAGTTTCCTCTAGTCTCTGGAAGGGGAGAAACTGAATTTATAATCCATCTTCTTCCTTTGGCCCTTCGAATCTATGTTCTCCTTTTATGACTGACTTCAGAGGATGCCCTTCGAGGTAAAAGCAAGAGAAGGGAGGGAAGGATATTTATAGAGAAGAAACAGATTCACAATTTGGAATAGAACCCAGTCACACTGGTTTCTATAACCTGTGTAATACAACACAGTGCACAAAGAAAAATGCATGATTTCATGGTTTTTCACAAGACAGACACTTGTATACCCAATGCCTGGGTCAAGTGTCCAGAAGGACCTTTGGGTCTCTCCTATCTTCCCAGTTACTACCTCTCACCTCCCTAAAGGAAGCCACCACCCTGACTTTTACTTGGAATCACTTACTTGCTTTTCTTCACAATTTCACTACCTAAACGTGCATTCCCCAACTCTCTAGTTGGATCTGGTCTCCTTTCTTTCTTTTCTGGAAAATATTTTATTTCTGTATTTATTTATTTGGCTGTGTCTTAGCTGTAGCAATGCAGGATCTTTGATCTTCATTGCAGTGTGTGGGATCTAGTTCCTCATTCAGGGATCGAACCCCGGCCTCCTGAATCGGGAGCATGGAGTCTTAGCCCTTGGATCACCAGGGAGGTCCGTTGTCTCCTTTTTTGAATGTTACATGACTGAAGTCATAGAGGGTGTATTTATTTGTGGGTCCAGCTTCTTTTGCTCCCTGTGATGCTAGGTGGTCCTTTTATGCCCCGCCTGTCGCTGCGGTCTGTCTGCCTGTGTAGCCACACAGCCCTCCATGGCTGGAGAGCACCGTGCCGTAGTTACCCGCTCACTCAGCTGCTGATAGGCATTTGGCCTGTGTTCAGTGTTTGGCTATTACAGCAAGGTTGCTTTGAGCATCACTGTCGTTGTCTCGTGGTACCCACGTGCCTGCATTTCTGCCGAGTGTCTCTTAAATCAACAGCGAGCTGCGCCATGCTGCAATATCATCCTCACTTTCTCCATGAGCTATTGATTTGAGGATGTGTATTTTAGCCCTGGTACCTATATACTGATGTATGAATGCTTGAGTGACATTGTTACAGGACATAAAAAGGCATTTTAAATTACACCACCAGTAAATGTTGAAATAATAGTCTGAGAGCCGCTGAACTCCCAGAAGAAGCTATCATGGATACACAGGGTGGCTGGGAGGTGTCTAGCCCTGAAAGCTGGGAGTGTTGCTGTGTTCCAGCTGGCATCCTTGCTCTCCAAGCAACAGCCTGCACACACACACACCCATCCTGGCTCATCAGCTTTGAACTTAGGCAATTCTTGATGAAAAATATTTTCAATTTTGTGGCTGGTATTATTTATAAGATGGTACATAAAGTGAGGCTTTATTAATATTATAAAACATTATTTCAAGACTGAATAATTCAAAAGCACATAAAAAGCAGATTCACCATACCACTGAATGGCTCCTTCCTCAGCCACAAAAATAGCCAGCAAAAGCTTTAAAATTACTGTTTGGAAAAGACTCAATTAAATTTGGATCTAAGGGCCATTCTGGTCCCCTGTCTCTTCTGGAGAACTTGGGGAAAAAGAGAAATGGAGGAGATTTTATTCCCTTAAATATATATTGAGCATATAAATATAAATAATAAAAATATACATCATATATTTATACGTAAATAAATATAAATACAATATTGGAAGGAATGTACCCAAATGCTATCAGAAGTGGGAAAAGAGAAATGGAGATGATTTTATTCTCTTAAATATTATATATTGAGTTTATAAATATAAGTAATAAATAAAATATACATCATCTGCTTATATGTAAATAAATCTATTTACAGTATTGGAAGGAATATACCAAAATTCTATCTGAAGTGTTTTTTGGGGGAAAGGTGGTATTGTGGATAACTTTCTGTTGTACTCCTAAATTTTTGTATTAAGTACACTGACTTTTCCAACTAAGGAAGACTTTAAAAATATTATTTGAAACAATGAAGTCATAAGAAACCATATAAAAAATGAGAGGATATAATTCAGCTAGGAATACGAGGCTCTGAATTTTGCTCTATGCTTTTTGCCAGCCGAGGCCAGATGGAAATCTTAAGTAATGTGTCAACCTTATCATCTGATAGAAAGAAGCAAATCAGGCTTCTAGAAAGCACCAACTTTTATCCTGGCCATTTGCTATAAACTATAACAGGAATTTTTCAGGCCAGTAGATCATTTTCTCAGGGACGCTGAATGGCTAATTGACGATGTCTTTGAGAGCGATATTTCTTCTTCTCTCAGACACTGACTCTCAGACCCAAAGGCCATGACATTAAATTCCTGTTCAGGGAAAGTGTTTTGATGGATGTCAGTTGTTAAGTAGGAAGGTTTGCTTTCTTTCTGAGTCCTGTCTTGAGTGAAAGATGGAACTGGGGAACGTGTGGGGCTGCTTGGGCATGTGGCTAAGTAGAGTAGGTTGTAAGATTTTGTCAAAACATCTGCTGCCCCCTCTTTAATAGGTCCCCCTCATGGGATTACATCCCATGGTACTCCTCACTCCCAAATGAGAGAACATGTCCCACACCACTGACAGCAGGCCTGGCCATGTTACCTGTTCAGGGCGGTGCAATATGAATAAAAGTGGTGTGTCTGTCTCCAGCAGAGCCTTTAATGAACACTGCAAGTTTCCATCCCTATTCTACTTCTGCAATAAAACCACTGTGTCAAGAGAGGGTCCACATTATCCCCCTGGAGCCTGGGATGAATAAAGTGAGGGTCAGAGGAGCAGCTAACCCACAAAGGACAAGGAGGACAAGCAAGAAGGAAACCTATGTTGTTGAAAGCGCCTGAGCCCCTGAGGGGCGTCTTGTTACTACAACCACCTAGCAAAAGCTAGTGAACACCTGAGACTTCTTTTCTCGAGTGTTGAGCAGCTCACCGATTGAATGCTCAGGTACTGGCCTCCTCTGGGGTTTCTTACTCCTGTGGAGGGTGAAGAAGTGGGGCAGACACCACCTCCCTGTGAACCGGGGAGGACTTCCACGCTATCCACATCAGCAATGGAGGGTACACTTTTTATAACTTCTGCAGAAAACTGGGGTCTCAGCTTAGACATCACTTCCTCTGGGTAGCTTTCTCCATCCCACCGCCAAGTATGGATTAAATGTCCATCCACTCTCCCGTGTCTCCTCTATGACTATGCATTTGTCACCTTGTACTGTAATTGCTTGTTTTCTTGTCTCTCTCCTTTTCCTATGCGTTCTGTGAAGGCAATGATCATATTCTTATGGGATGACTTGTGCTTCCTCAAAGATTCATATGTTGAAATTCTAACCCCCAGTACCTCTGAATGTAATCATATTTGGCAGTAGAGTATTTTAAAAAGTAACTAACTTAACATGAGGTCATTAGGGTGGTCTCTACTCCAATATAACTGGAGTCCTTATTAAAAGAGGAGATTTGGACACAGAAGCATACAGAAGGAAGATGATATGAAAGCACAGGAAGAAGATGACTGTGAACAAGCCAAGGAGAGAGGCCTGGAGCATAGCCTTCCCTCACTGGTCTCAGAAGGGACCAACCCTGCTGATGCCCTGATTTTGGACTCTCAGCCTCTAGTCTGCGAGTTAATGAATTTCTGTTGTTTAAGTCACGCAGTTTATGGTACTTTGTTTTGGCAGCCCTAGGAGACTAATACACATACCTTATTCACTTGCCAGTGCTCAACACAAAGTCAGAAGGAGAATCAGCATCTGATCAATACTTTTTTGAGTAAATGAAAGAATGAGTCAGTGACCTAAGAGAGTCATCAGCTCAGTTTATATTAGCACAATTGAATTTAATGGAGTTCTAATAAAATGTCACTGGCATTCAGAGAAATTAAAAACGTCATTCCTGGGGGTCGTCATGGACCTGAAAATACAGAATAATACACTATTTACTGTTCCTGTCTTCTAGTGGTCTGTAGTCAGATGTGGAATGGAATGTCCGATATAGCTACAATGAAAGATGCGATTCAAGCTCATGAGAGGCATATAAACAAAATGAGATTGGAGGGGAAATGGCTGAAGAAAGACTCAAGCCTTGAAAGGCTGGCTGTGTTTCAGTAAAAAAGTAGTGGAAAAAGAGAAATCCAAGGCACAGGATAAAATCATATTCCAGAAACAGAACATAGCATCTTTGTTTGGATCATGTTGGGAGCCCTGGAGGAGAAACTCATAAAAGGACAATATTTAGGAGGCCCTTGAATGCTAGTCTGGAAGCACTTCTGAATCTGTATTTCTGCATTTATCCCTTACAAACACTGGAAACATATCTATTAGCTCTTCCTCCATTCCACCACCCACCTTCCCTAAAGAAGCATCCTTTGGTTTAATTATTCATTGCAAAATCTATCTTCTTCTTGTCTCCATTTTTTGCTATAATTTTCAATAGGAAATTTATGCATGGTCAATTAGCCCTCCAAAAACACACACAGCTCTGATGGATGGGCTAAGTTTTTGTTACCACACTGCTTGGTATGTGTGTGTATGATTGTGTCAGTGTAGACTGGCAATTAGTCAAAAAAAAAAACACGGATCACCTCCTTCAAACAAAGTCATCCAGAAATTCTCTTATGCACATTCAGAGCTGGTAAATCACTTGACAATCACAGGGCTTTCTTGGGCAGAGTGGTCAAAGAAATCTGTCTACTCAGCCAAGGTGGCCCCAGGGGTCATCTTTTTCACATGCTGGTGATCCCACACAGATCTGTGTCAACTGATAGAAAACCTCAAGCACAGTCCTCGGACTTGGAAGCGTCAACCCCTCTCCTTGCCTGCCCTTGACTTTGTTCCAGGGTTGTTGATAGCTGTCTGCCCCTCAACAGGATAAGAACATCAGAACCTAAAATGAACAGAGATTGGGAAGGAGGTGGGATATGGAGATGATTAGAGCTGGTCAGGTCTTAAAGGGGAAGGGAAGTTAAAACTTTTACCTACATATTAATATTTACTTTAAATTTTATCTTACTTAATCAAGATTGCCAGGAGGAATATTAATAACCTCAGATATTCAGATGACAGCACCCTTATGGCAGAAAGCAAAGAGGAACTAAAGAACCTCTTGATGAAAGTGAAAGAGGAGAGTGAAAAAGCTGGCTTAAAACTCAACTTTCAAAAAACTAAGATCATGACATCTGGTCCCATCACTTCATGGCAAATAGATTGGGAAACAATGGAAACAGTGAGACTTTATTTTCTTGGGCTCCAAAATCACTGCAGATGGTGACTACAGAAATTAAAAGATGCTTGCTCCTTGGAAGAAAAGCTATGACCAACCTAGACAGCATAGTAAAGAGCAGAAACATTACTTTGCCAACAAAGGTCCATCTAGTCAAAGCTGTGGTTTTTCCAGTAGTCATGTATGAATATGAATTGGACCATAAAGAAAACTAAGCACCAAAGAATTGATGCTTTTGAACTGTGGCGTTGGAGGAGACTCTTGAGAGTTCCTTGGACTGCAAGGAGATCAAACCAGTCAATCCTCAAGGAAATCAGCTCTGAATATTCATTGGAAAGACTGATGCTGAAACCGAAGCTCCAATACTTTGGCCACCTGAGGCAAAGAGCTGACTCATTAGAAAAGATCCTGATGCTGAGAAAGATTGAAGGCAGGAGGAGAAGGGGAATGACAGAGGATGAGATGATTGGATGGCATCACTGATTCAGTGGACATGAGTTTAAGCAAGCTCCAGGAGTTGGTGATAGACAGGGAAGCCTGGCATGCTGCAGTCCATGGGGTCACAAAGAGTTGGACATGACTGAGCAACTGAAGTGACCTGAACTTATCTTACTTAAAATTTTTATCTATTAATTGATATCCTACACACTGATGCTGAAATGATGTGGGGCAACCAGGATTTGGTGGTGCAGTCACTTCACTGGAGCTCCAGGGGTTAAGATTTTGCCTTTTGATACAGGGGATGTGCTCCTGGTCAAGGAGCTAAGATCCTACATGCCCTGTGGCCAAAACCCCAATATAAAACAGAAGCAATATTATAACAAATTCCATAAAGACTTTAAAAAAGATTGTTTTATGCAAACGAAGTCTCTTGTTACATAGGCTTTCCATGTGGCCCAGGTTTTTCCCACTCTAATACGAGAGCCACGTTCATTAATAACCAGAGCACGTGAGTATGAAGAAAGTGGCCAGTGAAGAAGCCATAGGTTTGTGAATGTCCTCACCAGGGCCCTCTGTTAGCTTTTGGGCTAGACATACTCTCCCTGAATCTCAGAGGTACCATCCTGGAACATGTGAAATCAGCATCTTTGCCCTGGGCTGTGTTGATAGCAAGATGCTTGGCATTTCCCCTTAAGTGTTTGCTTTGAGCCTTTCCCCGTCAGAGCTGAACCTAGAGAGAAATAAAACAGAAAAAAGTCTTAGACCCTGGCCCTTGGGATATTCATCTAGATTGTTGTACCAGATCTTCAAAACCCGAGTTCAAATTAAAGCTGCCAGTACTAGAGTTTGCTTGTTTTCTTTTTTTATTGGCGTATAATTGTGTTACAATGTTGTGTTATTTTCTACTGTACAACAAAGTGAGTCAGCTGTCTTTGTGCATGTATCCCCTCCCTCTTTTGCCTCCTCCCACCCCAACCCCACCCTATCCCTCTAGGTTGTCACAGAACACGGAGCTGAGCCTCCTGTGCTATAAAGCAGCTTCCCACCAGCTAGCTATTTTACACTTGATACTGTATATATAGGGGGCTTCCCAGATGCTTCAGTGGTAAAGAATCTGCCTGCCAATGCAGGAGCTGTAAGAGATGCAGCTTTGATCCCTGGGCAAGAAGATACCTGGAGAAGGAAAAGGCAACCCACTCCAGTATTCCTGCCTGGGGAATCCCATGGACAGAGGAGTCTGATGGGGCTACAGTCCATGGAGTCACAAAGAGTGGGACATGACTTAGTGACTAAACAACAACAACTGTATCCGAAATAATCAGAACAACGTCACATTTGTGTCACTCTCCACTGCTTTTCATGTTATCAGTTTTTCCATTGGATTCTTATGCAAACCTGGTGTAGGCAACAGGGCAGGGGCAATTATATTTGATTGGAAGCATCAAAAGGGTAAGTGCAGATCGACTTGTAATTTGCACAGCTTGGACCAGACCCCAGGCTCCTAATTCCAAGGCCAGTGGTTCTTAAACTTGAGTCTTGAGTCAAAATCCTCCTTCCTGGGCTAGAAGCCTGGTTAAAATAGGCATTGCTGGGCCCCTACCCCATGGCAGGTTTGCAGTGGGTCTTGAGAATTTGTATTTATAAGAAATTCCCAGATGAGGTTGGTTTTGGCCACTGTCTTAAATATACCCGCAAGGGGATGCCAATAGATCATCCATGAATATGTAGGGTTCTCTTCCTCAAAATGGGTTTCCCTTGTGGCTCAGCTGGTAAAGAATCCTCCTGCAATGCGGGAGACCTGGGTTTGATCCCTGGGTTGGGAAGATCCTCTGGAGAAGGGAACAGTTACCCACTCCAGTATTCTGGCCTGGAGAATTCCACGGACTGTATAGCCCATGGGGTCGCAAAGAGTTGGATGTGACTGAGTGACTTTCACTTTTTACTTCCTCAATACGATCCAAGCAAACAGAGGGGAAAGGAGTCTTCTTTCACCAAAGCAGAATGCCACAGATTTGCCAAGACTAGTCAGCAACAACAGATCATTTCATTTTTGGCTGGGACTTGTCACCTAACTGCAAGCAAAACCTCCCTAACTGGCGTCTCACCGTTTCCTTCGTTCTGCTTCCCCCACTAGGGCTTTCTTAACCTCGGTTTGTTTTGTCTCCTAACATCTAATGACATTTTCCTGCTATTACATCTGACACCTCGGAGGGAATGGGACTGAATATCACTCATAATTCATAGATTGCTCTCAATGACTATTGCGCTCCTTAATGTTATCTCCATATGCGGAATCCCCACCGGGGCAATATCGCCTTTTTGGCATCGTCAGTTAATTTGTTCATTTCCATGTACCTTATTGAAAGCACTCCGAGTCTTAATTAGTCCTCTTTAGCTGCTTTTCCCTGCAGCCCCGTGTCACAAAACCAAAGGCACCGAAGCACGGTAAGGAACAGGCCTAATTAACAGGCCCATGATTGAAACGGAAGAGATGGAATCTGCAGGAGACAGAGATGATTCATATATAAAGTGGGGGTGGTGGGGGGAGCTGATGCAGAGGCGGGGGAGGTGGGCTTAATCCAGAAGAGCAGTTAGGGTTCATTGTCAAGGATATTTGTTGTTTAAGGCTTCCGGCTATCCTCTGTCCTTACAGAAACTTCATCTCATACTCCCTACCCCCAGTTCTAAATGGCTCTGGTGGTGGTTTAGTTGCTAAGTCATGTCCGACTCTTGCAACCCCTCCAGGCCCTTTTGTCCATGGGATTTTTCAGGCAAGAGTACTGGAGTGGGTTGCCATTTTCTTCTCTGGGGATCTTCCCGACTCAGGGATTAAAGCCCTTTCTCTTGCATTGCAGGTGGATTCTTTACCCACTGAGCTACCAAGGAAGCACTAAATGGCTCTGGAGGGGTTGTCAATTGCAGAGTAGTGATTCCATCCTCTGCTGAGGTGTGGGTGTTACGAGGCCCAAGCTCATTCCGCTTACCGCCCTATAGGCCAATCAATCTGAGAGAGGAGGTGTTAAGGCAAGGCAGAGACTTTAATTGGGGAGCTGGCAGACTGAGAAGATGGCAGGCTGGCGCCTCAAAATAATAATGTTGTCGGGGGCCTGGATGCCAGGTTCGTTTATGGATCAGAGATGGGGAGAGGTAAGGAAACAAAGTAAAAAGATCATTCAGTTCTTGCAAATATAAAGGCAGGTCTCAGGCGGGGGGAGATGTGTTAGTTTCACTTCCTTTCAGCCCTTCACAAGTGGGCAGGGTCAGGCTATTTCCCTGTGAGCCAAACAAAGCCAAGGGTCAGGCAGAGGGGGCCCTGCCAGGCTCCTTGAAGCAGACCATTCTGTATGCCTATCCAGTGGTCAGCTGGTGAAGAACCCGCCTGCCCATACAGGAGACACAAGAGACACGAGTTCCATCCCTGGGTCAGAAAGATCCACTGGAGGAGGGAATGGCTACCCACTCCAGTATTCTTGCCTGGAGAATCCCATGGACAGAGGAGCCTGGTGGGCTTACAGTCCCTGGGGTCACAAAGATTCAGACACGACTGAGCGACTAACACACGCACACATAGTTGAAAGGACGCCCTTTGGCCTTTGGGATCATGGGGTTGGAAGGATGTGACTCTGGCAGCCAGGAGTCATCTTCCCCACAGCGTGGAAGAAGCCCATGGAGCTAAAGAATGAGACCAAACACTAGAAAGAAGCCGAGCCAGGAGGTAGAGGTGTTGTAGCCACGCGTTGCGGGAAACAAACTCACTCAGAAGGACAATGTGGACAGTGGAGTGCAGTTTATTACACCGGCGGGCCCAAGGCAGAGTCTCCTCTTAGCCAAGGACCCCGACCGGTTTTTGTAAAACCTTATATACCCTAAGTGTACGTGCTCAAACCCACCTCCCCAAATTCCTTGAAACTAGTCTGGACAAGGTAAAAGAGAGATACGATCAAAGTTAGCCCATGATTCATGTGTCATAAGCCTAGATAGTTAAACAGTAGACATTTATCAATAGGCCTGTGGTCATACCCCGATAAGCATAATGGAATTTATGACTTTGTTCTTTTACAGAGATAATTAGCTTATTGTTTTAGGCCACGGAGAGTCTAGGTGCGAGTCCTGAGGCTCCTTCATTTGGGGGGCCTGGTTTTCCAGTTGGTATGTCGTTTCTATAGATACTGGGCATAGAACTCAAAGCCCACAGTCCGGCCCAAGATGGAGTCCTGCTTTCAATATGGAGCCTGTTCTGTCTGTTTCCTCCTTCAGAGGGAGGTCAGAGGTCACCAAAGACAGAGTTTGAGCCGGCCTGTACTGACAGGCCTCATCAGTACATCAGATTCGAACTTCCTTGTGTTGGGATCACGTGCAAATTAGACTTCAGCAAACTTCTGTGATCAGCCTTGCCTGCCTCCCATCAGGCAGGTCATGGGACCCTGACACTGACTTTTAGTTGATCCCAACCTGCGCAGGGAAGTGGATATAAAGACACTTAAAAAAATCCCCCATCCCTTTTGGGCCCACTCCAAGGGACTAAGGGTGCTTTCACTGCATTTGAACCTATGGGTTGGCCAAAGGGTGCATTCAGGTTTTCCCATAACCTCTTATGAAACATTCTAATGAACTTTCTGTTGTTGTTTAGTTGCTAAGTTGTGTCTGACTCTTTTGTGACCCCAGGGACTGTAGCTCCCCAGGCGCCTCTGTCCCTTGGGATTATCCTGGCAAGAATACTGGAGTGGGTTGCCATGCCCTTCTCCAGGGGATTTTCCCGACCCGGGGATCAAACTCGCGTTTCCTGCACTGGCAGGCAGATTCTTTATCACTGAGCCACCTGGGGAGCCCTGAACGAACTTTTGGCCAACCAAAGACCAGACCAGTTTCCCTCAATTACTGGGACCTATTCCCTATACAAGAATGAGAGCCATAGATTGTGACATCACTTTGGACGCTGTGGAGGGCAGGGCTGGCCACCTACTTGGGGAACATCCTGGCGTAGTCACTCTGAACCCTGCTCTGAACCAACCTCAGTCCCTTTCGCCTGACTCGTTTCACACGGAGCACCTGTTGCATGCTTGACACATCTGGGCATAGAATGAACATGCTTCCTGCCTCACAGACCTCAGGGTCCAGCAGGTGTGGGAGCCTCTGGGCTGGAGCCTGTGAGCATGACTCCTCTGTCTTCTCTCCATTGCTCAGTGAAGGCACTTGGCATCCAGACCACGGGCTCTGGGTGGCCCTACAGGGAAAGGCTCAGAGTGTCCCATCCCCAGTATTCCTCAGCGTAAATTCTAATTTAGCTTTAGTCTCCCAAAGAGGAGATTCACACCAGAGTTGGGTGTGAACTAGGGAATTCATAGAACTGTTTTTTTTTTTTTTTTTAATTGTTTGTGCCGGGTCTTAGTTGTAGCATGTGAGATCTTTGAGTTGTAGCATGTGGGATCTAGTTCCCTGACCAGGGATCAAACCTGTGTCCTCTGCACTGGGAACAAGGAGTCTTAGCCACTGGGCCACCAGGGAAGCCCCAGAGCATGTATTCTTAGAGAACATCCCAGGTGTCCTGAACAGAATGCCTCTAGAAGTATAGGTGGTACAGGCAGCTCAAACAGACTAAGATGGGGTGGGAGAGAGAATGAGAGAGACTGCAAGGAGAGCATGACAACCCACTCTAGTATTCTTGCTCGGAGAATCCCCATGGACAGAGGAGCCTGGCGGGCCACAGTCCATGGGGTTGCAAAGAATCAGACACGCATGTCCACATCTCTGGGGCATCTTAGAAGCCAAGGGGACCAGTGGTTGGACTCCTGCTTGCTTCCTGAGAGTTCTTGCTTGGGAGCTGTGGAGGAGACGCCTGCCGGGGCCTGGGGGAGCCGTCACCGAGTTTTCATCCTCACTCTAATGCTCTCTCCAGACCTCCTCAACATCATTTAGGACAGAGGGTGAGGGAGGGCAACCCAGGGCCGCTTCTTCAGAAGTGGATTATGGAACAGCTGTGGCAACTGGAACATATCCTCCTGGGGTCTCATCAACCGCTCCCATTCCAGGTGATATCTCAAAGTGTGTGTCTCATTCTTTGGGAGTAATAACTGCTCTTTTCCCACCAGATCGTATTTCCCTGTGCCTCTTGGCTCTTCCCCTTTCCATTCCCCCACAGTAGCTGGAGATGCTGGCCCTGTGCTTTGTGCAGAAGGAAAATCTGAGTAGGAGGGACAGAAGGGCTCCAATTTTATGAGACTTGTTTAGGGAAATGGAAAGAGTATGAAGACAGCCAATCTGGGTTGAGAGAAAAGAGGTGCAGCGTGGGAAGGGGGCTCCAACAGCCCGTGTCTGGGTCCAGAGGGGCTCCGAGAAGGGACAACGGACTGGTTTGGGGGCTTATGTCTCGGGACATAAGCTTATATCTATGGTCATGGCTGTGATAATTTCTCCAGCCCAGGGTCTGCAGTAGAACACTGGCCACCTCCCAAATGTGTGGCAGGAGACCTGCCAGACTGACTACCAGCCAGAACCAGATCTCCTAGGAAGGACTGATGCTGTGACACCCCTGGAGACAGTCTGGTTAAATGCTCAAGTTGAGCCAAGCTGGCTTTCTGCAGAAAGGGACACAGATGACCCTCTGAAAACCAGAATCTGTAGAAATAGCCGAGATGGATGAGAAACATCCTTGAGACCAGTCAGTCCTCAGTGGGGATCAACCAGGTGTGCAGCCAGATGGCAGGTGGAGAATGGGTGCCAGAGAGCATCCCGGGCCTTTCATTTCAAAGAGTCCTCTCACCCTCAGCGGTCCCTACTTCCTTGACTATGACAGTCCCCTTTTAACTCATGCATTTTTCAGTAATCACTGTAATAATAACACCATTTAGG
Organism: Tragelaphus eurycerus; assembly: GCA_935064755.1. Lineage (NCBI taxonomy): Eukaryota > Metazoa > Chordata > Mammalia > Artiodactyla > Bovidae > Tragelaphus > Tragelaphus eurycerus. The sequence continues at coordinate 1,379,836 of CAKXYN010000222.1, read as the reverse complement.
CTCCCCAGATTTGTAACAATCCCTGATTACTAGTGGAATTGCTGCTTTGTTCACTTGCGTCGTAGAGAACCGCCGAAAATGTCATGCTTTTGGAGTCCTCGGCTTTGTAAATGACAGCTACTGCAGAATATTTGTAAACACGTTAATTTCCTCCTCGGGAAAATGTGGGTTTTGGGTTTCACTTGATTTGAGGCCCGACTTCTTTGATGGAGTAGTAGGTGGGGTATAGCGTGTGAGATGTTGAGAAATTTCCATCCGCCTGCTCACTGCTTGCGAAGGCTGAGGCCGGCGGGGCTGGGACCAGGTCTCTTTGTTGAATACCTGGCTCATGGCAGGTGCACAGTTGAAGTTGCTTGAACCATAGGACTCAGCCCCTGACAGGTGACTTCCGGTCCAGAGTAGGGTCTTTGGCAGATCCTAGAGTATAAATGGCAGCTGCTTCTGCAGGACTGCCATATACTGGCTGGGAAGTCCAAGACCGAGGTGCTGAAAGATGTGATGTCTGTTGAGGATCTGTTTCCTGATTCATAGATGGCTGTCTTCTGGCTGTGTCCTCACGTGGTGGAAGAGGTGAGGGAGTGCTCTGAGTCCTTTTTTATTAAGAGGATTTTTTAGTATTTATTCATTTACTGGCTGTCTTTGTTGCTGTGCACGGGCTTTCTCTAGTTGCAGTGAATGGAGGCAGTTACAATGTGGGGGCTTCTCATTGCAGTGGTTTCTCCTGTTGTGGAGCATCGGCTGTATGTGTGTGGGCTTCAGTAGCTGTGACTCACTGGTTTAGTTGCCCTGTGGCATATGGGATCCTCCCATACCAGGGACTGAAACTGTGTCTCCTGGGTTGGCAGGGGGACTTAACCGGATTCTTAACCACTAGACCACCAGGGGAGTCCCATATGATTCCTTTTTAATAAAGGCACTAATTCATGAGGGTGCCACCTCCTAATACCATCACCTTGGGGATTAGGTTTCAATCCATGCATTTTGGAGGAACACAGACCTTTCAGCCCATAACAGATTCCACTGCCTCCCTTTCCAGTTCCTCTTTCCCAAAGTCACCCTCGGGCATCAGGATGTGGTTGAGCCTGTCCCTGTCTGGTCCATCCTAGGATCCTGTTTCTCCCACATTCTGGGCCTCTCTTCTGAGTTTGGGGTCTTAGGAGTGATGCAAGTGACTTGGAGGCTTTTCAGCCTGGAGGGGAGGTATCATTGCAGTGATGGAGAAGAGAAAAGGCATAGATGGGGCAGAGGGGAAACCTTGTGAACTGCTGGAAAGTTATTCTATGAAAATATATCCTTGCTCTTAAAAAGAATGGAACTTATTTGGAAGGCATTCACCTGGAGGTGCTTGAGAGTCTCCTGGTCCATTTGGAGAGATCTATCATTGCCATGGCCCAAAGTGTGATTTTTAAGAATATATAAATTTATTTATTCATTTTTGACTGTGCCGGGTCTTCGTTGCTGCACGGGTTTTCTCCTAGTTGTGGTGAGCGGGAGCTACCCTCTAGTTGCAGTGCACAGGCTTTGCATTGTGGTGGCTTCTCTTGTTGCAGAGCATGGGCTCTAGGGTGTGGTGGCTCAGTAGTTGCAGCTCCTGGGCTGTGGGACACAGGCTCACTAGTTGTGGCACATGGGCTTAGCTGCCCCACTGCGTGTGGGCCCTTCCCAGATCAGTGATCGAACCTGTGTCTCCTGCATCAGCAGGCAGATTCGTTACCACTGAGCCATCAGGGAAGCCCCAAAGATGTACTCTTAACTGGTGTGTCCTGGAGCTGGCTTTGATTGGGCAGGACAGCTGATTGTACACATCTCTGCATTCAGAGATGTCAGACTGAGAGTATTAACACCACAGACATCTGCAAATACCACCGATTAACCTCCCACCCAGAGCCAGCTGTCAAACCTTTACTGGCACACCATGCTTCTAACTGACCTCCACTTAACCCACCTTGTGGTGCTAACCAGTGGTCTTCCTTTCCTCTGTAAAACTTGCTGACCAATGCCCTCATCCCTCCGAGACTCCCAGCTGTTCCAATCAGGGAAACTGCATGCTTCCCAAGAGTCAATTATCCTTGTCCCAAACCTGTTCATGCAAAAATTATTTGTTATAGCAATTACAGAATTAGGTAAATATTGCAGTACTGATGGAATATGAGTAGGAAGATAATAGAGTCGTCATTTCCATGGAAATTAAGTCGAATGCTTGGGAAAGACTTAATAAAGGCAAATTGCTTATAAACTGCTGTCAAATTGAGTGCAGGCAAAGCAACTGTGAAATTTGGGGAAAGATTATATAAATGGGGAAGAATTCTGGGTTCCGGTTGCTTGGTGTCTTTAGTTCTTGTTCTGCTTTAAGTAAATAAAGCAGGCGATTTGGAAATCAGGTGGAACTCCCCAAGGAGAGAGGATGAACCCAAAGAATGAATGCATATTTATACATTTTTTTAAGTTAAAATGGGATTATTGCAGGTGTGTTTGTATCATTTTTTTTGTGATTCCGTGCTTCAAGCAACTTTTTGGTGATGCTGGGCCATTGGTCCTGATGTTGCTGGCTAAGAGGATTCAGCTGTGACTTGTGCCGTCTGATCATTTCAGACGTGCTGTGGCTTTATTTTAGGCAAAGATTTAGCCCTTTAATCTTCGCTCTGCTAGCTTGAGGGTTTCTCCTTCTCAATTACCTGGATCAACCTCAGTTCAGTTCAGTTCAGTTCAGTCACTCAGTAGTGTCTGACTCTTTGCGACCCCATGAATCGCAGCACGCCAGGCTTCCCTGTCCATCACCAACTCCCGGAGTTCACTCAGACTCATGTCCATTGAGTCAGTGATGCATCCTCTGTCATCACCTTTTCCTACTGCTCCCAATCCCTCCCAACATCAGAGTCTTTTCCAATGAGTCAACTCTTCGCATGAGGTGGCCAAAGTACTGGAGTTTCAGCTTTAGCATCATTCCTTCCAAAGAAATCCCAGGGCTGATCTCCTTCAGAATGGACTGGTTGGATCTCCTTGCAGTCCAAGGGACTCTCAGGACTGCCTTGTTCATCTTCCACTCATGGCTTCCCTACTTGCAGCCAGTTCACATATCTCTTTCACCTTCTTGTTCTGTCCTCCCCAGGCAGCTTCCACTGTAGATCCCTTCTGCTCTCCTCCAAGTAGGTTGGCACCTACTCATCCTTCCAAACCCAGCTCCAGCATCACTTTCTCTACCTTGTTCTGATCTACTGGCTAAAAGCAATCTCAACATTCTCAGATAACTTTATCCACGTCTTGCCAATGATTTAGGACTTCCTTGGTGGCTCAGATGGTAAAAGCATCTGTCTACAAAGTGGGAGACCCTGGTTTGATTGCCGCATCAGGAAGATCCTCTGGAAAAGGAAATGGCTACACATTCCAGTATTCTTGCCTGGACAATCCCATGGATGGAGGAGCCTGGTAGGCTATAGTCCGTGGTATCGCCAAGAGTCAGACACGACTGAGTGACTTAACTTTCACTTTTCACTGCCAATGATTTGGATGACTTCTTATGGAAAATTAGCTATTTACATTCTAAGACTGGGAATGTGGGGGTACGTTAGATATCCTGGAATCCACCCCCTTAATTTTGTAGATGAGGAGTAGGGCCAGAACCCTGGCATGACTAGCTCAATGTGGTCCACACAGTTAATACTACTTCCCTGTGGCTCAGATGGTGAAGAATCTGCTCTCAATGCAGGAGACCTGGGTCTGATCCCTGGGTTGGGAAGATGCCCTGGAGAAGGGAATGGCTACCCACTCCAGTATTCTTGCCTGGAGAATCCCATGGGCAGAGGAGCCTGGCGGGCTACAGTCCAAGGAGTCTCAAAGAGTTGGACATAACCTAGTGATGAACAGTTTTCAGTTTTCACTGAATATGTGAATGCCCCTCCCACTTAGAGTGCAGTCTCATATTAAATATGTTCAGATTGAAAAGAACTATGTATTCATTAGAGAGAATTTGGAAAATAAAAATGATACAAAGAAGAAAGTAAAAACCACCATTGGTTGTGCTATTCAGAGACGAGGATTTTTTTAACCTTGAGGGTCATTTCCTTTAGATGGGGTTGAAAGAAAAAGAAATCAAACAAGTCAGTATTATGCTTGAAAAAAAAAAAAAAAAAACCTTGAAAGATGTGTTTTTTGGGTGAGCAAAAGAAGTGAAGCATTCCAAATGGTGTCTCTCACGATCTCTCCAACTACCCATCAACTCATGAAACAAGAATCTGGTGGGGGCAGACCCCCTGCTTGGCACAAGGGGCTCAGAAATGAATAACATATTCTGGGTTCCTGCTTTTGAACATTTCAGAATCCAGGAGAGGCACCAGACACATAAACAGATAATCACAGTGCAGGCTGACAGTGGAGAGATGAGCGATTTGAAGGCAGGATGTAATTACACGCAACATTACGTGACATGGATTTTATGGCCTGTAATCGTGGGCTGTGGTTGTTTGTAATTTCTGTTATCAAACCGAAAGCCACATAACAATGACTGGGGAAACTTTCTTTAAAGGTGAGCATTCATAAAGAGGAAATAATTGGAATTTCACAAACCAGTAATTACAAAAGCACGAAAGGTTACTAAGGTATATTTTATTACTGTAATCAAAAAAAATTACAGGGGGACTTTAAAAATGTTCCATTAATTAACTCCATTAAAGGTTACTGTCTGAGATGAAAGATAGATCAACTAAAACTCACACCTAATGAGAAGTTGAAGGGATTTGAAATTGGCAAGTCAGGCAAACTCTGGCATCAAGCGCTTCTTGTGTCTGTTGGTGTTTATGTTGTTTGACTTCATGATGATAGCTGCTGCTGCTGATAGCTACTTTGGTCATTATTTTCATCATCATATGCTATGGCCTCTTGTTATTAAGAAGGATATTTTGCATTATTGAATTATTCTAAAATTGTTGTTATTGTTTAGTCACTCAGTCATGTCAAACTCTTTGTGACCCCATGAACAGCAGCACGTCAGGCTTCCCTGTCCTTCACTGTCTTCCGGAGTTCGCTCAAATTCATGTCCATTGAGTTGGTGATCTCATCCAGCCATCTCATCCTCTGTGGCCCCCTTCTCTTCCTGCCCTCAATCTTTCCCAGCATTGGGGTCTTTTCAAATGAGTTGGTTCTTTGCATCTGGTGGCCAAAGTATTGGAGCTTCAGCTTCAGCATCAGCATCAGTCCTTGCAATGTATATTCAGGGTTGATTTCCTTTGGGATTGACTGGTTTGATCTCCTTGCAGTCCAAGGGACTCTCAGGAGTCTTCTCCAGCACCACAGTTGAGAAGCATCAATTCTTTGGCACTCAGCCTTCTTTGGCTGTTGTTCCATTAGTTTTGTTTTTATTTTAACCCATCGGGTCAGTTTATTCCTGGATTTGATGCCTTTTGCCAAGTGGAATGGTTGAGGTGATGTCAGAGGGAGGCTGTCAGCCTGATGAGAGTGGATGGAGGCATGAACTGTGAAAAGAAGCAGCTGAAGGAGCCTGGTCTTCCAGGAAATCACAGTTTCAGATGCTCCTGACTTCTGAGGATGATGAGTAATTAGTCTCTATCCTCCAGGCACCATGAACGTATTTCTCTTCCAGCAGAGGCAACTTGGAGTAGCTCTTGCTCTGTATGTGAAGATTAGGTTTTTTTTTTGGAGAATAGCAGCTGCTGTTTCTGGGGGAAATGCAGTTGTGAACTGTGTTCTCATGCCTTGACTGCGCACATGTATTTCCTGATTCTGGTGCTTCAGTATTCTTTTCTGTAAAATGGCAGGATTGGATAAGATCACGTGATGGTGCTAAGTGGTAAAGAATCCACTTGCAGGAAGTGCAAGAGACGATGGTTCAATCCCTGGGAAACAAAGGGAATTAGCTATATACATTCATATGTGCCCTCCCTCCTGAGCTTCCCTCCCACCCCGACCTCTGACCCCTCTAAGTCATCACAGAGGACTGAGCTGCGCTCCCTGTGCCATACAGCAGAAGCTATTTGCAGGGCAGGAATAAGGATGCAGCCATGAGAACGGACGTGTGGACACAGTAGGGGAAGGGGAGGCGGGGACGAACTGAGGGAGTGGCATTTGCATATATACACTGCCAGGTGTGAATAGCTAGCTAGTAGGAGGGAGTTTAAATCCTATCCTGTGATAAGTGGGACGTCACTGAAGGCTTTAAACTAGAGGAGACATGACTGGAATTATATAATGGGAGGAATTCTGATAGTCACTTAGAGTAAGGGTCAGCAAACATTTTCTGTAAAGAACCCAATTGTAAGTATTTCCAGCTGTCTTGAATAATCTTTTGGGTCCGAATGATCCTTTGCTCAAGGAAAACCATCAATGTGTAGCTTTAGGTTAGAAATCTAGACAGCATCAATTCTCTCCCGGGATGGATTTGCTTGAGATAGCATGGTTTCCTGGACCTAAACTCTGCTTGATTTGGAAACGTTTGTCTGTCTGTGTCACAGGCAGAGGGGCTCTGATGCAGATTTTCTCCTTTAGAGAATTGTTTCCGTTGTAAGTAAGGTTGGAGCTGCATTTATGCTTAGATAATCTTCCTTATTCAAAAGAAGCTGTGGAAGATTTTAGGAGCATGTCTGGAGTGGAGAGGGATGGGAGAAGCTTGATCCATGGTTATCCATGGCTTTGCAGAGACACTATGCAGAAGCCAAGGCCAGCTTTCACAAGGAACTGTGTGAGACTCTGGGTTAGCCGTGTTGCTTCAGGACCCAGATGCCGAAGTGAGGCTTGTAGTCATTGGGACAGGTTCTTCTAGATCATAGTCTTTGGGTGAAAAGGAGCTGGCATCTGCAGCCCTCTCCACGATGACTTCCTTGTAGAGGTGGTGGAGGGGGAGGGTTGATGGAGACATCACGCCTAAGAACCAGAACTGACTCCCTCCAGGCACCAGAGGTCACACCTCGGGTCTCTCAGAAACATTCAAGGTACACACAAGGAGCCCTGAAGACCTGCATGGACAGGAAGGGATCCCACATCGTTATGTGGGCATTAATAGAAATGTGATTTCAATTTGGCTCAGTGGTAAAGAACCACCCTGCCAATGCAGGAGACTTGAGTTCCATCCCTGGGTCGGGAAGATCTCCTGGAGAAGGAAATGGCAATGAACTTCAGTATTCTTGCCTAGAAAATCCCAGGGACAGAGGAGCCTGGCGGGCTACAGTGCATAGGATCGAGAAAGAGTCAGACTCCACAACAGCAACAACCTCAATTTGCAATCACAGATTTTGGAGATCGAAACATGTCCATGGACTTAGAAGAAATGATCCCAAGACAGGACATAGTCCATATCACAAATGTTGAATATAGAAAGATAAGAAGCAGTACCTATAACTTGGGGTGCTCCCTGTGTTGTCTGCCTGCCCTTGCAACCCCCTCCCCCCACCCCAAAGGCATCTCTATGACTCTTGCAGAACAATTGGTGATGCAAATTGGGAAAATGCCTGCACTCTACATGTCAAAGAGAATCTGATCCTTCCAAGGGAAAGAAGGAAAGAGAAGTGTATCCTTTTCTGCTGGTAGAGAGACACTTCCAGGGGCCTTTTCTTCCTCCCTCCAGCAGGGATCAACAGGTTTTCCGCTGCCTCACTGCAGCTGAGATGTTGGCTCCGGGCTCTTCATAACGTGATCACATAATTACCAGCAGAGAGGGGTCAGTGCTTTACGGTTGTCGGCTTCAGGGGCCTCTTTTCAATTACTGAGCAGAGCTGGGTCATAATGGAAAACGGGCACCGTGCCATTCGTGAGAGAGATCTTTAAAGATGAGGCTTTCTGGGTTGCTGTCCTGATTGATTTCTTGGGTATTGTTGTCACACGTTCCTTCCAGGCCCTCACGTTCCTCTTGATTTACCTCCTCGGAGAGTAAATGAACTTCAAAGGACACCTGGTTCTGATTGATTCATGGGTCAGTCCAGGTCTTTGGCTTGGGTTCTTCCTCTATCCAGTCCAAGGGCTTCTGGGGTGAGAAGGGCTGCAGGACTCTGCAATCCGGGTGAGGGTGCTTGGGCAGCGCCCTCTTCCACCCTGAGACTGGCGGAGTTCCCTCCTCAGCTGGATCTGCAGTGTCCCTTCCCTCCTCCCAGCTTCCTGTGTGCAGCTCCTGATGATGCCACATCAGTGGAAGGAAAAAGTGTTCTGGGGTGCAGGAGGTCTGATCTTCAACTCTGGGTGCTCTAGGGTGGCAGGCCATGTAAGGCCTTCCAAACCGGCTTAGAAGGCCCTTAAGAGGGGCATGTGGATTCAGTGTCTGAAGAAAAAGGACAGCAGGCTGCATGTCTGCCCACTGGGCTTGCCCCCTTCCTGCCTCACGTGCCACCTGGGGTACGCCTGCTCTGTTCTTAACCCATGTGTTGTTGTTCAGTTGCTCAGTCGTGTCCTACTCTTTGCGACCCCATGGACTGCAGCACGTCAGGCTTCCCTGCCCTTCACTATCTCCCGGAGCTTGCTCAAACTCATGTCCTTTGAATAGGTGATACCATCCAACCATCTCATCCTCTGTCGTCCCCTTTTCCTCCTGGGTGGATATTCTAATTGAGTGTTCATTTCTGCGTGCAACCTGGAGCTGGGTGCCCTGGTTGTGAAAGACATAGCCTGCTTTGGTTCTGAACTCATTCTCTCTCTCTCAGGCCATGGCAACAACCTCCTAACCTCTGTTTGTTTCAGTCTTGTCCCCTCCAGGCCACACTTGTCACTGCCCAATGCAGAGCTGCTGAGCTCCCTGACTCCAGATGCTCGTTCACCTCATAATGCTGTGGAGTTTGGGGCGGGGCACCACTGAGCTAGGATGTGATATGAAAGGCGCTCTCTGGACCCATGCAGTGCAGTGGGTACGGACTGTCAGACTAATTTTTCTAAGCTATCAATCTTCCCTTGTTACTCCTCCATGAAGTCCTGAAGGGCTCCCCAGTGTCTGCAAGACTGGACCCAAGCTCCTTAGCTTGTGTGACATGTAGCCTCCCAGACCTGGCTCTGCTGCCTCTCCATCATCTCCCACTTGCCCAGGGCCCTCAAGCTGTATCCTTCAGCCGTCCCAGATCCTTCCTAACTTCTAGATACTGATGGCCTGGGTTGTCCTCTCTGCCCTGTGCATCTGCAACCAGCGCTCCATTTCCTTGAGACCTAGCATCACCGCCTCCTCCTTCCGTTACTGTAAGCCTTCTCTCTGAGCCCTGTGCCTCTAAAACCTGTATCCAAAGCTGTACTACCTTCACATGAGTACAACCTGGTCTTCAGAAGGGGGAGTGGACTATCGTATTCATCACAGTATCCTCCCAGGACTTCCTAGAGGTGGGGCAGAGGAGGGCTGATGCAGACATCAGGTACAAGAACTGGAAGTGACTCCCTCCAGGCATCAAGGGTCACACCCCAGTCTCTCAAAAACACTCAAGATGCATGCTCAAGGAGTCCTGTCTTACATGGACAGGAAGGGCTCCGCCTCATTATTTGGGTGTTAATGGAAGTGTGATCTCAATTTGGGCTTCTTTGATGGCCCAGGGGTAAAGAATTCCCCTGCCAATGCAAGAGATGTGAGTTTAATCCCTGGGTTGGGAAGATCCCCTGGAGTAGGAAATGGCAACCCACTCCAGGATTCTTGCTTAGAAAATCCCATGAACAGAGTAGCCTGGCGGGCTACAGTCCATGGGGTCACAAAAGAGTTGGACACGAGTTAGTGACTCCACAACAACGACAACAACTACCATGAGCTCAATTTGCAGTCGCAGATTTTGGAGATGGAAAGATATCCGTGGACTCGGAATTAATGACCCCGGGACTGGACATATTCCATATCATAAATGCTGAACACAGGAAGATAAGAAGCTGTACTTATATAGCTCGGGGTGCTCCTTGTGTTGTCCACTTCCTCCTCCAGCCCCCAAAAGGTGCATCAAAGCAACTGGCAATGCAAATTGGGAAAAGACCTGCATTCTGCATGTCTAAGAGAATCCGACTCAGAGCAAGCATACAGTGGATATCTGAGGCAGAAGTAAATGAAATGTATGATAGGTAGCCCGAGGCCTCTAGGACCGTAGAGTCCCCCTGGGGAGACACCCCTCCCCTGGGAGACATTGTCACAGGACGTGCCATGCTGTGAGCTGTGGGCACTAAGGCTACTCACAAAGGGGAAGGGTGTAGGCAGGAGTCCTCAGAGATTATTTCCTGTGATCCCAGAGCTTAAAGGAACCTCAGGGATCACTTATCTCTATTGCTTCATCTGCAGAGGAAGCACTTGAGGTCCAGAGAGAGAAAGAGATGCGCCTGAGGTCACTTTGAGGGTTGGCTGCCAAGTGAGTAATAACATCTAAGCCCCTTGATTCCCAGTCCAGGATTTATACAGAAAGATTCATCAAGCTGGGGCTATCAGGCATTTTGATGTTTTCCTGTAAATAACTTAGGGGAGGGGTATAAAAGAAGACAGAATTTCGTTACTAAATATTGATGCTGTAGCTGCTACTTAGAGAAGATTGCACATGATGTTTTCAATTAGATTCTCTTTATCTTCCTTGAGAAGCCTTTTTTTTTTTTTTTTAAAGGACAGGATTGTAGTGTGTTATGAACACTGACAGCTTCGGTATTCACATTGTGCTTCTGAAGGCATGGGGGGTGGTGATGATAGGGATCTATCAACATAATCCTTGAAAGGAACATTGTGCTCATATCAGATGAGACCAGCAGGAATGGCTGTCTTGGCATTCCAGCAGAAACATCCTCAAGTGCTTCTCAGAGGGTGTTCCATCCATTGGTGCTTCCTGGGCATCCATGCTGCCCGAATGTGGTGGGATGGGGTTGGAAGGTGATGCATGGAGAGCCTGGCTCTGATGTGGGGAGAGGGAGATTTCAGCTGGAGGGGCCAACCAAGGCTCTCTCTGTAAGGGAATTCCAAGGATCAGGGTGTCTTGGACTCACGGGGCTGCCAAGAAAAACAACATCTAATACATCACAGGTTTGCTGTGTGATCAGCCCTGTGCTCAGGGCTCAGCTGGCATTCTCTTATTTCTCATGATAAGCCCACGAGCTAAGTGTTATTATTATTCCCTGGTATTGGCAGGGCTCTAAATGGCCCCAAGATCTCTGTTTCCTGGTATATATCCCCCCCACCCCCTGCCTCGTAATCCCCAGGACTGTGACTGTGTGACTGTGATGGATTTCATTCTCCTGATCAGATATGTTATATCAGGGTAGGACGGACTTAATCACTTGTGCACATGAAAAGTGAAGAAAAAGAAAAATCTGGGTCTTGAGGTTAGAGAGAGAGGAATTTAGAGATGCAGAGTGTGAGAGGCAGCTGGTGTGGGGAAATTTCTGCTGACTTTGAAGATGGAGGGATCACAAGGCAAGAATCTGAGCACATCCTCTAGTAGCTGAGAAACATCCTTGCAGAGCAGCTGAAAGGAGGATGGGGACCTCAGTCTTGGAAGGCCTGAAAGACTGGGCTGCGCAGACTTACAAAGCTGGGGTGTGAAGGAGCCGGGGTTTGAACCCAGGACGTCTGACTTCTGTGTGAAAATTCTTAAACCCTACTAGCCCAGCAAGCAGGGAGCTTGTTCATATGAGATTTGGCATAGCCTCTGGGTGCAATTGGTTGGCTAGCATCACCGATTCAATGGACACACACTTGAGCACATTCCGGGAGATAGTGAGGGACAGGGAAGCCTGGCGTGCTGCAGTCCATAGGGTCGAAAAAGTAGGACACGACTTAGTGACTGAACAGCTGGATGTCCTTGCTGCCTTCCTTCCCCTGGCTGAGGAACCATGGTCTTAAAGCACTCCTGAAGCTAACGATGGCGTGCGCTGGGTGCAAACCCCACCTTCCTACATGGCGATGCCTTCTTTGTGCTGTTTGTGCCAACACCGTACTGAAACGATAAGGCTGAGGGAAACAGCCCGATGGAGAAGAGCTTCCTTGCAGAGACCGAGTTCCTGCAGTGGCTGTGACTCGGAGTGGCTTAAACAGCAGACTACAAGAGAGCTGAGTCTCAGAAAAGGCTGGAAACATCCCCCAGCTTGTGCTCCTCAAACTTGATTGTGCATTAGAAAGACCTCAGGAGTTTTTAAAAATTCCACTGCCCAGACCATATGTGTGTGTGCGTGTGTGCTTGTGTGCGGAGCTGCTTCATTTGTGTCTGACTGTTGGAGGCCCTATGGACTGTAGCCCATCAGCCAGGCTTCTCTGTCCACCCCAGAACAATTCACTCCAAATCTCTGTGAGCGGTACCAGGACAGCGATACCTTTAAGATTCCTCAGGCGATTGCAGTGTGCAGCCAAAGTTCATGGAGAAGGCAATGGCAAGCCACTCCAGTACTCTTGCCTAGAAAATCCCATGGATGGAGGAGCCTGGTGGGCTGCTGTCTATGGGGTCGCACAGAGTCGGACTCGACTGAAGCGACTTCACTTTCACTTTTCACTTTCACACAATGGAGAGGGCAACGGCAACCCACTCCAGTGTTCTTGCCTGGAGAATCCCAGGGATAGGGGAGCCTGGTGGGCTGCTGTCTATGGGGTCGCACAGAGTCGGACACGACTGAAGCGACTTAGCAGCAGCAGCAGCAGCCAAAGTTAAGAATAAACTGACTTACAAGGTCAGCTCAGGAGGCAGAGGGCAGAACATCAAGGGGAGGCACGGGCTTTTTTTTTTTTTTTTTACACTGAAGAGGAGGTATCTCTTCTTCCTCTACCTTTTTTTTTTTTTTTTAAATATTGTTTATCTCTTTGGCTGTACCAGGTAACTTAGTTGAGGCATGTGGGATCTAGTTCTCTGACCAGAGTTGGAACCTGGGTCCCTGCATTGGGAGAGCAGAGGCTTAGCCGCTGGACCATCAGAGAAGTCCTAGCATGGGTGTTCTTGAGTACTTGTGTTGTTCCTGTGCTGGTCTGCTGGCTCTGATGCTATTTCCCAAACCCTTACTCACTGTGCTCGCTTTGTTACTCCAGGTGAATTGTGTTTTAAGTTCTGGGTGTGGTCAGAGCAGTGACTCCAAATGCTCACAGCGCTGCCAGCGTGGGGCCATCACAATCCGCGATCTAGGTGGAGCCGTGAGGTTCGGGGATGCAGGGAGCGGGAATTCTCAGGCCTGAACACATCACAGGCGCCTGGAAGGCTTGCTGAAGCGTGGACCCTGGGCCCCACCCCTAGAGTGTCTGAGTTGTCTGATTGGGTCCCAAGGGTTTGCATTTCGAACAAATTCTCAAGCCACACGTGACACGGCTGCTGGTCTGGGGGACTTTGAGCTCTTTGGAGCTCAAGAACACGGGCTTGAAACCAGACATTTACTACTGTGACTTCAAAAGAGTGTTTGGAAAGAAGCCTGTAATAGGGAGTTAAGGAGTGGGTAGAAGCTAAAGCTAGATGAATAGGTAGAGGGATAGACCACATGTTTGAAGTATTTTGTAATAAGTGAAGGAAGGTCATTGCTTAAGAACTAAAGGGTGAAGGGAAAGATGAATTTTCCAAAAGTTCTTGTGAGGTAAGTTCTAATCAAGCCTCTTTTGCCATGTCTGGCACACAGTAGGTCTTAATAATGTGCCTTGCCTTCCCTGATGGCTCAGATAGTAAAGAACCCACATGCAATACAGGAGACCAGGTTCAACCTCTGGCTCAGGAAGATCCCCAGCAGAAGGGAATGGCTACCCCACTCCAGCATTCTTGCCTGGAAATACTATGGACAGTGGAGCCTGTCCATGGGGACAGGACAGTGGGCTACAGTCCATGGGGGTCACAAGAGAGTCGGACATGACTGAGTGATTAACACACTTGCCTTGAAAGTGGGGAGAATCGATCATATTGGAAAGCAGAAGAGGAGGGTCCTTATTGACAGGAAGGAAATCGAGATTTGAAAATGGAAGTAAGTGAGGAAGAACAGGTCAAAATAAGACAGGATGGATGTGGTTTTGAATATCGACTGAGAAGGCAACTTTCAAGAAAGAAAATTCTCTGAACTGGATACAATAGGGGGGAAAGGAGAGTAACATATATACAATGGACTGTTGCTCACCCATAGCGCTCTAGATCCTATTTGTTCCATTTATCCAGAGAACTATGACTAATACATGAAACTTAGAAGAGAGTTCACCCCACTGTATTGGCTTACAGCATGTAAACAGAGGCATGTGGTGGGCCTGGTAGGATGAATATCCAACCGCAGCCAGTCGTGGGTGGGGCAGGAGCTTTAATGCAAAGGGGTTGAACGAAGGTCCTAGGACAGGGAAGGGGTAGGAGGGTAAAGGGGTGGCTGAGGAGGCAGCCGAACCAAAGATGACATGATCTACCATTTCCCCCATGAAATGCTTTTTTTTTTTTTTTTGCCTCCATTTTGTCTGTAAGTAGTGTTACTGGATAATATTCTGTAATGCTTTGTATACAATAAAACTTGCATTAATCAATTGCTCAAGGGAATGGGAGTGTTGTGGTTAATTGAATTATCTGATTAACTGAGAGTTAATTAACCAGAAACCCTCTGTAGTTCTAAGCGACGCTGCAAATATTCCAACATATCTAAGTTTTCTACTATGGTTCGGAAGGGGAAAAAAAGTCAAGGAAGGGGACTTGCCTGGTGGTCCCAGTGGTTAAGACTTCGCCTTTCAATGTGGGGTGTGAAGGTTCATTCCCTGGTTGGGGAACTAAGATCCCACATGCCTCGTGGACAAAAAATAAATATATAAAACAGAAGCAATATTGTAACAAATTCAATAGACTTTAAAAATGGTCCACATTAAAAAAATCTTTCAAGAAAAAGTCAAGGAAGAATGGAAATGAAATCAGGTTTCACGAAGGATCAATCCAGTGTGCATTTGGTACTTTATACAAGGGCTGTTACCTGGTTTAATCCTTGTAACTATTATACGAAGCCAACATTATTATCTCATTTCATAGCCAAGAAAATCTACAAGTACTTTAGCTATCAAGGCTTCCCAGGTGGCGCTAGTGGTAAAGAACCCACCTGCCAATGCCGGAGATACTGGAGACGTGGGTTTGATCCCTGGGTTAGGAAGATCCCTTGGAGGAGGGCATGGCAACCCACTCCAGTATTCTTGCCTGGACAACCCCATGGACCAAGAAGCCTGGTGGGCTATAGCGCATAAGGTCACCAAGAGTCAGCCAGGATTGATGTGACTTAGCACACACGCATGCACCTTAACCAACACTGAATGTAGCTTTGCTGATTGAGAACATGGCTGGGTTTCAGAGGTGTCTCTGGGGCATCAGTGATAGAAGCTGGTCCAGTCCAGTGTGGATTGTGGAGTTTGTCAGCCCCACGTATAAACTCTGGTCCTGATTGCAACTAACCTATACAGATGTGAGAGATGGGTCATAAGAAGGCTGAATGCTGAAGAATGGATCCTTTTGAATTGTGGTGCTGGAGAAGACTCTTGAGAGTCCCTTGAACTTCAAGGAAATCAAACCAGTCAATCCTAAAGGAAATCAACCCTGGATATTCATTGGAAGGACTGATGCTAAAGCTGCTCCAAGACTTTGGCCACCTGATGGGAAGAGCTGACTCACTGGAAATGACCCAGATGCTGGGAAAGCCTGAAGGCAAAAGGAGAAAGGAGGGGCAACCAGAGGATGAGATGGTTAGACAGCATCCCTGATTCAGTGGACATGAATTTGAGCAAACTCCAGAAGACAGTGGAGGACGAAGGACCCTGGTTTGCTGCAGTCCATGAGGTTGCAGAGTCAGACAGACTTAGTGATTGAAGAACAACAAAAACCTGTCAAAGGAACCCCAAGCATGTGCTCTGAGTAAATCAAACTAGGTTCAAATTCTTACCCCGCCTTTTTCCGGGTGGTGTGAGCTCCAGCCAACAATTTGCCCTCTTTGCTTCTCAGCTTCTTCATCTGCAAAATGTGCCACCACCCAGCTTGCAGGGCTGCTGGGGGCCAGAGATGGGTCCTGCATGAACTGTAGCTGTGGTTACTCACATCCACACGGCCCACAGTTCTGGCTGCATTAGGGGAGCAGAAATGGATGAAGATAAAGATGCAGTAGAGAGACCTCCATTTCCAGATGATCTCTGATGCTTCCTTTATACTAAATCTCTGAAGCTAATCTGACTCTCTTCTTCTTTCTTTCTCTCTCCTCAAAGTGTGATGTGAAAAGCCAGTTCCCAAAGGTACATATCTGCTAATTCTGATTTTATTGCCCTAGCACCTTCAATGGAAAAGAACACAGGGAGTGGAAGGGCGGCAGGCCTTGTTACCCACTAAATCAAGCATTAGTTTGGCGAAGTCACCAGCCTCCGTTGTCATCGTATTTTTTAGGGAATGAAAAGAACAGTTCTTTTTGCTCAGAATGCTAGATTTACATTGCTTTCACTTAGCAAGTGAATAATTGATAAGCTGGGGCATATTAACATTGAACAAAAGAGCCCAATGGTACAAGGGTCCTGGGAAGGCTGCCTAAATCAATATACACTCATGAATTTTGAGTGCAAAAGGTTGAACTGAGAAAGAACACAGATTTAGACCTCCATTAATATTTGAAATACACTCTGCTTGCGAGAGGCTCACAGGAGCCCAATGTTAACTGAAGGGGCTTCAGAGAAATGGCTTCTGAACAAATTTGAAAGCGAGAGATTTTCCCCTCCAAAGATTTCATGAGAAAAATCAATCATCTTTGTTGTCTCCGCTGTCAGAAGGCATCTATTAAAAATCTAATTAGGGTATTTTTACCAATTAAACATACTGATGCAACACTTGTCCGACTCAATGTCTGTAATTGCTAGAAAAGCAGACGCATCACCCTCTGTGATCAAGCCAGATATGGTAAAACGTTCCAGCCACTCCTGCAAGCTCCATCCTCCCCAGGCAGGAGCCAGCCTGAAAATTTGATTAATCTAAACATTTTGTAAGTTGTCAAAAGAGCTTTCTTGCTTGATGCCTCATGGTCACTCCAAGTGCCAGCCCGACCGAGGCCAAAATAACATCATCAGTCACAATTTGCTTTTGAAATGCCTCCTGCGAGGCTCCCAATTTGAGCGATCAAAGCTGGAAATTTTAAACCAAGTGGGAAAATGCTTCCAATCTTAATGATTCATTGAACCCAGCGTGCTGCTGGAAAGTCATCTAGAGTCTCTGATATCCTGGGCATGCTGCTATGGCCATTGAGGACGTTTGCATATTCTGATATGTTCTGATATTCTAATGACAGTCAAGGAAACCATTTTCTGTGGGTAAAGGGATCGCCTTTTAGAAGTCATGAAATAGGGCTTCCCTGGGGGCTCAATGCTAAAGAATCTGCCTGCCCATGGAGGAAACACGGATTCTGCCCCTGGTCGGGGGAATTCGCACATGCTGAAAAGCGACCAAGCCCCCGCATCGGCAACTTCGGAACCTGAGCTCTAGAGCCCGCGTGTCACAACTACCGAAGTCCACGTGCGCTAGAGCCCATGCCCTACAACAAGAGAAGCCACCGAAATGAGAAGCTCTCACACACGAGAGAGTAGCTCCTGCTTGCCACGTCTAGAGAAAGCTCGCATAGCACTGAAGACCCCGCACAGTCAAAAATAAATAAACCAAATTGCTTTTTAAAAAATCATGGAAGGGAGCCTGACTGAGTGATCATTTCCTCTAGCCGCCAGCCTTCCATAGAAAATAGCAACTCCTCCAGCCAGACTCAGACTCTGCTTGCATACCTCTCACGCTGGTGGGCTCACCACCTTTGTGAGGCAACCCAGACCATCCTGAGACATCTTTCAGAAGGAAGCTTCTTATGTTGAGCTGTGTATAACCTGCCTTTTTAGAAATTAGGTCCAAGAAGATTGCACCTATACCTCTTGGATGTGGCTCTCTGAGCACTCTTCACAGAGCTGGATTGCCAGTACTGCTCTCTTCCCAGGAGGCAGTTAATTTGGAGAATAATTCAGAGCATGTCCTCATTACTGGGTCTTAAAAGAAAAATCTGGCCCCTCCACAGTATAGATGGTATTTGTTCTTTCTCCCGGAATTCTTGTGCTGTATTTCTTCATTAATGAATTGATGAAATTTTCAGTTGAGCGGTCTTTGGAAGAACTGATTTTTGAAAACTCCCCTTTTGCACATACACATAATTTTTCCGTTTTCCTCTCCAATATCCTAATTAACAACTAAAGGAAGGTCAAGACTTTGGCTCTTAGAACTGCTGGAAAAGACTGAGATTCTCAATGGGGAGTCACATTTAAAGATAAAAAACACTGCCCCCAAATTCTGAGAAGTTTTTTAGTGAGGGCCTGGAACATGCCATCATGAGAGCAATCACTGCACTGGGGCCACTGTAATCCTCATTTTAAGTGATCCTCTAAGACTTTTACCTAGAGAAAGGAGAGAAACTGCTGCAATCGAAAAAACACAGTCTATAGAGTCAAAAAGATCAGAGGTTTATTTATGTCTCTACCCATTTCTAGCTGTGACAATGTGGGTGAGTTGCTCAAGTTTTTTTGCAGGAGAGTTTCTTCTACTGTACAATTGGAATAAAAATTCCTAGCTCACTGGATTATTGATATAAAGTGAGATAATCCAATGACTTAGCATGGTGTATTGATTAGCTAATGCTATGTAACAAAGTACCCCAAACTCAGAAGCTTAGAAAAAAGCATGTATTATTGCTTACAAGTTTCTATGTCAGCTGACACAGCTGCCAGTCTGGGGCCAGGTCTGGCTGGTTTTGGCTGGGCTGGCCCACGTGTTTGTGCTAAGCTGGTAGGTAGACTGAAGGATTGATTATCTCAGATGGCTTCAATTACACGCAAAGTTGGCTGGTGGGCAGCTGGGGTTATTGGATAGTCTAGCCTCCAACAGGCTGCTGCTGCTGCTGCTAAGTTGCTTCAGTCGTGTCCGACTCTGTGGGACCCCATAGACGGAAGCCCACCAGGCTCCCCCGTCCCTGGGATTCTCCAGGCAAGAACACTGGAGTGGGTTGCCATTTCCTTCTCCAATGCATGAAAGTGAAAAGTGAAAGTGAAGTCGCTCAGTCGTGTCTGACTCATAGCGACCCCATGGACTGGAGCCTACCAGTATCCTCCGTCCATGGGATTTTCCAGGCAAAAGTACTGGGGTGGGGTGCCATTTCCTTCCCCGTCCAACAAGCTAGTTTGGGCTTATTCACATGGTTGGGGCGCATCAGAACTGCGGAAGCATGCCTGGCTTTTGGGACTGGCACCATGCCACATTCTGCTGGCCAATAGTGTCCGCCCCTTGATAGGAAGAACTTTAAAGTGACATCGCAAAGAGCAGCCGCTCCTGCAGTGAATCTGCCCCACAGAATATCTGGTGCAAGTATTCTCAACATGGTAGCTTTTCAAGACAGGTTTCCCAGACCGCGATTGCAAGAACTGATCTCTGTAGCCCTCTTAAACTGTTAGTCACTCAGTCGTGCCCAGCTCTTTGCAATGCTATGGACTGTAGCCTGCTAGGCTCCTCTGTCCATGCAATTCTCCAGGCAAGAATACTGGAGTGGATTGCCATTCCTTTCTCCAGTGGCTCTTCCTGACCCAGGGATTGAACCCAGGCCTCCTGCATTGCAGGCAGATTCTTTACTGTCCGAGCCACCAGGGAAGCCTCTTAGAGAAAGCATATAAAAACTGTCCTTTTGCAATCTTCTCCCTTAATCATTTTATTGTCAACATTAGTAAGATCTCATAGAGATAGTTTTACTAGAATCTGCGAGGTGGTAGGGGGTGTGGATCTGGATCAAACCACTCATGGTAGAAGCTGGACTGGTTTCTGTGTCACCCAGAGTGCAGAGTGGGGAGAGCTCTGTCATATCTTGCAAAGATGAAATCTTGGCCTTCAGGACCCTGCCACTCTTGACCTGCGAAGAACCTATTGTAATCTTCACCCCCGGAAGGGGATGGACATTCTTAGGCGCTCCTGTGCTGTGGACCTGGTGTCAGGCTCCATCCATTGAACCCTTACCTGGACCCTGCAGTTTCTCCATCGTGTGTGTGTGCTGAGTTGCTTTAGTTGCGTCTGACTCTTTGTGACCCTACAGACTGTAGCCCGTCAGGCTCCTCTGTCCGTGGGATTCTCCGGACCACTATACCAGAGTGGGTTGCCGTGCCCTCCTCCCAGGGGATCTTCCCAACCCAGGGATTGAACCCGTGTCTCCTGCATTGCAGGCAGATTCTTTTCCGCTGAGCCACCGGGTGACACCCTCTCCATCATTCTTCTCTCTTACTGCTGCTGACTCCAAGGCTTGGAAAACTAGAATGATTTATAAACTGCCAAGCTGAACTCAGGGAAAGGCAGCTTGAAAGCCTGACTTGTTCCTTTGCACCTCACCGCCCCTGAGGTCAGTGGCAGCAAAACATGACAAAGAAGGAAGAGGAGCCGTCTTTGTGAATGGCCAACCACATGTTGGACACAGGAACTTTACGTCGCTGTCACTGATCATCCTGATTGCCCCACTTCTTTTCTGCCTATTTCACAGATGAGGAAAAACAGGTTCAGAGAGGTTATGTTGCCTGCCCAAGGTTGCACAGACAGGAAGCGGCGGGGCTGAGATGAAGGAATAAGGCCTATTCCTCACCACCACTTTGCTGCAAGAACCACAAGAGGAGGAAGCTCTCTGTCTCTGAATTTATCATCTCTTAGAACACAGGCTACTTGCTCTCTAGGAAAAATCCCCTATAACAGTCTAATCATTCCTAGGAAATGGAAGATGCTCTGGAGGGTGGGGATTGGCTGGTTAATGTGGTGCTGCCATCAATGGGGACTTAGGGATCCCAGGACGGCACAGGCTGGATGAAAGCTGCCACTCTGGGTCTTCACTCTAGGGAAACACTGGGGGACAGGTGACCCAGGCCTGCAGAATTGTTCTTGGCTTTGCAACGCCCTCTGATATCCTTGGCATTGTGGAGCTGATCAGCGTCCCCAGGCAGAGGTGGGGTGGAGTGGTGGGGCAGGCCCACCAGAGACTCAGCAGGAGCTGTTGGGGGCGGGGGGTGGAGAATGGATTAATCCTTGGGATTTGATCACATGGAGAGAGGATGGCAGTGACAGCCTCAAGCACGACTGGCTGCCTCAAGCCCCACCAGCTTAATTACACACCCTGGCTCCTGCCACAAGCCCCTTCTCCTCCCACCCCTGCCCGCCCCCTCCATGGAGTTCCCAGAGGGCCCCCACCTGCCTGGCTCATATCAGCTGCTTCCTTTCCCCTCTGCCCATTCAGCCCCACTGTGGTGGCCCCCAGTGGTCTCAGAACAGCTTCCCTGAGCCCCGGTTAGGGCTGCACCTACGCGTCTCTCCCTCTTCAGGTGGTCGATGCTGCCCTGGTATCAGAAACCTCAGGATGGAGACCAGAGAGGGGTCTCATCTCTGTCACACCTGTCTGCTGCCTGAACCTCTGCCTAGAGTGGGCTTCTAGCCTGGTTTCCGGCACCTAGACAGGGCCCCAAAGTGCTGGCATTCCGTCCTCTTCACCTGCTCTCGGAGGCCTGCCTCCTACCCCACCCCCAGCTGCCACAGATTTGCTGAGGACCCCTCAACCCCACCCTATTTCAGAGCTTGGTCCCCCTCTGTGCCCAGGACTTCACACTCAACCTTCTATCTCTCCCACCAGCCTGTTCATCCCTGAGCACGGGGACCTGGGCTGCTCTAAGTAGTCAGCCTGGTGTCCAAACCCCAGCAGATGGGATGGAAAAGAATCCCCTCCCCGAGCCTCTTTTCCCCGCCTCAGCCAGCATTCAGTGTCCCTCTTGGATCCCTCAATTTGGATGCCCCTTGTCACTTCTGCTGTGGCTGTTTAAAATGACATCTCAAGAGATTTGGAACGAAAGATGACATCACGGGGCCCCAGCAGTGAGCAGTTAGCATGGAGGCTGTCAGGAAGGACTTATTGGAGATGGGAGCGTGGGGCAAGGCAGGTGGGACAGGGGTGTGGGGAAAAGATGAGGGGAGGGCTCTGTGTGGGGAAAGATCCGGAGGGGATGAGCCTTCCTGGGATGGTGGAGTTGCAGTGTGTGTCTGTGTGTGTGTGCCCACACTGTATATATGCAGGTATACCTGTGTGCATGTGCATACCTGTGCATGTAATTGGTTCATATGTGTATGCCCATGTGTATGTGTGAGTGTATGTATGCAGGCATGTGCACACGTGTTCATGTGTGACTGTGCATGTGTGTGTGTGTGATGGGATCAGTGTTGAGAAGCCAGGTTGCTAGGCAGCCAGTTGCCAGATCTCCAAGTGCCAGTCTGAGCCGCCTCGCATGGCAGCAATGAACCCGTGGAGAAGCTAAGTGAACAGAAGCTCCCTCCACATCCTGGCTCCAGCCTGGCTCTCTCAGCTATGTGTGGCCTCAGTCTCCAGGACTGGAGCCTAAACCCCCAAGGTCAGCTGCTCTGTCCCCACGTGGCTCCAGACTGACCACTGAGGAGACCTGGTGACTCGGCCTCTGAGTTTCCTCTTGGGTTCTGGGTCTCCTCTCCACACCTGTCCTGCCCAGAGGATCTCCCCATCCACCCTCTGCTCCTAGCTCTGCTCTCTGGTTGGCTGCTCTCAGTACGACTCCCCTGCTGATGGCCTTTGCAGGCTGAAGACACGTCCCCATTCCTCTGTGTGGCACCTGCTGCCTCTCTCTCAGACGTTTCGAGCCTCCCAACCTCTCCCTCCCCTCATGCTGCCAGACCCAGCTGCACCTGAACACCCAAGTCCACATCTTTGCAACTTTGTTCCTGCCTTCTTTTCTGCTAGAAATGCTCTTGATTGCCTGCTGAAATCCTATTATCAGCTCAGAATCACCTTCGCTCTGTAGCCTTCCCAACCCTGGCAGGCAGAACTGATTTTTCCTCCTGGGAGCATCCTGAGGCCTCACCTCATCAGGTCAGCATTGACTTTTCTCCCTGCGCTCTGAACCGTCTACCGAGCCTGCCTTCTCCTGAAAGCCTGCTGGCTCCCCAGGGTGGGGGCCCCTCCTGGCATCCCCGCAATGCCTGGCACAGGGAGGTACACAGCAGGCGCCTGGTTGGTGCTGGCAGGAAGGAGGGACCCGCCAGCCAGGCAGGGCCTCCTCTGGGGCACCATGCTCCCTGGTGACTCACAGACATCCCAGGGTGGCTCTGGTTCTTGGCCGAGCTTCCCTTTCTGGGTCTTATTATATTCTGATGCTGGGTCTGGTTACTCCAATAATTTTCACAGTCTTGGGACTTGCATATGCTTGGGACTTGCACATGCAACTTTCTGAAGTCTCGCTAAACCACAGTCTCTAGGGGCTGTTCTTTCCTGGCTGAAGTTTTTCTTCTATCAAATTTCAGGACCACATTGTAATTCCAGCTGGTGGTATTCGAATACAGTGGGTCATATGCTGGTGCCAGGGTGCAGGGGGTCACACACTGGGATGGGCTGGGCGGAAAGGGGCTGCTGGACCCGAGGCTAAGGCAGTGTGGGGTGGTGGGTAAGGTTCACAGGCAGAGAGGTGGCCCCCGCGGATGCAGGAACTTGGCGGCTGCCTGTTTATTATCTCTAAAACCGTGTCAACATGGTCCCTGCCTCCCTGGGTCACACGAGGCTCCATGAGATCAGACGTGCCATGTGTTCAGTGTCAGAAAGAGAATAAGCCCTCAAAGGTAAGCTGTTGTCATCATGAACGTTGTCAATGTTGCTTTTCATCGTGTCCTTGATATAGAGCTTCTTCGAGCTGGATTTCATTCAAATCCCTATGTCTGTCATTGAGGAAACGCATTCACATTAAGAGTCTGATGAAATCACAAGGCTGGTGTGGGAGAAGGGGGACAGAACCCGGAGGGTGTTGAGGTCCAGTCTGGAGTTCTTTCTTCTCACCCAGTGCTGGTGTTTGGGACACAGGGTGCTCCGAGGTTAAAGCAGGTGTGAGACAGGTGTCCTTGTGCATCTCCCTGTCTGCCAGTCCTGGGGCTTCTAGCCCCACTGCCTGTCCACATTAGACACCTTTGGTGCAGCGATTGACCCAGGGGAGAGCCTGGACCCCAGGCAATCTCTGCTGCTGCTGCTAAGTTGCTCCAGTCATGTCCTATCACCAAACTCTTCATTGGGCTCAGGGAGTTTTATTTGTTAGCTTTTTATTGGCATATAATTGATTTACAATGTGTTACTTTCTGTTGTACAGCAAAATGGATCAATTATACATATACCCACTCTTTTTAGATTCTCTTCCCTACTGAGCAGAGTTCCCTGTGCTATATAGTAAGTCCTTGGAGAAGGAAATGGCAACCCACTCAAGTATTCTTGCCTGGGAAATCCCGTCGACAGAAGAGCCTGGCACGCTATAGTCCATGGGGTCACAAAGAGTGGGAATGTGACTTATTGACTAAACAACAACATTAGTTTGACTTATTGACAACAGCAACATTAGTTATCCATTATGTATATATATGTCTATTTCAATCTCCCATTTATCCCTCCCACCCTTACCCTCTGGTAATCATAATATTGTTTTCTATATCTGTGCCTCTACTTCTGTTCTGTAGATAAGCTCATTTGCACCATTTTTTAAGATTCCACATATAAGTGATATCATGTGATATTTGTCTTTCTCTGTTTGACTTACTTTGCTCAGTATGACCTTCTCCAGGTCCATGCATGTTGCTGCAAATGGCATTGTTTCATTCTTCCTTATTACTGAGTAATATTCCATTGTAGATATGTACCACATCTTATTTATCCATTCATCTGTCTGTGGATATTTATGTTGCCTCCGTGTCTTGGGTTCAAGGAATTTTAGTCTAAAAAGGACCTTTCAAAGAGCAGAAAACATGTCAAGTGTCTTGGTCAAAACCGTGCAGCTGTTGAATAAGGAATCCGGCCCCTCAGATGGGGCTCTCACTCCCACCTCTCGGCCTCCCTGCCCAGCTGACTTGGCGTATGTCTTCATATAGGCTGAATTGAACTTTGTGGGGCCCTGGCCACTGAAGAGAGGTCAGCCCTGGCTCCATCTTGGCCCCGGGCAATACTGTTGGCTCAGCCTTCTCAAGGACTGGGACAGACATATCTAGTAAGGATGCTATGGTCCAGACAAGCGGGTCATGGTCAGTAGGCCACAATCTCAGTGGTAAACCAGAGACTTAGGTAGAGATGGAACCCAGAAACTGGCCACCAGTGTGAGCCTGCTCAATGCAGATGAGAGCAGGGGGAAAGGATGGATAGCTTGAATCTTTGATAACCCGGGTAGATAGACTCATCATCAGAGCAACTTCAAACTTAATCAGAAGGTGAGGCTGAGGCCATGGTTCCCTCCATGCTCGACTCGAATGGGCTTTGGGGTTGGTGGGCTTGTGGGTTAGGGCCACAGTGACTCGCAGGGTGGGATGAAGATGTTAAAATATGATGAGGGTGGTCTATGTCAAGCTATTTTCTATACAAGCTATTTTTAAGACTTAGAAGTCTGAGTCATGTTTTGAGGACCCCAAGTATATATGCATGACCTGATCTCAGACATGTTTCTGGACGTGATTGAAGTCCTGCTTTTTCCAACGAGCACTTCCTGCGGCTGGAGCTGGTGCCACAGCTGCCGTTTTCTTTGAATCCTTTGAGAGGAATCTGGGAAGCATCCGGATCAGGCCACCAGTTCAGTGGTTCTTGGGTGTTAGTGTTGCTCTCCAGCTCTGCTTTGTTTCATGACTGTTTATAGAGTTCTCAGCTCAGCCATGAAGGGTCAATTTTCCCCAGTGTTCCCCACTGAGGGAACTTAGACAAGCATTTCTTCCCATTTCACAGATAAAAACACTAGATAGAAAATTGACTGGCCCACTGACCAGCTGGGGACAAGAATCTAGGTGACCCGATTCCCAATTCAGAGCTTTTTCAGTTACACAACTTTATCTGCCAATGTTCCGATCTTGCCGTGCTTCAGTACATTCTTAGAGCCAGAATGTTCTTTGGGGGCAAGGCTTCAACTCTTTACGATGGCCTGCAAGGTTCTCCTTACTCCCAGTCAAGCTCTGAAGCTTCCCTGCACTCACAGCTTGTTGACCTCTAGCCGCCGTGCAGATTCTCATACGCTGAAGACTTTTTTTCTTCCCTTCAGTGATTACACTTCATTTTTCCTCTGTGCAGAATGCCTTTATCTCCTTGATCTGGTGAACTCCTATTCTTTCCTCCAGGTATTAACCAGATTCAACATACCCTCTGCCTCAGAAACTTCAAGTCCCTGAATTTCTCAGGTTGTGGAGGTCAGTGCCCTCCTGAAGATGCTGTTAAAGTGAGAGCCAATGGTCCGTGAGATTATGTTCAGAGGGGATACAGAGATGGGAGCAACAGGGAAGAACGCACCAGGCTATGCCAGTCACCCCCTTGGACTTGAATAGGGCATACTACAGGACAGGGTCAGGAAGGGAGGACCGGCTTCTTTCTTCCTAGGATGTCAGGATGGCTGGGAAGTGGTTGAGATGTGGTAGTGGGTCCATCAAGAACCAGTGTGCTACAGACCAATTCTTCCACCTCAGTATCCTAGCAAGCCCAGAGTCTTGGCTGGACCTGTTCAGACACCCTTAAGTAATGCCATGAAAAAGGCTTTGTGCACTTTAAAGTGGTGGTTTTATTTAATTTCAACAAAGTTGTAGCTGCCATTAGATCTGTCCAAATAATTAACTCCAGTTTACCAGTTTGCAGCTAGTAATTAATCGCTGACGTCCCCCTAGTGAGCCTTGGGAGGGAAAGTTGTTCCTTTGAGGATGAAGGCTCAGAAGCGTGGCCACCTTTGGGAATTGTCTTCCCTGTGATTCACTCTGGTGCTGGCTCTTACACGGGTGACTTTGGGCAAGTCCTCAGCATGCCCAACTCTCAGTTTTCTCTCCAGGGCAAAGGGAGCAGTTCCTGCCTTGTTTGACTCGTAAGAACCAGTGATCAGGAGGAACAGGACTCATGGGTTGAGAGGCAGCTCCTTCTCTTCCTGCAGAGCTGCCTAGCTGTTCCTGGGTACAGCTGAAGAGTGTTCATTCACCTGCCCACCTGCATCTCCCGGGCCTGGAGCTGGTGCCATGGTCACCATTTTCTTCTGGATCTTTTGGGAGGAATCCCGAAAGCATCAGGGCTGGGTTCCAGGCTCGGTCACTTTGGCATGTTGCTGCTGCTGTCTGAATCGTGCTTTGCTGTCTGGATGTTTAGATTTCTCAACTCAGACATGAAGCATCCATTTTCCCTAAACCAACACACGGAGATACTGGCAGGTTTTCTATTCCAGAAGTCTACATCTAGTTGCTGTTTTGCTTCATCCTTTTCTATGATCTAGACCAGTAAATGAGTATTTCCCTGGTGGCTCAGATGGTAAAAAAATCTGCCTGCAATGCAGGAGACCCGGGTTTGATCGCCGAGTCAGGAAGATCTCCTGGAGAAGGAAGTGGCAACCCACTCCAATATTTTTTGCCTGGGGAAGTCCATGGACAGAGGAGTCTGGTGGGCTACAGTCCATGGGATCGCAAAAGCTGGACACAACTGAACGACTAGCCCAGACAAGTAAATATCAAATTTGCTGCTGCTGCTAAGTCGCTTCAGTCGTCTCCGACTCTGTGTGACCCCATAGACGGCAGCCCACCAGGCTCCCCCATCCCTGGGATTCTCCAGGCAAGAACACTGGAGTGGGTTGCCATTTCCTTCTCCAATGCATGAAAGTGAAAAGTGAAAGTGAAGTTGCTCAGTCGTGTCTGACACCTAGCGACCCCATGGACTGCAGCCCACCAGGCCCCTCCGTCCATGGGATTTTCCAGGCAAGAGTACTGGAGTGGGTTGCCATTGCCTTCTCTGAAATATCAAATTTGGAAGCATGTTAAAATCAGCTTTCCCACCATGGAAGTTTAAAGAAATACTGACTGATACTATAACAGAGTGGAGAAGGTTGTTCTTTTAAGTAACTTGGTCATTAAATTCCAGAGAGATTGGGCATCTCTCTGGAAAAACAAGAGTCTTGACCTCTGCCTTACACAATAGTCCTGAATCAGTTTTAACTGGATCTCAGACCTAAATAAGAAAGGAGAAACACGTATCTTATATAAGATAATGTAAGAGCATTTTTTGTGGCTTTGGAGCAGGCAAAAATTGTATAAGATCCCCTCAAATGCCAAAAAGGAAAGGTTGTATAAACAGGGATTCATTGAAATTAAGAGGTTCTTTTCATCAGGAACATAACTTAAGGACGTGAAAAAACAAATTGGTGAATGGGAGAAGATGTATGTAATACATATATTCCAAAGGACTCCTATAACAAATATTTAAAGAACTGCAAATCTGTACAAAAATGCTGTGTCCCCAATTAAAAAGTTGGGCAAAAGAGGCGCTCTACTAAGGAGTATATCCAAGTGCCAGTAAGCATATAACAGTATTCCACATCATAAGTCATCAGAAAAATGCAAATTAAAAAAAATGTGATGCCACGATATACCAACATCTATCATATTGACAAGGATGTGAGCAACTAGAGTTTCATACATTGCTGATGGGAAAGTGATTGGAAAAGGTTTGGCATTTTCTACTAAAGATGAACATACAAAGATGTTATGACCCAGCAATTCCAGTCCTGGATATATGTCCAAGAAAAATGTCTCTCCATGGGCACCAAATGACATGTACAGGAATGTTCATTGCAGCAATATTCTTAAAAGTTCCAAAGTGGTAGAAACCCAAAAGTTCATCATCAAGGAAGTGGATGAATTGTGGAATCAGATTGGAATACTCCACAGCAGTAACTGCTGTAGACATGGAGGAAATACCCAATGACATGGAGGAATTTCACAGACACCAGTAGATTGACTGTTTAGTCATGTCCGATTCTGTGACTCCATGGACTGCAGTCTGCCAGGCTCCTCTGTGCATGGGATTCTCCAGGCAAGAATACTGGAGTGGGTTGCCATTTCCTTCTTCAGGGGATCTTCCTGACCCAGTGACTGAACCCACATCTCCTGCATTGGCAGGCAGATTCTTTTTACCACTGAGCCTTCTGGAGAACCCTTCACAGGCATAGTGTTGAGCAAAAGAAATCGGACCAAAAAAAGAATGAATGAAAAAAGAAAGAAAAGAGGAAGGAAGGAAGGAAAGAAAGAAGAAAAGAAAAATTCTGTCTGATTCCATTTATACAAAGTTTAATGTCGGGGAATTTTATGGTGATGAAGTCAGAACACTGGTTACCTGCAGTGTAGGGGTCAAATATCGAGCAAATTCAGAAAGCAAGCTTTGGGAATGCTGGAATGCTTTCTATCTTATTTGGGGCAGTAGTTCCATGTGTATGCTCCGTTCCTAAAAATGTTTATTGTGGTGTACATCAAAGATTTGTGTCATTTATTTTATCATGCTATTCTTCAGCATAAAAGTTTACTAAAAATGTGCTGGTCCTTGGACCTTACCCTACGTTAATTAAATAAGAATACGGAGGATGGACCAAGGCTTGAGTTCTGGTATGTATCAACCACCCAGGTGATTCTTACATGCAACCAGGGTCGAGTCCCTGCCTTAGACTAGGAACCAGTGTACTTCACATAGTCATCCCTCACTACTTTGCCCCATGTGTATCTGGTTTGGGGGCCTAGTTCACTGGTTGGTCCCCTAAAGATGCATCATTGAACTGGATACTGTGGTTCATTGCAGGTAATCCAGGCTTTGCTCTGGTGGCCCCTTAACCTGACCAGTTCTAGCATTGGCACCTACCTGCCTGGTTCACCGGTTAGACAGTGACTGAATGGCTATTTGTCATCCTAAATGTCTCATCTAAGGTCATGTATGGATGTGAGAGCTGGACTGTGAAGAAGGCTGAGCACCGAAGAATTGATGCTTTTGAACTGTGGTGTTGGAGAAGACTCTTGAGAGTCCCTTGGACTGCAAGGAGATCCAACCAGTCCATTCTGAAGGAGATCAGCCCTGGGATTTCTTTGGAAGGACTGATGCTAAAGCTGAAACTCCAGTATTTTGGCCACCTCATGCGAAGAGTTGACTCATTGGAGAAGACTCTGATGCTGGGAGGGATTGAGGGCAGGAGGAGAAGGGGACGACAGAGGATGAGATGGCTGGATGGCATCACTGACTCGATGGATGTGAGTCTGAGTGACCTCCGGGAGTTGGTGATGAACAGCGAGGCCTGGCGTGCTGCGGTTCATGGGGTCTCAAAGAGTCGGACACAACTGAGCGACTGATCTGATCTGATCTGATCTGATTTGAAGGGCCTCTAACTGAGAAACAGAAGAGCTAGGATTTGAACCTTGGCTCCTAGCTGTTTTGAACCAAAAGACGACAGACCCAAAACCTCATGCTTGGGAAGAAATGAAAAATCTTTGAATAGATCATTTATGGTAGAGGGGCAATGGCTAAGAAGGGAATAAAGCTTGTTTTTCTAACTTATACCTGATGTGAGATCTCCCTGCCTCTCCTTTTTTTGAATAGAGAGATTTTGAATTTCTATTGTAATCATTATGGCTTTTTTTTTTTTGCTTCTCACCTCAAGTAGGGTCTCAGATCAAGCCTGTCTCCTAACAGTAATTCACTGGAGGATACGTTTTGTCTTGCTCCAACACTCTCTACCACTGTTCTTGATCTACAGCCCCGTCGGAGGACTCTAGACTGGGGATCTTCCTCAGAAAGGTGTTATGAGTTGAGATTAGTTAGGCAAGTGGCGGAGTGAATGCATAAGCAGTGATTTTGCATAATGAGGCGTGTGAAATCCCACTGGAGGTTGTTAAAACAGCAGACAGGCTGTGGTAAACAAGGAGGAAGGTAGGCTTTGAAAACAGATGGCTTTGAAAACCTGGCAAAGCCCTGTTTCAGACTTTAAAAAATTGGTTTCGTTAGTGCAGGCTATTTTTTAAAATTCTACATGCATATTTTAAAGTTCTGGTTTAATGAAAAAGTTCCGTGGGTAACTGAACATCAGTTTACACCCTGCTGTAAACAAGCTAACAACCAGATGTGATGGACAGCTTGCACAGAGCCCGGAACTGTTCTTCTACATTTGAATGCAAATATGTGATTTGGGTTTCAGGTGATTTGGGGCAGCTTTGCTGGGTGGGTTCGTGGTGGTGGTCTGCTCCTCCTGGCTAAGTAGACCCCCAGGGTGCTCCCTGCCAATAACCATAGCAGCTCTGGAAGCTCCCTCTGAAATCCGTCCTATTTCCTCCAGGAAACGAGTCTGCTTCCCTGTTTACCTTTCTGGCCTCACCTGGATGACTCCCAACTTTATTCCTCTCCTCTCCACACTTCTTGTCAACCATTTTCCAACATGGCATGATTTCTTGAGTCACCTGCGTTAGCGTGGGCTGAATTCTTTGCCTGGAGTGCCCTTCTTTTGATAGCCCCCCAATTTCTCTCTCTCTCTCTTTTTTTTACTTTTTATTTTGTATTGGAGTATAGCCGATTAACAGACAGTGCTGTGATGGTTTCAGGTGAACAGCGAAGGGACTCAGCCATACATATACATGCGTCCATTCTCCCTGAAACTCCGCTCTCATCCAGGCTGCTATATAACATTGAGCAGAGTTCCCTGTGCTATACACTAGGATGTTATTGGTTATCCATTTTAAAAATAGCAGTTTGTTCATGTCCACCCCAAACTCCCTAACTATCCCTTCTTCCCTTAACCATAAGCTCATTCTCTAAGTGTGAGTCTGTTTCTGGTTTGCAAATAAGTTCATTTGTATCATTTCTTCTTAGATTCCTCATATAAGGGATGTCATACAGTTTCTTCTTCTCTGTCTGACTTACTTCACTCAGCATGACACTTTCTAAGTCCGTTCATGTTGCTGAAAATCGCATTATTTCATTCTTTTTCATGATATCCCTGGAACTTCCCTGGTGGCTCAGTGGTGAAGAATCTGCCTGCAATGCGGGAGACCTGGGTTGGATCCCTGGGTCGGGAAGATCCCCTGGAGAAGGAAATGGCTACTCACTCCAGTATTCTTGCCTGGAGAAACCCATGGACAGAGAAGCCTGGCAGGCTACATGCAGTTCACGGAGTTGCCAAGAGTTGGACATGACTGAGTGACCAATACTTTTACTCCTCCCTCCCCCTCCCACCCCCAGTTATTAATAGAGTCACTCAGCAGAGCCCTATTTCTAGATGTTTTGGCCTCTCCCAGTGATGACAATGATGGGTCTCTCCCAGTTTCTATTGATGTAATTCACTTACCTCTCAATTCAAGGCTGCCTCACTATTTTTGCATATTTATTTCCAGACACTGTAGATTTTTTGGGACCACATGTTGTAAAAGCTCCTTCAACCAAATTCCACTTAACCAATTCACTAGATTAAAAGTTCATCCTACTTAATGATCATAAGGATGATAAAGCCTTACATAGTACTTGCTGTGTTCCAGGCATATGGTAAGGCACTTTACTTCTATTAACCCATTTAATCCTCACAAAAACTCTGTGAGGTAGGTGCAGTTGGGACCCCATCTTATAGGGGAAGGGGAAACTGAGAATCCCATGGACCTGGCGGGCTACAGTCCATAGGGTCACACAGAGTCGGACCCAATTGAAGTTACTTAGCACACACGCATGCAGGTGGATGCAATATGAGTGGAAAACTAAAGAGAGATTGTATATGAAAACTAAATGCAATCCATGAACAAGTCTCCATACAGACATGTTGCTGAAAGTATTACTGTCAAATTAGGATGATACAGCAACTGTGAAAGGTTAGGGGAGGGGTGTATCTCTCTTCTCCGATTTCTTCTGAAATGTCTTAAGAAATGAACTGGAAATCATAGACAATTCACTATGACCATATGATATGGTGGCCCTCTTGGTTTCTGCTGTGTTTTTTTTTTCTATTTTAATTATTAATAGTGCCTTTTTCACGCCCTCGAGAGTCTCAGGCTCGTACCATAAAAATATATGGTAACCCTAATAATGGTGGTGGTGGTTTAGTCCCAAAGTCAAGTCCAGCTCTTGTGACCCAGTGGGCTGTAGCCCACCAGGCCCCTCTGTCCATGGGATTTCCCAGACAAGAATACTGGAGTGGTTTGCCATTTCCTTCTCCAGGGGATCTTCCTGACCCAGGGATCGAACCTGGGTGTCCTACATCGCAGGCAGATTCTCTACCAACTGAAACACCAGGGAAGCCCGACCCTAATTATGGGTATAGTTTAAAACAAAATGGAGAAGCAAAAGCTAACCAGCAGATTTGCCTTCAAAGTAAAGCCCTTGACTATTCATTAAAACCCCTGCTGTTGCAGAGCTCATACTAACCTCTGAAAGGAAAGCGTGGAACCCTCCCAGGCCATTGAGAATCTGGGCTTCAGGGAAGGTCCTGGAAAAGATTATTCTTGCATTCAGAAGGTAACTCTCTAGTAAGTTCCCTGCTGCTATGAGATATGGAGTGATATTCTTAAAATTTCCCACATACCAGAGAAAATCAGATTTCTGCACTTGAAGCAGCCTCAGAATCAAAGACCCCTTGCCCTGAGCTCCAACAGGTTGCCCTGATGTCCATCTCTCCATTAACCTGGATTCTAGGACCCACCAGGGCAAATATGGATTTGGCTTAGTGGATACTCTGGCTCTGGTTCAAGTGTAATGAATAACACAATTGTATTCATTTAGGGTCTGGACAGGGCAAGCGTTATTATTTCGATTTTTTGGTTTGAATCATTATCAAATCCTTTAGTACTTTTGCTTATCTGGGTAAAATCTGGGGATTGTCACCTTTGTTCATTTTGCTGCTCCTTTTAGAGCACTTTCATTCAGAAAAGCAGCTGCTTGCTTAGGTGTATTTCTGTCATGGTTAGAGACCAACATTGGTTGAGTGTTTATAATTTCCAGAAATGGTGCTAGGTAGGGAAGGAATGATGCTAAAGCTGAAACTCCAGTACTTTGGCCACCTCATGCGAAGAGTTGACTCATTGGAAAAGACTCTGATGCTGGGAGGGACTGGGGGCAGGAGAAGAAGGGGATGACAGAGGATGAGATGGCTGGATGGCATCACTGACTCGATGGACGTGAGTCTGAGTGAACTCTGGGAGTTGGTGATGGACATGGAAGCCTGGTGTGCTGCGATTTGTGGGGTCGCAAAGAGTCGGACATGACTGAGCGACTGAACTGAACTGACTGAATTGAAGTCAAATCCATTATCTCATTGAATCATCAGCAGAATTCAGGAGATGAGATTTTTGATCTCTATTTTACTGATGAGGCTGAAGCAGAGATGTGAAGTGACTTACCTGTCGTCACCTAGTTAGTCAGTCTAAGAGTTCTGGTTATATCCAGGACTTTCTACTCTCAAACCTTGATGATCTTGCTTCTTCTGTTACAAGATTTCCTCCATGCCAAGCTGTGTGGTCCTTAAAAAATGCCCATGATCAATTTCAGAAAAGCTTTGGTATAATTATGCTGCCAGTCAGATTTATGGGTCCCTCAACATTCCCAAAGGCGGTTCCTTTCTTCCCAGGCTGGTGTGTGACCTGACACTCTACGGATGCACATCTTCTTTTCCTGAACACAATCAAAGTGTCTTGGGAGCCAGGACCATCTTGACTGCCCTTAATTCTCTTCTCTAAGTGCTGCGTACAGGGTCCTGATGAGCAGCAGACGTTCATCCATCTCTGAATGAGCAGAAGAGGCTTTGAATGAAGGTCTTTGTTTGGTGTGTGTTCAGACCAGCTGGGAGACATGTCGGTTGTCAAACAGATGAAACTGGGATGAAGAAGCGCATGGACTTGGTCTTCCACACAGAGAGAGCACCACCCAAATCTGCTTTCTGGGTACTGCTGCAGACCCTTGCCCTGAGATGTGTGGTCCCCTGGGTCTGAGCCTGGGGTCCTGTTCTGTGTGTCTTTAGCTTTCCGTATCTGAAGCCAGAACTAGATTCACACTCGTCTGAGGCAGAAGTCTGGGATGTACTCTCGGTCACGGCTCCTCCCCTCACGGGGCCAGTCTTCATGGCATTCCGAGATAATGACAATTTTCTGAGTCCAAAATTCATTCCCTGCTTGCCTTGTGCTTTTTCATGCTGATTTTCCAGCCAGGTTACTATCAGATGCTCTTGCTAGATGAAGTTTTTTTTTTCTTTTTCATGGAACCTCAGAATTCCACCCCCAAAGTCCAGCAGAGAAACCCTGGTAACTCTGTGTCTGGAGATGGCCTTGAATAGAAACTTAGGTCCCAAGTGCAAAACCCTACGCCAGCCTTACCATTCCATAGGGATATTATAAGTAATATCTGGAACCCTGATTCATCCTTGGAAGGAGATTCAGATCAGTTTGCTTTCAACAGACAGAATTTAGACCAAGAATTTAGACAATTCTTTATAATTGTTTCTTAACTGTATTACTCACAAAATCCCCCAGTTGTACCAAAGGGAATGATAGGTTGAGTCCTTGGGCAAACCCAATGCATGTGAAACCCTGAGAAAATGCAAGTCCCCCCACTGAAGGGAACTTGGGAGGAAGGGTAGGAAGACCTCTGAAATGTTCAAGCTTGGCTGTCCTGGAATTCTATCATTACGTATTTCTTATGTATGTATTTCACATCTGGTACAAGTGTACTGCCACCCATTCTGATTAAGATAGTATTCTGTTTGGTAGGTGATATTCTTTTTTAGAAATATTTATTTAAAACATGTTTATTTTTAGTTTCTTTGGGTCTTAGTTGCAGCTCACACGGCTCTTGGCTGTGGCTCACAGGATTCACTGCCCTGAGGTATATGGCATCTTAGTTCCCTGACCAGGGATCACAGCTGTGTCCCCTGCATTGGAAGGTAGATTCTTAACCACTGGACCACGAGGAAAATCCCTGGGAGGTGATATTCTGAATATCCTCACAGTCTCTGGCCTTTATGGTTAATTGTACTCAGGGAGCCATGAGTATAAGTGTATAAGTCCATGTGTATAAGCCAAGTGTATAAGTCCACGTGACCCAGTGGACTGCAGCCGTCCAGGCTTCTCTGTAAATTGCCTTAGTAAATTAGTCAGGATATATCCAGGATATAGCCAGGTGAATTGACTCCATTTTTAAACCACTTGAACACTGGGATTTTTAAAACTGTGAGAAATAGTATGTAATTTTTATTGTTTATTGACACCCAGTGGATAAGAATTTTTAAAGCTTACATGTGCTTTAATATCTGAAAACTACCATTTCCTTGGTTGCCTCTGTGCGTGCCCAGTTGGTCAGTCATGTCCAACTCTTTCTGACCCAGTGGACTGTAGCCGGCCAGGCTCCTCTGTACAATTGCCTTGAGTAAATCAGTCAGGATATAACCAGGATATAGCTAGGTGAATTGACTTGAAGATTCCATTCAAGTGTCTTTTGAAGCACTTGCACCATAGAGTTAACTACAGTGTAAGTTGTTAACTGCAGTGAGTGTTCTTATTCTCTGGCTGGTATCACTCCAATCTGGGTAACAGTGGCTTCTCTTGGGGAGTATGGGCTCTAGGGTGCAAGGGCTTCCGTAGTTGTGGCTCCTGAGCTCCAGGGCACAGGCTCAACAGTCGTGGTAAGCAACAGGCTTTGTTGCTATGCAGCACGTGCGGTCTTCCCGGATCAGGGATGGAACCCACGTCTCCTGCATTGGCAGATGGATTTCTCACCCCTGAGGCACCAGGGGAACCTCAGCTCTAGGTATTTTTACAAACTGAACATACTCTCCTAATCAGTACTCAGGTCAAGACAAAGAGTGGTCCCAGCTCCTCAGAAAACTCCCTTCATTGGCCCTTCCAGTCACCCTCATCCCCAGGACAACTGCTCTTCTGATTTCTAGCAGCAGAGATTGTTTTTGCCCGTGTCAGTGATTTATCTTAATAGAACCACATGAACCGTATGTCATAGAACCATAGATACATATTCCTTTATCCGTCTTCATTCACTCAACATTATGTATATGGGATTCATTCATATTGTTAAGAGTAATTGTGAATGACAATTTTTTTTAAGAATTCACAATGTTTATCCTTTTTTAATTTTTAAAACAACAGGGTTTTTGAGATATAATTCACATATCATAAAATTCTTCCATTGTAAAGTGTATAATTCAGTGACTTCCCCTGCTGCAAGGATCGTACTATTTCTTCCCAGTCATACATATGCATGTATCTATTTTTGTTCAAATTCTTTTCCCATTTAGGTTGTTACATAATATTAAGGAGGGCTCCTTTTGCTATACTGTAGGTCCTTGCTGGTTATCCGTTTTAAATCATTGGCTCCGTTTTTAAACCACTTAAACACTGGGATTTTTAAAACCGTGAGAAATAGTATGTAATTTTTATTGTTTATTGACACCCAGTGGATAAGAATTTTTAAAGCTTACATGTGCTTTAATATCTGAAAACTACCATTTCCTTGGTTGCCTCTGTGCGTGCCCAGTTGGTCAGTCATGTCCAACTCTTTGTGACCCAGTGGACTGTAGCCGTCCAGGCTCCTCTGTCCGTGGAATTTCCTAGGCAAAAATACTGGAGGGGGTTGCCACTTCCTTCTCCGGGGGAATCTTGCTGACCCGCGTTGAGAAGACCCGGGAATGGAACCCACATCTGCGCTGGCAGGCATGATCCACCTGGAAGCCCGTTTTCCTGGTTGCACAAGCTTATTGTGAGGAATCCTTAGGAGAAGCACTTGAGTGTTCTCAGTTGTTGGATATTGGTTACAGTAGCAGGGATCAGCCACAATATGAAACACAAACTCTGTTCCTCCTGGATGTGATCTTGGGCAGTGTAGTCATTTTACACTCAGTACTGAGTAGCGGAACTTCCCTGGTGGCTCAGAGGATAAAGCATCTGCCTACCATGTGGGAGCCGCCCGGGGGGATCCCCTGGGGAGCATTCTCTGGGTCCATGGACAGAGGAGCCTCCCGTCACAGGGCGAATCACTCACTGATAGGGGTGGGCAGGGATCCCTGTCTTGGTCTCCATAAACCTCCAAAATAGTAATGTGCTTTCACTTGTATGACCTCATCCATTCCTCGCGGTTGCCCCATGGGAAAGCCTTTGGTCATCCCTCTGGACGAGGAAACTGAGGTTCTGAGAGACAAAGTGCCTTGTCCAGATGGCACCAAAGGTCCTAGGATTTAACTCTTTCCACTTCCTCATCTTGTCTCTCTGTCTATGATACCTCTGAGTGCCCACATGGAACAGAGAGCTGATAAAACCCAGGGACTCTGAGTAGGAAGCTTGAGTTTTCTGTAGAGTAATCAGCTGTTAAAACCCAGAGAAGGGGCAGGGTTCTGGGCCCAAGCCCAGGCAAAGCCAGTATCTGTCATACTTGAAATAAAGTGAAAGGCTGAGTCACTCAGTTGTGTCCGTCTCTGCGACCCCATGGACTGTAGCCCGCCAGGCTCCTCTGTCCATGGAATTCTTGAGGCAAGAATACTGGAGTGGGTTGCCATTCCCTTCTCTAGGGGATCTTCCTGACCCAGGGATCAAACCTGGGTCTCCCCCATTGCAGGCAGATTCTTTACCATCTGAGCCACCATAAGTGACACCTTATGGTCATAAGTGCTGGGGAACCTCACAATTCCCACCTTGGAGCCACCCAGCAGATCTTGAACTGGTTAAATCTTCTCCCCACCCCCAGAAGACTTGTCACTTCCATCTCTGGCAGAATGCAAGTGGTCAGAGGGACAGGCAACTTAGTCAGAGGTGAGACAGAAGGCTTGGTGACCTGGCCTGGGAGTTGAGAAGTACAGCGTGATGGCAGCAGGGCCAAAGTTTATGACCACTGGGAAGGGCCGAGTGAGAGAGTTAATTCTTAGTTCCAGTCCCATGAGTGGCTATTAGGGAAGAGAATGGGGTTGGCTATACAAGCCCCGAGACCTAATGCTTTTCTTTGTAATAATTCTCCAGTCATGTCTCCTGATCTAGAATTTCAGCCTGGTCTTCTTGACTTTCACTGTTGGACCAGGCTTCCAGCAGGTGGGTTCTGCTCTGAGCCTCCTTCTGCCAGCTGATCTGCCCCTTGTTGCCCTGGGAGAAGTCAGACTTCCCTGCTCTCCTCCATAACACCGTGTGCTCCATCCTTCAGCCTGGCTTGTGGTGGCCTCCGTGGTCACCTCGGTAACTTTCCCATTTGCTGAAACCACCCCCGCACTCCAGTCGTGCTGAACTGCCCTCCATTTCCCCGAAGCGATGTGCCCTTTCACACTTTGACATTCTGTTGAAGGTTCTGCCCACGGCTCCCATATGCATGCTGCTTTGTAGGGTAACGGACTTCCTCTTTAAAGATTCAGCTTGGCCGCCTTTCTTCCTGGAGGCGTTTCCTGCTTCCTGTTGGATTTAGTCCCTCTCTTCCGGGCTGTGCAGTACCCATGCTTCCTCATGTCCAGTTCCCCACATCTGGTGTCAGTCTGCCCCTTTGTGAGTTTCTCCTTCTAGGCTCCCAGCAGGGTTATGAGCCACTGTTCAGTAAATGTTTTTGATTGAAACTGCACAAAGACCCACGGTGAGAACTACCGTGTGAAAGCAATCCCAATACTGGGCATATACCCAGAGAAAACCATAATTCCAAAAGACATGTGCACCCCAATATTCACTGCAACTCTATATACAATAACCTGGACATGCTGCTGCTGCTGCTGCTAAGTTGCTTCAGTCGTGTCCAACTCTGTGCGACCCCATAGATGGCAGCCCACCAGGCTCCCCTGTCCCTGGGATTCTCCAGGCAAGAACACTGGAGTGGGTTGCCATTGTCTTCTCCAATGCACGGAAGTGAAAAGTGAAAATGAAGTCACTCAGTCATGTCCGACTCTTAGCCACCCCATGGACTGCAGCCCACCAGGCTCCTCCATCCATGGGATTTTCCAGGCAAGAGTACTGAAGTGGGGTGCCATTGCCTTGGGCATGGAAACTACCTAAATGTCCATCAACAAAGGAATGGATAAAGAAAATGTGGTATATATGTAAAATGGAGTATTACTCAGCCTTAAAAAGGAATGAAATTAGGTCATTTGTAGAAACATGGATGGACTTAGAGGCTGTCATGCAGAGTGAAGTAAGTTAGAAAGAGAAAAACAAATATTATATATTAACACATATATGTGGAATCTAGAAAAATGATATAGATGATCTTATTTGCAAAACAGAAACAGAGAGACAGACATAGGGAACAAATGTATGAATACCAAGAGATTGGGAGATTGGGATTGATGTATATTCACTATTCATACCCTATATAAAATAGATAACTAATGAGAACCTAGCATATAGCATGAGTTTCCCAGGTGACTCAGCGGTAAAGGATCTGCTTGCCGATGCAGGAGACTCGGGTTCGATCCCTGGGTCAGAAAGATCCCCTGGAGAAGGGAAAGGCAACCCACTCCAGTATTCTTGCCTGAGAAATCCCATGGACAGAGGAGCCTGCTGGGCTACAGTCCATGTGTCACCAATAGTCGGACACAACCTAGCAATTCAACAACAACAACTGCCTAGCACAGAGAACTCTACTCAGTGCTCTGTGATGACCTACATGGGGAGGAGATCCAAAAAGGAGGGGTTCACACACACAGACACACACACACGCACACAAAAGCCCCATCCTACTGTCTGCCCGGCCACAAAGTCAACACAATAAATATTTGTCACGTGAGCTGATGGCTGAAGAGTTTGTTGACTCTGCGTGCAGTTCTTTTTGGACTTTGTCAACTGAAAAAATGCACAATGTGAGAGTTGTGTTAAGTTTTATTTAGGGCAAAATGAAGACTGCAACTTGGGAGACAGCACCTCAGATAGCTCTGAGAAACCGCTCCAAAGAGGTAGGAGGGCAAGGTCAGTATACACACACACACACACACACACACATTGCTGATTCACTTTCACTTTCTGTACTATTGAAACTAACACAACACTGTAAAATAATTATACTCCAGTAAAACTCAATTTAAAAAAGGACCCTTGGTGCTGGCTTGAGGCAGGCAGGGATCTTTCAAGATGCTTTGTGGGGAAAGAACTCAAGCCACCTGAGCACCTGCACCCCAGAGACTCTTCCAGGCAGAGCCCATGACTCCTGGAGGTCTCCCCGTCCCAGGCCTCAAAGCTTGCCACTTGGGGTGCGTGTGAGCTGTACACACCCAGGAGAATTGTATCTGTCCCTGGGGTTAATGGATCCATTCCCTGTAAATGGAACCTGGTGTCCAATACACATCAGGGGGAGAAGGAGAGCCAGGCGGGGAGGAGGAGGATGTGTTGGTGGAGTTGGTTAAACAGCCGACAGCTGCACTGACTTAATTGGGTTTTATTCTATTTGATCTCGGATAAAGAGGATTTTTGAGAGTCCATTTTCTCCTTCTTAAGTGTTCCTGCTTTAAAAAGAGAGAGAGAGAGAACACACAAAGAGGCCCCGTCCTACGATCTATTCAGTTCTCAGGCCCTTGCTAGCCAAGCTCGCTACACACGGGGGCAGTAGCACACCACCAACCTTCCCAGAAGCACCCACGGGAGCTGGTTTCTGAATCTGGAGCATTCACCGGGAATTTTAGCGCTAGTTAGACGTTTTCCCATGTCATATACATCCGCAAGAAATATCGCTTAAGACCAAGTTGGAAATAAATTAAGCAGGGAACCCCATAAAGAGGTTTATATTTGCTTTTCTGCCATAGTCTGTGAATTTTTACACTTGGAATGTCTACAGACTGGATCCCAAACCCCCCAGTTTGCAACCAATTGGGCCCTAAGGCTATTCTCATCAACTTGATGGTGTTCCCAGGAATTCCACGTCAAGATGCAAAATCTCTGCGTGTCAGCTAATGACTTCTGAATGTTTAGAATGTGCCTGGCCCCGTCTCATGCATGGTCCCACGTGCTATTTCAGGAAGCTCACATCACTAGTCTATGCTGGAAGAAGAATCAGGCTCAGAGGGATCAAATGCCCTGGTCAGGGTCACCCAGCTGAAGGACATAAGGGAACTTCAGTGCACGTTCTGTGAAGGCGGGAAGGTTGCTTGTCTTGTTCACTGATGTACTCCTTACTCTCAGGGCAGTACCAGGCCACACAGTTGACAGTCCATAAATATGTGTCAAGTGAGTCAATGGTTGAAGACTTTGATGACTCTGAGTGCGGTTCTCTTCGGACCATGTTGACTTTAAAAAAAATGCTCAACTTGAGAGTTGCGAGTTAAGTTTTATTCAGGGAAAAATGAGGACTGAAGCCCAGTAGGTAGCACCTCAGATAGCTCTGAGATACTCCGAAGAGGAGTATCTGAGATGCTCCAAAGAGGTAGGAGGGGAAGGTCTGTATATATGTGGTTTTGGTGGCAGTACATGCAATCAAGCACAGATTTTCCCAGAAGGTTTCTGCTGGTCTCATGAAGCTTTCTGCTAGTCACGAGGAGCAGCCGTCATCGTGGAGGGTTTCAGGCCTTTCTAAATATGAGGAGATACATGATTGGGCTCATAAAATTGGTTCTTGAAAATATCTAACTATTCGAAGACCTGTCCTGCCAGTTTTTCTACAAGCCTTCCTGGTCTGCCCCATGAACTCCTTCCAGGGGATGTCGAAGGTCAGCAGCTTCAGCAGCACCTGGACTAGTCCTTGTAGAGTCCTTGTAGAGGTAGATGGCAAGTGTCCATGATGAGTCGGCAAGTGCCAATTTCTAGTTGACAACTGTCTTGTTCTTAAGGAAGGGGTTGGCAATCTGGCAAGCATCTCTAGTGAATGCTCTCTTCCACTGGCAGCCCTTGGATTTGAAAGGAAAGCCCCTCTCTCTGGGAGATATAGAGACCCACACTCCAGAGTCAGAAGGGTGGGGAGAGATAGGAATGCACCCCAAAGAGTTGTTTCTTGCTGAACAAATTCCCTGTGAGGTGAAAGAAAGAAAATAGTGCAGTATTGGAGCATCAGGGTTCATCCCAAGTAAGTTGTGTGGAACTGGGAGATAAGGAGCCATATGCTACCTTTGGGGAGGGTTTTGATACTAGCCATCCAAACTATGAAAATGCTCAAGGATGGGCAGGAAGAGGCTATACCCCAAGGATGCATTCCTGTGTGGAGTAGAGGCTCAGAATGGGGAAGTCACTGAAATTCAAATGATCTGCTTGAAACCGGGGGTCCCCAGTGGCCCCTGGTTCACACACACACACACACACAGTTCTGTCTTGGCTGCCTCTTTGCTGTGTGCTGGGATCAGCTGCATCATTGATGGATGATAGAGGGCTTGAGTGGCCCAGAGAACTGCAGGGATCTAAGGGGTTGGGAAGCTTGCTGAGCTCCACTTTGTCAGTGAGCCAGAAACGTTGAGAGCCCCAGAGATTCAGGGGACATCTCAGAAATGGGAGACTCAGGGTGCATGACTGGAAGACGTTTGCACTCTTAAAAATGTTTGTAAATTCAACATGCTCTTTGTGCTGCCTGTTTACTGAGAGGCATTGCAACTTTTAGTGGGGATGGGTGAGTGTGTTTATGTTGGGGGACCTGGGCAGACTCACCCCCCAGGCAGGCTAGGGAAGAACAGGAAGTCGACAAATGAGTCGGCCCAGAATCAAGAATCCTTGGTTCCATCAGCAGGAGGACAGAGGGCTCGGCTAACCCAAGTAGAGAAGGGGCGGTGCAGGACTCCAAGATTCTCTGATGGGCATTCTCAGTGTCTCCAGTCTCAAGGTGGACTCACAAGTGTCTGGTGGTCTGTCATCGCTCATTAGATGAGGCTGGAGTCATACAATGCAGCAGGTGTCTGGACCCATTGCAGGTGGAGCCAGGCTGGTTTCTGGCCAGCTTTTTTTGTTTGCCAACCCCCCTCCACCACAATAGTTGATCAGTCATGTCCGACTCTTTGTGGCCCCATGGACTGTAGCCCACCAAACTCCTCTGTCCATGGAATACTCCAGTAAAGAATACTGGAGTGGGTTGCCATTTCCTTCTCCACCTCCCCGCCAGTGAAGTGAAAGTTGCTCAGCTGTGTCCTACTCTTTGCAACCCCATGAACTACACAGTCCATGGAATTCTCCAGGCCAGAATACTGGAGTGGGTAGTCTTCCCTTCTCCAGGGGAACTTCTAGACCCAGGGATCGAACCCAGGTCTCCCACGTTGCAGGTGGATTCTTTACCAGTTGAGCCACCAGGGAAGCCCAAGAATATTGATGTGGGTAGCCTATCCCTTTGAGTGGGTAGCCATTCCCTTCTTCAGGGGATCTGCCTAACCCAGGAATCGAACCAGGGTCTCCTGCGTTGCAGGCAGATTCTTTACCAACTGAGTTACAGGGAAGCCCACCTCCCCAGCATCCCCGTGCTTATTCAACTCCTCTGGTGGCTCAGATGGTAAAAAATCTGACTGCAATGCAGGAGACCTAGGTTCCACCCCTGGGTCAAAAAGATCTCCTGGAGAAGGGAATGGCTACCCACTCCAGTATTCCTGCCTGGAGAATTCCATGGACTATGTCCATGGGGTCGCAAAGAGTCGGACACGACTAACACTTTCCCTTTCATGCTTATTCAAGCTTCTTCTAAAGTAGCTTGTGGGAGGTTGGTAAGATATATGGGGACCAGCCCTGGTCCTGGCACAGAGATGGAGGAGATGACAACTCCTTTCATTTTCTGGTCCTTTCTCTTCTATTGGCTTTCTATTGCAAAAACTGTCTTT
Source organism: Tragelaphus eurycerus (assembly GCA_935064755.1). Classification (NCBI taxonomy): domain Eukaryota; kingdom Metazoa; phylum Chordata; class Mammalia; order Artiodactyla; family Bovidae; genus Tragelaphus; species Tragelaphus eurycerus. The sequence goes on along the minus strand of CAKXYN010000222.1, from coordinate 1,335,408 downwards.
GATCACTAGAACCTTTGCTCTTGATTGTGTTTTGTTAATTCCACCATGATGGCAATTGGGCCACAGACTGCCCAGATATTTTGTTGTTGTTCAGTCACTAAATCGTGTCCAACTCTGTGCCAGGCTTCCCTGTCCTTCACCTTCTCCCGCAGTTTGCTCAAACTCATGTCCATCGAGTCAGTGATGCCATCCAACCACCTCATCCTCTGTCGCCCCTTCTCCTCCTGCCTTCAATCTTTGCCAGCATCAGGGTCTTTTCTAATATTTGGTCAAACGATATTCTGGGTGTGTCTGCGAGGGTGTTTTTGGATGAGAGTAGCATTTGAATTGGTGGCCTGAGGAAAGCAGATGGCCCTCCCCCATGTGGGGAGGCTTCAAGCAATCTGCTGAAGGCCTGGGTTTTGAACAGAAAGGCCAGCTCGACTCTCCTGCCAGCAAGAGAGACTGTCTGCAGCCTGACAGCAAAGCTGAGATATTGGTCTTTTCCTGCCTTTGGACTTGAATTAAAACCCCAACTTCTCTGGGATCTGGAGTCGGCCAGCTTTCGATCTGGAACCTGCACCATCACCTTTCCTGATTTTCATGCCTCTGATCTCGGCCTGGGTCAAGTCTGCTTGTGTGTCCATCTGACTGGCTATGGATCTCAGGGCTTCTCAGCCTCCATAATTGTGTAGGCCAGTGCCTTCAATTCCTTATCATCAACCTCTTTGTGTGTGTATGCTGTTGGTTCTGTTTCTCAGGAGAACCTGACTAATGCATCTACTTTGGAGATGCTTTCTGATTCTGTGTTTTCTTTCTCACCCTTACAATTACACCCACTAAACCGGTGTGCGCTGCATGCTAAGTTGCTTCAGCTGTGTCAGACTTTTTGCAACCCCACAGATTGTAACCCGCCAGGCTCCTCTGTGCATGGGATTTCCCAGGCAAGAATACTGGAGTGGGTTGCCATGTCTGCCTCCAGGGGATCTCTTATGTCTCCTGCATTGGCAGGTGGGTTCTTACGTGAGCCAAATTGCTTTGACTGAAGCAAGGTGAAGGACTCAATACTCTGCTGGCTGTCCTTCCTGCCAGACCTTGCTCACTTGCTAAAGGTTCTTTGACTTCACGAAATACGGCTTGAAACTATTGGCCTACAATGTCAAGATCAGCTGTTTAGACTGCTATTCAAGCCAAGCAGAATCTGACCCCTGGGGCCTCTCCAGCACATCTTTGGCCATGCACATTCTGTGCTGGGTAGGCAAGTCATCTCTAAAGAGACCATTGTTGTTGTTATTTAGTCGCTAAATTCTGCCCAACTCTTTTGTGATCCCATGGACTGTAGCCCACAAAGCCTCTCTGCCCATGATCTTTCCCAGGCAAGAATACTAGAGTGGGTTTCCATTTCCTTCTCCAGGGGATCCTCCTGACCTGGGGATCGAACCCCGGTCTTTTGCATAGTCAGGCAGATTCTTTGTATGACTGAGCCACTAGGGAAGCCCCATACTCGGCTCTTTTGCACATACTAGTTTCTCTACTGGGAAGGCCCTCTTGTTCCCACACCATGATGTGTCCAACAAGCTCATTCCCATCCTTTAAGATGAGCTCAAATGTCACCTTTTTGTGAAATCCTTCTTGACTGTGGACAGAGCTTGTCACCCCCTGCTCAGGTCCCCTTGCGACTGATCCCATCTGAGTGTTATCATCAATGTGCTTTGCCTCCCACCTTCCTCTGCTGCAAGTCCTAGAATGCCAGGGCTTTCTCTCTGGTGCTTAGAAGAGTTCCCAAACACTCAGCAAGTGCACGTTTCAATCTGCGGAATGAATGAACAATGACTATACTGTCTGCATCTGACTATAACTAGATTTTCAAAATATCGGTCAGTGAGACAACCACAGATCTTTTAATCCTGAAGGTTTATCCAGATTACTTGACCTAATTCTTTAACACTGCATCATCAGATAATTCCTTGTGAGCGGACCACAGTAATGTCAGCAAATACCGTGCTGAATTTCACCTCCACTGCAGCGTGGAGAGCCTGGAGTCCTTTCATGAATGCACTCACAGAGAGAGATCTGAAGATTAGCATTCTTGTAATGAGCAGAAGAGAAACAGTTATTGAAATTGTTCAGGTGGTATCGGTAAAGCATCTCTAAGCAGCGACGTTCAGTCAACAGCAGCGAGAGATGGTGGGTTTCACAGATTGGTCATGGGGAGGTTTGTAAATGTCATAGTTTATAAAAGATTAAAGGTAAAGGAAATAAGGCCCAGCTCCAGTGACCTAATTGCAGGAAACACTTTGTCTAAAACACAGCCCAGGAGGAAATAGTAAGGAGGATAGAACAAGTTCTTTGGAAATGTGTTGTTGTTTAGTCACTAAATTGTGTCCGAGACTTTTATGACCTTGTGGACTGTCACACCTCTACACAGAGGAAAGACCATGTGAAGACAGAGCGAGAAGGCAGCAGTCTGCTGACCAATGGACCTCATCTCCCTCCCGGGGGCCCTCACTCTTCATATCTGGAGAGTGTATCACACACCTTCAGGGCCCCAATTCACACACTCTTGTTCCCTAGTCATTTTTAACCACAAGGATAATGAAAATTTCCTGAGTGGGTTTCCAGTAGCTCACCCCAAATGTCCACAATGGCCTTTGATTCCTACCCTTAGTCTTTCTCTGACACCCCGACATCATTGGGAATTGACTCATCAAACACGCATGCTCAGAGCAGACGTGGGGCAACCCAACCAAGGGTTTAGGAGCCCATAGGTATGTGCTTCCAGGTTGGCCTCGGGTGGGCCATTCTGGGAGGTGTCTTATACACTCCTGAGTGGCTCCCCGGGCGGAACAGAGCCCCAGATGCACATGGCAGTGATCTCAATAATATGCCCATAGGTGGGTCTCTCCTCCTTGCCTCACCATCTCGGGCCCCTGACTGCTGCCCCCTGAGGTTCTCTTACAAGTCAGCTACCCACACCCCAGGCTCTGTCTTTTGGGGAACCCAAGCTAAGACGAGAGGTGACAGGATGCCCTGCAGTGGCCTCATCTCAGCTGTGTCTAAAGTTCAGCTTCACTTTGTTCTTTGGCAGTCACTGAGCACTTTACTGGGGATTGTCTGCTCCCCATTCTCGACTCCTGTCTCTTCCCCTGCATTAGACCCTGGTGGAGGTCGGGTAGAGTGTTGCCCTCCTGGTAATCTTTATCAGATTCTAGGACTGGGAAGATTCATAGTGACCGAACCAGAGGGACAGCACCCCCTATAGAATTCTGACTTAATGATATTTGTTTCAGTTGGAGGATTTCTGTTCTATGTTATATATACATGTCCCCAAAGGCATTCCATGGCATTGAAACACCACACAGGACTTGAGCCACTGTGTTTTAACACTTTTGTGTACAAAAAGATTTCGTTTCGCTTAGGTTTATGGAAGATGCAGTTGTGGAGTCATACTGGGCGAGAACAGAGCCTGTCAATCTAGGTCTTTGGGATCCATATGGTGTATGTGGGTGTGTGTTCCTTTATTTTTTAAAATCCTCTTCCCTAATTAATTACAGTAAGAAAATGAACTTCCACCCCATTATTGTCTACCATGTGCCTCTTGCCAATTAGCACGATTGCACTTCACAGCTTCATTTAATATCAGTCATGAAACTTGAAGAAAGATGGCACCGTTTCGGAATATTAATTCAAGTGCATTTCCCTGGGGCGTTAAACCTTCTGACATCCTGGACTTTTTCTATTTGGAAGGAAGTTTTTGGATTTTCAATTCAAATAAAGCTTAGCTTATAGAGACAATCTTCTCTCTTTATGCTGGAAAAGAATCCCTGTTCTCATATTAGCCCATTTCCTGCCAAGGGCAAGAAGCTGTGTGTGCGTGTGTGTCTGTGTGTGTGTGTGTGCGCGCGCGCGCACCAGTCGGTCAGTTGTGTCTGACTCTTTGTGACCCCTATAGACTATAGCCCTCCAGACTCCTCTGTCCATGGGATTCTCCAGGACAGGGTGGGTTGTTATTTCCTTCTTCAGGGGATCTTCCTGACCCAGGGATCAAACTTGGGTCTCCTGCATCGCAGGAGAATTCTTTACTGTCTGAGCTACCAGGGAAGCTCCAGGAAAAGAGGTTACCAAATCTTTAAGAGATCATAGTTCCTGAGCAGCCCAAGAGCTCCTTGATATTCCTTCCCAGATCAGGCTTCCTGAGATTTCATTGAAGGTGAACTAATGCGTTTTAGAAACTCATCAGCACAGGAAGGGCTTTTGGAGATTTAGCCCTCAGTCCTGTGCATGCTATATGATGCAGGCTCCGTAAGTCTCTCTGTGGATATTGAGGAAATGATACCTCATAATTGCTAGATGAGGCATCTTTGAGTGAATTTCTCAGAAGTGGTGATGTGCTTGGGCTTGAGAGTGTGCCCAGTGCCCAGTGATGGGGATTCTCCCTCTGCTCTGCATCCTGGGGGGACCCTGAGCATCCCCAGTGTTCTGTGATCAGAGCCCAGGGGCTCCTAGTGTGCCCAGGAAAGAGCCATGCATTTCCTGGGAGACCCAGCAGTTCTTGCACACACAGTTTGCTCAGCCAGGAAATGCACTCCCTTCACAAGAATCCCAACATCTCTAGAGCAGGAGACACTACCCTTTAGCAAGGCCCCTCCACTGGGTTGCAGGAAACCTGGCTCTTTTCCTCATTGGCAATTGCTGTTTCTTGCCCATTGGGATCTCCTGAAAAACGTCTCCTGGACACAGTTTTGGTTTAATCCTGTTCACCCCTTTTGATTAATTTTGTGCACAGCTTGAGCCAAACTTGGTTGATAATTTTTCCATATTCCCTTAAGCCATGTTCCCAGCCAGCAGCCATAGAAATTGCTGGACCTGGAGGCAGGAGTCTGCACTTTGACCTGTTTCTTTCCACCAGTTCCTTATAAACATCTTAGTTCATTTACTGGGAAAAGTAAAATCCCTCCAAGGTCCTTGCAGGCATGCCACGAGCCCCGTTGCCCTAACTGAGGTTCTATTCCCAGCTTACCTGCCTATGGATTCCTCAGTCTCTCTCTCCCCCAATCCCTTCTTCTGCAAGGAACAATTCACTCATTTGTTCATCAAGCATTTAGGGCCACTGGGCTTTGTGAAGCATGAGATGAATCAGGCAAATGTCATGCCCTCAAGAGGTTCACAGTCCAGGGAATAAGAAAGGCACATATACTGAAAAGTTATCACCAGTGTGATGGAGCTGTAAAAGGGGGAAGGCCAAGGGTCATGGAGCAGAGAAGAGGCTCTGAACTGGGGTGCTGGAAAGATCCCCTCTAGGAAGAGGGGTTTTTAGGGCAGAGAGTGAGTGGGAGTAAACTATCTGGAATAGTGGGGTGGGGGAGACTTCCTAGGACATTTCAAGCTTGTGAGATGTAGCTTGGGGAGATGATGACAGTTGAGGTGTGGAAGGCTTAAACTTCATGAAAAGAGATTGTATTTCACAATCCGCTGTACTCTAGACCAGGGGTCCCCAATCTCTGGGATCTAATGCCTGATGATCTGAGGCAGAGCTGATGTAATAATAACAGAAGTCAAGTGAAAGTGTTAGCTGCTCAGTTGTGTCCGACTCTTTGTAATCCCATGGACTCTAGTCCACTGGGCTCCTCTCTCCATGGGATTTCCCAGGCAAGAATACTGGAGTAGGTTGCCATTTCCTTCTCTAGGGGATCTTCCCAACCCAAGGACTGAACCTGGGTCTGTTGCATTAGAGGCAGATTATTTAAAGTGCCCAATAGATGAAATGTGCATGAACCATCTTGAAACCATCCCCTCCACTGCTGGTCCATGGAAAAATTATCTTCCATGAAATCGCTTCCTGGTGCCAAAAAGATTGGGGACCACTGCTCTAGACAGAGGAACCACTGGAAAACTCCGTAGCAAGGGAACGATTGTCAGTCTCTGGTTTGGAGTCTGGCTTGGAGGGGTTGAGACAGGATGTTGCTGGTCTCCTGATGGTGAGAGGGCAAACAAAGCACAAACTGTGAGCAGAGCAGGGCAGGGAGAGAAGGTGGGGAGAAGGCGCTGGTTGAGAGTGCTTGGTGGAAGATAGTTGACTCCATTGGGGAGTTAGGGGGTGGTGGTGAAGACAGTGGCTGACGGTTCAGTGTCTCTGAATTCCCATCAGTGTCTGGACTTCAGATGTCTCCCAGGTAGCCACGATGACTGCTGCTTCTAGTTCTTCCACAGACTCCCTCTAGGACCATTTTCCCTGTCCCCACCCTGTCTCATCCCCTCTCAAAGGCAAGCCCACCTTCTCCTTGGACCAGTCTCTGAACTTCTCCCAAGCAAGAACACTAGAGTAAGTAGCCATTTCTTTCTCCAGGGGATCTTCCTGACCCAGGGATCGAACCCAGGTCTCCTGCATTGCAGGCAGGTTATTTACCATCTGAGTCACCAGAGAAGCCCCCTACAAACTCTAGAGGGTCCTTTCTCTTAGACTCCAGAGCTTTCTTTCTATACAAGTATTGATCTTTGGCAGGGTTCATATTGCTCTTTACATTAAGAATGAACTTGTTCACCAAAATATAATTAGCACAAGAAGACAGAATATTATTAGGGGCCTCATTAATTTCACCAAGTTTATTTAAATCGCAGTATGATGTCAAATCAATAATGATGGCTAATTAAGAAAAACCCATCTGATTTCCTTAAAGTACATGGAGGGGGCGCCACAAAGGCTGCAGGGGAGAGGAAGGTGAGAAGTTTCTGGTAAATAGAGATGGTACCTCCTCTCTTAAATGGAGGGGACCAAAGGTGAGCTAGGTAGGTGTCCTTGCTGAATTAGGGAAAGGGTTGACTGCAGTAGGTGTGAAATTTGAAGTGATTAACTCCAGAGGCACTAGTGGCCTGAGACCCCATGTCATCATGATACATCTCCCTTTCCCTATCAGATTTCATTAGAAGATTGTGTATTAGGGTGAAAAATAAGGAATCAGAACCAGCTGGTTTTGAATCCTGGTCCTTCCACTTATGCCTGGGGCAGGAAGATCCCCTGGAGTAGGAAATGGCAACCCACTCCAGTATCCTTGCCTGGAAAATCTGATGGTCAGTGGAACCTGGCAGGTAACAGTCTGTAGGGTTTCAAAGAGTCAGAACACACCTGAGCACACATGCACCCTCCGCTTATATCTGTGCAACTTTGGGCAACCCCTATAATAAGTTGGGGACCACAAGACTCACCTTCTAGGATACTGTGGATTTTGAATGAGATGCTTTAGAAGGGCTTGGTTGCCTGATGTAGGATGCACTCAGGAAGTGTCCTCTCTTCCTGCCTCTTCTTTTGAGTCCATCCCTCCCCTGGAGCGGGAAGTGTCCCGCTGCTGACTTTTCTCAGCAGGGGCGAGGCCATGTTCCCCCTCAGAGGGACCCCAAGTCTTCCCTTCATGTTTCTCTGCATGTTGAAGCTGTGGAAGAAGCCCTGACAGGTAAAAGTGAAAGTCGCTCACTTTGTGTCTGACTCTTTGCGACCCCATGCACTATGCAGTCCATGGAATTCTCCGGGCCAGAATACCAGAGTAGGTACCTGCTCCCCTCTCCAGTGGATCTTCCTGATCCAGTAATCTAACCAGGGTCTCCTGCATTGCAGGCAGATTCTTTACCAGCCGAGCTACCAGGGAAGCCTGGAAGAAGCCCTGGGCATCCGCAATCATCTATTACAGGTGATTTTATTACTTCCACCCTGTTCTTTGCTCAGGAACAGTGGCAAGCTTTGGGAGCTCCCATCATCAGGATGTTTGGGCAGAGTCCACCAGCTTCAAACAGAACAATTTGTTCTGAGCACACAGCCCCGAGTGATGGCAGAGGAAAGAGTGGGAGGCTTGATCTACAAAGGAGCATCCTTTCCTCTGCTCTCCGCCAGGGAGGGAGGGAACTGAGAGCCACATGAGCAATCCACCCATGGAGGAAATGCTAGTGTGGCTTTTCAGCTCGGCTTGTGTGTTTTGTTTGTATTGTTTTAAGGGAATTTTTTTTCGGATATTTGAACTGATTCCTTGGAAAGCCGGGTACAAAACCAAGGAACCCTTAGTGGCTCATTTTGAAGCAAATTAGAGGGTTTTCCTCCTTGGCGTCAGGAACTTGAAATGCCTTTGTACATTGAGGGCACTCCCACGTTAAAGATGGGTAAACTGAGACTTGTGGTTTCTCAAGTGGCTCAGTGGTAAAGAACCTGCCAGCCAATGCAGGAGACACAGATTTGACCTCTGGTCCGGAAGATCCCCTGCCATCCGGAAAATGGCTACCCACTCCAGTATTCTTGCCTGGAAAATTCCACGGACAGAGGAGCCTGGCAGGCCACAGTCTACGAGGTTGCAGAGTCTGACAGGACTGAGCCACCGAAGATGCACACACACAGACTGATGCTCAGGATGTTCTTTCAGTTCTAAGTGGCAGAGGCAGGTGAGACTCAAAAGGAAGGCTGATGGGGTTGGCGACTGCTGACACGTGCTCCTCTTGTGGCCTCTCATTGCTCTGTTTCCATGTCGTCTCCCCCTGTCAGGAGTGTGCGCTTGTCTGAGAGTTAGGAGAGCGTGGCCCACCTATTTCTGGGTTGCTGGTGCCTCAGGGCATGCTTGGCACAAGGCAGAGACCAACTCATGTTCATTGACTGAATAGAGGAATAATGGCCATAGGGGTCCCAGATCCAGATGTGTGTTCTGAATGAGAGCCCAGAGCCCTGCAGGGCAGGAAGGAGAGCAGGGACCAGTGGCGCCCCCTCTGGTGGGAGTGGGCACAGGGCACCCACGTTGGCTGAGTGCGTGTGCCCGGTAGCCCCACCCCAGACCCTGAACGTGCAGTCTCATCTACCCCCAGAGCGGAGGACAAGGTTATCCTTGTCACAAATGGGAGGAAACGGAGATTCAGACATGCTTACCAGCTTGCTGAAGGCTTGTTTAGTCGCTCAGTTGTGTCTGACTCTTTGAGACCCCATGGACTGTAGCCTGCCGGGCTTCTCTGTCCGTGGGATTTCCCAGGCAAGAATACTGGAGTGGGTTGTCAACCCAGGGATCGAACCTGGGTCTCCTGCATTGGCCGGAGGATTTTTTTTTTTTTTTTTTTTTTTACCAGTGAGCCACCAGGGAAGCTCTGCTGAAGGTTATCCAGGGAGAAAAAGAGGAAGTCAGGTTGCCCTCTTCAAATCCCATGTCCCAATTGCCAGCTCTGCTGCAGAAATGGAATAGAATGATAAAGAAGGAACCACGGGACAAGGGAGGCAGTTTATGGACCTCTTAGGAAAGGGCTTTTCTCTCTGGGGCTAGTTAGGGAAGAGCTTTCCCAGTTAGGTTAGCCTCGTTAGGTGCAGGGTGCTGGCAGCTCTGATTTGGTGCAACAGAAGGCAAGTGAAGTGAAAGTGAAAGTCGTTCAGTCGTGTCTGACTCTGCAACCCCATGGACTGTACAGTCCATGGAATTCTCTAGGCCAGAATACTGGAGTGGGTAGCCTTTCCCTTCTTCAGGGGATCTTCCCAATCCAGGGATCTAACCGGGGTCTCCTGCAGTGCAGGCGGATTCTTTACCAGCTGAGCCACAAGGGAAGCACAAGCATACTGGAGTGGACAGCCTATCCCTTCTTCAGTGGATCTTCCTGGCCCAGGAATTGAGCTGGGGTCTTCTGCATTGCAGGCAGATTCTCTACCAGCTATCAGGGAATCAGTGGTTAATTTCTAGCAGGAAATGCTGAGCTGAGAAGCATGGTCAGGCTGGGAATGAGCTGGGTGTGATATTAGTGCTGGGGCATCATCAAACAGTGTATGGGCAGGATGGTTTCAAAGGCAGCAAGATGGGGGTTTCAGAACAGGAGTAGGGGTGGGGGCTTCATTCCCTTGGCCGTGAGAGTTGGAAACCAGAAGGAGCAAATGGATGGGCACTCTAGAGCTCACGGCTCTCGTACTTTGAATGATGCTATGGGACAAGCAGGGGCTCCATAAATATTTTTTAAGGAATAGATGAAGAATTGGCAACCCTCTAGTTATGAGTCTCATAGCAGGGTGTGGCTGGATCTCAGACACAGAGCAGGGCTCTGCAGGTGACCCAGAAAGTTGAGATTTGAAGGCCATTCTGGTAGGATCTGGGGCCTCAGACTGCTTGAGTTCTTCCTGGAAAACTTTCATTAGGTCTGGGGACTTGGACGGAGCGGAGCCTGACACATGGTCACCAGTCTGCTCAGGGGGACGGAGAGAGAGCAGGCAGGCACCAGGCGCCACTGACACCATTTTCTCCGGATCTTCTCTTCTTTGCATCAGCTCCAGTGGACAGCTTGGTAGCAAGGTCTCTTTTCTTCTATGTTCTGTTTCCTTTCCCCAGGGGCACCTCTAGCTTTTAGCTTATGGTCAGAGTGGAGAAAAGTACCACCCAAGGAAGGTTCTCACAGCTCAGGTGTCAGCTCCAGCTTCTGCTCCCACGTCCAGATGGATCTTACCTCCAGCATCCTGCCAGGAACCGCTCATCCCAGTTTTATTAAAGCAGACACTGACCAAAGGGATCACTTCTTCCAAGAGAAAAAAGCATTAAGGAATTCTTTCCCAGACCTTTTGAGTACAGAGACCTGGGACAGTCACCCTCAAGGGAGACTGAGCTCAGTTTTCTGGATGCTCCTCTTAATCAGTTTGAAAGATAATGCTGGCACAGAAGATCACACGTCTGTTTTAATAAAGATCACAGAAGGATGGCACAATCCTCCCCAAAGCCATTCCTTGTCCTGAGGCACCGATCCCCTAGACCCTGGCTGTCCTTCCAGGTATGGGGACACCTGCCACCAACAGAGCTAAGTCGGGGTGAAGTTCTGTTTCATAGGAAGGCAGAGCAAAGAACTCTGGGGGTTTAAGTCTCCTGCCTTTGGCTTTGCTCTGATTCTGCTCTTGCTTGTCCTTCAGAACCTGCCAAGAGCCCAGTTAATGAGCAGCCAATCTGTCCTCACCAACTGAAGCTCAAGTTTCTTTCTGCCTTTGGCAATTTCACCTGCTGTGTTCCCTTCAATGGGCCCCGGGTAGAAACTGCAGCAAGTCGGGATAAGTTTAATTGGGCCCCAAATGTGATTAACCAAGACTGGCTCACATATGCTCTGCTGGTGTTTAGCATGCCACAAATTCTAGCATTACCCAGTGGGTCCTAAAAGCCATTCTCTTTTTAATGTTCCTTGCCTAGTTTACTCAAGTTGGAATTTAAATCAAAGGGTAACATCTATATTGGGGATAACTTTATAGTTTATCTTAATATAATGGCTAATAAATGTCATGTTTTAAAGGAGCTTTATAAAAACAATAGTTTTAACAATGTTATATACTTTTAAGGAAATCTGGTAAGCAGTTGGCTGAATCTGGTACACTGTAATTTTACGCATTATAAGAACAGAACTACAGGAATAATGGGTGATAGGCTCAAAGGTACTGAACCAGAGCCGACATGGATATTGGGATGTCCACAAAAATAGAAATGGAGCATCCTGCATCTCTCCAACTCAAGTCCAAATAGGTCTCCTTGGAAACAGGGTTTCTTGGTAAGCTTCTTTTAAATTGGGAAGATGTAAGCATGGCTCAGAGGTAAGGAACCCTCCTGCCATTGCAGGAGACGTGGGCTCAACCCCTGGGTTGGGAAGATCTCCTGGAGAAGGACAACCTATTCCAGTATTTTTCCCTGGGATATCCCATGGACAGAGGAGCCTTGCCGGCCACAGTCCACAGGGTTGCAAAGATTTGAAGACAATTTAGCTACTAAAACAACAGCAAAGTATTAGTGCATGTTCAGGGGACCTTCTTAGAACCAACATTTCTAATTCTAGCATTTGAGGAAAAACCCTTCACTGACTCCATCTTGGTCAAATGGGATCATGGGAGATCACGGGAAAGGATTTGATAGTTTTTATCTTGCCCTGGCCATGCCTCTGACATGACCTGCAGCTTTAGGTTGATCCCTTAATCTCACAGAGGTTCATGCTCTTCGTCTGTGAGATGAGGGATTTGGGCAAGGTCTCTGAGTCTGGCTCCATGCTTGTATGACTCTATCCCACATTCTATTTGAGGAAGAAGGACTGTGGGACTTCTCCAAAGCCCATTCTATTTTCAGAAAGGAACAAAACACTCACCAAAAAGCATGTGTCATCCGGCTGACTGTACACAACATCCTGGGCAAAACAGGCGTGTTCTGGCAACTCTGTTAAATGTCATCTCAAAAGAGGTGGGTTTTTGATGAGCTCATAAATACATCTTTTCTGTCTGTTCTAGAAAAGCTTACTGATTTTTTTATTTACTTACTTTTAACAAGTCAAGTTATATAAGCTGGCTGCTGCTGCTGCTGCTAAGTTGCTTCAGTCATGTCCAACTCTATGTGACCCCATAGACGGCGGCTCACCAGGTTCCCCCATCCCTGGGATTCTCTAGGCAAGAATACTGGAGTGGGTTGCCAGTTCCTTCTCCAATGGGTGAAAGTGAAAAGTGAAAGTGAAGTCACTCAGTTGTGTCTGTAGGCCACTCCAAATCAGCACCAGGATATATGGGACATGAGGGCATTGACAAATTTCCAGTACCTTTATATGATTTCTGAAATACCTATGTTAATAATAGTTGCCCAGATAAATATAACCTAGGGAAGAATAAGCATTTCTTAGTTGGCAGTGTTTTTTGTGCAATTGAATATAACAAATAAACCTAATTACTTTTTAACATTTTTAATTTTAAAAAGGGAAAGAACAAATTCTTTGAGATTCTCCAGAGGCCCTCTGGGAAATATCAAACTCAGTTTGAGAGCAAGATTTCATTTAGGACTTGATTTGGGAAAAGCAAAGTTGTCAAAAATGTCAAGAGGTTTGAACACTTGACTAAATAGAATCGTAGGTCACTGGGAACAATTCTTGGCTATCTATTTAGCCAAAGTAACAATAAAAGGTTTCCAAAGTGAAGGAGATAGCATCGTTATTAAAAAAAAAAAAAAGTGCAAAACAAAACCAACAACACACCTTATTGTTGTTGTCGTTGTTCAGTTGTTAAATTGTGTCTGACTCTTTGTGACCCTATGGACTTCAGCAAGCCAGTCTTCCCTGTCCTTCACCATCTCCTGGAATTTACTCAATTCATGTCCATTGAGTCGGTGATGCCATCCAACCATCTCATCCTCTGCCACCCTCTTCTCCTTTTGCCTTCGATCTTTCCCAGCATCAGGGTCTTTTCCAATGAGTAGGCTCTTCACATCAGGTGGCCAAAGTATTGGAGCTTCAACTTCAGCATCAGTCCTCCCAATGAATATTCAGGGTTGATTTTCTTCAGAATTGACTGGTTTGATCTCCTTGCTGTCCAAGGGACTCTCAAGAGTCTTCTCCAGCACCACAGTTTGAAAGCATCAATTCTTCGGTGGTCAGCCTTCTTTATGGTCCAACTCGCACATCCATACATGACTATTGGAAAAACCATAGCTTTGACTATCTAGACTTTTAAAGTAATGTCTCTGCTTTTTAATATGCTGTCTAGGTTTGTCATAGCTTTTCTTCCAAGGAGCAAGCGTCTTTTAATTTCATGGCTGCAGTTATAGTCTGTGTGATTTTAGAGCCCAAGAAAATAAAATCTGCCACTGTTTTCATTTTTTCCCCATCTGTTTGGCATGAAGTGATGGGACTGGATGCCATGGTCTTAGTTTTTTGAATGCTGAGTTTTAAGCCAGTCTTTTCATTCTCCTCTTTTACCTTCATTAAGAGGTTCTTTCTTTTAAAAGTAAGAAGACCGGATTCTTTTACATAATCAAAGACATGATGAAGACAGCTTAAAGCACAAGAAATGGCTTTGATAAGACATAAAATCTTTGTTTCCTAGGCAGATTACTTAAAAGGTTAAGAAAAAACTACAGTCTCTTGTTAGGAACAGACTAATAGTCCAAGAAAACTTTGCTGTTCCAACAAAGAAAACTAAAGTCTAGTTTTATATCAGTATCAATGCTAAAGCTCATTAAAAAAGCCTCACATAAATAAATTTACCCAATCTAGCTAGCTTTCACTTTATGCTATAAGATTTCATTTTCAAGATTTTCTGCAGACCTTTTACTATTTGATTGTGAATTACTGAAAAGACCCTGGAAACTGTTTTAAGGCAGTTATTATAAAATATAATTATTATTATTTATTATTTTTAACATACAATTTAATAAGAATTGTACCATTCCTCTCTTAAAATTGACTGCTTGAGAAGAAAAACAGAAAAGCCATGTTGGAAAAATATTTTGGAAGGGTAGCACCTATGTATTTTTTAGGAAAATGTCCAAAGTATACAGAAGACCGAAATCTTACTCTGACTGTTTTAGTTTATTGAATTTTCTCTGCCTTGAAAATCATAGCATAGTTCTCTTGAGACACTTCTAAGGATGTATTACATCATAAAGTACACCAAGGATAGTAACCCATATAAAACATAATTATTATTTAAAAGTACATTCTTTAAACTTTTATTCCACATGTGAGCTTGAAACGCATGGTAGAGCTTCCCTGGTGGCTCAGTGGTAAAGATTCCGCCTGCCAGTGTGGGACCCACGGGAGCTAACAGTGTGATTCCTGGGTTGGGAAGGTCCCCTGGAGGAGGAAGTGGCAACCCACTCCAGTATTCTTGCCTGAAGAATCCCGTGCACAGAGGAGCCTGGCGGGCTACAGTCCATGGGGTCACAGAAGAGTCAGATACAACTGAGCGCTACATCTATCATCTAGGAAAGGAATACAGACGCCAAGTCAGGGAAGGGAGAAGTGTGGATGATTGGAGAAGGAGTCACTGAAGCAGTGGCAGGAAAACCAGGGGAATCAACTCAGAGAAGCCAAGAGAAGGAAGTGTGGTCCAAAAGGATGGGGAGAAATTTCTGCAAAGGGTCTCAGAAGGTAGGCTAGGAGACTAAGAATGTGACAATTAAGGTGTCATTGTGAACTTGTGGAGGAGCAATTCTGGGAGAAGATGCGGAACCAGGATTGCCTGCAAAGCATGCTTGGGCAGCCCTCTTTCCCCTATTATACACCAGCCATTCACCATCTGACTCCCTCGGAGCTAAAACACACATTGGATCAGTGCAGTTTGCCTGAGAGGACCAAACTGATTTATGCCTTGTTTCTGGGTCTTCTTCTTTAATTAAGGATATGAAAATAAAACATTTCTTACAAAGAAAAAAAAAAAAGGTGTTTTATAGCAGCTTGGGGAATGGAACTGTTTATTAAGGAGAAGAAAAATGCAAAATAGAGGATAAATAGAATGAAATTACTCTTAACCAAACAGAGCTCTCAGACATATGAAAAAATGCTCAACTTGTAATAAAAGGAATACGAAGTAGTGAGATAATCTTTTTTCATTGATTTGGCAAAGACTTAAAAAAACATTTATGCGTGGTAATACTCTGTGATGGTGAGGCCAGATGTACTTGGGCATTTCAGCAGAAATATGGGAGTAGAACCTTTCGGATGATATTTTGATGGGATATTTAAGAGCCTTAAAGATACGTATAGAATTTGCATGGTGGTTCAGTGGTTAAGAATCCGCCTACCAATGAAGGGGATACAGGTTCGATCCCTGGTCTGGGAAGACTCTACATGCCCTGGGGCTAAGACTGTAGTTGCTTAGCCTGTGCGCCCAAGAACTCATACTCTGCAACAAAAGAAGCCACCACAAGGAGAAACCCATGCGCTGCAGCTAGAGAGTAGCCCCCACTGGCAGTGACTAAAGAAAGCCCATGCCCAGCAATGAAGACCTAGTGCTGGCAAAAATAAATAAATAAATACAACTCATTAAAAAATATGTATAGATACTGATCCAGAATTCCATTTCTAGATTTTTCTTCTAAGGAGATCATTAAAGCTATATGCACAGCTTCTATTATAGGAATGCACATTTCAGTGTTACTTATTTACCCCCAAAATGAAAACAAATGAATATTCAATAATACAGATGTGGTTAAATAAGGTACAGTTATAAGATTAGACAATATAAAGTCATTAATAATAATTCAGGAAACATTTAGAGACAGTGAAGATATTCAGAATGTATTAATTAGGGATAAAAAAGTATCAAAGCAATATTTACGGAAGGAACCAATTAAAAAAATATAAGTATCTGAAACAAAACTATACAAAATAATTAGCAATAGTTAATATGGAATCAGATCAGATCAGATCAGTTGCTCAGTTGTGTCCGACTCTTTGCGACCCCATGAATCACAGCATGCCAGGCCTCCCTGTCCATCACCATCTCCCGGAGTTCACTCAGACTCACGTCCATCGAGTCGGTGATGCCATCTAGCCATGTCATCCTCTGTCGTCCCCTTCTCCTCCTGCCCCCAATCCCTCCCAGCATCAGAGTCTTTTCCAATGAGTCAACTCTTTGCATGAGGTGGCCAAAGTACTGGAGTTTCAGCTTTAGCATCAATCCAGGGCTAATCTCCTTTAGAATGGACTGGTTGGATCTCTTTGCAGTCCAAGGGACTCTCAAGAGTCTTCTCCAGCACCACAGTTCAAAAGCGTCAATTATTTGGTGCTCAGCCTTCTTCACAGTCCAACTCTTGCATCCATACATGATCACTGGAAAAACCATAGCCTTGACTAGATGAACCTTTGTTGGCAAAGTAATGTCTCTGCTTTTCAATATGCTAGCTGCTGCTGCTGCTAAGTTGCTTCAGTCGCGGCTTTGTGAGACTCCGTAGATAGCAGCCCACCAGGCTCCTTCATTCCTGGGATTCTCCAGGCAAGAACACCGGAGTGGGTTGTCATTTCCTTCTCCAATGCATGAAAGTGAAAAGTGAAAGTGAAGTAGCTCAGTCGTGTCTGACTCTTAGCGACCCCATGGACTGCCGTCTACCAGGCTCCTCCATCCATGAGATTTTCCAGGCAAGAGTACTGGAGTGGGTTGCCATTGCCTTCTCTGAATATGCTAGCTAAGTTGGTCATAACTTTTCTTCCAAGAAGTAAGTGTATTTTAATTTCATGGCTGCAGTTACCATCTGGAGTGATTTTGGAGCCCCCCAAATAAAGTCTGATACTGTTTCCACTGTTTCCCCATCTATTTGCCATGAAGTGATGAGACCAGATGCCATGATCTTTGTTTTCTGAATGTTGAGCTTTAAGCCAACATTTTCACCCTCCTCTTTCACTCTCATCAAGAGGCTTTCTAGTTCCTCTTCACTTTCTGCCATAAGGGTGGTGTCATCTGCATATCTGAGGTTATTGACATTTCTCCTGGCAATCTTGATTCCAGCTTGTGCTTCTTCAGCCCAGCGTTTCTCATGATGTACTCTGCATAGAAGTTAAATAAGCAGGGTGACAATATACAGCCTTGATGTATTCCTTTTCCTATTTGGAACCAGTCTGTTGTTCCATGTCCAGTCCTAACTGTTGCTTTCTGACATGCATATAGGTTTCTCAAGAGACAGGTCAGGTGGTCTGGTATTCCCATCTCTTTCAGAATTTTCCACAGTTTGTTGTGATCTACACAGTCAAAGGCTTTGGCATAGTAAATAAAGCATAAATAGATGTTTTTTTCTGGAACTCTCTTGCTTTATCGATGATCCAGAGGATGTTGGCAATTTGATCTCTGGTTCCTCTGCCTTTTCTAGAATAGTGGGGGTAATGGCTGATTTAAAATTTTTGCTCATTTTTCTTCTTTGATTTTTCTTTTTTCCTAAAATGAACATGCATTGATTATGTGTTTGAGATGAATAAGTATTATAAACAAGAATTGAGTCTATTCAAGACCATATTCAAAAGCAGAGACATTACTTTGCCAACAAAGGTCCATCTAGTCAAGGCTGTGGTTTTTCCAGTGGTCATGTATGGATGTGAGAGTTGGATTGTGAAGAAAGCTGAGCGCCGAAGAATTGATGCTTTTGAACTGTGGTGTTGGAGAAGACTCCTGAGAGTCCCTTGGACTATAAGGAGATCCAACCAGTCCATTCTAGAAGAGATCAGCTCTGGGTGTTCTTTGGAAGGAAGGATGCTAAAGCTGAAACTCCAGTATTTTGGCCACCTTGAGCGAAGAGTTGACTTGTTGGAGAAGACTCTGATGCTGGGAGGGATTGGGGGCAGGAGGAGAAGGGGACGACAGAGGATGAGATGGCTGGATGGCATCAGTGACTCAATGGACGTGAGTCTGGGTGAACTCCAGGAGTTGGTGATGGACAGGGAGGCCTGGCGTGCTGCGATTCATGGGGTCGCAAAGAGTCGGACACAACTGAGCGACTGAACTGAACTAAACTGAAGACTGGGTCTGAGAGAGAAATGTTCGATGCACTGAAATTTTATCAAAGAGTAAACAGTGAGAGGCTCTCTTTCTCACCCGCTTTATTGTTGAAGAAATTCCAGCCCATTGAGGGGAAATACTTGCTAACATATGGATTCTTTTTATTCATTCTTCCTGGTGTGCAAGGTGGGACCACTCACCTGGGGAGATCCGAGGAAGCCACATGAAATAGAGGGAGAGAAGCATGAATCAAGTTCCTGATTCACAAACTGTCTGCTTTCCCCACCAATGTCCTTCAACCATCCTATCTTTATATTGGAGGGTGAAGTAGAAAAGGATAGTTTTATTATTTTGCCAGGCAAAGGGAGACACACTGGGCTTCTGCCTTGAAAAACTGTAAGTCCCCTATTTATATGTTTAAATTACACAGCGAAGCAGTGTATTTTTAAAGTCTTATTGAATGTGTTACACTGTTGCTTCTGTTTTATGCTTTGATTTTTCGGCCGGGGGGCATGTAGGAATCTTAGTTCCCCGACCAGGGATTAAATCCACACCCTCTGCATTGGAAGGTGATGTCTTAACCACTGGACTGGCAGGAAGTCCCTGATTTAGTTCTTACATTTAGGATTTCCATTTTGAAAGGAGACTTCTTCCACTTATCAGTTCATTTTTATCATTTTGGCCCAAACTAATTTCTCAGGACTTTTGAAAAATGTTCCTTCTGGAAACATTGAACATCATAGACTGCAGATGCTAAATGCTTCTTTTTGTAACCAAAGTTGTCCTCAACATCCAGGTGTAGTGATGAATCAGAACACTTCAATCCAATCAGCTACCCCACCCCAAAACAAGGGAGTCTCAAGATGAAATTTTAAAAAACTGGGCAAAAGAGGAAATTTAAAAGTCCCTTACCAAAGGCAGTTAATTCCTTTACTGATGATAAGATCAATAACAGTTGGAGAAAAACATGTAAATCTGAAGGATGAGGCAATTGTTATAAGCCCTGGATGGACTACACCAAAAATGATCATGGTCACTGAGTGGATTGTTTGACCATGATGTTTAGGAAGGAAAGCTCAAAAGTAGGAAATGAACAAATGATAGGCTAGTTACAGAGATCTCTCCTCTGGTTAATATGCAATTAAGTTTGGCACATAATATATAGGCACTTGATTCATTTCCAACTGGCCACTTCATCTTCTGTAGCGGATCAGTTGATTATAATTCTACTAATATCATCTTCCCTTTAGATCACCGTAATCAAATGCAGGAAAGGCTTTGAATTATGCGTTCTTTTAGCAGCTATTCAAAATGTCCACCTTACTCTTTTTATGCCTGGAGGTAGAACTTTGTAAGCTTTGCTGTGGTTTGCATCAAATTAAAGAGAGACTTTTTTTTTTGCTCCATAACAGGACAAAACACTCTAATTTTTGTGGATTGAAAATGTGTTGTAAATATTAACATGTACCAAGTGATGAGCTGTCTCTCCTCTTTGAACTGAACTGTGAGCTGAAACTTAAAAAAAAATAAAAAAATAGTCCTACCCACCAGGGTAGGACTCCCCTGGTGGTTCGGTGGTTGGCTTCCAATGTGAGGCATGTGAGTTCGATCCCTGGATGGGGAATGAAGATCCCATGTGCCTTGAGGCACAGCCAAAAGATTGAAGAGGAAAAAAAAAATGGTAAATTCTAGGGTAACATGAGATAAATTAACTTAAATCAATTAATTATTTAAATTAGCAAAGAGATCAATCAAAAAGATTTGTTATTCTTTTATTTTCTGTAAATTATAATACCAAGTAATATCTAGATAACAGTTACATGCTAATATATTCATAAGCCTAAAGATGAGAGTCATTCATGACCTGCATGATTCAGGGTATCAGAATTGGTCTTTAAGAGAGGCTAACAGAGGGGTAACTGTCATCTGCATCCAGGCCTATGCAACACAACCCGATGACCCCTGTGAGCTGGGAAGCTGCTTTGAGCCTGTTGTTGATGCCCTCATGGCAGAAATTATGGGTCGTTAGTGACGTGCATTTGCAACACTCTTCCCTAGGGCTGCTGTATACAGGTGTGTAGGTTGTATCCTCCATAAGGACATATGGCTGTGAGAGTGAGTAGGAGGTGAAATCAAAGCCATGCTCAGCCTTTACCCAGAGGAAGGGATCTCTTTTCCTAATCTAAATGAATTTATTCAAGAAATGTTTATTGAACACCTACAAAGTCTTGAGAAAACCAAAAACAAATGGAAAAGCTAAAATAGCAAAAGAGATCCAACCCTCATGAAGCGCACAGCCCATTGCAAAGGGTTGAGGGCCTGTGGTTTCTCTCAGCATGAATTTCCACATCTGTAGAATGTGGACAGTATTATGTATATGTACACACTTGACCCAAACCAGAGCTTGATGATCCAACCATCTCACCCTCTGTCATCAGCTTCTTCTCCTGCCCTCAATCTTTCCCACCAGCAGGGTCTTTTCCAATGAGTCAGCTCTTCACATCAGGTGGCCAAAGTATTGGAGCTTCAGCTTCAGCATCAGAACTTCCAATGAATATTTAGGGTTAATTTCCTTTAGGGTTGACTGATTTGATCTCCTTGCAATCCAAGAGACTCTCAAGAGTCATCTCCAACACCACAGTTTGAAAGCATCAATTCTTCAGAATTAATGGCTGAATCCAGTTTGCAAGAGTTTTACTTCTTAGATGTCACACGGATCTAAGACATTTAGGCTTTTGACTTTTGGAGTTGATGTCGAGTTCTGTATCTGAATTTATTCTTTGCCTGTATCATCACTGATCCTCTCTGTACCCTACTGGCATTATTGAGATAGAAAAGACAGAGGAACAGGGAGTGTCATGGATGGGCGAGGACTAGGAATTACTTACGAAGGAGGAGCCTGAGGCCTGGGGAGGGTGTGACATGCCTGTTGTTAGAAGCTAGACCGTGGCCAAGCTTGGACTGGACACTGGTTCTCTGTTTCTCGCCAGAGTTCTCTGTGTCAACATATGACCTTGAGACTGCCTTCAGATGGTTAAGTGATGAATGTGCATTTGGAAATAACCTTGTTCTCACATATGAAATGTGCTTCATGGAGCACGTGCCACGTGTGTACCCAATCCTGCTTCTCCCCAGTCTAGAGAGTTCTCAAATTTCCTCTGTTCAACGATCAAGTGGCTGGGGACCTTTCCATGGTTCAATTCATTAGTTTGTGGTGGTTCCAAGCTGTAACAGAAATCTCCCCGGGGACCCGTCCTGTGTCTTCTTCATTAAAGGAAGTCTTCCCTTGGTATTTCTCTCTGGCCCTGGTCCAGATATGGAGGAGAGGGATCAAGAGGCAATGGAGAGGGCTCCAGGCTTAAATGCCAGCAATCCAATTACAGGACTGTTTAACCTTTGTAAATAAAACCCCTGCTTGGCTCGCTTCTCAGATGGAGGGAGGAAAATGAACTGATTTAGTGTGAAGCCCCATACTGAGCAGAGAGGACCAGAGTTTATAACATCCTTCCTGGCAGAGGGAGCTCAGCCTGCTGTTAAAAATTATTCTCCCTCCGAAGGCCAACTGGCAGCAGAAACAAGAAAACATGCCGTGCAGTAAGCCACCTCCTCAGGTGCCCTCGCTGGTGACGGGGGCTGTTTACCTCTGCATTTGGGTCAAAAGAGCCATAGGAGGGTCTGGTCAGCGGCCTGGCTTCCATTAAGAACAGGAGAAATAAAACTAAATGTGAAACAGCAGACAGTGGAAGATGAGCAGAAAATAGAATTGAATATTTCACACACCCTTGGATAGGGAGGACCTCCGTGGTTTAGAAGCAGTACGGGAAACCACGATGGGAAGATCAAAAAGATTCTATGTCTATGTACACACAAATATTGAAGGCAAATAAACTGAAAACTACTTGCCACAAAGGTGGCATCAAAAGGCTGTTGGTTGTTATTATTTATAATAAATTCATTCATTTAACATTTATTGGTCTGGCTGCTCCAGAGATCAAAGGCTCAGAGCCCTATGTGCCCCCTGCAGAGAGGGGATAGAATCCATCACCCTTGTTTCTACACTCGAGCTTATGTGCTCAGTCATGTCCGAGTCTTTTGTGACCCCATGGACTGTAGTCCATCAGGCCCCTCTGTCCATGGGATTACCCAGGCGAGAATCCTGGAATGGGTTGTCATTTCCTCCTCCAGGGAATCTTCTCGATCCAGAGATCGAATCTGCATCTCTTGCATCTCCTGCATTGGCAGGTGATTCTTTATCACTGAGCTACCTAGAAAGTCTCCTTGTTTCTAGCTGTTTATCTGAAGTCGTGGTGGGTCAGGGGACTTCTCTGTACCTATTTACACATACTGATGAGAAAAGCACTAGGATATTGTTAGGCAAATGGACAAATGTAAGAACTGACGATTTACAAAGAGGAAATATATTTGGTTAGGAAAAATGTGTGAGTTCCTCATCTTGTTAATAATGATTGAAGTGCAAATTAAAATGAGGTAGTTTTAGACTACTAAATAACCAAACGTATTTTTTAAAATACCCAAAGCTAGCACATATGTAGAGAAAAATAAGTAATATTATGCTCTCATAAATAAAAGGTCTTTAGACAGTATCTTCTCTTGTGTTGTTGGAAGAGGGTATTTGCTATGACCAGTGCATTTTCTTGGCAAAACTCTATTAGTCTTTGCCCTGCTTCATTCCTGATTCCAAGGCCAAATTTGCCTGTTACTCCAGGTGTTTCTTGACTTCCTACTTTTGCATTCCAGTCCCCTATAATGAAAAGGACATCTTTTTTGGGTGTTAGTTCTAAAAGGTCTTGTAGGTCTTCATAGAACCTTTCAACTTCAGCTTCTTCGGCATTACTGGTTGGGGCATAGACTTGGATTACTGTGACATTGAATGGTTTGCCTTGGAAATGAACAGAGATCATTCTATCGTTTTTGAGATTGCATCCAAGTACTGCATTTCGGACTCTTTTGTTGACCATGATGGCCACTCCATTTCTTCTGAGGGATTCCTGCCCACAGTAGTAGATATAATGGTCATCCGAGTTAAATTCACCCATTCCAGTCCATTTTAGTTCGCTAATTCCTAGAATGTCAACATTCACTCTTGCCATCTCTTGTTTGACCACTTCCAATTTGCCTTGATTCATGGACCTGACATTCCAGGTTCCTATGCAATATTGCTCTTTACAGCATCGGACTTTGCGTCTATCACCAGACACATCCACAGCTGGGTATTCTTTTTGTTTTGGCTCCATCCTTTCATTCTTTCTGGAGTTATTTCTCCACTGATCTCCAGTAGCATATTGGGCCCCTACTGACCTGGGGAGTTTCTCTTTCAGTATCCTATCATTTTGTCTTTTCATACTGTTCATGGGGTTCTCAAGGCAAGAATACTGAAGTGGTTTGCCATTCCCTTCTCCAGCGGACCACACCCTGTCATATCTCTCTACCATGACCCGCCCATCCCAGGTTGCCCCTCGGGCATGGCTTAATCTCATTGAGTTAGACAAGGGTGTGGTCCTTGTGTGATTAGATTGACTAGTTATCTGTGAGAATGGTTTTAGTGTATTTGCCCTCTGATGCCCTCTTTCAAGACCTACTGTCTTACTTGGGTTTCTCTTACCTTGGGCGTGGGGTATCTCATCCCGGCTGCTCCTGGCTGCTCCTGGCCAGCTAAGCACAGCCATCGCACCTTACCTTGGACGAGGGGTCTCTCCTCACTGCCGCCCTTCCTGACCTCGGTCGTGGGGTAGCTCTTCTCGGCCGTGCTTAGTGCGCTGGCCCTCACTGCCGTCCTTCCTCGGTCGTGGGGTAGCTCAACACGTTTCTGAAGCTCAACATTCAGAAAACGAAGATCATGGCATCTGGTCCCATCACTGCATGGGAAATAGATGGGGAAACAGTGGAAACAGTGTCAGACTTTGTTTTTCTGGGCTCCAAAATCACTGCAGATGGTGACTGCAGCCATGAAATTAAAAGACGCTTACTCCTTGGAAGGAAAAGTTATGACCAACCTAGATAGCATATTCAAAAGCAGAGACATTACTTTACCAACAAAGGTTTGCCTAGTCAAGGCTATGGTCTTTCCTGTGGTCATGTATGGATGTGAGAGCTGGACTGTGAAGAAGGCTGAGCGCCGAAGAATTGATGCTTTTGAACTGTGGTGTTGGAGAAGACTCTTGAGAGTCCCTTGGACTGCAAGAAGATCCAACCAGTCCATTCTGAAGGAGATCAATCCTGGAATTTCTTTAGAAGGAATGATGCTAAAGCTGAAACTCCAGTATTTTGGCCACCTCATGCGAAGAGTTGACTCATTGGAGAAGACTCTGATGCTGGGAGGGATTGAGGGCAGGAGGAGAAGGGGACGACAGAGGATGAGATGGCTGGATGGCATCACTGACTTGATGGATGCAAGTCTGGGTGACCTCCGGGAGCTGGTAATGGACAGGGAGGCCTGGCGTGCTGCGATTCATGGGGTCGCAAAGAGTCGGACACGACTGAGCGACTGATCTGATCTGAGACAGTATCTTGACAATATTTACAGAGAGTCTAAAATGTCCTTATAATTTGAGAGTAATTGCACTTCTAGGAACTTGTGTAAAGGAAATAATCAAAGATGCAGGCAAAGACTCATATATAAGAATATTCATAATATATTCTCCTGGAAAAATAAAAAGCAGTTTTAATGTCCAATAGGCAAGCCATAGGGTCGCAGAGTCAGACATGACCAACCCACTAAGCACACAGTAGGCAAGTGGACAATAAATTAAGATATATCTATCTATTTCCTGGTGCCTCAGATGGTAAGAATCTGCCGCAGTGCGGGAGACCTGAGTTCGATCTCTGGGGAGGGGAAATCCCCTGGAGGAGGGCATGGCAACCCACTCCAGTATTCTTGCCTGGAGAATCCCTATGGACCAAGGAGCCTGGTGGGCTATAGTCCATGGCGTTGCAAAGAGTTGGACATGACTAAGCAGCTAAGCATATATATATGTATATATATGTATTTATATACATATGTGTGTGTATATATATGTGTATATAAAATAGTTTATTTTGAGTAAAACTCATATTGAAGAATATGTAATGATAATACATATGCTCAAGATATAGTAGAAAGTAAAATAAAAATAGAGATACAAACTGTACAGGAATAGAATCTAAAAAAAATTGAATGAATGTAACAAAACAGAGACAGGCTCACAAATACAGAGAGCAAGCTCGTGGTCACCAGCGG
Source organism: Tragelaphus eurycerus (assembly GCA_935064755.1). Classification (NCBI taxonomy): domain Eukaryota; kingdom Metazoa; phylum Chordata; class Mammalia; order Artiodactyla; family Bovidae; genus Tragelaphus; species Tragelaphus eurycerus. Next base: position 1,309,990 of record CAKXYN010000222.1, on the reverse strand, counting down.
GGCAGCCGGTGGGGGTGGGACAAGTTAGGGGAAGGATCTTAAGAGGCACGACTAGTGCGTGGGAAATAAACAAGACACAAGGATTCATGTATAGCATGGGAAATGTAGCCAATGTTTTATAATAATTTTTAAATTTGTCTTTGGCTGTGCGGGGTCTTCATTGCTACTTGAGGGCTCTTTCTAATTGTGGTGAGCAGGGGCTACGCTCTGGCTGCGGTATGTGGGCTTCTCACTACGGTGGCTTCTCTTGGGAAACCCGGGCTCTAAAATGCCGGCTCAGTATTTGTGGCACACAGTCTTAGTTTTCCCACCTCACGGGGAATCTTCCTGGGCCAGAGATCGAACGTGTGTCCCTTGAATTGGCAGGCGCAGTCTTAACTACTGGACCACTAGGGAAGTCCGTAGTGAGCATATGATTTTATAAAGACAAAAAGAGTAAACTTTAAACCATGCCACCCTCCCATGGTGATGGTTAAGCCATGTGTGAGATTGTCCCACGAGATTTAAACCCAACTTGCCTTGCAGGTTACACACCAGGAGGATGTGTAAGCCCTTCGGTTGGTAGAGGTTCTCTCTTTAAGGATCTGAAAATGGGTGAGACACGTTGCCCTCCTCCTGGCAGGCTCCCTGGCAGCTTGACCTGGATCTTAGGGGGCCATGTCAGCAGCTTCTGGGGTGTTGGGAAGGCCTGTCAGATGTCTGTCCCTCCCCCCGCGCCAACCGATATACAGGGTCAAAGTGTTTCTGATGTTCATGGGCTACCCCTGAGCTTCTGGATGGCTCTGCACAGAGAAATTTTAATCCGAAAGCAACATACACCCTTCTGTACCCCAGGCATTGAATAAATCAGTGGCGATCTCCAACTCCATAATTCTAACAGAGCCATCTCTGATGGCTGTGGCAATTTGCTCTCTCGTGGGTTAGCGACCGGCTGTAATTGATGAGAAACTGACAGCTCTTTGTCTTCCTTCACCACATTTGTCATTTGGCAGCTGGCTTATTCTTTATCTATTGCCTGTGACTCTCTCTCTCTGTGTCTCTCTCTCCCTGGGCACTTGTGGAGCAGATGTATCTCCTCCTCTCCCTACAGACAAAATCTATAAAGCCATAACATGTTTTTAATGCAATTCAGCTTTTTGAAACATGCATAATTGGAGAGTTCCAAAATAATTAGTTTATTATAGTGGGTCTGTAAAAATGAACTTGCATCTCATTTATGAGCCATTAGATCCCATGTACTACCAGCCTGATTGCTATTAATGCCACCAGCATATAATTTAGCATACTTTATTAAAATGTGTCACAATTGACCGTCTCTTGCTCCCAGCCCCCACCACGTCTGGGGGCTGGGATACGCTGTTCTTCCTATAGCAGAATTCTTCCCACAGCAATCTTGCAGTTTCATTAATGTATTGACTGATTTATTTAATTGTGGTGAAACATAGGTAACATAAGGGCTTCCCTGGTGGCTCAGACGGTAAAGAATCTGCCTGCAAAGCTGGAGATGTGAGTTTGATCCCTGGGTCTGGAAGATCTGAAAGAAGGCAGGGCAACCCATTCCAGTATTCTTGCCTGGAGGATCCCATGGGCAGAGGAGCCTGGCTGGCTACAGTCTATGAATTCACAAAGAGTCAGACATGACTGAGTGAACATACACACACACATACATAACATAAAATACTATATGTTAACCATTTTCCATTGTGCAGTTCAGGGGTATTAAGGATCTTCAACGTGTTGTGTAACCATCACCACCAACCTTCTCCAGACAACTTTTCATCTTATAAAACTGAAACTCTGAACCCATCCAGCAAAAACTCCCCATGGTCTGTAGCTTTTGATACAAGGCTCTTCCCCACCCCATGGTAAGCTGGGTTATGAGGTTCCTTTTCAGGAAAACATATGACATTCATTCTGTTTCTTTCAGGAGTAGTTAAGCAAAGAAAAGAACTTAAGCCATGGGGTGATAAGGAAGAAAGAAGAGAAAAAAATTCAGGATGTGTAATGTGTGGCACGGCCCATGGGTAGATGTCATTGTCCTAGGAGATAAGAACAATTAGCTCCTTTAGGGAACAACTGGATTTTTGTATCAGACAAATATAAAGAAAATTAAAAATATGATTGCATATCTGCTATATTCCACCTGGGCCAGATGTAGAGCAGGAGGGAGATGAAAGAAAAACAAGTCACATCGTCTCCTTAAGGATCTGTGGGTCTCATGGCAGAGAAGAGCAAGAAATGATGCAAATTTGTACAAGAGACTATCAATAATGACTCTGTGACAAAACTCTTACAAAAGGAATTGGAGTTGCCTGCAGTCCTGGAATGCCACAGGGCTGTGCTCAGGGCAAAGAACTCAGATGTGGGAGGAACAGGTAAGAATAATTCTTCATTATCCCCTTACATGCCCCACAGGTGGCTGCCCTGGGTGGGGAGAAGGGGAAAAGCTGCTCCCCACCCCCAGGGGGAATGCTGAAGAGGGGCGGTGGGCTGCAGCAGGACCTCTGTCCCAGAGTCTGGCACTTAATGTGTATGCCCCCAACCCAGAGATGCCAAGCATCAGCAGGACGTGATGTCCCTTTTCCCTGCATGGATGTCATCAAGGGACTGGCCGGAAGGTGACTGGGACCTTCAGGCAGAAACCCTAGAGTCTCGGGCAAAAAGTGAGATAGTAACTGTCTCAGTTTTTTGTGGTCTCATCACTGAAGGGAGAGAGGGCTTCCCTGCCCCCCTTTCCCTCTTAAGGGGAAGTTGAACTTAGTGACTTGAGGTTCTCAGTCTGCAACCAGGGATAGGAGTTTTTCAGTTTTTGGCTTAGAGAAGAAAACCCCTTGTCACAAAAATGGAGTCTCAATCTTTTCTTCCAACAAAATTTTACATAGAAGCCCAGTAAATTTGGGGTACAATATATACCAGCGTGTGTGGGTGTAGGGATACATGGGGGAGGTTGGATGCAAAGCCATTAACTCTGCTTTGGAAGAAGGTGGAATAGCTCTGTGTGACCAGGGAACCTCTCTCCAATTGACTGTTCTCTCATTGGTGCATAGAAGCGTCTGGAAAGCATTTGGGAGAGGAGAGGAGAGAGGAGAGGAGGGTCTGCAAGAGTGTTAAAAAATCCCCCAACTGGCACAGAGTCAAAATGCAGGAGTGGCAGAAAAAAGGGCCAGACCCATGCTGACATCAACTGGGACATCCAATTAGGGTTAGGGTTACGGGTCTGCCAATATTATCTCCCAGAGGGTAGAAGAGACAGCAAGAGGAAGCTGCTACTCTGGGCTTAACTCCAACCAGCAGAGTAAACGTGGTTGGTGAAGCAGAATTGACCGAGGTCCTAAGAATAAATGAGGACACAGTGCAGAGCTTGTGGTCACTGCAGTGGGGAGGGGTCTCTACAGTGGGAGATGCTGTACAGCTCCTATGGGATATCAGAAGGCTCAGAATAATAATGTGAACCAGCGGATAAGAGGATGAGATGGTTGGATGGCATCATCGACTCAATGGACATGAGTTTGAGCAAACTCCAGGAGATAGTGAAGGATAGGGACGCCTGGCGTGCTGCAGTCCACGGGGTCGCCAAGAGTCAGACACCACTGAGCGACTGAACAACTACTGTTATTGGAGGCCGAATGGTTTGTACGAGGCACCCGAGTGCTGGATGCACAAATTTTCAAGGCCCCAAAGGCCTTTATAGGAACACTGTCTGCTGAGTTCGGGTGTAAATCACATCTGGATGAGAAAAATGGGGGCTTGTGGCCTGGGACGAATTTGCAGGAAGGTTATGTCACAAAAGTGGAAGCCACATGTATTGGGGGACTGCCAAAAGCTCAGAGGAAAATGCAGCAAGTGTTTTCTGATCATAACTGGGCAGATGGAGGGTCAAATACGGGCAGGTGGGCAGGGCCCCTGTCTGCTCTGACAGGGTAGTGAAGACAAATGGAGAGGGGCGGATCCTGTGGCTCTCATTTGATTCCTGCCTCCTTCTTTAGCAGAGTGGATTTTGGACAGACGATTCCATTTTTCGCTGAGTGAGAAAGAGGGAGGGAGCAGGGGTTTGAGGTAAGAGGCTTAGGACAGAGTCCTCACCCTCCGTGATCCTGAACTTCGAACTCCTCCTGCGTAAAATGGAGAGAATAACGCTCCCCAGCAGACCTCATGGTGTGGTCCTCAGCATCAGCGTCAGCATGACCTGGGCGCTTGTCACAAGTGCGCATCTTCATGGTCTGCCCCCGGACCTGCTGCATCAGAATATCTGAGAGTGAAACTCTTGGAAAGCTTCTCGGGAAGCTGTTGGAACAGAGCCTTCAGAGGTTCTCCTGCCCTCTCTGTCGTGGAACCCTGGTCCACCTCACGTGGTTGCTAGGAGACGTACACCAGGGGCAGTATGGGAAACACCCTTGCACGCTGAAAGACATCTTGAAACCATTAGTTTTCAGGAAGTGAGTCAAATGTCCTGGCTCGGACAAACCACATCCCAAACTTGACAAGACTGCAGATGGGCGCACCAAAGTGCTGCCAGCTGGCAGAGCACGATTAGAAAAGAGCAACTTGGATACTTTCTAGTCTAACCAGATGGGAAGGTCGCAGGAGGAAGTTAAAAGAAACAGTCGGAGTAGCCAGACCGGTTCTCTTTCTCTCCAGGTCTCTCCATGCGAACACCTTCCTCCTTTCATTTAGTCGCTGTAATAAATAGAAGTGCACAGGGCTTCTTCATCCAGCGAAGCACACGTTATTTCTCTAGCGTCAGAGCGCTAATTTGTAACATAGATTAAATTTGGCTTCAGACGGGGGAGGGATGGCACTTTACGATTTGCTGCATCATTTGGGAAAATCACTCACTTCATACTTGAGAACGGATTAGAATGTGTCAGTACCAATACCAGGCATTTGCCTGTTGTCACACGATGTTAGAGGGACAATTATTTCATGTCTGAGTAAAAAATCTTACTTGGTGGCTAAAGTTAATGTAGCAAGTGGAACTGTGTTGAAACAGGGCTTGGAAGTTTTGTGAATGCAGGCAATTGCCCGTTAACCGTGCTGGTGAACACATTTCTTCCTTTTCATGTCTTTTTACTGGTTATGAGACGATTATTGTTTTGCTCAGAAGAGGCCTCGGCCCCTCTGAACTTGGAACGATGTAACACAGACTCACAGTTCAAAGGTTAAAAGAAGATTGATCTGTGAGCTCTCCCCAATCCCTTGCTTTGCTCCCTGCTCTCTGAAGGATAAACCTCTTCTTCCAGATAAATCCAGATTGGTTTTCCAATAGATTGGCTTTTGGCCTCCCCGGCTGAACAATACTTTGACATAACCTGGACAAACCTCCCTATAGTTATGAAGAAATCATTTCCAACATCTGAGGTTAATTCACTAAATGAAGCATTGAATTTTCTTCCAGGGAAGCAAGAAAAATTGTTTGGATGAGGTTAGAAAAGGCTAGGCAAGCTCAGAGAACATTCCCTGGGGCTCCACTCCTGCATAGAGCTCTATTGGACATTTATGGCAGCATTCGATGAATAAGCAATAGGAAAAAACTCTTCATTTTTACACTGCTTTTTATGTTTTCATCCGTTATCCTAAAGGTCTTGTGAGATAAATAAGATGGGTGGCTCTTTGCGACCCCATGAACTGAAGCCCATCAGGTTTCCTCTGTTTATGGGATTATCCCAGCAAGAATACTGGAATGGGTTGCCATGCCCTCCTCCAGGGGATCCTCCCCACCCAGGGATCAAACCTGTGTCTCTTGCATTGCAGGTCAATTCCTTACCACTTGGGAAGCCCAAGATGGGTGGAATTAGCCCTATTTGGTGAACAGGTTGATTGTGCCCAGGGAGTAGCTGAACATGGCTGGTCACTCAGCAGACATCCAGTTACATCATTCTTGGGACAAGGAGTCTCTGGTCTCTTCCAATGGGCTGTGGTCTCTTTTCATTCAGTGAGTCTGACTCCAAGGGCTTGCCAAAAGGAAAGGGCAAAGAAAGAGATGTGCAAATCCCATCATCCCAGCACTGGGGAATCCTGGCTGCTGTGATTTTGGGCTTCACCTCCCGGCAGGTCTCAGGATTCCTGTCATTATCATATTTCTTGTATGTGTGTACACATTCAGTTGCTAAGTCATGTCTGACTCTTTGTGACTCCATGGACTGTAGCCCATCAGCCCTTCTTTCCATGGGATTTCCCAGGAAAGAATACTGGAGTGGGTTGCCATTTCCTACTCCAGGGGATCTTCCCGACCTAGGGATTGAACCTGAGTCTCCTGCGTCTCCTGCATTGCCAGGTGGGTTCTATATCAATCAAGTGTGGGACCAAAGGGAATACTTCTTTTTGCCACCATGGCTTTTTAAGCCCAAGTTCTGCTCCAAGAAAAGAGAAAGAGGAGCCTCTAGAGGTGAGCTTGCCACTGAATACAGCAACTTTATCAAAGTTATGCTTGTCCCTTGATTTGTGAAAGCAGGTGATTTCACGTTAATGAAACCTTTATTTAAGTTAGTGTTAGTCACTCAGTCTTGTTCAACTCTATGTGACCCCATGAACTGTAGCCCACCAGGCTCCTCTGTCCATGGAATTCTCCAGGCAAGAATACTGGAGTGGGTTGCCATTTCCTCTTCCAGGGGCTCTTTCCAACTCAGGAATTGAACTGCATCTGTTAGTTTCCTGCATTGGCAGGTGGGTTCTTTAACCACTCGCGCCACCTGGGAAGCCCAAATTCTCCACTTAAAGGTATTGGACATTCTCGAAAGTAGCCGATTCCCTCCTGGCTTTGCAGAGGATGCTAAAGAGTTATTGCTGATAGAACCATATGGCTGTTATTTGCGTGAGTAAAATGGAGCTAATGTGTAGATAAAATGAAACTATAAAATGAAATATTGTTAAAACAAAATGGTGACTGAATTTAGATGTGTTATGGAATAGGTAAGTTTGGTGACTGACTGGAATGGATAATTTTAATGGTCTCCTTGAATCAAAATCAGTGTTGGAAGTTGTATGGTGTATCAGAAACATATACATCTTCTCCTTTTGTTACTATTTGGATCATTTCTGGCATGAATCCCAGGCCCTGTCTTATCAGTCCTAGTGGGTCAGGAGGCAGGGAGCAGGTCAGATCACTCTCTGCTCTTATGCTGCTGCTGCTGCTGCGTCACTTCAGTCGTGTCCGACTCTGTGCGACCCCAAAGACGGCAGCCAACCAGGCTTCCCGTTCCTGGGATTCTCCAGGCAAGAACACTGGAGTGGGTTGCCATTTCCTTCTCCAATGCATGAAAGTGAAAAGTGAAAGTGAAGTCGCTCAGTCGTGTCCGACTCTAGCGACCCCATGAACTACAGCCTACCAAGCTCCTCCGTCCATGGGATTTTCTAGGCAAAAGTACTGGAGTGGGGTGCCATTGCCTCTGCTCTTATGGAGGGCAGCTAATCAACCCTGAAGACCCAGAGGATTCTGCTTGATCTTCTCACAATGAACTTTCTAGGAATGTAGTGCAAAACCCGAGTGCCAGTCTTATCCTGAGCCAACTTCAGCCTTGGGAGGGAAATTAATAGCTGGATTCAGTCAGGAACCCTCCACGAGAGGGTCTCAGATTTGTAATATTGGTGCATGAGAAGCAAAAGAGCGGAGATGGAAACACCTACTTCAACCTTCCCACAATTCAGCTCAGTGGAATCCTATGGATTCCCTAGAACTATAATCCTATAGTTCTATTGGGTTATACATCGCCTAAGAAGCTGTGGGTGTGTCTGGGTCCCCTAGGTGATATGCCTTCTTCCAGCATTGCCAGGAACACTGTGCACCAAATGCAAACCACAGCTTGTAGGACCAAGTCCATTCTACAGTTTGTTTTTGTATTAGCTGAAAACAGTTTGGGGGCTTTCCAGGTGCCTCAGCAGTAAATAACCCACCTGCCAATGCAGGAGATGTGGGTTCAATCGCTGGGTCAAGAAGATCTCCTGGAGAAGGTAATGGCAACCCACAGTATTCTTGCCTGGGAAATCCCATGTACAGAGGGGTCTGGTGGGCTCAGTCCATGGGATCCCTAAAGCATCGGACATGACTGAGTGACTAAACAACAACACAACAATATAAGAACAGTTTTTACATTTTCAATGGTTAAAAAATATCTGAAGATAAGTAAGATTTCATGACACTTGGAACTATGTGCAATAACAGAGTCCAAAAACAAAGTTTTGGGGAGCACAGCCACACTCGTGAGTTTGTGTTATTTGTGGCTGCTTCCTTGGCGTGATGGAGGAGTTGAGTGGTTACAACAGAGACTGTCTCCTCTAGTGGCTCAGTGGTAAAGAATTCACCTGCATTGCAGGAGATGTAAGAGACATGGGTGGGTTTGATCCCTGGGTTGGGAAGATGCCCTGGAGGAGGGCATGGCAACCCACTCCAGTAATCTTGCCTGGAGAATCCCATAGACAGAGGAGCCTGGCGGGCTATAGTCCATGGGGTTGCAGAGTCAGACACGACTGAAGCAACTTAGCACACACACAGGCAATAGAGACTGTATGGCTCACAGCCTAAAATGTTTACTCTCTGGTCGTTTATAAAAAAAAGTTTGTTTTCCTTCAGCTCATTGCTGTCCTTTCGAGACTGGAGACGGGGATGGGGGAGCTGTATGTATGAGGGCTAGATACTTGAACAAGGTCAGGATTTTATTAGCAAGAAACAGAAAGGAAGCTGATACTGTGCAGGAAATCAAAGGTATTTATTACATTTAGAAATCATCCAGTTTCTCCAAGACTCATTTTCTCCATCTGCAGATATGGAGTATAAGCGGAAGGGTTTCTGGGGAGTTGGTGCTAATCCAGGAGAAGGCATGTAGGTGTATGCCTGGGTGGCTGAAGAATGAATGAGTAGGAGGTGGTCAAAGGTGAGGCTGGGGAGGTGAGCTGGCTCCTATCATGCCAAAGAATTCTGGCTTTATTCTGTCGACATACGGTGGCCTTTGAAATGCTTCAAGCAAATGACAATGTGACATTTGCATTGGAGGGAGAGAACATGGCATTTGGTGGGTGGCTAGAGCAGAAAGGTCATTGGTCAGAAAGTAACAAGAATGGAATGCTTATTGAAAGGGAAACTCATCAAATTGCTTTCTCCTTAACCCTTCCTTCCATCTGCAAAGTGGGAGCCCCAGCCTCTTGGTTGGGAAGATCCCCTGGAGAAGGGAATGGCTACCCACTCCAGTATTCTTCCCTGGAGAATTCCATGGATAGAGAAGCCTGGCAGGAGATAGTCCATGGGGTTGCAAGGAGTCAGACATGACTGAGTGACTAACATTTTCACTTTTACTAACCCTTCCTTCAGGAGAGGGAAGAGACAAGGAAGGGACACGCAATAGGATTGTATGCATGCAGCACACGTAGAATAACATTGTTAAAATGGGCATCAGCTCAGAAAGCCATGTGTCATCCAGGGATCTTCAGACTAGAAGGGTGATGGGGCCTCACGAGAGAATGTGGAGAAACCCCGTCTCAGAGGCCACGGGTTCTAGTCCTGACCCTACCAGGAACTTGCTGTGTGACCTGCAAGTGGAACCATCTTTCTGGTTTTCTGTTTTATCATCTGAAAAAGACAACTCTCCCATGAGATTGTTTCTTTGAAAACATAAGTGTACTAGCAGGAACAGATTCAGATTTTGAGAGACTGGGGACCTCTCTTTAAGGAAAAAGAAATACAAAATTGGATCAGAAAGTAAAAATTTATGAGGAGACAAGAAATCTGACACAGGATGTATTTTAAAGTGATGAAAAAGATTCTAAACATCACAGAAATTCATAAAAAATTAAAATATAAATGAACGGCTTGATAAATACTCTCTTTTTTTTTTTTTTTTGCTCTGTACCTTTGGCTCACTAACCCTTGGAAGGAAAGTTATGACCAACCTAGATAGCATATTCAAAAGCAGAGACATTACTTTACCAACAAAGGTTCGCCTAGTCAAGGCTATGGTCTTTCCTGTGGTCATGTATGGATGTGAGAGCTGGACTGTGAAGAAGGCTGAGCGCCGAAGAATTGATGCTTTTGAACTGTGGTGTTGGAGAAGACTCTTGAGAGTCCCTTGGACTGCAAGAAGATCCAACCAGTCCATTCTGAAGGAGATCAATCCTGGAATTTCTTTAGAAGGAATGATGCTAAAGTTGAAACTCCAGTATTTTGGCCACCTCATGCGAAGAGTTGACTCATTGGAGAAGACTCTGATGCTGGGAGGGATTGAGGGCAGGAGGAGAAGGGGACGACAGAGGATGAGATGGCTGGATGGCATCACTGACTTGATGGGTGTGAGTCTGGGTGACCTCCGGGGGCTGGTGATGGACAGGGAGGCCTGGCGTGCTGCGGTTCATGGGGTCGCAAAGAGTCAGACACGACTGAGCGACTGATCTGATCTGATCTGATTTGGCTCACTTCTTCACAGGACAATGCTTTTATTGCATTTTCAAAAAATATTTGTCCATTTATTTAGCTGCATCAGGTCTTCGTTGTGGCATGCGGGATCTTTCATTGTGGCACGTGGCCTCTCTAGTTGTGGCGCACGTGGGCTCAGGAGCTGTGGTGTGCGGGCTTAGTTGCTCAGAGGCACGTGGGATCTTATTTCCCTAACCAGGGATCGAACCTTTCTCCCCTACACTGCATGGTGGCTTCTTAGCCCCTGGACCACCAGGGAATTCCCTACATTTTCTGAAGGCAGCATAGAGCAATAACTCAGCCTTTTTGATGAAAATTTGTTTTTAATGATTGATAATCGGACAGTAGGATTATTCGGCTGACACGTGACTCTCCCCACAGCTGTATTTGCTGTTTGCAGTTTCTGTGACTTGCAAACACAGAGGTTCTAATATTTCCTATTTGCCATGACACCCATCAGAAAACTTAAGCATGGAGTGTGTTGGTAACTGTATACCCTATATCACTGTACCAGTTCTTAATGCCAGAGGGTTTACATTTTTGCCTGAATATCGATGAACTGAATCCTCAGAGAAGTGAACTCTCTATGCACACTGTTACATGTCTGATGTCAGAAAGACATATATTTCACACCTTCTTCCTGCTCCATTGCCCAGCATCTGATGCTGTGTCAGGATCTATAGAGGCAGGATCCACACTGGCTGTGTGCAGTGAGGGGGTCTTCCTGAAAACCAGGATGGTTAGAACAAGGGACTTTCAGTCATATATGCGACTTAGTGAACTTGAGCCAAATGTGTCTCTATTGCCCCTTAGGCAGACCCAGATAGTCAGTAAATGATACTGGGACAAATTGCTCATCCCTAATGGGAAGATCATAATATTTCCCAACCACACACTACAATAGTCCATATGAGTTAAAGACCAACCCATAGGAAACAAACCCATGAGACACTTAGAAGAATATCCAGAAGGATTTCTTTATGACATTGGCATAGGGGAGGATATCTTAAAAATCAGCTGGAAAAGGAAAACATCATAAAGGGAAACTTCAATAAAATTGGTTTCATCAAAATTTTGAATGTCTGTGATGACCACAGACACTGTGAAAACAACTGCTATTTTTGAATAGTCTCAGTGCTGTTCCAAATGTTTTGCCCATATTATCTCATTTAATTTTGATAGCAATAAAAAAGAATGCTATTGTCTCCATTTTAAAGATGAGGTAGAGAGAATCAAATAATTTCCCCAGTGCCATGTGATTAGTTTATAAGTAGCTGAATTAAAGATGCTTTTGAACTGTGGTATTGGAGAAGACTTTTGAGAGTCACTTGGACTGCAAGGAGATCCAACCAGTCCATTCTGAAGGAGATCAGCCCTGGGATTTCTTTGGAAGGAGTGATGCTAAAGCTGAAACTCCAGTACTTTGGCCACCTCATGCAAAGAGTTGACTCGTTGGAAAAGACTCTGATGCTGGGAGGGATTGGGGGCAGGAGGAGAAGGGGACGACAGAGGATGAGATGGCTGGATGGCATCACTGACTCAATGGACGTGAGTCTGAGTGAACTCCGGGAGTTAGTGATGGACAAGGAGGCCTGGCGTGCTACAATTCATGGGGTCGCAAAGAGTCGGACACGACTGAGCGACTGAACTGAACCCTCTTACCTAAATGTGTTATCCCATCTTACCTTCTTGCCATGTAATTTGTAATAAAATGAAAAGACATGCCACAGATAGAGAGAAGATCCTTGCGATTCTTAAAATCATGAAAGGGTCAGCATTCAGAATATATAAAGAACTCTTACATGCCAATTGGACAAAGAGAAACAACTCAGTTGAAAATGAGCCAAGGATAACAATCTGCCTGCCAATGATGGTGCTGCAGAAGACATGGGTTCGATCTCTGGGTCAGGAAGATCCCCTGGAGGAGGAAATGGCAACCTGCTCCAGCATCATGCTGGGATAATCCCATGGCCAGAGGATCCTGGTGGACTATAGTCCATGGGGTCTTAAAGAGTTGGACACAAGGGAAGCGACTTAGCACAGCACAGCACTGCACATTGTCATACAAGGGCTCCCCAAGTGGCGCTAGTGGTAAGGAACCTGCCTGCCGATGCACGAGACGTAAGCAGTGTGGTTCAATCCCTGGGTCAGGAGGATCCCCTGGAGGAGGGCGTGGCAAACCACTCCAGTATTCCTGACCAGAGAATCCCATGGACAGAGGAGCCTGGCAGGATATAGTCTATAGGGTTGCAAAGAGTCAGCCACGACTGAAGTGACTTAGCAAGGCATGTACGTAGTTGTACAAAATTACACAAGTTACAGGTGTACAATATAGTGATTAACAATTTTTAAAGGAGTTATACTGTATTGACAATTATTATAAAATGTTGGCTGTATTCCTTCTGTTGTACAATTTATCCTTGTAGCTTGTTTTATACGTAATAGCTTGTACCTCTTAATCCCCTACCCCTGTATTTCCCCCCTCCCTCCCTCTCCCCACTGGTAATCACTAGTTCTTCTCTGTCTGTGACTTTGTTTCTTTTTTGTTATAGTCGCTAGTTTGTTGTAATTTTTAGAATCCACATATAAGTGATATTCTAAGTATTTGTCTTTCTCATTTTTTATTACTTAGCATAATACCATCAAAGTCCATCTATATTGCTGCAGTTGGCAAAATATAATTCTTTCTTTTGAAATCAATTTATGTTTTATTATTTTAAAACATCAGTGTATATATATATATATGTCTTGCAAAGAAATGCTAATAACTATTTTTTTTTGGTGATTTGGTGTTTTTTTTTTTAATTTATTCTGTGGATAAGGAAAATAGCATTCTTAAAGCTTAAATATATTCCCTGTTGTACAGAATTCAAGCGAAGACAGTGCACACTTATCTTCAGCTTCATATATTTATATGTATATACACATAAATAATTACAGATAGGAGCTTCCCTGGTGGTCCAGTGGTTAAGAATCTGCCTTCCAATTCAGGGAGCATAGGTTTGATCCCTGTTGGGGAACTAGGATCCCGCATGCCTTGGGGCAATGACTATTCAATAACTGAGCCCTTAGGCTCTAGAGCCCGCCCACCGCAACTAGAGAAGCCAGCACACTACAAAAAAGACCCAGCACAGCCAAAAAAATATAAAAAATTTACAGCTATTCCACTGTGTGTATATACTACATCTTCATTATCTGTTCACCTGTTGATGGACACTTAGGTTGCTTCCACATCTTGGAAACTGTAATTAATATTGCTATGAACATTGGTGTGGGCTTCCCAGGTGGCTCAGAGGTAAAGAATCCACCTGCAATTCAGGAGAGATAGGTTCAATCCCTGGGTTGGGAAGGTCCCTTGGGGAAGGAAATGACAACCCTTCTCCAGTATTCTTTTTTTTTCCCACTCCAGTATTCTTGCCTGGGAAATCCCATAGAGGGAGTACTCTGTCAGGTAATAAATAGTCCATGGTGTCTCAAAAGAATCAGACAACACTTAACCCCTAAATAGCAACAACCATGAGCATTGGGGTACATGCATTTTTTTGAATTAGATTTTTTTTTTTGTATATATACCCAGAAGTAGAGTTGCTGGGTCATATGACAGTTCTATATTTAGTTTTTCGAGGAACATCCATAACAATAGGATTCTGACTTTCACCTGATAGAGGTGATGAGTCTTATAGTAAGAATCAAGGGAGGCTAGTTTTAGACAGTGATTTGGAAGCAGCAAAGTACTGAGCTAATACCAGTGGTTTCTCTTCTTCTGAAACAAGCCCATGGCCCGTTGGCCATGACGGATGCTTCAACCTGCTCCACCAGCTGCCGCACTGATGCAGCCCACATCCAGCTGGATCGCAACTGCAGCTGACATGCACAGGCCTTGAGGACAAGAAATGCACGCTGGCCTCTCTGTGCCCCCACATTCATAAATCCATCATCTTGGACACGTGCACTGAATGCTTAGTAAAATGTTAGTGATTCATTTATGGCAGTCATTGTGGGCCTCTCTGACGTAGGATAAGCTCGCCCAGTTTCCCAAAGCTCCACTATCACTTGGACAGAATCCACTGTCATGCATGAAAATTGCCATGGAATGTAACTCATGAAGCAACGAACAACCTTAAAAAAAACAACAACAAAAAACGCACTACTGTAACAGAATTCTAAATACAGTTAAATTTGTTAGTCCGCCAAGAGATCTGGTACTGATCTACTGAAAATTTAGTCTCAGAGTGCTTTAGAAACTAGGGGATGTTTTCCTTTTGATTATGAAAGAAAAAGAAAGGAACGAGAAAAGGAGAGAAAGAATTACTGAAGGGATGTGTTTTGTTTGTTTTCACTTTCTACACACAAGTTTTGCAAGCCTAATTTGGTGATAACCTTGAGTGATTTCTGTCATTTTTTCAGGGGTACCATGAAAATGAAGGTGTTAGTTGCTCAGTTGTGTCTGATTCTTTGCAACCCCATGGACTGTAGCCCACCAGGCTCCTCTGTCTATGGGATTCTCCAGGCAAGAATACTGGAATGGGTAGCCATTCCTTTCTCCAGGGGATCTTCCCAACCCAGGGATCGAACCCAGGTCTCCCATATTGCAGGCAGATTCTTTACCATCTGAGCCACCAGGGGGAGCCATCATTTTTTCAGGGTTACCATGATACCCTTACAAAAGGATCAAACCAAAATAGATGCTAATTAATACACAGAATTCTATTTTACATTCTGAGTGTCTTCTTCTTTAAAAATTAAGAGTTAATTTTTATCAAAGGAATGCATGCGTCTAGCTTTAAAAAAATCAAATAACACTGAAGTGTTTGTAATAAGAAGCAACAGTCCTCTGCAGGGTTTCATCACCCCTAGTCTTGCTCTCTAGAGGCAGTCACTACTCTCTTAGTTATTTCTTTCAGTATTTATCTCCATATTTCTGAATAACATGCGTAGCAGAACAATAAACAGATTTTGGCTTTGGTCTCAGAATTGCAGCTATAACTTCAAAGCTGAAAATAATAAGTGCTAAGAACTCCCACAGTCTAAAGAGAATTGACAAGATGACAAGACTAATCTCTCAAGATCTTACTAATACATGACAGAAATAATAGGAATAGATAGATAACACTTGTCCCAAGTGCTACTGTCAACTCCTCAGATTCATTTACTAAACTCTTACAGCAACCATGCGAAATCCCTCCATTTTATAGATGAGGTAACTAGTAATTCTTTTTTTTTTCAGCATTCTTCTTCTGAAATTATTATTTTTTTTGATGGTGTGGCATGGGGGATATTAGTTCCCTGACCAAGGATCGCACCCATGCCCCCTGCAGTGGAAGTGTGAGGTCTTAGTCATTAGATAGCTGAGGAAGTCTGGGTAATTAGTAATTCTAAACTACAACAGAGGTAGGTTTCTATCATAGGTAATCTGGCTGTTGACCATGACACGAAACTGTCTCTAAGCGGCCTTTCTGCCATCACCCATTCCTTCCACTTCAGCTCGCATGAGAAAAACATTAGCAACTCTAGGATTTTGCCATTAGCCAGGTGGTGCAGTGATGAAGAATCCGCGTGCCAAAGCAGGAGATGCAGGCGACGTGGTTCAATCCCTGAGTCAGGAAGATCCCCTGGAACAGGAAATGGCAACTCACTCCGTTATTCTTGCCTGGAAAATCCCAAGGACAGAGGAGCTGGTGGGATATGGTCCATAGGGTCTCAAAGATTTGGACATGACTGAGCTAGAGCTAGAGAGCTGCACAGGCGGCAGAAATCAGTGTCTCCTCTCTTCACTTTCCGTTGCATCCTTCCACATTACAACTGAAAGCCTAGCACCACCGATGGAGGTGCATTCCAAGTAAAGATTAGGGGTATCTATGAGAAAGTGAGAAGGGCGTCTCATCTCTCTAATGGATGTCTGTTTGCAGCCCGTTGGCTGACCGCCCTTTGTGTCTGTCTCAGCAGGGAGGAAGGAGTAAGAACAAGGCAGGAATAAGGGCATGGAAAGGAGAAAGAATTCCTGGCAGAACAAAGAGGTGCTGGTGGAGCTAGCAAAGTCTCTGCCATCCTGGGGGTACTCTGTTGGAAGGGAGAGTGGCCGCAGGAGGCCAGGATGTGAGGCTGGGCTCTACGGAACACTCAGACAAATTTCACTTATACGAGGTGCCTAAAATAGTCCAATTCATAGAATCAGAAAATCTGTTGGTAGACACCAGGGTCTGCAGGGTGAGAATGGTGGGGGTGGGGGGTGGGGAGAGGGGATGGTGAGTTAGCATTGAATAGGAACAGAGTTTCAGTTGAGGAGGGTGAAAAATCTGGGAGATGCATAATGGTGTGAGTTGTACAATGATGTGAATGTACTTAGTGCCACTGAACTGTACAGTTCAAAATGGTTCAAAGAGCATACTTTATATTATGTGACTTTTACTGTAATTAAAAAAAGAAAGCGTTAAAAACTTCCTTGGTGGTCTGGTGGTTAAGAGTCTACCTTCCAGTGCAAGGGGTGCGGATTTGATCCCTGATCAGAGAACTAAGGTCCCACGTGCCACGGGGAGAGGCCACAATTAAAAAAAAAAAAAATTGAAAAAAATTTCCCTATGAGTGCATCATCACCAGGATTCAGGTAAACTGGCCAACATCTAAGACCAACCAGGGTTAACGAGGAGACAACAGCAGCCGTGTCAGGTAAGCAGAAAGGCGTTTACACCTTCAGTCTCCTCTCCACTTTCTTACCAATGTGGAAGCTGATGAAACTGCTGACACGTCTCCTCCAGGCTTTGAGTTCCCAGCTAAGGCTCAGCTGGAGATGGGAGGGGCAGGCGTTCAACGGGGTCTAAGGTTCCAGTTTTAAAATAAACAAAGAGAGACTGGATATTTCACACCTTTCTTAAAATGACCAGCAAGCTATGAGATCTGGATGAGAAGTTATTAGGTGAAGGCAAATGAAATTCAGTATAGCACAGTGGAAGGTAGAAATCATGAGAAACTAAAATGAGCTCATGCTTTTACCCTCAGCTCAGACTGAGAGCACGCAGTTCTCTGAGTAGCAGACAGTTGCATTGACTGAATACATGCGTTTTTTCACTGCTTCTTGTTGATTTATCAGTTTAAGTATTTTCTATTGTGTTGTTTGTGTAGGTAAATGATGAATTAGCTCCTTTTCATGCTTCCTTTCTACACACAAACCTGTTCTTCCCTGTCACATCAACTCAGCTGTATGTTTAGAAAACCAACCATAAAATTTATGTTATGGTAGCTGTCTAAATATTGTTCACTTGTGGGCCATACTTTTACTTTGATTACATTTCTTTTCTCAGGAATGAATGGGAGATACATAATTATTTTTCATTTACTTTGCTTTCTATGTATATGTCTTTGTATTTTACCATCAGACCTGTCACATTCCTATACATGGTTATTTTCTCCCCCAGTTCTCACACATATGAAATCTTCTTTCATTTCCACCCCCCACCCCTCCCTAGAGTAATCACTCCTGAAAGTCCAAACTACCATTCTTGTTCTCTGAATCTGCGGCATGGCTGTTATCCTGAGACTTCCCTTGGTCAATTTCTTGCATTGGATTTAGTTTTCTTAGATCCTGTCTTTATTTTTTCCTTTTTTGGCTGTCTGAATTCCACCGCCCCCTACTTCCCTTTTCTTTCTTCATTGCATGTCTAAAAATGTCTTTATTATAGTTTCTTCTTTTTTGCTTGTGTAGCCAGACAAAATATTCTAGATTTTAATTAATTTGGATCCCCCTCCAAACGCAGAGTTTGTGACAAAAGACTTTTCATGTTCCTGTTGATCATCTCTATGTCTTCTTTGGAAAAATGTCTGTTCAGGTTCTCTGCCCACTTTTTAGTTGAATGTTTTTCTGACATTGAGTTGTATGAGTTCTTTTTATACATCAGATATTAAACACTTATCCGATATATCATTTGCAAATATCTTGTCCCATTTCATAGGTTGCTTTTGTGTTTTGTTGGTAGTTTCCTTTGCTTTGCAAAGGCTTTTCGGTTTGATGTAGTCACATTTGTTTATTTTTGCACTTGTTGCCTTTGTCCAAGGTAACACATCCCCCCAGGTATTGCTAAGACTGATGTCAAAGAGTTTACGGCCTTCAGTTTTCTTCTCCTGGAAGACCTTGTGGTTTCAGGTCTTACATTTGTCTTTAATACATTTTGAATTCATTTTTGTATAGTGTAAGGCAGCGGTCCAGTTTCATTCTTGTGGACACAGCTGTCCAGTTTCCCACCACTATTTACTGAAGAGATGGCCTTTTTCCTGTTGTATATTCTTGCCTCCTTTGTCGTAGATTACTTGACCTTATGAGAATGGGTTTATTTCTGGATTCTTTAGTCTGTTCCATTGAGTTTATGTATCTGTTTTTGTGCCAGCACCCTACTATTTTGACTATTATAGGTTTATAGTATAGTTTCAAATCTGGGAGAGAGGTAGCTCCATAAAAAAGGAATACAATTTTGCCATTGTGACAACATGGATGAACCTACAGAGCATTGCTGCTGCTGCTGCTAAGTCACTTCAGTTGTGTCCGACTCTGTGTGACCCCATAGACGGCAGCCCACCAGGCTTCCCCATCCCTGGGATTCTCCAGGCAAGAACACTGGAGTGGGTCACGTGAAATGAGTCAGACAGGGAATGACAAATGCCATAAGAGAATGGCAAACGCCATATGACACCATTCATATGTGAAATCTAAAAGACAAAACACATGAAAAACACAGAACAGAAATCGACTCGCAGATACAAAGCCATTGAACAAATGGGTGGTTGCAAAAGGGAGGAAGGTGGGGGCACAGATGAAGTAGGTGGAGAGGATTAAGAGGTACAGACTTCCAGCTATAAGAAGACTAGGTCCAGGGGATGTAATGTACACATAGAAAATATAGTCAGCAATATTGTAACAACTTTGTATGGTGACAGATGGTAACTGGACTTAGTCTGGTGATTATTTTATAACGTCTAAAGATCTCAAATTACTGTGTTGTACACCTGAAACTAATTTCATTGTATTTCAAGTAAATTTTAAAAAATGATATGATAATACCAATTATGTTTTCTTTTTAAAATTGAGCTTGTGTTCTGGAAGAGGATTTATACAGTAGAAGTACTGCAGACGTGGGACCCCCCCCCCAACATATGAACAACAGAGACCACCCTCTAAACAAGCCTACTGACCCCTCCCCCACCCCACAATCAGTAATTTCAGATCTGAAATCCTGATCAACCTCTAGAGTGTAGGTAGCACACTCTTTCTTTTCTCTTCCATTTTTTTTGGGAAAAATTATTTTATTGAAGTATAATTGATTTATAATGCTGTGTTAATTTCTGCTGTACAGCAAAGTGATTCAGTTGTATGTATATATACGGTCCTTTTCATATTCTTTTCCATTATGGTTTATCAGAGGATAGTAAATATAGTTTCTCATGCTATCCGGTAGGCCCTCGTTGCGTATCCATTCTATATGTAACAGTTTGCATCTGCACATCCCAGACTCCCAATCCATCCCTCCCTCACCCCACTTCCTCCTTGGGAACCACAAGTCTGTTGTCTATTCTTCTTCAGTTTAAACTGACTTCTTGTTTAATCACTAAGTCGTGTCTGACTCTGCAACCCCATGGACTGTGGCCCGCCAGGCTCCTCTGTCCATGGGATTTCCCAGGCAAGCATACTGGAGAGGGTTGCTGTTTCCTTCTCCATAAACTGACTTGGGGGCAGTGCTACTTAGCAAGCAGGAGAAGCTCCCATCCCTGCCCTCCTCATCGTGTATGTTGTCGCTCCTAATGGGGAAATGATCAGCTCCTGCCTTGCCCGTCTCTCTCGATTAGAATCACCAGTGCCCTCCACACTGGGGACCAGGCTCAGCGTGCTCCTGAGCCAGCGCCAACCCAGGCAGAAGCTGATCAGCAACCACAGTCCTGCCTGGAGGAGCAGGACCCAGGATGACACCAGCTACCTATTTCTACCTGTCCTCTGGTATCACCTGACCTTGTCTGGCTCTGTTGGTTTATTCAGATTAAGCCAGGGTTCTGCCTCTCTGCATGTTAACCTCTAGTCCACAATGGGGGTTGGGAAGATCCCTTGGAAGGGGGCATAGCAACTCACTCCGGTATTCTTGCCTGGAAAAACTCCCATGGACAGCGGAGCCTGGCAGTCTACAGTCCGTGGGGTTGCAAAGAGTCGGACATGACTAAACACGCACACATGCTGCTTATGGAAGGAGTTTAGATATGCACGGACGTGCTATGCCTTTTGCAAAGCAGGATATAACCTAGGATGGGGAGCAAGCATCAGGCTGAAGGCTGGGGGTGAGGGGTTCCACAATGCCACATTCAGCACAGAACTTAGAGTAACCCAAGAATTCTAAATTCTGACTTGAATTTTTAGGTTATCATGAAAGCCTGCTTGTCAGGGGAGAAATACATATCAGAACATATTTTATTTAGTGGTCTGTTAGCTTGACTTACAACCTGTTACTCTTTCTCTGCGTGGCATGCAGCCCCCTGTTTATTGTCTTACCCTGGACCCAACCGAAGTCAGAAGTGGGTCTGGGCTCAAGCTTCATCCCATCTGGTCCCAGCGGCTTCCCAACCACAACCTCGTGTTCTTGAGACGCCATATGTTTCATACTCAGGTGGAGCCAAAGTGTGACATAAATAGCCCTGCAGCCTCGCAGGAGGTAGAGAGAAGCAGAGTATGTTCAGAGGAATGAGAATATGCTGATAAAAATAACAGGGGCTTTAGAAACCAGCCAACCTAAATCCCAGCTCATCTAGCAAGAAATTTGACTTCCTCAAGCCCAAATTTTCCTCATTTGAAATAAGAGGGAAGGATTCTATACCTTAAGTTTGATGAGGAGTAAACAAATGTGTCCCTGGTGGCTCAGATGGTAAAGAATCTGCCTGCAATGTAGGAGACCCATGTTCGATCCCTGGGTTGGGAAGATCCCCTGGAGAAAGAAATGACAACCCACTCCAGTATTCTTGCCTGGAGAACCCCATGGACAGAGGAGCCTGGCGGGCTGTAGTCTTTGGAGTTGCAAAGAGTCAGACACGACTGAGTGACTAACACTTGCACTTGTTTTCTCCCCCCAGAATGCATCAGTCCAGGGCCTTTCACAATGCCTGGCTTCTAATCCACACTCAGTAAACAAGCCCCACTCTCCTGCTAATTCTGAAAGGTTTCATTCTCTTAGAATGGGATGTACCCATAGTCATCTGTGTCCTTTCCCAGCACGGTATGTAGAAAGAAGTTTGTCACCAGCACGTGCTGACTGTTGAAAGAACTATCCTTTCTTGGACGGTTGCGTCCATTCCAGGATCCTTCATTCCGCCACCTCCTGGTCTCCAGCTTTGGGCTCTGGTCTTTCAGTTGTGTGGGCTACTTCCATCTTGCTCCCCCACTGTTTGGATTGATTATCCGGGATTTTGTGTGCGTTCTTTGCCATGAGATTTCCCCATAGCCATTCTGGAATGTATATTCTAATGTGCCCACATTGACCTCCCTAACTCCCAGGCTCTGGCTCTCATGGCAGGTATGGGTGTGGGCACCATCCGCGGTTCAATTAGGGCCATGAATGTGGCTAATATGTCCCATCAACTCAGGAAATAGAAGGCAGATGGCAGGGTAATTGCCGAAACCCAGAAGCCTGGGAGAGATGGATAAAGCCCTTTGTAGTGCTCAGAAGAGGAAATAAGGAACTCCAGGCTTAGCAACCTGCCAGGCAGGCTAACCTGTAACTCTTCCAAGTCTTCATTATAAGATGGTTTGCTCTACGTTTCTTGGCAAAGTTGAATTTTAAAAAATTCCACCTTGTGTTACTTCAACTAAAAGAGAATATATTTTAACCTATAAATAGAGCTCTATAACCAAACATTCAGAGGAAACCAGATGGATATTTGAAGAAGCTATATAAAGAGGTGAACATTTGGCAGGGAGAGGATCAAGAATGATTAGAATTTCTATGACCTCCACTGGGAAACTCCCTCTTAGACTATGACCTGGCAAATGGTACCCCATTGACCCAGCTGCTCAAGGGAGAAGGCTGGATCCATCCCTGCCTTTGTCTTTCCTGAGCCTTCCACAGTCATTAAATCCTGTACTTCTGTCTCCTTGATACTTCTCAACTCCATCCATATCTCTTTGTCTCCATCACCACCATCTTTTTTTAAAAAAATGATTACCACGAATCTTTTATTTATTTTAATTTATGGCCATTTCATGAGCCACGCCACTAGTTCCCAGACCAGGGTTTGAACCCACGCTTCCTGCAGTTGGAAGCAGGGAGTCTTAAATTAAGTCCCCATCACCATCATCTTTTGACAGGCAACCCTGATTGGGTCCTAATTCTCCTGCTACCTCCAGTCCAGAGAGAACCACTCATGGTTTCAAGGTGCAAGGAAAGTGTGTGCCTGGTGCTTTCCAGGGACTTGGTCAAAAAGATGGATCCAAGGGCTGGAGAGAAGACAAATGAACTGTTTTCAGAGCACAGTGGTCAGAGAATAGCCAGGCATCCCAGTCGTTCCCAATGGCTTGTGAGGAGAGTGACGGATGGGCTTCAAGTATGAGTTAGGACGAACTTAACAGGCTCTGAAGCGCCTGGACTTTCTGGAAGTTTTGTCAAATCACCCTTGAGAACCAGTGCCCAATGGCTTAGATGGTGAAGAGTCTGCCTGGAATGCAGGAGACTTGGGTTTGATCCCTGGGTTGGGAAGATCCTTGGAGAAGGGAATGCCTACCCACTCCAATATTCTTGCCTGGAGGGCTACCATGCGTGGGATCACAAAGAGTTGGACATGACTGAGTGGCCGAAACTTTAGTTCAGGTTTTTTCATAACATCTTCCTGAAAAACCCGAAAGAATGTTTTGGCCAGCCCAATAGCTAAGGTACCCCCGTGACGTGAGAAACAGGTTTTGAGACCTTGAATGGAGATAGTTTATCCCGGAAATGATGGCAGGGAACTGGGGTGAGGATTAGAGAAAGGTAGAAAACCAACACTAGGAGGAGTTCCAGGGTTGCCTACCACGGAAGACGTTACTCGATTCCAGATCCACGGGCAGTAAAAGCTTGTACCTGTGTAAATAAATCCTTTACCCAGTTTCCTGCCTGTACTCTGACTTTTAGACTGGATTGGAAAGGGCATTTAGGGAGTGGTGGCATCTAAAATCTAGAGCAGGAGGTAATATTATCTGCTGGGGCAAAGGGGACCAAGCAACCAGGCGGAGATTGCACGTTCTGGGGCCCAGTGGGTTGGAGTTCAGAATCAGAATCCAGAACTTTTATTTTTCTTTGATTGCTGTGTTTTATTTTATTATTTTTTAACTTAAGTATAGTTGATGTGCGATATTTTCAAACTTTCAGGTATACAACATAGTGATTCACAATTTTTAAAGGTTATCTTCCATTTATAGTTATAAAATAGTAGCCGTGTTCCCCGTATTGTTAAATATATCCTTGTAGCTTATTTATTTTATATATATTGTAGTTGATACCTCTTAACCCCTACCCCTAGCTTGCCCCTCTTGCTACCTGTAATCCCTAGTTTGCTCTCTATATCTGTGAGTCTGCTCCTTTTTTGTTATGTTTACTAGTTTGTTTTATTTTTTAGATTCCACATGTTAGTGATATGGTATTTCCCTTTCTCTTTCTGACTTACTTAGTATGATTATCTCTGGGTCCATCCATGTTGCTGCAGATAACAAAATTTCATTCTTTTTATGGCGAAATAGTATTCTATTATGTCCACATCCATGGACATGAACTTGGGCAAACTCCAGCAGACAGTGAGGGACAGGGAGGCCTGGCGTACTGCTGTCCATGGGGTCACAAAGAGTTGGACATGACTTAGCTAAACAAGTATGTATTCTATTATATATGTACACACACACACACACATATATATATGTATATTCATCTTCTTTATCCACATAATCCAGACAGACCTTTTAAGGCCGCTTAGGCAATATGTCTCTGAATTGTTGTTGAGAGAAGGAGGAGAGGCATTTATGCCTTCATGGTCAAGCATAGCCCCAAGCTGTTAATCCTCTTCATTTCTGGTTTTCCATGGATGGAAGGTGAGGGATGCCTGCAAATACCCTATGCTGTGGCCTTGACTGTAGCCCACCAGGCTCCTCTGTCCATGGGATTCTCTAGGCAAGAATATTGGAGTGGGTTGCCATTTCCTTCTCCAGGGGAAATCTTTCCAATCCAGGATTCGAACCTCGATCTCCTGCATTGCAGGCAGATGATTTACTGACTGAGGTATGACGGAAGCCCTGCTGTGGCCTCAGGCTGCTCAAAACTGCTTGTTGATGTAGCTGCTGGAGTCAGAGATGGGGCTGAGTGAGCTCACAGTGGCGCCTAAAAGGGGTCCAGTGTTTCTAAGGGGTCCTGGTGGCCTCAGGTTCATTGTGACACAGCATCCATGTGGGACTGAGTGCTGGCCGCCTTCCCATCACTTCTCTTTCTTCTCTGCCCATCACGGTCTGTGCCCCAGAAGGCTGACCTGTTTGGACTCTGTCAACAGGGTTCCTCACCCTCTGGCTTCCGGTTGAGCTCAGCCCATGGGAGGAGAGAGGGTGGACTCCAAGTTTATTCTCTCAGCTCCCTTCCTGCAAGGTTGCCCAGCTGTATGCCTCCATGAAATGCATCAGCCAGTCTCTATCCCTCCCTCTCTCTGGGCAGTGCTAAGCACTCCCTGCTCTGTCCATGCAGCAGGCTTAGGCTGGTAACAGCTTATGATTTTGTCCCTGGCTCCTTTTATTCAACTTTCCTCCAGTGACCCAGTGTGAAGGCGCCAGCTAAATCCAGAGCCCCCGTGGGTCAGAGTGGGTTTCACAATCAGGATCAGTCCCAGAGAGAAACTAAGAGTGATCCAGGAGACAGACGTGAGCTCAGAGGACAGCCAGCCAGGTTTACTGACCCCACTCAATGGGGAGGATGAAGAGGTTGCAACCAGCTGGCAGATGAACGTGAGGCTTAGTTCCCTCCAGAAATTCAGACCTGGGCCGGGGAGCAGCAGACGGTTCCAGACCCCACATTCTAGCAGGACAAACACCCCTGAGGAGCTCCCAGGCTGGACCCCATGGCTCAGCATCCTGCCGGGTAGAGTTGAAGAAGCAGGTCCCTGCACCCAGCCAGGTGGTCTCGTGGTTTTCCTTACAACCAGGTACCCAGGAAACTGGCACAGGTCACATGGAAACCATGGAAGAAAACGCATGCACAATGAACAAGCATCCTTGCAGATCAAGGGCTTCACTTGTGTTTTCCTTGACTCATAACTATGCTTGAGGCTGTTCCTTTTTAAATATTTGTTTATTTATGGATGTGCTGGGCCTTTGTTGCTGTAGTTGGGTGTTCTCTTTGTGGTGAGAGTGGGCTTGTCTTCATTGCAGTGAATAGTCTTTCCATTAGGGTGGCTTCTCTCGTTGCAGCACGTGGGCCCTAGAGCCGGGGCTTAGTAGTTGTGGAGCACAGGCTTAGCTGTGGGATCTTCCTAGACCAGGGATCGAACCCAGGTCCCCTGCATTGGCAGGTGGGTTCTTATCCACTGGACCACCTGGCAAGTCCCCTTGAGGCTGCTTCTGGCATCCCCATTTTATGGATCAGGACCACAGGGCTTAAGAAGGTTCAATCAATTCCACTAAATCACACAAACAGGAACTTGGGCGGGAGGCTTCATCCTCACACTCTTTCCGCTATATACACAAACCTACTCCTTCCAGACCTAGGAGGGCTTCGTGGCTGTCTGTGCCGATAACCCTGTGGAATATTGTCCTCCGCTCGCCTCCTCCACCCCACCCCATCCCGACAAGCCTCCACTAATGTTGATCCGAAGGGTAATTTTCTTGTCAACTGAATAATTAATGGGCTGCACACTACCATGGCCCTCTGTTATTCTGCCTCTCGAAGATATATTTCAAAATGAATAGCTGTTTAACCAATCACTTGGCAGGCGTATTACCCTTAGGTGTTTCTGTCAATCAGCCTTTTCACACATCGAGCCTGAAGGAGGCAGAATCAATTTGGGTATCTGCTCTAGGAAAGTGAAGGCAGCCACGAATTAGACGTTCCTGGGCTATCAGAACTTGTCGCCTGTTAACACTGAATGGTGGTGAGGATTGCCCTTGCAAGCTCCTTGGCCCAGTGCTCGGGTGCTCTGGCATTGTCTGCCACTTTTAATAAAGCGGGACGAGGTCTTTTGTACTGGCTTTAAGATAATGTCTTGTACTGCAGGCGTGTCTATTCTTTCTCAGCCATCAGAGCATTTATTCTGCTGTTTCTCTTCACAGAGGCTTCAGGCAGCAGCTTTACAAGAGAATTTAAAAACTTCTGATAGCCCAGGAATGGGAAGACTAAAGAGGGTGGGCGTTTATTCAGAAATAAAACTCTGATTCATCTGAGGGGTGCTTCAGAAGTGCCTTTCGTGGGAAGAAGGTTTGTCAGATGCTGGCTAATATTACTGTTTAGTCGCTAAGTCGTGTCCAACTCTTTGCGACCCTGTGGACTATAGGCCACCAAGCTCCTCTGTCCATGGGATATCCCAGGCAAGAATGCTGGAGTGGGTTGCCATTTCCTTCTCCAGGGGATCTTCCTGACCCAGGGATTGAACCCACGTCTCCTGCATTGGCACGCGTGTTCTTTACCACTGAGCCACCTGAGAAGCCCAGCATCCCAGAGCAACAAGCAATTAAGGCTTCCTGGAAGAGGTGGCACTGTGAGCTGAGTTTGGGTGGAATGGGGAATATATCAGGAGATTGGGGGATGGAAAAAGGCAAAAGAGAAAAGGAAAGATATACCCATTTGAATGCAGAGTTCCAAAGAATAGCAAGGAGAGATAAGAAAGCCTTCCTCAGTGACCAGTGCAAAGAAATAGAGGAAAACAATAGAATGGGAAAGACTAGAGATCTCTTCAAGAAAATTAGAGATACCAAGGGAATATTTCATGCAAAGCTGAGCACAATAAAGGACAGAAATTGTATGGACCTAACAGAAGCAAAAGATTTTAAGATGGCAAGAATACACAGAAGAACTTTACAAAAATGATCTTCACGACCCAGATAATCACAATGGTATGACCACTCATCTAGAGCCAGACAACTTGGAATGCAAAGTGAAGTGGGCCTTAGGAAGCATCACTATGAACAAAGCTAGTGGAGGTGATGGCATTCCAGTTGAGCTATTTCAAATCCTAAAAGATGATGCTGTGAAAGTGCTACACTCAATATGCCAGCAAATTTGATGAACAAAGCTAGTGGAGGTGATGGCATTCCAGTTGAGCTATTTCAAATCCTAAAAGATGATGCTGTGAAAGTGCTACACTCAATATGCCAGCAAATTTGGAAAACTCAGCAGTGGCCATAGGACTAGAAAATGGTCATGATGCTTTTCATTCCGGTTCCAAAGAAAGACAATGCCAAAGAATGTTCAAACTACTGCACAATTGCACTTATCTCACACGCTAGCAAAAATAATGCTCAAAATTCTCCAAGCCAGACTTCAACAGTACATGAACCATGAACTTGCAGATGTTCAAGCTGGTTTTAGAAAAGGCAGAGGAACCAGAGATCAAATTGCCAACATCTGCTGGCTCATCGAAAAAGCTACAGTGTTCCAGAAGAACATCTACTTCTGCTTTATTGACTATGCCAAAGACTTTGACTATGTGGATCACAACGAACTGTGGAAATTCTTAAAGAGGTGGGAATACCAGACCACCTGACCTGCCTCCTGAGAAATCTGTATGCAGGTCAAGAAGCAACAGTTAGAACTGGACATGGAACAACAGACTGCTTCCAAATTGGATAAGGAGTACATCAAGGCTGTGTATCGTCACCCTGCTTATTTAACTTCTATGCAGAGTACATCATGTGAAATGCCGGGCTGGAGGGCTGGATGAAGCACAAGCTGGAGTCAAGATTACCTGGAGAAATATCAATAACCTCAGATATGCAGATGACACCACCCTTATGGCAGAAAGTGAAGAAGAACTAAAGAGCCTCTTGATGAAAGTGAAAGAGGAGAGTGAAAAAGTTGGCTTAAAACTCAACATTCAGAAAACTAAGATCATGGCATCTGGTCCCATCACCTAATGGCAAATAGATGGGGGAAACAGTGGCAGACTATTCTTTGGGGCTCCAAAATCACTGCAGATGGTGACTGCAGCCATGCAATTAAAAACGCTTGCTCCTTGGAGGAAAAACTATGACCAACCTAGACAGTGTATTAAAAGGCAGAGACATTACTTTACCAACAAAGGTCTGTCTAGTCAAAGCTATGGTTTTTCCAGTGGTCATGTATAGATGTGAGAGTTGGACTCTGAAGAAAACTGAGCACTGAAGAATTGATGCATTTGAACTGTGGTGTCAGAGAAGACTTTTGAGAGTCCCTTGGACTGCAAGGAGGTCCAACCAGTCCATCCTAAAGGAAATCAACCCTCAATATTCATTGGAAGGAGTGATGCTAAAGCTGAAACCCCAATACTTTGGCCACCTGTTGCGAAGAACCAACTCATTGGAAAAGACCCTGATGCTGGGAAAGATTGAAGGTGAGAGGAGAAGGGGACGACAGGTAATGAGATGGTTGGATGGCATGGCCGACGCAAAGGATGTGAGTTTGAATAGGCTCCAGGGGTTGGTGATTGACAGGGAAGCCAGGCATGCTGCAGTCCATGGGGTTGCAAAGAGTCAGACACGAATGTGTGACTGAACTGAACCGACTGAAAAAGGATTTGGAAGACATGTAAATTCATGGAACCAACCATTCCAATGGTTCCAGCCTCTGCCCAATAGTGGTTGAAGGGGCAAAAATACTTGTAGAAACATTGCTGGTTTCAACAGTTGTTTGCCTGTCCTGAAGATTACCTGCAGAGCTCCCCTCCCTGCTGATGGCCTCCTGCATCTCTCTGCCTGAGGAGCTTGACCAGTCATAAGACTGTGTTCATGTCTTGAGCTTGAGGGTTGGCTGGACTCATTGGGAGTTTCGTGGGAGTGACCTGCAGCCTATGAGTGACAGAAGTTGGTCAGTAAATACTTCAGTGTCCTCATTCCTCACTAGGAAAGTATTGAGGTGGATCCACGTGGTTTTCCAAAGGACCCTGGGGAGACTGGGTGCAGTTGCGCACAGGAGGAAGACATTGATTGACAGCCTCATTTTGCCTGTGTGAGAGCAGAGCCTCTGGAAAGATGAGGGGCCTTTCTTCCACACTCCTTCACACAGAGTGGCTGTGTCTCACCTCACCTCTCTTGGCCCGCTTCCACATCAGATGATGCTGACAAAAGTCAGCTTCACATAGGTGATGACAACCCCTTGTCTCGTCTGAACCACTAATCACTCTCTTTCCATTTCAGATTTTCTCAGAGTCCATGTCTGAGGGATCTCCTCACTGCCACCCCATCCCCCCCCAAGGTTCAAACACACACAGATTCCCAATTCCAATAGCCAACCTTGTCAATGGGAGACTTTTAAAAAAATCAATGTTGATAACACTCAGACCTAGTTTATTTCTTTTTTTTTTTTTTTTAATTTAAATGTAGTTGATTGACAAGGTCTATTTCAGGTGTACAGCACAGAGAGTCAGTTATACCCATGTGTGTATATATACATTATTTTTCGGATTCTGTTCCCATTGGTTATTATGGAGTATTGAGAGTTCCCTGTGCTAAACAGCATGTCCCTGTTGATTATCTATGTTATATATGTGCTCATGTGCTCAGCTGTGTCTGACTCTTTGTGACCCGTGGACTGTAGCCTGCCAGGCTCCTCCATCCATGAAATTTTCCAGACAAGAATACTGGAGTGGATTGCCATTTCTTCCTCCAGGGGATCTTCTCGACCTGGGGATCAAACCCGTGTTTCCTGGGTTTCCTGCATTGGTAGGTGGATTCTTTACCTGTATGCCACCCATGGAGCCAATATTTTATATATAGTAACATGTATATGTTAACCTCAAAGGCGGGGTTAATGTCCTGGTTAAGATCATTTGGAGCCAGTCTTACTCTACTGCTAAGAAGGCTTCTCGAAGCTTCCACAGGATGATGGCTCACAGTAAATAAGGTGAGGTTGCTAGCATTGTTTTGATAGAGGAATGAATTAGTGGTCAAAAAGTCAAGAGAGGTGGAATGTTAGAGTAATTTATTACAGGAAACCAGAAAATCCAGCTCCTTACTCGAAATGCTCTCCCATCTCACACCCTTCTCCCCACCTGCCCCAGTGGAATCTAGAAATGTGTTTTACACCTTTCTAAAACAGTCAGAAATGTGCTGGGTGAGGGGAGTACCAAATCCCTTGAGAGGTTAATTGGCCGCTGTTTTCTATAGGGTGGAGATGCTGCCATGCGCTGAGCTCCCTGTTAGCAGTGTGGGTAATAGGACTCCCGGAGAAGGCAGTGGCACCCCACTCCAGTACTCTTGTCTGGAAAATCCCATGGATGGAGGAGCCTGGTAGGCTGAAGTCCATGGGGTCGCTAAGAGTCAGACACGACTGAGCGACTTCACTTTCACTTTCATGCATTGGAGAAGGAAATGACAACCCACTCCAGTGTTCTTGCCTGGAGAATCCCAGGGACGGTGGAGCTTGGTGGGCTGCCGTCTATGAGGTCGCACAGAGTCGGACACGACTGAAGCTACTTAGCAGCAGCAGCAGCAGTAATAGGACCCCAGTGCTGCAAAGGCCGTGTAGTGGCATTTAACTGACAAGGCAAAGAAGAAATAATTAAAATAATGGGTAGCAAAGCTTGGATGGCAGCCAATGGACCCTGAACTTAAAGGAATTTATGGCAATGACCATGGGGACATGGCAATGACATTCTTGGGGACAAAGACATTGGAAGTTGTGGGTCAACCTTCTTCAATCTGCTGAAAGACCTTGAGAGCAAAAACTGAGGCTTCCCCCAAAGAAGAAGAAATTCGACTTTAAGACAGCAGCATCAACTCCTGCCTAAGTTTCCAGGGTGTTGGCCTGTTTTGTGGTTTTCAGACTTGCCCACCCTCAAATTGCATGAGCCAATTCGTTAAAATAACTCTCTTGACAGATTGATAGATTATGTCTCTGGAGACCTTGGATTGACACAACTTCCTTCTCTGACTTTAAAACCCCATGTCTATTCCCTGGATACCACTTCCCCCAAATAAACTGTTCATAACAAGTTCTTTCCCAGGCTTTATTCTACTGAGAAAACCCAACCTAAGACAGCAGGTCTTTGAAAAGATGGCCACTTTTACATCGTTTCAGTAAAATTTTGTGATAAGCCAATTGTTGTCTGACAGTAAGGACTTGTTATTCGTAGAGAAGTTCAAAATATTGAAACGAAACTTGATTAATGCATATGTTCTTGAAGCTTCATTGGGAAATTTAAAATGCAAATGAAAGATGTCAAAGTCATGAGTTGGGAACTGAGTCACCAACATTTGTAACCATGGAAAGCTATTCATCTTCAAGGTTGTTTGGATTCTCATTTATATGGGGACCGATAGGAAGGATTTACATCAGAGAATCCTGTCCAATGTCCGTCTCCCCTCTCTCCCCAACAGAATCTGGAATCTGGTCACTTCTCATCATCTGCAAACCTACTACCTGGTGCCATCCCTCATCATTTCTTACCTGGGCTATTACAGACTCCTAACTGGTCTCCCTGTTTCGATTCTTACTCCTCTTCCATCTACTCTCTTTCCAGAAGTTGGAGGAATCCTGGTAAAACTCAAACTCAGATCATGCCATTCCTCTGCTCACAATTACTCCAGACTTCCTATTTTGTGCAGGAAAAAAGCCAACATACAAAGAGCTTTCAGGGCCCAGTGTGATCTGGCCTCAGTGTCTCTCCTGATCTCATCTGTTGTTCTTTCCTTCATTCATTCCAGAGCCTATGGTTTCCTCACTCTTCCTCAAGTGTACTTGACTCGCTCCTTTCTTGAGACCCTGCTGTTTACCCCTCCTGGAATTTTCCTCCCCTCCACACCTCCCTAGGGCTTCTCTAGTAGCTCAGTTGGTAAAGAATCTGCCTGCAATTCAGGAGACCCCAGTTCGATCTCTGGGTCAGGAAGATTCCCTGGAGAAGGGCTGGGCTACCCACTCCATTATTCTTGGGTTTTCTTGGTGGTTCAGCTGGTAAAGAATCCACTTGCAATGCAGGAGACCTGGGTTCAATCCCTGGGTTGGGAAGATCCCCTGGAGAAGGGAACGGCTACCTACTCCAGTATTCTGGCCTGGAGAATTCCATGGCCTGTATAATCCACGGAGTCCCAAAGAGTCAGACACGATTGAGTGATTTTCACTTTCCATGTCTCCCTGGCTCACTCCACATGGCCGCCCCATTCACAGCTCCAAGGGCCACATTGTAGCATAGACACATGCTGGAGATCAGCTAGCCAAGCCTCTAACTGTCAAGTTGGGAAAATTGAGAAACACAGGTTGAACGGCTTTCCAGGTGGCACAGTGGTAAAGAATCCGCCTGCCAATGCAGGAGATGCAAGAGACCCAGGTTCAATCCCTGGGTCAGGATGATCCCCTGGAGTAGGAAATGGCAACCCACTCCAGTATTCTTGCCTGGAGAATCCCATGGACAGAGGAGCCTGGCGGGCTACAGTCCATGGGGTCACAAAGAGTCAGACATGACTGAACAACTGAGCATGCAGGCACGCAGGTTGAACGAGTTCCCAGATCTCACATAAGACAGAAGGTTGGCAAAAAAAAAAAAAAAAAAAAAAAACCACGTTTCACAGACTCTCCATTCTGAGAGATGTTTCTCAGAATAATTTTGTTTCGAGAAAGAAGATTTGGCAACGGATCATTCAGAGAACGTTTTCATCCGTGTTTCTAGGCGTAACGTGGGGTGGATCTACTAGAATGGTGATGCCTAGAATGATGGATGGGTGTTTAATCCCACACTGTGTGGAAGAGGAGCTGGAAAGCTCAGCACTCCCCCCACCCCCATCAACCCCTGCTAACAGGAGGCTCCGTGGTGGTAAACCCCATGGGAGATGACTGGGGGAGAGGCAGAGCGGGCTTGTACTTTGTGACTATGTCGCAGTCAATATTCCCTGGCAGGTGCAGAAAATGACTCACTCCCCCCTACTCCTCTGAAAATGTCCCTTCATGTTTCATAAACAACAGCTTTGCTGTGCCATTGTCTCCCTTAGTTATTTTCATAATTCATAATTATCTTAGTTCTTAAAATGTAGACGTACATTTAAAAGCATGATCCAATCGTGCTTGATTGCTGCCACATTGTGTTCAAAGTAATTACCATTCATTTGGCTTTTGAGGCTGTTGAATGAATTTTCCACATGAGATTCCTTAATTTGTACATATTTTATTGCTATAAAATAGGTATTGGCAAGCTGCCTAAACTCTAGCGAAGGCCTTTAATTCCTATCACTATGTGATAAAACAAATTGAGTGCAAACTGAGAGGCTTAAGATAGAACACTTGAAATGGATTCTTCTCATTTTTTTTTTTTTTTGGTCTAAACCAAGTTTCCCCAGGTGTGAGACACAGGTAAGATTAAGGTAGCTTGGTTTGGGCTGAGAGCTCAGGATTATTTTAGCATTTGTATAATACTTATAATGTCCCTCTGTGATGGCAAAACCTCTCTCTTCCCCTGATCCATTGGGGAAATGGATATTTGGAGAGAGAGGGTTATTGCTACTTTTCATGCATAGTAAGAGAAATCACATGGGCTTCCCTGGTGGCTTAGCTGATAAAGAATCCGCCTACAGTACAGGAGACCTGGGTTCAATCCTTGGGTCAGGAAGATCCCCTGGAGAAGGGAATGGCATCCCAGTCCAGTATTCTTGCCTGGAGAATTCCATGGACAGAGGAGCCTGGCAGGCAGCAGTCTATGGGGTCGCAGAGAGTCAGATAGGACTGAGTGACTGAAAAAAAAAAAAGAGAGAAATCACATACTCACAAAACAGAGGCAGGGAGTTCTTGGTCAAGGTAGAGACCTGGGCTACATGTTTAAACCAGAGTGGGCTCTGCCAACCTCTGTAGCCTTCAGAAGTTGTTCTACTTCTTTGGACCCAGTTGGCTCACTTATAAAATTAAAGTGTTGAGATTAAGTGATTTCTAAATATAATACATAATTTGTTTTTCTGAGGTTACCATTATCTTGGATTTATGTAAGATCTTTTCACTGAAGCCTTCTATAGGATTTTAAAAATCACATGTACCCTGTTCTGCTCACTAGTAAGTGAGATGAGAGATAAAGTTGTAGAAAACATTCAAGTGTTGGGTAGATGGCCTTCAAGGTCTCTCCAGTTTTCTCATAATCCCGAGATTCCTTGATTCCTTGTGGGCAGTGGAAGTCTTCCTGGTTTGTTCAGTTGGGTTTCCCACTACCCTCCAACCCAAATGCTTCCCACCAGCTCTGAGTCTCCCAGCAAAAAAAAAAAAAAAGACAAAAACAAGCAAACAAAAAACCACCCACACATACACATGTGTCCATGCTTATGCATTTATTGTCCTTTAAATGCCTCCCACTTTGCTCTGCTTCTACCCAGATTTAGAGCTATTGGCATTTACTTGGTTCCATAGTATCATATATTGGTTTTTAGTGTTTAATACCTATTTCCCTCCTTTCTAAAACTAATTGTATTAATATATTCCTTGAGAAAAGAGTTGATGTTTTCTTCCATCTTTGATTTCACCCACAGTGAGAAGTGCTGTTGTATTATCATTCTGTCGTGTCCAGCTCTTTGCGACTGCACGGACTGTACCCAGCCAGGCTCCTCTGTTCATGGGATTCTCCAGGTAAGAATACTGGAGTGGGTTGCCATTTTCTCCTCCAGGGGCTCTTTCTGACTGAGGGATCGAACCCATGTCTTGTATGTCTCCTGCACTGGCAGGTGGGTTCTTTACCACTAGTGCCACCTGGGAAGCCCAGATTAAACCATGAAAAAAGTGAAAGTGTTAGCCGCTCAGTTGAGAATACTGGAGAGAATAGCCATTCCCTTCTCCAGGGCATCTTCCTGACCCAGGGCTCAAATCAGGGTCTCCTGCGCTGCAGGCAGATTCTTTACCCTTTGAGCCACCAGGGAAGCCCTTGTAAGATTAGACCATGCTGCTGCTGCTGCGAAGTCGCTTCAGTTGTGTCCAACTCTGTGCGACCCCACAGACGGCAGCCCACCAGGCTCCCCCGTCCCTGGGATTCTCCAGGCAAGAACACTGGAGTGGGTTGCCATTGCCTTCTCCAATGCATGAAAGTGAAAAGTGAGAGTGAAGTCGCGCAGTCATGTCCGACTCTTCACGACCCCATGGACTGCAGCCCACCAGGCTCCTCCGTCCATGGGATTTTCCAGGCAAGAGTACTGGAGTGGGGTGCCATAGCCTCTGACAAATCACATGCCTCCACAGGGCCATGCTTATGCTATGGTCAGCAGTAGCCGTTCTGCATCTGAATTACCAGCAGACCAAATGGACCAGAATCCTGGAGTGAGGGAAGTGGGAGAAGCAGATGCAAATTGGCAAGAATCTGCACTGTTGAATTTTTTTAAAACATTTTATTTATTTATTTTTGGAAATACATTTAGATGCACAGGAAGTTGCAAAGATACTTCAGAGAGGTCCCAGCTAGCCTTCACTTGGCTAGTCCAATAATTCTATCTTAATAATTATAGTAATTATTAAGTAGCTATTTACTTAACTAGTAACTATTTACTTTAAAAATTACTGAAAAATTAAATAAAGATACTACACTACTGAAACCAAATGTTTGGGGCTTCCCTCCTGGTCCAATGGTTAACAATGCACCTTTCATTTCAGGGAATATGGGTTCGATCTCTGGTTGAGGAACTATGATTGCACATGTGTTGGAACCACTAAACCTGGGTGCCACAACTAGAAAATCCATGCCAAAATGAAAAGTCCTGCATACTGCAGCTAAGACCCAATGCAGCCAAGACAAACAAATAAATAAATGTTTTAAAAATTATATAAATGTTGAAAAAAGGAACCAAATGTGTGATGTTGGTATTATGTACCAGCTACCCAGCCAATTGTCAGGCAGTATGGAATTTGAAAGTGAAAGTTGCTCAGTCCTGTCCGACTCTTTGTGACTCCATGAACTATACAGTCCATGGAATTCTCCAGGCCAGAATACGGGAGTGGGTAGCCTTTCCTTTCTACAGGGGATCTTCCCAACCCAGAGATCGAATCCAGGTCTCCCACATTGCAAGCAGATTCTTTACCAGCTGAGCCACAAGGGAAGCCCAGGAGCATGGATAATCAACATGGTGCTCCTGATGGTCAATGTGACACTACCCAGCCATTCCTCTGAACAATGAAGAGAGAAGTGTGTCCTGGCTGCCTCAAGTGTCAGGAGCTTTCTATCCCCTGTCCAGCTCAGAGTCTACGTATGACTTGCATCTCATACCTCCACATGCATGACTGGGCAGCTCTCTGAGGATCTGTGTCTCTGGAAAACTCCTAAATGATGCTTGTGCTTTGGGTCCATGACATATGCTTCAGGGAAGGAGGTTCTAGAGCTGGATCACCGACTCTGAGCTTCACTGACTGTGTGATCCTAGGAACGCTGTCAAGCCCAAATTTCCTCATTTATATGATGAGGGTAGTTAAGAGGATAATACTCTCACAAGAACACTGTGAGAGTAGGTGACATCATACTATAGCATGCCTAGCATGGGTCTGGTCCCAGTTGTCACTCATTAAATCTTCTTTTCTTTTTCCCCACCACCAAATGGAGATGACCTTCCCATGGGATCATGACGAAAAGCTAATCTGAATATGTCCAGAAAGAACAGGGCTTTCAAGCTCCTTCCAGAACTTACTAAGAGATTAGACCTTGTCCATTCTGCAATGATTTTGGTTAGGCCATAGTCATTTTTGGCAACCCATTCCAGTATTCATGCCTGGAAAATCCCATGGACAGAGGAGCCTGGCAGGCTATGGTCCACAGGGCTGCAAATTGTCAGGCATGACTGAAGTGACTAAGCATGCAGGCATAGTCATTTTTGCTTTGGAGTCTGTTTTATCATCTACCCCTAGTCTAAACTGACCTTTAATGTATAACCGCTTGAAAAATGAGTGTTCTTAAGGGAATAATTCTCTAAAAAGGGCAACTCCACCCCGTTGCCCATCTTCTTGGAGACTAGGATCCCAGAATCTGGCTTGGAATCATCCTTCTGACTGTGCACTTTTCTGCTAGGGAGAGAGGTCCTGAAACTCAATTCATTGTAAAACACACAGTGGTTACAAGCTACCACAGTCAATGATATTCCTTTTATTACCACTCAGATGAGAACAGAAAATGACATTGGAAGGCAGTGAACTCACCAGAAGGGCAGAGAAAGTCATTAAATTCAACATGCATCATATTTCATAATCAGAACCCTGCAGTCAGCACTGACACCACAGAATGAGCTTGTTGCCATCACAATAATATAAAACCCATTGCATCTGCTTCCTTTGGCTCTTTCTCTTTGGACCTCGCTGGGGCCAGGCCATTAATCACTGGAGACAGGGGATGGTGCAGACCACTGCACACTGGATTGCATAAATTGAAAATACATCAGCATTGGGGGGAGCATTGTCTTTAGTTTATCTCTGTTCGAGACGGTGGCTTCTGAAAGCCTCCGATGTTTGTACAGTTGAACCACCTCATTAGAGCAATTGCCCCAGCTTGGAGAAGGTGCGTGGTCCCTCAAGGTTTCTGTGGAATGAATGAAGAAACAGCTCGCTTCTTCATTAGAGGAATAGAGGAGCCCACCCTGAGACTTTGCTGAGGAGCTGATGGATTCTCTTAGCGGCATCTCAAATAGGACATAGGATATGTGAACCCCCATGTGTCAGGGTGGGTCCCCAGAGGCAACATATGCTTGTATAGGATCGAGGCTGATCTTAGAATTTTATTTTGACTTTGTGTTCCATGCCAAAGTGTATGAGTTTAATTTAACATATGCTTATTTACATGTCTAATTTAAAATATGTAATGTTTTCCTTACGTCCCTTAATATTGACAACCCAAGGATATGTGGCAAGAATCTCCTGAGTCTTTGGGGGCCCCTGACATACTTGGTTTCATAGTTCTAGGAATGTGTACTTCAGAAGTGTGTGTCTATGAGATAAAATCCTGAAATTTGATTCAATGATATAAGAGCCTTCATGAACGAACTTCTAATCTCATGTCTGAGCACACAAACCCAGCAACCCTCACTTCCAGCACACTGAATATCTGTATGGTTTCCTCACTGTCTCTAGCCCTTCAAATGCAATATACCAGTTTCTTCCTGCTACTATGGAACAGCTTCCATAATAGCTGTTTATCTATTGATAAACACCGGTTTGTGTATGGTGAAAAGGTCACACTGGTTTTAAGTGGCAGAGTCAGGAATCAAAACTTAGGAATCCTAGCCCATTTAACAGACCTTTCACTTATAATTCAAGAAGTGCTTGAATTACAGTAACATGGATGGACCTCAAAAACAATATCAGATCAGACCAGATCAGTCGCTCAGTCGTGTCCGACTCTTTGCGACCCCATGAACCGCAGCACGCCAGGCCTCCCTATCCATCACCAGCTCTCGGAGGTCACTCAGACTCACATTCATCGAGTCAATGATGCCATCCAGCCATCTCATCCTCTGTCGTCCCCTTCTCCTCCTGCCCTCAATCCCTCCCAGCATCAGAGTCTTCTCCAATGAGTCAACTCTTCGCATGAGGTGGCCAAAATACTGGAGTTTCAGCTTAAGCATCATTGCTGCTCTGCTGCTCAGTCGCTTCAGTCATGTCCGACTCTGTGCGACCCCATAGACGGCAGCCCACCAGGCTCCTCCGTCCCTGGGATTCTCCAGGCAAGAATACTGGAGTGGGTTGCCATTTCCTTCTCCAATGCGTGAAAGTGAAAAGTGAAAGTGAAGTTGCTCAGTCGTCTCCGACTCTTAGTGACCCCATGGACTGGAGCCTACCAGGC
The DNA here is from genome assembly GCA_935064755.1 of Tragelaphus eurycerus. Lineage (NCBI taxonomy): Eukaryota > Metazoa > Chordata > Mammalia > Artiodactyla > Bovidae > Tragelaphus > Tragelaphus eurycerus. Next base: position 1,270,665 of record CAKXYN010000222.1, on the reverse strand, counting down.
TCCTCCGTCCATGGGAGTTTCCAGGCAAGAGTACTGGGGTGGGGTGCCATTGAGCATCATTCCCTCCAAAGAAATCCCAGGTCTGATCTGCTTCAGAATGGACTGGTTGCATCTCCTTGCAGTCCAAGGGACTCTCAAGAGTCTTCTCCAACACCACAGTTCAAAAGCATCTATTCTTCGGCGCTCAGCCTTCTTCACAGTCCAGCTCTCACATCCATACATGACCACAGGAAAGACCATAGCCTTGACTAGGTGAACCTTTGTTGGCAAAGTGATGTCTCTGCTTTTGAATATGCTATCTAGGTTGGTCATAACCTTCCTTCCAAGGAGTAAGCGTCTTTTAATTTCATGGCTGCAGTCACCATCTGCAGTGATTTTGGAGCCCAGAAAAGAAAGTCTGACACTGTTTCCACTGTTTCTCCATCTATTTCCCATGTAGTGATGGGACCAGATGCCATGATCTTCGTTTTCTGAATGTTGAGCTTTAAGCCAACCTTTTCACTCTCCACTTTCACTTTCATCAAGAGGCTTTTGAGTTCCTCTTCACTTTCTGCCATAAGGGTGGTATCATCTGCATATCTGAGGTTATTGATATTTCTCCCGGCAATCTTGATTCCAGCTTGTGTTTCCTCCAGTCCAGCATTTCTCATGATGTACTCTGCATATAAGTTAAATAAGCAGGGTGACAATATACAGCCTTGACGTACTCCTTTTCCTATTTGGAACCAGTCTGTTGTTCCATGACCAGTTCTAACTGTTGCTTCCTGATCTGCATACAGATTTCTCAAGAGGCAGATCAGGTGGTCTGGTATTCCCATCTCTCTCAGAATTTTCCAGAGTTTATTGTGATCTACACAGTCAAAGGCTTTGGCATAGTCCATAAAGCAGAAATAGATGTTTTTCTGGAACTCTCTTGCTTTTTCGATAATCCAGCGGATGTTGGCAATTTGATCTCTGGTTCCTCTGCCTTTTCTAAATCCAGCTTGCACATCAGGAAGTTCACGGTTCACATATTGCTGAAGCCTGGCTTGGAGAATTTTGAGCATTACTTTACTAGCGTGTGAGATGAGTGCAATTGTGTGGTAGTTTGAACACTCTTTGGCATTGCCTTTCTTTGGGATTGGGATGAAAACTGACCTTTTCCAATCTTGTGGCCACTGCTGAGTTTTCCAAATTTGCTGGCATATTGAGTGCAGCACTTTCACAATATACTAAGTGAAGAAAGCTGGGCAGAGAAAGACAAATATCATATGATATTGCTTCTATCAGATCAGATCAGATCAGATCAGTCGCTGAGTCGTTACCGACTCTTTGCGACCCCGTGAACTGCAGCATGCCAGGCCTCCCTGTCCATCATCAGCTCCCAGAGTTTACCCAAACTCATGTCCATCACGTCAGTCATGCCATCCAACCATCTCATCCTCTGTTGTCCCCTTCCCCTCCCACCTTCAGTCTTTCCCAGCACCAGGGTCTTTTCCAATGACTTAGCGCTTTCCATCAGGTGGCCAAAGTATTGGAGCTTCAGCTTCAGTATCAGTCCTTCCAATGAATATTCAGGGCTGATTTCCTTTAGAATTTACTGATTGGATCTCCTTGCAATCCAAGGGACTCTCAAGAGTCTTCTCCAACACCACAGTTCAAAAGTATCAATTCTTAAGTGCTCAGCTTTCTTTATAGTCCAAATCTCACATCCATACATGACTGCTGGAAAAATCATAGCTTTGACTAGACAGAGCTTTGTTGGCAAAGTAATCTCTCTGCTTTTTAATATGCTGTCTAGGTTTGTCATAGCTTTCCTTCCAAGGAGCAAACATCTTTTAGTCTCATGGATGCAGTCACCATCTGCAGTGATTTTGGAGCCCAAGAAAATAAAGTCTCTCCCTGTTTCCATTGTTTCCCCATCTATTTGCCATGAAGTGATGGGACTGGATGCCATGATCTTAGTTTTCTGAATGTTGAGTTTTAAGCCAACTTTTTCACTCTCCTCTTTCACTTTCATCAAGAGGCTCTTTAGTTCTTCTTTGCTTTCTGCCATAAGGGTGGTGTCATCTGTGTATCTGAAGTTATTGATATTTCTCTGGGCAATCTTGATTCCAGCTCATGCTTCATCCAGCCTGGCATTTCACATGATGTACTCTGCTTAGAAGTTAAATAAGCAGGGTGACAATATATAGCAGTGACATACTCCTTTCCAGATTTGGAACCAGTCTGTGGTTTCGTGTCCAGTTCTAACTGTTGCTTCTTGGCCTGCATACAGATTTCTCAGGAGGCAGGTCAGGTGATCTGATATTCCCATCTCTTGAAGAATTTTCCACAGTTTGTTGTGATCCACACAGTCAAAGGCTTTGACATGGTCAGTAAAGTGGAAGTACATATTTTTCTGGAACTCTCTTGCTTTTTTGATGATCCAGTGGATGTTGGCAATTTGATCTCTGGTTCCTCTGCCTTTTCTAAACCATAATCTGGAAGTTCATGGTTCATGTACTGTTAAAGCCTGGCTTGGAGAATTTTGAGCATTACTTTGTTAGCGTATGAGATGAGTGCAATTGTGTGGTAATTTGAACATTCTTTGCCATTGCCTGTCTTTGGGATTGGAATGAAAACTGACCTTTTATAGTCCTGTGGCCACTGCTGAATTTTCCAGATTTTCTGGTATATTGAGTGCAGCACTTTCACAGCATCATCTTTTGGGATTTGAAATAGCTCAACTGGAATGCCATCACTTCCACTGGCTTTGGTCGTAGTGATGCTTCCTAAGGCCCTCTTGACTTCACATTCCAGGATGTCTGACTCTAGGTGAGTGATCACAGCATCGTGATTGGGTCATGAAGATCTTTTTTGTATAGTTCTTGCCCCCTCTTCTTAATATCTTCTGCTTCTGTTAGGTCCATACCATTTCTGTCCTTTATTGTGTTCAGCTTTGCCATGAAATTAAAAGACACTTGCTCCTTGGAAGGAAAGTTATGACCAACCTAGATAGCATATTCAAAAGCAGAGACATTACTTTGCCAACAAAGGTTCGCCTAGTCAAGGCTATGGTTTTTCCTGTGATCATGTATGGATGTGAGAGTTGGACTGTGAAGAAGGCTGAGCGCTGAAGAATTGATGCTTTTGAGCTGTGGTGTTGGAGAAGACTCTTGAGAGTCCCTTGGACTGCAAGGAGATCCAACCAGTCCATTCTGACGGAGATCAGCCCTGGGATTTCTTTGGAAGGAATGATGCTAAAACTGAAACTCCAAAGATGGCGAAGGATTAGGACGGGGAATACGCTTTCTCCTCCACAAATTCATCAATGGGACATCTGGGCGCCGAGTAAATACCACAAACAGCTTCGGAGTGCTGGCGGAGGACGTCGGACACCCAGAAAAGCAACTCACTGCCTTCTAAAGGAGGTAGGAAAGAATATAGAAGCCAGAGAGAGACAAAGAGGGAGGGGCGGACCTCTGTCCGGGGAAGGGAGTCTTAAAAAGAGAAGTTTCCAAACACCAGGAAACACTCTCCCTGCGGAATCTGAGCCGAACCTGGGAAACACGGAGACTATCATAACAGGGAGGAGAACAGTTGAGCAATTAGAACCCACAGACTGCGGGCCCTGCGGTAACTTCCGCAGCGGAAAAGCACCGCTGCAAACGCCCGCATCTGCCATTGGGGAGCCGGGGCTGGGCAGGGAGACGCCTTGGCCGTTCCCACGCGGGACGCTCCGCTGCCGGCGCTCCCCAGAGGGACGCTCCCCCGCGGGACTCTCCCCCACTGGACGCTCCCCCGCCGGCCACTCCCGCGCAGGCGTGCCCCCGCCCGCTGTGCCGGCGGCTCCCACGAGGGCCACCCCATCCCCTCCCCCACCCGCCCGCCCGCCATTCCCGTCGCCGACCCCTCCCCCTCTGCGGGCCTCAGCGCAGACTTCGTTCGCCTGATTGTCTGGAGTGCTGCCTAACTGGAGTAGTTTGGGCCGGCAATCCAGATTGTGCAGCACCGACCACACGAGTGGCGGGCCTTGGCCCAGAACACCGCCGAACCGTGCACAGAACAAAGAACTATACAGACCAACCACAGAGAAAGGGGCCTATAGATCTTGAGAAATTTAAGCCGGAACAAGGAACTAGCTGAAAATGAACTGAACCCACAACAATAATAGAGAAACTCTTATATATATTGTTATTATTTTTACCATCATTATTTCCTTTTTTTTTTCTTTTCTTTTTTTAATATATATATATTTTTTAAATTTTTATTATTTTTTAATTGGAAAAAGGAAAACAAAAATTTTTTTTCCCTTTTAATTTTTTTTTGTTGTTGTTTGTTTTGTTTCTTTTATTTTTTTATTATTATTATTATTTTTATCCTCTAGTACTTCTTTAATCTCCACGTTTAGATATAACTTTTGCGACCCTGTTTTGTTTTTTTTTTATTTTTTCCTTTTTGTCCTTTGCTTTTTTCCTTTCCTTTTTTCTTTTCTTTACTGATTACTGACTAGATCTGTCTCTCTCCTTCACACTCCCTCCTTTTATCCTCCTGACCACCTCTGTCTCCTTCCTCCCTTTTTCCTTCTATGTATAATTCCGTGAACATCTCTGAGCAGTCCAGTTGTGGAATGCATTATAGAAGAAGAAGTTTTTGAGACTACTGTAAAAATAAGACCAATAACTGGAACCAGGAGGCTTAAGTCCATACCCTGATCCCACGAAACACTAATTGACAGGAGCTCATTAAAAGCCTCCATACCTACTCTGAAACCAAGCATCACACAAAGACCAGCAAGTTCCACAACAAGACATACCAAGCAAATTCTCCAGAAAAACAAGAACACAGCCTGAGCTCCAATACACAGGCTACACAAAGCGACCCCAAAAGCATAGACATCTCATAACTCACTACTAGACACTCCACTGCACCCCAGAGAAAAGAAATCCAGCTCCACCCACCAGAACACCGATACAAGCTTCCATAAACAAGAAACCTCGACAAGCCACCGGTACAAACCCACATATAGTGCAGAAACGCCACAATAAAGAGAACTCCACAGACTACCAGAATACAGTAAAGACACCCCAAACTTAGCAATTTAAACAAGATGAAAAGACAGAAGAATTCCCAGCAGGTAAAGGAACAGGATAAAAGCCCACCAAACCAAACAAAAGAGGAAGAAATAGCGAACCTACCTGATAAAGAATTCCGAATAATGATAGTTAAATTAATCCAAAATCTGGAAAGCAAAATGGAATCATGGATAAATAGTCTGGAGAAAAGCATTGAGAAGATGCAAGAAAGATTTAACAAGGACCTAGAAGAAATAAAAAAGAATCAACATATAATGAATAATGCAATAAATGAGATCCAAAACACTCTGGAGGCAACAAATAGTAGAATAACAGAGGCAGAAGATAGAATTAGCGAATTAGAAGATAGAATGGCAGAATTAAAGGAATCAGAGGAGAAAAAAGAAAAACGAATTAAAAGAAATGAGGACAATCTCAGAGACCTCCAGGACAATATTAAACGTTACAATATTCGAATCATAGGAGTCCCAGAAGAAGAAGACAAAAAGAAAGACCATGAGAAGATACTAGAGGAGATAATAGTTGAAAACTTCCCTAAAATGGGGAAGGAAATAATCACTCAAGTCCAAGAAACCCAGAGAGTCCCAAATAGGATAAACCCAAGACGAAACACCCCAAGACACATATTAATCAAATTAACAAAGATCAAACACAAAGAACAAATATTAAAAGCAGCAAGGGAAAAACAACAAATAACACACAAGGGAATTCCCATAAGGATAACAGCTGATCTTTCAATAGAAACTCTCCAAGCCAGGAGGGAATGGCAAGACATACTTAAAGTGATGAAAGAAAAGAACCTACAGCCCAGATTATTGTACCCAGCAAGGATCTCATTCAAATATGAAGGAGAAATCAAAACCTTTACAGACAAGCAAAAGCTGAGAGAATTCAGCACCACCAAACCAGCTCTCCAACAAATACTAAAGGACATTCTCTAGACAGGAAACACAAAAAGGATATATAAATTCAAACCCAAAACAACAAAGTAAATGGCAATGGGATCATATTTATCATTAATTACCTTAAATGTAAATGGGTTGAATGCCCCAACCAAAAGACAGAGACTGGCTGAATGGATACAAAAACAAGACCCCTCCATATGAATGAAACTAGAACACTTTCTAACACCATACACAAAAATAAACTCAAAATGGATTAAAGAGCTAAATGTAAGACCAGAAACCATAAAACTCCTAGAGGAAAACATAGGCAAAACACTCTCTGACTTACATCACAGCAGGATCCTCTGTGACCCACCTCCCAGAATATTGGAAATAAAATCAAAAATGAACAAATGGGACCTAATCAAACTTAAAAAGCTTTTGCACAACAAAGGAAACTATAAGCAAGGTGAAAAGACAGCCTTCAGAATGGGAGAAAATAATAGCAAATGAAGCAACTGACAAACAACTAATCTCAAAAATATACAAGCAACTTCTACAGCTCAATTCCAGAAAAATAAATGACCCAATCAAAAAATGGGCCAAAGAACTCAATAGACATTTCTCCAAAGAAGACATACAGATGGCTAACAAACACATGAAAAGATGCTCAACATCACTCATTATCAGAGAAATGCAAATCAAAACCACTATGAGATACCATTTCACGCCAATCAGAATGGCTGCTATCCAAAAGTCCACAAGCAATAAATGCTGGAGAGGGTGCGGAGAGAAGGGAACCCTCTTGCACTGTTGGTGGGAATGCAAACTAGTACAGCCACTTTGGAGAACAGTATGGAGATTCCTCAAAAAACTGCAAATTGAACTGCCTTATGATCCAGCAATCCCACTGCTGGGCATATACACTGAGAAAACCAGAATTGAAAGAGACACCTGTACCCCAATGTTCATAGCAGCACTGTTTGCAATAGCCAGAACGTGGAAGCAACCTAGATGTCCATCCACAGATGAATGGATAAGCAAGCTGTGGTACATATACACAATGGAATATTACTCAGCCATTAAAAAGATTACATTTGAATCAGTTCTAAGGAGGTGGATGGAACTGGAGCCTATTATACAGAGTGAAGTAAGCCAGAAACAAAAACACAAATACAGTATACTAACGCATATATATGGAATTTAGAAAGATGGTAAAAAATAACCCTATTTACGAGACAACAAAAGAGACACTGATGTATAGACCAGACTTTTGGACTCTGGGACCAGGAGAGGGTGAGATGATTGGGGAGAATAGCATTGAAATATGTATATTATATCTGAAATGTATTAATTGTTCAAACTAAACACTATCATGTTACAATTTGTTCATACTAGATGTTTGTAATGTTTCTGATAATCAATAAAAGAGATTCTTGATTAAAAAAAAAAAAAAAAAAACAAAACTGAAACTCCAGTACTTTGGCCACCTCATGCGAAGAGTTGACTCATTGGAGAAGACTCTGATGCTGGGAGGGATTGGGGGGCAAGAGGAGAAGGGGACGACAGAGGATGAGATGGCTGGATGGCATCACTGACTTGATGGACGTGAGTCTGAGTGAGCTCCGGGAGTTGGTGATGGACAGGGAGGCCTGGCGTGCTGCGATTCATGGGGTCGCAAAGAGTTGGACACGACTGAGCGACTGATCTGATCTGATCTTGCATGAAATATTCTCTTGGTATCTCTAATTTTCTTGAAGAGATCTCTAGTCTTTCCCATTCTATTGTTTTCCTCTATTTCTTTGCAGTGATCACTGAGGAAGGCTTTCTTATCTCCTTGCTGTTCTTTGGAACTCTGCATTCAAATGGGCATAACTTTCCTTTTCTCCTTTGCCTTTCACTTCTCTTCTTTTATCAGCTATTTTTAAGGCCTTCTCAGACAACCATTTTGCCTTTTTGCATTTCTTTTTCTTGGGGATGGTCTTAATTACTGCCTCCTGCACAATGTCATGGACCTCTGTCCATAGTTCTTCAGGCACTCTATCAGATCTATTTTGTTGAATCTATTTGTCATTTCCACTGCATGATCATAAGGGATTTGATTTAGATCATACCTGAATGGTTTAGCAGTTTTCCCTACTTTCTTCAATTGAAGTCTGAATTTGGCAATAAGGAGTTCATGATCTGAGCCACAGTCAGCTCCCAGTCTTATTTTTGCTGACTGTATAGAGCTTCTCCATCTTTGGCTGCTAAGAATATAAACACACAGACATAGAAAATAATGTGGTTACCCAAGGGGAAAGGGTACTGAAAAGGAGTAAATTAGGAGGTTGAAATTAACATATACACACTATTATATATAAAATAGATACAACAAGGACTTCTGTAGCACAGTATAGCACAGGGGACTATACTCAAAATATTGTAGAAACGTATAAGGAAAAAGCATCTAAAAGTATAAAAATTAATCACTGTGCTGTACACCTAAAACATTGTAAATCAACTCTACTTTAATTATATATATATATATATATCAAAAAGAATTAAAAAAGAAGTGCTTTAAATGTTCAGGAAGATACCAGATATGTTACAGTTAATATACACAATCAATCTGTGATGAAAAGTGCAATAACTAAATCAGATCATTATTGAAGCAGTAAATGACTGTACTGATGTGGCAGAAAATCAAATTAACCAAATAAGAGTCAGAATCAAGAAAAAGACTATATACAAAATTAACAGGAAATGAGGGAAAGTGATGGGCATAGGAGATAGAGCATAGAGCTCCCATCTGTCATGAAAGGAATTATAAAAAGAGGAAAAGTCAAAGCAAATGGGGCAGAATTCACAATCAAGGATAGAAGTAAAGAGCCCTCAAAACTTAAAAAAATAGTAAACCTGAAAAAATTAAATGGTTACCCAACTCCAGGTAAAATGAACAAACAGCGTCACCAATATATAGCTTTTTAACTGTTAAATTCAAAAAAGTAATTTACCTTTACTTAACTGGAAGACTTAGCACGTAAGCACACATAACTGGAAGATATGCAGATGATGCCACTCTAATGGCAGAAAGTGAAGAGCCTTTTGATGAGGGTGAAAGAGGAGAGTAGAAAAGCTGCTTTGAAACTCAGCATTAAAAAAACTAAGATCATGTTATCTGCTCCCATCACTTCATGATAAATAGATGGGGAAAAAATGGAAGCAGTGAAAGATTTTATTTTCTTGGGCTCCAGTATCACTGCAGATAGTAACTGCAGCCATGAAATTAAAAGATGTTTGCTCATTGGAAGGAAAGCTATGACAAACCTAGAAAGCATATTAAAAAGCAGAGACATCACTTTGCCAACAAAGGTTTGTATAGTCAAAGCTATGATTTTTCCAGTACTTATGTACAGATGTGAGAATTGGACCATCAGGAAGGCTGAGCACCAAGGAATTGCTGCTTTTGAACTGTGGTGCTGGAGAAGACTCTTGAGAGTCCCTTGGACAGCAAGGGGATCAAACCAGTCAATTCTAAAGGAAATCAACCCTGAATATTCATTGGAAGGACTGATGCTGAAGCTGCAGCTCCAATACTTTGGCCACCTGATGCAAAGAGCCGACTCATTAGAAAAGACCCCAGTGCTGGGAAAGATTGAAGGAAAAAGGAGAAGGAGGCAGCAGAGGGTGAGATGGTTGGATAACATCAGTGACTCAATGGACTTGAGTTTGACCAAACTCTGGGAGATAGTGGAGGACAGAGAAACCTGGCATGCTGCAGTCCATGGGTTTGCAAAGAGTTGGACATGACTTAGCGACTAAACAACAACAACCGTAGAGGGGGTGTGGTCAGTGGGGTTCAGTGATCAGTGGGGTTCAGCGATGAATTGTTTTATTGTTTTAATCAACTATGAGCTGTCAAATTACCCATTCTTGCCTTTCAAGGGTTTCTCAGGCAGATCCAATAACTTCTTAGTCACTTCTGATTACTAAACATCTAGTCTTCTTGAATACTTTGATCTCAAACTTGATTTTACTATCATATTTAATTCTAAGCTCTACTCTCAGTGCTTAGAGGGCCTGAGTAGCCCAAAGTGGCGAGAGGATTGCAGAGTATAGTCTGGCCATGACACCAGCCACTCCATTAATCTCCCTTCACATCCAGACCCTCTGGTCGGTTGGGGAAGGTGATAGGGATTGAGGAAGTCATTGCCATATTTCAGTGGTTTCTTGGGCCTCTTCTGATTTCATCTGCTGGTTGCCTCTGCTGGTGTATCCATTGGTGTCTTCATAGGTGGGACATAAGGTTTTCTTGAGGTGAAGTTCAACTTCACCCCAACCTATCTTTCACCATGGACACCCTAACCCATCTTTCACCATGGACGCCCAAATGGGCATCTTCTTTTGCCCTTCAGCCATTCGGGCACCCAACTGAGACAGGCTGGGACTTGGGACCCTCTGCTGCAGTGCCTGTACCTGGACAAGGGTCCTCTCCTCTCCTCAAGCAACAAAGACACCTCGTGTTTTTGTGTTTGAAAAGCAGGGCCAGGGCTATGCATAAAGGCCAAGGTAGAGGAATATCCATAATTAATGAAGCTGAATTGCAGGGGGCTGGACTGAGAAAGTAGGTATTAAACTTAGTATCTTCTTCTACAATAGGCCTAAGTACTTGAACATGACTTTTCTTTTTTTATATATCCATAGGTACATTGATATGGGAATTACTGCCATAAATCCCACAGGTTTCATTTGTCAAACATCTGGATTGCTGGGGGTATGGGGTGTGTCAGGATATGTCAATGGTGGAGGTAAGGACAGCTGCACATTGAAGCTTCATGAAAATTAAGGTACTACTTTCCCCAAGTCAAGGGCTGTCCTTTTTCAAAAAAAATTAATTAATTAAGTGGCACCAGCCTAAGTTGCAGCATGCAGGATCTTCGATCTTTGTTGCCATGTGGAATCTCTTATGCAGCACATGAACTCTTAGTTGTGGTATCTAGTTCCCCAACCAGGGACTGAACTCAGGCCCCATGTATTGGGAGTGCAAAGTGTTAGCTACCGGATCACCAGGGAAGTCCCAAGGCCTCTCCTTCTTTGCAGAAGCTGTGGAAAGTTTCAACCAGAATTCTGTATCCACATGGTAGATTTAGCTGGTGAGTTTATCTTCCTTTCCTTGGCAAGAATACTCGAGTGGGGGAATCTTCCTGATACAGGGATCTAACCTGCATCTCCCTGATAACGGATGCCAGGGGCTGGTGCACTGGGACGACCCAGAGGGATGGTATGGGGAGGGAGGAGGGAGGAGGGTTCAGGATGGGGAACACATGTATACTTGTGGCGGATTCATCTTGATGTATAGTAAAAGCAATACAATATTGTAAAGTTAAGCAAAATAATAAAAAAAAGAGTCTTCTCCAACACCACAGTTAAAAAAAAAAAATAACCTGCATCTCCTGTGGCTCCTGCACTGTAGGCAGATTCTTTATTGTTGAGCTACCAGGGAAGCCCATTCCTTCCCTAAACCTATCTAAACTATATTAAAGACGTGCAATGTGCAAGAATGTTATTTATTTGTATATTATATGTGTTGGGGAAGGGAGAATTTCCCTGTCTACCCCTCTCGAGTCCTTGTGGCTGAAGTTATAATAAAGTTTATACAAGACAGATTAACATGAAAAATGTGTATGTATGTGTATATGTGGGAGAGGTACAGGTTATTTTTTAAAAATCCCAACTAATTTGTCAAATATTCTTTTCCTTCTCCATTAATTTGTATGATTTGTTGAACAATTATGTCATCTCTCCATAAAATGGTTTCATTTGCGAACTTTATCCTAGTTCACTCATATATTTGTCTATTCTTGAGACCCCACCCCTTAATTATTATAGCTTATAGAATATGTTGATAATTAGAAGGGAAATTCGCTTCTTGATTATTCTCCAATTTTGAAGAATAACGTATTTATCACTTAACATTAGCATTCATTCATTAAGTTTCCAAAGTTACCTTTTCTGAAAGTTCATTGAAATTGTGTGGAATTATTATCAGTGATATATACAAATAAAGTTTCTCAGGACTTCAAAAAAGGACTAAGCTTGGAAATTTTTAAAGGATAAGTTTTCCTAGTTACTGTTAGTAGGTGAAAACCATCCACATGTTAAACTTCTTGGGGAATGATTTTCCAAGCAAGGGGAGGGGGAAGAGAGAGCTCTCTACTCCACGGTCAATTCCAGAAGTCGTTGGATTGACATCTAGAGGATTCTCAAGGGATCAGGGTCTGACCCGAGCTGCTGCATCCAGTCAAGCTGTCATTCATTTGTAAAAGCTGCACAAAGACATGCTTAGATCTACAAACTCTGGCATTTTTTCACTGAGAACCCTTTCTGCTGAAAGGCCTGGAGGGCATAATTCAGAACACCATTGACTAGGTAGGAGTGGGAACTCTTGAAAAGGAATATTATTTTTGAAAAGTAAAAGAAAAAAAAAGGACATGTGACAGCGAGTAAAGCAACCAACCCTTAGAGAAGTCACTCAAAATACAGAGGGCATGTGTCTGTTGTGGTGGGGAGGGGTGGCGGCTAAAGACAGGTGTGCAAGTGTGCACACAGAGGGAGGTGGGTTGCCAAGTCTAGCTTCTTATTGTAATCATTATTAGACAAAGGTAAAGATCCAAAGACTATAAAGCAGGTCAATATTTCTTTCTCTGTTTTCTTTAGGAAGGTATGCTCTGGTAAGTCTGATAAGAATATGAAGCTCAAGTGGGAATCTGATGTATGACATAGAGAGCTCAGCCTGGTGCTCTGTGATGACCTAGATGAGTAGGACTAGGGGGCGGGGGTAGGTGGGAGGTCCAAGAGGGAGGGGATATATGTGTACATATAGCTGATTCACTTGGTACAGCAGAAACTAACATAGCACAGTGAAACAATTATACTCCAATAAAAAAAAAGTGAGGTTCATCATTACATTTCATTCTCTGAAAATTAACGAATTGGTGTCTGGGCTTCCTATGTCAATCTCTGAATTTTGTTAATTTCTACACAGATATTTCCTCTTCAAAATGTTAATATAATAATTCCTGTCTAAACATAGAGTTTCAGATCAGATCAGATCAGTTGCTCAGTCGTGTCCAACTCTTTGCGACCTCATGAATCACAGCACGCCAGGCCTCCCTGTCCATCACCAACACCCAGAGTTCACTCAGACTCACATCCATCGAGTCAGTGATGCCATCCAGCCATCTCATCCTCTGTCGTCCCCTTCTCCTCTTGCCCCCAATCCCTCCCAGCATCAGAGTCTTCTCCAATGAGTCAACTCTTCGCATGAGGTGGCCAAAGTACTAGAGTTTCAGCTTTAGCATCATTCCTTCCAAAGAAATCCCAGGGCTGATCTCCTTCAGAATGGACTGGTTGGATCTCCTTGCAGTCCAAGGGACTCTCAAGAGTCTTCTCCAACACCACAGTTCAAAAGCATCAATTCTTCGGCGCTCAGCCTTCTTCACAGTCCAACTCTCACATCCATACATGACCACAGGAAAGACCATAGCCTTGACTAGGCGAACCTTTGTTGGCAAAGTAATGTCTCTGCTTTTGAATATGCTATCTAGGTTGGTCATAACTTTCCTTCCAAGGAGCAAGCGTCTTTTAATTTCATGGCTGTAGTCACCATCTGCAGTGATTTTGGAGCCCAGAAAAATAAAGTCTGACACTATTTCCACTGTTTCCCCATCTATTTCCCATGAAGTGATGGGACCAGATGCCATGATCTTCGTTTTCTGAATGTTGAGCTTTAAGCCAACTTTTTCACTCTCCACTTTCATTCTCATCAAGAGGCTTTTTAGTTCTTCTTCACTTTCTGCCATAAGGGTGGTGTCATCTGCATATCTGAGGTGATTGATATTTCTCCCAGCAATCTTGATTCCAACTTGTGTTTCTTCCAGTCCAGCGTTTCTCATGATGTACTCTGCATATAAGTTAAATAAGCAGGGTGACAATATACAGCCTTGACGAACTCCTTTTCCTATTTGGAACCAGTCTGTTGTTCCATGTCCAGTTCTAACTGTTGCTTCCTGACCTGCATACAAATTTCTCAAGAGGCAGATCAGGTGGTCTGGTATTCCCATCTCTTTCAGAATTTTCCACAGTTTATTGTGATCCACACAGTCAAAGGCTTTGGCATAGTCAATAAAGCAGAAGTAGATGTTTTTCTGGAACTCTCTTGCCTTTTTTGATGATCCAGCAGATGTTGGCAATTTGATCTCTGGTTCCTCTGCCTTTTCTAAAACCAGCTTGAACATCAGGAAGTTCACGGTTCACATATTGCTGAAGCCTGGCTTGGAGAATTTTGAGCATTACTTTACTAGCGTGTGAGATGAGTGCAATTGTGCGGTAGTTTGAGCATTCTTTGGCATTGCCTTTCTTTGGGATTGGAATGAAAACTTACCTTTTCCAGTCCTGTGGTCACTGCTGAGTTTTCCAAATTTGCTGGCATATTGAGTGCAGCACTTTCACAGCATCATCTTTCAGGATTTGGAATAGCTCCACTGGAATTCCATCACCTCCACTAGCTTTGTTCGTAGTGATGCTTTCTAAGGCCCACTTGACTTCACATTCCAGGATGTCTGGCTCTAGGTCAGTGATCACACCATCATGATTATCTGGGTCGTGAAGATCTTTTTTGTACAGTTCTTCTGTGTATTCTTGGCACCTCTTCTTAATATCTTCTGCTTCTGTTAGGTCCATACCATTTCTGTCCTTTATCGAGCCCATCTTTGCATGAAATGTTCCTTTGGTATCTCTGATTTTCTTGAAGAGATCCCTAGTCTTTCCCATTCTGTTGTTTTCCTCTATTTCTTTGCATTGATCGCTGAAGAAGGCTTTCTTATCTCTTCTTGCTATTCTTTGGAACTCTGCATTCAGATGTTTATATCTTTCCTTTTCTCCTTTGCTTTTTGCTTCTCTTCTTTTCACACCTATTTGTAAGGCCTCCCCAGACAGCCATTTTGCTTTTTTGCATTTCTTTTCCATGAGGATGGTCTTGGTCCCTGTCTCCTGTACAATGTCATGAACCTCATTCCATAGTTCATCAGGCACTCTATCTATTAGGATCATGTAAATTATGGTATGGAAGCTCATGATCAAATAAACTTTTCCTCATTAGAAAAATGAAGATGTAGGAAAGGGGACCCCTGTGAAGCTTTGTAGTATTTTTCCGTTACTAAAGTATTAATAGTAAATATTGATCAGCAAACAAGCATAGCATTAATAACATTTTACCAATATTTAGTGATAATGAGATGCTGTATTTATTAATGTCTGTGTTTTATCTCTCAAAGACTTTCAGGATGTTCTCTCTGTATTGTTTCATTCTGTGTGTGTGTGTGTGTATGCGTGTGCACACATGTGTGCTCAATCATGTCTGAATCTTGCAATCCATTGGACTGTAGCCCTCCAGGCTCGTCTGTCCATAGAATTTTCCAGGCAAAAATACTGGAGTGGATTGCCATTTCCTACTTCAATCATTTCACTGATTTGCCCCAAATTCATTTTTTTGCATCTGCATTTGGAAATAAGCCTTTTGATTACAACAGTATAGGGAACATAAAAAATCATTAGGTGAAGTATATTTACACCATTAAACACTTTTTCTGCTTGATAACAGATTAAGGCTGAGAAAGAATGATCGACCCATCATGGTTCTCTGGCTGTGGAGATAAGACCAGTCACTGACAGATAACAAGAGAGACAGAAATTTCAACCAGGAAAAGTCATTCTCCTATATGCTAAGCTCAATGCCACTCAGACATTATCTGCTTTAATCCTCAGTAAGAAGCATGAAAGCCTTTCACAGTTCAGAAGACTGAGGCTCAGAGATGTTTTAGAATTTGCCCAAGATCCCTAGAGGTATGACTTTAATTTACTTAATTTTTGGATTCACTAAACACATTTCTTGAGCACGTATAAGGTATTACTTGGAATTCACCAGTCAACAACAACTACAACAGCACTTATGTAGGAAGAGACATTATAAGTGTCAACTAAAAAAGATGTACAACTTGAGAGTTGTGAGTTAAGTTTTATTTGGGGCAAAATGAGGACTGCAGCCCGAGAGGCAGCATCTCAGATAGCTCTGAGAGCCTGCTCCAAAGCGGCAGTGGGGGAAAGTCAGTATATAAGGTTCTGCTGAAGCGGGAAGTCCAGCACCATGAAGCACTCATTTTACAAAAGGCTTTTTGTTAGTCATGTGGATTTGATGTCACCATGAAGGGATTTAGTGCTTCTCTAGATATGGGGAGATGCAAGGATTGAGATCATAAAATCTGTTCCTAAAAACATCCACCAGACTTCCCTGGTGGCTCAGACGGTAAAGCGTCTGTCTACAATGCGGGAGACCAGAGTTCGATCTCTGGGTTGGGAAGATCCCTTGGAGAAGGAAATGGTAATCCACTCCAGTACTATTGCCTGGAAAATCCCATGGACAGAGGAGCCTGGTAGGCTACAGTTCATGGGGTTGCAAAGAGTCGGACACGACTGAGCGACTTCACGTTCAAAGACCTGTCCCACCAGATTCCTTGGAGCACAGAAGCCCTCAACTCCACCCAGAACTCCCTCAGGGGTTGTTGAAGGTCAACAGCTATAACAGTTGTTGGGGTTTAATCTCCATGGCAAATACCTTTGTTGTTCAGTTTTTGGCAATGCTCTTGGTAAGTGCCAAGCTGTAGTTGACATAAGGAATTGACTCACACAGTTACGGGGGTTGGGAAGCCCCATGATCTGTGAGCTGAGACCCAGGGAAGCCCGTGGGATAATTCAGAGTCCGAAGGCCAGAGAAGCAGGACCACAGCAGGGTGGACAGCTCATCAGAATCTTTAATGGATGATGCCAGCCCAGTCCCAGGCTAGATAGTCTTTTGGCAGTGACCCCCACATTTACTATTTGTACCTTGGGAGGACCCTCTTACTCTCTAAAATTTGTGGCAATGGTGAATGACCCTAGAATATAATAGCTTCTGGAGAAAACACTGCACTGCTGTCTAGAGATTCGTCCAGATCTTTCCCTGCCCGTGGAACTGTTTGTCTGTAGTGTCCCCTGGCTCTGTTTTCTCCTGTATAAGATGAAAAGTAACTGGGCAAGTTTTAAAGCCTCTTGCTATAGTAAATGTATTTTTTTCATCCTCGCTTCCACTAGTAATTTTGATCATTTAATCCCAAAACATATGACCTGAGAAATGAGCACTATTGTAACTCAGAGTTTACACTCAACAAGAGTGATTGTTATTTTATGTGTCAAGTTGAATGGCCTCTGGGTGCCCAGAGCAAACATTGTTTCTGGGTGTGTCAGTGAAGGTGTTTCTGGATGAACTTGGTGAAATAGAGTGCCCTCCCCAGTGCCTATGGCATCGTCCAGTCCACTGAGTTCCTGAATATAACAGCAGTGTGCTGCATGCTAGGACTTCCCTGTAGCTCAAATGGTAAAGAATCTGCCTCCAATGAAGGGGATCAGGGTTTGATCCCTCGGTCGGGAAGATCCTCTGAAGAAGGGAATGGCAATCCACTCTGGTATTCTTGCTTGGAGAATCCCATGGACAGAGAAGCCTGGCGGGCTGCAACCTCTTTCCACGGGGTTGTAAAGAGTCGGGCACGACGGAGCGACTAACACACGCTGTGTGCTAGGTCACTTCAGTCATGTCCAACTCTTCGCAGCCCTTTGGACTGTAGCCACCAGGCTCCTCTGTCCATGGGATCCTCCAGGCAAGAATACTGGAGTGGGTTGCCATGCCCTCCTCCAGGGGATCTTCCCAACCCAAGGATTGAACCTTCGTCTCTTATGTCTCTTACGTTGACAGATGAGTTCTTTACTGGCACCACCTACGGAGGAGTTCACCACTTCCTATCTGACGGCTTTAACGGGGCTGTGGATCTTCTGACCCTAATGCTCTGGTCTTGATCGCTCAGATTCAGACTGGAATCTACATCCTTGAACCCCTTGCTTCTCAGACCTTAGAAGAAGAGACCTTAGAGATCTTGCTTCCTGTCTCTGCTGTGTGAGGACACAGCGAGAAGATGGCTAGCTGCAAGCCAGAAGGAGAGAGCTCACCAGAACCTGACCATGCTGGCCTTGATCTTGGATCTCCAGTCGCCAGAACCATGGGTAATACATTTCTGTTTTTTAAGCCAGCTGGCCTGTGGTATGTTGTTAGGGCAGCCCGAGCTGACAAGATGCAGGCTTCCTACATGGCTTCTCTTTTCACCTCAATTTGAGAACTGTTGCATTGCTGGGGTAAGAGGGTGAGCAGAGAGAGGATGAGGTGCTGGAGGCAGCTGTGTGGGTTAGAAGGTGTTGGAGGAGAGCTGAGGCCAGGTGTCTCTGGGGAACCTGGGGAGGAAGGGAAAGCTCTAGGATCTTAGGCAATTTGACCACAAGACCAATTTTATAGGGATGCTTAAAAAAGATGGGAAATTGAGAGATGCTCCCAGATTACACACTTGTGTGTGACCGTGCCAGAAGATGGATCCATGTGGCCAGGATGGTGCACTGGGCGTGTATCACAAGGACCCCAGTGGGCCCAGCATGCCCCACTCTCCATGTATCTCCCCTGCACTGGGCGTGTATCACAAGAACCCCAGTGGGCCCAGCATGCCCCACTCTCCATGTATCTCCCCTTCACAAAATGCCCCCAAACTTTCCACCACCTCTCCGGCAAAGCTTGAATATTAAACCAATTTTGTGCTTCATCTCGCAGCTCCACCACCATTCTTTGTCAGAACTCAGAACAAGCCAGTCATTTTTTTTGTTTGTTTCATGTTAAGAGACCCTAATTAGCAGTAATCAGTCTATTTCATAGACTATTTGCAAAGATACTTTCCTGAACTCATGCATGGTGCTAAAAAAAATTAATAAATAAACAGCATAAATAAATAACAGGTGCTGGCCTGATTAAGGGCATTCTCCATAGGGTAGATTTCTAATCTTCACTTCCAGCCCCTACAATCTAAATTTTCTTGTAGAGATGGTAAAGGGAACCTGGAATTAGGTACACGGGGTTAGACTATATACAGAATGGACAAGAGACAGCATGCTTTATTGTCAACAGCAGGACAGCAAGGACTCGGGAGCTTTTGTCCCTCATTAGCTGAACAATTCCAGTTAAGTTAGTTAATCAATTGTAAACTCAGTTTTCTCATCTGTAAAATGGCGTTAAATAGCCGCCAAGCATGGTTATTGTGAGGACTGGAAATAACAGGACTCAAGTGGGTTAGATGCTTGAATGGAAGCAACGGTCATTTTGTGCCTCTGTGGTGGGTCCAGTTGATGCCACTTGGCGATGGAGCCAGTCACCTTTGGTACAATACAGATGCACTGTCCTCCCCTCCATGATGCCAATACACCTACTGTGTGTCTCTGCCATTCTCTGGGAGATTAACCCAGAGGGTATGGCAAAAACTCAGGGAGCAGCAATGGAAGCCCGCCCTGAGGCAGTGGCATGTGGGATGGGTTTGAGGAATTAGTACCATGCGGTGGTTTGGAGGATCGACTAGGGAAGAACTAGAGAGAAAAGTGGGCTTCCCAGGTGGATCGGTGGTAAAGAATCCACCTGCCAGTGCAGGAAATGGGGGTTCAAACCCTGGGTCGGGAAGATCCCCAGGAGGAGGAAATGGCACCCCACTCCAGTATTCTTGCCTGGGAAATCCCATGGACAAAAGAGCCTGATGGGCTACAATCCATGGACCTGAGAAAGAGTCAGACATGCCTTAGTGACTAAATAATGACTGAATGAAATGAGAAAGGAGATGCCCAGTTTCTAGTTTGGCCCCCTGGATGGGTGACTATGGCATCACTGACCAGAAGATAGAATACGAGGGAAGTTAGGAGTCACATGCACAGTTGCACAGGCTGTGCACTGCACAAAGTTGTTCATTTGAGGGGATAAGTGGGTGCTGACATGCTCTCGGCATCTTGGCGTAATCCACACAAACGCATTATTTAGGCTAAAGCCCTGAGGAGAAGAATCAAATTAGGGGAGGTAATCTTGTGTCCCTTTAAACCAGATCGTGACTGGAGCATGAGACTAGCATCCGTTGAAATCCCTTTTAAAAATATTATTTTAAGAAATAATTCCTAGACTTAATTTACCAGGCAGCCAGAGTGGTAGCTCTGAAATGTGTGTCAGGTCAGATTTCACTCCTAAAGATATGCCCCAAGAGTGCCCCTTGGTTTATAAGAAAGTGTCCAGATCTCTTAAGACAAAGAGCCTTATGTGGTTCAGCATCTGCCTTCTTGCCAACCTCACCCTCACTCCATTCATAGCCTCACTGTCCCCCACTGGGTATGTTTACATGCTTCTCAGTCCAGAATGGCCTGCCTCCTCCCCTATACTTCAAAACTCCTCTCAATCATTTCCTTTTTGAGGAAGCTTGTTTTTATAGTTCTTTTCAAAATATATATCCTTGTGTTCTAGTATCTTTTTTACTCCTTTAAAAGCAAATGAAGAGAGCAAGTGATTTATTCTATAACTTTGTTTGAAAAATGTCATGCAGTTCATGAGAAAGGTGCTCTCCCAAATGTAAAGTTACATGGTTGGGATGCACTTGAATGAAAAATACCTGCAATTCCACTGCTCAGAACATTGTGTTTCTTCAGCATGGGCACCGAGGCTTTGGTGAAGGGTTCTGCTCCACTATTTATGAAAGCACTTGCAGCATAATTTGATGCAGAGTCACCATGCAAGAAACAGTTTAGCGAGAAAATGTAATATCCATTAGCACTTTCTCAGATTCTCAAGGTCTGAAATAAAGTTAATTGGATTCGTTCACAAATTCGAGAATCAGCCTAAAATAGTGTGTTCTAAAGGGTTTTCTATGGGATGTTAGTTCTAAGAGATAAGTACCATGGGAAGAAGGGTCTGTAACACAAATGTTGCTGCTGTTGTTCAGTCACTCAGTCGTGTCCGACTCTTTGCCACCCCATGGACTACAGCACGCCAGGCTTCTCTGTCTTCCACTATGTCCCAGAGTTTGCTCAAGTTCATGTCCACTGAGTAACACAAATAAGTTGAGGAAATGCAGAGTTAAGCACAAGATGATTTTTTTTTCCTCTTGTAAAAATCTCAGAGGCTTTGATAGACTCGTATGCATTGACTATCTCCTACAAAGGTTCAAGGCATGGGTCCCCAGCCCTTGGGCCATAGTGAGCAAGGGAAACTTTATCCACCGCTCCCCATCTCCTCTGTGCTTGCATTACCCCTGGACCATCACTTGCTTTATTGCTCGCACCATCCCCCTCAATGCTGGCATTACACCTGAACCTCCTCCAGCAGCTCCCCCCCGCCACCTTTTCCCCACTCCATCCCCTCACCCTGCATCTGAGGAAAAATTGTCTTGCACAAAACTAGTCCCTGATGCCAAAAAGGTTGGGAACCGCTAGTCTAAGGTGTTCAGAGTCTCTAGACTTATTTGCCCACAAATCCTCCCTCTCAGAGATGAACCTGCACTTCTTGTGGTCTCTGGAATACTTCTTGGGAAAAGGGCTTTGCAGGACTAAATGTACTACCCACCAAGATAGCAAAGATTGCTCCAAATACCTGTGGATAGAAACAAAGACTTAAGAAAAAATAGCTTTCACGAGTGAGGAGGAAACACCCCACCCTCCTTTTATCACCCATTGCCATAAATTCTTTCTCTCTCTTCTCAGAAAGCTACAGTGGCTGAGATCCTATTGGGTGGTTGGATATAATTTACCTGTACTGCACACCTGCCCCTGAGTCAAAATGCAAGGAATCTTGTGTCGAGCAGCTCTTGCTCTCTGTTGTCAGTTTTGCTGGAGAGGTGAAGAGAGAAAGGGGGATGGAGGCTATGTAGATGCCTAGTGTGTGGAGTGTAGTTGGTGGATCAGGAGAGGGGATATAGGTAGATGGCTGGCTGGACAGAGCCTACAGCATGTGACAAAACCACATCCAAAATGAGATTAAATACACAGGTTAACTGGAAAGGCCTGAAAACTCTAAGGTCAAACACTGGGAGTAAAATTTTAAAACAAAAGGAAGCATTTCCCCCTTTTAGAGTTGCCGCAACCTTACAAGAAAGGGTAGTGATCCCGTGGTCTATACAGTCCATAGAATTCTCCAGGCCAGAATACTGGAGTGGGTAGCCTTTCCCTTCTCCAGAGGATCTTCCCAACCCAGGGATGGAACCCAGGTCTCCCGCATTGCAGGCTGATTCTTTATCGGCTGAGCCACAAGAGAAGCCCTTATATGTATATACATTGAAGTGAAAGTGTTACTCGCTCAGCTCAGTCGTGTCCAACTCTTTGTGACCCCATGGACTGTATGTAGCCCAGACTCCTCTGTCCAGACTCCTCTGTCCACAGAATTCTCCAGACAAGAATACTGGACTGGATTGCCATTCCCTTCTCCGGGTGATCTTCTCAACCCAGGGATCAAACCCCAGTCTCCCACATTGCAGGCAGATTTCCTACCATCTGAGTTACCAGGTGTGTGTGTATATACACACACACACACATCCATCTATCTGTCAATGAACCTGTTTAGATGGTCTCCATGTCTTGGCTATTGTAAATAGTGCTGCTATGAACATAGGGGTGCATGTGTCTTTTTGACTTGAAGTTTTGTCCAGATATGTGGCTCGGGAGTGGAATTGTTGGATCATATGGCAACTCTACTTCTAGTTATTTGAGGAACATCCATACTGTTCTCCATAGTGAGTGTAGCAATTTACAAACCAACAGTGTACTTCCCTCCAGCATTTGTTATTTGTGGACTTTTTAATGATGGCCATTCTGACTGGTATGAGGTGGTACCTCATTGCAGTTTTGATTTGCATTTCTCTAATAATTTGCAATGTTGAACATCTTTTTGTATGCCTATTGGCGATCTGTATATCTTCTTTGGAGAAATGTTTATTTAGGTCTTCTGCCCATTTTTTGATCTGGTTGGTTGTTTTTCTGTTACTTAGTTGTATCAGCTGTTTGTGTATTTTGGAAACTAAGCCCTTTTTAGTTGCATCATTTGCAAATATTTTCTCCCATTCCCTAGATTGTATTTTCATTTTGTTTATGATTTCTTCTTCTGTGTAAAGTCTTATACAGTTAATTATGTCCCATTTGAATATTTTTGCTTTTATTTCTGTTGTCTTGGGAGATTGACCTAAGAAAACACTGATAGGATTTATGTCAAGGATGTTTTGCTTATATTTGCTCCTAGAAGTTTTATGGTGTAATGTTTTATATTTAAGTCTTTAAGCCACTTTGAGTTCAATTTTGTGTATGGTGTGAGTGTGTAAACCATACTTAATTGGTTTACATGACGTTGTCCAACTTCTCCAACACCACTTGCTGAAGTGACTATCTTTTCCCATTGTATATTCTTGCCTCCTTTGTCAAAGATTAATTGACCATGGGTGTGTGGGTTTATTTCTGGGCTCTCTAATCTATTCCACTGATCCATATGTCTGTGGTTGTGCCAATACCACGCTGAAAAAGGAAATTTTATAATCATAAAAATCTTATTTCATCAAGAATAGAACTCCAAAATATGAGAAGCAGGAATTCCAAAATATGAGAGGGGATGACAGAGAATGAGCTGGTTGGATGGCATCACTGACTCAAAGGACATGAGTTTGTACAAGCTCCGGGAGATGGTGAAGGACTGGGAAGCCTGGTGGGCTGCAGTCCATGGGGTCACAAAAGTGGGACACAATACAAAGAGTCATGAACAACAACAACAAAAGAAGAGATAGATATTTCGACAATAAGAATGGGAAATGTGAATACCCATTCACATCTGGGTGAACTCTCTCCAATAGTGGAGAGAATAGACAGAAGAGCAACAAAGAAATAGAAAACTTGAACAAATTTTTGTAAACTTGGAATAGTAGTGGTTTCTTAAATACGACAGCAAAAACAACCAAAGAAAACAAATAAACTGTACTTCATCGAAAGTAAATATCATCGAAACTAAAACACTTGTGCTTTAAAGAATACCACCAAGAAAGTGAAAAAGACAACCACAGAATTGGGAACAATAATTGCAAATTATATATCTGATAAAGGATTTGTGTTCAGAATACATAAAGAACTCTTGCAACTTCATAATAAAGACAAACACCCCATATAAAATATGAGCACAGGACTTGAAAAGATATTTGTCCAAAGAAGATATACATTGCCAATAAGCATGTGAAAAGATGCTCAGCATCACTCACATTAGAGAAGTGCAAATTAAACCCACAATGAGATGGCTATACTAATAATTACAAAAAAAGAGAAAATAACATGGCTTGAGCAGGATGTGGAGAAATTGGAACCCTTGCACATTGCTGGTAGGATTGTAAAATGGTGCAGCTGCTGTAGAAAACAGCTTGGCAGTTCCTCAAAAAGCTAAACACAGAATTACCATATGACCCAGCAACTCCACTTCTGGGTATATACCCAAGAGAAATGAAAACATATGTCCACATAAAAACTTGTTCACAAATGTTCATCGCGGCATTATTCAAAATCCCTTAAAAGTGGAAACAGTCCAACTGCCCATCAACTGATTAACCGATAAACAAAATGTGGTCTGTCCTTGCAGTGGAATAATTCAGCCAATAAAAGACTGAAGTCCTGACACATGCTATAACATGAGTGAACCATGAAAACATTATGCAAAGTGAAAGAAGCCAGACACAAAAGACCACTTACTACATAATTCCATTTACATGAAATGTTCAAAATAGGCAAATCCACAGAGGCATGAAGGAGATTAGTGGTTCTCAGGGGCCGGAGGAGTATGGAATAGAGTGACTGCTAATGAGTGCAGGGTTCCTTTCAGAGTGCTGACATTGAGCTAAAATGATACGGAGATGGTTGCACCACTCTGTTAACATACTAAAAAAACCATTGAACTGTATACTTTGAAAGGGTGAATGTGATGGTGTGTGAGCTATATCTTAATAAAATTATTGTAAAGAAACTCCACTCTAATAGCAGAAAGTGAAGAGGAGCTAAAGAGCCTCTTGATGAAGGTGAAAGAGGAGAGTGAAGAAGCTGGCTTAAAACTCATCATTCAAAAAACTAAGATCATGGCATCTGGTCCCCTCACTTCATGGCAAATAGATGGGGGGAAAATGGAAACAGTGGCAGATTTTATTTTCTTGGGGTCTAAAATCACTGCTGATGGTGATTGCAGCCATGAAATTAAAAGACGCTTGCTCCTTAGGAGAAAAGCTATGGCAAACCTAGACAGCATACTAAAAAGCAGAGACATCGCTTTGCTGACAAAGGTCTGTATGGTCAAGACCATACAGTAGTCATATGCGGATGTGAGAAAGCGAAAGTGAAAATCACTCAGTTGGGTCCAACTGTTTGTGACCCCATGGACTATACAGTTCATGGAATTCTCCAGGCCAGAATACTGGAGTGGGTAGCCATTCCCTACTCCAGGAGATCTTCCCAACCCAGGGATTGAACCCAGGTCTCCCACATTGCAGGTGGATTCTTTACCAGCTCAGTCACAAGAGAAGCCACTGATGTGAGAGGTGGACCATAAAGAAGGCTGAGCATGGAAGAACTGACGCTTTTGAACTGTGGTGTTGGAGAAGACTCTTGAGAATCCCTTGAGTCAAATCAGTCAATTGTAAAGGAAATCAGCTCTGAATATTCACTGGAAGGACTGATGCTGAAGCTGAAGCTTCAATACTCTGGCTACCTGCTATGAAGAACTGACTCATTGGAAAAGACCCTGATGCTGGGCAAGACTGAAGGCAGGAGGAGAAGGGGACGACATAGGATGAGATGGTTGGATGGCATCATTGACTCAATGGACATGAGTTTGAGCAAAATCTGGGAGATGGTGAAGGACCGGGAAGCCTGATGTGCTGCAGTCCTTGTGGGGGCGGGGTGGATCTCAAAGAGTTGGGCACGACTGAGCAATGGAACAACAATAGTGGGAGATGAGGCTGAGGGTATAGCAGGGGGTGGGGAGGAGGGGGAGGGCCATGTAGGACATTTAAGGGCTAACTACATCTTTATTCTGGGTGAGAACCCTTGATGGGTTTACAGCCAAGAAGTAACTTGATCTGACTTATGTTTGAATGGGACTCTTGTGACTGCAGAGGAAAACAGGCTGGAGGGAGGCAAGGGGAGAAGTAGGGAGGCCAGACTGGAGATTGTTGCAATATCTCAGCTCAGAGAAGTTAACTTACCACAAATATGCAGACGGAAACTCTGGCAGCCTGTCTCCAAAGATGGCCCCAGCGAACACACCTTCTGTGAGTCAGGCCCTTGTTCAGTTCCTCTCGTGAAATGACACTTGCCTGTGGCCAATAGGAGGCGGTAGAATATTATCCTATGCCATCTGAGCTCAGGCAACTTTCATATCTGCAATTGGCAGAGCTCTGAACCGCCATGTTGAGGTCCAGCTATAGTAAGTCACTGACATATGAACGAGTTCTGTTCAGAGAGTGCTTTTGTCAGTCCAATTTGTTCGAAGTCCAATGAAGTTAGCCTAAGTACCCAGCTAACACAATTGGCTATGTGGTACTGTAATGTAATACATTTATAGTACTTTTCCCACAAACAAAACTTTTCACATAGTAAAAAAAAAAAAAAAAAAACACACACAAAAAATAAAACATTTAAAATCTTACAGCATAGTATCTTGCAAGTGTGGTAGTACAGCTATACAATGGCTGGCATCTAGGGGCTGCCATTGAGTGAACAGACAAGAAGAGTTACTGGCTGGAGGAAAGAGAGGAGCTGAAGGATGGTCAAGTGATAGGAGATGGAGGGCGAGCTGCAGTTTCACTGATGCCTGACTTTATGGCCTGGGTTCTGGTTCCTTGTTGGATTCAGTTCTGTCTATCCTCTTGAACAAATGATCCAGCGATGTCTGGGTAGTAGATCTTTTTTTCTTTCTCATCATAGATGACACGGTAGCACTGGATTGCATTCTGAAGGGCTGATGGAACCTTCATGTAAGTGTTCTGTGTTTGGATCTTGTGTCTCAGAAACTGACAGTGTCTCCTCAAATAAAGAAAATCCCCTCGCCATTTCCTGTAGCATGAATCTCTTCGATTCTTCCACTACTTCTTCCTCTTGTCTTTCTTTGTCCTTTCTCTGGGTCTCCGATTTCATCAGGTCATCATTAGTAAGCTCCGCGTTCATATCTATGAAAGTTTGCAACTTACAGGTTCACGTGTAGGGGACTTATGCTATTCTTGGTCGCTCAGTCGTGTCTGACTCTTTGAGACCCCATGGACTGTAGCCCACCAGGCTCCTCTGTCCATGGGATTTCCCAGGCAAGAATACTGGAGTGAGTTGCCATTTCCTCCCCCAGGGGATCTTCACGACCCAGGGATCAAACCCAAGTCTCCTGTGTCTCCTGCGTTGCAGGCAGATTCTTTACCCACTGAGCTATCCACTGAGCCATCCAGGAAGCCCATAGGTGACTTTGTGTACTCCTTGAAACATTAGGCATGGCCCTGTGAAGAGGAGGTTCTATCCCAGTTGGGCCTCCAGATTCAGCGACCATTCGACTGCAATCACCTGAGAGACCATAGGCCTTCCCAGGTGGCACAGTTGGTAAAGAATCTGCCTGCCAATGTGGGAGATGCAGCAGATGCAGGTTCGATCCCTGGGTCGGGAGGATCCCCTGGAGAAGGAAATGGCAATCCACTCCAGTACTCTTGCCTGGAATGTCCCATGGACAGAGCAGCCTGGCGGGCTACACCCCCTGGGGTCACAAAGAATTGGACAAGTCTGAGAGCATACAGACAGACAGAAAGTGAAGTCGCTCAGTCGTGTCTGACTCTGCGACTCCATGGACTGCAGCCCACCAGGCTCCTCAGTCCATGGGACGTTCCAGGCAAGAGTACTGGAGTGGATTGCCATTTCCTTCTCCAGGGGATCTTCCCGACCCAGGGATCGAACCCGGGTCTCCCTTATTGTAGACAGACGCTTTACCGTCTGAGCCACCAGGGAAGTACAGACAGAAAGGAGAGACCATAAGCCAGACCAGCATAAGAACCTCCCAGTTAATCCACATGATTGAAAGATAATTAGTGATTGCTGTTGCTGTAAGTCACTCAGTTTGGGGCCGGTTTGTTTGCCACCACAGGCAACTGAAACGGAAATGTAAACACATAACATCCAATAATTGACTTTAGTGATATTGCTAATAAACTGGCCTAGCAGGTATCACATACAGTCACCTGGAGGGCCCCTTATTTTCTGAGAGGAGAACTGAGATTTGCAGTGCTTTTACTGGGCAATTTTCCCGAATCTGTGACTCCAGAATGACTATAAACATTATTTGCCCCTTATGTATTGTTTAAAAAACTGGTTCTACTAAAATGATTTATGGGCAAACTTCCTTTTTCATCTTGTATACCATATTTCCTGCCTTATGCTTGGTGTTCATTAAACAGATGCTCTTTTCTATATAAAGGGTGAAATGAACTAGGCTTGAAAGCCATTTTAAGGGGGCTCATTATGCTTTGATTTGTTGTTTCGAAACCACAGACACATGGCTATTGAGTTTATAATTCTGAAAAATGAACCAATGGACTCCCAGGAAAAATGGTACCTTGAATACATGGATATTATTTTATTCCATTTGTAAAAAATTAATTCTTATTAACATATAGTTGCTTTACAGTGTTGTGTAAAGCAAAGTGTTTCAGCTATACATACACACACACATGCACAAATACACACACACACACACACACACACACACACACACACCCCTCCTGTTTGGATTTCTTCCCATTTAGGAGCACCATAGAGCACCATGAGCACCATTTAGGAGCACCATAGAGTTCCCTAGCCACACAGTAGGTTCTCATTAGCTGTCTATTTTGTGCTAGTATCAATAGTGTGTATATGTCAATCCCAATCTCCCAGTTCATCCTCCCTCTCTCTGCTTGGTGTCCATACATTTGCTCTCTACGTCTGTGTCTCTATATTTGCTTTGCAGATAAGGTCATCTCTACCATTTTTCTAGATTCCACATATACGTGTTAATATATGATATTCATTTTTCTCTTTCTGTCTTACTTCACTCTATATGACAGCCTCCAGGTCCATTCACGTCTATACAGATGACCCAGTTTTGTTCCTTTTTGTGGCTGAGTAGTATTCCATTGTATATATGAACCACATTTTGAAACTCTACTTAAACTACATGTTATAGGCTGAATTGTGTCCCCTGCCCCCAGGGAGCAGTCATATTTTGAAGTCATAATCCCTTGGTACATTAGAATGTAATTATATTTGGAGATAAGATCCTTAAAGATGTGATTAAGTTAAAATGAAGCCATTGGTAGTAGGTTCGGATCCAATCTGACTGATGTCCTTAGAAGAACAGAAATTTGTACTCAGGGAAAGATGTCAGGGATATGCACAGATAGTGAAAAGACCAAATCTTAAGTGTTTTCGCCAAATACTCACAAATGGTAGCTATGTAGGTGATCAATGTGTTAATTAGGGGTAACATTTCCCAGTTGTACATAATGTGTGTGTATGTGCTCAGTCAAGTCCAACTCTTTATGACCCCGTGGACTATAGCCTGCCAGGCTCCTCTGTCCGTGGGATTTCCCAGGCAATTGCCGTTTCCTCCTCCAGGGGATCTTCCTGACCCAGGGATCAAATCTGCGTTTTATGCATCTCTGGCATTGGCAGGCAGATTCCTTACCACTGTGCCACCTGGGATGCCCCTATAATGTCCCTACATATTAATAAATTAGTAATTCAGTGCTTGGATTTCTCACAAGTGGTCATATCCAAAGCTTCTTAAATGTCACTTAAAATGTTGTCCCCCCAATTCTCACAGCTTCTGATTTTAAATTTTAATTAAGTCTGAATTCAAGGTAATTTAGAGCTTACAGTAATTCATTTCCATTCTCTTGATCCACTCTTCTTTTCATATCCTCACATAATCTCCCTGCACATACACTTGCTCTTAACCTAGAGTAGGTGGGACAAAGTACTGCACTGAAAAGCCAGCTCTTCTTTATATTAATTTATCTTGCCTGAGCTGAGTACATCTGTTCGCCCAGTCTGTCGGCCAGCCGGTTGGCACCAACCCTGGAGAAGAAGGAAGAGAAATCCCAATGTCTAATTCGAATGTTAGTATCACAGATAAATTTTCTGGTATCTTTATAATAATTAAATTATAGGTTTTTCTCTTGGAAGTCATTGAGACTGTTCGAGTGAATTGATAGTGAGTTAAAAAGAAAGTCATTCAGTGGATACAATGCAGCATTATTTTGAGTTAGAAGTGAAGACATCTGCTGATAAGCAAGAATCTTTGGGAGGTCATTTTATCCATTCTTCTACTGGAGAACGTTGACTGTGCCAAGCAATTCAAAATGTGGATCCTATAACTGCCTCTCTTTCAGGTCAGTAGCTGTTATTTGCAATGGCTTTGTACATTGAAATAGACTGTTTGTTCAGCAAAACTAGTAGGAACAACATGCCACTAACCAGTTATTGTATCCCTGATTTATAACATATAAAAGGAGCTGGCTTAGAAGATTCTTTAAAGAATTTTTGCCCCCAAAGCATACAAATATACAGATTCCTTTAGCACCTTTGCAGAATTGATCAACTAACAACTACAGAGGCAAATCAAATGCCCTGTGAAAGGCAAAATGGCTTGATTTCCCTGAAACTGGGAGCTTTGGGGGACATACCCCAAAAAGATTCAAATTCCTCTCCTGAGATACAGCAGGCACAGTAGGCAGGATGTCTGTCCTCTGAAAGATGTTTACATTCTGTTGCCGAGAACTTGTGACAAGGTTAGGCTGCATGGCAAAGGCTGCAAATGGAATAAAGGTTGTCAAGTCAGCAGACCTTGAGATGCAGAGAGGATCTTGGTTTACTGGATGGGTCCAGTGTAATTATAAGGATCCTTAAATGGGGGAAAAGGAAGCAGAGAGAGAGGAAACCAAAGAGGTAGAAATATGAGAAGGATTTGACTCGATGGTGCTTGAGTTGAAGACCCAGGAAGGGCTCACAAGCCAGGAATGCAACATCCCCTAGAAGCTGGAAACCAGAAAGAATACAACCCTGGGGACTCCTTGATTTTAGACCAGTGAGACCCAGGGATTGAACTCATATCTCTTATATTGCCTGCTACCTCAGTGCAGGAGATGTAAGATATGTGAGTTTGATCCCTGATTCAGGAAGATCCCCTGGAGGAGGGCATGGCAACCCACTCCAGTATTGTTGCCTGGAGAATCCCACGGATGGAGGAGCCTGGTAGGCTATGGTTCATAGGGTCACAAAGAGTCAGACATGATTGAAGCAACTTAGCACACAGCACAGAGACCCCTCCTAGACTTCTGACTTAAGGATGGTAAAATAATCCACGTGTGTTGTTTTAAGCCACTAAGCTGGTGACGATTTGTTACTGCAGCCATAGGAAGTTCATCAGCAGGAAAGCTGAATTCTGCCTCTTCTTGAAATTTTCCCATGGAATTTAAGAAAGAGCATCTTAAGAAATGCTGCTGTAGGTGGATATCATAGGAAATGCTTCTTGATAGAGCCCTGCCTCCCTTTCCTGTTGCATCTTCACCCCAGGCTTCCACCTACTGCCTGTGGTTAGGGGTCCTGAAACCACTGTATTTCATCCATCTTCAGTGCACCTTTGGGGGTTTGAAAGGATCACCCTTCCTTTTGTGGCACCACCCTCCTTCAGATCAGTCACTCAGTCGTGTCCAACTCTTTGCGACCCCATGAATCACAGCACGCCAGGCCTCCCTGTCTATCACCAACTCCCGGAGGTCACTCAGACTCACATCCATCAAGTCAGTGATGCCATCCAGCCATCTCATCCTCTGTCGTCCCCTTCTCCTCTTGCCCCCAATCCCTCCCAGCATCAGAGTCTTCTCCAATGAGTCAACTCTTTGCATGAGGTGGCCAAAGTACTGGAGTTTCAGCTTTAGCATCATTCCTTCCAAAGAAATCCCAGGGCTGATCTCCTTCAGAATGGACTGGTTGGATCTCCTTGCAGTCCAAGGGACTCTCAAGAATCTTCTCCAGCATCACAGTTCAAAAGCATCAATTCTTCGGCGCTCAGCCTTCTTCACAGTCCAGCTCTCACATCCATACATGACCACAGGAAAGACCATAGCCTTGACTAGGCGAACCTTTGTTGGCAAAGTAATGTCTCTGCTTTTGAATATGCTATCTAGGTTGGTCATAACTTTCCTTCCAAGAAGCAAGCGTCTTTTAATTTCATGGCTGCAGTCACCATCTGCAGTGATTTTGGAGCCCAGAAAAACAAAGTCTGACACTGTTTCCACTGTTTCCCCATCTATTTCCCATGTAGTGATGGGACCAGATGCCATGATCTTCGTTTTCTGAATGTTGAGCTTTAAGCCAACCTTTTCACTCTCCACTTTCACTTTCATCAAGAGGTTTTTTTAGTTCCTCTTCACTTTCTGCCATAAGGCTGGTGTCATCTGCATATCTGAGGTTATTGATATTTCTCCCAGCAATCTTGATTCCAACTTGTGTTTCTTCCAGTCCAGCGTTTCTCATGATGTACTCTGCATATAAGTTAAATAAGCAGGGTGACAATATACAGCCTTGACGTACTCCTTTTTCCTATTTGGAACCAGTCTGTTGTTCCATGTCCAGTTCTAACTGTTGCTTCCTGACCTGCATACAGATTTCTCAAGAGGCAGATCAGGTGGTCTGGTATTCCCATCTCTTTCAGAATTTGCCACAGTTTATTGTGATCCACACAGTCAAAGGCTTTGGCATAGTCAATAAAGCAGAAGTAGATGTTTTTCTGAAACTCTTTTGCTTTTTCCATGATCCAGCAGATGTTGGCAATTTGATCTCTGAGTCCTCTGCCTTTTCTAAAACCAGCTTGAACATCAGGAAGTTCACGGTTCACATATTGCTGAAGCCTGGTTTGGAGAATTTTGAGCATTACTTTACTAGCGTGTGAGATGAGTACAATTGTGCGGTAGTTTGAGCACTCTTTGGCATTGCCTTTCTTTGGGATTGGGATGAAAACTGACCTTTTCCAATCTTGTGGCCACTGCTGAGTTTTCCAAATTTGCTGGCATATTGAGTGCAGCACTTTCACAGCATCATCTTTCAGGATTTGAAATAGCTCAACTGGAATTCCATCACCTCCACTAGCTTTGTTCGTAGTGATGCTTTCTAAGGCCCACTTGACTTCACATTCCAGGATGTCTGGCTCCAGGGTGTGGTCTGCTGGAGAAGGGAATGGCAAACCACCCTCCTTAGCACATGTTTATTAACACACTTAACCTGCAATAGCCAAATGACTTCCTTCTTGTCTTTCTTACTCTGTTAGGAAAGACGACTTGTTCTTTTGAGAGCCACTGGCTCTCACCACCTCTTGAGAGCCAGTGGCCACCACAAAGCAATTATTCTTTTATACTTGACACATTGTATTGAGTACCAATGATATACCAAACACAGAGCAAGTATTCAGTGAATGTTTACTGTAGATAAAGTAAAATATCTGAGCATTTTAGGTCAAACTGTGATTGACTTTATTCTTTATTCTGTTC
Organism: Tragelaphus eurycerus; assembly: GCA_935064755.1. NCBI lineage: Eukaryota > Metazoa > Chordata > Mammalia > Artiodactyla > Bovidae > Tragelaphus > Tragelaphus eurycerus. Next base: position 1,237,188 of record CAKXYN010000222.1, on the reverse strand, counting down.
AGTGTTCCTTACTTAAGGACTCAGGGCAAATTTGTTTCAGAGTTGAGTTAGGAGAATCTTATCTTGCACAGGGAAGCGGTGTAATAGCGTTATTAAGAGGACAGCTTTGCAATTACACTGAAGTTAGCTTGTGAAAATCTGGGCAACTCCCCATTTAGCAGTACTGTGATCTTGGGCAGCTTATACCATTCAGTTCTCAGTTTGCCTATATGCAAAATGGGGATAATAATAATTTGTGGCACAAAGATTTTTGTGAGAACTAAATAAAATAATACAAAAGTACTAAAAGAGTATACATACAGGGGTTATAGTTATTATTATACTGGTTTATAGTTAGTATCAGAATATCTTGTGCTTTACTTTTGGCCTTAATTGCTGGGAAACTTCAATGTCACACATGATCATTTCTTGTAATTTTTCTCAGACTGCATGTTTGTGCTCACAATTTGTTTAAATCCTCCCCCATTTGTTAAGAAAGGTCTTCCCACTGTTGGGCATACACACTGAGGAAACTGGAATTGAAAGAGACACGTGTACCCCAATGTTCATCACAGCACTGTTCATAATAGCCAGGACATGGAAGCAACCTAGATGTCCATCAGCAGATGAATGGATAAGAAAGCTGTGGTACATATACACAATGGAGTATTACTCAGCCATTAAAAATAATACATTTGAATCAGTTCTAATGAGGTGGATGAAACTGGAGCCTATTATACAGAGTGAAGTAAGCCAGAAAGAAAAACACCAATACAGTATACTAATGAATATATATGGGATTTAGAAAGATGGTAATGATAACCCTGTATGCGAGACAGCAAAAGAGTCACAGATGTATAGAACAGTCTTTTGGACTCTGTGGGAGAGGGAGAGGGTGGCATGGTCTGGGAGAATGGCATTGAAACATGTATATTATCACATGTGAAAAGAATCGCCAGTCCAGGTTCAATGCGTGATACAGGGTGCTCGGGGCTGGTGCACTGGGATGACCCAGAGGGATGGGATGGGGAGGGAGGTGGGAGGGGGGATCAGGATGGGGAACACATGTACACACGTGATGGATTCATGTCAATGTGTGGCAAAACCAATACAATATTGTAAAGTAAAATAAGTAAATAAAACTGAAAAAAAAAGACAGGTCTTTTGTGTTTTATTTGTATTAGGTTTAAGTTACCTCAAATATTTTCTGTATCTATGCAGAGTATAAATAATTAACCTGAAAAATATCTACAACACTGGAAGGTTGGTAGCTATTTGTTTAATTGGGGCCCTAGTGGAGGTAAAATGAAAGAAGGGTATTTAAATTGCTATGGTGACAAACCTCCTTTTGAAAATGCCCCAAATGCAATTAACATTTTTTTCAAGTTCATGAATTACAGAACACAGTGTTTGTATTCATTTGCCAGGATTGTTGTAACAAAATACCACAGATGGGCTTAAGGTGAAGTAGCTCAGTCGTGTCCGACTCTTTGCAACCCCATGGACTATAGCTTGCCAGGCTCTTCCATCCATGGGATTTTCCAGGCAAGAGTACTGGAGTGGGGTGCCATTTCCTTCTCCAGAGGAACTTCTCGACCCAAGGATCAAACCCAGGTCTCCCGAATTGTAGGCAGACGCTTTACCATCTGAGCCACCAGGGAAGTCTATCAAATGGGCTTGGACAACAGAAATTTGTGGTCTCATGGTTTTGGAGGCCAGAAGTCTTGAGATCAAGGTGACAACAGAGCTGAGTCCTTGCTGAGGGAGAGCTGGGTCAGTGCTTCTCTCCTGGCTTCTGGTGGTTGGCTGGTGTTTGGGGCATGCCTTAGCTTAGAAGCATCACGCCAGTCTCTGCCTTCCTGTTCTCATAGTGTTCTCCATGTGTGACTCTGTCTCTATGCTTAAATTCTCCCTTTTTCTAAGGACGCCGGTCATTTTGGATTAGGACTCATCCTAATGACCTCACCTTGACTTGAGTATCTCTGCAGGGACCCTATGTCCAAATAAGCTGTTTGAGGTATTGGAATTTAGGACATCTGCCTTTTTTGGGCTTCCCTGCTGGCTCAGGAGACATAACAGGCTCGGGGTTCGATCCTTGGGTCAGGAAGATCTCCTGGAGGAGGGCATGACAACCCACTCCAGTATTCTTGTCTGGAAAACCCCATGGCCAGAGGATTCTGGACGGCTGCAGTCCATGGGGTTGCCTAGAGTTGGACATGACTAAAGTGACTTAGCACATATGCATGCATATCTTTTTTTAGGGAGGACGGAATTCAACCCCAAATAGTGTTCTTGGATTAGAAATATTGACAAAGCTTGAATATTTGGCTTCTGGTAAGTTAGCTTTGTTCATTTTCTTTTGATTCCTCATATATTAAAAAAAATTTTTATGTGGCCACTCTGGGTATTAGTTGCAGCATGCAGGATCTAGTTCCCTAACCAAGTATAGAGCCTGGGACGCCCCCTGCATTGGGAGCTTGGAGTCTTACCCACTGGAGTGCAGGCAAGTCCCATCTTTGTTCTTATTTCTAGTGTAGAAAGAGGGTTGATCTTTTCACCCCTCAACTCTTTAACAAGAGCCTGCTTTGGCTTCAATTTCCTCTGGTATAACTACCAAGTTATGGATGAGATGGTCTCTGAGTATCTTTCTTGCCCCGACATACAATGTCTCTATGAACAGATTGGATAGTAACACACATTTATGAAACACTCTACAGTTTACTCAGCACTCTCAGGGGTCTTTGGCTCCTATGAGAACCACGTGAGGTAGCTATTATTATCTTCTCTACCTTAGAGGTACAGAGAAATAAGTCATTTGCCCAGGTTCACACTGCTGGTAACTGCCATCTCCTGAGATCTAGTGCTGGGCTCATTCTTCTATTACTCAGCTTCAAATTTTATGAATAGAGCCATACGGTGTTTCAGGAAATTAATATCTGTATCTTATAGTAATAATTAATGCCATGATTTAAATTTTCTTCAGAATGCCAGAAAATGGCATTTGACCCACTGGCTTAACACACAAGAACACTTAAAAAAATAAACCCTTTTTGTGATCTTAATAGTGGGTTGGCAAAAATTGAAATATCACACACTACCACCTTCCAGACATTGTACAAAAGTGAATCATTTAGGGTTATCAGCAATTATCTCCACTATGAATATCATTCCTTAGAGAAAAGAGATTTATTAGGGCCAGTGGATTTAAATGTTCAGTTAATTTATTTTCAAGGCTTGAGGAACCAACTGGTGTATTTCTACTTAGTAAAAAATAAAAGGTAGGAAAAGCTCATGTAATTGTGAGTGTCTGAGAAAAATACTGAGAATTAAAGGGGAATGCCAACCCAATTTTTATTCTATGAAATCTGCTCTTGTTGATTTTACTGGATGCTTTTAAGAATAAAAGTAGGCAAACTGCTACTTTTATTGAAGGCAGGAGGAGATGGGGATGGCAGAGGATGAGATGGTTGGATGGCATCACCGACTCAATGGACATGAGTGTGAGCAAACTCTGGAAGATGGTGAAGGTCAGGGGAGCCTGGTATGCTACAGTCCATGGGATCCCAAAGAGTCCACGGGGTCCAACTTCCAAAAAGTTGGACATGACTGAATGACTGAACAACAAGAAAGCAAACTGCTTTTAGTCCACTGAATGCTGGGTAACCCAAGGCCATTGCATTTTCATTCTAAAATTAACCATGGTGTCCATCATCAAATTACTAGCCCCTACCAGATGCAATACAGGCTTCCCCAGTGGCTCAATGTAAAGAATCTGCCTGCCCGTGCAGGAGACACAGGTCTGACCTCTGGGTTGGGAAGATCCCTTGCAGAAGGAAATGGTAACCCACTCCAGTTTTCTTGCCTGGAGAATCCCATGGACAGAGGAGCCTGGAGGGCTACAGTCCATGGGGTCCCAAAAGGATTGGACACAACCTAGGGACTAAACAGCAACAGCAATGAGATGCACGGTCCATTCCAGGTACAATGTGAGGTGTAAATGTGGGTGGTGAAGGGTCTTGAGTCAAGGGCTTTGGTTAGCAGTCATGGAGGAGTAAAGCCCCCACCGTGGCATGGGGCGTGGGTGCTGTCCACTCAATGTATGGTAGGGCTTTCAAGAAGGGGGAGTTTCCTGGGTGCTTTCAGGGTGGTAGTGGATATTTCATCTCATGGAGTGTCAATTGAGAGCTTCTTTTTTTTTTTCAATGATTTTTTAAAAAAAGACCTTTTAATCTTATATTGGTGTATATAGCCAGTTAACACAGTTCTGACAGTTGTGGGTAGACTGCAAAGGGACTCAGTCATACATATGCATGTATCCATTCTCCCCCAAACTCCCCTCCCATCTAGGCTAACACTGAGCAGAGTTCCCTATGCTGTACACTAGGTCCTTGGTGGTTATCCATTTTTAAGTTTAGCAGTGTGAACATGTCCATCCCAAACTCCCTAACTATCCCTACCCTCACCTTTCCCCCCGGTAACCATAAGTTTATTCTCTGAAATCTATGAGTCGATTTCCATTTTGTACATAAGTTCATTTGTATCATTTATTTTTGGATTCTGCATGTAAGGGCTATTATATGATATTTCTCTCTCTTTGTCTGACTTACTTCACTCAGTATGACTCTTAAAGGATAGTGGGATTTTAGGAAGATGAGCTATGTCAAGGAGCGGTAACTAATTTGTTGTTCAGTGGCTAAGTCATGTCCAGCTCTTTGAGACCCTGTGGACAGCAGCAGGCCAGGCTTCCCTGTCTTCCGTTATCTCCGGAGTTTGCTCAGATTTATGTCCATTGAGTGCATGATGCTATCTAACCATCTCATCCTCTAATAACTAATATTTATTGAGTTTCAACTATCCACCAGGCATTGTGCTAAGGATTTGGTACATTAGAAAAACATATCTCAGATAAGTCTGAAGTCAGGGCTTGAGTCTTGGAAACTGACTTCTGCTTCACTCATTCTCATGATAATTCCTTGGGAATGGGTTGCTGTGTATCTGTTACCTGCATGTGGTGGGTGGGCCGGCCAATCCGTGTGTAGCTTCAGCCAATAGATGATGCGGAGGGAAGGAGTCCAAAGGCATAGGGAATTCTTCCCATGTGGGAATCGTCACTCTGCAAAAATAACCCTACCTACCATCGCTGGCCAATAGTCAGAGACCAGAGGGAATGTCCCCGTGATGAACAAAGCTCGGAACCGGCACATGGCCGAGACCTGTGCGGCTTCTCAAAGCGGGATGTTGAGGAAGAGATGTGTGTGCATGCGCACTAAGGTGCTTCAGTCGTATCCGCCTCTTTGTGACCTTATGGACTATAGCCCACCAGGCTCCTCTGTCCATGGGATTTTCCAGGCCAGAATACTAGAGTGGGTGACCATGCCCTCCTCAACGGGATCTTCCTGACCCAAGGATTGAACTCACATCTCTTCTGCCTCCTTCCTTGGCAGGGGGGTTCTTTACCACCAGCATCACCTGGGAAAACCCAAGGAAGGGACGGTAGTAGCTGTTTTATCTTTGGAACATGCAAGTCTGAGGGAATGACCAGGCCGAGAGGTGGTTAGAAAACTGAGAGCTGGGGGACGTCCCTGCCAGTCCAGTGGTTAACACACTAAGCTTCCTCTGCAGGAGGCACAAGTTCAATCCCTGTTCAGAGAACTAAGATTCTGCATGCCTTATGTGGCCAAAAAGTAGAGAAAAAAAACCCCAATAACTGGAATTATGAGACATTCAACAAGGTGGCTAAAAAGCTATCCTAAAGAAGAAAAAGGACAGTCCAATAGAGAAGCTGATAATGCAGTGAGTTTTATCCTGCCTTTTACATGATGGCTTCTGATGGCATAAATTTCTTATCCTTTCTTTGGTGACATCAGTCTGTGATTCTTCATGCTGGTGTGGTGGTTCTCACCGATGGGCTCCTGGACCAATAGCCTCAGCATCATGTAAGGAACTTGTAAGAAATGTAGCTTCTGAGCCAGCACCCAGACCTAAGGCACTGGATATTTTAGGGGTGGGACCCAGGCATCCCTGCTGTAACAAGTTCTCCAGGTGTTCTCATGGAGTCTCCCTTGCGTTTGAGAAGCAGGTTGCTAGAGTAACATCTGCAAGTCCAGGAGGTGTTGAATGTGGAGACCTTGGCATGAACTCTTTTCTTTACCTCTGAATAAACTCAGTAGCAGTTATGCCTAAGATATGAGTACTATCATTTCAACTTGGTGTTGTTTGGAATGAAAACATCTCTTCCTGTGTCCTTGGCAACATTGAAAGACACTATGTGCAATTACCATCACTGTGTACAAGGCACGAGGCACAATTACTCAATGTGCATTGAGTCGATGTGGCACCACAAAGTGGGGTCATGCATGCGTGCCAAGTCACTTCAGTTGGTATGGTATCACCGACTCAATGGACTTGACTTTGAGCAAGCTCCGGGAGATGGTGGACAGGGAAGCCTGGCGTGCTGCAGTCTAAGGGGTTGCAAAGAGTCAGACACGACTGAGTGACTGAACAGCAACAACATGTGCAATTAGAAAAAGTATCAGTTTATAAAATTATAAGTCACAGTAAACATCGTTTTTTATTTTTTTGAGACAGGGAGGCACCTTGGGAAATTGTGTGTATGTTAATTGTGGCCTGCGGCTTCTGGTGACATGTTTTATTTTGCAGGCCTGTACATCTTTTATTAGAAACAGGATCTTTTTGTTACCGTTTGCTGCCCCGGGAGTTTTAAAAGAACTGATTTTCTGTCAGAAGAGATTGGAATCAATTGCAGTCTTCCCTTCTCGATAGTGCTAAAACATTTATTTAAGAGTTTAGCTGCTCGCCTGGCCTTATCTGTATTCTGAACCACTTGTCCAGTGAAATAAAATTCATTCATGCCTTTGCTCTCTGTGTTATTGACAAAGCACACACTTTATGTGACTCAAAGCCAGGATCCTGTCTTCTGGGAAAACTTCTCTCTAAACTTGTCTGAAAGAATTATTTTATGACACTTTTTTTTTCGAGCCAGTTCCAGAACACTTGAGTGAAAAATTCTAGGGGCAGAGGGGAAACAGGAGAAGGGCCTCCATGGATGATTGGAAAAGGCCAATAAGGGAAAATGAGAGATTCCTTTTCCTGACCTGGGTTCTTTATCGAAATATCAGGGATAAACAAACAGTTTTCTGGGGGGTAATGATATCTGTGTATTGCCCCTTCTAGCATTTGTAGATATGATGGCATTTTGAATACAGTGATATAAAAGGATAGAGTTAATAGAGACACAGGCGTAGAGAATGAACTTGTGGACCCAGGGGAAGGGGAGGGTGGGATGAATTGGGAGATTAGGTTTGACATAAATATACTACCATGTATAAAAAAGATAGCTGGTGGAAATCAGCTGTATAGCACAGGAGCTCAGCCTGGTGCTCTGTGATGACCTAGAGGGTTGGGATGGGGGGTGGGAGGGACGCTCAACAAGGAGGGGATAAATGAATATTTATGGCTGATGCATGCTGTTGTGCAGCAGAAACCAACACATTATAAAACAATTATCTTCCAATTAAAAATAAATTTAAAAAACCAACATTTACTAACATTTTCAGCTAAAACATTAAAAGGATAGAGCTTTCTTTCTTAAAGATATTTGTTCATCAGATAATAATGTATTCTTGGCTTCATTTGTTGCATAGTTACTGTGTATTGAGAACTTCAGAGTGTTTCTAATCTGAAAAGGTCCATATAGTGAAAGCTTGGTTTTTCCAGTAGTCATGTAGAGATGTGAGAATTAGCCCATCACAATATTGTAAAGTAATTACCCTCTAATTAAAAATAAAAATTAAAAAAAAGCTGAGCACAGAAGACTCGATGCTTTTGAATTGTGGTGCTGGGGAAGACTCTTTAGAGTCTTTTGGACTGCAAAGAGATCATACCAGTCAATCCTAAAGGAAATCAACCCTGAATATCCATTGGAAGGACTGATGCTGAAACTGAAGTTGAAGCTCCAGTACTCCACTGGAGTAGAATCATTGGTAAAGACTCCGATTCCGGGAACGATTGAGGGCAAGAGGAGAAGGGGACGACCGAGGATGAGGTGGTTATATGGCGTCACCGACTCAATGGACAGGAGTCTGAGCAAGCTCTGGGAGTTGGTGATGGACAGGGGAGCCTGGTGTGCTGCAGTCCAGGGGGTCAGGAAGAATCAGACATAACTTAGAGACTGAACAACACCGACCTAAAAAGCCACCTCACAAAGCAAATATTCCCATTTTACAAGTTAGTAAACTAATGGAGACTCATGGTAAACAGGGCTGCAGGGTTTGGCCCTGACTCTACCTGGCTGTAAGGAGGCTTTTTCTAATGTACCACCCTGGGGAAAGAGCAACTCCATGCTATACAGGAAAGCTGGTCCCTTCTCTTCACAGACACCTGGAAAATAGATTTCCTTAGTCACCTTGAGGAGAGATTACAGCACACACTCCAGGTGAGGAGTGAGGACTCGAAGCTCCTGTTTGAAGTCCCTGGCTCATCAGGGTGACATCCTTAATGTCGGGCAGAAAAGAAAGTTAGGATCTTAAAACTCTTTGTTAGAAGACAAACCAAAAAGTAATTGGTTCTTAAAAATGTAATTGAATGATGTGCTTGAAAGTAAACCCCTGGCTAACAATATTTTCTTGTGTTTTGGATCAAAAAATCCTGCCCCTGTTCAAGTATTTTTTAAACCAGCAAAGACGACCTGATGTATTGGTCAGTGTGGGTACTGATGCGTGTGACTGTTTGCTGTGGGATGAATGCTTCTCTCCCTACTCCAAATTCTTAAGCTGAAGCTCTAACCTCCAACATGATGTATTAGGAGATGGGGACGGTAAAGCATCTGTCTACAATGTGGGAGACCCGGGTTCGATCCCTGGGTTGGGAAGATCCCCTGGAGAAGGAGATGACAGTCCACTCCAGTACTATTGCCTGGGAAATCCCACGGACAAAGGAGCCTGGTAGGCTACCGTCCATGGGGTCGCAAAGAGTCGGACACGACTGAGCGACTTCACTTCATATCTTAAGGATGGAGCACTTACGAATGGGACTAATACCCTCATAATAAGAGATGTGAGAGAGATGGTTTCTGTCTATCTATCATGTGAAGACACAGCTTGAAGGCAGCCATCCACCAACCAAGAAGAAGCTCTTCATCAAGACACCCAATCTGCTGGCACCTTGATCTTGAACTTCTCAGCCTCCAGAACTGTGAGAAGTAAATGTTACTTAATGGTTTATGGTATTAATAATACTGGTTATGGTATTTTCTACAGCAGCACATAAAGAAGGCTGAGGGCTAAACAATTGATGCTTTTGAACTGTGCTGCTAGAGAAGATTCTTGAGAGTCCCTAGGGCTGCAAGGAGATCCAACCAGTTCATCCTAAAGGAAATCAACCCTGAATATTCATTGGAAGGACTGACGCTGAAGCTGAAACTCCAATACTTTGACCACCTGACATGAAGAGCCCACTCATTGGAATAGACCCTGTTCCTGGGAAATATTGAAGGCAGGAGGAGAAGAGGGTGACAGGGGATGAGATGGTCAGATGGCATCACCAACTCAATGGATATGAGTTTGAGCAAACTCTGGGAGATGGTGAAGGCCAGGGAAGCCTGGCCTGCTGCAGTCCATGGGGTTGCAAAGAGCTGGACATGACTTAGTGACTGAACAGCAGCAGCCCCAACTAAGACAGTGCTCATAAGACAAAGGATTTAGAATGAGAGGTGCCCAGCACATTGCGAATATCATCTCCTTGGTTTCTGAAGAGCATTCCAACAGAAGCACTTTGTAAATGGAGCAGGCTGCTAAACATAGCTGCAGAAAATTATCAGCATCTGTCAGATAATTAAGTGCTGTTCAGAAATTACATTAGGCTAGTGGCATCTAGCTAAGAGATCTGAAAAAGCGAGGTAGAATTCATCTCCTCACAGTTGAAGGAGAAACCCGTTGTGTCTCCACCTGCAAGAATCTACTGTTCACCCAGTAAAGGATGTGCAGATGACCCCGCCAGAGCTTGGGGCCCACAGCTTATGCCGAGTCACTTACTTCTCTCTGACATCCAGAGAGCTGTCTCCTTGATGCTGACCTTCACCCGTATCCTGGGCCTTCTCTTTGCCTAGCCTCTCTAGCTGACACCAGGACTTTTTGTCCTCAGCTCACCAAGTCTAGGACTGCTCGTCAGGCTTTCTTATTGGGGCCACTCTTCCTTGAATGTCAAGAATAATTTTCCACCTTCTGATCTTCTCCTTCGTATAGTATCTTTGCAGGTAGTCTTTGCTGGTCATGACCCAGGCCTGACCCAAATCCACCCATGCCTTGGGGAGGTCCATTGGTTTTTTTGGGACCAAGGATTCAGGAGGGTTCTTCACCCTTACCTGAATCTTCAGGGACTCTTACCTCTGGAAATGATGCGGTGTTGAGAGTCTACTGGACTGAGGAGTGAGAAAGGGGAAGCCAAGCAGATCCCTAAAACTAAGGGTGGACCAATTGCAAAGGAGAAGACCCAGAATAAGATAAGCAGAGGAGGGCTGGCTGAGAAAGTAGGGCAGGTCTGGAATTTGCCCGGAATAAGAAATACTTTCTCCCAGCTGTGACACAGCAACTGCTTAGTTTATAGAAGCAGGTGTGAGCTCAGTCATGCCAGGTATGGGGCTTATGATCCCAAGCTACACCTTGTACAGCTACAAGTGTGTGATGGGTTTAAAAAGACAAACAAACCAGAACCAAAACCAGGAAAACGTTATACCACTCTTTCCCTCTGGCGATTCTTTCCTGTTAGTGGAGGTGCTGAAGACAGACCCCTTTAGCCGGCTGCTCAGAAGTAAGTAGCTGGAGGTGTTTTGATGTCAAAACAACCCAAGGAGGCAAAAGAGAACTTTTGAATCCCAGCTAAGGCAAGGCAGGTGATTTTAAAATGAATATGCTGGGACTTCCCTGGTGGTTAAGAATCTACCTTGCAACACAGGGAACGTGGGTTTGATCCCTGGTCAGGGAACCAAGATCCCATATGTGGCAGAGCAGCTAAGCCCACATACTGCAACTAGTGAGTCCATGCCCCCAGAGCCCGTGTGCCGCAAGTAGAGAGTCTGTGAGCTGCAATGAAAGACCCTGCAGGGCATGATGACAATCCCACGTGCTGCAACCAAGACCCCATGCCGCCAAGTAAATATTTTAAAAAATTAAGAATAAAATGAAAATGCCAATCAGTGGCTATGTTTAAAGTTATGTTTTAGGTAAGTGTAGAAAAGCTAAAAGTGAGAAAAGAAGCTAATTGAAACTTAGATTTGGTTTAAAGGCTCTTCTAAAGGAAAAGTTTATATAACACAAAAATTATAAATAGAAAACTTTCTTTAAAGTAGAAAACTGTTCTTAGGCAACAAAGCCACACGCAGTTTAAGCCTGGTTTTGTTGTTCTTGTTGTTTTCCTCGCTAAGTGATGTCCAACTCTTTTGTGACCCCATGGACTGTAGCCTGCCAGGCTCCTCTGTTCGTGAGATTTCCCAGACAAGAATACTGGAGTGGATAGCCATTTCCTTCTTCAGGGGATCTTCCCCACCTAGGGATCGAACTCATGTCTCCTTTTGCCACTTACTAAATGCGTGATTTTAGATAAGTCCTTCTCTGTAAGTCTTGTTTCATTTTCCCAAGAAAATATAAACTTTGTGTATTCCGGATAACAAAGATGAAATGATAAAAGATAAGGAAACAGCTGGTTCAGCCTGTCGCTTAGAGCAAGTATACAATTTTCTGATGGCAGGCTCTCAAATGAAGCGGTTTACACCTGATCTTCTGTTAGGCCAAAGGGTTGGGAGTGCATGGGGCAGTAAATATGCAGGAAAACTGGCTTTTGCCAAATTTTTGCTTATCCTTTTGTTGCATCAGAGGCCAAATGATGAAGAGGGAGTGTCCTCATTGACCTACGTACTGTATCTGGCACTTCCGTCAAAGCTAGGTGACTCCCTCCCTCTATATTAGCAAATATGAAAAACAGGTTTCTCCAATCTATCCCTGGGATCATATGCGCAGAGAAGCCAGAGAGACTGAGGAACAGCCACACAAGCTGTTGCCTCTTTATGAAACACCCACTGGGAGAAATAATCAGTCTGTGAGAGTTAATAAGCCTTTCTCTTATCAAGAAATACAAAGAATCAAGGAGGATCTGGGAGACTATTTAGAGGACCCAGAAAACTATATTAGAGCTTTTAAAGGTGTTAATCTGCCTTATGACCTCACTTGGAAGGATGTGATGTATATCTTGGGACAAACGTTGACTCCCGAGTCAAAGACTCGAGTTTTGGGAAAAGCGGTTGCTTATAGAGATGAATGGCTTGGTAATGAATCAGTAGGGAAGAGGGAGAACGAGATAGCAGCCCTCCCCACTGGGAATCAGGCAGTCCCAACTATAGAACCAGACTGGGACTACAACACAGCTAAAGGAAGATGGGATCAGAGTCATTTTTTTAGATGTATTCTTGAAGGACCATGAACTCCTTATTGCCAAATTCAGACTTAAATTGAAGAAAGTAGGGAAAACCACTAGACCATTCAGGTATGACCTAAATCAAATCCCTTATGATTATACAGTGCAAGTGAGAAATAGATTTAAGGGCTTAGATTGATAGATAGAGTGCCTGATGAACTATGGAATGAGGTTCGTGACATTGTACAGGAGACAGGGATCAAGACCATCCCCATGGAAAAGAAATGCAAAAAAGCAAAATGGCTGTCTGGGGAGGCCTTACAAATAGCTGTGAAAAGAAGAGAAGCAAAAAGCAAAGGAGAAAAGGAAAGATATAAACATCTGAATGCAAAGTTCCAAAGAATAGCAAGGAGAGATAAGAAAGTCTTCTTCAGCGATCAATGCAAAGAAATAGAGGAAAACAACAGAATGGGAAAGACTAGGGATCTCTTCAAGAAAATCAGAGATACCAAAGGAACATTTCATGCAAAGATGGGCACGATAAAGGACAGAAATGGTATGGACCTAACAGAAGCAGAAGATGTTAAGAAGAGGTGGCAAGAATACACAGAAGAACTGTACAAAAAAGATCTTCACGACCCAGATGATCATGATGGCGTGATCACTGACCTAGAGCCAGACATCCTGGAATGTGAAGTCAAGTGGGCCTTAGAAAGCATCACTACGAACGAAGCTAGTGGAGGTGATGGAATTCCAGTGGACCTATTCCAAATCCTGAAAGATGATGCTGTGAAAGTGCTGCACTCAATATGCCAACAAATTTGGAAAACTCAGCAGTGGCCACAAGATTGGAAAAGGTCAGTTTTCATCCCAATCCCAAAGAAAAGCAATGCCAAAGAATGCTCAAACTACCACACAATTGTACTCATCTCACACGCTAGTAAAGTAATGCTCAAAATTCTCCAAGCCAGGCTTCAGCAATATGTGAACTGTGAACTTCCTGATGTTCAAGCTGGTTTTAGAAAAGACAGAGGAACCAAAGATCAAATTGCCAACATCCACTGGATCATGGAAAAAGCAAGAGAGTTCCAGAAAAACATCTATTTCTGCTTCATTGACTATGCCAAAGCCTTTGACTGTGTGGATCACAATAAACTGTGGAAAATTCTGAAAGAGATGGGAATACCAGACCACCTGATCTGCCTCTTGAGAAATTTGTATGCAGGTCAGGAAGCAACAGTTAGAACTGGACATGGAACAACAGACTGGTTCCAAATAGGAAAAGGAGTACGTCAAGGCTGTATATTGTCACCCTGTTTATTTAACTTCTATGCAGAGTACATCATGAGAAACGCTGGACTGGAAGAAACACAAGTTGGAATCAAGATTGCTGGGAGAAATATCAATAACCTCAGATATGCAGATGACACCACCCTTATGGCAGAAAGTGAAGAAGAACTAAAAAGCCTCTTGATGAAAGTGAAAGTGGAGAGTGAAAAGGTTAGCTTAAAGCTCAACATTCAGAAAACGAAGATCATGGCGTCTGGTCCCATCACTTCATGGGAAATAGATGGAGAAACAGTGGAAACAGTGTCAGACTTTCTTTTTCTGGGTTCCAAAATCACTGCAGATGGTGACTGCAGCCATGAAATTAAAAGACGCTTACTCCTTGGAAGGAAAGTTATGACCAACCTAGATAGCATATTGAAAAAGCAGAGACATTACTTTGCCAACAAAGGTTCGCCTAGTCAAGGCTATGGTCTTTCCTGTGGTCATGTATGGATGTGAGAGCTGGATTGTGAAGAAGGCTGAGCACCGAAGAATTGATGCCTTTGAACTGTGGTGTTGGAGAAGACTCTTGAGAGTCCCTTGGACTGCAAGGAGATCCAACCGGTCCATTCTGAAGGAGATCAGCCCTGGGATTTCTTTGGAAGGAATGATGCTAAAGCTGAAACTCCAGTATTTTGGCCACCTCATGCGAAGAGTTGACTCACTGGAGAAGACTCTGATGCTGGGAGGGATTGGGGGCAGGAGGAGAAGCGGACGACAGAGGATGAGATGGCTGGATGGCATCACTGAGTCAATGGATGTGAGTCTGAGTGATCTCCGGGAGTTGGTGATGGACAGGGAGGCCTGGCGTGCTGCAATTCATGGGGTCACGAAGAGTTGGACACGACTGAGCGACTGATCTGATCTGATCTGATCTGATTCTTGAAGGACTTAGGCAGACGTGTTCTAAGCCTTTAAACTATGGCAAATTGGCAAACATAGAACAGGAGGAGAAGGATCAGCAAACATAGAACAGGAGGAGAAGGAAGCTCCTGGTAAATTCCTAGATAGACTGAGAGAAGGCCTTCGCAGATTCACTGAGATTGATCCCGAAAGTGAAGAGGGAAAAGTGATCTTAAAGGATAGATTTCTCACTCAGTCAGCTCCAGATATCCACCATAAGCTAGTAAAATGGGCGTATGGACCAAATTGGAGAAGGCAATGGCACCCCACTCCAGTACTTCTGCTTGGAAAATCCCACGGACAGAGGAGCCTGGTAGGCTGTAGTCCAAGGGGTCGCTGAGGGTCGGACACGACTGAGCGACTTCACTTTGACTTTTCACTTTCATCCATTGGAGAAGGCAATGGCAACCCACTCCAGTGTTCTTGCCTGGAGAATCCCAGGGACGGGGGAGCCTGGTGGGCTGCCGTCTATGGGGTCACACAGAGTTGGACACGACTTAGCAGCAGCAGCAGCATGGACCAAATCAGTCTTTAGATACTCTGTTACGACTGGCTCAGACAGTCTATTATGGTAGGGAATATGAGGAAAAGAAAGAAAGGCAAAAAAAGACAAAGGAAAAGGCGGAAGCCTTCACCATGGCTATGAAAAACACTCTTAAACAGCCTGAAGAAAATGCCCAGAGGGGCCCAGGTGAAAAGGGATGGGCTTGCTATCACTGTGGAAAGGAGGGGCACCTCAAGCGAGATTGCCCTCAGGCTTCTAAGCGGTCTGCGAAGGACCACACTGGAAGAGAAACTGCCCCCAGAGGCGTAGGTCTCTGGGGTCGGACTCTCAAGACAATCAGGACTGAAGGTGCCCGGGGGTCCCCACACAAGCTCCCGTCCTAATTACACCTAAGGAACCCCGGGTATTAATAATTGTGGGGGGCCAATCCGTCGATTTCCTTTTAGATACTGGGGCAACTTATTCTGTGCTTACTGAAGCCCCTGGCCCACTTTCTTCCCGATCCGCTTCCGTAATGGGACTGTCTGGATGAGCCAAAAGATATTATTTCAGTTATCCTTTATCTTGCAGCTGGGATTCTGAGCTATTATCACACGAGTTTCTAATCGTTCCAGAATCTCCCTCACCCCTTTTGGGAAGAGATATACTGAGCAAGGTCCATTCCTCTGTTTTCATGAATATGAAGCCCTTCCTTTCTCTCCCTTTAGTTGAACAAAATGTAAATCCTAGAGTATGGGCTGATGGAAAATCTGTGGGTCGAGCACAAAATGCTATTCCTGTAGTTGTTAAGCTCAAAGACCCACACATATTTCCACATAAGAAGCAATATCCACTGAAACCTGAAGTTAAAAAAGGGTTAAAACCCATCATCGAAAATTTAAAGGAGCAGGGACTATTAATTCCCTGTAACAGTCCTTGCAACAGTCCTATTTTGGGTATAAAGAAATCAAATGGTAAATGGAGACTAGTTCAAGATTTATGAATAATAAATGAGGCTGTAGTTCCTTTACACCCCGTGGTGCCTAATCCTTATACTCTATTGTCTGAAATTCCTGAACGGGCCAGATATTTCTCAGTAATTTATTTAAAGGATGTCTTCTATCTAGTGCCTTTGGCAAAAGAAAGTCAATTTCTATTTGCCTTTGAAGACCCTACACAGCCAGCTTCTCAGTTAACCTGGACAGTTTTGCCCCAGGGATTTCGTGACAGTTCTCACTTATTTGGACAAAGTTCATCACGGGATCTACAAAACTTTAATAGCTCTGAAGCAGTGGTGTTACAATATGTAGATGATATTTTGCTCTGTGCTGAGACAGAGGAAGCTTGTTTGCGAGCCTCAGAAGATTTCTTAAACTTTCTGGCAGGCTGTGGTTACAAGACATCAAGAGAAAAGGCTCAGCTTTGTCAACAATCAGTTAGGTATCTGGGCCTAATCATATCAAAGGGACTAGGGCCATAGGCCCTGAGAGAATTAAACCTATACTGATGGAGGAACCTGGTAGGCTGTAGTCCATGGGGTCGCTAAGAGTCGAACACGACTGAGCGACTTCCCTTTCACTTTTCACTTTCATGCATTGGAGAAGGCAATGGCAACCCACTCCAGTGTTCTTGCCTGGAGAATCCCAGGGATGGGGGAGCCTGGTGGGCTTCCGTCTATGGGGTCGCACAGAGTCGAACACGACTGAAGTGACTTAGCAGCTTAGCAGCAGCATGTTGTACAGTGAATAAACTGTAAAAGCTTTAACAAACTATCAGGTTTGAAAATGGCTGGATTGATTATAAGAAGTTCGTTTAAATCGATGGCCAAGAACATCGTGCTGTGAAACTTCAAGGCATTTCTTAGTAGGAAAATGTACTGAAATTGTCAAAGGCCCTTGAAGGTGGAAGGCTGGGTCTCAGTGCTTCAAAAATGCTGTTGCTCTTACCTTCAGAAACACTGTGGAGTTAAACTACCTTTTGGAGAGGAGCACGTCAAGGACAGTATGGAGTCTAGGGAAGAAGTGGGTTCCTTGGAGGGAAGCTCAAGGGGTAATATGGGTACAGCTGGACCATGGGAAAGGGTCTGATTCCAGGGCTGGGCCAGGGGAACTCACAACATCTTATTGTGCAAGAAAATAAGAGAGTTCTGGGGATGTACAAAAGAGGACAGGTACTGGGACTTCCCTGGTCCGGTGGTTAAGAATCTGCCTTGCAATGCAGAGGATGCTGGTCAGGGAACCAAGATCCCATATGCCTCAGAGCACCTAAGCCTGTGTGCCACACCTAGAGAGTCCGTGCACCACAACTATGACCCAACACAGCCCAATGAATAAATAAATATATATAAAAAAAATAACAGGTGACAACCTGAAGGAATTTCCATTGGCCTAATCTGAGACAATCTTAACATCAAATTAAGTAGTGTCAGAATTCAGGAATCCATAGTGACAACAAATAAACAAAATAATCAAGAAGATAAAGCTCTTTCTTACAGTAAAATGCCAACTAACATGTATAGAAGGAACAAAGTAGAAAATCATCAGGCTAATAACTGATTTAGTTAAGAATTAACGATGAATACTACAACTCAGAGGAATGAGATTTGCATAGGCTCACAGTAGCCTTTTGCGAATTACATGTCAATTAAGTAAGAAAAATATTTAATTTTATAGGAAGTGGAGAAACCTGATGGGTCTCCCCTTAAACCAAATGCTCAAAGTTAACATCATTGATAACGGGAGAAACAGACCTCATCAGTGGGATTAGGAAACATAAATCTTCTAGGGAAACGAGTCTCCTGTTTTAAAGGACACATATTTGCCCAAGGCCACATAGCTAGAATGTAGGAATATAAGATTTGAATTCCGATATGAATTTAAATGATTCAGCTGGTAAAGAATCCACCTGCAAGGCAGGAGATCTCAGTTCAATTCCTGGGTTGGGAAGATCCCCTGGAGAAAGGATAGGCTACCTACTCCAGTATTCATGGGCTTCCCTGGTGGCTCAGATGGTAAAGAATCTGCCTGCAATGCAGGACATCTGGGTTCGGTCCCTGGGTTGGGAAGATCCCCTGGAGGAGGGCATGGCAACCCACTCCAGTATTCTTGCCTGGAGAATTCCATGGACAAAGGAGCCTGGCAGGCTACAGTCCAGAGGGTCTCAGAGTTGGACATGACTGAGCCACTAAGCACAGCTGAGTTTAAAGCTGTTGTTATACCTTCCACATCTTGGGTCGAGAGGGTGTTACTTGTCCATAACTGGTGCCATAGATCTTCAGAGAGGAGGTAGTTGGGCGAGGCAGACAAGCAAGAACAGATTAGATAAAAGTCACTGAAACGCCTGGGGGAGGAGGGAGCAGCCACATGGCCTGAAGGCTGGCATGAGAAATGGCCTCCAGGATATGGAGACACACTCTTCCACTATACAGTAAGCTACCAACAAGGACCCTGCAAGGTGCAAACTTGCAAATATGCAAATATGTGTTCGCATGTCCAATCACACAAGTTATTAATAGTTCACATGTCTGGCGATGAGAGGATGAGATGGTTGGATGGCATCACTGACTCGATGGGCATGAGTTTGAGCAAGCTCTGGGAGTTGGTGATGGACAGGGAAGCCTGGCGTGCTGCCTTTGCATCCATGGGGTTGCAAAGGGTCAGACACAACTGAGTAACTGAACTGAACTGAACTGTCTGGTGTACATTGTCAAGGGTGTGCGTCTTCTACAAGTGGTTGTGCTCTTGTGTACTTTACAGTACTGTATAGAGTAGCACAGTATCTTTGTTTCAAGCCCAAGATGTCTGCAACAAAACATAAAAGCCACTTCCCTGGTGGCTCAGATGGTAAAGAATCTGCCTGCAATGCAGGCGACCTGGCTTTGATCCATAGGTAGGGAAGATGCCCTGTAGAAGGGAATGGCTACCCATTCCAGTATTCTTGCCTGGAAATTCCACGGACAGATGAGCTTGGTGGGCTACAGTCCATGGGGTTGAAAAGAGTCGGGCATGACTAAGGGACTAACACGCGTACTGTAAGGTTAAATTTCTTTCTATATCTTTAGGGTTTCTTTTTTATGTATTATTTGTGTGAAAAGTATGATAAGCCCCTTACAGTTCAGTACTATACAGCCTTTGTGTTCATTGGGTACCTAGGCTAATTTTGTTGGACTTATGAACACATTTGACTTATGAATGTACTCTCAGAATGGAACTCATTCATATATAGGGGACTTACCATATTTGTTTCCAGATGTTCTGATTTTGAAGGAAAGGCGAAATGAACATCCTGAGAATTCCTTGCCTATCATATGATGTACCAAGTTGTAATGAGACTACACCAGAAGTTGTACTAAGTAATAAATTGGATACAGCAAAAAGGATGGATAGTTAATTATATGGTCAATTGCTCATTCATATTTACATAGCAATAGCACAAGATTCTTTTCACCTTGCTAAACAAATCCATTTGGATAAATCAATATAATTTCCCAGTATAGTTCCTAATATCCACTCAAGGGAAAAAAAAGTACAGATAATCAGGCAAATCTAATACTCTTCTCAAAATAATTGGACAGTACTGTATCCAAGAATAGCCCTTAAGGAAAAAGCCTAGTTAATAAGTATTTGACAGCAATCAGAAGGGGTTATATTAATATCTCTAATAGAACATGATGCTACAGAGAGAGGTCTTTATATCTGAAATGTATTAATTGTTCAAACTAAATACCGTCATGTTACAATTTGTTCATATTAGATGTTTGTAATGTTTCTGATAATCAATAAAAGAGATTCTTGATAAAAAAAAAAAACAAAACTTTTTTTTTTTACATGTTTTAGTTGCAAGTTAAGTCATTCTTTTCACTTAGGATAAGCTCAGCTAAAATGCCTAGGAAAAAAAAAGACATACTCTCTATGGCCTAAGCCAACAACTTTACAATTTATTCCAATACTTGGAGTCTGTATACATTGTTTTTTCCAACTACAGACACCTCATTTATTCCAGGTGGCCATGGAAAGAGGTATTCTGCATGGCTGAAACAAAGTCTGAATTAAAAAAAAAATTTGAGTATAAATCTTTCTAAATTTGGTACAAATTTCCCTTATATTCTTCCAGGGAGTTTGCCAATCATGACTCAGCTTCCCTCCTTCCTTCTGTCCCTCCTGCTTTCTTCCCTCTTTCTTTCTCTTTTTCTGCTTTCTTCTTCAGCCCCTAATATTTTAACAGGCAATCCAAGTGAGAGACTTGTGCTGGAGGTGAGGTTACAGCCCAAGGTGGCTGTCAGAATCAAGCCAAGGCCTGGGTACAAACAGAGAAACCCTGGAAGGAGGTCACGGACAGATGGGGACCACAGGACAGCACTGTAAGGAAGGAGGAAAGGATGGGCAAGTGGCTCATGCTGGAGAGGGGGCCGTTACCCCGACTGTGTTCACACACAGAACCCAGGCAGCCCCCAGCACCTGAGGGCCTTCATTTCTGCTCTGTTCCCCCAAAGGAAGGGGTATTTCACATCCTTTCCTTCACCCTTCATCCTTCCTCCTTCATCCAGGATGGTCATGAGTCCATAGGGACAGGTAGGAAGCTGATCAGGAGCTAAAAGAGAGAGACGCACACTCAAAGCTGAATGGGCACCAGAGAGACCTTATTCTTGAGGCTCAGACCTTATGGGTAGTTTCTCTGCATTCCAGAATTTGTGTCTGTTTTACCTTCTCCATCTACCTGGCTTTGGGACACTTGGAAAACTCATTTGGAATTTTCCTGAATGGGCTTCACAATGCAGACTATTGCCACCTTCCCCTTCCCTGAGGACCAACATTTATCCTTATCACCCAATCTGTTGTACTTCTCAGTACTGATTCCCCACCCAGACCCCAAACCTATCCTGGTTCCTTCAGTACTGACTTATTTCTTCTGTCTCCAACATGCTGCCTCCAATTTTTACTGACTCTCTAATGGGAGAAGGTGAGAAGTTTTGAACTGGATACATGATTGAAGTTTTAAATAAGACTCAATTAAACTTTACATGTCTGAAGATGTCCAGAAAGCAGTAGAATTGGCCTGGTATTTTGATAGTCATTGTGGAAAGAGAAGTTTGAGCAAGCCCTAGAAATTGGTGATGGATAGGGAAGTCTGAGCGACTGAACTGAACTGAATTGATTGATAGTCATTGTAGAAAGAGGGTCAATGATTATTAGGTACAAAAATAATGGTTATAGAAGAGAATAAAGCCATTCTCTTTTTGTAATTTCTTGCAGTTCAGAAATCTCATAAATGAATCTGGGTTGGATCTCTGTCCTCCTACTTGTTCATATTGGTCACTGGCTTGATTATAAATAAGACCCATTTGAAATCATAAAAACTTGCTGTATCCTTCAGCAAATTCCAAGGTGTCTACTTAGTACCTTGGAATGAGCAAGGACTAGGGACTTCCCTGGTGGTCTAGTGGCTAAGACTCCTCGCTCTGAATGAAGGGAGCCCTGGTTCAATTCCTAGTTAGGGAAATAGATCCTAGATGCCACAACTAAGAGCCAGCATCAGTCAAATAAATTTGTTGTTATTCAGTCGTTCAGTTGTGTCTGACTGTTTGTGACCCCATGGACTGCAGCACACCAGGCTTCCCGGTCCTTCACTATCTCCCAGAGGTTGCTCAATCTCATGTCCTTTGAGTTGATGATGCCATCCAACCATCTCATCCTCTGTCGCTCACTTCTCTTCCTTCTCTCAATCTTTCCTAGCATCAGGGTCTTTCCCAATAAGTCAGCCGCATCAGGTGGCCAAAGTATTGGAGCTTCAGCTTCAGCATCAGTTCTTTCAATGAATATTCAGGGTTGATTTCCTTTAGGATTGACTGGCTTGATATCCTTGAAGTCCAGGGGACTCTCAAGAATCTTCTCTAGCACCACGGTTTGAAAGTACTGATTCATCAGTGCTCAGCCTTCTTTATGGTCCAACTCTCACATCCGTACATGACTACTGGAAAAACCGTAACTTTGACTAGATGGACATTTGTAAGCTAAGGGATGTCTCTTCCTTTCAGTATGCTAAATAAATAGATATTTTTTTAAATTATGTTTTTGAAAAAAGAAGGTGCAGAGGACATGGGATAGTTAGCTGATACCCAACTCCTGAACTTTTATCAACTACATAGAAAGGAGAAGACACATGTGAGAGATGGCCCAGTCTCTAAGGAAGGAGAGGCTATCCTGAGCATCGGAGAGCCCACAGGTGCCCCACCAATGCCATTTAACTTAAGTAAGCTCTCATCACTGACTCTATGGCAAAGCTACTTTAGCTGCCCTTCTCATTGCCCCTTAGGAAGGCGGTTGACCGACACCTGCGTGTGGCTCACATCTGGTCTAGCAGGAACGATGCCTCTTTGTGTCTGTGGAGTTGCTCAGCCCAGCTCTGTGGCTCAGTGTGGATACCGTGCTCTATGACAGCCCGGGACGCACATAAGAAGCCCCCAAGTAGACAGTGTTGATGGAGCAGCCATGAGTGGCCCCAGGGCTTGTGTTGGGGGGGCGCTGAGTAGAATCAGCTAACCTCCGAGTTGGAATGACATTGGACATCATCTCCATTGGCCTTCCCCATCTGCTCCTGCTTTAACACTGCACTCATGGCAAACGTGTTCACCCACCATCCCCTCTGTTTCCTTTTACACTTTTGTTCATACCGGGAATGCCTTCCTTTCCTTTCATCCACTCCCTCACCTCATCTCTTGTGAAACATCCTTGAAAACCTCAGTGTTTAGTAACTTAGCACTTACTACAGCCCCAGTGCAGGTGGGGATCAATTATCCACCACCTTTCCGCCATATCCACCTTGTCGTCTGGGGCTCTCATATAAATCTCTTGACAATTACCTTATGTATGTGTAGTCTCTTCCTGAACTTTGTCCTCCGAGAAACCTAGCATTTACTTCAATTTCTCTCTTTTCCTGCCCTTCATGGGGCCACGTTCAGTTGTTTCAAAATATATGAATTCATCCATTTCTTTCTGTCTCCACTGTAATCCAAGCCACTAAAATCTCATTTAGAGCCCAGTCTCCCTGCTGATCTGCCTGCTTCTACCATCTGGTCTCCTCCAGCAGCCTGAGGGTAATCTCTTTAATACACAAAGCAGAGCAGATTGATTAGATCCTCGCCTTCGTCTCCAGCTTCACTTCATTTCCTCTCCTCTTGCCCATGATGTTGTGTGTGTGTGTGTGTGTGTGTGTGTGTGTGTGTGTGCGTGCACACGCCCAGGTAGTCAGTCGTGTCTGACTCTTTGCAACCCCTACAGACTGTGTAGCCCACCAGGTTCCTCTGTCCATGGTATATTCCAGGCAAGAATACTGGGGTGGGTAGCCATTTCCTTCTCCAGGGGATCTTCCCCACCCAGGGATCAAACATGCGTCTCTTGCCTCTCCTGCATTGCAAGGAGATTCTTTATTGCCAGGCCAGGTGGCTATACCAGTCTTGTTTAGATCCTCAAACAGGCCAGCTTTTTCTGCCCTCTGGGCTCCTGTATGTGTAGTCCCTCTGCCTGGAACAGTCTCCCCCAACCTTCCCCCACCTTCCCTGCCTTCCACCTGGCAGGTCTCCAGACCCTCCCTGTTGGCTTTATCTAAAGCAGCCTTCCACTCTCACCCTACGTTAGTATTTTCCCTTAGCCCTCTGTGTTTTATTATCACTTACCAGAATTTCCCATTATTGATTATTTTCTCTGTATATGTATCTACTTGGAGAGTATGCCCCATGTCTTTCTTACTAGTCATAAGCTCCAGGAAGACAGAATGCTGTCAGCCCTGCTTACCATTGTGTCCTTGGCACCTAACACAACTCCTAAGTAGAGCAGGTACTCAACAAACATTTCCTGAGTGAGCAAATGAGCTGGGTAATAATGTCCTGAAGGTCAGAAATTGTGTCCAAAGCTTTCTTGACCCCATCACTTGCCCAGCACACTGGAAGTATTCTGCAGATGCTGCTTTGTTGGATTTATAGTAAAACAATTAAATGAAGCAACATGAATTCTTCTTTTTGTGAATATCCCCTGATTGCCTCCTTCCTCTAAAGATTAAGTGATTTTACCTCAAAAGCTCTGTATTCCAAATGCCTCCAAACTGTCATGTCAAGGGATTCACTTCATTTCCTTATTTTCTTTCTACCTTTTGATATCATGTCCAAGCATTGCTGAGAGAGATCCCTCCTGTTCATGGTCTCTCTCTATAGAGAAGTTTGATTAAATATTCTGGAAGGAATAGTCATTGAATATTACTGGAAGGGAAGATCGAATCTGCAGAGAAATAGACCTGCCAGTTACTTTGTAGGGCAGGTACTGAAGGACAAAGAAAGAATTAAAGAACATAACTGCTGAAAAAGACTCATCATTTTGTTAAGGTCTTCATTTGACAGAGAAAGGGGCTGGGGGTCAGGATGGATGTGGTCTGAGACTGTAGTCCAAGGTATCTGTTCTGATCCTCTGCCTAAACTTAGTTTCCCTGTCCATTCACCAGGAGCAGGAAGCCAACCCTCAGTTGATGGCCATGGGCTTGCATTTTTGTGCTTTGCTTTTGTTCAAGTTCAGTTTTGCATCCTTTGGTCTTTTTTTTTTCTCTTTCTAGTTCTCCACTCATCTGCTCAACTTGGCAAAGTTGGGCATCTCCGGTTTTCATTATCAGTATTCCCTCTAGGAGATGACATGCCCTTGTTCATTTTCTCACCCCAAGGAACGTTGAAGAGCCCCTCTGTAAGACAGCTGCTGGGGCTAGGAACATGACCTCCCCAGGGGTGCCCGTTGTTAACCTGTTTCCTCTCAGCTCCATACCTGCCCCTCCAAAGTCTTTTCTGTGATGGTGGGCTAGGACCTTGCAAGCTCCTCTTGGGCTCCACTGCTGGGTGGCTGCTAGGTGCTGCCATGCCCTGGAGAAGGGACTGGTTACCTACTCTTTATTCTTGCCTGGAGAGTTCCATGGACAGAGGAGCCTGGCGGGTTACAGTCCAAGGGGTCGCAAAGAGTCAGACATGACTGAGCGACTAACACATGAGGAGCTCAGGAGGAAGAATGAGAGGCTGGAGGAGGAAGGAGGGATCAGCCACTTGGCTTTCTTTCTTCCTGTTTTTGGGAGAGTTAAGCTTAGAGTGCTTCTTCCCCTGGTGGCAGCTGAATCTAGTCTGCAGTTTTCCCAGCACTCACAGAACTAGCGTCATCACTCCTATGTCTCCACGCCACCAAGGTACCAGCACAGGCTGAGTAACATCTTTCCTCAGGGGTCTGAAACTTACCTCTGTGGTGCCCCTCCCTGAAGCTTCTAAGTGTGAATAATTCCAACCTCTTCCTAGCGTTCCCAGCCTGAGATGGTGGCAGTATTTATTTATGTGCATTACCATATATGTAATATTAGCCTTGCCATTTTGGACTCCAGTATCGTTGCCTGGAGAATCCCATGGACAGAGGAGCCTGGTAGGTTGCAGTCCATAGGGTTGCACAGAGTCAGTCACAACTGAAACGACTAAGCATCCAAGCACACACAGTGAATCCCTCATGTTCAATTCTTTCTGTTCAAGTGACTGGAGTGGCTCTTTCTTATGACCAGACCTTGACTGATACCAACAGATCCCACTTGGGCAGCTGGACCTGAGATGAGGCTGAAGGTGTTTATTTATTCCATGTGTACCTTGGAGGGTGGGAGGAGTGTGACAAGAAGCTTATGTACCTGACCTGGAAGTGGACTCAGAAGACCTCTGTATCATTCACAGTATCAACTTACACAAAAGCACGACGTGAGAGTTGCAAGTTAAGTTTTGTTTGGAGGCAAGATGAGGACTGCAACCTGGGAGACAGCACCTCAGATAGCTCCGATAAACTGCTCTGAAGAGACAGGGGGGAGGGTCAGTATATATGTGATCTTGGTGAAGAGGGAGTAGATGCAATCAAGTGCATAATTTTGCAGAAGGCTTCTGCTAGTCATAAGGAGCAGACATCACCATGAAGGAACTTAGTGTTTTTCTAGATATGAGGATATGTAAGAATTGGGCTCATAAAATCAGCTCCTGAAAATATCTAATTATCTGAGGACCTGTCCTGCCAAGTTTTCCCCTGAGCACAGAGCACCTCCTTCCTGCTCTCCACCCTGAACTCCCTTCGAGGGTGTTGAACATCAGCAGCTGCAGCAGCACATGATTTAACCCTAGTAGAGGCAGACAGCAAACGCCCCTGGCAGGTGCCAATTTGTAGTTGACACCAGCAAGTTCTCATCTTCTTGCAAACAGCTCTTCGGGGCCGAGGTTAAGCTGAGTGGTACTTGGCCCCATCATGGGATAGTGAAACCACTAACACAGAAACGTCATCTCAATGAGAGTCAGCAGTTTTCTCTACATTGAAGACATGAACAATGCTCAGCATATCTGTCTATCTATCTATAATTTATCTACCTACCTACCTGCCTATCTATCTATCTGTGCTTCCCGAGTGGCTCAGTGGTAAAGAATCTGCCCGCCAATGCAGGGTCAATCCCTGGGTCAGTAAGCTCCCCTGCAGAAGGAAATAGCAACCTACTCCAGTATTCTTGCCTAGAAAAATCCCACGGACAGAGGAATCTGGTTGGCTACAATCCATGGGATCAATAAAGAGTTGGACATGACATAGTGACTAAACAACTATCTGTCATCGATCTATCCATCCATCTTATTTATCATCTACTTACTTATCTACCTATTTACCTATGCTCTCTATATCCTTTATGTTCCCACTTCTCTAACCTAACATTTGTTTTGTTTTAAATGAAACATTAAGCATAAACAAAGCCTAGGAAGCACTTAGCTAGCATGATATACACTAATTCCATGCCTTTTCTAGGAAGGGTTTCTAATACGTTTTTAGGTTGCTGCTAAATCACTTCAGTTGTGTCCGACTTTGTGTGACCCCATAGACGGCAGCCCACCAGGCTCCCCTGTCCCTAAGTTTCTCCAGGCAAGAACACTGGAGTGGGTTGCCATTTCCTTTTCTAATGCATGAAAGTGAAAAGTGAAAGTGAAGTCGCTCAGTCGTATCTGACTCTTTGCCACCCCATGGACTGCAGCCCCCCAGGCTCCTCCGTCCATGGGATTTTCCAGGCAAGAGTACTCAAGTGGGGTGCCATTAGTACTCATCAAATGCATTGCTTTAGGTCAACAGTTGTTTAGAGGTTAAAATGTCATAAAAAAGCATTCCTATGGGTAGGAAAACCTGTCTCCGTATTTCTTTGAGAATATTCAATCAGAATGAGTATAAAGAAGGAAAACTCCATGGAGTTGAGCACCGTGGCATACAGGGCATTGAAGAGTGGCCCGCTCAGCTCTGTGGGGAAGAGATGATGAGTAGGAACTCCTATAATGGCTGATGCGTGGAGTATGTCCTACAAAAGCAGCTTCAAACAAGATGGGGAGAAGGGACATCACAGTGAGGAAACGGTCCCTCACATTTAAGAGCAGTTAGTTAGTGAAGTGACTTAGTAGCAGCAGCAGCAGCAGCAGCAGCAGTTACCACAGAGCATTGAGTAGAGATCCCTGTGCTATACAATAGGTTCTCGTTAGTTATCTATTTTATACACAGTATTAACAGTGTATATACATCCCAAAAAGAAGGCATATATGTATATGCATAGCTGATTCACTTGGCTGTATGGTAGGAATGATCACAACATTGTAAGCAAACATATCCCAGTAAAAATTGATTCAAAAAATTGAAGCAATATAAAACCATTGCGGCAATTAAAGGTGTTTAAGGTTAAAAAAAGCAGTTAGTAAACCATGTTTGTATTCCAGCTCAGAGGCATATTTGACCATATGGTCTGCAAAGGGAGTTCCAAACTCCTAATTTATCCCTCTTCCCTCGTTCCCCTTTGGTAATCATGCTAGTTTTCTATGAGTATATTTCTGGTTTGTAAATGAGTTCATTTGTGTCCTATTTTAGATTCCATAGGTAAGTGATATTCAGTTCAGTTCAGTTGCTCAGTCGTGTCTGACTCTTCGTGACTCCATGAATCGCAGCACGCCAGGCCTCCCTGTCCATCACCAACTCCCGGAGGTCACTCAGACTCACGTCCATTGAGTCAGTGATGCTATCCAGCCATCTCATCCTCTATCGTCCTCTTCTCCTCCTGCCCCCAATCCCTCCCAGCATCAGAGTCTTTTCCAATGAGTCAACTCTTCACATGAGGTGGCCAAAGTACTGGAGCTTCAGCTTCAACATCATTCCTTCCAAAGAAATCCCAGGGCTGATCTCCTTCAGAATGGACTGGTGGGATCGCCTTGCAGTCCAAGGGACTCTCAAGAGTCTTCTCCAACACCGCAGGTCAAAAGCAACAATTCTTCCGCTCTCAGATTTCTTTACAGTCCAACTCTCACATCCATACATGACCACCGGAAAAACCATAGCCTTGATTAGACAGACCTTTGTTGGCAAAGTAATGTCTCTGCTTTTGAATATGCTATCCAGGTTGGTCATAACTTTCCTTTCAAGGAGTAAGCGTCTTTTAATTTCATGGCTGCAGTCACCATCTGCAGTGATTTTGGAGCCCAGAAAAATAAAGTCTGACACTGTTTCTACTATTTCCCCATCTATTTCCCATGAAGTGATGGGACTGGATGCCATGATCTTCGTTTTCTGAATGTTGAGCTTTAAGCCAACCTTTTCACTCTCCACTTTCACCTTCATCAAGAGGCTTTTTAGTTCCTTTTCACTTTCTGCCATAAGGGTGGTGTCATCTGCGTATCTGAGGTTATTGATAATTCTCCCAGCAATCTTGATTCCAGCTTGTGCTTCTTCCAGTCCAGCGTTTCTCATGATGTACTCTGCATATAAGTTAAATAAGCAGAGTGACAATATATAGCCTTGACGTACTCCTTTTCCTATTTGGAACCAGTCTGTAGTTCCATGTCCAGTTCTAACTGTTGCTTCCTGACCTGCATACAAATTTCTCAAGAGGCAGGTCAGGTGGTCTGGTATTCCCATCTCTTGAAGAATTTTCCACAGTTTATTGTGATCCACACAGTCAAAGGCTTTGGCATAGTCAATAAAGCAGAAATAGATGTTTTTCTGGAACTCTCTTGCTTTATCGATGATCCAGCGGATGTTGGCAATTTGATCTCTGGTTCCTCTGCCTTTTCTAAAACCAGCTTGAACAACTGGAAATGGTGTTTATCTTTCTCTTCCTGACTTGCTTAGCAGGCTCATCTCTAGGTCCACCCATGTTGCAGCAAATGGCATTATTTCATTCCTTTTTATGGTTGAGCAGTATTCCACTGTCGGAGAAGGCAATGGCACCCAACTCCAGTACTCTTGTCTGGAAAATCCCATGGATGGAGGAGCCTGGTGGGCTGCAGTCCATGGGTCGCTAGGAGTCGGGCTAGGAGTCGGGCAGGACTCAGCAACTTCACTTTCACTTTTCACTTTTCTGCATTGGAGCGGGCAATGGCAACCCACCCCAGTGTTCTTGCCTGGAGAATCCCAGGGACAGGGGAGCCTCGTGGGCTGCTGTCTATGGGGTTGCACAGAGTCGGAGACTATTGAAGCGACTTAGCAGCAGCAGCAGCAGCAGTATTCCACTGTACATACATGCCTCATCTTCTTTATTCATTCGCCTGTGCATGGACATCTAGGTTGCCTCCATGTCTTGGCTGTTGTAAATAGTGCTGCAGCGAACACTGGGGTGCATATGTCTTTTCAAATTAGAGTTTTCATCTTTTCCAGATATATGCTCAGGGGTGGGCTTGTAGGATCATATAGTAACTCTGTTTTTACTTTTTGAAGTAACGTCCGCACTGCTCTCCATAGCAGCTGCACCAGTTTACATTCCCACCAACGGTGTAGGAGGTAGAACCTCTTTCTACATGGTGATGGGCAGAGCAGCCCTGCTTATAATCCAGCTGCCTCACTTCCGCAGCCTTCTGGGATAGGAACTGTCAACATCTCCACTTTACATTAGCAAAGTAAGACCAAGTGGCAGTCATGGGACTGGATCTGGCTCCCAGGGGCAAAACCCTCTCTTTAAAAAAAAAAAAAAAAAATTATGTCTGTATTTATTTATTTATTTTTGGCTGTGCTGGGTCTTCGTCGCTGTGTCGGCTTTTCTCCGGTTGTGGCGAGCAAGGGATACTCTCTAGGGCTTCTCATTGCAGTGGCTTCTCCTGTTGCAGGGCACGGGCTTTAGGGTGTGGGCTTCAGCAGTTGCGACTCCCAGGCTCTAGAGCACAGGCTCAATAGTTGCGGCACAGGGGCTTGGTTGCTCCAAGGCATGTGCCATCTTCCTGGATCGGGGATTGAACCCATGTCTCCCGCATTGGCAGGTGGACTCTTTACCACTGAGCCACCCGTAAGCCCCCGAGCCCTCCCTTTTGCTAGCAGCTGTGCTGTCACTCCGGTTGGCTCACGGGTCATGGAAGGCGTCCACCAGGTGGGTGGTCTGGGACTAGGGCCTGCGTCACACGTAGCATGCGGACAGGTATTAAGCACAGGGCCGCTCCACTTCCTGCCAGAGGTGTTCACAGGTGGGCACACGGGGGACCTATTTCAGACGGCAATGAATTCCAATTTGTCATTAACCAAAACGGTTCAAAAAACATTTGGCAAAAGACTGCGGGCTCCGGCACTATTTATGAGAACGGTTTAATGGGAGATCGTGCAGCTGCAGCAGATGGATGTCGACGGGGCCTCTCCTGAGCTTTCCACTCTGTTTTCTTTTGTCTTTGAATAAATTCGGAGGGTGCCACGTGCGAGCCTGGATGGATGGTTTTGAACTACAGCTAATTAAAAGCAGGCACCTCCCTGAGGGTTAGCTGTGAAGAAGTAAAATCACAGGGTGCATTCCTCGCTGATTTGGGCTGTTCCCTTCTGGAACAGAAGGGCTTTTGGCCAGGGTGCAATTGCAGCTGGTGAGCCCTTGGTGCACCGTGATGGAAAGTCCACGATGGAAATGAGATGCACAGTATCTTGTCCCTCCATCCCCACGTGGCTTTGCCAAACAGCCCTGCTTCACTTGGCCATGCAGGTCAAGGGTTGAGGTGGCTCCTCTCCTGGCCTTCACATCCTTGGAGAAAGGTCGGTCCACGCCCACAGGAGACTTCCTGGAATCAGAGATGCTTGTTCTCCAGGGCACACGTCTGCAGCTGATTTCCATGTGGGTAGCCCTGGACCTCCAGAGAGATACAGCCTTTAGGACCTAAGAAAGGCCTCTGAAAACTGGGATGTCTCGGAGAAATGCATCTTTTTCTCTGGTGGATGAAGCTAGCCTGCTCCTCAACCACCTTACTTTTGCATATGAAAGGCCTGGTAATTACTACTTTCATCCTTAAAGCGTGCAAGTGACATGCAAAATTAGCACTTGAGAGGATCCACTTTTAGACCTTGTTGTAAAGCAAAACTTATTATTTGAAGATAAATCAATTTCTGTTGCCTGTATTTGCAGTTTTCCCCAGATGGCTAATTACCAAAGATAAATGTGTATAAACACAAGGCTTATCCCTCTCCATCCATCTTCCCTGCCTGCCTGTTTATCCAGAGGTTAATAATCACAATCCTGTAGTGAATTGCCATAGTAATGGCTCTGATGGGCCCGACAAGTTTACGACCTTTTATTTCAAACAGAAGGACATGCGTTTCAAGAAAGGAAGGTCATTTTTGGAGATGAATGTGCAGATAACTAGCCTCTCTGAAACTGAGCCAAAGGAAAAAGAAAATAGAAAACAAAGTATAAAGAGGTGGGGGGAACCCACACACAAGTGCACAAAACAAACAGCATAAATGTCACGGAAATCGGTTTACAGCAAAATTAAATAAGGTTCCTGCAAGCATTAATTTTCATATTTTCTGTTTATGCACAGTTAGAATTATTCCTAGGCTTTGATTTATGAGAAAGTAAGACTGGTCATGATCAGTCAAACCCTCAGCAAATCTAGTTAAGAGCTGGAACTTCCATCCAGATAGGACCAGCTACCTCTCTGGTCAAAAGGGCAGGGCGACAGTGATTTGTCTGTATGGAGTGGCTTAGGTTGAGGGTCAGATTGTATTCTATCCTGCCTCCCCTGTCTGTTTCTCTCTTCCTTCCTTCCTTATTTCTTTTCCCCCTTCCTTCCTTCCTTCTTTCCTTCTTCCATCCCTCTCTATCATAATACACACTCATTATATCTGGACTGCAGGGAGATCAAACCAATCAGTCTTAAAGGAAATCAACCCCAAATATTCATTGGAAGGACTGATGCTGAAGCTGAAGCTCCCATACTTTGGCCACTTGATGTGAAAGAGCCGACTCATTGGAAAAGACCCTGGTGGTGGGAAAGATTGAAGGCAAAAGTGGGCAGCAGAGGATGAGATGGTTGGATGGCATCACTGACTCAATGGACATGAACTGGAGCAAATTCCAGAAGATAGTGAAGGACATGGGAGGCTGGCAGGCTGCTGTCCACGGGGTTGCAAAGTTGGACACCACTTAACAACTGAACAACAACACGTAACAATGAACTAACACAGAGAAATAAAATCTGCCCCTTCCCCCATCTCCCAGGTTTTGGAAAAAATTCATGCTAAGAGTTGACTAAAAAAATACAGCTTTGATATGTGCCATTTACAAATGTTAACTCATTTTCCCTCATAAAACTATGGAGTCACTATAATTATTCCCATTTTATAGGTGAGAAAACGAGAACCCAGAGAGAAAAATAACACACCAAGCACCATAAGGGCAGTCCGTCAGGCTGCCATAACAAAATACCGTAGGCTGGTTGGTTTATAAACAACAGCAATGTAAAAAGAAAGTATTTATTTTATTTATTTGTTTTTGAATGTGCTGGGTCTTTACTGCTGTGCGAAGTCTTCCCTTGTCGCTGCAGGCGGGGACTGTTCTCTAGCTGTAGTGCTGGGGCTTCTCATTGCAGGAGCTTCTCTCATTGCAGAGCAGGGGCTCCAGGTGTGCTCCGGCTTCAGTGGTTGCAGTTTGCGGGGTACAGAGTGCAGGCTCAGTAGCTGTGGCTCAGAGGCTTCACTATTGCTTGGCATATGGAATCTTCTGAGATCAGGGATTGAATCCGTGTTCCCTGCATTGGCAGGCAGTCTTATCTGCTCTACCACCAGGGAAGTCTGTAAACAATAGAAATTTGATTTGTGTCATTCTGGAGGCTAGAAGTCCAAGATGAAGATGCTGGCGGATTTGGTGACTGGTGAGGACCCACTTCCTGGTTCACAGATGGCAGTCTTCTCATCAGCAGAAGAGTCAGGGAGCTCTCTGGGGTCTCTTCCATAAGGGGAGTGAACCCAGTTATGAGCGGTCAGCCCTCACAACCTAATCACCTCCCAAAGGTTATACCTCCCTCACACTGTGAGTTTGGGTTTCGACATATGAATTTTGTGGGGGACACAACATTCAAACCATAGCAGGGAGGAAATCAGATCCCCATTTTTCCACGCTTTATGAGAAGGTCATCTGGAGATAGTCTCGATTTCCAGGAAATTTGCTTGTTTATTTGGTTTTGCATTTTTCAGCACCTGATAATTAGGACCTGGGGGTTAAAAAAAAAAAAAAAAAAAAAGACACTTTTCCCTATTTGGTAAAGATTTGTGTAACTTACTGCTCATTATATTTGGACATCCATGAGGTCTTGAGTTGCAGCGTGTGGGATCTAGTGCCCTGACCAGGGATTGAACCCAGACCCCCAGCACTGGGAGCATAGAGTCTTAGCCACTGGACCACCAGGGAAGTCCCCAGAACACAAATAGTCTTAAGGTGGCACAGTTGTTTAGAGCTTAGTATATCATGTCTTGGATATAAGATACCAAAGTCATCTGGAAGAAGAATGCTGGGTAAGATCCTTGGAGAGAAACATTGAGGCATCGCTGGCCCCTACATTCTGGTTCCCTTGCTCATATCATTCTTTAGTATAGGGTAGGGCTTCTCCGGTGACAGGGGTACAACACAGGGATAGGACATTTTTTATACTTCCCTATTTTTTTAGTAGTATTATTTTTTACATGTTGGCCCAATTTATTTATTTACTTTTTGGCTGTGTGGCATGTGGATCTTTGTTCCCCAACAAGAGATCGATCCTGCACTCTGCACTGAAGGCTCGGAATCCCAACTAGTGGACGACCGGGAAAGTTCCCTCCAGTTCCCCACTGTTAGCATCACAACTCTTAGTGCCTAAAACAACACTTGTTTTGCTCATGAATCTACTACATATAAGGGCTTCCCTGGTAGCTCAGCTGTTAAAGAATCTGCCTGCAATGCAGGAGACCCCGGTTCGATTCCTGAGTTGGGAAGATCTGCTGGAGAAGGGATAGGCTACCCACTCCAGTATTCTAGAGCTTCCCTGATTGACTCAGCTGGTAAAGAATCTGCCTGCAATGCGGGAGACCTGGGTTTGATCCCTGGGTTGGGAAGATCCCCTGGAAAAGGGAAAGGCTACCCACTCCAGTATTCTGGCCTGGAGAATTTCGTGGACTGCATAGTCCATGGGGTCACAAAGAGTCGGACACGACTGAGCAACCTTCACTTTCGCTACCGCATATGCGAGGGCTTGGCAGGGACAGCTCATTTCTGCTCCACTTGGCATCTTCCTGGGGTGACTGAGAGGTTGAAGATTGGGAAGATTCCCCCCACCCCCAAAAGCTTGCTTACTCACCTGCTGATGGCTGTTGATGGTGTCAGCTGGGACCTTCCCTAGGCTGTGGGCTGAACACCTATATCCAGCCTCTAGATAAAGGTGTCCGCAAAACATGGTGGCTTGATTTCAACAATAAATGTCCCAAGACAGAGTCAGCTGGAAATGGTATTGGTGTGGTTTTTTTATTTTTTGGCTGCAGTGGGTCTTAGCTCGGCCTATGGGCTCTTAGTTGCAGCATGTGGGATCTAGCTCCTTGACCAGGGATCGAACCCAGGTTCCCTGCATTTAGAGTGCAGAGTCTTAACCATTGGACCACCAGGGAAGTCCCAGTATCGGCTTTTTGAATCTAGCCTGGGTGGTCACATGGTATCTGCTCTGCCACAGTTGATGTGTTCAACACACACAGCCTGTGTTCAGGGAGAAGAAAGTCTGAGGTGTATCAAAGACTTTGCAAATGTATTTTTAAATCATCACAAGCTTTATCTGTAGAAGCTCGGTGAACACTTTTTTCTTCTAATCTGATTCAGGCTGAAGACATTGCATTGCCTGCTCCCATGCTTCTATATAGCACCAGAGTAAAGGGAACGATGCCTGAGACAGTGCCAGCTGGGGTGGTCATTGCCATCAATAGGTGACCCTGCAGTACTAGACATGAAGTCAAAGTGTTAGCTATTCAGTCGTGTCTGACTCTTTTCAACCTTATGGACTGTAGTCCGCTAGGCTCCTTTGTCCTTGGGATTTCGCATTCAAGAATACTGGAGGGGGTTGCCATTTCCTTCTCCAGGGGATGTTCCTGACCAGGGATCAAACCGGGGTCTCCTGCACTGCAGGCAGATTCTTTACTGTCTAAGCCACCAGGGTGGCCCAAAGTACTATTGAGGCTCCAAATATTAAAGGGGAGCTTTGGTGCCCATGGGCTTCCCAGGTGGCATAGTGGTAAAGTATCTGGCTGCCAGTGCAGAAGACATGGGGTTTGTTCCCTGGGTCAGGAAGATTCCCTGGAGTAGAAGATGGTAAACGGCTCCAGTATTCTTGCCTGGAGAATCCCATGGACAGAAGAATCTAGCGGGCTACAGTCCGTGGGGTCACATGCAGTCAGACACGACTGAGCACACACGCTGGTACCTGTATAGTCACTCTTGGTATTCCCTCTTTCCCAAGCGTGGGTGCAGAGGGGAATTCAGCTCTTCCAGCCTGCCCTCCCAGCTGGCTCTGAGAACAAACCACAGCCTCTTCCTGATTGGGTGGTTTTGCAGCCAATCATTGTGAGACTCTGAGAAGGCATAGGTAACACAGGCAGGGAAGTCACAGGGGTCTGGAATCTCAGAGCACCAGCTGGACTTGCTTCCCTCCCAGGCTGTGAAGAGCTACATCTGTTTGTGCTGCTCCTCCCTACTTTCCTTTGGATGGTTCTACTTCCAACCATATGTCAGCAAGGCTTGAAGTGGGCATTTTGATGCCTTTAGAAAGTTTAGCTCAGATCTCCCCTGGGAAGGCAGACCTGTGCCCAACCCAGCAGTGATCCCCAGGGGCATTTCTGTCCCCTACTAAAGTGCCGTTCTCTCTCCCTTAGCATCTTCTCAGGGTCTAAGAGCTTCTGGTTAAGAAGCACCAACCCCTGGAATAGGACCCACCTTAGACCCTCAGCAGCTAAGGGAATTAGTTTGTCAAGCAACTGATGATGAGGCCTGGAACCATAATCAAAATGGGTTTGTAGAGGGAACCAGCCCCCGAAAAGCACCTGGATGGAGCTGGAGGCGCAGCCAGGGCTCCATTGATCTGTGGCCTGGGACCACCATCCTTCTGAGGAGGTTCTCGTTGATTTGTGGCATCAAAGACAGAGGCCGTGATTGGCTATGATGCCACAGTTCTCATCAGCGTGGCGTCCCAGGTAGGGACATCCTGCCCTGTGGGTGCCCAAAGGCCACAGGTTCCTGAGCAGGCAGAGTGGCTCTGAGACCTTTGGTGGGATCTCAGGCTATTGTGGCCCCCAAGTCAATGCCTGTCCCTTCTGGCCTTGGGACCAGCCACCCACAGTACCACAGAGCTGCAGTCTCCCCACCCCTACCAGACTGCTCCAGGCCCCCTGGCGAGAATGAGCCTCACCCATCCCCTCTTGGAAACTAATCTTGGCTCAAATTTGTTTGCTTGATGCCTAAGCCACCACCTGGCTCCCTTCTCTCCATTCATTCCAGAGTTTTAAACCCTTTTATTCCCCCCAGCTGC
This sequence comes from Tragelaphus eurycerus, assembly GCA_935064755.1. Lineage (NCBI taxonomy): Eukaryota > Metazoa > Chordata > Mammalia > Artiodactyla > Bovidae > Tragelaphus > Tragelaphus eurycerus. Next base: position 1,200,235 of record CAKXYN010000222.1, on the reverse strand, counting down.
TGCTGGGCATCTGATATCAAACCTTCAGCCCCAAGTCTTTACGACTTTCAGTATTGTCAATGTCTTTCTCTCTCTCTCTCTCTCTCTTTTTTTGGCTGTGCCAAGTGGGATCTTAGCTGTGGGATCTTAGTTCCCTGATTAGGGATTGAACCCATGCCTCCTGCAGAGGAAGCACAGAATCCTAACCACTGGTCTGCCAGGCAAGTTCCAGTATTGCCAATGTCTTAAAACTCCTTCGCCAGCCTCCACTCACTTGATCAGTGCCCCGTGGATACCTGTCTCAGCTGAGTCAAACCTGAATTCAGTTTTCTGCCCCGGTTTATTGTACAATGAGGGAAATGACAGTAGCTACTTGATAAAAATCATATTTTGAACTAGATGACTTAATTCACATAAGGTACCTAAAATAGTATCTGACATACAGAATGGGCTTAATAAGTGTTAGATAATATTATGGCAATTTTTGATTATGTTGTTGGCTATCTCCAGATTCCAGCTTTACATTGCCAGCTCTCCATAGTCCAAGCCCACCAACCAGGTGAATTCCCTCGGTAGCTGTTCTGTCTTGAGTTCCTCTCCTCTGGGTGTGCATCTCTGGGTAGGTGCCTGTGGGTGTCAAAGCTGTGTTGGCTCAAATTTCGACTGAATGGAAACCCAGCGTCTCCCATGTCCCCACCTCCGGCTCCTCCCAGTCTCTAGGAGTCGGGGATGCTCCTGGAAGGGCAGCCCTGAGCTCGCGTGAGGATGATGTACTATGTGAGATGGTGGAAGTGACATTGCTAATGAGGGAAATCAACTGCTCCACCCAGAGCCGGAATCTCAGGGAGGAAACGAGAGTGAAGCCCGTGAATATACAGTCCTGACCGGAGCCCCGCCAGAGATCCGTTGTGGCCGGAAAATTGAGCTGTGATTATTACAGAGAGTCAGAATGATAGCTTCAGTCACGACGCTTCAGGAACTCCATAAAGAGCGACCCAAACAATTTTGACATTAAGAGTTTAGAGAGAGAAGGATGGTTTGTAAAGGAGGGTCTTGTTATTCCCTGAAAAGCTACTATGAAGATGTCAGGCGTATGGAAATAACAGATGGGAAAGGCGTGCTGAGGTCATTACTCTGATCTCTGAGTGCTGTTATTGACAAGCACAGCCCATATTGCTGGGCAAATAGATGCGCCTGGGAGGAGGAGGGAGGTACCTAAAGAAAGAAAAGCAGAAACCAGATATTTCAGAACATCAGGGGGTGGAGAGACACTGCATTAGGACTGTGGCGTGCTTCAAAGCAAACTAAAGGAAAAAAGAAAAGTTGGGGTGAGAATGTGAGCAAGGAAGAGCTCGTCAAAAGTTAACCAATGGACAACTTTGTTTTCATCGATGGTAACATAGTAGTTCTTTTTAATTAAGTTTTGTTTATTTGCTTATTTGTTTTTGGCTGCATTAGATCTTTGTTGCTACCTGCCAGCTTTCTCTAGTTGTGGTGAGTGGGGCTATTCGCTAGTTGCGGTGCGTGGGCTTCTCACTGAGGTGGCTTCTTTTGTTGCAGAGCATGGCTATAGGCACGCAGGCTTCAGTAGCTGTGATGCACGGGCTTGGCTGCCCTACTACATTCAGAATCTTATAGGACCAGGGATCGGACCTGTATCCCCTGCATTGGCAGATGGATTCTAAACTATGGAACCACCAGGGAAGTCCTAACAGTAGTTCTTGATCTTGGGGAGGGGGAACATTTTGAGAACTGTAGGCTTTCTTTCTTAAAAAAATGCCTTTATTCATGCACAATCAATTTTTGGGAAACAGTATGAGAATTATCACTGGGCTTCCCAGTAGTGACTCAAACAATAGCTTCTTTAATGGAAAGAGATACGGAGATGACCAACATTCAGACCCTGGACTCCTTTACCCAGCAGATTTCTAAGGATGTCATGCATGCAGGCCCTTATGGTCTTGCGGATATGTCTCAGTCTCAGACTCTGAGTCGAGTTTTTTCTTGATAAGATGTGCTGGTGAGGTTAGAGGCTTCCTTGAATCCTCTTGCTTGAGCACTTGACTCAAATCAGGCTAAATGTCCTCTTTAGTTCTTGCCCGAGCTCCATGGATCAATGGGGGTAGTATTAGAGTTGGGGGGAGGAGAATTTTTTTCTTGGGACAAGACTGTCCCACAAATTGCATATTTTATATCTTGGCCTCTAAGCGCTAACCACCGATAGGAATTGCTTCCCAATCATGGTGGCCACCTTCCATCCCCTTTAAAATGCCATTTAAGAGCCTGCAGGGTATATAACTGGAAAAGCTGTTTCAGAGATTGGAATTTAGAGATAAACAGCCAGTGGGTGGAAGGCATGGGGTCTGAGCACATTTATCCATTCAGAGCTTCTAATAGGAAACTATAATACTACATGAGTCTCCCAGGTTTGGGCGCTTTTAGGCGAGTTTAGGCACTGTTTTGGCACAGTCTCTGAAAAGTAAGCTAAGAAAATCTACATGAAGAATGTTGCTATGTATTAATATTTTAAACATTTATTTATTTGACTATTTGGCTGCATCTGGTCTTGGTTGCAGTGTGCGGGGTCTTTTGTTGCAGAGCAAGGACTCTGACTGTGGTGTGTGGGCTCAGCAGCTGCAAGGCATGGGCTGCAGAGTGCCCAGGTGTCAGTAGCCAAGACACGTGGGCTCTCCAGGTGTGACGCACGGGCTCCAGAACACGCCAGCTCAGTATTTGCCGCACGACGGGCTCAGTAGTTGTAGCGAGCAGGGCTTAGTTGCTCCACGGTGTGTGGGATCTTTGTTCCCCAACCAGGGATCAAACCTGTGACCCCTGCAATGCAGGGCAGATACTTAACCACTGGACCACCAGGGAAATCCCAGTGGGTATTAATATTGACTTTAGTGGCAGAACCTGGACTCAGTTCCCTTGTTCTTGGTTCAGGGCTCTTTCAAGAACACTGTCAGTATCTGTCAGTCCTTGGTTCCCTGGCCAGGGAAGTAAAGAAATTATATTCAGGAATCCCTTAACCAAAAGGGCAGGTGACCTTATGACTTAAACATTCTAAGAGAGAAATTTCAGTTCATTGCTCATTTGTCCTTCACCAGGACTGGGGTGTCCTGGAGCAATGCTAAACGAACGTTCAGTGGTGTCTACAAGATGACACACGTATGCTGAAAGGTAGGCATTAAAGGCTTTTGACAGCATTAGAAGAGGGTCACACAGCCTCCCAAGAGTGATAAGAGCGGGAACAAATGTGAACCAAAGATCAAACGCCAGCCTGCTACACAAGAAAAGGCTGGGACGGGACCCGGAGCAGCCTCAGAGGGGAAGCGGATGAAGATCAGTGCTCTGAAAAGGAGCATGACTGATCTCCAGGATAAACAGATGGACTGATCACAGCCTCATTTTGATGCTACTTTGAGATGATGGCCACTAGGGTTTTGGTTTCTCTTCTAGAAGCAGTTTGTAGCTTTGCCAGTATATAAATAGAGAGTCCTGAGACTTCCAGCTTGGAGGGACATAGAAGACTTGCTAGCCCAGCTTCATGACTTTATCAGAAAAAAACCCAAAGCTCAGAGAGGTCAATTAATTTGCCTAAGGTGACACAGGTAAGTTAGTAACAGAACAGGCTGGGAAGTCGGATCTCTTTCACTCAATTATTTGTTCGTTCTATAGACACTGAACACTTTCCATACGCTGTCCCTGGGCTTGAACTCAGCGGACTATGGAGTTGGGTGGAGGCACACTGCTTGTTTTCTTGAGGTTCTCAATCAACTGGGCCAGAGAGACGCATGAACAGATAATGAGAGGACAGTAAGTGTAGTATCAAAGCATTTCCATGATGCTAAATGTTAGGTATAAAATGCGGAGAGCCACTGGCTACTCCCAGGGTTTTTAAGAATTGGTGGAGGTCTTGTCGTATACGCTGGCATCTACACAAGATCGACCCTGGACGGGAGTGGCATCTTTAATCACTCATGTGTTTTCAAATTGATGGTAGCAGGCAGGTGAAACCTTAGCCAGGGTGATCAGCAGGAACACGCAGATGGGATCCCCCACATGGCCTGGGCTTCCTCACAGTGTGGTGCCTGGGTTCCCAGGGTGGGCATGGAGTCAGGTGGAAGCCATAGTACCTTTAATCACCTCGTCTTTGATGAGTGGTGACACTCCCCCTGCATTTTGCTCGTCAGAGCAGTCACAAAGGCTCATCTGATTTCAAGGTGAGGAGAGACAGACTCCATTTCCAGATGGGGAGTGACACATTTCTGAAACAGTATTTGGGACCAAATATATTGCTGTGTCAAATTTTGAAAAAATCCATTCTGATATAGTATTGTACTTTAATAAAAAGTTTTTTTTTTTTTTTTTAATAAACAACAACAACAAATTTAGGTACAATAAAATTGGGAGAGAAAAAAGCCCAGCTAGTTTGAGAGAAATGCCTGATCCTGTCTGACTCTTTGTAACCCCATGGACTGCAGCACATCAGACCTCCCTGTCCCTCACCAACTCCCGGAGTCTGCCCAAGTTCATGTTCATTGCATCAGTGATGCCATCCAGGCATCTCATCCTCTGAGGCCCTCTTCTCCTTCTGCCCTCAATCTTTCCCAGCATCAGGGACAGTGAGTCATCTCTTCACATCAGATGACCAAAATACTGGACCAGTCCTTCCAGTGAGTTTTCAGGGTTGCTCTCCCTTAAGTTTGACTGGTTTGATCTCCTTGCTGTATAAGCCAAGGTAAATCACAAACCAGGTCACCATCAAGGGGCCTAAAGGCATATCCCATATCTTAACCCACTCTCGATTTTCTAAAGAATTTTTCTATCATTGTGAAAATATTTGACTTGCAACCATCTAATGTAGGCGAAAAAGAATAAACAGAAAAGGCGTCAGCAGCGCACATTGTGTGGTGGGCAGGTTATTACATGGGGCTGGTTGAGGCTTGTGTATTTATTCCAAGTCATTTGTAATCATAATGGAAAAAAAGAACATTATCTACAAAATAGGAGGTTGCAGTATGCAGGAAATGGAGCATGAAAAGGATTTGTGCTGTGATGTAGAGATTAGGAAGAACAACCCATGTGAATTAATAAATGGGATGCAAATACAGTACATTCAAGTGTAACTTCTGTGCAACTTCAAAGGATTTGTTACGTGAAGAAATACAAATTCTCTGCAGCAGTATTAAATACTGACTTTCCCCCCCAGAATGGAGCACAATTCCTTTGGAATGATTTGAAAAGCTTTTCAGTTCCAAGGCAATGCCAGAGTGCACACCTGATGAAACATTCTGATGTTCTTTCTCCAGCCATCATTTTCTCTCGTGACTCTAGGTCACATTCAAATGTACATTTGTCCCTCTTTACCCCAAGATGTCAGGCTTCCCAGGTGGGCTCAGTGGCGAAGAATCCACCTGCTAACACAGGAGACGCAAGAGATGAGGGTTCGATCCCTGAGTTGGGAAGATCCCCTGGAGTAGGAAATGGCAACCCTCTTATTCTTGCCTAGGAAATCCCATGGACAGAGAAGTTGGTGGAATACAGTACACGGGTTCGCAAAGAGTAGGACATGAATGAGCACACACACCCCATGAGGTCACCTGAAATCATCCATCTAGGCATTTTAGCTTAAAATGTCTGGCCCTTCATCCCTGTTCTCAGAAATTTTCTCTGCTTCTCTTGGCTTCATTGCCAGCTTATCTGGGCTTCAGGCACACAGAATCTTACCTCCTGACTCTCTCCATTTCATCACTTATGTCCTGCCTCAACTCAGCCCTTGAACTTGAAAGCAGATTTAGTTTTCTCCAGTTTGTCTGTCTTAAACATGAGTCTCTTTTGTCCTAGGCTTTCTTTCCCTGGGTACTCTAAATAATGATTCCATCTCTTTGGGGTCTGGTACTTGAATCCCAGCCTAATATCTGTCTGAGTGGTCAAGAGCTCTGATATGGGAAAGGAGACACCATCTGGGTTGACAGCTGTCAAAGCTGATGGTGGGTAGGGTGCTGAACATGGCTCAGTGTGGCAGCCACTCAGGATAACTGCCCACTGACATGTTTACCAGCACTCCAGAATATTGCTAAAGATAAAAAAAAAAAATTGAGAGACTTTCCTGGAGGTCCAGTGGTTAAGACTCTGAGCTTCCAATGCAGAGAGTTCGGGTTCGATCCCTGGTCAGCGAACTAAGATCCCACATGCCACACGGTACGGCCAAAAGATTAAAAAAAAATGAAATTGAATTTTAATGATTTTCAGAAAAGAGTGGGATGCAGACCCTCAAGGACATTATATGTCCCCTCAAGCTTGGGCCCAGTCCCTAACCCAGTTCCTCTTCCCAAGAGATAAACCTCCTTCTACCTGAACACAGGTGTTGAGTCAGGTCTGATTCTGTATATTCACTGCAACATCCGCAATTGCCAGTTTCTGGATTATCAATTTATATTTCTTAAATGAACGAAAAGTGACCTCATTTATCATTAACTTATTCAGATTCCCAAATTGGCTATACAGAAAGAAGTAAGGGTTGCCAAAATGGATTGATATTTTGAGTGTATTTCTTTTTTCAGTGGTGACTCAAGACAACCATTTGGTACCATCAGAGTGAATGGCAATCATGCAGGGTTTCCCAAGGGTGGAGTGGTCAGGCACATCCACACGCCATCTAGACTGAGTCCATGTCCATCACCTTCACCGCTGCCACCAGTAGCACCTCCTTCTTCTCTGCAAGGGAATTCAGCAATATTTGTGGTTGCACTGAGTGAAAGATATTTTCTAGTTTCTCTAAGACAGCTGTTTTCTTAAGATCCAGAGCATGGTAAATCCTCAGAGTGTCCCTATCCCAGAACGAGCACACCCAAGCTCAGAATAAGTCTCTTCTGTGAGTGAAAAGCAAGCATTTGCCCTTGACTTCTCTCTTCCTTCTCTGGGAAGAGGTCAGTACAGTATTTTCTCACCAGCTCTGCATCCATTGTTTCTCTGTGAGTATTTCACTGTTACTGTGTTGACCTCTTTTGAGGAAGAGCTTTTTCACTTCAAAACCATAGAGATATATTTGATGACAGGGTTAAGGATGGCTCTTCAATGGGTCCATAATAAAGCACTGTTATTGCATGTCAATTAAAAAATCTGACACCCAACATTGTAATCTTTGAGTTCTTGGGGAAATTTTGAGAGGCCATATCTGTAAACACAGTCCAAAGTCTTTGGAAGGAAACACAGTTTAATTAATTCATTCCTCAGATATTTACTGAGATTGTGGAAAACGTGAGGCACTTGGGGTCTCACTCCTGTCTTGCTCAGTTGTGAAGGGAGCATCAAGACATCTATCTGGTAAGGACAAGGATTAAACAGATGACCAAGAGAAAGTGCCTGGTGCAGAATAAGGGCTCAGGAATGGCCAAGGTTTTCCTGGAGTGTCAAGAAGATTCCAGTCTAGCAAAGAGATTAAAAACAAGCTGTACCATAAGACAAAATATGGTAAAACTGTAGCAGAGGGCTAAACACTGCATCCTGAGAGGTCAGAGGTAAGGCTGCTGAATCCTGAGAGGTCAGAGGTAAGGCTGCTGCATCCTGAGAGGTCAGAGGTAAGGCTGCTGCATCCTGAGAGGTCAGAGATAAGGCTGCTGCATCCTGAGAGGTCAGAGGTGAGGCTGGCTCCTGCTGATCAGAGACCCCTTTGTGGTTTAGGGATCATTTTCCCTGTGTGCTGATGAATGGTGACATTTCCACAGGCGGGCACGTGGGTGGCTCGTGTGTACAAGATTCCAGGCTGCATACATGAAACAGGAGTTTCAACAGGAGTCTGCTGATAACCTGAGCTACCTGGGCATGCCATGGAGGGTGGAATTTATTGCACTCTAAGCACTAAGGAGTTTCTGTGTGAAATTTATCTCAAGAGAGAAAGAAATGAGGCATGGCCGGCCTCCAAAACCCAAATGGAGCAATGGTGTGATCACAGCCATATGCTAAGGAAGAACCATCTGCATCAACTCTAAGGCATCACTGGAGGAGAGACTGAGGGTTAGGGAGGTGGCTAGGAAGCCATTGAGAAACAGCAGGTCAGGGGTAGTGAGGACTTCAGCTGGGGCTGCAGCCAAGGAACTTGGAGGCAGCCAGTAGGTGGCGCTAGTGGTGAAGAACCTGCCCGCCAATGCAGGAGACATAAGAGAAGCAGGTACCATCCCTGGATCAGGAAGATCCGCTGGAGGAAGGCATGTTTTTTCACTCCAGCATTCTTGCCTGGAGAATCTCAAGGACAGAGGAGCCTGGCAGGCTACAGTCCCCTGGGGTCGCAAAGAGCTGGACACAACTGAAATGACTTAGCCCATGGCACAGCACTAGCTGCTGCAGAATTTCTGTGTGGGAGGAGCTTGGGGGTGGCAGGCCGCTTGGAGGAGAGCAGGTGACTCTCCGTCAGCTTCTTTCTGTGCTACATCAAGTCCTGAGACACTGGAGCCTTAGAAAGGGAAGGGCCAGAATTCCTGAGTCGTTGCCTAAAGAGGACTGCCTTTGAGAGTTGACAATCGTCAGTAAACTTTGAGTGAATAGAAAATAGAACCTTGATTTGGTAAGTCTCTGAGATGTGGAGGCTTGTTTGCTACTGTTGCCAAGGTTTGCTCATCCTGATGGGTGCACTCTAAGAAGACAATAGATGGTGAAAGCCAAGAGGCGAAGGAGAGAACCCTGGAGTAGAGAGGGAAAACTTAGAATAAGCTAGGGAACTGAAAGCTAAGAAGGTTCAGATAAATGGGAAGAAGGAGGGCATTTGAGTAATAGGAACGGTGGGGCAAAGACACAGAGTGGTAATGCAGTTAGCGTTCGCTCTGCGTAAGCAGGCTGGAACTGTGGTTGAGTATTACGGAGCCTCGCATGAAGGTGTTTCTTTATATTAAAAATCTAGACAACAGCGCCTCGATTTTTCCAGTTGCTGACTTGCTCCATCTCCAGACTTCTACATTCAAAATCCTTATTTTTTAACCTAGTTTGTCTTGTAGCAGCATAAAGTCTTCTTGTTCTTAGAATAATCGAAAAAAAACACAAAAACACAGTTGCTCACTATCACCCATAAAATATTGCTTCATTAACTTGAAGACTGTAATTAACTACATATCAGCCTTCTGGCTCCAGGCAAATATCCATAATTCCTTTAGTCTTTCCTCACAGTCTGCTTCTAACCTGTTAATCATTTTCCTTGCCCTCTTGCCATCATCCATAGAAGGAAAAAAAACCCTTTAAATAGAAGCTAATCACCCATTGCACATTACAAATGCCCCCACATTAAACTGAACCAGATACACACATAAGCACATAAACACACACACAGGTGTGTGTGTGTGTGTGTATCTGTGTGCACAAGTATAAAAACAGAATTAAAAAAAAAAAACAACTATAGATGAATAGTTTAGATGAGCAGGAAAAAAATTTATTTCATGAAAGATTTAGCCTGTGATCATTTCCAATAACAAACTCCCCTCTGTGCCTTTAAAAATGAGATTTAATTTATCCTCCTCTAAAAATGCTTACAGTTGTTTATTTTACCAAGGTGCTGGCTGCAGATGCAAGTCTGTTTGTGCAGAGTTTCCTGCCCCCTGAAAGCAATTATAAAAAACGTAATTGTAGCCAAACAGACAAACAAAAATATGGGAGAGACAGCAGAGGGGCCTAACTCTTAATCTCATAAATGAGGAGGAGGATGAAGGGTGATCTGATGGCCTCAAAGAGAGAAAGATGGATGAGTCACTGAGTGGGAGGCAGGTGGAAAGGAAGATGGGGACTTACCTATAAGCCTGTGCGGTGCTGTGCTAAGTAGCTCAGTTGTGTCTGGCTCTTGCGACCTCATGGACTGTAGCCCTCCAGGCTTCCTCCGTCCATGAGGATCCTCCAGGCAAGAATACCGGAGTGGGTTGCCATGCCCTCCTTCAGGGGATCTTCCTGACCCAGGGATTGAACCAGGGTCTCCTACATTGCAGGCAGGTTCTTTACTGTTTGAGCCACGCGAGACCTTTCTAGTGGTTCCTTGTATCAAACAAACTGGGGGTCCATACCCCAAACAAAGTGGACACATCAGTAGTCACCGAGTGGCCCATACAATTCCTTTCAAGATTGGAACCAGTGATATTTTAAAATATGACTATTTAACCAAAACTTTCCAATTATCTGGTGCATTGTTCTGTGTACATGCAAGAACCGAGACGCTTATTATGTTTGAGCATCTACATTGTCTTTGTGGAGATAAATTTTTTAAAAATATTCATTTATTTCGGCTGTGCTGAGTTGTAGTTTTGGCACGTGGGATCTTTCTACTTTGGTGCAGCCTTTGAACTCTTAGTTGTGGCATGCGGGATCTAGTTCCCTGACCAGGGATTGAACCCAAGCCCCCTGTGTTGGGAGCTTGGAGTCTTAGCCACTGGACCACCAGGGACGTCCCTGTAGAGATCATTTTTGCTTTTTCCACCCTGATATTCCTGAAAGCAGAAGTCAACCATTTTGGTGAATCTACGATGCCCAGAAGGTAGTAAGGTTGAGTGAAAAAGTCAAGGCCATCCACGCTTCAACCACACATACATGTAGCCTGAGGCTCACATGATTATGTATTCCTCTCCTTTATGCTTATTAAGTAATTACTACGTAAATTATTAGGACAATGTAATATGCATGACTTTAAGGAATGACAAATTGTAGCTAACTTTCTTAATTTGTTGCCATAGTTACACTTCTAGAAATTCTAAATTGCTCCCTTCTCATGTGTAAATGCCTGCCACCCTGCTATTTGTTTAGCTTTGATTGGTTAGACTCTAAGGGTAACTGAAAGTGGGGCCTGACTGCTCACTGCTCAAAAGCCAATGAAGATGCCAGGTGGGTGGAAAAAGGAAAAGCTGCTTTATCTTGGATGTGGGCAATGGGGAGGGGTTTGGTAGGCTGCCTGTCCAAAGGCCAGTTCCCTCCCACCTCCACCCCTACCCCTGCACTGACAATCAGGGAACAAGAGCTTTTTTTTTGTAGGCTGAAGGTGGGGGCTCCAAGTAGAAACAGCACAGTCAGTTCTGATAGTCCTCTTGAAACTGGTTATCAGTGGTCTGACCAGTGTCGTCTTGATTGTTTAAGGTGCAATTAATCTTCAGTTCATGGCACCCCACTCCAGTACTCTTGCCTGGAAAATCCCATAGACGGAGGAGCCTGGTAGGCTGCAGTCCATGGGGTCGCTAAGAGTCAGACATGACTTCACTTTCACTTTCACTTTTCACTTTCATGCATTGGAGAAGGAAATGGCAACCCACTTCAGTGTTTTTGCCTGGAGAATCCCAGGGAAGGAGGAGCCTGGTGGGCTGCTGTCTCTGGGGTCACACAGAGTCGGACACGACTGAAGTGACTTGGCAGCAATCTTCAGTTCCAGGGTCGATTTGTTCCCATTTCTTGAGGCCAATTTTTGGAATTGTGGCAGCTTATGTCATGGCTACGGTCAGTCATCAGGTAGGTAACTTCTTCTACATGGTGGGGGCTTCAGCGTCTATAAAACAGCCCACAGGGTATGGCTCAGAATAGTCTCTGTAGCCCTTGATGCTCAGTCTGTAAGCCACATCCGACTCTTCACGACCCCATGGACTGTAGCCCACCAGGCTCCTCTGTCCATGGCATTTTCCAGGCAAGGATACTGGAGTGGGTTGCCATTTTCTACTCCAAGGGATCTTCCAGAGCCAGGGATCAAACCCATGTCTCTTGCATCTTCTGCATCAGCAGGTGAATTCTTTACCACTAGCGTCACCTGGGAAGCCCTTGAGAAGGAGCTGAAGGTCTTGGACTGTGCCCAAGGACAGTCTCCTTTGATTGTTTTCCTGTTTCTGCATGTTCTCACTTTTCTGATGAAACTTATTCTTTGGCTAAAGTTTGTCAGACAAAAGGCAGGCAGAGGGCAGAGAGGACGAGGACCGTAGTCTTGCTCTATTTCATATGTCCCTGGCAGTAAAGTGACTTCCAGTCCAGTATGGCAAGTCTGCCTTGACTTCTTCACCGTCCAGCACAGATCCCAGTCAGGTCCAGGGTCTGAGTAGCCTCAGTCACAGGGCGAGAAAAGTTGAGAAGCAAACTAGGGCTGGGCAGCCCATCTTTATCCAGTATGACCTTCCTTCCTTTTGGACACCCAGTTGGCATTTGTCGGCTGAAGCAAGGGACTAAGGATGCCCACATGACCTAAAGAAAGACCATGAGCTTTCTAAAGACTCCACCACAGTGGATCAGGTCTTAGGAAAATGGGTGGATATCCTCTCTTGTTTTCCCCAAAACGTTAAGGAATATGTTGGTCATATCTTTGCTGATAGGCAGAGACCTGCTAGAAGACAAGAGAATGTACTAGAATGGGACTTTCTGGCACTTGTGGATGGGGAGACCAATTTTATCACCACACTGCTTGTCCACCCCACCTTTTAAAGGATGGGCAAAGGCATATGGAGCATGTTTGGACCGATGCAAACAAACGGCAAACAGCAAACAAAATCGTGAATGAGGAAAGTACAGTGAAATAGCAGAACTCAAGGTAAAAGGCACTGGAAACAGTAGAGTTCACGGCAAAATATGTCAGGTAATAAAAAGGGGCATTTCTTTTTGATAATAGGTATAAAATTCAACAGCATCAAAGTGTATAAAAAAAGACAGCCATAAGAAAAAGTGGAAAAATGGGACTTCCCTCGGATTGGCTAAGACTCCAAGCTCCCAAAGAAGGAAATCTGGGTTTGATTCCTGGTCAGGCATTCAGATCCCATATGTGGAAAGAACCTGCACACCGCAATTAAGACCCAGCGCAGCCAAATAAGTAAATAAAAAGAAATATTTTAAAAAATCCTGTTGTATTAGGGGGAAAATGACCAGCAAACAATTAGCGTGGGAGAAAACACAGTTCCTTAAGTGTCTCTGTGTTTTAATGATTAAACATTTGAATAGTACAATAATTACAGACGGATTAACTGGTATCTATAATGTATCCATCTCTCTACTACCATCACATCACTATGCTTCTATAGACCTTTTCGATCTACAGAGAATCCACCTCCTTCTTAAGCATCTTTGAAAGAATTGGCCATATACCAGGCCTTGAGGAAAACTAATAAATTTCAAAAAGCAGAAATTGCAGGGTTCCTATTTCTGATCACAAAGCAAATAATAATTGTAATGATTACAAATGCTTAAAATACCCACTTACTTGGAAATTAAAACAAAAACTGTAATAAGTTTTTGAGTCAAAGAGGAAATCACAACCATAATTATGGGCCATTTAAAAAAAATAATGACGACAGAACAAAGCCTAGCGACTCGGATGGAATGCTGCTAAAGTGGAAGCGAGCGTCTAAATGTGCACTTGTGCACACTTACATTTCTAAACAAGAAAGACTGTAAATAAACAAATTCATGTTGCAACTCGAGAAATGTAAAAATGTCCAACTGGAGAAATCAGAAAGTCACTTTCTAGGCAAGGAGGCTTGGGGGAGCCTTGGACTAGAATTTATCTGTTCTTCCAAATAGGCCTGCTATGTCTGCAAAGATGAGGGTGGGCAGTGACAGGTTATTTATATAAAATCTGTTCTTTATGCTTGCCCATCAAAGCCCTGCTTTTCTCCCAGCTTCTTCATTCAACTAGAACTTTCTTCCTGCTTCCCTTCTGCATGTATTTGGGACTTGCCATTCTGAGTTATGATTATTCAGAGGGGGTTTCCAATCTGACTAACTGCCCAGTGTGTATATACTCGCCTTCTGCAGCAGCCTATAATTACAATTAATAGCAGACACCCATTCCAGGCACAATTAATTCAAGCAAAGGGGCACATCTTGCTGATGAGCCTTTCTTAAGATGACAAATGGATTTAAGTGGAATAATGCTTGTACAGTGCAGGGCCTAGCCGGCATGCTCCAAATGCTTAATAAATATTAACCATTAGACCATTTTATTTCATTACATATTTTTGTGTATAGAAAAACTATAAAGCTATTATAATGAATAATATAGTTCAGTAAAGTGACTGAATAAAAGGCAAATAAACACACATAGATATATTTGCTACATTCTATTAAAATGCTTAAAGATATAGTGAGAAAAACCTATTCAGGAAAAGTTACAAAAATGAAACAAAACAGAATAAAGCAAAGCAAGAACTAGTAACAAATATAATAAGCCAAAATGTGCCAGGCCTATATGCAGGGAAATATGAAACTTTACTCAAAAAATATTAATGAATGATGGAGAGAGAATACTGATATATTGTTGATCAGAAGAGTGCATATTTTAAAAGTGTAAAGTATTCTCAACTTAAGGCATATTTATGGGGCTCAGATGATAAAGAATCTGCCTGCAATGTGGGATACTTGGGTTTGATTTCTGGGTGGAGGCATGTTCACACACTTAAAAATCAGGTTTTTAATGACTCTCTGGGCTTCCCCAGTGGTTCAGTGGTAAAGAATTCACCTGCCAATGCAGGAGACCCAGGTTTGATCCCTGGGTCAGGAAGATCCCCTAGAGAAGGGAATGACAACCCACTCCAGTATCCTTGCCTGGCAAATTCCACGGGCAGAGGAGCCTGGCAGGATAGAGTCCATGGGGTCTCAAAGATTCGGACAAGACTTAACAACTAAACAACAAAAATTACTATTTAGTGATATAGGAAGAGGTTCACAATGAAACTGCAGGACGGAAACAGAACAGAAAATGGCAAACGAGGATTTATCCAGATCACGTACCTGCACACAACTGTACATGCATGCATTCACATCTGCACATAGGAATACCTAATATACATACAGAAAGCACGAAGGGAAATATCAGAACATTTAGAATGGTTTATTGCTCTGGGGCAGTGATTTGCAATTTCTTCTTTGCACTTTATGTTGTTGTTCAGTCACTCAGTCGTGTCCAACTCTTTGCAACCCCACGGACTGAAGAACGCTTGGCTTCCCCATCCTTCACTGTCTACCGGAGCCTCCTCAAACTCGTGTCCACTGAGTCGGAGATGTCATCCAACCATCCCATTCTTTGCCATCCCCTTCTCCTCCTGCCTTCAATCTTTCCCAGCATCAGGGTTTTTTTTTCCTAATGAGTCGGTTCTTCGCATCAGGTGGCCAAAGTATTGGGAGCTTCAGCTTTTTAGGACACTGCTAATGTTGGACAGTGAGAATGGCCACCTTCACAATCAAAAGGAGAAGTGAGCTTTCTTTTTATTTTTAATGGATATATAGTTGATGCACAGTAAGTTACAGGGGTACAGTATCGTGGTTCACACTTGTTAAAGGTTATACTCCATTTATAGTTATCATTAGGGCTTCCCAGTTAGTGCTAGTGGTAAAGAACCTGCCTGCCAATGCAGGAGATGCAAGAGATGTGGGTTTGATCCCTGAGACAGATCTCCTAGAGGAGGAAATGGCAACCTGTTCCGGTATTCTTGCCTGGAAAATTCTATGAGCAGAGGGGTCTGGCTGGCTGCAGTCCATGGAGCTGCAAAGAGTCAGACACAACTGAGTGACTGAACACACGTTATTATCAAATATTGACTATATTCCCTGTGTTGTACAGTATGCCCCTGTGGATTATTTTATACATAATAGTTTATACCTTTTAATCCCCTACCCCTATCATGCCCCCCCTCCCCCACTGGTAACCACTAGCTGGTTCTCTATATCTGTGAGTTTAAATGCATGAGGAGTGACCAAAGAAGATCGCAAAATGGAGGGGTCATATTAAGCATAAAATTAATTGAAAAACAGATTCAAACTGCATTTATTGATCACTTCCTGCATGCCAGCCCCTTGGCTAGGAACTCTTTCCTAGTGTGTTCATGTAACATACTGACCTCAAGGAAGGCATGTCCCCATTTTATAGAAGATAAAAGCAGTTCAGACAGGTTAAGCAACTTACTCCGAGACACACAGCAGAAAGACAGCGGAGCGGGCACCCAGCCTTGCCATGCCAATTCTGTTGCTCTTCCTACTCTGGCATCAGTCACCACACAGGTAGACAGGTTAGAGCTGCTGTGATTCAACCCAGAGGAGGGAAATGATTAGCTCAATTACAAATAAAAGATGGTTTATGAAAACTTTGCTATGAGAAATAAAGTGTTTAGAGCCCAGTCACATAGACATACGGGAACTTGAAAGCTACCAGCTGGGCTGATTTCACTGATGATCTGTAAAGGTGGTGTCTATTTAAATCTTTACTGTACAGCTGCTTCGACCAGTCAAAACAAAGCCAAAGCTTTGCACATGGCTGGCTAGGAGCTGTGAAGTGGGGTGGAGTCCGGCATACCCACAAAATCCTGCCCGCCTCCTGCCTTAGACACTGGGTAACATTGGAGCAGAGAGAAGGAAAAAGGAAGGAGGAAGTGGAGAGGTCATTGGCTATTTCTTCTTGTGCCCCAATCAATCATCTTTCTATCATTCTGTCACTTTTTTTTTTAAACCTCCATCCAAACTCCAGTGCCTTCCAGCTGCTTTTCCTCCTTGCTCAACTGTCCTGAACCGCCTCAAAGAGGGAGAGAACAAGCCCTCTCTTAGTAAGAGCTCAGCTGCTAGAATGAGGGGACAGCAAGGCATCCACATGAAGGTCTCTGAAGCATTGACTCCTGGAGGAGGTATCCCAGCACAATATCTTGACATCTGGGATCAAGAGACTTGGTGTGGTGGTTTGAAAACACGTCTGCAAATTCAAAGACCTGCTTCCTATCAAGAGGAGAAGGTTATGTCTCTTCCCCTTGAAAGTGAGCAGGCGTTTCTGGTTGCTTCTGTGAATAGAAGGTGGCAGAAGGATGCTGGTTGATTTCAAAGGCTGAGTTAGAGAAGGTCAAGGTTTAGGCATCTTCTGCTCTGTCTTCTTGTGATACTTGCTCTGAAGTCCTGGGCTGTTAGATAAGAGGCTGGGCTACTCTGAAGCTTCCATGCTGCACAGACCATGCAAAGCAATGAGAGAGAGACAGCGGCAGACAGGACAGAGATAAGGAACCCTGTCTTTCCCCAGCTCTAGATCTTCCCAACTTCAGACACCTGACATGGGAGTGAGGCAGCTTTCAGATGATGCAGCCTGGCTATAGTCTGACTTCCATCCTAAGGGAGATTCCAAGTGAGAACCACTCAGCTGAGCCCAGTCTGTTTCAAGAACCATGACAGATAGTAACAGACTGATAGTCATTGTTTTCTACAGCTAAGGTTTAGGGTTATTTGTTACACAGCAGCATCTGGTTCCTGCTACCAGCAAACACTGAGTGATGAGTTATGCTGTTGCTTTGCCAACTCAGTTTCTTCATTGGTAAAATGTAAGATTTTATGGTGTACTGTGCTTAATTGCTCAGTCATGTCTCTTTGTGACCCAATGGACTATAGCCTGCCAGGCTGCTCTATTCATAGGACTTTTTAGCATATTAAAGTGGGTTGCCACGCCCTCCCCTAGAGGATCTTCCCAACCCAGGGATTAAACCCAGGTATCCCACATTGCAGGTGGATTCTTTACTGTCTGAGCCACCAGGGAAACACTAAGATTTTGTGGTCTCTACCATCAGATGTTTTTAAGAGTCGTCCAGGAGAAAACAGGTGTAAACCATTGGGTAAACTGTCAGAACGTCGCTAATATTGATGGTTATTGAAGGCAACACCTACAGTTGGGGAAATATTCCCAGTTATGAAATTCTAGCCCCCAGGGCTGGCTGGGCCATGGAGCACGCTCAAGCATGGGCCGTGGGTCTGGTCAGTCAAGGAGCATACCAGGGAGTGTTGTCCTGCCTGCTAAGGTAGAACATTCCAGGATGGGGCTGTGTGACTCCTGAGTTCTGAGAACCCACAAGGAGAGGAGTGTGGCCTCAGGGACGTGTGCTTTGTCCGCCTTGCCAGGCCCAGCTGCTGCGTAGCCACCAGGGGAAAGTGAAGGTTGCTCAGCCATGTCCAACTCTTTGCAATCCCATGGACTATCAACTCCATGGAATTCTCCAGGCCAGAATAGTGGAGTGGATAGCCATTCCCTTCTCCAGGGGATCTACCCAACCCAGGGATCAAACCCAGGTCTCCTGCCCACATTGCAGGCAGATTCTTTACCAGGTGAGCCACCAGGTAAGCCCAAGAATACTGGAGAGGGTAGCCTATCCCTTCTGCAGGGGATCTTCCCGACCCAGGAATTGAACCGTGGTCTCCTGCATTGCAGGTGGATTCTTTACAGTCTGAGCAACCAGGGAAGCCCAGCCACCAGGGAAATCATCCTGTTTCCTTTTGCAGCTCCTGAGCGCCCCCTGGAGGAAGGGACGCAGCAACTCCAGGGGTCCCCGCAGGTGCTATAGGTCAGGGGTACCAACACTGCTCTAACACCCAGCTTATCGTAGGTTTTATCATCTTCTCTGTGGCTCAGATGGTAAAGCATCTGCCCACAATGCGGGAGACTGGAGTTCGATACCTGGGTCGGGAAGATTCCCTGGAGAAGGAAATAGCAATCCACTCCAGTACTCTCGTCTGGAAAATTCCAAGGACGAAGGAACCTGGTAGGCTACAGTCCATGGGGTTGCAAAGAATCGGACACGACTGAGCGACTTCACTTGCACTTTTCACTTTCATGCATCGGAGAAGGAAATGGCAACCCACTCCAGTGTTCTTGCCTGGAGAATCCCAGGGATGGGGAAGCCGTCTATGGGGTCGCACAGAGTCGGATACGACTGAAGTGACTTAGCAGCAGCAGAAGTCACATCAGCCCACTTGGAGGGCTGCTCTGTGGTCCACTTCCTCAAAGTATTAGAAGCTAGAAATCAATAAATACGTTTCTCTTGGGAACTGTGGACCGGAACAGACCAGCCGATAAAATGATCTCCAAAGAGGTGACGATAAAAGCGCCGTTGCATTCATTTTGAATTCCTCTGATCGTCTGCTCGTGATCTTTGAATCTCCAGGTTCAGTGCCAATCAAAGAGGCTCACTGGGGGATGCCTGTTGGTGGGATGGGACCGAAGACTCCAGCCTTGTGGAATTGCTTGGGAGTTTGAAAGGAACTCCGTTTTGTTTAACAGGAGGCAGGCTGTGGCGCTGGGTGTCCCTCCACCCAGAGCAAACTCTGGAAGCCTTGCGCTGTGTCAGTCCCCAGGAGAGAAGAGGCTCCGGAAATTGGCCCATTTCAGAAATGCCCAGGAGCTTATCACAGATAAGGATGCTTCACCCAGAATATCCTGGGCTTCTTCATATTTAGTATGTGCCTTCTGTGATGCTACTGCAGCTGGCCAGGCAGTTTTTTATTTTTTTTTTTAATGAGCCCAGTATGGTGCTTTCCTAACTGTGATCTGCTCATGAATATTGAATGGAGGTGTGTGCGTTGAATGGAATTTTCTGGAGACTTGAGTGGGTCTGAGTGACAGGGAGCTTGGGAGGGAAGAAAAGGGCATCCTGGGAGGGGGAGACAGGTGTAGAGATGGGCAGATGTGAATGCAAAGGACCTGCATGGAGGCATGGAAGGGGGCTTCTGGGTTACTTCAGCTCTGCCCCTGACACTCTGGGCCACCCTGAGCACCCGGGAGGGGAAGCCACCTGTGGCTGACTCACCCACAGGGCTGTACATTCTGGATCATACTAGCACTGGCAGCTACTCTCTTCCTGCCAGGTCAGGGCAGCATCCTTTTTGGCTTTGTTGTGTTGGTTTGTTTTGGCAGGGCAGTGTGGCATGCAGGATCTTAGCTTCCTGCCCAGGAACCCGAGCCACCTGCATTGGAAGGTGAAGTCCTAACCACTGGACCACCAGGGAAGTCCCACTGACTCTAGTTTTGCACAGACATTAATGTCAGGAAGACTAGAACCTTCCTTGCTTACTCCTTGGGCCCCTGTGAAGGCTTTTCTAAGGTCAAGATAGTCCATCCCGCAAACCAGCCACCATGGAGGACATCAGGTTACCCCTTGACCATGCAGTCAGGGAAACCAATATTTTGTCACCACGTGTCCCAGAGGTCACTCCTGGGATCATGCTAAAGGCCACTCCCTCCTCTGCAAACCTGTTGACCGTGGCCCAGCCCAGCCTGGGGTATTTCAGCTGGTCTCAGTCTGGTGGTCACTACCGTTTAGCTTTAGTCATGCTCTTTTCAGCAAACACGTGAAACTGAAGCCTTGGGCCAGGCTTGTTGGGTTTTCCTTCAAGCATGTGACCCAGCCTTTGCCTAGAAATCTGCTTTTGGTTTTCAGCCAACCCCACCTGCCTCCGATGAGTGAACACCCCAGGGAAGGCATCCCTGCCCTGCCCCAGGCCACAACTCACTGGATGCTGACATGCTCACGGGGCCCCACTGGTGGCCGAAGTGGCTTAATTTGAACTTTGGCCAACCCAAGACGTTGGCAACTTCTTAGTCTTGAAAGGCAAGACCCCTATCCATGGTCAAGGTGGCAGGGCTGACTTTACAGCTGACCCTGCTTATCGCAAGTCAGAGTGACCCAAGGGCCTGGGCCTCTCCGCATAGTCTGCATCTCAGGCCCTGTCCTGAAAACCTGGCTGGCTTCAGATCAACTGGCTAATTACTTGTGCTGTAATGATCAACCTGCCTAATTTATCACTTCTTTGAACATTTAATTAGCCAGCAGTGCAAGACAATTAGGTTCTGAATTAGGATAAATTAAACTTCTAGCTTAGCAGCTCTGAGGACATGAAAACTATAACCAATTACGTCTGCAAAAGATTTGACAGAACCGTCAAAGAACAAGAGCCTGACATGAGTGGACGGCCTGATGGGCCAAATGCTTTGAAGAATCCAGTGTGGCCTGGAGTTTTAGCTGGGAAAACAGAGAGGGGAGGTGAGCAGCCTGAGACAAGAAGAGGTCTGCCTTTGCAGGGCTTGGGGTCTTTATCCTCCTTGCTGGTAGGGTCTGTGACAAGTGACCATTTTATTTGTTTGTTTGTTTGTTTATTCCTTCTCCTTTATATGGTGATGGATGGTAACGAAATCATAGAATTATTTTAGAAGATCAACTAGAACTAGAAGCTTAGAATTATTGATTTGTTAGCCCCCAAATTATGGATTAAACTCCAGTATACATATATAAAGTATAAGCTTACACTAGAAAAAACATCACTTCTCATCCAATTATTTAAGCCTAGCCCTTCTTGAATATTTACACTCTGGTGTTGCCATAGGAAGAATATATTCTCGTGGATGAAGCAGTACCACAGGAGCCCTCAAGTCATGTTGATTTAGCTTTTTCATGGGTTGTGATTTAGTTTTTTAATTGTCAATCTGGATTTTTATCTTTTTTAAAAGTGACTTTCCATGGGTGTTTGAAAGCCGTTTGTACTCCCTAGGCAGACATGGAGCTGGGCATCAGCTGGAGAAGGCTGGGGACTGCAGACCTCCTGGTCTGAGGTCCAACTTGTGCTTTGGCTGTGGGGAAATGGGATTGACGATGCATGTGAGGTTTCCCCTCCAGACAGAGTCGTTGTTATTCAGTTGCTAAGTTGTGTCCGACTCTTTGTGACCCCATGAACTGCAGCACGCTAGGTTTCCCTGTCCTTCCCTATCTCCTGGAGTTTGCTCAAATTCATGTCCATTGAGTCAGTGATGCCATCCAACCATCTCATCCTCTGTTGTCCCCTTCTCCTCTGGCCTTCAATCTTTCTCAGCATCAGGATCTTTTCCAATGAGTTGGCTATTCCCATCAGGTGGCAAAGTACTGGAGCTTCAGCTTCAGCATCAGTCCTTCCAATTAATATTTGGGGTTGATTTCCTTTAGGATTGATTGGTTTGATCTCCTGGCAGTCCAAGGGACTCTCAAGAGTCTTATCCAGCACCACAATTAGAAAGCATCAATTCTTCGGTTCTCAGCCTTCTTCATCGTCCAACTCTCGCATCCGTACAGGACTACAGCCGTACAGATGAGGTGGTGAGAACCAACGAGAAGAGGGATGAAGAAGGCAGGAGTGTAAAAGTGTCTGGGCTTTAGTTTCTTTCTGAGATTTTCCAGGAATTTGGGAAGACTTGGGATTTTCTGGCTTCCCTTGTGGCTCAGCTGGTAAAGAATCTGTCTGCAATGTGGGAGACCTGAGTTCGATCCCTGAGTTGGGAAGATCCCCTGGAGAAGGGAAAGGCTACTCACCCTAGTATTCTGGCCTGGAGAATTCCATAGACTGTATAGTCCATGGGGTCACAAAGAGTCAGACACAATTGAGCGACTTTCACTTTCACTGGGATTTTCTGAGAGTTTTCAAGAATGGGGAGGACTTGAGAGACTTAGGGAGAAAACTGTATCATAAACCAGGCTTTCAGCTTCTGATGATTCTGTTTCTAGTTCTTTGTGATTTAACACCTTTTGTAAAGCTTTGTACTCATGCATCAGGTTTGACTCACAGTTGAATTATTAAGAGGGAGGCTGTGTGTGTGTGTGTGTGAGGGGGCAGAGATTGGGCTTGGCTTTCCAGGAGTTCCTGAACCCTTGCCTTTCAAGCATGCCATCTGTGGTAACACACAACAGAGTCACAAGAAAAATGTGTCAGTATAACAAGAACTGCTGAGTTTCCACAGTTTGGCTTGCAGTCTCCTCTTTCACGACGTTTCCTATCATACAGAACTGAAGTCTAGAATCTGGTACTGATCATGACCGTGGTGGATGTCAAAGTCACAGGGGCCCATTGGAGTCGGTGGAAAAAAAAAAAACATTGTGATGTGTGGGTGTGTGTGTGTGTGATCTGACGTGGCTTCCAATCAGCTGTGAGTCAGATAACGGGCTCAGTGAAGGTGGTGTCAAATGCCTGAAAAGAGGAGCAAAGAGACAACAGAGGAAGATGTTTGCTGCATGATCAAAGGGCAGCTTGATCACTCCAGGAAGGGAAGTGCTTGACATGCTGTGAACATTTGGAGGGAAGTGACAGGTGCAGATACAGGAAACCTCCCCACATTTCCTCATAGTCCAGAAGCCTATTGAGTAGGCAGCAGCTGACAAGAGAGTCAAGGAGCTGAGTGGCTCACTCACTATCTCCAAAAGGCAGCTCTCCAGACATTTCCAACCCTTAGGATTGTCTTTGTTTGGCTTTTTTATATCTAGGAAATAAGCAAGACTCTTTCAAGAACAGACGTTTGCATCCCTAGTTCTAGAATAAGGGTGATATTTTCTGTCCCACCTCTCAAATTCCACGTGCGTGCGTGCTAAGTTGCTCCAGTCGTGTCTGAATCTTTGTGACCCTATGGAGCATAGCCCGCCAGGTTCCTCTGTCCATGGATTCTCAAGGCAAGAATACTAGAGTGGGTTGCTGTGCCCTTCTCCAGGGGATCTTCCCGACCCAGGGATCGAACCTGTGTCTCTTATGTCTCCTGCATTGGCAGAAGGGTTCTTTACCACTAGCACCACCCAGGAAGCCCCTTAAATTTTACCCCGGACATTAAAACAGCTGTCAGCAAAGGAACTCCTTAAATCCTGTTCATCACTTGAAATTGCCTGGGAATTCAGGCGCAAACAGCAGATGTAGTCTTAGAAAATGTTTCTGCAAGGAGCACAGGTTTATATGAAAGCTCTGAAGCAATAAGAGCTTAAACCAAATACCATACACCCTTCACATTATCTTAGAGAACATTTACAAAGATGCATTTCATTGACATATTTAGAACCAATTAGTCTGCTCAACATTGTTTCTCCAAATTGCATCATATCATCGCTTCATTAAAAATGCTCCAATTAAGGGAAAGAAAGAAGTTTCTGTAGGGTAGCTGCCTGGACACATTAGTCTGAGGCTTTCGCATTACAGACCAAATCGCAGGTCGCTGTTACCATGAGAACCACAGCATTTCTCCGGCTGTTAGAATTATTAACTCAAAGAACATGCATCTTCTTAAACTCTGCCTGTTATTTATCTACTGTTCCGTGGGCTTGACTCTGCTGAGAGTGAACTCTATTAATCATCAGTCGAAAAAAGCGTAGGGGCTGCCGGAGAGAGAGCCTAGCCGCACCTTCCTTCCTGTAGGGAGTGGTGGTGGCAAGCCATGTCCCCGCATTGCTCCGTCTCTCGTGGAAGGTAGAGAGGAGGGACCGAGACACCCTGGAGTGAAGACAAGTCTGGAGGAGCTGGGACTATGCCCAGAGATGAGAAAGACGGGCTGTCAGGGGACTTTCAAGTCCTCTCTGCCACTGCACAAATGACATGGATGGGTGACCAGAGACCACCTCCGTCCACTTGCCAGGTCCAACTCTCCATCTAGAAGTGAAGACTGTTCATTGTGAACTACAGTGTGCCCATCACCATATACTGTACAGAATGCTTTCTGAGCCCTTAACTGTTTATGTCTCTCATGCAATAAGCCTTCTTACCCCCATTTTACAGAAAATGAAACGGAGGCTACAACCTCTCAAGAAGCCAAGCCAGCACGTGGAGAAACTGGGCCTGCAAGTGAGATAATCTGCTTTAAAATCCCATGCTCCCCATATAAAACCTTGTGTGCAGATGTTTAAAGCAACTTTGTATTCTTAATTGCCCAAACTTGGAGGCAACCAAAATGTCTTTTGGTAGGTGAATAGTTAAATAGACTGTGGTCCCTCCAGACAATGGAATGTAATTCAGTGCTAAAAAGGAATGAGCCTTCAAACCAGGAAGAGAAATAGAGGAACCCTAAATGCATATTACTAAGTGAAAGAAGCCAGTCTGAAAAGACTATATGCTATATAATTCCGGCTATTTGATGTTCTAGAAGAGGCAAAACAATAGAATCAGTAAAAAGATCAATGGTTGCCAGGCATTAAAGGGAAGGGAGAGATGAATAAGCTGAACACAGAATTTTTAAGGCAGTGAATATATCTTAAATGATACCATAATGGTTTGATGTTGTTGGTTAGTTGCTACTGACTTTCTTGTGACCCCATGGACTGAAGCCTGCCAAGCTCCCTCTGTCCATGGAATTTCCCATGCAAGAATACTGGAGAGGGTTGCCAATCCCTTCTCCAGGGGATCTTCCTGACCCAAGGACTGAACCCCCCTCTCTTGCATTGGCAGGCAGATTCTTTACCACTGAGCCACCAGGGAAGCAACATTTGTCCACATCCATAGAACGTGCAACTCTGAGAAACAACGATAATGTAAACTATGAACTTTGGTAATGCAGGTCCATTGATTGCAACAAATGTAGGGACTTCCCTGATGGTCCAGTGGTTAAGACTTCCCCTTCCAATGCAGGGGTTGCAAGTTTGATCTCTGGTCAGGGAGATAAGATCCCACGTGCCTTGTGGCCAAAAAAACCAAAACATAAAACAGAAGCAATAGTGTAACAGAGTCAAAAAGACTTTAAAAATTGTCCACATCAAAAAAAAAAAATCTTTAACTAATGTACCAGTCTGGTGGGGGATGTTGATAATGGGGGAGGCTGGTCATGAGTGGAAACAAGAGGGTGCTTGGGAAATCTTTGTACCTTCCTCTCAACTTTGCTGGGTACTGAAAACTGCTCTGGAGCAGTCTTCAAAGAAAAATCCCACACTCTTTCCTCATTATCACCCCACAGAAGAAACAAAGCTATTGCCATCTAAGAAGATGGAAGATGATGGCCACTGTGAACAGATGCTGTGATGGGAAAGATGGAGGGGAGAACGCACGGTGTCACAGGGGCTGGGGCTCTGCAGGAACCAGGGCCTGAGGGGCACAGGGCACAGGGCACCCCCTCAAAGGCCCTGGCTGGGAGGCCAGCCTCTGGCTCAGCTTGGCTGTGGTCGTTCATTTCTCAAGGCGTCTAGTAATATGCCCTGCCTGGCGCTGACTTATTCTCCTAAGTAATTCGTTTATTTATTGGTAACATGCTTACAGAGATATGTACACATTAAGCGTGTATGCTGTGATATGGTCTCACAAAGCAAACACTATGCTCTCATATCAAAACAGAATCCTAGAGGATCCGGTCATAACTTTTCTCAGTCACTACTTCTGCTGTGGTTTCTAATACCAGTTTTAGAAACCAGTTCCAAAACCAAAGCCATATCAGTTTTGCCTATTTTTGAGCTTTTTATAGGTGGAACCGAGGCTTCCCAGGTGGTGGTAGTGGTAGAGAATCCATCTATCTCCCTGCCAAGGCAGGAGGTGAAAGAGACATGGGATCAATCCCTGGGTTTGGAGAATCCCCTGGAGTAGGAAAAGGCAACCCACTCCAGTATTCTTGCCTGAAAAATTTCATGGACAGAGAAGCCTGGTGGGATACAGTCTATGGGGCTGCAAAGAGTTGGACACAACTGAGTGACTGAACACTCACAGATGGAACTGCATAGGATGTGCTTGTCCCAGACTTTTTAAAAAATATAGTTGATTTACAATGCTGTGTTAATCTCAGATGTACAGCAAAGTGATTCAATTTTACATACATATATATGTATATATATGTGTGTGTGTGTATATATTCCTTTTTTTCAAAGTTTTTTTTAATGTGTATCACTTTTAAAGACTGTACTGAGTTTATTACAATATTGCTTATGTTTTATGTTTTGGATTTTTGGGCAAGGGGCATGTGGGATCTTAGCTCCCCAACCAGGGATTGAATCTGTACCCTGTGTGTTGGAAGGCCACTGGGCCACCAGGGGAGTCCTATCTATCTATCTATCTATATATATATATATTCTTTTTCAGCTTCTTTTCCACTATAGATTATTACAAGGCTACAAGACATTGAATAGAGTTCCCTGTGCTATACAGTAGGTCTTTTGAGTACCTGTTTTATATATAGTAGTTCAGTTCAGTTCAGTTCAGCCGCTCAGTCACGTCCGGCTCTTTGTGACCCCATGAACTGCAGCATGCCAGGCCTCCCTGTCCATTACCAACTCCCGGAGTTCACTCAGACTCACGTCCATCGAGTTGGTGATGCCATCCAGCCATTTCATCCTCTGTCATCCCCTTCTCCTCCTGCCCTCAATCTTTCCCAGCATTAGGGTCTTTTCAAATGAATCAGCTCTCCACATCAGGTGGCCAAAGAATTGGAGTTTCAGCTTCAGCATCAGTCCTTCCAATATATATATAGTAGTATGTATCTGTTAATCCCAAATTCCAAATTTATCCCTCCCCCACTTTGCCCTTGGATAACCATAAGTTTGTTTTCTATGTCTGTGATTCTCTCTCTGATTTGTAGATAAATGCATTTGTGTGTGTGTGTGTTTTAGATTCCACATCTAAGTGATATTATACAGTATTTATCTTTCTCCGTCTGACTTACTTCACTTCGTATGATAATCTCTACGTCCATCCATGCTGCTGCAGATGGCATGATTTCATTCTTTTTTATGGCTGAGTAACATTCCCTTGTATATATGTACCATGTCTTCTTTATCTATTCATCTGGCGATGGCTGCTTAACCTTCTGTTTGTTCAGCATGACCCTCGTCAGCTCAGTCTACTCTGAGTGGCTGCCATTTGTCATCTTCTCTGCGGCACTGTGCCCCTGTGGATAAGCGAACTACCATATATTATTTTATCCTACTATCATTTTTGCTCTTTGTCATACTTTTCAGTTTGAGACTATAATGAGTCACGCAAGTGCAAACATTGCTTGGAGTATTTTTCAGGAATATATGCATGTTTCATGTGTGCCCTGGAGTGGAATTGCTGGGTCATGGGAATGCGAATGTTCAGCCTCAGTAGTTTAGCAGTCAAGTTCTTTGGGGTTTTTGTTTTATATTTGTGTGAGTTAGTACACATTTACGGAGAAGGCAATGGCACCCCACTCCAGTACTCTTGCCTGGAAAATCCCATGGATGGAGGAGCCTGTTAGGCTGCAGTCCATGGGGTCTTGAAGAGTCGGACACGACTGAGCAACTTCACTTACACTTTTCACTTTCAGGCGTTGAAGAAGGAAATGGCAACCCACTCCAGTGTTCTTGCCTGGAGAATCCCAGGGACGGGGGAGCCTGGTGGGCTGCCGTCTATGGGGTCGCACAGAGTCAGACACGACTGAAGCGACTTAGCAGCAGTACACATTTATAAATATTTTCTTGAGTATTTTTGTAAATTATTCTGCTTCTGTGTGTCCTAGAATATAAAAATGGGACTGTTTGTTTTAGTTGAAGCCCTGAAAGACAGAGAATGAAACAATAGGGGACCAGCACTTTACGTTCTAGACAACTTAGGAATGTTCTCAGGACTTCCCTTGTGGTCCAGTGGTTAAGAATCACCTGCCAATGCAGGGGGCATGGGTTCAGTTCCTGGTCTGGGGAAATCCCATATGCTGAGAGGCAACTAAGCCCATGCACCACAAGTACTGAGCCTTTGCTCTAGAACCGGTACTCTGCAACAAGAGAAGCCACCCAATGCGAAGTCTGTGCACCACAGCTAGAGAGTAGCCACCACTTGTTGAAACTAGAGATAAGCCCACGTGCAACAACAAAGTCCCAGTGCAGCCAAAATATGAATAAATAAATAAAAATTTAAAAGCAAGAATGATCTCAAATTCCAAAGATGGCCGACAACAGTTCCAGGGTCTGTTAGCCCAGTGTCCTTGTGGGGATCTCACGGGATGGAAGTGGAAATGTCAGGACAGGTTGGTGATTGTGGGTCCTGCTCCCCAGGTCCATCAGGGAAGGGCGGGGTGTTCGTTGAGAGGGGTTTCAAGGAGGCTGCACAGTAGGTCCCTTATGGGTGTCCTGGAGCACAGTGTCTCAGATGGCTGAGAGTGAAGGGAGGTGACCACACTGGGATCGGGCACACCTGCTCTGATTCAGGGCAAAGATGAATGTTTCCTGGGAACAGTGGAGCCGCTGGAGGCAGAGTCTCCCAGGATAAACAGGCGATTTCAGCAGAAAGAAGCCAGAGGAAGGGGGGCTGCTCACTCGGATCCTGCCCAGCTAAGGGAGCAGAATTAGGTGGATTGCTGGGCAGAGCTCCAAGGAACCCGCAAAATGATCTTGAGTACGTTGTTGTTATGGCCGCTCAGTCATGTTTGACTCTGACCCCATGGACTGCAGCACCTCAGGCTTCCCGGTCCATCACCAACTCCTGGAGCTTGCTCAAACTCATGTCCATTGAGTCGGTGATGCCACCCAACCATCTCATCCTCCATCGTCCATTGAGCAAGTGGAGCCTGTAAAAGCCTGCTTCTGGGCACAGGAGACCAACAGGTAGCTGGGTGCCCTGACCTGTCCTGCCCTGGCTCTCTTCTGGTGCCCAGAGCGGGAGGAGCCAGAAGCAGCCTGTGGATGGCCGAGGGAAGACGGCAGCACTTCATGGAAACGGAGAAGAACTCACCTGCTGCCACCCTCTCCCGCTGCTTTTTCATCCAGAAACTAGAGCCGCTGGGCGGAGAAGAGTTTAACTTCATAAGCAGGAGTTTGGACTTGACATCCTTCTGGCATGCTAACAATTGCAGTGAGATGACTCAAGAGTAACAGCAGCAGCCATGGGAGTTTTAGTTGATATGGGTGATCTGAACAGTCTGTGAAGTCCTGGCTCTGGAAGAGCGAGGCCCTGGGATGGTGCTTGGGGTTGGTGATGGGCTGGGAGATGCGTTTGTCAAGGCGGATGTGTCTGTTTTTGCTGTGGTTGTTTCTTTCTTGGGTCACACTGTGTGGCTTGTAGGATCTTAGTTTCCCCCACCAGGGACTGAACCTGTAACCCCTGCAGTGGAAGCACGGAATCCTAACCACTGGACCCCCGGGGAATTCCCTGAGGCAGAGGTGTCATGATGCGGGGCGATATTACAGGGCGTTGGATGGGAAATGGTTATGGAGTCCCTCAGAGATACACACAGGTCTCCCTCCTGGGTCCCCTTGTGAAGTCTGGTTCACCCTGACGTTCTCATTCTCCTCTTGGGAGGGAGACACCCTTTCATAGCATCCAGAGAATGGGTACCCTCACGGGTGGGACTCTTAAGACCCCAGCATCCCTGAATTTGCACCGAATGTTCTAGGACGGTAGGAGAGAAAGCACAAATGACCCAGGAGGCTCAGTTACAAGTGCCTGAGCACTGCCTAATAGTCAGGCACACTCAGGAAGCTGGTGGGAATGAGTTCCTTGAGCTGTACCTGAGAGGGACTTTCAGTGTTGACTCCTGAACTTGAAAAAGATAAGCAAGAGCAGTAACTCCCACCTGGTGAGACATGGAGCAGCAGGGATGGTGTGTGGGATGAGGGACTGGGCTCTGCTCAGAGCATCTTTATCCATCTTGTGATCAAATGTGGCCTGTAAACCAACCAAATAAAATGTACTGTGCATGGTGTTCAGCAAATAGCAAGATGCCCATTCTTTAAATGCATTGCTACATTCTTCATAATAACACTGTGCCATTAAGTCATTCCCCATCCCAAATATTATCATAGGAAGATCAGAGGTTTTCTTATGCATTGTTCCCTTACAGAGATGTCCTTAAAGCAGATGAGAAGAAAGAGATACACAGGATTGCGATGCCTTTGCCTTAACACTAAAATGCCATTTAGCCAGCATGCAGGCTGCCAGATAAAACTGTGAGGTACTAGGGGGATGAATTGAAAATTGTCATTCCGTCAAACCTAGTGACAACATTATCTGCAGATCTTAGAAAAATCAGCTCAGAAAAAAATCCCTGGTTGGTAGTGATCCTCTTAGATAGATTGAAATCTTTCCAGGCTATTCCTCGGGGCTCATCAATCAAGGGCAGTTGTCATGGAGAACAGTTGAATAGATGGTTTCCATTTAATTATCTCCAGCCCTCCAGATATTGAAAGCACTTGGGGACACAGGCTCCACTGGCCCTTGACTCCCTGGCTACAGTAACCAGTGCTCCCCACCACCACCTTCACCCAGAGGCATTCATTCTTTCATTCAGTAAATAAGCACCCAGGATGAAGGAGCCTGGTAGGCTGCAGTCCATGGGGTCGCTAAGAGTTGGGCAAGACTGAGTGACTTTACTTTCACTTTTCACTTTCATGCACTGGAGAAGGAAATGGCGGCCCACTCCAGTGTTCTTGCCTGGAGAATCCCAGGGACGGGGGAGCCTGATGGGCTGCCATCTATGGGATCGCACAGAGTCAGACACAACTGAAGCGACTTAGCAGAAGCAGCAGCAGCCTATTATATGCCAGGCAGGTTGTCTGGCCAAAGATGCTTCTGTGAAAAGGTCAGGGGCTGTCCATGATTTCACACACTTCGAGCTGGACCTGCGGACAAGCAGGGGGATGTGAGTCTGTGCTGTGTGTGTGTTCACAGGCAGGCGCTGGAGCCTGGGAAGGTCTCGGGGTTTGGCCAAATGGCCAGGAGCTGGGAGTTGGGAGTTCCAGATAGTCAACAGTGAGATCACAAAAGTCTTGGTAGAGGGAGGAGGTCCAGGTCTAATCTTTCTGCATCACTGGGGATGAAAGGAGAGAGCGAGAGACAAGGACATCAATCAAAGCGGGCAGGTTACTACCCGCCAGTGAGAGGAAGCCAGGGATGAGGACCTAGTGGGTAAAAGGAGGGAAGTAGAAAGAATGGGCAAGAAAGGAAGAAGGGTCCTGGGCAGTTGCTTGAACAGTATCACGGTTTCTGCATCTCCCATTCGTTTGATGTCAAGTGTATAGTAGACTAGAGTAAAAGCTTGTCTTAAAGAAGTAGAGTTAGGGTAGGGACACCTAGACAGTGACACAGTTATCTATTGTTCCATCCGTTATCCATTCATTTATTGATCTATTCATCCCTCCCTCTCTCTCCATCCATCCATCCACTCATCAATACAGCCAGCTATCCATTCAGTCATTTGTTCATTTCTGAGCATCTACTATGTACCATCTTGTAGGGGTAATACACATGGAGCAAATCATTTCATAGGACATATATAGTCATCAATGTGAGTTATGCTATGAAAGTCCATGATCAGTGTCATGGAAGGCTTCCCTGGGGCAGCAAAACTCTACGGAGATGTGGCAAATGAGGAGGAACTAGCAAGAAAATTCATTGGTGGAGGGGAAAGCAAGGATGAGGACATTACAGGGAGATGAGTGCCCAGTGAACACAGGTGGACATTGACCACATGCAGAGGGCCCCTGGGACTTGATCCTATAAGCATGGGGGCTTGAATGAGTGGACAGATAAAGGGTCTGCATTTTTAAGTGATCATTCTGCTGCTACAGGGAGAAGTTAGTGGTGGAGGGCAGGCAGGAGCAGACGGCTGGAAAGCTACGGACCTTGAGAATATCCATCTTCCAAGCCCCCTCCATCCTTCCAAGCTTCCCTGACTCCTAGGAAAATCACATCTTTGGGTCGACTTGAGAGTGCTGCCATATTAAGAGAAGGAAAGGGAAGCATGGAGAAAGAGGTGATATACTCAAGGTCTCCAGCAAGATGACAGAAGCAGGACCAAGCTCTTTCCTTTGTGCCATGAAATCACCATCAATTCAGCCATCTGGGTGAGGGTTGGGATACACAGACACTCCAAGCTGCTAAGTACACCATTATCTATGATGCAATACACAGACACTCCAAGCTGCTAAGTACACCATTATCTATGATACAGAGTCTTTTTTTTTTAAAACTGTTGTGGCTGGTACAGCAACAGATTTGACTTCCTAATTATGTTTTGCTTGGGCTAATGTAAAAATTAGTTTTCATTCCCTGAACAACCATCAGCTACTGGTAAGAGGAGATAACTGAACAGAGTGAGCCATATATTCATCCAATCCCAGGACCATCTACAAGCTGGGGCAGGAAGCTGTCATCTGTTACATATGCCTTCTGAGCTTGCGCTTTGTGTGATGCCTTCTTTTTCCCAACCCTGTGACATAGCTTTTAATAATCCCATTTTAAAGATAAGAAGATGGAAGCCACAGAGGTTAAGCAACTTGCTCAGAATTACTTGTGAAGTAAGTGGTACAATAGAATTTAAGCTGCATCTGTCTATGTCTAAAAGTAATTCTCTTTCTCCAACGTTGGACTGCTTCCAGTTCTAATATTCCTGTAGATTCCTGGTGGCAATGTGAGATAGGGACAAGGGGGCCAGAAAAGAATCAG
The DNA here is from genome assembly GCA_935064755.1 of Tragelaphus eurycerus. Taxonomy (NCBI): domain Eukaryota; kingdom Metazoa; phylum Chordata; class Mammalia; order Artiodactyla; family Bovidae; genus Tragelaphus; species Tragelaphus eurycerus. The sequence continues at coordinate 1,167,385 of CAKXYN010000222.1, read as the reverse complement.
AAGGGTCTGACCTACAGTAATGTGTGTTGGGGTTACCACTGTTCAGAGGCTAGTTCTTAGTTTTGGTTCTTCTATCTAGTTGTTTTAGGTCACAGGGAGATGTGAGTCTTAGGAGAACGGATTCATGTGGATCAAACTCACAAGAGCCTGATGTATAAGTCTGAGTGACAGTCTATTCCCTGGCCAGGGAAAGACCAGAATTTCCAGGTCTGTTTTCCAGGGCATATCCTTCCCAGAAGATGGATAGACTGGCTTACTAAACAGAAGACTGCTTGGCATGTATAAAATCAGAACCAAAATATCTGGGAGGCAGCTCTGAAGAATCCTATGTATAACTTGTTCATGATTTATTTTCGGCTTCCTTTCTCACACAATGGGAATGCTTCAGTGTCTTTTCTTTAAACATAGCTGAGTATGTATTGTCATGTTTTGCTCTTTGCTCTTGTTTTACTAGACTTTTCTTGATACCATCCCTCTGTAGAAATATATTTTTTTCTGTGAGGGATAGTCTGGTCCTGGACACTCTCCCAGCTTCTGGTAGCCTCAGTGTTCTCTGGATTATAGATGGCATCCTCCCTGCATCTTTACATCATCTCCCTGTCTGTGTCTTTCTCTCTGTCCAAACTTCCCCTTTCTAGAAGGACGCCGGTCATATTGGATTACAGTCCACCATCATGACCTCATCTAAACTTGATTACTTCTGTTAAGACCCTGCTTTCAAGTCAAGTCACATTCTGACACGTACTGGGGGTTCGGAAACCAGCATCTCTTTGGGAGAGGGGGCACAGTGCCACCCATATCACTGCCCTTAGGGCCAAACCCACCAGTGAGGTCAAGAGGGAGCCGGGTAAAGAAATGGTAGGGCTTCAGGCTTCCATGAGAGACCCCTTCCCTGGACTCAAGATAGTGAAACCTTAGGACTGTGCCCACCGGCTTCCCCAGGGCAGCCTCAGCATGGTGTCCTCAGCACCAGGCATGGGAGGAGTCTCAGCAGGGCCACCAAGGGGGACAACAAGACACAGCAGAGAGAGAGGGACCCCAGAGAGAATGGCCGCAGTATTCCCGTCATCACATCCCCTTTCTTTTTCTCAGGTGACTGGTGACTATGTGTCCCTTGCAATTAAAGAATCTGAATAAGACAGTAACCTGCCTCTAAGACCTAGGGTTACGTAGTGGCTCCTCAGTCATGACCAAACACATAATCCAGGCATCAGGGATGACAACATTCTGAGCAGGACATTACATTTCTGTTTCAATCTACTGACTGCCACGATCTATGTGACTCTGGCTCTCATCCCCTCATGTCAACCAACGGCTGTTCCCAGCCAGAACATTCTGTACTTTTTACCATAATTGGTCAATTAAGCCCAAAGAGTCCCTCCAACAGGCAGCCTTAAAGATGCATTCTAGAAAACCCACCAAGTGGGTAAATCACGTGCCCCATAAGTGAGAGTTTATTATCTAACTCTCTGGGAAGCAGACCAGAATTCCTTCCCAAATGTGAGATTTACTTTAAGCTCAAGTTATTTTTAAAAGGTAGACAAAACCCATGATATCATCCCACTATTAATTTGTAGATGTGAAAAGATTCCTACCAATTCTGAGTCTTAGATAAATACACAAGAGTAATAATAACCTTCGCAGAAAGGTATTGAGCCCCAGACAGTTACTGAAGGCAAACATTTGTTCCAAGAAACCTGCACAACTGGGTCTTTTGATTTTGCATGTAAGCTGCCAGAACAGGCAATTATGGTTCTTTTTCTATTTGGGGTCTCAAAATACCTTAGAATTCTTTCCATTGTGGCCCAATTGTCAGGGGGAACAACACGGTACCAATGTAGGAAAGACTCCATATTAGAATGCTTCAAAGGAATGAAAGTCTCAGGCTTATGTTGGGCAGGATCAGGGGGAGCAGAAGGAAATTGTTTGTGCCCATAGCCTGCAGATTACTTGTATCTTGCTGTGCCCTGGGCCTGGGAGCCACGGGCCCTCTCTGCAAGGCCTTCATAGTGTAAGCAGGGGGACATGTGAATCGTCAAATAATGTCAATGCCTTGCAATGGTTTCAGTGAAGGACTTCCCAGGTGGCGCTAGTGGTAAAGAGCCTGCCTGCCGACGCAGGAGATATAAGGGATGCAGTTTCGATCCCTGGGTCGGGAAGATCCGCTGGAGGAGGGCACGGCAACCCACTCCAGTATTCTTGCCTGGAGAATCCCATGGACAGAGGAGCCTGGCAAGCGATAGTCCTTGGGATTGCAAAGAGTCAGACATGACTGAAGTGACTTCACACACACACACACACACACACACACACACACACACGTCCAGCAAGAGGAGAATGATTGAATGCACCATGGCACATCCATAGACGTGAATCTTTTATGGCTGTTAAACATGGTTTGGAAGAATATTCAATATTCTTTTTCATACTTACTATTGCATGTTAAGTAAAAAAGGCAGTATACAGAGTTCTATGCAGTATGGACCTCAGTTCAGTTCAGTCACTCAGTTGTGTCTGACTCTTTGAGACCCTATGGACTACAGCATGCCAGGCCTCCCTGTCCGTCACCAACTCCTGGAGCTTGCTCATACTTGTGTCCGTTGAGTCAGTGATGCCTGACTGTCATCATTGTCGTCCTACTTTATATATATTATGTGATATACATACATATTTAAATATATGCATATACTATATACTTGCACATAGTTCACAATATGTTATTATAAATTATTGTGTTATTATACAATATATATATATTGTTGTTGTTCAGTTGCTAAATCATGTCCAACTCTTTGCGACTCCATGGACTGTAGCCCACCAGGATCCTCTGTCCATGGGATTCTCCAGGCCAGGATACTGGAGCGTGTTGTCATGCCCTCCTCCAGGGGATCTTCCTGACCCAGAGATTGAACTCGTGTCTCTTATATCTCCTGCATTGGCAGTCAGGTTCTTTGCCACTAGAGCCAATTGGGAAGCCCTAATAATTTGTAGACTGGACTGCAAGGAGATCCAACCGGTCCATTTTGAAGGAGATCAGCCCTGGGATTTCTTTGGAGGGAATGATGCTCAAGCTGAAACTCCAGTATTTTGGCCACCTCATGCGAAGAGTTGACTCATTGGAGAAGACTCTGATGCTGGGAGGGATTGAGGGCAGGAGGAGAAGGGGACGACAGAGGATGAGATGGCTGGATGGCATCACTGACTCGATGAATGTGAGTCTGAGTGACCTCCGAGAGCTGGTGATGGATAGGGAGGCCTGGTGTGCTGCGGTTCATGGGGTCGCAAAGAGTCGGACACGACTGAGCGACTGATCTGAATAATTTGTATGGTGGCTTAATGCATGCAATGGTCTGAACGTTTGTGCTCTCCTGAAAATTCACATATTGAAATCCTAACTCTCAAGGATGATGGTATTTAATGATGAGGAAACGGAGCCCATATAACTGAAAAGACTGGTCCAGTATCACACAGTTCATGTCAAACAGTTCATAAAATCTTCACTACATCAAATTGGCACTAAAAATATAAAATCCACCTTATGTGTGTGCTAGGCACTAAGTCACATCAGACTCCTGCGACCCCATGGACTGTAGCCTGCCAGGCTCCTCTGTCCATGGGATTTTCCAGGCAAGAATGCTGGAGGGGTTTGCCATTTCCTCCTCTGGGGATCTTCCTGACCCTGGGATCAAGCTCCCATCTCCCATGTTCCCTGCATTAGCAGGCAGATTCTTTACCACTGAGCCACCTGGAGACAAAAGCCCACCTTGAGAACACTTATTCCTGATCTAAACAGAGGACATGGAGCTCAGTCCCTCAGGGCAAAGTGTACTTAAGAGCTCTAAACACTGAAGGAACATGTCTTTTTTAAAATGTTTCATTTTTTTTTTTGAAACAAGATATACTACTGTGAAGTTGAGGGAAAAAATAGAAATGATAAAAGTATTTATGATAATGGGTGAGAAACCCATTAAGAATTTTATTAGATAAGGATGACAAAATTAATTTCCCCTGTTTTCATTTTGGTATCAGTGAACATTTGTGTTTCCATAATAAAAATCGCAATGAAAAGGAAATTGGACACAGGGCATTACCCTTTTCCCTCTGCAGGGTGGAGGAGGATGATTTCTTTTTCCTTGAAAGATGAGGGAAGCTACTGTGGGTTTAATTAAGGAGGGAGTTGTACGCAGAAAAAGAACAAGGCTTAAGCTAACAACAGCCTGAGACTTCATTCCCCATGTTGAGTGCTACTCACACACTTGGGCTCTGGCTAGCTCGGACAATGTGATTTCCAAGGTGTCTCTGCTACTGGCTCGTGGTACTGGGCAGGGAACTTTACATCTGCATTTTTCACTTTTCCTTGCTGTGAAGTAGTGCTTCTAAGAGTACCTTGCACCTGGGAGCTATGCAATGAGATGATCCATTCCTTAGAACAGTGCTTGGCACTTGGTGATGGGCCATTGAATGTCACCTGTATCTACCCTTGGCACAGAATGGTATGACTTCAACCACACTGGGGGAAATTGACCCTCGCGTCTGAAAGGATTTTGGTTTTGAATTTATTTATCCATTCACTGGCTCACTCAAAACTCTCCACCAGACAGTCTGCATTCATCTCGTCCTGTGACACCAGAGACCAGATCCAGATCCCAGCAACCTTTGTAGTTGCTGTGGGGGTAGAAACTGTAGCCATGTAAGGATGCTGGGAGTAATGTGCTTGATGGGAAAAAACCAAGAACAAAAGGAAACAGTGACTTTAGAGAGAAGAAATACACACAGAGAGATAACCAATAAAAGAAAAGATGAGAAATATATTTTTTCTCCTTAACCAAACTAAGAATACCCCCAAGGATTTCAATTCGTAAAGGGTCAGTTCAGATGAACCTAAATGGAGACTAAGTTCACCAGGCCTCTGGTCCCTGCCTCTATATTTATTATGGCATATACACAAGGGTGAATTGGTAGTCGTTTGTTTAGGTGAGAGAAAGCATTTTGCCCATGGCTTCATGGGAGGATGCTGTTGAAATGGGGAATACAAGGTCCTAAGTGTGGTGGACCCTGAGTCTGGACCCTGAAACAGGAGTGGGCCCACTAAAGAGATGAAGAGGGTGGTCAGAATCTAGAGAACCATCAGATATGGGATTTTATGGGACTTAAGTCACAAGTAACGGGGTGCTGCGGGTGCCAGGTTTCATGATGCGATGTGGCTGAAAGTCAGCTGTGCCTCCCCTACGCTGACCCAGACCATGGAGGACCCTGGCCCCCAGCCTAGGAGGGTTCTTTGTCCAGCAGAGAAGAAGGGGAAACTCTGGCACACAGGCTGGTCTTTGAATGTTTATGGTTATTATTATTTTCAGTGATTCACTAAGACCATATTTACTCCAGTGCAGTACTGTTATGTAGTCTAGTTCTAGAATAGTGTTAGTTGCTGAGTCGTGTCCAACTCTTTGCAATCCCATAGACTATAGCCTCTGATGCCAGAGTCCTCTGTCCATGTAATTCTCCAGGCAAGAATACTGGAGTTGTTAGCCATTCCTTTCTCCAGGGGATCTTCCCAACCCAGGAATCGAGCCCCAGTCTCTCTCATTAGGGGCAGATTGTTTACTGTCTAAGTAATCAGGGAAACCCATTTCTAGAATATTCTTCTGCAATTTTTCCCAGAAAGGAGGAAGGCATTTTTCTCTCTAAAAGTAAAAAAAAAAAAAATTCACTACTCTACATTTTTTGTATTAGCAAATCAAGAACATGAATTAAGCAACTATTGAACTCCAGGGTCCTTAGAAGGACATACAATATGAAAAAAAGAAAAAGAAAGAAAACTAAAAAACTAAGCTAAGTGGGATTATCCCTGAAGAGTTTGAGTCAGCTTAAATTATTCATTGATTAGGATGTTGTTTAAGAATTTATTTCCATTTATTTATTTGATTAGATTCATTCATTCATGTGAGTATAGATTCATGGACATTTATTCCACGGGTTAGAACAGACTTTTAAAAATTTTTACTTCTGAAATTGCCCAAAGTTTGGTCATTAGGGAGCCTTCACATTGTCCTCTGTGCTCTTCTGACCTGTTCTTATGCTTCACTGTTTAAAACCCTTAGAAAGTGTTTCTAGCATCACAAGTTGTTCTGGGCTCATCTTGTTTTATTTTCCCTGCCTCAGTCGGGAAATCAACCATTTCCCCAAGGAGCTCTGATTCCTTATCTTGGACAACAGTAAGTAGGAAAACAAGATCTGGGTGCAAGATGTGGAAAAAGCACTCTGTAACATGTGATGGATAAAGAAAGAGCAGCGTGTCCTCAAAGCTTAATATAGTGGAATCACTAGAGTCCCGGTAAGTGGTTGTTGTTAATGCAGCCAAATTTTTGAAAACAGGAGTGGGCCCACTAGAGAGATGAAGAGGGTGGTCAGAATCTAGAGAACCATCAGATATGGGATTTTATGGGACTTAAGTCACAAGTAACGGGGTGCTGCGGGTGCCAGGTTTCATGATGCGATGTGGCTGAAAGTCAGCTGTGCCTCCCCTACGCTGACCCAGACCATGGAGGACCCTGGCCCCCAGCCTAGGAGGGTTCTTTGTCCAGCAGAGAAGAAGGGGAAACTCTGGCACACAGGCTGGTCTTTGAATGTTTATGGTTATTATTATTTTCAGTGATTCACTAAGACCATATTTACTCCAGTGCAGTACTGTTATGTAGTCTAGTTCTAGAATAGTGTTAGTTGCTGAGTCGTGTCCAACTCTTTGCAATCCCATAGACTATAGCCTCTGATGCCAGAGTCCTCTGTCCATGTAATTCTCCAGGCAAGAATACTGGAGTTGTTAGCCATTCCTTTCTCCAGGGGATCTTCCCAACCCAGGAATCGAGCCCCAGTCTCTCTCATTAGGGGCAGATTGTTTACTGTCTAAGTAATCAGGGAAACCCATTTCTAGAATATTCTTCTGCAATTTTTCCCAGAAAGGAGGAAGGCATTTTTCTCTCTAAAAGTAAAAAAAAAAAAAAATTCACTACTCTACATTTTTTGTATTAGCAAATCAAGAACATGAATTAAGCAACTATTGAACTCCAGGGTCCTTAGAAGGACATACAATATGAAAAAAAGAAAAAGAAAGAAAACTAAAAAACTAAGCTAAGTGGGATTATCCCTGAAGAGTTTGAGTCAGCTTAAATTATTCATTGATTAGGATGTTGTTTAAGAATTTATTTCCATTTATTTATTTGATTAGATTCATTCATTCATGTGAGTATAGATTCATGGACATTTATTCCACGGGTTAGAACAGACTTTTAAAAATTTTTACTTCTGAAATTGCCCAAAGTTTGGTCATTAGGGAGCCTTCACATTGTCCTCTGTGCTCTTCTGACCTGTTCTTATGCTTCACTGTTTAAAACCCTTAGAAAGTGTTTCTAGCATCACAAGTTGTTCTGGGCTCATCTTGTTTTATTTTCCCTGCCTCAGTCGGGAAATCAACCATTTCCCCAAGGAGCTCTGATTCCTTATCTTGGACAACAGTAAGTAGGAAAACAAGATCTGGGTGCAAGATGTGGAAAAAGCACTCTGTAACATGTGATGGATAAAGAAAGAGCAGCGTGTCCTCAAAGCTTAATATAGTGGAATCACTAGAGTCCCGGTAAGTGGTTGTTGTTAATGCAGCCAAATTTTTGAAAACAGGAGTGGGCCCACTAGAGAGATGAAGAGGGTGGTCAGAATCTAGAGAACCATCAGATATGGGATTTTATGGGACTTAAGTCACAAGTGACGGGGTGCTGCGGGTGCCAGGTTTCATGATGCGATGTGGCTGAAAGTCAGCTGTGCCTCCCCTACGCTGACCCAGACCATGGAGGACCCTGGCCCCATGGTTTATTTATCTATTTTTGGCTATGCCAGGTCTTCGATGGTGTTCAGGCTTTCCTCTAGTTGCAGCGACTGGGGGCTAGTCTTTAACCGCAGTGTGCAGGCTTCGCATTGTGGTGGCTCCTCTTGTTGTGGAGAGCGGGCTCTAGGGCATGCAGACTTCAGTAGTTACAGCACATGGACTCCGTAGCTGCGGCTCCCGGGCTCTAGAGCACAGGCTCAGTAGTTGTGGCACATGGGCTTAGTTGCTCCGAGGCATGTGGGATCTTCCCAATCTAGGGATGGAACCCATGTCACCACTAGGGTAGCCCCGCAGCCAAATTTTTAAACCTAATATAATCAAGTGGCAAAATGCTTAATCCATGCAATACGGTTTGCCAGGTCCGGAGGAATTTCCCAGGGCACTGGATTTTCAGTATGGAAACTGGAAAAGTCAAAGGAAAACCAGGAGGAGTCGGTCCCCTAATGTGGTGCATGGGTATGATGGTTAATTTATGTGCCCAGATGAAGCATCATCTGGGTACCTGTAAGGGTGTTTCTGGATGAAACTAGCATTTGTATTGGTGATCTTGAAAAAGTAGATGGCCCTCCCTAATGTCAGTTGGCTTCATGCAAACTGCTGAGGATGGGAAGAGTACAAAAGACAGAGGGGCAAGAGACACACCCCCTTTTTCCTTTCTGCCTCACCATTGAGTTGGACCCTCTTCTCCTGCTCATTGATTGGGATTTACATCACAGGCTCCCCTGGTTCTCAGGACTTTGAACTTGGACTGAATTACACTATAGGATTTCCTGGGTCTTCCCTGATAGCTCAGTTGGTAAAGAATCTGCCTGCAATGCAGGAGACTGTGGTTCAATTCCTGGGTTGGGAAGATCCGCTGGAGAAGGGATAGGCTACCCACTCCAGTATTCTTGGGTTTCCCTTGTGACTCAGCTGGTAAAGAATCCGCCTGCAATGTGGAAGACCTGAGTTTGATCCCTGGGTTGAAGATTCCCTGGAGGAGGGAAAGGCTACCCACTACAGTATTCTGGCCTGGAAAATTCCATGGACTATACTGCACACAACTGAGTGACTTTCACTTTCACTTTCCAGCTTACAGATGGCAGATTGTGGGACTTACCTTTATAATCACACAAACCGATTTATCAAAATAAATCCATGTATAAGTGTATGCATGCGTGTGTGTGTATATATATATATATATATATAAATTATATAAAATTATTGTTGTTCAGTCGCTAAGTCATGTTCTATTCTTTGCAACCTCATGGACTGTAGCATGCCAGTCTCCTCTGTCCTCCACTATCTCTTGGAGTTTGCTCAGATTCATGTCCGTTGAGTCAGTGATGCTATCTAACCTTACTCATCCTCTGCTGCCCCTTTCCCTTAATATCTATGTATGATACACCAACTGTATTAGGATTATGATATATATATATATACATCTATATATAGTCAATGTTCTCTATGTACCTCTATATTTATAGTCAGGGTTCTATACATATATATCTCTTACTGATTCTGTTTCTCTGGAGCTCCTTGGAGAACCCGACTAATACCATAAGGAGAGATCTGCAGGCTGCATTCGTTAGAGAAGACCTCTAGGGGAGACCTTTGAGGCATTAAAAGATCCTAAGAAACCCCTCTTCTCTTCGTCTGCATCTCAAACTGTGTCACTCACTGTGAGTGTTTTTTTACAGTGTGGGTCTCCTCCACAGCTCCTGATTCTCGGCCTCCTCCTCACTGAGCTGTAAATAATCGTTTTGGACTTCAGACGCTGCTCAGATAAGCTGTGATTGAAAACACGGTCTTTGCCAATGGAACATGTCTCTTTGCCAGTGACAGCCTGTTGGAGCAGGAGGTGGGAAGCCCAGATGCACAATTACTTCTGGGCTTCCAACAGCATCCCATTCGAGGTTCACAGAAGCACAACTAAATCAACACAGATTTTGTTTCAGGCGTCACTGGTCACAGCTGTGGAGGTATCTCCGCTATTCCTATGAAGAATTTTCCACAAGGGCTAGAGGAAAAGGCTAGAGGTGATATCAGGGTAGGAAAAATTGAGAGATGAATAATACTAGGCTTAGAAATCCAAGATTCTTGTCTTTTTCTGAAATGAAATCTTTTTGTTGTTATTATATTGAAGAAAGTACAAATTACAAGCTGATTGCTCACATAAAGCAAAATTTTCACAATCATAGATGAAATTGCTAATTACAGTTGTAATATGATCAGCTAACTTAAAACTGTGAAATTTATTTAACCCTGTAACATTGAGGGCCATGCATTTTTGTTTTTTAACTCTTTGGTTTTTATTTTACTTAATTTCACTCTATTTTATTTTATTTTGGCTTCGCTGGGTCTTTGTTGCAGTTTGCAGGCTCTTCACGTGGTACGCAAAGATTCAGTGGCCCTGAGGCGTGTGGGATCTTAGTTCCCTGACCAGGGATCCAACTTGGTTCGATTTCTATCAGTGATTTAGTGGTCCTGAGGCACGTGGGATCTTAGTTCCCTGACCAGGGATCCAACCTGGTTCTATTTCTATCAGTGATAAAAAGCAGCCCCAATAGAACAGCGGAGAGAGGTTGTGAAAGGGACATGGATAGGAGTGAAATCAACAAGATGAGAGCTCAAGGTTACTGGTGGTCAGAAACCAAAAAATGCCATTCAAACAACAGGGATCTACCCCTTCCTGTTTATTAAACTGGTAGAAATTAGAGAGCTGGGTAACACCAGCATTAATGGGATAGGGGCTTTGGGTGATACCTTTGACGTTTTTCAGTTGGGCTTGATCAACAGACAGCATCAACTATAGGTCAGAAGGTAGGAGGGGAGGTGGTTGGGTAGTTGTGTATCAACCAATCGTCTCCCTGCAGGGACACTTGGGGCTGTTGGTGTCCTACTGCCAGAGGCCACAGCTCCTTCCACACAGCCCTCTCCACACTGGACTGGTCCTTCTGGGCGCCACTGATCACTTTCACCTCTTGCTCCTTCATCCTTAAGGTAGTGATGTTCCCACACTGCAGTTTACCCACACCTCTTCAGATAAACCCTATTAAGCACTCTACCTACCCAGCTGGGTGTGCTATCTTAGTTCAATCTGCATGGTGACTAAAACCTGGTCAATAGGTAAAGTAACAACTTTCCCAGAGCTACTAGTAGAAAAATTCAGTAAAATCACTGGTCATTGCCCCCAAAACTTTGAGGAACTGCTGACCTTAAAAACACCTCCCAAAAAGTCAGAAGACCATACAATTTCTCCCATAACACAAATGTCACTGATCCTGACACCTGATTAAGATAACCAAAATTATTATAGAATAATCTCAGGAGTATAGAACTAGCTGATTAAAACATCTCAATCGGTAAAATTTAACAATTCGTCAAAGTAACAAATATAATATAGCAAGCATAAACCATGAAAGGCTCACTCCAAGTATAAAAATGATTAAAAAAACATATTAAGGGACTTTTGTGGTGGTCCAGTGGTTAAGACCCTCACCTTCTAATGCAGGGGGGTTCAGGTTCAATCCCTGGTTGGGGAGCAAAGATTCCACATGCCTCTGGGTCAAAAAACCAAAACATAAAGGGGATAAACACTGTAACAAATTCAATAAAGACTTTAAAAATGGTTCACATAAAAATATCAAAAAGAAATATATTTCTATATTAATATAGCTTGTAATGAGCTTCCCTGGTGGCTCAGATGGTAAAGAATCCACCTGCCGTGCAAGAGACCTGGGTCGGGAAGATGCCACGGAGAAAGGAATGGCTACCCACTCCAGTATCCTTGCCTAGAGAATCCCCTGGACGGAGGAGCCTAGAGGGCTACTGTCCATGGGGTCTCAAAGAGTCAGACACGACTGAGCAATTAACACACATACACACAGTTTCTAACATCATCTACAAAAGTGAGTGTATAAATCAATAAATGAAAGGATAGAAAACAGCACTTTGTTAATTCAACTCATTATTATTTAAAAAGTGTCAGTATGGGAATGGGAAATTACTTCCCTATAGTAACAAAAATAATTCCAAGCTAGTCCCTTTGACAGTATGCTCAAAGGAGAAGGAAGCCCTATAGCCAATCCTTCTCAAACAAAGTGAGCAAAAAAAAGCCTCTTCTGCCTTATAGTTTACTTCCTTTTTGAATGTTACTAGATGTGGTTACAGGTGGCTTGGCAATCAAAGGGGTTGGAGTCTGGTTTTAACCTCAAAGGACTCCTGGAGGCAATAAGGCTCCTCCCTGCTGCCTGCAATACCAGGACCAGTACTTGCTTCTGGTCCGGAAATTCACAGCAGCGTAAAACAGAAAGCTCCACTTTATTCCTTAGGGGTTCTCCTGTCCAAAGCCCTCATTTTGCATGTAAGAACACCGAATTTCAGACAGAAGTGAATTCCTCAGGAGAAAACATCTACTGGCAGAATTAGGACAAATAACCACCATTTGCTGAGCACCTACCACTCCATCATCAGACAGCCCTGGAAAAGTGATCTCACTGTGACCTTTCTGCTGGCCGTGAGGCTAAGGCTTGGCGACACACAGCTGGCCTGAGATCACAGAGAAAAGGAAGCCAGAGACAGACAGACATGACACTCAAGACAAGCTTTTCATTTTTATCGTTATTGCATTCTATAAAATAATTTTGTAAGTTATTTTTTGTAATAATTTTTGTATTCCTTTTATTATTTGTTCCACATTTATTTAGAAGATAGAATTAGGGCTTCCCTAATTCTAGGGTGGCACAGTGGTAAAGGAATCTGCCTGCCAATGCAGGAGACACAAGAGACGTGGGTTCAATCCCTGGGTTGGGAAGATCCCCTGGAGGAGGAAATGGAAACCCACACCAGTATTCTTGCCTGGAAATTTCCATGGACAGAGAGCCTGATTGGCTACAGTCCATGTGGTCACAAAGAGTTGGACATGACCAAGCACAGCACAGAATTAGGGTGCCATCTATCCCAGCAATGGCAACTGCATATTTAGTCTGACAGGTTGGGCTATCCTTGGAAACTTGTTTTTGAGACAAGGTTTTGGATTGGAATCCACATTCGATGATTCTTTGGGCTGAGTTATGCACCCCACCATCCAGTCTCCTAGTTGCCAGGCAAGACTACTTTCCTTGGGAACCAACCTCTGAAAATCAAAAATCAACATTGCTCTGTTCATCCCCTCCCAGGTCATTCCAAGGGTATTTCTTTTTTTTTTTTCTTTTAGAGCAGGTGTTTTTTTTTTTATTAAAAAATTTTTTTAAACTTTTAATTTTGCATTGGAATATAGCTGATTAACAATGTTGTGATAGTTTTCAGGTGAACAGAAAAGGGACTCAGCCATACATGTACAGGTGTCCATTCTCCCCTAAACTCCCCTCCCATCCAGACTGCCACGTAACATTGAGGAGAGTTCCCTGTGCTCTACAGTAGGATCCTACTGGTTATCCATTTTAAACATAGCAGTGTGTACATGTCCATCCCAAACACCCTATCTCCAAGGGTATTTCTGATCCACCTGCTTTGTGGCCCAAAATGAGCAAGAGAACTGGACATGGAACAACAGACTGGTTCCAAATAGGAAAAGGAATACCTCAAGGCTGTACACTGTCACCCTGCTTATTTAACTTATATGCAGAGTACATCATGAGAAACGCTTGGCCGGAGGAAGCACAAGCTGGAATCAAGATTGCTGGGAGAAATATCAATAACCTCAGATATGCAGATGACACTACCCTTATGGCAGAAAGTGAAGAAGAACTAAAGAGCCTCTTGATGAAAGTGACACAAGAGAGTGAAAAAGTTGGCTTAAAACTCAACATTCATAAAACGAAGATCATGGCATCTGGTCCCATCACTTCATGGCAAATAGATGGGGAATCAGTGGAAACAGTGGCTGATTTTATTTTGGGGGGCTCCAAAATCACTGCAGAGGTGGTTTCAGTCATGAAATTAAAAGAAGCTAACTCCTTGGAAGGAAAGTTATGACCAACCTAGACAGCATATTAAAAAGCAGAGACATTACTTTGCCAACAAAGGTCCGTCTAGTCAAGGCTGTGGTTTTTTCAGTAGTCATGCATGTGAGACTTAGACTATAAAGAAAGCTGAGTGCTGAAGAATTGATGCTTTTGAACTGTGGTGTTGGAGAAGACTCTTGAGAGTCCCTTGGACTGCAAGGAAATCCAACCAGTCCATCCTAAAGAAGATCAGACCTGAATATTCATTGGCAGGACTGATGTTGAAGCTGAAACTCCAATACTTTGGCCACCTGATGCGAAGAGCTGACTTATTTGAAAAGACCCTGATGCTAGGAAAGATTGACCGCAGGAGGAGAAGGGGACAATAGAGGATGAGATGGTTGGATGCCATCACTGACTCAATGGACATGGGTTCGGGTAGCCTCTGGCAGTTGGTGATGGACAGGGAGGCCTGGCGTGCTGTTGTTCATGGGATCACAAAGAGTTGGACATGACTGAGTGACTGAACCAAACTGAACTGAATGAGCAAGAGACCAGGCAGTGGGGTCCCGACCACCCTAGTGGATGAGTCCATGCTGAAACAAATGCCATTGCAAGATTCCATCCAGCATTTGTCTCTGGAAGTCCCAGCCCTTTTTTTAATAAGAATTTTAAATGGACCATTATTTAAAGTCTTCCTTGAGTTTGTTACAATATTGCTTCTGTTTTATGTTTTGACCACAAGGCATATGGGAATCTTAACTCCCTGACCAGTAATTGAACCCACACCTCCTGCATTGGAAGGCAAAGTCTTACCCACTAGACCACCAGGGGAGTCCCTCCCAGCCCTTTCTGACAGCTGGCACGGGATTCTTCAGAAATCCTTTCCAGGCTGGTTCCTGTGTTTGACCTGCTGGAGGGAGTTGGTCAAGTCCCTCCACCTGGGCTTCCGTCTGGCTGCATCAGTCTGATTTCGGCTTTAGTTCCTTCCCTACAGGGGCGGGTTTCCTTGGCAAGACTCCAAGGAGCCATGGCCCTGGTCGTTTCCACCCCCTGCCCTCCACTCCCCTCACTGGGATGCTCTGACCTCTCCACTAGGGACATTTCCCAGAACATAACAGGAAGTGTCACCATTTTCATGGGGTTCCCCTCACTCAGGTTCATGCCTTGCTCTGTCCACCTTTTGATGTCAAGGTCAGCTCCCAGCAGCACCTGTACAATCCCAAGAAGAGGTGCTGGTGACACTTAGAATTATTGCAACTTGAGGGCTTCCCTGGTAGCTCAGTGGTAAAGAATCTTCCTGTCAGTGCAGGGGACATGGGTTCGATCCCTGGTCCAGAAAGATCCCACATGCCGTGGAGTGACTAAGCTTATACACTGCTACGATTGAGCTTGTGGTCTAGAGCCCTTGAGCTGCAACTCTCAAGCTGGAGTGTTGCAAGTACTGAAGCCCACGTGCCTAGAGCCCATGCCCCACAACAGGAGAAGAAGCCTATAAGAAGCCCACCTACCCAATGCAAGAGTAGCTCCTGCTCTCTGCAACTAGAGAAAGCCCACACAAAGCAACAAAGACCCAGTGCAGCCAATAAATAAATAAAAGAAAAGAAAAAGATATACAGCAACTTGAGTATCTTCATTACGATGACTCCTTGATACTCAATGAATAGCAATACCATAAAGCCTTATTTCTAAATATTTGTTCCACGCTGTCCCAGAGGCCCCAAGCATGGACCAGGAACTTTAGGCTCACTCCCTCTCCCTACCAGCTGGTGTCTTCAAACCAGTGCCCTAAACTTTCTGGGCTTTATTTACTCACCTTGCAGGGAGAAGGAAACCGAGGTTCCTGGCTTGCCCCCAACCTGCGTCTGTCTGTCTTTCTGATCCCTGCCTGCCTGGCTGCCTCCAATGTCCTTGGCTGCAGTGTTTTCTACTCAAGCTAGACAGACAGGGCTTGCTGCCTGTCAGCACAGAGTGCATTTGCCCCCTGCCGCACCTGGAATGCCTTTTGCACTGATCTGTGCTTCCCTGTATTCAGCGCAGGCTTCAAAATGCTTCCAAGGTGACACATGTAAGGATGCTCTGAGGCTCTTGGGTGGCTGGAGAACACATCGAAAATTCTGGCAGTTTTCGCGTCTGCCTCAGCTTGTACTTGCTGGCAGGCTGCTCGAGTCTCTGTTATCTGGGATGCCTCGAGAGCTTACACGCACACACACACACATACTGTACATATCTCTATGTGCATAGAAACACATACATACCTATATATCACGTACCTATCTGTGCATGTGTCTCTCTATATCACTTATTCTTTACAGCGAGTCTGTATCATTTATCTCTGACTGCTTCCAACCACACTCTGGGAAATTTACTGTTGTGATTCTTACCTTTCAGAAGAGGATGCTGAGATTCAGAGATTCCGTAATTTGCTCCTTTTTCTTTCTTTTTTAAAAAATATTTGTATTTGTTATTTATTTATTTTGTTGTGTCAGATCTTAGTAGCGGCACACAAGATCTTTAGTGGTAGTATGCAAACTCTTAGTTGTGGCTTGCAGGGTATAATTCCCCTACCAGGGATTGAAACTGGGCCCCCAGCATTGGACACGCAGAGACTTGGCCCACTGCACCACCAGGGAAGTCCCTTCTTTTTTATCTCTGAGTTTCCTGGTGGCTCAGATGGTAAAGAATTTGCTTGCAATGCAAATAGAGCCAGGTTCGATCCCTGGATTGGGAAGATCCCCTGGAGAAGGGAATGGCAACCCACTCCAGTAGTCTTTCCTGGAGAATTCCATGGACAGAGGAGCCTGGTGGGCTACAGTCCATGAGGTCACAAAGAGTCGGACATGAGTGAGCACTCACACTCACTTTAGTTTTGTTTATTAGACCTCCGGGACCATATCTCTGACAAGTACCTTCTCTAGAGTGCTTGTTAAATGAATAAATGCACCTTAAATAACTAAATGAGTAAATGTCTACAAGTGCTACTATCTGATTATCCTTTAGGCCTATGGCCTGGTTTTTTATGGGTCCACATGTGCAATGTCAGGGCTGGGTTTCTTGGTTTTGTCACGCGAGTGTATGCTCCTTGGTTCTGTCTCGTCACAACAAAGATTTGGAGTGACGGACATTAAAGCCCCCTCGGCGTGTCACAGCTCTTGGGTCTTGGACAGACCGTGTTATAGCTCTCAGGTCTCAAATGGATCGTGTTATAGCTCTTAGGCAAATCAGTGTTACAGTTCAGTGTTACAGCTCTATTTTATTTAGAAGATAGCAGGAAAATCCATCTTCAAGGCGTGAGGGCACGTCGATCCAAAGATGCAAAGAGAAGAGTACCCCAACGCGAGGGAGAGAGAGAGAGAGCTAGTTTTGGCTCCTCTTTTTATATGTTTTTCTCTCCCTGGGCCTGTCCTATCTAAGTTGGGCCAGCCAGGAGTGTTGTTTGTTTTACCTGAAGTCCTCACTCCAGTCCTCGGACCTTCCTTTGTTCTATTTTCGCGGGCTTTTCCTTATCTTTTAGCCACCGCCATTCTGACTCCTTTTCCCTACTCTAACTACCTAATAGTTTCAACCATGTATTCTGTTTGAGGAATAATTTAGAAGTGTGACCAGAAGATCCATCTGACTCTGGATTAACTGGTGGCCCCAGTTAGGCCACCAAGTTCAGTGCTTATAGCTAAATATAGTGTGAGTTCAGAGATAACTCAGGTAATGGTCCACGGTCTCCCTTATCTCTTTCCCTGGCATTTCCCAGATGAGCGTATAAATCCCAGTGGAATCATGGCCTCCTTCTCTTTAATGAGGCCTTTAAAAACCAGAGAAAATTATAGTGGCAGATAAGATTGGCTTTCCTGTGTCCCTGCTTCATAAATGTTTCTCCTCTCCCCAGTGAAGTCAATGCCATTTGATAAACACAGAAGTGAATTTCCTGTGAGTTGTCTGGGTCACATGATTGAGTTAATTCTTCCAGCAGGAAAGGAGTAGTAAAAGCAGTTTCTGTCTTTGCTGATCTGATGGGTAACAGAAATGAACACATTCCTCTCCTCTAGTAAAGACTGAGGTAGAGGGGAGACTGTGGCTTTCATAATCATGGACCAGAAAAGAATCCTCTTGTAGTTGTTGTTCAGTCACTAAGTCGTCTCCAACTCTTTGCCACTCCATGGACTGCAGCATGCCAGGCTTCCCAGTCCTTCACTGTCTCCTGGAGTTTGCTCAAGTTCATGTCCATTGAGTGATACTATCCAGCCATCTCATCCTTGGTCACCCCCTTCTCCTTGTGCCTTCACTTTTCCCAGTATCAGGGTCTTTTCCAATGAGTCGGTTCTTCGCATTAGGTGGCCAAAGTATTGGAGCTTCAGCTTCAGCATCAGTCCTTCCAATAAATATTTAGAATTGATTTCCTTTAGGAATGACTGTTTTGATCTCCTTGCAGTCCAAGGGACTCTCATACCTGGTGTTTACTAAACCTTAGGCCATGGGCCAGGTACTAAGGTTATAGTACCGACAAAGGAGCTTAGAGAAAATTCCACCCTTGCATGGAAATTACTGGGAAGGATAAACAGATATGATAGATACATAACCGATAGGCGAGACACCTGTCTGTAGGCCCTGGGTACCATTTCCAATTCCTCATATGCTCTCCTTGATGCTAAAAGCATGGGGGCCCACTTCCTCCAATTCCTTGCCAACAGGATTTTGGTTTACAGTCTGTTCTGAGAGGCTCACAGGCAAGATTTAGAAAAAGGGAGATAAGTGGACAATATTTTCACAGTGACAAGTAGAACCAAAGGTTGGGGGGTGGGGATGTGCCAATTTGCAGAGCAATCCTGTTGGTGGGATTTCAGGCAGCTGTGACAGGAACTGTGGGTTCCTGACCCAAGGGACACTGGAGTGGCATCTTCTTTCCTTGAAATGTAACCATGTATTGTGGAGGTCGAAATGGTCTTTCATGCTCTCTTCTCTTTCCGCCCTTGATCATATGCTTGGGGAAGACTGAGGCTCTGCCTATTTTCCCTGGCCCTCATCCCTACCTGATTCTACTAAGACCCCTTGAAACCAGAATTGTCCTTTCCATTCCTGAGGAGGCTAGGCTTCCATCCCTTAAAATCTCTGCAATGGCTTCATCTGAGGCTGTTACCTTGCCAAGAACCATCCTCAAGAAGACCCCAAGAACCTCCCCTCCCACCCTTTTATTGTCTTCTATCCCCTAACTGGATAAAATCCTAGCATATCCCAGACAAATGTGTACAGGGGACTTCCCTGGTGATACAATGGATAAGAATCCACCTGCCAATGCAAGGGACATGGGTTTGATCCCTGGTCTGGGAGGGTCCCACATGCCTTGGAGCAGCTGAGCCCGTGCACCATAATTACTGAGCCCATGCTCCAGAGCCTGAGAACTGCAACTACTGAGCCTGTGTGCCACATGCACTGAAGCTCGAATGCCTTAAAGCCCGTGCTCTGCAGCAAGAGAAGCCGCAGCAATGAGAACCCCGCACACTTCAAGTTGTGAGTAGCTACCGCTCTCCCCAACTAGAGAAAGACTGCGTGCTGCAATGAAGACCTAGCTAGCACAGCCAAAAATAAAATAATAAATTAATTTAAAAAATGTGTACAAGGTCTGACCTGGGAGGAGAGTTTACATACCAGAATAATATTGTTTTCATTAGTATTGGTAGATACTGAAGAAATATGTGTGGGAATGTGTTCTAAGGAGTATCAATCAAGGAAGTATCTATCTGAAATCTAGGAAAATTTGCCTTTGGGGGGAGGTGCCTTGTAATTCCATTCTGTATAGAATACCTTAAGGAATGACTGAGTATATACAGGCAGGATCACATTTCAAGAGGGAAATTTTGTCCCTCCATCAGAGAAAAACCATAGCAGGCTGAGGACAAAGGGGTCATAAGTCAGATAGTGCAAGATGGAAGTTCTGAACAACAGGAGCCTCACTGCAGTTGCAAACAAACAGAGTAAGACTTTCAAATACATGCGGCTTCTTCTTTGTTTTGTTATTCAAATATTTGTTAATAATTATGAATTTTTAATTTCCTCTCCTCTTCTCCTGGGTTTGTGCGTGCTAAGTTGCTTCAGTCGGGTCCAACTCTTTATGACCCTATGAACTGTAGCCCACCAGGCTCCTCTGGGAAGCCAGGGATTCTCCAGGCAAGAATACTGAAGTGGGTTGTCATGCCCTCTTTCAGGGGATCTTCCTGACCCAGGGATTGAACCTGTGTCTCATGTCTCCTGCATTGGCAGGCAGCTTCTTTATCACTAGTGGCACCTGGGAAGCCCTTCCTCTTCTTATACTGGCTCTAAAAGGAATACAGGTGGTAGATATTAAGAGTGATGGAGACTGAATGGAAGAGATGGAGACTGGAGTCCTCACCATTAATGATGAACCAGGACTCCAAAGTCTGTGTTCATTCCTCTAGTTCATGCAACCATCCGTGTAATAATTAAATGTCAGGCTCAGAGACCTGTACGTTTTGCTGACACACTGAAAAATAACACGAGTGTATATTAATCACGCAATCAGAATCCATGAACCCATCACTCTCGGAGTCTGTGGAAGCTTTCCCTTCTCCAATGTGATCTGGAAAATGCTGATAAAATTCATATGTTAGTGAAAATAGCGATGTGATTTTCTGGTGTCTATTTAACCTCATCGCCATATCTATATCTCAGACAGAGCCTGCTTTTTCTTCCTTAAGTCTGTGAAAATAAGAAATAAACATTTCAAACCCTTTTTGGCAGAAAGGATAATACTCTCCTGGTAGTCCAAGCTATAAATGGATCAGTCTTGGGCAAAAATATAAATGCCCTGACATTTCTGCTCATTGCCATTAAAATATCCCTCTGGCAATATCAGATTGTGGCATTTCTACACCATCTATGTGGCATGGTTATGATAAAAGCTTGGAAACCTTGTTTTGGATGAACAGATGAAATGAACCTCTTTGGGGAAAAAGTGCTTTTTTCATAGTAGATAAATAAATAAGTGATTAGTACTTAAATATTCTTTAAATGAGAGTACATTTGTTAAACTTTAATCAAGGGAAATTATCTATCAAAGGACCTGACAAAAATCTAAATTAGAAAACAAGCAAATGAACAATTACCTCACTACTTAATTGCAAAATTTGAACATTTTTAAAGCACAGGTTTGAACTGAACCAATCATTAAATATAGAAAACTGCATTGAAATGGGCCAATTTGCTTACCACCAAGTTAAACAAAAAGTAGATTATGTAAAAAGCAAAAACAAACAAAATCTGGGAATTCTTAAACAAGTGGAAACAAAAGCAAATGAAATGATTGAATCAACTGAAATCCAAAGTAAAAAGAAAAATTTGTTTCCTGAAGTGATTATCTTGCAACTGAAAAGGTATTCTTTAACATGAACCTGAACCCAAATGCTCACGCTTTAAGATATAGTTAATCGTTTCTAAAAGAGGCGACTATTTTCCATCCCGAAGGGCCAGTTAATGTGCAAAGTCTCATAATTTACTTTCATCTTAATTCAACATAAGTAGACAGATCAGTTCAGTTGCTCAGTCGTGTCTGACTCTTTGCGACCCCATGGACTGCAACACACCAGGCTTCCCTGTCCATCACCAACTCCCAGAGCTTGCTAGACTCATGTCCAACAAGTCAATGATGCCATCCAACCATCTCATCCTCTGTTGTCTCCTTCTCCTTCTGCCTTCAATCTATCCCAGCATCAGGGTCTTTTCCAATGAGTCACTCAAGTAGACAGATAGATATGTAGACAGATTTTCTTTTGGGTGCTGAGCAGCTGGAAAGGAATCTCAGACATCTTGTAAACCTTCCATCCTGTGGCCTCTCTTCTAAATACAGAAGATTCTCCCAATTTTCCCAATCCCCCAGGGAGAAATCCCCAGTCCCCACCCTTTAACCGTGTCTATGGTAGAACAGACATTTCTCTCCTGGTGGACTAAACCTAATGTGGCCCTCACAGGAAACCACCCATTGCAATTTAGACATCTCAGTCTTGAGGTAGAATTCCTTCTTCTCTGGGAAACCTGAGTTTTTGCCCTTAAGGGGTTCCACTGGTTGAATGTGGACCACCTACATTATAGAGGATAATATCTTTACTTAAGCATGAATCTGAGCAAACTCCAGAAGATAGTGAAGGACAGGGAAGCCTGGCATGCTGCAGTCCATGGGGGTCACAGAGAGTCAGACAGGACTTAGCAACTGAACAGCAGTAACTGGCTGTAAACATTAACCTTGCCTACAAAACCACTTTGCAGCAACATCTAGACTAGTGTTGGAACAAGTGGGCAGGTGCCATAGCCTAGTCAGGATGACTCAGAAAGTTAACTGACACAGAACAGTGAAACAGCCAAGCTCCAGGGCAGGAGGTCATATTTATTTCAAAGCAACAGCTGGAGGAAGCGAGAAGCAGCTAGGAAAGGAGCGGCCTGAGTTAAGTGGGCTGGGACAGAAGTGGAAAAGAGGGGCCATCCCATAATGCTCAGCCTGGAAATATGATCTGCATTCTGAAAGCCAGAGACTGAGATGTTTATAAGACCTTTCCCCTCCACAGGTGAAAAATCATTTCACTGACTGAAGCCACCGCGTCCGTTTCAATTTGTAGGCAGCCCACGGGAAAACATCTGCAAATTTGCTAGGTTGCATCAGTTGTGAGGTTGCATAAAAAAAATGATAGAGTTCCAAGTGCCCCCATCCTATGGTCTTGAGCTATTTTACCAACCAATTATTTCAAAAGTGAGCTCACCTTGCAGGGGCTTGTTCCCAGCAAACCTTCCTGCTCTACCTCCAACCTGTTCCCATTCTTATTCCTGATGCTTGGGTTCTTCTATTTACCCTTCTCCTCCTGGTCTCTCCCTTTCCCAAGGTTAACTGACATTTAGTACTTCATCTCTTTAGTGTTGGGACTTCCCTAGTGGCTCAGTGGCAAATAATTCTCTGGATAGTACAGAAGACACAGGAGATGCAGGAGACACGGGTTCAATCCCTGGGTCGGGAAGATCCCTTGGAGTAGAAATGGCAACCCACTCCAGCATTCTTGCCTGGAAAATTCCATGAGCAGAGGAGGCTGGCGGGCTACAGTCCACGGGGTCGCAGAGATGGGAATACCAGACCACCTGATCTGCCTCTTGAGAAATCTGTATGCAGGTCAGGAAGCAACAGTTAGAACTGGACATGGAACAACAGACTGGTTCCAAATAGGAAAAGGAGTTCATCAAGGCTGTATATTGTCACCCTGTTTATTTAACTTATATGCAGAGTACATCATGAGAAACGCTGGACTGGAAGAAACACAAGCTGGAATCAAGATTGCCAGGAGAAATATCAATAACCTCAGATATGCAGATGACACCACCCTTATGGCAGAAAGTGAAAAGGAACTAAAAAGCCTGTTGATGAAAGTGAAAGTGGAGAGTGAAAAAGTTGGCTTAAAGCTCAACATTCAGAAAATGAAGATCATGGCATCTGGTCCCATCACTACATGGGAAATAGATGGAGAAACAGTGGAAACTGTCAGACTTTATTTTTCTGGGCTCCAAAATCACTTCAGATGGTGACTGCAGCCATGAAATTAAAAGACGCTTACTCCTTGGAAGGAAAGTTATGACCAACCTACATAGCATATTCAAAAGCAGAGACATTACTTTGCCAACAAAGGTTTGTCTAGTCAAGGCTATGGTTTTTCCTGTGGTCATGTATGGATGTGAGAGCTGGACTGTGAAGAAGGCTGAGCGCTGAAGAATTGATGCTTTTGAACTGTGGTGTTGGAGAAGACTCTTGAGAGTCCCTTGGACTGCAAGGAGATCCAACCAGTCCATTCTGAAGGAGAGTAGCCCTGGGATTTCTTTGGAAGGAATGATGCTGAAGCTGAAGCTCCAATACTTTGGCCACCTCATGTGAAGAGTTGACTCACTGGAGAAGACCCTGATGCTGGGAGGGATTGGGGGCAGGAGGAGAAGGGGACGACAGAGGATGAGATGGCTGGATGGCATCACTGACTCGATGGATGCGAGTCTGGGTGACCTCCGGGAGCTGGTGATGGACAGGGAGGCCTGGCGTGCTGCGATTCATGGGGTAGCAAAGAGTCAGACACGAATGGGCGACTGATCTGATCTGATCTGAGCACACAGATGCACGCACTCCTTAGTGTTACTCAAGCAGCAATGCAAGAAATTGGGTCAGATTCACTCCAGAGTTTTCCCCTCCTCTGCCTCTCCCTCCTCTTTCCCCACTTCTGTGAAATCAGCCAAAGCTATGGTTTTTCCAGTAGTCATGTATGGATGTGAGAGTTGGTCCATAAAGAAAGCTGAGCACCGAAGGACAGATGCTTTTGAAATGTAGTGCTGGGGAAGACTCTTGAGAGTCCCTTGGACTGCAGGGAGATCAAACTCGTCAATCCTAAAGAAAATTAACACTGAGTGTTCATTGGAAGGACTGATGCTGAAGCCGAAGCTCCAATACTTTGGCCACCTGATTCGAAGAGCTGACTCATTTGAAGAGACCTTGATGCTGGGAAAGATTGAAGGCAAATAGAGAAGGGGGCAGTAGAGAATAAGGTGGGTAGACAGCATCCTTGACTCAATGGACATGAATTTGAGCAAACTCTGGGAGATAGTGGAGAACAGATGAGCCTGGCGTGCTGCGGTCCATGGGGTCGTAAAGACATGACTTAGCAACTGAATGACAACAACAATGAAATCAGTGTATCTGTACTTAATCTCTTGGGAGCAAATTTCTTGCTCCAGCCCACAGCTCTATACAGAATACTCATATCCACCCAAACTCTCCAGCTTGGGATGGTGACTCAGGAAGTCGAATTTTGTGCTTTTAATGGTATATACATAGTACATGGTCAGGGCTTCCCAGGTGGCACTAGTGGTAAAGAACCCACCTCTAATGCAGGAGACACAGGTTTGATCCCTGGGTCAGGAAGATCCTTTGGAGAAGGAAATGGCAACCCACTCCAGTATTTGTGCCTGGAAAATTCCATAGGCAGAGGAACCTGGCAGACTGCAGTCCATGGAGCCACAAAGAGTTGAACACAACTGAGCGACCAAGCACTTAATGGTCAATTAACACTTGATATTATAATAATAGTTGTTGAGGGGCGGCTGATATGATGTGGGGCTGAAAGACAGAAACCAGAAATTAAAGACATTTAGTTCCAAAAATTAGTAAGTAGGAGACAGGCTCAACTGACGACCCCAGAGGCATGGTCAGGCGAAGCAGCCACATTCTTAGTGCCAAGAATCTGTAAACACAGCCGATAAAACGGAACCAAAATGGAGATGTCCAGGCAGAGATGGGTTCTTGAAGGAATAATGCTGAGCATGAACCGAAGATCAGGAAGAGGAAACCCAGGCTCAGTTGGGTAGAGGGAGTAGGAAGCTGGGAGTGACATGAGACACCAACTAAAGATATCTGCCTTGCTCTGGGCTGCTTTCCAGAGATGCTCCATGTCAGTTCTTTTAATTTATTTTAGCTGGGTAGCTCTTAGTTGCATGCGGGCTCAGTAGTTGTTATGTACAGGCTTTAGTTGCCCCATGCGGCATGGAGGATCTTAGTTCCCTGACCAGGGATTGAACCTGAGTCCCCTGCATTGGCAGGCAGATTCTTAACCACTGGACTTCTCAAGGAAGTCCCTCCCTGTTGGTTCTTATTTCTTGATGTTGTAAAAGGAACATATGGTGCCCCACAGTTAGAAATGCTTCGTTAAAAGGCCACAGGTGGACAGTCAATTGGGTTTTTAGTTAAGATAAAGAGTCAGGCATGACTTAGGCACTAAACAGCAACAAATTCAAGACAGAAAGCTCCTCTCAGAGGTTTTGTAGTGACCACTTTCACAGACATATTCCTTACTGAAAAGTGGAGGGCATGTTTCTTCCACAAAATAGCTCTTCCTATTCATTCTAGAGTTCTGAAAATATTACCCCGACTTCACATAAAATGCCACTGACCGTTGCCTAGTAATTGTGATAATGGTGATCCTCTCTCTTGGAATAAGTGTAAACTTCAAGTTGAAGTTTGCACATGGTCTTCTCTGATAATGAGTTTGTCTGATGCTGACGTTGGCTTGTTTCAGGTCAGTTTCATTGCAAGACCAAGAGACTTTCCTTCCTTCCAACTAGAGGTGAAACAGAAGAACCAATTTGAATCCTACTTTCAACATGATCCAGCCATGTAAGCATAAACAATTCATTTACATTCTATGACGTTGAGTCTCAAAGGGATGCTGTTATAATTCAAATCAGCTAGAATTATCCTTCCCCTTAAACTCTTGAAGCTTAGTTTGCAACCCCATTCCATAAGTTATGGATAGCCCATTGTCCCTCCCAAGATAGAGTCACAAGATTCTGGGTGGATTCCCTGGTCACTTCGGCTCTCAGCTTTGGTGTTTATACTGTGTGGTGTTGCTTCACAGCAGACAGACTGGAAAATCACCCCCTCTACCTGACATCCTTCAAACCCTCCCCACTTACAAAAGGGGCAGCTTCCCAGGGTATTCAAATGCAAACCATTGAAACAGGATATTCTGCATTCTTAGTGTCTAAATCCACAGTGAAACTGAAAGTCGCTCCATGGTCTCTGATTCTTTCTCAGGCTCCTCTGTCCATGAGATTCTCCAGGCAAGAATGCTACAGTAAGCAGACATTCCCTTCTCCAGGGGATCTTCCTGACCCAGGGATCAAACCCTGGTCTCCTGCATTGCAGGCAGATTCTTTACCGTCTGAGCCACCAGGGAAGTCAAAGGGCCTCCGCTAAGCCTGATTCTCTTTCTCTCTTCCTTCTCTGTTCTCCTCCTCATTTCTCTCATTCTGTTGCAGAACGTTTGTCTGTTTCTCTCCTAGCACAGTCTCCTTCAGATCTCTGCCAGGGTCTTGCTTTCTATACTGAGTGAGTCATAAGGTATTTTCCTAAGCAGACACACCCTCCTCTTTAAAAAAAGACTCTGGCTCCAATCTTTCAATATCAAATTGTTTTCACTGCCACTTTACGACGAAGAATTCATGACCCTAATCAACAGGAATGCATATTGGGAACTAGCACCCTGGGCCTTGGGAGCAAGTGTAATATACTAGGAGTTATGCTAAGAACTTCCCCATCTGTCAATTCATGTATTGCTTTCAAATCTCCCAAACCTGCAGTCCACTTCCTAAACTGAATTCACTCCAGAAATCTATTATGCTGCTTCCTTTTGAGGTCTGGAGATGTAGATCTGTCTTCAGTTGAGACTGCAGGTATTAATCGATTCAATTTCCTAAGTTTATTGAGTGGATTAAGTGAAATATTGCCTATGATACACATACTAAAGAGAGAAGCACCAGATAAGTGCTCAGCAAATATTGTCTCTCATTATAAAAATATTTACTAAACGTGGTTATTTTCCTGTATTTCACTCTTACAAATATTCCTGAAATGACCCATATTTAAACACATATTATTGTGCAGTGATGGCTTGTTTGCAGACTAAAATCAGAGACGTGTCAAGGGTCAAAGGGTATTGTGGTTGAACATTTCAATGGATATCACATAATTTCCCGCTAAGAATTATGCCATGTTTACCCCCTCAGAGACTGTGTTTGAGAATGCCTGCTGAATTCAAACCCCCACCAATGTGGGGTGTTATCAACCCTTTTCATTTTTGTCAATATACATGTCATATTTTATTTTAATTTGCATTTCCTTATTAGTGAAGTTAAGCCTACATATATGTTCTTTACGGGGAAGGCAATGGCACCCCACCCCAGTACTTTTGCCTGGAAAATCCCATGGACGGAGGAGCCTGGTAGGCTCCAGTCCATGGGGTCGCTGAGAGTCAGACACGACTGAGCGACTTCACTTTCACTTTTCACTTTCAGTCGTGTCCGAGTCTGTGCAACCCCATAGATGGCAGCCCACCAGGCTTCCCCGTCGCTGGGATTCTCCAGGCAAGATCACTGGAGTGGGTTGCCATTTCCTTCTCCAATGCATGAAAGTGAAAAGTGAAAGTGAAGTCGCTCAGTCGTGTCCGACTCTTCATGACCTCATGGACTGCAGCCTACCAGGCTTCTTTGTCCATGGGATCTTCTACGCAAAAGTACTGGAGTGGGGTGCCATTGCCTTCTCTACCTTTGTCTATAATAGGCTACAAATTTGGGGAGGAATGGGATATTTAAGGCAGGAGTTAATAAAAGACATCTTTTCAGAGTGTAATAAAGTGTTAATTCTTAGGAGGCACAGAGTGGTTTTTCCACACTTGGGGCAAGCAGTTATCACCGAGTGTAGTCATGATATTCCTGATTCTTTGGTAAGAATCAGATGGTAAGTTTCTGAACACATTCTGGATAAGAGCTGATACATGGTAGAGGACAGGAGAGGTAAAGCAATTCTTGAATCCTGAATAGATGCCCTGGTTTATAGCAATCCACTAAAAAAAAAAAAAAAAAAAAAAAAAGATTAAAAAACACTGGTATTGCCTAATGATGGAATCTCAGGCCCACATCCAAAAGGCAGAATTGAAGCAAACCACCTAATGATAAAATCATTTGGCTAGGAGATTGGAAATCAATTTTCTTCTGAGTACGGAGTGCTCTTATTTCGGGGGACAATTTGTACCTAATCTGTGCCAAAGTTTTAGAGGCGAACATGCAGGACACTAAGACCTGATGCTCGTGTGGTCACCACCATTCAAGGCAGGGGGACAGGATGGTCACGGAGGCCCCTGCCCTCCAGGTTCCCAGCAGTTCACCTGGGAAGTCACAAGTGAGCTGAGGCTCTGGGAGAGCCTCTCTCTTTTCTGAGGCTCTCTCTTTTCTGTGAGATGTTTTCTCCAGGGGTGGTCACCTTCATTGTGAGAAATCCAGGAAGGATCCAGAAGACCAGAGCACAGTCTGCGTCAGGGGTCCCCAACCCCTGGGGTTACCTGGTGGCTCAGAGGGTAAAGAATCCACCTGCAATGCTGGAGACCTGGGTTCAGTCCCTGAGGTGGGAAGATACCCTGGAGAAGAGAATGGCTATTCACTCCAGTATTCTTACTTGGAGAATTCCAGGGACAGAGGAGCTTGGCAGGCTACAGTCCAGGGGATTGCAAAGAGTCAGACACGACTGGGCAACTGTCACAACCCCTGGGCCACGGACTGGTACCAGTCCATGGCCTGCTAGGAGCTAGGCTGAATGTCAGGAGGTGAACAGCAGGTGAAACTGACACCATCTCTTCTCTGACATCCGTGGAAAAATTGTCTTCCATGAAAACGGTCCCTGGTGCCGAAAGATTGGGGACCCCTGGTCTATATGACTTAGAGAGACAGGGTATCAGGGAAGGCTCCCCCCAAAACACTCATATATACACAAACACATATTCCCCACCTCTTCCATTCCCCATTGACACACCCTCCTCAACACTTCTCTTTTTAACTCTTCAAACTGTAAGCATCCTGAGAGAAATGATTCCTTTAGATGTGTGTCATCAGACCACACCTTCAAAGGAATCACCTCCAAGCTGACTACTGCTGCTTCCAAGGACTAAATGAGGACTCTTGTGTTTATTCCATGTGTGACCTGTGTGTTAGCTATATGGGGATATTTAACGTGATATCGAACCGCTTGTTGTTTCTTCATCTCACACAATGAACTCACTAAGCACTCATAGCACAGAATCACATTCAGAGGTCTTTTCATTACCAAGTACTGACAGAATACAAATAAGGAATTACAGCATAATACATAATTACAGCATAATAAGATAATATTTATAGCATAATAAGATAATACAGCACAGTAATCCCCCCAATATTCTTTACTTAGGTGCTTCTCAGGTTTACAACATGTTTTTCTGACTTTAAATTCAATAAGAGATATTATTTATCTAGCTCCTACTGCATATGTATGTAGTATATATACTTTGCTTAAACTGTTCATATATGACATATATATTTGTATATATTACTAGGCTCAGGCAGTAGAGAATCCGCCTGCAACTCAGGAGACCTGGGTTTGATCCCTGGGTTGGAAAGATCCCCTGGAGTAGGGCATGGCAACCCACTCCAGTATCCTTGCCTGGCGAGTCCCCGTGGACAGAGGAGCCTGATGGGCTGCAGTTCGTGGGTTTGCAAAGAGTCGGACACAACTGAATGACTAAGCACATAGGTTATATATCTAATAATCTTTGCAAAAAACCCAAGTACATATTTATGATATTATATTACATTATATATCTATATATACACTGTATATTATACATAATCATTTGTTGTTGTTTAGCTGCTAAATCATATCTGATGCTTTGTGACCCCATGGACTGCAGCACGCTGGGCTTCCCTGTCCTTCATTATCTCCTGGAGTTTGCTCAAATTCATGTCCATTGAATCAGTGGTGCCATACAACCATATCATTAGTGTTTATAAAAAAGGCCCAGAAGTTTGGCATTGTTATACTCACTTTATGAATGAAAAACGTTAGGACTTTCTTGGTGGTCCAGTGGCTAAGACTCGGTGCTCCCGATGCAGGGGGCTGGGTTTGATCCCTGGTCAGGGAGCTAAATCCCTTAGATCTAGCTTCTCAACTGAGAGCCCACATGCCACAGCTAAAGATTCTGCATGCCACAACTAAGACCTGAGACAGCCAAATAAAAAAATATTAAAAAATAAAAATAAATGAATGAAAGCGAAGTTCAGTAAGGATTGTTAGCTTGCTGAGTGTTGACATATAACCCGGCTTTGACTGAAACTCAGATCTCTCTTCCTCAGTCACAATATTAATAAGAATAACAATAATAGCTAAGGCTATATAGCTCTGTGTGTCAGATGGTATTCAAAATACATATTAGATACATTCGCTCATTTAACCTCCATGAGATAGGTATGATCGTCACCCCATTTTACAGATGAGAAAACTAAGGCACAAAGAGGTTAAACAGATTGCCCAAAGTCACATGATTAATGCCTGGAACTGGTATTTGAACCCAGGAAGTTTGACTCCAAAGCTCGGTGCTTTTTTTGCTCCATCAAACTATTAAAACTTCTCCAGAATATTTTAATTTTAATTATACACTATTTAAGTCTTTTTGCCAAAAACTTAGGAACCATGGAAGAGAAAAGAAGAATAAAGCATTTATAATCCCAACATCGAGAATCATCCATGAATGGCATTTTCTTGTATTCCTTTGCTGTCCCTATAAATGAATATTTCTGTACTGGGACTGGGGGAAATCAGTTTCTATGGAGTGGAAAAAATGAATTTTATGACCATTCCAGAATTTATTTCTTCATTTCTCTCCTGATGTTCATTTGTCTTTCTCTCTATGTATTTGAATCCCTTATTTAAGATGTATTTTTTGAGATAGAACTGAGGGTGAGGGAAAATCACCTTTAACCTTGGCAAGCATTGCTAAATTGATTTCTTAGCAGATTGTTCATATTCACCAACCCATCTGAAATGTATGTGAATGCTCATTTCAGCATACCACTATCAAACTTTAAATTTTTCCTAAGAAATTCTAGCCACTTGGGAAGGCATAATATGGTTTGTTGTTAATGTGACTTTGCATGGTTTTCCTGTTTTTTGTTGTTGTTTTTGCGTAGTTGCTAAGTTGTGTCTGACCCTTTGCGACCCCATAGACTGCAGCCCACCAGGCTCCTTCTGTACATGGGATTTCCCAGGTAAGAATACTGGAGTGGGTTGCCATTTCCTGCTCCAGGGGATCTTCCTGACCCAGGGTTCAAACCTGAGTCTCCTTCTTGGCAGGCAGATTCTTTACCCTTCAGCCACCTATTTTTAATTGCTCTTGCTAGTGAACCTTTCCCCCTTCTCTTTGGAAACTGTCTCGATTGATTATTTACCACCTGAGATGAGTTAGTTGAAAGATATGGACTCTTTCTGACCTGGCCCTATTGACTTTGCAAGGAAGGACTTCCACTTCCTTGCTGACCTCAAATGCTCCTGACTGGACCTGATGCCTCTTTCTGGACCCACCTATGTTAGCTGATTTTTTTTTTAATCACTTTGTCAGATTGGTCATGTCATGCTGAATCCACTTAATCCTACAGGAAGGAAAAGAAAATCCCCTCTTAGAGCTGTAGGGGCCACATTACCATCTCTTCTCTGCAATTTTTCTGCTTTCTTGTGTGACTCATTAAGGTGGGGGTGGGGGGGGTGGGAACCATACCTATGGCAATTGAAATGACAGGCAAGTGCTAGGCTCTGCTGGCATTTCTTGGATGAAGGACACAAGAAGGCCCCTCAGCATTCTCCAGAGAAGGGCCAACAGGGACTGTAACAGTTTTGTTTTTATCTTCCTGGCTTACTTCACTCTGTATGACAGTCTCTAGGTCCATCCGTCTCTACACATGACCCAATTTCATTCCTTTTTATGGCTGAGTAATATTCCATTGTCCAGATGTACTACATCTTCTTTATCCATTCCTCTATTGATGTGAAACAGTAGAAATGATCTTATTTTCAAAGAAGAAATAGAGACACGTAACTATGGACAGGATTCGGGATCATGGGGGGAGTGGATGAACTGGGAGATTGG
This sequence comes from Tragelaphus eurycerus, assembly GCA_935064755.1. NCBI lineage: Eukaryota > Metazoa > Chordata > Mammalia > Artiodactyla > Bovidae > Tragelaphus > Tragelaphus eurycerus. The sequence goes on along the minus strand of CAKXYN010000222.1, from coordinate 1,135,061 downwards.
GATTGATAATATATATACTATTGATGCTAAGTATAAAATAGATAACTACTGAGAACCTACTCTATAGCTACTCAGTGCTCTGTGGTGACCCAAATGGGAAGGAAATGCAAAAAATGATTCACTTTGCCGTACAGGGGAAACTAACGTGACATTGTAAAACAGCTATACTCAAGTAGAAATTAATTTAAAAAAATAAAAAGATGAAAAAAAGACAGTTTTGGAATCAGACAGAATGGTTTGAGACCTGACTCAGTCACTCACATTTGATGTAATGTGGAGAAAGAGTGTGCAGAATAATTTAACGCAGAGCTGGTACATAACATGTGCCCAGTAAACAACAGCATGTTCAGTAGTAGTAGGAGTGTAGGTTGATACCAGGGGCATATGGGAATGCGGTTGAAGAATATCACTGCCATATCACTAGATAAAGGATGTTGTGCTGAGCAAGCCATCAGCCCACATGATGTGCCCTGAGGGGATTCAGGCTGGAAAAAAAGAGTATACTGGCCTAAATAGTTAAAAGAATAATTTCAATAAGCCACGATGTTTGCATTTTCCCATACATAGAAAAGCACTAAATTCATTAACTTGAGATATCTGGTTTTCTTTAATTAACAGTAAACTTTCGATGTTCCAACTACCTGGGTCTTTTGCAAAAACTCATATATCCTGGCTCTTCCCTTACCTCTACAGAGGGAACACTTAGAGCTGTGCTCTCCAATCTTTTTGGCGCTAGAGGTTGGTGTCATGGAAGATAATTTTTCCATGGACTGGGTGGGAGGGATGGTTTTGGGGTGACTCAAGTGCCTTACATTTATTGTCCCTTTAATTTCTATTATTATTATATCAGCTTCACCTCAGATCTGCTGCTGCTGCTGCTAAGTCGCTTCACTCGTGTCCGACTCTGTGCGACCCCATAGACGGAAGCTCACCAGGCTCCCCTGTCCCTGGGATTCTCCAGGCAAGAACACTGGAGTGGGTTGCCATTTCCTTCTCCAATGTATGAAAGTGAAAAGTCAAAGTGAAGTCGCTCAGTCGTGTCCGACTCTTAGAGACCCCACGGACTGGAGCCTACCAGGCTCCTCCGTCCATGGGATTTTTCAGGCAAAAGTACTGGGGTGGGGTGCCATTGCCTTCCCCGATCAGGTATTAAATGCTGAAGGTTGGGGGCCCCTACTTTAGAGCTATCTGAGAGGATTCACCCCTGGCTTAAGTCCTCAGTAAGTCTGCCTCAGTTCAGTTCAGTCACTCAGTCGTGTCCGACTCTTTGTGACCCCATGAACCACAGCATGCCAGGCCTCCCTGTCCATAACCAATTCCCAGAGTCCACCCAAACCCATGACCGTTGAGTCAGTGATGCCATCCAACCATCTTATCCTCTGTCATCCCCTTCTGCTCCTGCCCTCAATCTTTCCAAGCATCAGGGTCTTTTCAAATGAGTCAGCTCTTTGTATCAGGTGGCCAAAGGATTGGAGTTTCAGCTTCAACATCAGTCTTCCAATGAACACCCAGGACTGATCTGCTTTAGGATGGACTGGTTGAATCTCCTTGCAGTCCAAGCAACTCTCAAGAGTCTTCTCCAACACCACAGTTCAAAAGCATCAATTCGTTGGCACTCAGATTTCTTTATAGTTCAACTCTCACATCCATACACGACCACTGGAAAAACCATAGCCTTGACTAGATGGACCTTTGTTGACAAAGTAATGTCTCTGCTTTTTAATATGCTGTCTAGGTTGGACTTCCCTGGTGGCTCAGATGGTAAAGCGTTCTGCCTACAATGCGAGAGACCCGGGTTCAATCCCTGCTTCAGGAAGATCCCCTGGAGAATGAAATGGCAACTCACTCCAGTATTCTTGCCTGGAAAATCTCGTGGATGGAAGAGCCTGGTAGGCTACAGTCCATGGGGTCGCAAAGGGTCGGACACGACTGAACGACTTTCTTCGAGGTTGGTCATACCTTCCCTTCCAAGGAGTAAGCGTCTTTTCATTTCATGGCTGCAATCACCATCTGCAGTGATTTTGGAGCCCAGAAAAATAAATTCAGCCACTATTTCCACTGATTCTCCATCTACTTGCCATGAAGTCATGGGACTGGATACCACGATTTAGGTTGTGCATTTTTTTTTCAATGAACAGGAAGAAAGTAGTCAAGAGAAGAGCTTTGAGAGGAAGAGAGTCAGGAGTGATTCTCTAGGAGAGTTAATGTCCCAACCTTACAATTTTGCCAGAAAGCAAAGTACTAACTGTACTCTTTCTCCAATTTTAGTTATTTAGACTCTTAATCTTGTTTCCCTTCTTCTGACTGTGGTCTTCAATCAAATGACTTAGTTTCCATCTGTCAACAAATGATGCCAATGACAGAAACCACCACAGTCCCCTTGGCTAATTGGGCCACTCATCAAACGGACTGAAGCTGATCTGTTCAATCAGAAGACACAGTAGGAAGATGTCTGACTCAGAGTCAATCCCACGACTGGCATAGAGGTAGCTAAAAGATAAGAACACCAGAAATGTTCAATCATACGTCCTTGCAGGAGTTTCCAGAGAACTTTATTTTCCAAATGTGACTCTCAATCTCTCAAAGATTTATAAAGCTGATTTAGTTCCTTGATGTGAAGATAGATATGCCTGGCGTTTCAGAAATGTCAAATACATTGCTTGACAATGACAATTCCAGGCTGTCAACCTCATGGGCCACATGGGACCCTAGAACCAGTTTAGCTGATTCTTAACCATCTTATTATCTCTAGTAATCCCCTAGCCCATTTTCCTATACAAACAAAATTAGCCAAGTCCTTCTTTACTCACACACATTTATTTATTCAGTGACCTTCTTGACTGATAGCCCCAGTTTATGACTATCAGCATAGTGATAAAACTTAGTTTGCTCCAAATTTTGCATGTCTCAAATCTGCCCCCTTTATCCCATCCTCATTGTTTTTCTATTTTTGTGTCATCTTGTGTAGACTGGCATGCTATTTTTTATTACTCCTTCTCAAATTACCTTCCTGCACAAGGAGTTTTTCTAAAATGCAAATAACAACATAGCATTTTACCACTTGCATTTTGAAGACTCCCCAAAATCTATGATAGTATTGTGCAACAAATAGCAATGAAGGAAAGTTCTGCATCTGAGCTGTTCAGTAGGGTAACCACCAGCCTCATGCAGCTATGGAGCATGCTGATTTTAAGTAAAACATTAAGAAACCTCATTTCCTTAGCAATAGTAAAGGAGTTGGGGATGGCATGAGATTACTGAATAAAAAATGAGCTGCAAATATGTAATATCTAGTTTCACCTGTTCATTCAGCCCAGACAATCTGAGAATCGAAAGCCATTAAAAGCACAAAGCCTCTTTTCAAAAACGCCTTCTTCAGTTGTCAGACTTGTTTCTCTTACAGTTACTTGCCAAATTTTAGCTGCATTTAAAATATATGTAGTGCTGTGTTTTCAGAAAACAGATATAAATTAGAGCTGTCCTTTGCACAGTTTAAATTACTACAGCAATTTCTCTATGTGGAGGGAAGAGACTTTTAAGCAAGTTCACTGCTTTAATAGATGTTCATACAATGAATAGAACTCCATGTGGGCATCTGTGAATTCTGACCTGGAAAACATTATGAATTTCGCTCTCATTTTTCCAAGCTGCTCTTAAATCCAACACACAATATTAACTTGGTTTTGATGCATGGCTGCTGCTGCTGCTAAGTCACTTCGGTCGTGTCCAACTCTGTGCGACCCATAGACGGAAGCCCACCAGGCTCCCCAGTCCCTGGGATTCTCCAGGCAAGAACACTGGAGTGGGTTGCCATTTCCTTCTCCAATGAGTGAAAGTGAAAAGTGAAAGGGAAGTCGCTCAGTCGTGTCCGACTCTGAGCGACCCCATGGACTGCAGCCTACCAGGCTCCTCCGTCCATGGGATTTTCCAAGCAAGAGTACTGGAGTGGGGTGCCATCACCTTCTCCGATGCATGGAGTGAGACTTTATTCGCAGGAGCTAAAATACTGTTGGATGCTTGGATGCTGTCATCCAAATGATCCAGCCGTCTCTCAAATGCAGAACCTCAAAGGTCAGAAATAAGAACAAAGCCTCAGACCTGTACAGCACTTCCCAGTTTACAAAGCACATTTAACTCTATTGTCTCATTTAATTGGTACCAAAGTCTTTTTTGTTTTTAATTTATTTTTAATTGGAGTATAATTGCTTTGCAACGTTGTGTTAGTTTCCGCTATACAACAGCATGAGTCAGCGGTAAGTAGGCATATGTCCCCTCCCTCGTGAGTCTCCCGCGTGCCCTGCTCTACTTCTCTCGGCCATCGCAGAGCACCACGCTGAGCTCCCTGCACTATGCAGCAGCTTCCCGTCAGCTCCACACTTCACACAAGGCAGTGTGTGTATGTCAGTGCTCCTTTCTGAGCTAGCCCCGCCCTCTCCTTCTCACTCTGTGTCCACAAGCCCCTTCTCTACGTCTTAGTCTCTGTTCCTGCCCTGCAAAGAGGTTCCTCAGTACCATTTTTCTAGATTCCATATACATGAGTTAAGATGCAATATTTGTTTTTCTCTGACTTACTTTATTCTGTATGACATACACTAGATTCATTCACATCACTACAAATGACCCAGTCTCATTCCTTTTTATGGGTGAGTAATATTCCATCGTGTATATGTACCAATTTTTTTAAAAAATTGAGGTGTCGTTGATTTACAATATTGTGTTAGTTTCAGGTGTAAAGCAAAGTGATTCAGTTATACATATGTGTGTGTGTGTGTGTGTGTATGCATTTATTTCTTTTTAGATTTGTTTCTCTTATAGGTTATTACAATATATTGAGTACAGTTCCCTGTGCTGTATAGTAGGTCCTTATTGGTCATCTGTCTTACATATAGTAATGTGTATATGTTAATCCCCAAATTCTAATTTATCACTGAACCCCCACCCTTCCCCTTTGGTGTTACAAGAGTCTTTTGCAATAAGGATGGCAAAACCCATTATTTGCATTCATAAGAAAGGAAGATCCTGATCCTCCTTAAGAAAGAATTGATCCTCTCTATTGCTGTTCTGACAAGCCAAAATCTTAGAGCTCACACAAGAGGGCCAGAACTCTTATTCGGTCTGACCACAAGTGCAGAGTTATTTTCCCTACACTCTCTGCTGCTCAGATTATGGGTTGGTCACCCTCCCTTGGGACTATGAGCTTGCAGCAGATAGTAGAAGTCTTCCCCAAAATTGCAGTCTCAAAGTGAGAGCATGTTCTCACCCTGTCATCCCACTATTTTCTTTCTGGAATGTTGCTTCTAGTAAATGAGGGGGAAAATTGCCAGTGACAGCTTGATAACTACCCCCAGACATGGTCGACAGAGGTTACCTTCATCCACAAGTTGGGAAGTGGTCTCCATGGAAACCCAGAAGCAAGCTATTTCTCAAATATGTCTCAACAGCAAGAGCTCAGTTATAAACTTTGTCAAGAGGTTGGATGTGCTAAAGGTTGAGTGAGGCTAGTCATATCTCTGGATGGTGGAAAGGGCTCCATATAATTAAAAAAAAAAAGATACTGGGTTGGCCAAAAAATTCATTTAGGTTTTTTTGGGGGGGGGACTTTAAAATTTTTATTGAAGTATATTTGAGTTATAATGTTGAGTTAGTTTCAGGTACATAGCAAATTCGTTCAGTTTTTTCCTTAAGAGCTCATATAAATATCCAAACAAATTTTTGGCCAGCCCAATATTTGTAGAATCATCTTTTGGTCATTGATATTCTGGATCACATTCTATATCCTTTGAATGTCATTTAATGCAATGCTACCTATTCATTGTCACCTGAATTTGGAATTTTGGTGATACTTTAGAGGTGAGAGCATGTTATCATGAATATTTTAGAAAAATTCTGTAACCAAATCTTTTTGTATGGAATTCAAAGTCAAATGGGACCTACTTCATAATCAGTATGGCATTGTGTCAAATGTAATTCATTACGAGGTTTCCTGGTATTTCACATTTCCAATTAATGGATCAGTAACTACCAAAAACCCCAATGAAGAAATGTGCTTTTTTTGCCAGATGCCCTTCACAAGCAAGAAAATTAAGGTACTCTCTATTTCCTGCCAAGTATCTGGAATGAAAAGGAGAAACATCTGGTCAATCATTTATTTCATCTGTCCCCAAATACCAATAGCTTGCTCTCCAAACATGAACTTTTTGCTGCATCTTGACTATCCCCCAGATCTAAGACTCTGTAAATGAATATTTTGCTCCATACAGAATAAGTAGCAGATAATTGGCTAAGTACTCCCACTTCAATTCAGATGTCCTGGCAGAATGTAAATACAGAATAAGACAGAGATAAATAAATGTGAAAAATAAATACAATCAACTCTTAGTTATTAATGGAAGATTATCTACAACTTATGTTAAGCACCAAACAATTAACCTCTCTAATTTTTTCTTCTAGATAGCTTCCCGAAATCATGAGTTGTGAATCTGAGCACACAATATACTTTTAGTTATAAAAAATACATTATTAGAATGTGTATTGGTTATTTATTGTTATGTAACAAACAAGCCCAAAGTTTATGGCCTAAAACAGTGTTTTATTTTGTAAAATTTATTAGGTCAGCTCAGCATTTCATCTGCTCCAGGCACTGTTGGCTGAAATCACTTTCGTAGTTGCGTTCCACTGGGAGATTGACTGGAGCTAGAGCACCCATACGGGGAAGGCAATGGCACCCCACTCCAGTACTCTTGCCTGGAAAGTTCCATGGACAGAGGAGCCTGGTAGGCTCCAGTCCATGGGGTCGCTAAGAGTCGGACACGACTGAGCGACTTCACTTTCACTTTTCACTTTCATGCATTGGAGAAGGAAATGGCAACCCACTCCAGTATTCTTGCTTGGAGAATCCCAGGGACGGAGGAGCCTAGTGGGCTGCTGTCTATGGGGTCGCACAGAGTTGGATATGACTGAAGCGACTTAGCAGCAGCAGCAGCAGCAGCAGAGCACCCATAAGGATTTTATTCACATACCTGGGAGCTCATGTAGGGTATGGCTGGAATGACTGGTGGTTGGTGGGTCCTCTCTCTCTATCAGAGTAGCAAGTATCTTACATGGTGGTTTAAAAGAATGAATGACAAACTTCTAAAACTCTTAATGGTTAGACTCAGAACTGGCACAGTGTTTTTCCACTGCATTCTTGGTCAAAGTAAGTAAAAGTCCAGCCAACAAGATTCAACAAGATAAGAGACAGGGTCTACCTCTCAATGGGAACAATTTCATACGCATACAGAATTGGGACATAAGAGGAGTTAGGCAATGGCACCCCACCCCAGTACTTTTGCCTGGAAAATCCCATGGATGGAGGAGCCTGGTGGGCTGCAGTCCATGGGGTCGCTAAGAGTCGGACACGACTGAGCGACTTCACTTTCACTTTTCACTTTCACGCATTGGAGAAGGAAATGGCAACCCACTCCAGTGTTCTTGCCTGGAGAATCCCAGGGACAGGGGAGCCTGGTGAGCTTCTGTCTATGGGGTCGCACAGAGTCGGACACGACTGAAGCGACTTAGTAGCAGCAGCAGCAGGGTAGATAACCAACCACTGTCTGCCCTATAGCCATAAACATTTATGTCCTTTCCGTGTGTGCAAAAGTTATCCACCCATGCCCCCCACCAAAGACCTTCAGTCTCATCCCAACAGTACCTCAATTTCAGGTTCAGAAGCCAGGATTTAACACCAGGTCTGAATGTGGTTAGATGTAGATGAAGCGACTCAAGTGAGATTCCTCTTACTCTGGAGACTTTGAAAACCAAGAGTAACAAAAGCTACAACAAAAGCAAGCCAAGTTTTCAGCCCCTCACCCCACACAAATACACCTGATATGAATGATAAGAACAGAACAATCAATAGACAACTTGCTCAAAAAACCAAGTGCATGTAGTCAGTTCCCCCAACTATGGAATGGGAAATGTTCCTTGATTAGGGCCCAGTTCTGCAGTCTGAGATGAATCCCTAATTCACAGCTCTTCTCTGCTTCACGCTCTGCCCTCACGCTCATTCTTCTTGGATAAGCAAGGACTCATGCATACCGCTGAGTTGTTTTCTCCTCCTGCTTGCTGTTACTACGTCATGTTGGGCACCCAGAGGACTCTTGTCATTTCACGCTTTTTATTTTAGTCCAAGCTGGGGATGTTTTGCTAGTATTAGGAATTTAAACCTTTGTGGGTTTTCTCTGAATCTTACTGTGCTTCTCAAAGCCACATTCATGCTTCTCTCTACTTTGTCGGGCTGATGTGGGACAGTAAAATTCTTAGATACTTTATTGTCCATTGTGAAAGTCTCCTGGTTCTACCTTCATCTTTCAGAGACTTAAAGAAGTTCTGCACCCCTGATTCAAGAGGAGGAGAACATATTCACCCTCTTACTGCGAGGAGTATGCGATGCTCATGGTTGGGAGTGGCTAGTGGCTGTCTTTGGGAACAATATACCGCAGACCTGAAGAGGACCTCAGAGAACATCTGATCCTACTCATTTTGGACCCAAATCAACCCACTTTATAGATGAAAAAAACCAAGGCTGAAAGAGAACAAAGGACTTGACCACAATCATAAAGCAAGTTCTTAACAAAGCAAGAGAGAAATTTCATCTCTTAAAGTTCAGAGTGCATTCTATTACATTTCCCTCTAAGTTTAGTTAGAAAGAAAAACTAGCAACACATTATTAGGAATATCAAAGATAAATTATCTTTGAAGTATCTTTTTTATTACTATTCATACCACTGTTAGCTTCCTTTAGTATACATAATAGAATTGACTGTTGGAAAGATATAAAATAAAGAACAGCAATCAGAGCCAAGTGGGAAACCAAGCTCCAATGTCGGACACGACTGAGCGACTTCACTTTCACTTTTCACTTTCATGCATTGGAGAAGGCAATGGCAACCCACTCCAGTGTTCTTGCCTGGAGAATTCCAGGGACAGGGGAGCCTGGTGAGCTTCGGTCTATGGGGTCGCACAGAGTCGGACATGACTGAAGCGACTTAGCAGCAGCAGCAGCAGCAGCAGAGGAAAAAGGAGGCTTCCCAGGTGGCGCTAGTAGTGAAGAACCCAACCGGCCCGCCAACGCCAATGCCATGCAAAAGACATAAGAGATGCAGGTTCGATCCCTGGGCCAGCAAGATCCTCTGGAGGAGGAAATGGCAACCCACTCAAGTATCCTTGCCTAGAGAATCCCATGGACAGAGGAACCTGGCGGGCTACAGTCCATAGCGTTGCAAAGAGTCAGACACGATTGAAGTGACTTAGCACACACGCAGAGGAAAAAGGAAGTGCTATTTGTTTAAGGGGCAGGGAGAGGGTTAAGGCTCTTTTGCTTCCCAGGTGGCTCAGCAGTAAAGACTCCTCCTGCTAATGCAGGAAAGGCAGGTTCGATCCTTGGGTCGGGAAGATCCCCTGGAGGAGGGCATGGCAGCTTACACGAGTATTCTTGACTGGGAAATCCCATGGACAAAGGAGCCTGGTGGGCTACAGTCCATGAAGCCGCAAAGAGTCAGACACAACTCAGCAACAAGGCTCTTTTAATCTCCATTCATTTTGTTAATACGTGTAACAAATGCTCTTTAAGCACTTTCTACATGTCAGATTGTACATGCTCCACGCTGGAAAACTGACCTTTGAGATGCTCACTAGGTAGAAATGTGGGCAGCTGATAGCTGGAAATATAAAATTCACGAGAACAGAGAAAGCAGCTTTACTTGGGGCAGTTGATCAACGCCTTACAGGAAGAAGAAGAGGCAGAAAATCATCAGGGTTTGGTAACAGCAGGCAGGCCCAAAAGATTAGAGGATGTCCACAGTGGGATGCAGTTAGACTGTGGCCCGAATGATGGGCAGTGGAGGGGAGAGAGGCTCGGGGGAGGTCAGCGACATCACACAGTACTTTGAATTGGAAAAGGAAGCTGCAGAGTCAGTAGCTTCATAAGCAAGAGTGGAAAGAAAGAATCACAGTGGTGTTCTGTGCCAACCTCAAATCAGAGGCCGTTCACCCTGGATGAGAATTTTAAGAGTTTCCAAGCTCTCGGTCGAGATAACGTTAACTCAACCGAGCATCCGTTTGCCTTTCTGCTGTTGCTCTGTATGGTCACAGAACCTGATGATGGGAGCTATTGGAGGGAAGCCACATAGAGAAAGGCACGTGGTCATAAAATCAAGCAATGTTAGTACAGAGGTGTGGGGGCTCAGGAAGTGGCTGTCCTGAATGCATCATCATTTTCTGTTCGGGTCTTGCCCCACCCTCTTTAAGTTTGCTTTTAGATCTTACCCTTGTCCTGTAGGACCATTGGCGTGAGGCCGTTGGAACAGAAGTTGTAAAACATGCTTTGGGCAAAGTGAGGATACATTATTTGAAAACATCATTCATTTTGAGATCCTATAGCATTTCACCAAAATGAACATTAGCGATCATTGAGCTGAAAATACACTACCCATTAAATAAATAAAAAAAAAAAAAGAGCCCAATATCCTGTGCCCAGATAGACTTGGGCAGGGTGACTGCTCAGCTTTGTGTCTAACCTCCAACGGCTGGCTACCTGCTTAACCACCACCGTGGCTCAGACAGAAGGCTGAGGGCCAGACCTGTCATATTCTGGAAGAGGCAATCGAGCTGCCTAGCAAAGAAAACAGAGGCAGCGAGAAGGCGTGATGCCATGAAATAAATTAGAACGAACATCCCATTTTTATCTCCATGGCAGTCAGCCCATTCCATTCTTTGCATGCTATTTTCATATGTTAACAACAGTTTGAGAGCTGAGTAGAAGGAGAGATGGAATGTTTAATGGAATGAGAGTGAGAGAGAGACAGAGAGGAAGAAAAACCCTCGCTGACTATTAATCCAAACCCAGTAAAACCCAGTTGTGTGTGTTGAAACCATATAGACTGGAATTTGATTCAGGGGCTCACTGTTGAAGTGAATAAGGCACTGCCCTCATCCTTCCTGGCCCTGTCTGCTCTCTGTTGAATCTGGTTTCCATTGCAACAGTCTTTGTTGAAGGGGACATGACCCTGGGTTTTCCCCAGCGGTCTGGTCCACTTGGGGCTATGGAACTCTGAACCAGGGGCTTGGATCTCTCCCAGAAGGAGAAGGGAGAGGCTTCTCCAAGCTCAGCAGTCCTCCAGTGCTCTCATCCTTCTTATCGCACAAGCTGGTGCAGCACTGTGGAAAGCATGATACGTATGATGGGCTGGGTGCCAGGCGCTGAGATCGTGTGAGAAAATGGCCAGTTTCAATGGCAGATTTTATCCATTAAAACCTATTACTAGTTCCCTCCCAGAGCCCAGCTGGTTCCATTATAGAAAATTGGAGTGAAATGATGTCAGGTTTGTGCCATAAAAATGAATAGGAATCTTGCTTTTCATTATTTTAAATTGCAGATTGTTGCACTGATATGTATTTATTTTTGTCATTTCTCTCTGGCCCTGGTTGAGGGTCTGACCCTTGAATAATGAATAAACAGAAAGACACATGTTGGCACTTGAGCCTTGCCTGTGTCAGCCTGGCTTCTCCTTCCATTTGTGACAAATTCAAAAAATGCAGCACTCTTAAATGGGTTTATAATCTGTACTTTTTTAAGCTGTCACTCAATCTCTGTCTCAGAAAATAGGCTATTGAAACTAAGGAGGAAATATTTCATAGAGGCCTCAACATGGCAAACTTGTTTCCAGGCTTAGAGGCAGCCCTGTGGTAGCTTTAGAATTAAAATCAGAACTTGGAGTAATTGTTGCTTATTGAGATAAAGGAGGTTCATTTGGAAATGCCAAGTTTATTTTAGCGGACTTAAAAATGACGACTTCTTTTGTTTGGGTATAATCGAGTTTTCTAGATGTTGCTTTAAGAATTAGGATTTTTACAGGATGAATTTCAAAAGTGGGCAGAAGGGCAAAGCAATGGCGAATATGGTCGTAATGACTGTGGATTCATTTTTTAAAGTGTTTTGTTGTCAAAGGGGTTTTATATCTTAAGTGGCTACTGAGATACTAAGACGAAAAATCTAGTAAGTCCTAGAATTACTAGAGATATGAGAAGCAGTTGAAGTACAGTAGAGATAAGAGAACATACACCCCAGGGCATCCTTGATCTTTAGTGAAATGTACAACTCACCATGGCCATTCAGGTGTCTTTAGGTCATAGGACAATGCAGATGTCAATACAGAATGGGCCTTCACTAACCTACAAGAATGGGACTTAGTGGAGAATGCTTTTGCAGTTGGCTCTCATGCCACCATCTTTTCTGAAAGTTTAGAATAAAATAAAGTTAGAAAAGGAAGTAATAAAGATTAAAACTAGTCAATTCTGTCAGATTCACAGAGATATTAAAATCATGGTTTGAAAGCGAAAGTGTTACTCAGTCATGTCTGACTCTTTGTGACCCCATGGACTGTACACCTCCAGGCTCCTCTGGCCATGGGATTTTCTGGACGAGAATACTGGAGTGGGTTGCCATTCCCTTCTCCAGGGGATCTTCCTGACCCAGGGGTCGAACCAGGGTCTCCCGCATTGCAGGCAGATGCTTTATCACCTGAGCTACCAGGGATGCTCTTTTAAACTATACTGAATCCAAGTGTTTAGAAAACTGCTTATGTAAAAACTAGTATAAAACTAATGCAAAGAGTACATATATGTCTGTCTACCGATATCACTCCAAATGTCATGGTAAATTGTAGACTTCTGGATTTTAGAAAGAAATGCATAAAATTGGGGAAAGAGATTATATTTTGTCTATGATAATGTATACTAAGTGTGATAATAAACAATAAAGTAATTTAAAACTCCAAAAAAAAAAAAAAACACTCCAAAAACAGAAATCAATGAGCTAGAGAATAAAAAGACTATAAGTTCAGTTAGTCAGTTCAGTCGCTCAGTGGTGTCCCATTCTTTGCGACCCCATGAATCACAGCACGCCAGGCCTCCCTGTCCATCACCAACTCCCAGAGTTCACTCAGGCTCACGTCCATTGAGTCAGTGATGCCATCCAGCCATCTCATCCTCTGCTGTCCCCTTCTCCTCCTGTCCCCACTCCCTCCCAGCATCCAAGTCTTCTCCAATGAGTCAACTCTTCACATGAGGTGGCCCAAGTACTGGAGCTTCAGCTTTAGCATCATTCCTTCCAAAGAAATCCCAGGGCTGATCTCCTTCAGAATGGACTGGTTGGATCTCCTTGCAGTCCAAGGGACTCTCAAGAGTCTTCTCCAACACGACAGTTCAAAAGCATCAATTCTTTGGCACTCAGCCTTCTTCACAGTCCAACTCTCACATTCATACATGACCACTGGAAAAACCCTAACCTTGACTAAACGGACCTTTGTTGGCAAAGTAATGTCTCTGCTTTTGAATATGCTATCTAGGTTGGTCATAACTTTCCTTCCAAGGAGTAATCGTCTTTTAATTTCATGGCTGCAGTCACCATCTGCAGTGATTTTAGAGCCTCCCAAAATAAAGTCTGACACTGTTTCCACCTATAAAAATCAACAAAAATAGGCAAAACAATTCTGATAAAGAAGAAAAAGTGCCCAGGGCCTCCTGATTCCAAGTCTACTATAAAACTACAGTAAACAAAACAATATGATACTGGCATGACAGACACAGAGACTACAGAGCCCGAATAGAGAGCCCAGAAATAAGTTCTTGCCTGTATGGTCAAACGGTCTTCAATGAGGGTGACAAGGCTGCAGGATGGGGAAAGGACAGTCTCTTCCGCAAATTATGTTGGGGAAACTCCATGCCCACAAGCAGAAGAATGAATGGACCCTTCTCTGACACCATATGTAAAAAGCAACCCAAAACAGATCAAAGACGTAAATATAAAAGCCTGATAGAAGAAAACAGAGGAAAGACTTCAGGATGTTGGATCTGATAATGACTTCTTGAATCTGACATGGGTACACATGACAAATGCAAAAATAAACAAATGGAACTACATCAAATTTTAAAACTTCTGTGCAGTGAGGCAGACTGAGTGACAAGGCAACCCAAAGAATGGGAGAAAATATTTGCACACACACCAGATACTTGACAAGGGGTTCATGCTGCTGCTGCTGCTGCTGCTGCTAAGTCGCTTCAGTCGTGTCCGACTCTGTGCGACCCCAGAGATGGAAGTTCACCAGGCTCCCCTGTCCCTGGGATTCTCCAGGCAAGAACACTGGAGTGGGTTGCCATTTCCTTCTCCAATAAGGGGGTTCATATTCACAGTGTATAAAGAATTTTCACAAACTTGACGACAACAACAACAAAACAAACAACCTGATTAAAAAATGGACAGATAACAGAATAAATATTTCTCCAAAGAAGATACACAAATGGCCAACAATATATGAAAAGATGCTCAACGTCACTAGTCATCAGGGACATGCAAATCAAAACCACAGTGAGATACCACCTCACACACGTTACGAAGGTAACCGACCCAAAAGAAACAAGCAAAAAAAAAAAAAAAAAAAAATGAATGTTGGCAAGGAGGTGAAAAGAATGGAACCTTTATTCATGGTTGGTGGGGATGTCAACGGGTAAAGTTGCTATGGAAAACAGAACTGTGGTTCCTCAAAAGATTAAAAACAAAACTATCATATCATCTGGCAATCTCACTTTTGGGTATAAATCCAAAATAATCGAACACAGAATCTCTAAGAGCTATTTGCGCACACATGTTCATTGCAGCGTTATTCAAAGTAGCCCCGAAGAGGAATCAGCCTAGTAGCTATCATTTATCAATGGCTAAATGTATGCATATAATGACATGTCATCCAGTTTCTAAACACTAGGAAATTCTATGATACATGACAACATGGATGAACCTTGAGGACAATAGGCTCAGTGAAATAATCTAGTCACAGGAAGACAAATTCTGCAACTTCCATTTACATGAGGGCTCTAAAGGAGTCCAGCTCTTAGAAAGTAAAATGGTTATTGGCAGGGACTGGGGCAAGGGGGAAAAGGGGAGTTGTTTGCTTGGCATAGAATTTCAGTTTTAGGGACCTCCCTGGTGGTCCAGTGGTTAAGAATCCACCTGCCCATGCAGGGGGCATGAGTTTGATCCCTGGTCCGAGTCCAGGAAGATCCCACACGCGTGCCGTGGAGCAACTACTGATCCCACGAGCCAAAACTACTGAAGCCTGCATACCTAGAGCCTGTCCTCCGAAACAAGAGAGGCCACTGCAAGGAGAAGTCTCCACACTGCAAGGATGAGTAGCCCCCACTCACTGCAACTAGAGAAAGCCCTCACAGCAACGAGGACCCTGCATAGCATGAAAAGTTGGTTTTGATTTGTTTGAGGTGATTATGATTGTTGTTGTTTCAGTCAGTAAGTCACGTCCAACTCTTTGAGACTCCTTGGATTTTAGCCTGCCAGGCTCCTCTGTCCATGGGATTTTTCTAGGCAAGAATACTGCAGTGGGTTGCCATTTCTTCCTCTTCTCAACCCAGGGATTGAACTCTGCATTGGCAAGTGGATTCTTTACCACTGAGTAACCAGGGAAGCCCTGTCCTCTGATAAACTCACTCCTTCAACAACAGACCCCTTGAAAATAGTTTTCTTAGCCTTTTGAGACCTTAACGAGATGTCTTCACCGAAAATATCTGAGAAATAGAGAATGAACAGGCAGTTAAACTTGGTCATAGAGCCTTTAGATCGAGAAGCTGCTTGGAAACTCAAAGGTTCAATGTTGTAAAACATACGAGTCCCATGGAGATATAAGATTCTCTCCTATCTCCCTCAGTCATGAACTACAGAAGGAACGATGCTGGAGACAGTACAATTTTGAGAATGTATTGCTGCTGCTGCTGCTGCTAAGTCACTTCAGTCGTGTCCGACTCTGTGCGACCCCATGGATGGAAGCTCACCAGGCTCCCCCGTCCCTGGGATTCTCCAGGCAAGAATACTGGAGTGGGTTGCCATTTCCTTCTCCAATGCATGAAAGTGAAAAGTGAAAGGGAAGTCGCTCAGTCGTGTCCGACTCTTAGCGACCCCATGGACTGGAGCCTACCAGGATCCTCTGTCCATGGGATTTTCCAGGCAAGAGTACTGGGGTGGGGAAATACTGAATGCTAAATTCAAAAGAACCCTGGTTCTTAGTGTGGGATATCAGTCTGCCTCCAGTTAGGGGCAAAGGTATCCTGTTGCCTGCCCTTCTGGAAGGAGAAGGCAATGGCACCCCACTCCGGTACTCTTGCCTGAAAAATCCCATGGATGGAGGAGCCTGATGGGCTGCAGTCCATGGGGTCGCTAAGAGTCAGACACGACTGATCGACTTCACTTTCACTTTTCACTTTTCATGCATTGGAGAAGGCAATGGCAACCAGTGTTCTTGCCTGGAGAATCCCAGGGATAGGGGAGCCTGGTGGGCTGCTGTCTATGGGGTCGCACAGAGTAGGACAAAACTGAAGTGACTTAGCAGCAGCAGCAGCAGCAGCCCCTCTGGGAGCTATGAGAGGTGACCTAGAGAGAGTCAAGTTCAGAGGAGAGCATTCTGATTGCCTAGGAACTACATGTGTCATGTTTCCCTCCTCCACCCATCACCTTAGTCTCTAAGCATCGGTACAATGAAGGAGAATGAGATCCTAGGACTCTTCAGAGTTCAGAGAGGATCCGAAGCGGAAAAGTGGCTGAGATAATGAATAGAACTTGAGTTTGACTGAATGTCCTTCTGAGAGAGCCTCGGATTTTTATAACCAGATTGGATTGCAGAATTCATTGGACTGGACTAGCATCTGAGTAGGCAAGAGATGGAAAATGTGATGTCTTTTTTTTTTTTTTTAGTGGTTCATGTTTCAGAACCGAATGTGCAGCTGTGAGAATAAAGCTGTGTTTCGAGATGATGGAGAAGAGATTCTTCATCCAGGCTGACAATTATGATGATTTTCTTATTATAAAAATAATATATCTTTCCCACAGAAAATATACTTTGTCATGGCTCTTGATTTTTCTGTATTTTTGGCCGTTCATTTCAGTTTATTTGGGGAATTAAATAGAGAAGATGGGGGTCTGTTGTTGTTTAATCCCTCAGTCGTGTCCAACTCTTTGCTACCCCATGGACTGTAGCCCGCATGGTTCCTCTGCCCATGGGATTTCCCAGGCAAGGATACTGGAGTGGGGTGCCATTTCCTTCTTCAGTTGATCTTCCTGACCCAGGGATCAAACCTGTGTCTCCTGCCTTGCAGACGGACTTATTACTGTCTGAGCTACATAAGATGACTTTCACTGCTATATTGAGCCCGTGTGCACAAGTAAGACTGCCTTGACTTTTGGTGACTAAGAGAATCAAAAGGTATTTAAAAAATTTTAGTCATTTATTTTTGGCTGCCCTGGGTCTTTGCTGGTGTGCCAAGGCTTTCTCTAGTTGTGGGGGTGGGGGCTACTCTTCACCGTGGCGCGTGGGCTTCTCGTTGCAGTGGCCTCTCTTGTTGCAGAGCACAGGTTCTAGGCACTGGGCTTCAGTCACTGTGGCTCACCCATTCAGGTGCTCTGCAGCATGGGGCATCTTCCAGGACCAGGGATCAAGCTTGTGTCCCATGCACTGGCAGGCAGATTCTTATCCACTGCACCATCAGGGAAGTCCTCAAAATGTAATTTTTGAGGAGCTCCCTTAGAGGACACTACCTATGTGGAAAAGTAGAGAGGGAGCAGGTATTGACTGTGTCCACCATAGGAAGACAGATCATTTCTTTAGAATTGCTCCATGGAACCCTTCTGAATTCCCTATGGGGAGAAGACAGGGCAACTTTTCTTGGCCGAATTCATATACTTGGAGCTTGATGAACTAGGGATGATGAAGACTGTTTAGGGATATTTGAGCGAATTCCTTCTATTTAGTGATGGCACATAAGTGGATTGTGTCATCCAAGAAAGGATGACTCAGAAGGCCAGCAAGTCACAGAAAGATTAATGATACCCTGGAGCCCAGAGGTTTTGGATAGCCTGACTGGCATAAGGGTGCATGGTGTTCTGGCCCTTACTGTATTCAAGGAAAATGCATTGATCTAAAATGCCTCATTTAATCCTCACAAGAACCCTACTGCTTTCATTTCATAGAGGAGTAAATCAAGGCTTCAAGTTATTTAATAACTTTCTTAAAATCTCTGAATAAGTGTGTAACAATCCAGCCCAATAACCTTGATCTTAATGAGTTTTTTAATATTTGGCTGTGCTATGCGTAGTCTGGAATGTGATGTTGCTGTCAGATCATATTTTAATCTAGAAGCAAAGTTATATCCCCCAGAGATCCGGATGGTTATAAATGCAGGTTTTAAAGTAAATCCAGATTTTTAAATAAATGCAGATTCAGGAGGGGAGTTTCCTATTGTATCAGATCAAATCAGATCAGTCGCTCAGTCGTGTCCGACTCTCTGCGACCCCATGAACCGCAGCACGCCAGGCCTCCCTGTCCATCACCAGCTCCCGGAGGTCACCCAGACTCGCATCCATCGAGTCAGTGATGCCATCCAGCCATCTCATCCTCTGTCGTCCCCCTTCTCCTCCTGCCCTCAATCCCTCCCAGCATCAGAGTCTTCTCCAATGAGTCAACTCTTCGCATGAGGTGGCCAAAATACTGGAGTTTCAGCTTTAGCATCATTCCTTCCAAAGAAATTCCAGGATTGATCTCCTTCAGAATGGACTGGCTGGATCTTCTTGCAGTCCAAGGGACTCTCAAGAGTCTTCTCCAACATCACAGTTCAAAAGCAGCAATTCTTCGGCGCTCAGCCTTCCTCACAGTCCAGCTCTCACATCCATACATGACCACAGGAAAGACCATAGCCTTGACTAGGCGAACCTTTGTTGGTAAAGTAATGTCTCTGCTTTTGAATATGCTATCTAGGTTGGTCATAACTTTCCTTCCAAGGAGTAAGCGTCTTTTAATTTCATGGCTGCAGTCACCATCTGCAGTGATTTTGGAGCCCAGAAAAACAAAGTCTGACACTGTTTCCACTGTTTCCCCATCTATTTCCCATGCAGTGATGGGACCAGATGCCATGATCTTCGTTTTCTGAATGTTGAGCTTTAAGCCAACCCTTTCACTCTCCACTTTCACTTTCATCAAGAGGCTTTTTAGCCCCTCTTCACTTTCTGCCATAAGAGTGGTGTCATCTGCATATCTGAGGTTATTGATATTTCTCCCGGCAATCTTGATTCCAACTTCTGTTTCTTCCAGTCCAGCATTTCTCATGATGTACTCTGCATATAAGTTAAATAAACATGGTGACAATATGCAGCCTTGACGTACTCCTTTTCCTATTTGGAACCAGTCTGTTGTTCCATGACCAATTCTAACTGTTGCTTCCTGACCTGCATACAGATTTCTTAAGAGGCAGATCAGGTGGTCTGGTATTCCCATCTCTTTCAGAATTTTCCATAGTTTATTGTGATCCACACAGTCAAAGGCTTTGGCATAGTCAATAAAGCAGAAATAGATGTTTTTCTGGAACTCTCTTGCTTTTTCCATGATCCAGCGGATGTTGGCAATTTGATCTCTGGTTCCTGTGCCTTTTCTAAAACCAGCTTGAACATCAGGAAGTTCACGGTTCACATATTGCTGAAGCCTGGCTTGGAGAATTTTGAGCATTACTTTACTAGCGTGTGAGATGAGTGCAATTGTGCGGTAGTTTGAGCACTCCTTGGCATTGCCTTTCTTTGGGATTGGGATGAAAACTGACCTTTTCCAGTCCTGTGGCCACTGCTGAGTTTTCCAAATTTGCTGGCATATTGAGTGCAGCACTTTCACAGCATCATCTTTCAGGACTTGGAATAGTTCCACTGGAATTCCATCACCTCCACTAGCTTTGTTCGTAGTGATGCTTTCTAAGGCCCATTTGACTTCACATTCCAAGATGTCTGGCTCTAGGTCAGTGATCACATCATCATGATTGTCTAGGTCTTGAAGCTCTTTTTTGTACAGTTCTTCTGTGTATTCTTGCCACCTCTTCTTAATATCTTCTGCTTCTGTTAGGTCCACACCATCTCTGTCCTTTATCGTGCCCATCTTTGCATGAAATGTTCCTTTGGTATCTCTGATTTTCTTGAAGAGATCCCTAGTCTTTCCCATTCTGTTGTTTTCCTCTATTTTTTTGCATTGATCACTGAAGAAGGCTTTCTTATCTCTTCTTGCTCTTCTTTGGAACTCTGCATTTAGATGTTTATATCTTTCCTTTTCTCCTTTGCTTTTCGCTTCTCTTCTTTTCACAGCTATTTGTAAGGCCTCCCCAGACAGCCATTTTGCTTTTTTTGCATTTCTTTTCCATGGGGATGGTCTTGATCCCTGTCTCCTGTACAATGTCACGAACCTCATTCCATAGTTCATCAGGCACTCTATCTATCAGATCTAGGCCCTTAAATCTATTTCTCACTTCCACTGTATAATCATAAGGGATTTGATTTAGGTCATACCTGAATGGTCTAGTAGTTTTCCCTACTTTCTTCAATTTCAGTCTGAATTTGGCAATAAGGAGTTCATGGTCCGAGCCACAGTCAGCTCCTGGTCTTGTTTTTGCTGATTGTATAGAGCTTCTCCATCTTTGGCTGCAAAGAATATAATCGATCTGATTTCGGTGTTGACCATCTGGCGATGTCCATGTATAGATTGGTGTCAAACACAGAAGGGCTAGAGTCGTTTTTCGTTTTCAGGTATCTAGCTAATTATAAGGAGAAGGCAATGGCAACCCATTCCAGTACTCTTGCCTGGAGAATCCCAGGGACAGGGGAGCCTGGTGGGCTGCTGTCTAAAGGGTCACACAGAGTCAGACACGACTGAAGCGACTTAGCAGCAGCAGCAGCTAATGATAATAAGCACCAGGAGGAAGGGCTTCCTTGGTGGCTCAGATGGTAAAGAATCTGCCTGCAAAGAAGGAGATCCCCTCCTCCCATCTTGAATTATTTCTTTAAGATAGAATTTTCAGAACCAGAATTTAGGAGTAATGTTAATGTGTAGCCTTAATATTCTTTACAGTTATTTCTCAAATGTTGGAACCAATTAATATCCTCACTAGTGTATCTGAAAATATGGATGGAATTAAATATTCACTAACATTTGGATAACCATTTTTGTATCTTTGCTAATTTGCTACTTTGCAAAAAAACCAAAAGTGGCCTCTTACCTTGGGGTACATTTCCACCCCCCCCCCCAATTTCTGGTGTGACTGTACATTGTTTTCAAATTTATTTGTATTTTTTGATTTGTGGGAGAATGTAAGTGTTTTTAAAATTTTTTAAATCTAATCTATAGAAGATAATTACATAGTAAGGACATTGTCATATTTGTTGCAAAAATATTAATAATAAATTGAACTAAAAACTTCATGCAAGAAATGGAGATTGCCTTCAGATCAGATCAGTCGCTCAGTTGTGTCTGACTCTTTGCGACCCCATGAACTGCACCACGCCAGGCCTCCCTGTCCATCACCAACTCCCGGAGGTCACTCAGACTCACATCCATCGAGTCAGTGATGCCATCCAGCCATCTCATCCTCTGTCGTCCCCTTCTCCTCCTGCCCCCCAATCCCTCCCAGCATCAGAGTCTTCTCCAATGAGTCAACTCTTCGCATGAGGTGGCCAAAATACTGGAGCTGCAGCTTTAGCATCATTCCTTCCAAAGAAATCCCAGGGCTGATCTCCTTCAGAATGGACTGGTTGCATCTCCTTGCAGTCCAAGGGACTCTCAAGAGTCTTCTCCAACACCACAGTTCAAAAGCATCAATTCTTCAGCACTCAGCCTTCTTCACAGTCAAATTCTCACATCCATACATGACCACAGGAAATAGCATAGCCTTGACTAGGCGAACCTTTGTTGGCAAAATGATGTCTCTGCTTTTGAATATGCTATCGAGGTTGGTCATAACTTTCCTTCCAAGGAGTAAGCGTCTTTTAATTTCATGGCTGCAGTCACCATCTGCAGTGATTTTGGAGCCCAGAAAAAGAAAGTCTGACACTGTTTCCACTGTTTCTCCATCTATTTCCCATGTAGTGATGGGACCAGAGCCATGATCTTCGTTTTCTGAATGTTGAGCTTTAAGCCAACCTTTTACTCTCTACTTTCACTTTCATCAAGAGGCTTTTTAGTTCCTCTTCACTTTCTGCCATAAGGGTGGTGTCATCTGCATATCTGAGGTTATTGATATTTCTCCCAGCAATCTTGATTCCAACTTGTGTTTCTTCCAGTCCAGCATTTCTCATGATGTACTCTGCATAGAAGTTAAATAAACAGGGTGACAATATACAGCCTTGACGTACTCCTTTTCCTATTTGGAACCAGTCTGTTGTTCCATGACCAGTTCTAACTGTTGCTTCCTGTCCTGCATACAGTTTTCTCAAGAGGCAGATCAGGTGGTCTGGTAATCCCATCTCTTTCAGAATTTTCCACAGTTTATTGTGATCTACACAGTCAAAGGCTTTGGCATAGTCAATAAAGCAGAAATAGATGTTTTTCTGGAACTCTCTTGCTTTTTCCATGATCCAGCGGATGTTGGCAATTTGATCTCTGGTTCCTGTGCCTTTTCTAAAACCAGCTTGAACATCGAAGTTCACAGTTCACATATTGCTGAAGCCTGGCTTGGAGAATTTTGAGCATTACTTAACTCGCGTGTGAGATGAGTGCAATTGTGCAGTACTTTGAGCACTCTTTGGCATTGCCTTTCTTTGGGATTGGGATGAAAACTGACTTTTTCCAATCTTATGGCCACTGCTGAGTTTTCCAAATTTGCTGGCATATTGAGTGCAGCACCTTCACAGTATCAGCTTTCAGGATTTGGAATAGCTCCACTGGAATTCCATCACCTCCACTAGCTTTGTTCGTAGTGATGCTTTCTAAGGCCCACTTGACTTCACATTCCAGGATGTCTGGCTCTAGGTCAGTGATCACACCATCATGATTATCTGGGTCGTGAAGCTCTTTTTTGTACAGTTCTTCTGTGTATTCTTGCCATCTCTTCTTAATATCTTGTGCTTCTGTTAGGTCCATACCATTTCTGTCCTTTATCGAGCCCATCTTTGCATGAAATGTTCCTTTGGTATCTCTGATTTTCTTGAATAGATCTCTTGTCTTTCCCATTCTGTTGTTTTCCTCTATTTCTTTGCATTGATCACTGAAGAAGGCTTTCTTATCTCTTCTTGCTATTCTTTGGACTCTGCATCAGATGTTTATATCTTTCCTTTTCTCCTTTGCTTTTCGCTTCTCTTCTTTTCACAGCTATTTGCAAGGCCTCCCCAGACAGCCATTTTGCTTTTTTGCATTTCTTTTCCATGGGGATGGTCTTGATCCCTGTCTCCTGTACAATGTCACGAACCTCATTCCATAGTTCATCAGGCACTCTATCTATCAGATCTAGGCCCTTAAATCTATTTCTCACTTCCACTGTATAATCATAAGGGATTTGATTTAGGTCATACCTGAATGGTCTAGTGGTTTTCCCTACTTTCTTCAATTTCAGTCTGAATTTGGCAATAAGGAGTTCATGGTCTGAGCCACAGTCAGCTCCTGGTCTTGTTTTTGCTGATTGTATAGAGCTTCTCCATCTTTGGCTGCAAAGAATATAATCAATCTGATTTCGGTGTTGACCATCTGGTGATGTCCATGTATAGAGTCTTCTCTTGTGTTGTTGGAAGAGGGTATTTGCTATGACCAGTGCATTTTCTTGGCAAAACTCTGTTAGTCTTTGCCCTGCTTCATTCCGTATTCCAAGGCCAAATTTGCCTGTTATTCTAGGTGTTTCTTGACTTCCTACTTTTGCATTCCAGTCCCCTATAATGAAAAGGACATCTTTTTTGGGTGTTAGTTCTAAAAGGTCTTGTAGGTCTTCACAGAACTGTTCAACTTCAGCTTCTTCAGCGTTACTGGTTGGGGCATAGACTTGGATTACTGTGACATTGAATGGTTTGCCTTGGAAACGAACAGAGATCATTCTGTCATTTTTGAGATTGCATCCAAGCACTGCATTTCGGACTCTCTTGTTGACCATGATGGCCACTCCATTTCTTCTGAGGGATTCCTGCCCGCAGTAGTAGATATAATGGTCCTCTGAGTTAAATTCACCCATTCCAGTCCATTTTAGTTCGCTAATTCCTAGAATGTCGACATTCACTCTTGCCATCTCTTGTTTGACCACTTCCAATTTGCCTTGATTCATGGACCTGACATTCCAGGTTCCTATGCAGTATTGCTCTTTACAGCATCGGATTTTGCTTCTATCACCAGACACATCCACAGCTGGGTATTCTTTTTGCTTTGGCTCCATCCCTTTATTCTTTCTGGAGTTATTTCTCCACTGATCTCCAGTAGCATATTGGGCCCCTACTGACCTGGGGAGTTTCTCTTTCAGTATCCTATCATTCTGCCTTTTCATACTGTTCATGGGATTCTCACGGCAAGAATACTGAAGTGGTTTGCCATTCCCTTCTCCAGTGGACCACACCCTGTCAGATCTCTCCACCATGACCCACCCATCCCGGGTTGCCCCACGGGCATGGCTTAATTTCATTGAGTTAGACAAGGCTGTGGTCCTGGTGTGATTAGATTGACTAGTTTTCTGTGAGTATGGTTTCAGTGTGTTTGCCCTCTGATGCCCTCTTGCAAGACCTACCGTCTTATTTGGGTTTCTCTTAACTTGGGCGTGGGGTATCTCTTCCTGGCTGCTCCAGCAAAGCACAGCCATCACACCTTACCTTGGACGAGGGGTCTCTCCTCACCGCTGCCCTTCCTGACCTTGGAGGAGGGGTATCTCCTCACCATAGCCCTTCCTGACCTCGGTCGTGGGGTAGCTCTTCTCGGCCGTGCTTAGTGCGCCGGTCCTCACCGCCGTCCCTCCTCGGTCGTGGGGTAGCTCCTCTCGGCCGCGCAGCTGGCGAGGCGCTCTTAGTGCGCCGCACAGCCGGCGAGGGCGCTCTTGCTGCTGCTGCTGCTAAGTCGCTTCTGTCGTGTCCGACTCTGTGCGACCCCATAGATGGCAGCCCACCAGGCTCCCCCGTCCCTGGGATTCTCCAGGCAAGAACACTGGAGTGGGTTGCCATTTCCTTCTCCAATGCATGAAAGTGAAAAGTGAAAGTGAAGTCGCTCAGTCGTCTCCGACTCTTAGCAACCCCATGGACTGGAGCCTACCAGGATCCTCTGTCCATGGGATTTTCCAGGCAAAAGTACTGGGGTGGGGTGCCATTGCCTTCCCCGGAGGTGCTCCTAGAGAAACCTTAATACTGAAATAGCAGGTTAGAAGAAATAAAGTCTGTACCTGCAAGAAATAAACATCTCTGCTGTCAGTTTACTCTATTTGCCTAATTTTTCAGATTTTTCTCTTGTGTGTATATGGCTTTCTCCTCACCTCCTCCCCACCCTCCATTTTTGAGGTGTGACTCCTCCTGTTAAGTGGGATTTACAATATAAACACGTGGTGATCACCTTTGATCCCATCTTCATCTCTCCTTCCTCCCCCTCAAGACTACTCTTACACCTTAAGTATCAGAACATGCACAGGACAGGCCTGTGAACCATCCGCCACCAGAGAGAGAGCATTTGAGAAGAAATCATGTGTAGATAGAGGCTGTCTCCTTCTGTCTCTTAAACGGGCACATCTTTGACTCTGTCTGCAGTATCAACCAGAGACTAAGCTCAATGTCCAGGCCATTTAAGTGCATACAATTAGCATTGTGTGGTTGAAGAATTCCCCCAAAGGGACTAGGAGGAGCCTCTTTCCATGAATATCTCAGTGGAATATTTTATATGGAATGGAGGGGAAGTTCAGATCACACCATTAAGCAAGGCAGAATGCTAAAGACAGTGACATAAAATATTTGTACAAAATCTGTTTTACATGGCCATATTCTGCCACATGAAAAAGGTACCTGCTCATTCATTCATTCATTATTCATTCACTCAACACACACACAGCACTTCCTGTGCAGGCAATTGCAGGTATGTGCAAGGGTAGATCCGGAGAAGGCAATGGCAACCCACTCCAGTACTCTCACCTGGAAAATTCCATGGATGGAGGAGCCTGGTAAGCCGCAGTTCATGGGGTCCCTAAGAGCCGGACACAACTGAGCGATTTCACTTTCACTTTTCACTTTCATTCACTGGAGAAGGAAATGGCAACCCACTCCAGTGTTCTTGCCTGGAGAATCCCAGGGACAGGGGAGCCTGGTGGGCTGCCATCTATGGGGTCGCACAGAGTCAGACATGACTGACGTGACTTCGCAGCAGCAGCAGCAGCAGCAGGGGTAGATCAAAGGCATGGTTCCTATTGCAGCTCACAGTTTAATAGAGGAGACCAGACAAGTAAATACATATTGGTGCACTATAACCTTAATGGGGATTCCCTGGTGACTTAGAGGGTAAAGAATCTGTCTGCAATGCATGAGACCAAGCTTCATTCCCTGGATCAGGAAGAGCCCCTGGAGGAGAAAATGGCAAACTATCCCACTATTCTTGCCTAGAGAATTCCATGGATAGAGAAGCCTGGAGGGCTACAGTCCATGGGGTTGCAAAGAGTTGGACATGACTGAGTGACTAACACATTAGCACAACACATATAACCTTAACGATGACCTTTGCAACCTAACATAGCTCAATTAGAATCCTAGCCTGGGGGACCTCCCTGGTGGTCCAGTGGTTACAAATACACCTTGCTGTACAGGGGATTTGGGTTTTATCCATGGTCAGAGAACTAAGACCCCACAGGCTGTGGAGCAGCTAAGTTCACTCGCCACAACTGCTGCGCCTGTGTGCCACAACTACAGAGTCTAGGAGACCTAAGGAAAGATCTTACATGCCATAACTAAGACCTAAGGCAGCCAAATTAATAAATGGATAGATAAATATTTTTTTTTTAAAAAAGACTCCTAACCTGGGAAACTCACTGACTATGTGATCTCGGGCTTAAATTTTCTGAGACTTCAATTCATCATTCGTGATATGTGGATAACAACATGTATCATTAAGGAGTTTCTACCAGGATTAAATGCATAATAGCAACTTCAGGGACAGTATTCAAAAGGCACTTAATAGATGATTGAAAACCAAGTTATGTCCAAAGTACAATGGTAATTCAGAAAAGATGCTCAACAAGAAAAAGGATCCCAAAGAGAGGATATTTAAACTGGATTTCAAGGGAAATGCAGGTGTTTGCTAAGTAGGTAAGGCAGAGAGGCAACTGCAGACGAGAGAGATAAGCATGCACAT
The DNA here is from genome assembly GCA_935064755.1 of Tragelaphus eurycerus. NCBI lineage: Eukaryota > Metazoa > Chordata > Mammalia > Artiodactyla > Bovidae > Tragelaphus > Tragelaphus eurycerus. The sequence goes on along the minus strand of CAKXYN010000222.1, from coordinate 1,107,876 downwards.
TATCTGAGAACTACGAAACTACAACCAATTTGGGCCAATATTGGAAAGGAGGCATCTGGTAAAGGTAGAAAGTCACCAGGGAAGTGGCTGATTTGGTGTTAGGAGGCTTCGCATAGGGTTAGGTCCATGAACTAGCCCATTAGGTTGAGCAAGCCTAGGAACTCTATTTTTATCAGTGCACTGTCACAGGCTTACATCTTCAGAGATTCACATTAGCGCAACTCCTGATAGACTGAGGTACAACCAGAAAGCCTATATAACTTTTCATGGAGAATTCTAACTAATAGTAAGGATGGGGTGCTTACATCAGTACCTTGTGTCCCTATACATAAAACACAGAAAGTGGCTTCTCACCTAAGATAGCCTGAGGTACACTTCTCCTTGATAAGCAGGGTCTAAGGGATGCTAGTGTTCTCTCTCTCTCCTGGACAGACATGTCAAAGAGGTCAAAGAATGCTGCCCTGAATCTTTGCCATGCTGATCAATGACTGCCCCTTCCGGTTGAAAATAGAATCCAAACTTCCTGAGATTGTCAAGCCATTCATTAGCTGCTGTTGTTCAGTCACTCAGTCATGTCCGACTCTTTGCAACCCCATGGATTGCAGCACACTAGGCTTCCCTGTCCTCCCCTATCTCTTGGAATTTGCTCAAACCCATGTCCATTGAATTGGTGATGCCATCCAACCATCTCATCCTCTGTCATCCCCTTCTCCTCCTGCCCTCAATCTTTCCCAGCATCAGGGTCTTTTCCAGTGAGATGGCTCTTTGCATCAGGTAGCGAAAGAATTGGAGTTTCAGCATCAGCCCTTCCAGTGAATATTCAGGGTTGATTTCCTTTAGGATGGACTGGTTTGATCACCTTGCAGTCCCTTGGAGTCCAAAGGACCCTCAAGAGTCTTCTCCAACACCACAATTTGAAAACATCAATTCTTTGGCACTCAGCCTTCTTTATGGTCCAACTTGCACATCCATACACGACTACTGGAAAAAGCACATCTTTGACTGTTTGAATCTTTGTCTGCAAAATCATGTCTCTGCTTTATAATATGCTGTCTAGGTTTGTCATAGCTTTTCTTTCAGGGAGCCAGCATCTTTTGATTTTGTTTAGACATTCATTTAGGTGACGGTTATGTCTTGCTTGCATCTGAAGGACAGTCAGTGCCTTGCAGATGACCCTATGGGTCTGTTCTAAGCTTTCAGCCTGTGCATCACTGAATGTACACTTACTGAAACAGCATCAGGGTCTTTTCCAGTGAGTTGGCTGTTTGCATCAGGTGGCCAAAGTATTGGAGCTTAAGCATCAGTTTTTCCAGTGAATATTCAGGGTTGATTTCCTTTAGGATTGACTGGTTTGATCTTCTCACAGTCCAAGGGGCTCTCAAGAGTCTTTTCTAGCAGCATAATTCAAAAGCAGCAATTTTCTGTCACTCAGCCTCCTTTATGGTCCAGTTCTCACATCCATACATGACTACTGGAAAAAGCATTGCTTTGACTATACGAATCTTTGTCCATAAAATGATGTCTCTGTTTTTTAATATGCTGTCTAGGTTTGCCATAGCTTTTCTTCCAAGGAGCAAGCGTCTTTTATTTTCATGGCTGTAGTCACCAACTGCAGTGATTTTGGAGCCCAAGAAAATAAAATCTGCCACTGAATCCAAGCTTTTTCCATCCACACTCTGCCACCCTTGAGAGAAGTGCTTATTTATATATATTAAAAATTCCCAGTCCAATGCCATCAGTACTATGCAGAGCATGTATGAAATGCACATTTCTGGGTCCTCAAGCAGAATCTCTTGGGAAGGGGCCCAGCCATCTGTGTGTTAACAAACCATCCTGGTGATTTTGATAAACACTAATGATTTAGAACCACATTGCCAAAGGAGGGGCTTCCCTAGTGGCTCAGACGTTAAAGAACCTGCCCGCAATGCAAGAGACCGCAGTTCAATCCCTGGGTCAAGAAGATCCCCTGGAGAAGGAAATGGCAACCCACTGCAGTATTCTTGCTTGGAGAATCCCATGGACAGAGGACCCTGATGGGCTACAGTCCATGGGTTGCAGAGTCGGACGTGACTGAGCGACTAAGTACGCATGCTAAAGGAAGGTGGTGTAATTTTGGTGACTTGCGTTGGAACTCGTTCCAAAGAGATAATGTTGCTATGAGAAATTAGATGCAGTAGAACTGGTAATTGTGCCATTATTTAACAATTTTTTTGTGTGTTCCTACTGTGTGTCAGACCCCATGTTAGGCACCGTAGATACATTGATAATCCTTTTGGTTATCTATTACTCTTTCTACTTCAGATACTTTGGATTAAATAGGCTTTCATTGGCTTCCCTGGGTCCTTAGACTGTTATCCAATTAATAGATGTTCAGGCAATTAATAGATATTTATCAAAAGAAAATGATGAATAAGTGAATCATTTTGCCCTCTTGGGATACTGTTTTCTCACTTGGAAAAGAGGGACCTGGATTGCCAAGTTAATCCCTTGGGTGCCTTTCACAGGTATTCTAACAAAATACATCTCTAATATTTCGGAGGAAATCCCCTTGGTGGGTAGACTTCTTGGCTCTTGCTGCTGCCTAGAGTCACAGAAAACGTTTAAAATATTCTGGGGACTTCCTTGGTGGTCCAGTGGTTAAGAATTCACCTTCCAATGCAGAGGATGTGGGTTCAATCCCTGGTCAGGGAACTAAGATCCCATATGCCAAGGAACAACCAAGCCAGAGTGCCACAACTAGAGAGAAGCCTGAATGCCACAACCAGGAACCACTGCTCTCCAGTGAAAATCCCACATGCAGTAACCAAGACCTGACAAAGCCAAAAAATAAAATAAATAGACAGAGATTTACAAATTAAAATAATTCTTAAAAAAAGAGAGAGAGAGAGAGAGAATGTTCTGGTTCAAAGCCCATCTACCATGAGAAAGGGGGTTTCCTAGCTTAACATAATAGTAATAAGGTTAGTGGGAATAATAACTAAAGTTGACAATCAGTGATCACTGCCTAAGAAGCAGACATTTTACATGCATTATTTTACGGAGTCCTCACGACCTCTGCAGTAGTTAGTATGGTTTATCTGTTATAGAGATCAGGTTACCAAGATCCAGAGGTTCAACAAATTGACCAAAGTCATGCATTCAGTCAGCAGTAAGATTGGGATTCCAGCTCAGGCTTTGTGTGTTTCTAAAGCCTGGGTGCTTAACTTCCAGCTTAAACTGTGAAACCCACTTGAAGCTTCTGACAATGGAAGTAAACCCGGAGGCTATGGTGGGAAGGAACTGGATTAGAGTGGGAAGAATGTTCTTTATTAAAGCTTCTGTAACATATTGAGAGCAGATGCGAGAAGTAGCGACAGAGAGGGAGAGAGAGAGAGAGAGCCCTTTGGGAAAGTTTCACAAGAAGAATGGAGTTTCTATACCCAATGGAGCTAGGTTCAGGCATTTACGTGCCCAGCCTACAGACTACATGGCTTTGGAGCGATCAATTAACCTTTATGAGCTTTACAAGCATGTGGTCTGTAAAAGAAGGGTGATGCCTTTAATGACGGTCTTGCATGGCCATTAGGAAGGTCCAGTGAAAATACTATGGTGCACATAAAAACGGTAGCCGGGCAAGGTGTTCTTAGAAGGTAGAGCGGTGTTGCAGACCTTCACACAAAGCCACAGACATGGTCAGGGCAGGTTGGAAAAGGAGATACCGGAGGTGGGCTTGAGAATTTGTACAAATCCCATGGAGAGATGAGAAAAGAACAGTCACTGCAGAGAGAGACTAGCTTGGGCAGAGATGTGGAGGCCTGTAGCAACACGATGTGTCTGGTAAATAGAAACTCACTGGCTTTAGTGGGAGGAGATGCAGCTGGGGATGAGCAGAAGCTAGGGACAAAGACAGACAAGGCATAGCGATGCTTCTGATATTTTCTCCAAGAATGAAGTACCAGTGTGCTTATATTGAAATGAAGACAAAACAATTTTTTTTTAATAACATACATATTTTGACCGTACCCTGAATCATGTGGGATCTTAGTTTCCCAACCAGGGATCAAACCCACATCCTCTGCAGTAGAAGCTCAGAGTTTTAACCACTGGGCCACCAGGGAAGTTCCCCAAATAAAAACATTGCTGAAGCCTAAGTGAGAAAATGTTTTGTGCAAATGCTCTGCAAGCTCCAGGGCACCAGTCCAAACATTAGTTATCGCTTTTGCTACCGGTGTTGTCAAGTTACGGCAACCTAGGGCCTCGCCATCCTTGAAAGACTGCGTCATTTCAAACTGTCACAGGAAATGCTAGAGTAGGGGGGTGGTGAGGATCTAAGGGGAGGAGGGAAGCCATCTCCCTCCAAATTGAGGATGATTTATTACCATGAGTAATCAATAGTAGTAGGTCCACATCAATTTTATATCTAATTTAAAATTTTGAGGTCTCAATGTGCTCATTAAAGAATATAATGGATTTACATATTTTAATTATGTTTTATGGATTGTGAACATAATGTAATTAAGAGACTTTTCAGGAGGCATGATGAATGAACAGGGTGGCCCAGCATATGGCTGGAGACGCCACGCTGAGTGAACTCGGGTAAAGTGGAGACCAGCCCCATTGCTGACGGCCCGGGTCAGAGCATCAGGACAATATTCACAGTGATGGCCGTCTAGTCATGCTCCTTCTCTGGCCTCTCTCGTGTCTGTCTGCCCCTCCGCACCTCCTCCTCTGCTGCTGCCTGAATTTATGGCTCTATCAGCTCTTTTATTTTATTTTTTAAATATGTTTTTTTAAAATAACCTAGACATCTCTTGTGGTCCAGTGGTTAAGAATCTGCCTGCCAATGCAGGGGACATGGGTTCTATCCGTGGTTCGGAAGGATCCCACGTGCCAACTAAGGCTGTACATCACAACTACTGAAGCCTGTGAGCCCTAGAGCCTGCAAGCTGCAATAAAAGAAAGCCTGCAAAGAAGACCCAGCACAGTCAAAACTAAGATAAAGAAAAAAAATTTCTTTTTAAAAGCCCCATATAACATAGAACTCTTGGACAACAAGGAGATCAAACAGTCAATCCTAAAGGAAATCAACTCCGAATATTCATTGAAAAGACTGATGCTGAAGCTGCAGCTCCAACACTTAGGCCACCTGATTCAAAAAACTAATTCACTGGAAAAGACCCTGATGCTGGGAAAGATTGAGGGCAAGAGGAGAAGGGGGCGACAGGGGACGAGATGGCTGGATGGCATCACTGACTCAATGGACATGAATTTGAGCAAACTCCGAGAGTTGGTGAAGGAGAGGGAAGCCTGGTGTGCTGCAGTCCATGGTGTCGCAAAGAGTCACACAGCGAGTGAACAGCAACAACGTAGAATCCACCATCTCAACCATTTCTGAGTGTACAGGCGGTGGTGTTAAGCACATTCACTTTATCGGGCCACAGATCTCCAGAAGTTTTTCATCTTGCAAACCTGAAGCTCTGTACCCATTAAGCAACGAACCCTTGTTCACCCCTCCCTCCTTCCCTGACACTCGCCCTGCGACTTTCTGCGTCTATGAACTTGACTGTTCTAGGTGCTTCGGGTAAGTGGAATTACTCAGTATTTGTCCTTTTGTGTGTGACTGGCTTATTTCACTCAGCATCCTGTCCTCAAGATTCACCAATGTTGTAGCATCTGACAGGATTCCCTTCCCTTTTAAGGCTGAATAATTTTTATTCGTTGTATGTCTATGCCACATTTTCTTTATCCATTCATTTCTTTCTTTTTTTTCGGCTGTGCCCTAAAGTGCATGCCTGATCTTGGTTCCCCAACCAGGGATTGAACCCCTGTCCGGTGCTGTGGAATCCCAGAGTCTTCACCACTGAACTGCCAAGGAAGTCGCTATCCATTCATCCTTTGGGGGACATTTAATAGCATGGTTCTCTGCATGGTTATTATGCCTCTCAACTTGCTCCCAGCCCCTCTCTCAGGATTCCTGGGACTCACATCAGCCCACAGAGGGCCTTTCCAGCCAGGTCACTCCCAGATTTAAAATCCGTTGATGGTTGCCACTCTTTAGTGAAGTTTATGCTGCTCTCTGGCTTCCCCAGTGGCTGCGTGGTAAGTAGAGTATCTGCCTGCAATGCAGGAGCCACAGGAGATCCCTGGGTTTGATCCCTGGGTCGGGAAGATCCCCTGGAGGTGGGCATGGCAACCCACTCCAGGATTCTTGCCTGGAGGATCCCATGGACAGGAGAGCTTGGCGGGCTACAGAAGATAGGGTTGTAAATAGTCATAGTCAGACATGACTGAAGCAGCTTACCATGAATGCATGCACACATGCTGCTCTCGCCATCTGGCCCCTTTGCCTGCAGTTCTGACCCCCTTCAGCCATGCAGTTGCCCTGTCCAGGCTCAGCCACCTCTATCCAGCGTTCACCATTTTCATCCTCGTTTGCACCTTCATACTTTTGCCCATCTGATGTCTGTGCCTGGAATGACTGAGTCCACTACTTGTGAGGCCCTTCTGGATTCACCAACTTCCAGGTCATCTCCTAACCAAACCAAGAAGAGCCTAAGACAAGGGTTGGTCAACTATGGCCAATGGGCCAATCCACCTCTCTGCCTGATTTTATAAAGTTTTATTGGGACTCAACCATGCCCAGTGTTTCATTGTTTAAGCATAGTCTGCAGCTGCTCTCCCACTGTAATTCAAAGCTCTTTTTTCTTTTCCTTTTTAAAAAATTTTTGGCTGCACCCCATGGCATGTGGAATCTTTGTTCTCCAGTCAGGGATCGAACCCACATCCCTCTCGGTGGAAGCACAGAATCTTAACTGCAGGACTGCCAGGGAAGTTCCCAATTTAAACCTCTTTAAAGAAAACATTTGCTGACCCCTGCTCCAGGCCGTGTCTTATGTTCAAATCCATCTTTGCTATTTCCTACCTGTGACCTTGGGTAAGTCAACATTTCTGAAATGGGATAATGGTGATAATAATTTATAGCTTTGCTTATTATTATTACTACCACTTTCCAGTTGTTTTGCAAAGACTGAGCTAATATCTATAAAGCCCTTGGCACACAATTACCAGCATGGCCGTTAAGGCCACAAAAGCATCTATTTTGGTTTGTAGTCAAAAACAGACCCAGCACAACCCCAAGCAGTGGCTTCAGCCCAGACTTTTCTTCCCTTGAAGGCAGCATGACAAAATCACACCTATTTTTAAAGTGAACTTGGGAACTTTTCTTGTGTCTCAGATGGTAAAGAAACTGCCTGCAATGCGGGAGAACCAGGTTCGACCCCTGGGGTGGGCAGATCCCCTAGAGAAAGTCATGGCAACCCACTCCAGTATTCTTGCCTGGAGAACTTCATGGACAGAGAAGCCTGACAGGCTATCGTCTGTAGGGTTGGAAAGAATTCCACACGACTGAAGCAACTGAGCACGTGCATTATGGGTGAAAAGCCTACTGCACAGATGGGAGCAGAAAGCAGACACTCAGAAGAGGGTTCTTCCTTTATTCCTCCTCCCGTCTGCTTTCTAAGGCTGAAATTCACAATTCACGGCTCTGATCGCTTGCTTGGCTCAATTATCTTTACGACATCCTTCTGCCTTTGGAACGAATCCTGAATGGGCTCTTGGGCTATGCCCTGAGAGTGCTCCCTCTACTTCTCCACAGTCCTGTGCATTTCACTGTTGCTTCTCTCTGGGAATCATCTAGTCATTTATACTGACGTGCAGAATCGTATCCATTTCCCTTCCTGCCAATTACTATTGGCCTCTAGGGGGAGCTCAAGACTTCATCATTGTTACCGGCCTGGGTCAAAGGCAAAGATACAGAGTCAGAGCCAGCTAACCTACCTGTAAATATCTGTTGAATGAAGGTAGAGACAAAAGTTGGGGTGGATGTCAGGGAAGAGGGTAAAGCTTGGCTTCTGAAGGCTTTTTCTCAGTTAAAATTATACGTTTTGGGGATTTTCTTTTCTTTGTTTCATGTTTGGCTCTGGGGGCACTCATTTGAAGGTGTTCCTCAACTTGGATGGAGGCATATCCACTCTTTATCCTGCCCCCTCCCTCATTCCTAGGGCTTCCCTGGTGGCTCAGAGAGTAAAGCATCTGCCTCCAATGTGGGAGACCTGGGTTCAATCCCTGGATCGGGAAGATCCCCTGGAGAACGAAATGGCAACCCACTCCAGTACTCTTGCCTGGAAAATCCCATGGTCTGAGAAGCCTGGTAGGCTACAGTCCATGAGGTCGCAAAGAGTCAGACACGATTAGCAACTTCACTTCATTCCTCATTAAAGATGGGTGCTAAAGAACAGCCTGGTGAGCACGAATTCTCAGGCCACTAGCTACTCCAGAACTTTTGCAGAAATATTCCCAGCCCAGAAATGTGTTCCTTCCTTTTCTTTGTCTCAGATCATCTTTAGCATGGGAAGTCTTGCAAGCCAGAAGTGACATCTTACAGAAAAGAGACCAAGTTGGCCACTGAGCCTTGGGTCCTTGTTCAATTTGAGCAAAAACATTCTGTAATAGAGAAAACGTCCGATCCAACTTATCTGGTGGCTATGCTGGTGTTTAAGAACATAAGTTCCAAGTAGAAATAAAATGTTTTATATAGCCTGAAATTTTCTTCTGTCTCCTGAGGATGACTTAAGCCATGGTTCTTGGTTGATCAAGGACTTAGGGTACCGATCTCTTAGCTCACTCATACTTTTTGTGGTGTCTCACTATCCTGGAAGAAAACAAAAGGATAGTTCTATGCAGGGAGGATTATTGTCACAAGGGCACCAGGGAAACAGGTAAAGTCAGAACTGAGTTTTAAGTGGGGAGGGGGAGTTGTCAAGCGGAAGGTGTGGGAGAATCATTCCGCCGCATGGGAATAGCAGGAACACAGGTGAGAGTTCTGATGAAGACTGGGACATGATGTACTGATGTGAAATGTGATTGCCCCTTGGGGTCTAAAGGAGTCGTGGGAGATAAAGCTAGAATGGAATGGCTTTCACATCATGGTGAGGGTGGTATTCATCCTTTCAACAAGTATTTTTTGAGCATCTATCACGTATAATGGGGGCTTCCAATCCCAAAGAAATACAATGCCAAAGAGTGCTCAAACTACCGCACAATTGCACTCATCTCACACGCGAGTTAAGTAATGCTCAAAATTCTCCAAGCCAGGCTTCAGCAATATGTGAACTGTGGACTTCCTGATGTTCAAGCTGGTTTAGAAAAGGCAGAGGAACCAGAGATCAAATTGCCAACATCTGCTGGATCATGGAAAAAGCAAGAGAGTTCCAGAAAAACATCTATTTCTGCTTTATTGACTATGCCAAAGCCTTTGACTATGTAGATCACAATAAACTGTGGAAAATTCTGAAAGAGATGGGATTACCAGACCACCTGATCTGCCTCTTGAGAAATCTGTATGCAGGTCAGGAAGCAACAGTTAGTTCTAACTGTTGGGAACAACAACAGTCATGGAACAACAGACTGGTTCCAAATAGGAAAAGGAGTACGTCAAGGCTGCATATTGTCACCGTGTTTATTTAACTTATATGCAGAGTACATCATGAGAAACGCTGGACTGGAAGAAACACAAGCTGGAATCAAGATGGCTGGGAGAAATCTCAATAACCTCAGATATGCAGATGACACCACCCTTATGGCAGAAAGTGAAGAGGAACTAAAAAGCCTCTTGATGAAAGTGAAAGTGGAGAGTGAAAAGATTGGCTTAAAGCTCAACATTCAGAAAACGAAGATCATGGCATCTGGTCCCATCACTTCATGGGAAATAGAAGGGGAAACAGTGGAAACAGTGTCAGACTTTGTTTTTCTGGGCTCCAAAATCACTGCAGATGGTGACTGCAGCCATGAAATTAAAAGATGCTTACTCCTTGGAAGGAAAGTTATGACCAACCTAGATAGCATATTCAAAAGCAGAGACATCACTTTGCCAACAAAGGTTAGCCTAGTCAAGGCTATGGTCTTTCCTGTGGTCATGTACGGATGTGAGAGCTGGACTGTGAAGAAGGCTGAGCGCCGAAGAATTGCTGCTTTTGAACTGTGGTGTTGGAGAAGACTCTTGAGAGTCCCTTGGACTGCAAGAAGATCCAACCAGTCCATTCTGAAGGAGATCAGCCCTGGAATTTCTTTGGAAGGAATGATGCTAAAGCTGAAACTCCAGTATTTTGGCCACCTCATGTGAAGAGTTGACTCATTGGAGAAGACTCTGATGCTGGGAGGGATTGGGGGCAGGAGGAGAAGGGGACGACAGAGGATGAGATGGCTGGATGGCATCACTGACTCGATGGATGTGAGCCTGAGTGACCTCCGGGAGTTGGTGATGGACAGGGAGGCCTGGCGTGCTGCAATTCATGGGGTCGCAAAGAGTCAGACGCGACTGATCTGATCTGATCCCTGGTGGCTCAGCCGTAAAGAATCAGCCTGCCATGCAGGAGATGCAGGAGACTTGGGTTTGATCCCTGGGTTCGGAAGATTCCCCTGGAGGAGAGCATGGCAACCCATGCAGTATTTTTTCGTGGAGAATCCCATGGACAGAAGGGCCTAGCGGGCTACAGTCCATAGATTGCATAGCATTGCCTTCAGGTCAGACGGTACTGAAGCGACTGAGCACACGCATCAGGTATAATGTTCTAGGGCTGTGAGTATCCGAGTAAGCAGGCTCATTCTTTGCCTCCAAGGAGGGTGAATTCTACTGTGCAATCTATGGGTGATGACATCCATCCAAGGGTATTGAGGAGCAATTAGAGACAATGTGAAATCGAATGGTTATGTGATCAGAACTCTGGTTCATAAACATTGCTGATGTTGGCGGAAAGGCTGGACCGGAAGAGGGTAGAGATTCAGACTTGGGAGTCAGGAGGGAATTGCAGAGTCAGGAAGAGGAGCTGGAAAGAGGGATTCGGGGACTTCCCTGGTGGTCCCGTGGTTTAGACTCAGTGCTTACAAGGCAGGGGCACAGGATCAATCCCTGGCCAGGGCATGAGATCCCGTATGCCATGTGATGTGGCCAAAAAATAAAACAGCCACACAGCTCAAAAATTTTTTAAAATAATAGCAATTTAAAAATTTTAAATAAAAGAGGTAGCACTCAGAGAAGGGGGCGCAGGGATGAGAGTCTGTGGTGGGCAAATGGAGGGTGGGAAGCTTCAAGGAAGGAGTGGCTGAAGGTAGCAGATTCCATGGAGAGAGCTGATCCAGAGACATTGGTGGAAAAGACATTGGGGGTTGAGGTGGTGATGACGTCATCATTCTTGAGGTGGCAAAGACCTTATTGTCGCAGACTGAGGAATCGGTGGGGAAATGAGGGCAACGGGGACACTGGAGAGCTATGTCTTCAAGAAGTTGGGTAAGGAAGGGAGGGAGGTTTAGGCTGGTGGCTGGAGGGATAGGAAGAAGTAAAGGTAGAATTTTTTTTTTTTTTTAATGGAAAGTGACTTGGAAAGCACTGCCCTTAATGGAAAGCATTGGCTTCCTGATGACGTCTTTTCAGTTACCAAGTGGAAGTGTTAATCAAAACATTTGTTTTCTCAAGTAGGTCTGCTCCATTGCTGGCAACAGCAGTCGGAGCAAGGTTCTCAGGGGACATCTTGCTCTCCTATCTGTCTAAGGTATTATGATACGTGGCAAGAATATCTGTGGGCACTGTGATATCCGGGGTGTTGGATACGCTCTCTGAAAAAAATATTTGTTATGCAGAAGGATGGTCCGTGTCACTAATGGAAATCGAGCCAGATGGAAACCCCATTTCTTGATTTTCATGGCCATCTAAATCTCTGCCCGTGTGACAGTGGGCCAGCCACTTACTCTGAGTCTCAAAGTCCTTATTTAGACAACAGCCACCTATTGCAAAGAGCCAAATTATTGGAAAAGACCCTGACGCTGGGAAAGATTGAGGGCAAGAAGTAAAGAGGGGCACAGAGGATAAGATGGTTAGATAGCATCACGGACTCAATGGACATGAGTCTGAATAAGCTCCAGGAGATAGTGAAGGACAAGGGAAGCCTGGCATGCTGCAGTCCATGAGGTCGCAGAGTCAGCATGACTTACTGACCAAACAACAACAGCAGCAATATGTCATCACAGGGTATTTTGGAGACTCACATTCTGCACCATTAATTTGCTTGGAAGCAGCACAGTTAGAGACACTCAGTAACCATTAGCCCTCTCTTCCCCACACCCTCCTGGCATGTGGTTGCCATGCATTTGATGACTCTGGCCTTAGCCAACTCCCTTAACAAATGTTTCCACCTTAGATTGAAATTAATTCAAAGACAGAGACCAGGAACACATCCTGTAAAGGACTAAGAAAATGGCATTAATTTTGTAAATTAGAATCAGCTATATAAGCAGGAAGTAAATTGTGTTGTAAATTATGCATTGCCATATGGAGCGGATCCCCTTGACTTAGCATGCAAGGCAGGGAATGCTGGGCGGACCCTGCCATAATGGTTTCTGAGAGTGACTGGCATGCTGGTTCAACAGCAGCCCCGGTGCTGAGTCATGCAGCTGGCTCTGGGGACGGGGAGGGGACAGTGGAAGCCCTGCGGTGAGCAGGCTGCTACCCTGATCTAGGGACTGAGAATGATCTAGGGACGACCATCCTGCTGCCACCAAGAGGATGGGCAACCTTGAGCTCCTGGGGGACAGCCCTGGGTGCACTGAGCACTCTGCCTGAGGCTATAGGCTGGGAGGGCTCTCCTGGGCTGCCAGAGCCTTGGCTGATGGCACCACAGTCCCAACTCGGAGGCAGGTGTGACTGGCCTGGGGAGACGTGCCTGGATGCTGGATTGATCCATCACTCATGAAGAAACAAATAGTCTGAGAACCGTCCAAGTGTTCCACGTCGCACTACAGAGAGGCTGGAGGGCAACGCTTCCCTCTTATGATGATTCTGCAGAATCACCCAGGGGGCTTTTCAAAAATAGATTCCTGGGCTTCTCGCTCCAAAATTCTGCTGCAGCAAATCTGGGCTGGGACCTAGAAGCTGGTTTTCAAACTCCCAGGTAATTCTGGTGATCAGTTGTGCTGTGCTGTGCTTAGTGGCTCAGTCGTGTCCCACTCTGCGACCCCATGGACTGTAGCCCACCAGGCTCCTTTGTCCATGGGAATTCTCCAGGCAAGAATACTGGGGTGGGTTGCCATGCCTTCCTGAAGGGCATCTTCCCAGCCCACGTCTCCCACATTGCAGGCTGATTCTTTACCGTCTGAGCCAAAAGGGAAGCGGTGATCAGTTGGCGGTGGGGGGGGGGGGGAGGCGCTGGGAAAGATAAAAGGCAGAAGGAGAAGGAGATGACAGAGAATGAGAAGGTTGGATGGCATCACTGACTCAATGGACATGAGTTTGAGCAAATTCTGGGAGATGAAGGACAGGGAAGCCTGGCGTGCTGCATGCAGTCCCTGGGGTCGTAAAGAGTTGAACACAACAGAGCAACTGAATAACAGCAGCAAATGGGTGCAGAGGAAGTTTCTTGTTGGTCCTGGCCTTTAGGGTCTTAAACTTCGTTGAGAAGGCATGGATAGGCTACCAGACCCAATCCTGACTGGTGCTCTTCTTTCTCTATAGCTCAGTAGAGGGGCAGACAGTGTGCCTCAAGGAGACATTTCTAATAGCTTGGCAGGTTTTCTGGGAAGGTTTTAGGGGGCTGCGGGGAAGGCAATGGCACTCCACCCCAGTACTTTTGCCTGGAAAATCCCACGGACAGAGGAGCCTGGTAGGCTCCAGTCCATGGGGTCGCTAAGAGTCGGACACGACTGAGCGACTTCACTTTCACTTTTCACTTTACTGCATTGGAGAAGGAAATGGCAACCCACTCCAGTGTTCTTGCCTAGAGAATCCCAGGGACGGGGGAGCCTGGTGAGCTTCCGTCTATGGGTGGCACAGAGTCGGACACGACTGAAGCGACTTCGCAGCAGCAGCAGCAAGACATGGCTGGCTCTCAGAAACAAGGAAGGAAAAGGCAGAGGAGCAGTTGAAGATCGAGACGTCCGTTGCCATGGGAGATGGGAGTCAGGCGTTATCCTCTGGTGTGGGGACACGCAACACAGAGCTAGACCTGGCTGGTCTGGGATGTCAGTTGAAGATGAGTTTGTCACCTTTGGGGGTTATTTTATTGATGATTGTTTTTCCTGTGAGTTTGCTAAATAGTTGTACCTCTCCAGGTGTGACCAAGACCTGTGTACCCAGGGCCTGGTGTTAATAAAGCTCTGTGAAGATGCTCAAGTGAGAGTTTAACATGGTTCAGGCCCAGAGCTCACACAACTCAGAATAATTTGGAAAAGAGCTCATTTATTTTATACGATATACTATACTTTATATGATATACTATATGATATACTATATTTTATATGATATACTAGACGGAGCTGTGGTCCTAGCACACTGATTTTCTCTCTCTCTCAGCCTTCTTCTCAAAATAAAGTCTCTCCCATTCATCGTATCTCTCACCTCTTCCCGCCCCTCATGCCTCCTTTTCTCAGGATGAGAATCAAAGGTTGGTCTGATAAGGATGAGGAAGCAATAAGACTGGTCCAGCCGGTATCCTCTTTAAACTCCAAGGGACTCTGGGAACTTACCATGGTGAGCCTTGTCCCATCAGTTACGAAGATCATCAGGGGCACTTCCCTCATGGTCCAGTCGTTAAGACTCCATGCTTTCAATTCAGCAGGTGCGGGTTCGAATCCTGGTCAGGGAACTAATCCCACATGCCATGTGACCAAAAGTAGACAAATAAAATGAAAGGCTTTAACTTTTTAAAAACTTTAAAAAAATAAATAAAAAAAAATATAAAATTTAAAACTGTGAGCACCAAAGTTGCACACTGAACCTTGGATGGGTTCTAGATATCGCCTTGCAGCCGTGGCTCTCGGGAAGAGCAGGTCAGTTCCCCTGGGGAAGCTTCAGAGATGCACTTTCCCAGATCCTTGGATCTACTAAATCTGAAGCTCCAGAACAGGGCCTGGGACTCTGCATTCTCAGCTCTCCCTACTGGGGTTATGATGGGGCTCTCCCCTCCCAAATTTCTGCAACAGCTCCCTAAGGGCTGGCCTGGACCCAGCTTAGGATCTCTATGTGATGGAAAAACTGTCCCACTTTTAACACTCCATGGAAACAATGCCTCAGCAACCATGCTCTTAATGTCATTACAAGTCAGCCTAAAGTGGTAAAAGCGTGGGCTTCATGGTCATGGCGACATGCCAGGAAATCTTGTCTGCTTCATGTTCAAAGCTGCGTGACTTTGGACATAAGCCTCAGTTTCTCCATCTGTAAGATGGGAATGATAAGAAAACCGATCTTGCAGGACAGCTGTGAGCGTGAGAGAAGGCAATATTCAAAGGCAGAAGGGGCTGGAAGAGATGATTCCATGTTAGCAAGTGTCGCCTTGAGCCGAACGTGCCTCCCCGGGACCCGTGCTGAACCAGATGATGAGTCTATCCTCTGGGCCAACCCTCTTCCACTTAGCGCATCCTCTCTGGCACCTGTGACCTCGGCCCCATGGATATGTGAGAGCCGGCTGTGTTTGCCATCCCTGGGGGTATCTCATTTTACAGCTGGGCAAAGCCCAGCAGGCAAGGTTCACGTCTTTGCAAAGTCACGCAGTTACAGAAATGTCTGGGCAGCAGGTGGCAAAATGGTGTTGTTATCTGAACCACATAGATAATCATGCCTTGCTACTAATCGCTCTCCACCTCATTCGCGTCTTAGCATTTACAAGGGGTGTCCATGTCCTTCAGCTCGTTCACCCCACTGACACCCCTGTGCTGTGATTCACTGTGGAAATGCTAGCGCCTCACACTTGGGTAGCACGTTGCCCTTTTCCAAGCACTTTTGCACTCGTAATCTCACTGGCTCTTCCTCACACCCTCAGGAGAGATAAAGGGCAGGAAGGACTAGGGGAAGAAGTGAAGGAGCAGACAGGGCAAGTGCCGGCCCAGAGCACACAGAGCAGCAATACATCGGGGCCCTTTACATGCGACCTTTGGCATGTCTTTCTTCTCACGGGACTCTGGATCATGTGACCTTTTTTCCCCATTCTGGGATGTTAGGATGAAACTAGCAATCGGTACATGAAATCACTGTTTTCACTGAGCTGAGACGTGAATCCTTCCATCAAGGTCAAGGTCAAGATCTAGCCACCACCGTCACACCTGTGCACACCTGCTGAGCAGCACAAAGCCCCAGAACAAGCACTCGGGGCTCCGGGGGCAGACGGGATGGTGGCCATGGCTCAGCTCCAAGTCCAAGCTGAGCATTCCTCTGCTGAGCAGAGGTCAAGAGCCTCAGCCATCTGTGGGCTTCCTTCCTTCTGCCTTTGCTCATGGGGAGACCCTGAACTTGGAGTCGGTTGTCCTCTGTTCAATGAGTGCTGCTCAGGCCTTGGCTGGCCTGAGATTACCCAAGGGAAAGAAGAGATCCGAAATCCGGGCAACCTCATGTGCCTCTCAGATTATGGAGGGGGATGCTCGTAGAACCCCTACAAGCGGTTCTACAGGGTAGAACCACTGTATGGGAGCGGCATGGGGGGCGGGGCACCCTACCTCCAGTGGGAGGAGCAGGAGTCAGGAGCTTTGGAGACAGAATTCCAGCATGGGTGGGAGATCAGAGGGCATCACGTGCTGGACAGAGACCAAGTGTGTCCTTGGTTATCATTTCCAGGGTGGGTATAAGAGGGGGAGGAATGAGAACCAGGCTCTGCCTCTGGCTCAGGGCTGTCTCCCATCCACATTTCAGGCTCCTGTCATTCTGCCTTCGTGGGTACCAGTCTCTCCTTCTTGTATGATTATGGGTTTGGCAATGACTTCTGTAGAGTTTAGGACTTCCAGGTTGCTCAGCACGTCCCAGTGTCTGCTTCCATGACTCTGAGCCAAGGGTGGGGCTGCTGCCTTGTCTGTCTCTGCACCTCCAGGGCTGGCATCCAGTAAATGTTTAAATGTTGGTTGAATGGATGACAAGTCAGTAGGTGAATCCATGTGGCATGTGGACCTCTGAGGATAAAGGAACCATTTCTTTCCAAATCAGAATTACAATACTTGGAAATTCCTCATCTTCTCTTCTTAAAGTCCCAAACTATGAAATTTCCAACAAAAGTCTTGAGGTTTTATTTCAGGCAGGATTCTGAATGATACTAACAAAACACTTTCAAGGACAATGGGGTGTCCCTTTCGATCAGTTCTAGCCAGTGAGCTGGCCGCAGTAGGTCCCAGGGGTGTCGTTGCTCCCAGGGGAGGACATACATGTGTGCATGCCTCTGTGTGTTTGTGTGTGTGTGTGTGTGTGTGGGGTGTGTGTGATGGTGGAGCAGCTGGCAGATAGGCAACCAAGGCTTCCTACAAGGCCCTTAAGAAGAAGCACTATATTTATACCATGATCTGTTTCCTATTCTATACTAAGAGTTCAGTGCCTCCATCAATCCACTGCATATTCCAGTTAATCAACCCAAAGCTGGCGGGAATGGAGACAAGAAAAGCTACATCAATGGCTTGACTCATCTGGTGATGGGGAAGGTTTTTTTTTTTTAATTTATTTATTTTAATTGGAGACTAATTACTTTACAATATTGTGGTGGTTTTTGTCATATATTGACATGAATCAGCCATGGGTGTACATATGTCTCCTGGCCCCGAAGCCCCCTTCCCACCTCCTTCCCCATCCCATCCCTTTGGGTTGTCCCAGTACACCGGCTTTGAGTGCCCTGTTTCATGCATCAAATGGACTGGTCATCTGTGGTCACCATTTCACATATGGTAATATACATGTTTCAATGCTATTCTCACCCCTGCTTTCTCCCACAGAGTCCAAAAGTCTGTTCTTTATATCTGTATCTCTTTTGCTGTCTCATATATAGGATCATCATTACCATCTTAATTCCATATATATGTGTTAATATACTGTATTTCTGTTTTTCTTTCTGACTTACTTCACTCTGTATAATAGGCACCAGTTTCAATGAAGGAAACTATAAGCAAGGTGAAAAGGCAGCCTTCAGAATGGGAGAAAATAATAGCAAATGAAGCAGCTGACAAAGAATTAATCTCAAAAATATACAAGCAGCTCATGTAGCTCAATACTAGAAAAATAAATGGCCTAATCAAAAAATGGGCCAAAGAACTAAACAAACATTTCTCCAAAGAAGACATACAGATGGCTAACAAAACATGAAAAGATGCTCAATATCCCTCATTATCAGAGAAATGCAAATCAAAACCACAATGAGGTACCACACACAGGTCAGAATGGCTGCCAACAAAATGTCTACAAATAATAAATGCTGGAGAGGGTGTGGAGAAAAGGGAACCTTCTTACACTGTTGGTGGGAATGCAAACTAGTACAGCCACTATGGAGAACAGTGTGGAGATTCCTTAAAAAACAGGAAACAGAACCGCCACACGACCCAGCAATCCCCCTGCTGGGCATACGCACCAAGGAAACCAGAATTGGAAGAGATACTTGTACCCCAATGTTCATCGCAGCACTGTTGATAATAGCCAGGACATGGAAGCAACCTAAATGTCCATCTGCAGATGAATGGATAAGAAAGCTGTGGTACATGTACACAATGGAGTATTACTCAGCCATTAAAAACAACACATTTGAGTCAGTTCTAATGAGGTGGACAGTGAAGGTTTTAAGTGTCATACCTATGACTCACTGACTATAATTCTTTCTATTCTCCCAAAATGTTGGGGGACAATCTGTATTGATATTTATGCCTATATCCTATCTACACTTGTCACTGAACCATTAAGGACTCTCGGTCACCACATGGGCCAAAAAGCCTCCTTGTACTTTTCCTGGGAGGTGAGCACTGTGGGCAATGGCTCTGAATTAACTGGTCTCTTCTCAACCCAGCTTCCCTAGCAGCTGTTGGGAACAACACCCCTTTCTTGGGGTCCAGAGCTACTACGAGTTCTGCTGGGGTTAGCTGTTCTATTCTGGCTGGCACATCTGATCTGATCTGAGTCTGGCAGACTCCCATCAGGAAGGTTTCCCACACAGCATTTGAGAAGAGGAGACACTGGATGAAGATGGAGTCCAGAATCTTCCATCTCAATAGACTGTTCTTGGTAGGCCAGGCTCAGATGATGTGGGCAGCCACCAGCCCCACATCCCATAAGACACAGACCTTGTGAAGTAATTCCAACTTCTCATGAACCCAGAGGCCATGGGTACTGTTATTTTAATAGACTATGTTGTTTCCAGATATTTGTAGGTTGTGCACAAGCTTATTTTGGGAGGCTCCATCCTACAATATATAAAAATGTACCCAGATCCCACAGGAAACACACACACACACACATTTGCATGTATGTCATTAAAGATCAAGTGTGGTACAGTTGTAGCCCAGGTGGCGCTGGTGGTATAGAACCCACCTGTCAGTGCAGGAGACATAAGAGATGTGGGTTCGACCCCTGGGTCAGAAAGATCCCCCAGAGGAGGAAATGGCAACCCACTCCAGTATTCTTGCCTAGAGAATCCCATGAAGAGAGGAGCTTGGCAGGCTACAGTTGACAGGGTCCCAGGGGGTTGGACACTGTCAGGAAGCATTTAACAGGAGGCTGTTAGGATCTGTCAGGAATTCTTTGCTCCTTATTAATTCCTGAATATTCAGGAATTAAGAGGAGAGGCAAGCCTCTCCCAGGACTGAGAAATCTAGGCATGTCCTTTATTAGCGTTTCTATATGGTGATAAGTACCCTCTTTCTTCTTGCGAACCATACGGTAAAAGGGATTGTTTACAAATCTCTCTCTTTAATATGGATTGCCTATGTTTTGTAAGTCTGGAATTTTAATCTTTATCTTTGCTGAGAATAACTACTTTGTAAGACAGTATATATGTACACAGCATGTTGATTAAAACACCTTTGCTGCATTAGAGCTCTGGTCCCCATGTCTTTCTTTCTCTCTCTCTCTCTCCCTCTCTCACTTTTTCAGGCTGATCCCCTGGAGCACAGAGCTGAGTTCAGTTTCCTGCCCGGGCTTCTGAGACCCTCTCGAGAAGGTGTTCTGTGCCTTCACCCCACAGAGAGGGCGCCTGAGGCCTTCGTGAGCAGAGCAAGCCCCGTGCAGGGGCTTTATTGGCTTTCTGTGTAAACCAAGGAATATCAGCCTCTTTCTCTCCTTCACCTTCTTATCGTTGACTCCGGACCACCAAGTTCCGGTCCATTAAAGGACCGTAACAGGACACAACTGAAGCAACTTCAGTTCACTTCAGTTCAGTCACTCAGTCGTGTTCGACTCTTTGAGACCCCATGAATTGCAGCAGGCCAGGCCTCCCTGTCCATCACCAACTCCTGGAGTTTACCCAAACTCATGTCTGTTGAGTCAGTGATGCCATCCAGCCATCTCATCCTCTGTCGACCCCTTCTCCTGCCCCCAATCCCTCCCAGCATCAGGGTCTTTTCCAATGAGTCAACTCTTCGCATGAGGTGGCCAAAGTATTGGAGTTTCAGCTTCAGCATCAGTCCTTCCAATGAGCACCCAGGACTGATCTCCTTTAGGACGGACTGGTTGGATCTCCTTGCAGTCCAAGGGACTCTCAAGAGTCTTCTCCAACACCACAGTTCAAAAGCATCAATTCTTCAGCACTCAGCTTTCTTTATAGTCCAACTCTCACATCCATACATGACCACTGGAAAAACCATAGCCTTGACTAGATGGACTTTTGTTAGCAAGTAATGTTTTTGCTTTTTAATATGCTATCTAGGTTGGTCATAACTTTCCTTCCAAGGAGTAAGCGTCTTTTAATTTCATGGCTAGCACACATTTAATTAGACACATTAATGTTTGACTTTCTAGTTTTCTTTTCCCATTTTGAAACCAAGAGCTCTTTTTCAGGCACAGTTACGAGACTCTATGGGACTTTTTGTCTCTCACCAAGGTATTTCTATGGACTATTTCCCAACATAAGCATCTATTGGTTGGCCAAAAATTTGTTCAGATTTTCCTGTAAGATGTTATAGAAGAACCCAAAGGAATTTTTGACCAACCCAGTATGTGTGAGTCTAACCCCAGGCTCTGCCCTGTGGAACTGCTTGCACTCTGATCAGCTTCCCTCTGGGTCCACCATACACTTTCTGAGCTCTCCTCCAACCAAAATCCCAGAATTTGGGATTTTGCCAAAATCACCTCTTTCATGTCACTCTAGACCTCCCTCTTTCATATTATCCATAATACATTCCTTCATTTTGGCAAACACGTCATGTTACAACTTCTGGAGAAGGAAATGGCAACCCACTCCAGTATTCTAGCCTGGGAAATCCCATGGACAGAGGAGCCTGGTGGGCTATAGTCCATGGGTTTGCGAAGAGCTGGATACAACTGAGCAACTTAATGACAACTTGGAAGCCTGGAAAGGGATTTCCTTTCGATTCTCAGACATATATTGTTTTCAACAATCCCCTGTACAAACAAACACGTGCACACACTTGTACACCCTCTCTCCTTTCCATCACACCAATTAAAATTTTTGCTTTACACAATCATAGTTTTGATCTTGGATTCCATTTACATTTTCTTTAAAACGATCTGATTTGCCTCAAGGCAACATGGATGACTTTGATTGACTGCTATAAGCATCTGCAACTGAGTATAGAAGAGAAAAACACAAAAGGGAGTGTTAGGAACTGAATTATGTCCTCCCCCAAAATCAGATGCAGAAGCCCTAACTCCTGCCGACTCTCTTCAGTTGCTCAGTCATGTCCAACTCTTGCAACCCCAAGGACTGTAGCCCGCCAGGCTCCTCTGTCCATGGGATTCTCCAGGCAAGAATACTGGAGTGGGTTGCCATTTCCTTCTCCAGGGGATCTTTCAGACCCAAGGATGGAACCCGCATCTCCTGAATTGGCATTTGGAGACAGGGCTGTAAAGAGGTATCTTGGGTAAATGAGGTCCTAAGGGTGGAGTCCTAATCCACTAGGATTCATGTGTGGTCAGTCTGGCGTCCTGATAAAAGGAGACACCAGTGACCACTCTCTCTCTCTGTGTTTGCACAGAGGAAAGGCCACGTGAGGACAGAATGAGAAGATGGTCATTCACAAGCCAAGGAGAGAGGCCTCCAGAGAAACCAAACCTGCTGGCACCTTGATCTTGGACTGCCAGCCTCCAGAAGTGTGAGCAAATAAATGTCTACTGTTTAAACCACCCCATCTGTGGTATTTGGTTACAGCAGCCATAGCGGCCTAAGAATTGATGCTTTCTGATTGTGGTGCTGGAGAAGACTCTTGAGAGTCCCTTGGACTGCAAGAAGATCAAACCAGTCCATCCTAAAGGAAATCAACTCTGAATATTCATTGGAAGGACTGATACTGAAGCTCCAATACTTTGGCCACCTGATGCAAAGAATTAATTCATTGGAAAAGACCCTGATGCTGGGAAAGATTGAAGGCAGGAGGAGAAGGGGATGACAAAGGATGAGATGGATGGCATCACTGACTCAATGGACCTGAGTTTGAGCAAACTCAGAGAGATACCAAAGGATAGGGAAGCCTGGAGGGCTGCAGTCCATGGGGTCGAAAAGAGTCAGACATGACATAATGACTGAACAACAAAGCACGTGTGCATACTGCTATCATTTCAGTCGTGTCCAACTCTTTGTGACCCTACGGACTGTAGCCAGCCAGGCTCCTCAGTCCATGGGGATTCTTCAGGCAGGAATGCTGGAGTGTGTTGCCGTGCCCTCTTCCAGGGGATCTTCCAAACTCAGGGACTGAACTCGCATCTCTTACTTCTCTTGAATTAGCAGGTGGCTTCTTTATCACTTGCACCACCTGGGAAGTCTGAACAACACAGCAGCCTAACACAATGAGTATTTTAAGACTTTATCTCACTCTGTTGGTGATATGTGCTCAATAAACCTTCTCTTATCTGATGTGGGAGAAGTTCACTGAAATGAGGGCAATTTTTGCAGGGTGGGGGGCTGCTCAGGGTCTTCCTTGCAGCACGGGGTCTTCTTGTTGCAGTGCATAGGTTTCTCTCATTGTGGTGCATGGGCTTAGTTGCCCCACAGATGTGGGGTCTAGCTCCCTGTCTAGAGATGGAACCTTTGTCCCCTACACTGGAAGGTGGATTCTCAACCACTGGGCCATCAGGGCTGTCCCTAAAATGATAACAGTTTTTAAAGGGACCATATAGGAGACTTATTGAAAGGATGTCAGGACTTGTTGGGGCATCCTGGGTGGCACTAGTGGTAAAGCACCCACTCACAATGAAGGAGACATAAGAGACATGGATTTGTTCCCTGGGTTGGAGATCCCCTGGGGGAGGGCACAGCAACCCACTCCAGTATTCTTGCCTGGAGAGTCCCGTGGACAGAGGAGCCTGGAGGGTTACAGTCCACAGGGTTGCACAGAGTCAGACACGACTAAAGTGGCTTAGCTTGCAGGCTCGTAGGACTCGCTGACTCAGCTGGAACTGGCAAGCAGAACTGCACGGAAGCAGCCTCCTCAGGACTTTGGCCTCCCACGTGGCGGCCACCTGGAGTTTTCCAATCTGTAGATTTCACCTGCGGGCCTGATGGCTGAGGAACTGTTCTTCGCACTGGTGGCTCTGCCGTGGTGACTGGTGACTTCTGCTCTGCCGGAGTGATATCAGTGTGTCCCCAGAGTCTTCATTCCCCCGGGCCATTGGTTTGTGGTTTGAAAGTTGAATCACAGACCCCGATGGTGGCCAGGTGTGGGGGCTCCCCTTCCCACCCTCCTCCTGCCTTCCCATTTCTACCTGTTTGCTTGCTGATAAGCTGAAGTGCTCCCTGCTGCATTTCCCAAATAATCCAGCAAGTCCTGGAGATTTATTTTAACAGTTGATTACAAGACTAAATGTTGAACATGAAGGATTAAAAAAAGAAATATTTGGAATCTACCTAAGTATCTGTTATCTCAAAGGCAGTCTTGATGCCTCCAAACGGATACTGTCACAAGCAGAAAGGTGTGGAAAATGCCTATGTAGATAGTGCAGTATGTATACAGAGGGAAGTGTGCAGGGCTGTCCCCCTCCCACCCGAAGAAGACATTGCTCCTGACCCGAATCTGTCCACTGATGGATGCTGTGACCTCTGTCTAGTTACTTAACGTCGGACCTTCCTGCTGGTCCAGCGGTTAAGAATCCACCTGCCAATGCAGGGGGCATGGGTTCGATCCCTGTTCTGGGAAGATCCTACATGCCGTGGGGCCCCAAGCCCGTGCCCCACAACTACTGAGCCCATACTCTAGAACCCCTGTTCCACGACAAGAGAAGCTGCCACAATGAGGAGCCCACACTCTGCAACAGAGAGTAACCCCTGATTGCTGCAACCACGGAAAGCCCGTGTGCAGCAACCAAGACCCAGCTCAGCCAGAAAATAAAAAATGCTATCTAACCTCCCCAAACCCCAGTTTGCATATTTTTCCATTGTGGTAAAAAGACACGACTTAGTGATTGAACAGCAACAAAAAGCACATAACAGAAAACTTTCCATCTTGACCATTTTAAAGTGTATAGTACAGTAGAGTTAACATGTGACTTCTTGTGCAAGAGCTCTAGAACTTTCCACCTTGTGAAACTGAAACTCTGTCCCCACTGAACAACTCTCCATTTCCCTCCCTCGCTGCCCCTGGAAACCACCCTTCTCCTTTCAGTGTCTAAGAATTAGGCCACTCTTTTCATTATTAACCAGGTGCTAAGTCACTTCAGTTGTGTCCAGATCTTGGCGACCCCAGGTCTGTAACCTGCCAGGCTCCTCTGTCCATGGGATTTCCCAGACAAGAATACTGGAGTGGGTTGCCATTTCCTCCTCCTGGGGATCTTCCGGACCTAGGGATTGAAGCTGCGTCTCTTATGTCTCCTGCATTGGCAGGTAGGTTCTTTACCACTAGTGCCACTTGGGAAGCCACCTGCGACCCCATGGACTATACAGTCAATGGAATTCTCTAGGCCAGAATACTGGAGTGGGTAGCCATTCCCTTTTCTAGGGGATTTTCCCAACCCAGGGATTGAACCCAGGTCTCCTGCACTGCAGGCAGATTCTTTATCATCTGAGCAACCAGAGAAGCCTATTATTAACAATATGCTAAGTCACTTCAGTCGTGTCCGACTCTGTGCGACCCCATAGACGGCAGCCCACCAGGCTCCCCTGTCCCTGGGATTCTCCAGGCAAGAACACTGGAGTGGGTTGCCATTTCCTTCTCCAATGCGTGAAACTGAAAAGTGAAAGTGAAGACGCTCAGTTGCGTCCGACTCTTAGCGACCCCATGGACTGCAGCCCACCAGGCTCCTCTGTCCATGGGATTTTCCAGGCAAGAGTACTGGAGTGGGGTGCCATTGCCTTCTCCGATTATTAACAATATCAATCTACAAAACGGGAAATATCATTCTAGCCCTTCCCACGCTCATCTTTGTTGTGGGGCTATTTAGTCAAGTGCTATAAAACTGCTTTGGAAGCAAAGGCACTCTTCAAATGCCAGGAATTGTTTCAAACCTTAGCCAAATTTCTCATGGTGGGTGAGGATAATCTTGACATAAATTATCAGCTGGCTTAAAAAATCTAGCAATCTGGTTACTTTGAGGATGTCCAGAATTCTGATTGTGTGTATGTACCTTAACAATTTTTAGGAGAACTGGAAAAAATTATTGAAAGGATATATAGGAGGGGGATTTTTTTGTTTAAATACAGATTATATGAATGCCGAGTACAAATTATTAACTGACTTAGTTCCTCGCCTTAGAGTTTCTCAATTCAGCCCTTAGTAGATTGTGTTCTTTCTCATCTCTCACTCTAGCCAGCTGATTACCAAGACTGATGCCTTCCCAGATGCCAGAAGAAAAGCCACATATTTGATTTCCAGGTTTTTTTGTAGTTCATTCTTTAAATCCTCCCATTTTGCATTTTGTCATGTGTACAAGATATTAATACTTGGGTGTGTGTACATTCTAAGTGACTTCAGGTGTGTCCAGTTCTTAGCCCGCCAGGCTCCTCTGTCCATGGGATTCTCCATGCAAGAATACTGGAGAGAGTGGCCATGTCCTCCTCCAAGAGGTCTTCCCAATCCAGGGACTGAACCCAAGTTTCTTACATCTCCTGCATTGGCAGTAGATTCTTTACCACTAGCACCACCTGGGAAGCCCAATACTTGGGTACAGTTACATAATTTATACATAAATAAATACACATGTATTGGAATGTATTAAAAATCAGAGACATTACTTTGCCAACAAAGTCATATAGTCCAAGCTATGGTTTTTCCAGTAGTGTTGTATGGATGTAAGAGTTGGACCATAAAGAAGGCTGAGTACCAAAGAATTGATGCTTTTGAACTGTGGTGCTGGAGAAGACTCTTGAGAGTACCTTGGACAGCAAGGAGATCCAACCAGTCCATCCTAAAGGAAATCAACCCTGAATGTTTATTGGAAGGATTGATGCTAAAGCTGAAGCTCCAATACTTTGGCCACCTGATGCAAAGAACTGACTTACTATAAAAGACCCTGATGCTGGGAAAGGGTGAGGGCAGGAGGAGAAGGAGACAACAGAGGATGAGATGGTTGTATGGCATCACTGACTCAATGGACATGAGTTTGAGCAAACTCAGGGAGACAGTGAAAGACAGGGAAGCCTGGTGTGCTGCAGTCCATGGGGTCGCAAAGAGTCGGACACGACTGAGCGACTGAACAAGAACAACAACGTTGGAGTGCATGTTTCTTTTTTCCCTTTTTCCTTTTTTATTTTTTTAAATTAATGTCAGTCAGGAACAAATGGTTTCAAAAGCCAATAACCTACTTCTAGTATCAGTCTGGGTGCTCCAGAAAAATAGAACACACACACACACTCAAGATATTCATTTTTAAAAAACTGTCTCATACAATTGTAGGGGTTGGCAAGTTCAAAATCTATAGGGAAGGCTGAAAACTCGGGCAATATTTCTGTGTTAACTGTCTCAAAGCAGAATGTCTCCTTCTTGGGGAAAATGTCAGTCTTACGTTTAAGTCTTCAACTGATTGGATGAGGCCCGCCCACCCATCTGGGGTAATCTTTACTTTAAGTCAACTGATTATGACTGTTAACCACCACAACAAGATACTCGCACAATGCCTAGATAAGTGTTTGATTATAACATTGGGTACAGTTTTTTGGCCACATTGTGCAGCAGGCAGGATATTAGTTTCCTAACTAAGGATGGGGAGAGCCGCCTGCATGGGGAGAGCAGAGTCTTAACCACTGGACCACTGAGGAAGTCCCTTTAAAAAACAAAACAAAAACAATTCTTGCCCATCAATATCAGACATACAAATGTCTGTTAGGCTCATGTTTGATTATGAAACTGGGTATATAGCCTAGCCAAGTTGACACATAAACCTTACCATCACACAACCTTATTGCCAAGTTTCCTAACTAATGATCTGGCTTCAGTCTGTCCCTGTCCCCAGTCCCCTCCATGCCACTTCTGGACTCAGCTCACCAAAGGATCCTTCTGGGAAGGTCTCTCTGGGGGACAGTTATCACCACTAATGAAGACCAAGTCCTTGGATTGGCATTAGCTACTCTTGAGAGCCCAAGTGCCTCTCATCCCCATCCCAAACTCCTCATCAACATAAACATCTTATTCATGTTAAATTTTATTCTCTATTGGCCCTGAGCTTTTCTGACAATGGGCCCATTAGAGCATGCCTTGGGGCACATCTCCCTCTTTCAGCTCTGCCTATCAAAATCCCCCCTCTCCAATCAACCTGTCCTGTATCCACTCATTAGCTTACTCAAAATAGGCTTCTCCGACTGGATTTCTGGGACTCCATTAATGTATTCCTTCCCTTTGTAGGGGTGAGGAAGCTCAAATAAAATTTAATCAATGGAGGACAAGGATGGAGGTGGGGGATATATTTCCAGTGTCTAAAATAGTCAAACGAATAATTTCTAGAATATACAAAGAAACCCTTCAAACCAACCCACAAGGACAAGGAAAACTGATAGGAAAATGGACTGAAGATATCCCAAGGCCTTTCCCAGAAGACGAAGCCCTGGTAGGTGATGAGTAGATGAACAAATGCTGAAACACATCAGTAATCAGAGATGGAAATTAGAACAACATTGAGATACCACTGGATAATTGAGACCAGAAGGTAAAAACAAGAAAGGTAGCTAGCCCCAACTGTTAGATAGACTGTGAATGATTGCGGGTCTATGTCTTCCCTCTATTGACTTGGAAGTGAAGTGCCACTACTTTGGTCACATGATATGAAAAGCTGACTCATTGCAAAAGACCCCGATGCTGGGAAAGATTGAGGGCAGGAAGAGAAGGGGGTGACAGAGGATGAGATGGTTGGATGGTATCACTGACTCCATGGACATGAGTTTGAGCAAACTTTGGGAGATAGTGAAGGACAAGGAAGCCTGGTGTGCTGCAGTCCATGGGGTCACAAAGAGTCAGTCATGACTTAGATACTGAATGACAAGAATGTTCCTTAGCTGAGGTTTGTCTCTGAGCCACATATCTGCAAGTCCAACCCATTTTTAGACCTCTCTCCCTCACAGTTGCGCTGGTTTGCTGAAGATTGAGCATCCAAGATAGAACTTGTGCTGTGCTCCTCTAAAGGCGATTCTCCTCCTGTTTCCTGTCGCAAAGGGCCACCTGCCACCCCTAGTTTGCCTCAGTTATTCAAATCCCTGATTCCCCTCTTGGTGACCCCTCCCCGGCCTGTCACAAAGTCCTTTCTGCTTTACCACTGTGTATTTGACATCTGTCTCCCTTATTTCATCCTTTCCAAATGCTACCCTTGCTTAAGCTATCGTCATTTCTAGCTTGAATTACTCAAATCATTTCTCCTTGGTTCTCCCTCCCTACAATCTTGCTAATTTAGTAATGAGTGCTTTCTATTTGACAAGCACTTGGACACAAGGGTAGATAAGATACACTTCAGGACCTCGAGAAACTTGCCCTTCTATGATGGGAGGGAAGGACAAATACACTGGTTCACAACCCCATGATGAGGCAGAGAAAAACTGTAGTTACTATAGGAGCAGGGAGGAAGGGTGCCTGATAGTACAGCATGCCCTTCGCAAGCGAGGCATGTGATCTCCCTAAAATTCAGGTCTGGTCCTATGCCCCTGATTAAAACTCTCCAGAGGCTCCTTGCTGCTTTTAGGATGGAATCCTTGACATGGTGTAAACTCATGCATGGGCTGTCTTTGCCTGCCTTTATAGTTTCTGCATGAATTCTCTCATACACATAAACACACATATTATCCCCACCCCCCTACAAAAACCATCCTCTCTTTTGCCACTTGATGGAGCAACCTGTAGCACCCACTATAAGTTGAGTGGTATTTTGGGTGGGAGAAAAATTATAGTTCTGATGAAGTTGTGTATTGTCTATTTGCCGCTTCCCGTCACTCCCCTGCTCAAGGCTGTACAGTGCTACACCAACAGATGTCACGCTCGTGAAATGCCAGCAGCGTGCAAAGCATTGTTCTCGACATCGTGGGGGCAGCAGAGATGAGTCAACAAGCTTCACCACCTGCCTCTGCCTACATCCCCAGTGCCACAGCGACCGTCTCCTCCCTAAAGGCCCAGCTCTCCAAGCCTGAATGCTTCTCCTTCTGCATCCAGCTCCAATAGGCTGTGCTCCCGGGAGTGCTTTCTGTTGTCCGCAGGGGAATCTCAGAGTCTCCCCCTTTGAGCTCCTTTTGCACCACGCACCTGGTTCTCACTCATCGTTCCTGCCCTACACCATCTTGGCTCACATCCCAACACCACCAGCACCTGTCACCGCCCAGACTCTGATCTCCTTTGATGCAGAGATACTCTCTCCTTTTACTTTGTGATGCTGTCTGGCACCTGTCTAGGTACCCAACAAATGTGCAAAATGGATGAGAAATAATTCTTCTTTTCTGGGAGCTTGCAATTCTCTATTGACCATGGAATCAAGTCCAACTTTTCCAGCAAAAATGTCAAAGCCTTTTAGAAGGAGACCCCACCTCACCTGATCACCCTCTGCTGCTTCACCAGCATAGATGCTCTGTGTCAGCCAGCCTAGTCCTTCCTGGCACTTGAAATGTGGCAGTTTGTTTATTTATTTCAATGGGGATCATTGAGGTAAATACTGGAAACGTGTGTTGAGAACCTACCACATGCCAGACCCCGTCTAGATAAAAAGATGAGAAACTTGCACATGATTCCTGCCCTACTAGAATGTTCAGAAGGAGAAGGAAGTGAGGGTTAAGGAAGTAACAATTACAGATTTTGAAAAGTACTAAGAAAGAAGCAAACAAGGCCCTCAGTTCAGTTCAGTCGCTCAGTCGTGTCCAGCTCTTTGTCACCCCATGAACCGCAGCACGCCAGGCCTTCCTGTCCATCACCAACTCCCGGAGTCCACCCAAACCCATGTCCATTGAGTCGGTGATGCCATCCAACCATCTCATCCTCTGTCATCCCCTTCTCCTCCTGCCCTCAATCTCTCCCAGTATCAGGGTCTTTTCAAATGAGTCAGTTCGTCGCATCAAGTGGCCAAAATATTGGAGTTTCAGCTTCAACATCAGTCCTACCAATGAATACCCAGGACTGATCTGCTTTAGGATGGACTGGTTGGATCTCCTTGCAGTCCAAGGGACTTTCAAGAGTCTTCTCCAACACCACAGTTCAAAAGCATCAATTTGTCAGTGCTCAGCTTTCTTCATAGTCCAACTCTCACAACCATACATGACCACTGGAAAAACCATAGCCTTGACTAGACGGACGTTTGTTGGCAAAGTAATGTCTCTGCTTTTTAATATGCTGTCTAGGTTGGTCATAACTTTCCTTCCAAGGAGTAAGCGTCTTTTAATTTCATGGCTGCAATCACCATCTGCAGTGATTTTGGAGCCCCCAAAACTAAAGTCAGCCAATGTTTCCACTGATTTCCCATCTATTTGCCGTGAAGTGATGGGACCAGATGCCACGATCTTAGTTTTCTGAATATTGAGCTTTAAGCCATCTTTTTTACTCTCCTCTTTCACTTTCCTCAAGAAGCTCTTTAGTTCCTCTTCACTTTCTGCCAGAAGGGTGGTGTCATCTGCATATCTGAGCTTATTGATATTTCTCCCAGCAATCTTGATTCCAGCTTGTGCTTCTTCCAGCCCAGCATTTCTCATGATGTACTCTGCATATAAGTTAAATAAGCAGGGTTACAATATACAGCCTTGCCATACTCCTTTTCCTATTTGAAACCAGTCTGTTGTTCTACGTCCAGTTCTAACTCTTGCTTCCTGACCTGCATACAGGTTTCTCAAGAGGCAGGTCAGGTTGTCTGGTATTCCCATCTCTTTCAGAATTTTCCACAGTTTATTGTGATCCACACAATCAAAGACTTTGGCATAGTCAATAAAGCAGAAATAGATTTATTTCTGGAACTCTCTTGCTTTATCGATGATCCAGCAGATGTTGGCAATTTGATCTCTGGTTCCTCTGTCTTGTCTAAAACCAGCTTGAACATCTGAACTTTCATGGTTCATGTATTGCTGAAGCCTGGCTTGGAGCATTTTGAGCATTAATTTACTAGCAAGTAAAATGAGTGCAATTGTGTGGTAGTTTGAGCATTCTTTGGCATTGCCTTTCTTTGGGATTGGAATGAAAACTGACTTTTTTCAGTCCTGTGGCCGCTACTGAGTTTTCCAAATTTGCTGGCGTATTGAGTGCAGCACTTTCACAGCATCATCTTTCAGGATTTGAAGTAGCTCAACTGGAATTCCATCACCTCCACTAGCTTTGTTCATAGTGATGCTTCCTAAGGCCCACTTGACTTCACATTCCAGGATGTCTTGCTCTAGGTCAGTGATCACACCATCGTGATTATCTGGGTCATGATGATCTTTTTTGTACAGTTCTTCTGTGTATTTGCCACCTCTTCTTAATATCTTCTGCTTCTATCAGGTCCATACCATTTCTGTCCTTTATTGAGCCCATCTTTGCATGAAATGTTCCCTTGGTATCTCTAATTATTTTGAGGAGAAAACCACTACACCATTCAGGTATGACCTAAATCAAATCCCTTATGACTGTACAGTAGAAATGAGAAATAGATTTAAGGAACTAGATCTGATAGACAGAGTGCCTGATGAACTATGGACAGAGGTTCATGACATTGTACAGGAGACAGGGATCAAGACCATCCCCAAGAAAAAGAAATGCAAAAAATCAAAATGGCTGTCTGAGGAGGCCTTACAAATAGCTGTGAAAAGAAGAGATGCGAAAAGCAAAGGAGAAAAGGAAAGATATACCCATTTGCATGTAGAGTTCCAAAGAATAGCAAGGAGAGATAAGAAAGCCTTCTTCAGTCATCAATGCAAAGAAATAGCGGAAAACAATAGAATGGGGAAACAAGGCACTAAGAGAACACAATAGAGGTTGTCCATTTTCCATGTATTATTTCTAATTCTTAAGCACCTCTACCTAATGTAATTAGGTACATTTTTATAGATAAGGAAAAGTAGGATGCAATGGAGATTGCTCAAAAAACTAATACCAGAACTGCCATATGACCCAGCAATTCCACTCCTGGGTATATATCTGAAAAAAACCAAAAAATACAAAGTACAAATTTACAAAAAACAAAAATACAAATTCAAAAAGATACATGAACCCCAATGTTCATGGCAGCATTGGTTACAGTTGCTAAGGCATGGAAGCAACCTAAGTGCCCATCAACAAATGAGTAGATAAAGAAATGTGGTGTGTACACACACACACACACACACACACACACACACACGATGGAATACTACTCAGGCATGAAAAGTATGAAATTTTGCCATGGGCAACAACAAGGGTGGCTCTGGAAGGTATCCTGCCAAGTGAAATGAGTCAGAGAAAGACAAATACTTTTTGATATCACATACACATGGAATCTAAAAAACACAACATATTCATTATGTAACAAAAAAGACGCAGACTCACAGATACTGGTTACTGGGGGAAAAGGGTAATAGAGGAGTAGTGAATTAATAGATACAAACTGTTCAGTATAAAATAAGCTACAAGTCAAAAGTCCTTGGTTGTCCAGTAGTTGAGACTCTGTACTTTCCTATAGTGCAGGTTAAATCTCTGGTTGGGGAACGAAGATCCTACAAGACATGTGGTGTGGCCAAAAATTAATAAAATAAGCTACAAAGGTTTATTGTATAACACAGGAAAAATAGCCAACATTTGATAATAACTATAAACAGGTATGACCTAAATCAAATCCCTTATGATTATACAGTGGAAATGAGAAATAGATTTAAGGGCCTAGATCTGATAGATAGAGTGCCTGATGAACTATGGAATGAGGTTCGTGACATTGTACAGGAGACAGGGATCAAGACCATCCCCATGGAAAAGAAATGCAAAAAAGCAAAATGGCTGTCTGGGGAGGCCTTGCAAATAGCTGTGAAAAGAAGAGAAGCGAAAAGCAAAGGAGAAAAGGAAAGATATAAACATCTGATGCAGAGTCCAAAGAATAGCAAGAAGAGATAAGAAAGCCTTCTTCAGCGATCAATGCAAAGAAATAGAGGAAAACAATAGAATGGGAAAGACTAAGGATCTATTCAAGAAAATCAGAGATACCAAAGGAACATTTCATGCAAAAATGGGCTCGATAAAGGACAGAAATGGTATGGACCTAACGGAAGCAGAAGATATTAAGAAGAGGTGGCAAGAATACACAGAAGAACTGTACAAAAAAAGAGCTTCACAACCCAGATAATCATGACGATGTGATCACTGACCTAGAGCCAGACATCCTGGAATGTGAAGTCAAGTGGGCCTTAGAAAGCATCACTACGAACAAAGCTAGTGGAGGTGATGGAATTCCAGTGGAGCTATTGCAAATCCTGAAAGCTGATGCTGTGAAAGTGCTGCACTCAATATGCCAGCAAATTTGGAAAACTCAGCAGTGGCCACAAGATTGGAAAAGGTCAGTTTTCATCCCAATCCCAAAGAAAGGCAATGCCAAAGAGTGCTCAAACTACCAAACAATTGCACTCATCTCACACGCTAGTAAAGTAATGCTCAAAATTCTCCAAGCCAGGCTTCAGCAATATGTGAACCGTGAACTTCCTGATGTTGAAGCTGGTTTTAGAAAAGGCAGAGGAACTAGAGATCAAATTGCCAACATCCACTGGATCATGGAAAAAGCAAGAGAGTTCCAGAAAAACATCTATTTCTGCTTTATTGACTATGCCAAAGCCTTTGACTGTGTAGATCACAATAAATTGTGGAAAATTCTGAGAGAGATGGGAATACCAGACCACCTGATCTGCCTCTTGAGAAATCTGTATGCAGGTCAGGAAGCAACAGTTAGAACTGGACATGGAACAACAGACTGATTCCAAATAGGAAAAGGAGTACGTCAAGGCTGTATATTGTCACCATGTTTATTTAACTTCTATGCAGAGTACATCATGAGAAATGCTGGACTGGAAGAAACATAAGTTGGAATCAAGATTGCTGGGAGAAATATCAATCACCTCAGATATGCAGATGACACCACCCTTATGGCAGAAAGTGAAGAGGAACTAAAGAGCTTCTTGATGAAAGTGAAAGTGGAGAGTGAAAAGGTTGGCTTAAAACTCAACATTCAGAAAACGAAGATCATGGCATCTGGTCCCATCACTACATGGGAAATAGATGGAGAAACAGTGGAAACAGTGTCAGACTTTGTTTTTCTGGGCTCCAAAATCACTGCAGATGGTGACTGCAGCCATGAAATTAAAAGACGCTTACTCCTTGGAAGGAAAGTTATGACCAAACCTAGATAGCATATTCAAAAGCAGAGACATTACTTTGCCAACAAAGGTTCGTCTAGTCAAGGCTATGGTTTTTCCTGTAGTCATGTATGGATGTGAGAGCTGGACTGTGAAGAAGGCTGAGCACTGAAGACTTGATACTTTTGAACTGTGGTGTTGGAGAAGACTCTTGAGAGTCCCTTGGACTGCAAGGAGATCCAACTGGTCCATTCTGAAGGAGATCAGCCCTGGGATTTCTTTGGAAGGAATGATGCTAAAGCTGAAACTCCAGTATTTTGGCCACCTCATGCGAAGAGTTGACTCATTGGAGAAGACTCTGATGCTGGGAGGGATTGGGGGCAGGAGGAGAAGGGGACGACAGAGGATGAGATGGCTGGATGGCATCACTGACTCGATGGATATGAGTCTGAGTGACCTCCGAGAGCTGGTGATGGACAGGGAGGCCTGGCGTGCTGCAGTTCATGGGGTCGCAAAGAGTCGGACACGACTGAGCGACTGATCTGATCTGATAAATAGAGTACGGAGAAGGCAATGGCACCCCACTCCACTACTCTTGCCTGGAAAATCCCATGGACGGAGGAGCCTGGTAGGCTGCAGTCCATGGGGTCACTAAGAGTTGGACATGACTTCCCTTTCACTTTTCACTTTCACACATTGGAGAAGGAAATGGTAACCCACTCCATTGTTCTTGCCTGGAGAATCCCAGGGATGGGGGAGCCTGGTGGGCTGCCGTCTATGGGGTCGCACAGAGTCGGATACAACTGAAGTAACTTAGCAGTAGCAGTATATATAGAGTATAATCTTTAAAAACTGTGAATCACTATATTATATACCTGTAAAAGAAATGGCAACCTGCTCAGTACTCTTGCTTGGAAAACTCCATGGACAGAGAAGCCTGGTGGGTTACAGCCCTTGGAGTCATAAAGAGTCACACAATAACTTATTGTTGTTTGAGTACACACAATAACTTATATAACATGGTACATCAACTGTAACTCACACACACAAAAATTTAGGACACAGGCAAGAAAAATAATTTGACTCAGAGGCCAGATAGCATATTAAAAAGCAGAGACATTACTTTGTCAACAAAGGTCCGTCTAGTCAAAGCTATGGTTTTTCCAGTAGTCATGTATGGATGTGAGAGTTGGACTATAAAGAAAGCTGAGTGCCGAAGAATTGATGCTTTTGAACTGTGGTTCTGGTAAAGACTCTTGAGAGTTTCTTGGACTGCAAGGAGATCAAACCAGTCCACCCTAAAGGAAATCAGTCCTGAATATTCATTGGAAGGATTGATGCTGAAGCTGAAACTCCAATACTTTGGTCACCTGATGTGAAGAGCCAACTTACTGGAAAAGATTCTGATGCTGGGAGAGATTGAGGGCACGAAGCTACAGAGGATGAGACGGTTGGATGGCATCACCAATGTGACGGACATAAGCTTGAGTAGGCTCCAGGAGTTGGTGATAGACAGGGATGCCTAGTGTGCTGCAGTCCATGGGGGTCACAAAGAGTCGGACATGACTGAGCGACTGAATTGAAGAAGCAAGGGGGATGGTCCTGTTTTTAGGTCATTTTCATATACTATGAGACATGCTATAGTAGAAGTTTGCATAGCCTGATGGCTTTCTAATGTAAATTTGCATCAGAAACATCTGGAAGGCTTGTTAAAACACAAGTTGCTGGGCCCCACCCCCAAGAGTATCTGATTCAGTAGACCCACGGTGGGGCCTAGGAATTTGCATTTCTAGTAAGTTCCCTGCTGATGCTGATGTTGCTGGTCTAAGGACCACACTGTGGAAAGCACTATTGTAAAACATAGTGTGAGGCCAGAAGGGAGAGAAACTTCCAGCGTACTGCGGCAGTGAAAGGAAGCCTTCGGAGGGAAAGTGGCACTTGGGTTGGGCGTGGGAGGCTGTTTAGAAGATCTCCAACTCACTCACAGGTTATCCAGGGAAAGACTGAGCACAGGCCGCACACAGACTTAGAGACGCAAGGCAGATTCGGGTGTGTGAGTCCCTCAGCGGGCGTGGACAGTTGGGGGTGGTTGTTCGAGCTTGCCTGGCAAGAGAGGAGGCTGGCAGGGGAGATTGGGCCAGATGCAAAGCCATGATAAAGAGTTTGGACTTCATCCTTTGGGTACCTGGCTCTTAATCAGAAGAGTAATGTAATTCTCTTTGCCTAATTGTGTTCTAATTGTTCATTCATTAAAGATAAAAAGGTATTAATCACTAACTGCTCCAAGAAATGCCAGGGGTATAAAAATCTGACAGTCTCTAAAAGTAATAGCAACAAGTGGTATCCTTCCAGCCCTTTATGATGGTGATAGGGGCCTCACCTGCATGACCTCTGTAGGCATGCAGGTGAGGCTGCTATGGTTCCATTTTACAGATGAAGAGATTGAGGTTTATGGTGCCAAAGGCACACTTCCTCTTTTTTTAAATTTTTTTATTTTTTATTGGGGTATAGCCGATTAACTTGGAGAAGGAAATGGCAACCCACTCCAGTGTTCTTGCCTGGAGAATCCCAGGGATGGGGGAGCCTGGTGGGCTGCTGTCTATAGGGTCACACAGAGTCGGACATGACTGAAGTGACTTAGCAGCAGCAGTAGCAGCAGCAGCAGCAGCTGATTAACAATGTGATAGTTTCAAGTGAACAGCAAAGGGATTAAACCATATGTACACATCCATCCATCCACTCTCCCCCAACTCTCCTCCCATCCAGGCCAAAGGCATACTTCTTGAAAGCAGCTGAGTAGGGATTTAGGTCTAAGTTTAAAGGATCATTTTTGCACTTTAAATCTTGTTTTCCTTGATAACAGGCTTCCCAGGTGGCAGAAGTGGTAAAGAATCTGCCTTTCAATGCAAAAGACGAGGGTTTGATCCCTGGGTTGGGAAGATCCTGTGAGGAAGGAAAATGAAAACCCACTCCACTATTCTTGCCTGGAGAATTCCACGGGCAGAGAAGCCTGGCAGGCTGCAGTCCATGGGGTCACAAAGAGTCAGACATGACTGAGGGACTGAACACGCCTCCCTTGATGCCATCCTTGAGTTCCAGGACTGGCTCTCCATGATCCCTTTAACTCCAAACTTGTCGCATCTAATCTGGAGCATCACCATGCTGCTGGGTAAGCACATCCCAAGCTGAGCTTGTTGGGCTACTCCTTTGCCCCCTGCAGGTGCCTTGACCTCTGCAGAAAGGCACAGGCGAGCAGGGGGTGTAGCTTGTCATCTGAAGCCTCTGCGGTCATCCTAGTGCGGGAATATCCTCCTGAGGGGATGAGCGGGCTCTATCACTGTCAAACCCGGAGGCCTTTTTTCCATCTTGCAAACTCAGGGCTTTTCAGATCTTTAAGGCTGATCAGAGATAGAGAGCTACAATAGCCGACTTAAATCTCAGTAAGCGGGAAGGAGAGGCAGAGAGAGGTACGCGCAGAAAATAAAGTACGCTAGCTCTTTTCGGGAAGATAAAACATAAGTCTTGGAACACACGGCACAATAAAAGCCTGTGGAGAACAGAGAAGATCTTTGTCAGGAATTGTATCTCATTTAGCACCATTGTTTCACTGTGTTCTTTTCAGAATGAAAGTGATTCATCTTGCTTTTGTTTTCGGTCGTCTTTTATTTTTTCCTCTTGCAGAAATTTCCCTCTTCCATTAGGAAGCAAGCACTTTTTCCTCTCTCGTCTCTTCACTGACAGGACTTTCATTCTTCGCGTGTTTAGGCTCAGCTCATGGAGTCCAATCAATGATTTCCCCCCCCCCCCATTTTGTCAAGCAGTGATTCAGAGAATACAGACTGCTGTGCAGTGGCTTTTAAAAAATATTTTAATGATTCCATTCTTTGCAACTCTGTGTGTATGTGTGTGAGTGTGTGTGTGTGTGAGGCTACAAATACTACCATCATTTATTGGCTCAGGAAATATTTGTGAGGACATATTTCTGTTCTTGGGGAGGTGAAGTCATTGTCCCCATCTACAAGGTGGGCACCACCCTAAGTGGGTAACTGAAGAGGAGGTGACACAAAAAGGGGTTAATTATGGCAGAGAAGTTAAAGAGCCAAAAGGCAAGAGAAGAGATGCCCCAAGGGCAGACTTAGAGGCTCCGGTCCCTGTATTTGGACACAAAATGATACGACTCGTAACAGGCGCTTTTGCTTCATTATGAAATTGACAGCAGGCTTTCTGTAAAAACAGAATGAATTAACACTCTGTCTTCCTGAAGCTGCTCTATCTGCTGATGCTATGCACTTTATCCCATTATCTTCTGTTGTCCTCAAGTAGAATCCTTAAGGTGCAAGGATTCAAGGTTCACAACCATTGGGTGATTTTAAAAAAGCTGGACTGTTCCAGAGAGCCTGGTTTCAATTTCTGGTCTTGATGTCAGGGGTGTAGAGAGGCAGGTCTGGGTTCTAGGTTTTGCCAGCAATCAGTGATCATTGCTTCCTATACTTGAACTCTTCTGGGGGTTTCTTCCCCAACCGTGCACCTTCCCAGACTCCCACAGTGAACCTCTGGACATCTGAAAGCTGCCTGGCCTGGACACTGTGATAAACCAGCCTGGAAAACTGTGGGGTCCCGCCCTCATGGTGAATGGTGTTGAGAGGCTGTTCTGGGTGTGGTTCAGAAGGATGGAGCTCTGAGAGGGTCCAAGTCCCAGAGCTGGGGTAGTGTGAGGCCACGCCCCTAGTCAGAGGAGACCTGGAAGTTCGTCTGGCTCTCATGGCTCAAGCCACTCTGGCTTACCACTTCTGAGCTTCTGGTAGAGGACAAGGAGCTCTGCATCTCAGCAGTGGTGTCCTTGGGGCCACCAAGCCTGCCCTGTCTCCTTGGGCTTCCAAGACTTAGCTTGGATTCCTTCTACTCCACTCCTGTTCTCTCCATTCCTTTTCCACCATCGTTGCTGCCTTTCCCTCTCCCAGTGGGTTGCAGTCAGAGCACTCCCAGGCCTGGCTTTGGCCCTGGGGATCTAACTCACTCACTCACTCTCAGAACTTTGAATTATATAGGGACTCAACCCTGAATATTCATTTATGAAGCTCCAATGTTTTGGCCACCTAATGCAGAGAGTTGACTCTTTGGAAAAGAGTCTGCTGCTGGGGAACAATGAAGGCAAAAGGAGAAGGGGGCAGCAGAGGTTGAGATGATTAGATAGCATCACCAACTCAATGGACATGGGGAAGCCTGGCGTGCTGCTGTCCATGGGGTCGCAAAGAGGTAGACATGACTTAGTGACTGGTCAGTTGTATTATAACATGCAATGTAATATAGCATATGGTATCATACAGGCATGCACACATTTATTATTCAAAGCCCCACGTGTGTCTGTATAAACACATACACATGTCATTTATCTTGTTGTTTTTCACCCAGGTTCCATCCCTGGGTTGGGAAGATCCCCTGGAAAAGGAAATGGCAACCCACTTCCTTATTCTTGCCTGGAGAATTCCATGGACAGAGGAGTCTGGTGGGTTACAGTTCATAGGGACACAACTGAGCAACTAATAATCATTAATGTATGCACAAGTTATTTAAAGTTGGGTATCACACCCCTTGGATTTTTAGTTTTTAACTTGGATCTCTTCCTTGAAGTCCAGGCTCTTAAATCCAACTGCTTTCTCAAATTCTCCATTAGGAGGTTTAATAGAAATCTTAGTCTTAACCTGGCCCCAGCAGAACTGTTGCACTTGCCCTCAAACATATTAATCCCCACTGCAAACTTTTTCATTTCTTTAAATGGCACCTCAGTGCCAATCTACCTGGTTGTTCAGGCCCCAAATCTTGGGATTTGAATTTTCTTTCTTTCTTTCCCTCACATTTTCCATGCAATTCATTTTCAGCTCCATCAGCTCTACCCTCCCTGCCTGCCCTCCACCACCAATAGGTCCAGAATCCAGCCATTTCTCAATGTAGCCTTGGCTACAGTCCTGGATTTAAGTGAGCTACTGGCTGGGCTCCCATATCATCATTCCCCAGGCTAACCCTCCAGTGGTCTCCCATTTCCCTGAGCTCAGACGGTAAAGTATCTGCCTACAATATGGGAGACCTGGGTTCGATCCCAGGATTGGGAAGATCCTCTGGAGAAGGAAATGGCAACCCACTCTAGTACTCTTGCCTGGAAAATCCCATGGACAGAGGAGCATGGTAGGCTACAGTCCATGAGGTTGCAAAGAGTTGGACACTACTGAGCGACTTTACTTTCACCATGGCCCCAAAAGCCCTCCAACATCTGGTCCCTCCTCTGTCTCCCAGTTCATCTCCTTCATGACTGACATCAAGCCCATTCCTTTCTTAAAAAAGGCTTTGTGATTTATCTTCCATCTAGAGCAAATCCCCAACCATGACAAGGCTGGCACATTTTCACCTTTCAGAGCTCAACTTCATCATCCCTTCTCGGATACAGCTTCCTTGACACCAATGCTGACCAGCCTCTCCAGCTCCACCCAGTTCTCTATTTAATCTTCTTTGTCCCACTTGGGTGTAGCCGAAGCGATCTTTCCCCACTTATGCTTATGCCCATCAATTCACTTTCCCCTATGTCTTCATCTAAGAGTTCTATAGTTTTAGCTCTTACGTTGAGGTCTTTGATCCAGTTTTGAGTTAATTTTTGTAGATGATGGAAATTCAGGGTCCAACATCATTCTTTTGCTTGTGGATATCCAGTTTTCCTGGGCTTCCCAGGTGGTGCTAGTGATAAAGAACCCGCCTGCTGATCAGGAGACATAAGAGATGTGGGTTTGATCCCTGGGTCAGGAAGATCCCTTGGAGGCGGGCACAGAAACCCACCCCAGTATTCTTGCCTGGAGAATCCCCATGGACCAGAGGAGCCTGGCAGGCTACAGTCCATGGGTTCACAAAGAACTGGACATGACTGAGTGACTGAGCATGCACATCCAATTTTCCCAACATCATATGTTAAAAAAAAATACTGTTTTTCCATTGAATGGTCTTGGCAGTCATGATGAAAATTATTTCACCACCATGAGCGTTCATTTCTGGGCCCTCTTTTCTCTTCCATTGGTCTGTCTGCCTGGCTTTATGCCATGTTAATTCTTTCACCACTAGAAGGTCAATTCCTTGAGGGCAGGTGCCCTGCTTGTTTGCCTGTCACCCAGCCCCTGGTACAGAGGGGCTCAGTGAATTTCCAGTGACGGGTTGACTGGTCTGCTCTTCCTTCCAAAGCCCTAAGGGACTTCCCTACATGGCTTCTGCTCAGGCCTGTAACAGACATGACAACTCCATGGGGCAGCCAATCAGACATGTTCCTCCTCCTTTGACTTTGGGTCAGAGGGAGGCCCTGCCCTCCCCTTGCTCCAAACTGACCTTCATGTCTGCTGAGTCAACTTGACCTTGCCTTGTGCCATTCTGGCTCTGTTTATAGCTGGTGTTTGAGCATCCAGGCTTTTCTCAATCTGTTGCTTCTTTCTTCCAGATGTCACCCCAGGGCAGTTGTGTCTGGCTGCCAACAAACCACATCCCTGGGCACGTGTTCTCCTTGGAGCCACGCCCATCAGACCCTTAGGAACCCCAGAGGGGGTCCAGTCATCTGCCTTCAAGGCCGCCCTGAACAACTTGAACCCTTGCATCTCAGCTGTATTTGAAAACAGAGGAAAGCCAGTCACATCTAAGGACCATTCCTGTTTTCGGCTTTCATTTCCGGCCTCATAAATAAAGCCTCGGTAACGGCAGAGGGGGGATCCAGAGGACGGGAACACAGCATTACCTCATCGCATTACTCCACTGATGCATTTTCAAGGCCAACAAACTCAATTAGCTCGCTGGTAACAGCTGCACCCACAGTGCGGCTTTTGCAGCCGACTTCATCGTTCCGAGAAAGGACATGGGGAACGAACGGCAGTGCAGTTCATCATGCAGAGCTGCCCACAAATTCACCTGGAGTTGCAGCTCAGGGGGCTTCCCTGGTGGCTCAGATGGCAAAGAATTCACTTGCAATGCAGGGTATCCAGGTCTGATCCCTGGTTGGAAAGATCCCCTGGAGAAGCGAATGTCTGCCCCCTCCAGTATTCTTGCTTGGAGAATTCCATGGACAGAGGTAGCTTCCTTTCAACAATCTTGAACTGTTCCTTAGAGTTCAGATTTTTGTTATATAAAGTCACTAAGTTGTGTCCGACTTTCTGTGACCCCATGGACTGTAGCCTGTCAGGCTCCTCCGTCCATGGAATTTTTCAGACAAGAACACTGGAGTGGGTTGCCACTTCCTTCTCCAGGGGATCTTCCCGACCCAGGGATCTAACCCGGGTCTCTCGTATTGGAGGCATGCTCTTTACCATCTGAGCTACCAGGGATGCTCTATATTTAAATCTGGAGACACTCAAAGCTATTTGTGAAGTATATGCAGTTATTTGTTACATCACTCATTCTTGAGCAACTTTTTCCTTTTTTTTTCTATAAATAATCAAGCCTTAGAAGCACTGAAACCGAGAAGGACTAGGAAAGTTACCTGAGGACACTTAGCAAGCAGTCTTATCTCCTTCACTATCCATTTAGCCATCATTCTTCAATATATCAGATAATCAGTCAATGCTTTGGGTAAGTTAGAGAGGGCAGAAAACTCCCACTCAGAATAAGTGGTGTGGAGGATGGTTGGGGTGACTGAGATGTCAGATTAATGTACTATTTCACCCACAGTGTCATGAGAATGAGGAATGTTTTAGTTGAACAGTCCTGAGAATTTTGGCTTGTCCAGTCCTGTTATTTCATAGATGAAAAAGTCCAGAGAAGAGACGTTTATGTCCTGTAGGTCACCTGGCTGATGAGCAGACATGCAGAGTCACTATCAATCGGCCACAGCCTTGTGCTGACCTAAGGGACAGTCCTGCAGGGCCTCTTCAGAAGGCGCTTATCATCCTGAAATGAGGAGGATTTCAAAGCAGCACATCAGGCCTGCGGGTGCTGTCGAGGTGATGTTGCCAGGGTGTTTGCTTTTGTCTGTAAGCTAAACAAGCCCTTCACCATCTTCACACTTTTAATAGTGAGCTCCTTGTGTGCGGTGTTAAGTCTCAGCGTCACTATTGAACATCAAAATGGTCTAATTGGGACTTCCCTGTGGGCCAGTGGTTAAGAATCTGCCTGCCAAGGCAGGGGCACGGGTTCAGTGATCCCTGCCCTGGGAAGATTCTAT
This sequence comes from Tragelaphus eurycerus, assembly GCA_935064755.1. Taxonomy (NCBI): domain Eukaryota; kingdom Metazoa; phylum Chordata; class Mammalia; order Artiodactyla; family Bovidae; genus Tragelaphus; species Tragelaphus eurycerus. The sequence continues at coordinate 1,064,043 of CAKXYN010000222.1, read as the reverse complement.
GTGCCGAGGGGCAGCTGAACCCATGCAACACAGTTACTGAAGCCCGAGTGCCTAGAGCTGGTGGTCCTCAACAAGAGAAGCCACTGCAATGAGAAGGTCGTGCAGCGCAACTAGAGAGTAGCCCCCACTCGCCGCAACAAGAGAAAACCTGTGCACAGCAACGAAGACCCGGAGCAGCCAAAAAAAAAAATTTTTTTTTTAAGTCTGATTGCATGGAAAACATATGATCACCAAAGCAGGGAGGGGTGGGGGTTAGGGAGGAATAAATTAGGAGTTTGGGATTATCAGATGCAAACTATCACATACAGGGTGGATAAACAACAAGGACCTACTGTAGAGCACAGGGAACTATATTCAATATCCCGTAATAAACCATAGTAGAAACGAATATGAAGAAGACACAGGCTTTCCCAGGTGGCTCAGTGGTAAAGAACCCACCTGCCAATGCAGAGACACAGGTTCTGTCCCTCGGTCAGCAAAATCCCCTGGAGAAGGAAATGGCAACCCACTCCAGTTTTCTTGCCTGGAAAATCCCACAGAGGAGCCTGGCAGGCTACAGTCACTGGGATCGCAGAGTCAGACATGACTGAGCACACACACAAGATATATATATATATATATATTACAGTTTTATATAAATATATATATGTATATATCGGAGAAGGCAATGGCACCGTACTCTTGCTTGGAAAATCCCATGGATGGAGGAGCCTGTTAGGCTGCAATCCATGGGGTCGCTAAGAGTCGGACACAACTGAGCGACTTCACTTTCACTTTTCACTTTCATGCATTGGAGAAGGAAATGGCAGCCCATTCCAGTGTTCTTGCCTGGAGAATCCCAGGGACGGGGGAGCCTGGTGGGCTGCCGTCTATGGGGTTGCACAGAGTCGGACACGACTGAAGTGACTTAGCATAGCAAACGTGTATATATATATATATACACACACTGAATCCCTTTGCTCTATATCAGAAACTAACACAACATTGTAAGTCAACTGTACTTCAATAAAATATTGGCCGGGGGGGGGGGGAACTGTCTAGTTGGAGGCACTGAAATTCCATTGCCCGAAGGTTAAATCACTTTTCTCTCAAAGGAACCTCTCTTTCCCATCTGTAGCCCTAAGATCACTTTGCCACTCCTCCTCTATTAGAAGTAAGAAGAGGAAACTCATGCAGAGGCCCCATATCTTGGCTTCCAACAACTGCTTCTCTGTAGAACTCATTTAGAACACACGGGGATTCAGTGCTGTGTTCTAAACGGCTCATCAATCATGCATTTCCTTAAGAAGGATTTTAAAGAGATCCGATTTGCCGGGTAGCATTCTCCTCCTCCCCTCGGGCAGACTAGAGAGTGCTGCTTGTCTTACACATCTTTCATCTATTTACAGCTCCAAGAGGCCACCAGCATGAGGATGCTGATGACCCGTGATTTCCATGGAGAAGTGGCTGCAGTCCACAAAGGTTCTCTCTGGGCCTTTATAACGTAGGTGCGCCATGGAACACACTTTGTCGGAGCTGTGCTCGACGGTTCAGTGGACAAACAAAATGGCAAAAATGGTCATGATGCTTTTGTGGCCGTGGAAGTCTTAAGAGCCTACTTGGATTCACCTGGGTTTAGATGGATGTTGTTTTTTTCTCTCTCTCTCCTTTCCTCTCTGTTTATCTTCTCAAGGAGGCCATGTATGTTGTCGAGGCATATAATAAATTTGGAGAGATATGTAGGCTTACATCTCAGGCCCATCTCTTGCAAGTGAGGGGCCTTACTATGTACGTTACATGACTGCTTTGACTCTCCTAGATGAAGATTAACAAGAGGGTGGAGAGAGAATTGGATATGATACTAGAGTGAGAATTCTGTAATAATAGATCATAGACTTTCTTCAATCTTTATTCAATAAAAATTCTTTGAGGAACTCCTCTGGTAGTCCAATGGTTAAGGATCTGCCTGCCAATGCAAGGGACTCGAGTTCAGTCCTTGGCCTGGGAAGATTCCACATGCCTTGAAGAATTGATGCTTTTGAACTGTGGTGTTGGAGAAGACTCTTGAAAGTCCCTTGGACTGCAAGAAGATCCAACCAGTCCATTCTGAAGGAGATCAGCCCTGGGATTTCTTTGGAAGGAATGATGCTAAAGCTGAAACTCCAGTATTTTGGCCACCTCATGCGAAGAGTTGACTCATTGGAGAAGACTCTGATGCTGGGAGGGATTGGGGGCAGGAGGAGAAGGGGATGACAGAGGATGAGATGGCTGGATGGCATCACTGACTCAATGGATGCGAGTCTGAGTGACCTCCGGGAGCTGGTGATGGACAGGGAGGCCTGGCGTGCTGCAGTTCATGGGGTCGCAAAGAGTCGGACACGACTGAGCGACTGATCTGATCTGATCTGATCTGGGGCAACTAAGCCCGGGTTCCACAACTACTGAGCCTGCGCTCTAGATCTTGAGAGTCGCAGCTACTGAAGCCCATGAGCCTGGAGACCCTGCGCTCCGCAGCAAGAGAAGCCACCGCAGTGACAGAGAAGCCTGTGCACCGCATCTAGAGAGTAACTCCTGCTCCTTGCAGCAAGAGTAATCCCGAGTGCAGCACAGCCAAAAGTAAAAGTAAATACATTTAATAATAATAAGATAAATATATAATAGTGAGTGAAAGTTGCTCAGTTGTGTCCGACTCTTTGTGACCCCATGGAATACTCCAGGCCAGAATACTGGAGTGGGGTAGCCTTCCCCTTCTCCAGGGGATCTTCCCAACCCAGGGATCGAACCCAGGTCTCCTGTATTGCAGGTGGATTCTTTACCAGCTGAGCCACAGGGCAAGCCCAAATATATAATAAATATAATATAAATAATATATTTTAAAATAAAGATAATATATATATAAATAAAATATATATTTAGCATAATATAAGTATAATAAAATAAAATCATAAAGTAAATATAATAATGAAAATACATTAAAAATTTAAAAAAATTCTTTGAGTACCTACTCTGCCAGCCCTACTGCTGTTGCTGCTGCTGCTGCTGCTGCTAAGTCGTCTCAGTCGTGTCCGACACTGCGCGACCCCATAGACAGCAGACCACCAGGCTCCTCCGTCCATGGGATTTTCCAGGCAAGAGTACAGGAGTGGGGTGCCATTGCTTGCTAGAAGGTACCAAATAAAACAGGTAAAACCCTACTCTCCTGGAGCTGATATCCTGATGCCGTCCCTGGGATTCTCCAGGCAAGAACACTGGAGTGGGTTGCCATTTCCTTCTCTAATGCATGAAAGTGAAAAGTGAAAGTGAAGTCGCTCAGTCGTGTCCGACTCTTAGCGACCCCATGAACTGGAGCCTACCAGGATCCTCCGTCCATGGGATTTTCCAGGCAAAAGTACTGGGGTGGGGTGCCATTGCCTTCCCCGCTTGCTAGAAGGTACCAAATAAAACAGGTAAAACCCTGCTCTCCTGGAGCTGATATCCTGATGGAGGAGACAGTGACAAATGAGTAAGTCTGATATACACAGTGTCATGGTGATCACAGTCATGGGGAGAAATACAGCAGGGCAGCGGAGGGGAGCATGGGGTTGGGGGAATAGGTGTTTGTCATTTTAAATGCGCCATCAAGGAAGGCTTCATGGAGAGGGCGGCATTCAAGTAAAGACCTTAAGAGGTGATGGATATTGGAGAAGCATATTCTCTGGCCAGAGCATGGCACACAACACAGTGACAATTTCTAGATAAAGAATAGCTGTGCCCGCTCTGCTGAGTCTGGGATGAAGACAGGAGACGAGCACAGCTCCTTGCACCAATCACAACCCTCCCTACGCCCCCTACTTTCTTCCGATCTGGCTTATTCCCAGCCACACTCAGTATCACAGGAACCAAAGGTCACACAGACCCAGGTTAGGACAAAAGGTGGGCAGATGGGTTTTGCCCAAGAAGGACAAGAAGGCAGGCTGCTGACATCAGGTGTGTTCTTGTCACTGTTGGGACACGTTGGACATATACTCTCTGTCTGAAGAAGAACTTTGTGTCCAATGAGACAATGGTCTTACTTTGTTTATAAGCCCAAGACCTCCCTCTAGGAGATGATCTTGTCTTGGTCCCCACTGCCACTTCTGGGAACTACTGGCTGCAGCCAGAACCAGCTCCCATAGATCACAGCTGTGTGAAGCAGACTCCCATCCAGTGCACAGAGGTGGAACTGTTTCAGGTCACTAACTGCAGGAGTCGTATTTTAGGTAGAAATCTCATGGTGATATGCCACCAGAGGAAGACGCAGGGGAAACAGGAAGAAAAGGGTTCATAGCAGCAAGCCGGAATTGGGTGTGATGAAGAGTAGCTGTGACAAAGCCGTCTGATGCCAAGGAATCCTGCCTGGGCACCAAGCCAATGTTCTCTGGCCAAGCTATCTTTCTGTGACCCACTTCTGCCGCTTTGACCTTGCCCGACAGATCCATCAGATGTCTGTGTTCTCACTTTGATTCAGGTCTCAGTAAGAACCACCTTTGCATTCTGGCCTTGTGGGCCCTTCGCTGTCCACCCATCCCTGCCTGATCAATCACACTCAGACTGGGGCTTTACAATGAAATGCTCACCTTCATGCTCCATCCTTGTGTTACCTGTTGATCTCTTCCATCTGACCTCGATCATCATCTCTCTGGTCTGGTCCTGGGCTTCTCCCTCTGACTCCACCCCCAGCAGGTGCCCAGGAAAATCTGGCATCGAGGAGTCGGCATCTCGGCTAAGCTTTGGGGCTGGGATCCAGCCTGGCAGTCTCTCATCTTTTCCTCTCAGCATCACCCCCCACCCCCCATCACAACAGTACCCTCCTGGATCCCACTGTTTCCCCCCATGTTCGTCCCTGCTCACCTGTTTTCCCGTACATCACGACATCACTTACTGAGCATCTCCACTTCTGCCAGCCCATGGCACATGGCCTGATGCCTTGCTCTGCCTGACCCTGCCAAATCGAAGCATTTCCCAGGTCAGCTGCTACTTCTTCCGATGGATTACTCAGGACTTTATCCACCCTAGAGGGGCTTATCCCTGCAACAAGAGTTATTAACTTGTGAATCCTTTGCACAGGGCGTTGTGCCTAAAACCGTTTTCAGGTAGCAGGAATGCACTGGTTTCATGGAGAGGCATTTTCTATTTGAGAAAGAAAAACTAAATCCCTTTTCTGCACTCCAGTAAATAAAAGGAATCTGCTATCGTAAACAACACTAGGCAAAACTAACTCTTGGGAGAAAAATGAGTACTTTCAAATTGTGGTGAAACAAAGGCACACAGAGGGTGATGTCATGAATATAAGATACTCTTTTGTATTTTTTTTAATATTCAGGGAATAGCGTAACTAGAGAGCCTAAGTAACAGGAAATCTATTAGTACTTTTCTTTAGATGAAAAAATACTTTGGTCCTAAACTCTCTTTCTACATCATCGGGATATTTAAAGAGATGGCTTTAAACAGGCACTAAAAGGTCTACAGAACTCCTCTTTAAATGTCCCCAGGGCTCGTTAAGGAAGGTCTGTTATTGGCTAGGAGGCTTGTGCTGGGACTGCTGCTTCCATGGTGAGGTGGGTGAGCAGGAGGCATCTGAATGATCTGTGAGCAGGCGTTGACAGGGGAACTCAAACATCTTTGTATATGAGCTAGACGATCACACATGTAACGCAAAACACACATGTTCTAGGTAGATTTGTGAAATAGCCTAGATGTTTCAGGATAATCTCATTTCCATTTGTATTTCTTCATAAACTTTCACCCTCTTAGAAATGTTATCTTTCTGGAAATAATAACTGAATGAATCCAACCTACCAATCTAATAGCTTAGCAAGCGGAGACTTTCCAGTAACAATATAATAATACCCTCCATCCTCGGTAGATAGAAATGAGGAAAGGGGCCATGACTGCTCTTTATTTACATGCATATATTTATATGCTTAATGTTTTTATCACATAATTTTTAAATGAAAGGTAATTATACACACATATATGAAATTTCAAGATTTTTAAGACTTTGTATCATGTAGGAATGCTTTCAACTCTATGTAATCTGAAATCAGACTAACAGCAGCCTAAGCCGTTATATTTTTCGTATGACACAAATTGCAAGAAGGTGATTCCAGGGCGTGTTCATTGGCTCAGTGGTGTAAGGGTTCTAGGCTGCTCTCTGTGAATTCACGGGACTTTTCCTCACGGTCACAGGATGGCTGCTGCAGCTGCAGGCACCAGGACCACACACAGAAATCTTAAGTAGGAAGAATGTGTCAAAAGCAAAAATGAATTTTCCTCAGCAGATTCCTTTTCTATGCCCCTTCCTCCTTGTAAATGAGACTGTCTACCTTAGAATTTCCATGTAAGTGAAGTTATACGTAAGAAGAATTACATTGTAAGGCACTGCATCCATCCTGGTTTTGGGCTTTGTTCCTCTCTGCACAGTATGCTTACTTCCTGGTCAGTGTCTGGGGCCAGGCTGTGCTTTCCGAGGCAAGGATTTTGCTGTGTTCCCACTGCCTTCTGTGGCACCATACCTGGAACGCCAGAGATGTTCAATGTTCATATAATGTCTGCTGCTGCTGCTGCTGCTGCTGCGTCGCTTCAGTCGTGTCCGACTCTGTGCGATGCCATAGACGGCAGCCCATCAGGCTCCCCCGTCCCTGGGATTCTCCAGGCAAGAACACTGGAGTGGGTTGCCATTTCCTTCTCCAATGCAGTAAAGTGAAAAGTGAAAGTGAAGTCGCTCAGTCGTGTCCGACTCTTAGCGACCCCATGGACTGGAGCCTACCAGGCTCCTCCGTCCATGGGATTTTCCAGGCAAGAGTACTGGAGTGGGGTGCCATTGCCTTCTCCGCATATAATGTCTGGTATCTGATGAATCTCAGGGTTCCTTCTGCTCTTGAACTGCTCACACCTTTGGGAAACTGAGGAGCTGGGGACTGGAGTACTTTGGGGTTTAGCCACTGCTTACCACTAGTGATGAAGGACAGGAACAGAGCAACAGCAGAATAAGCATATACCTGATTCGCTGGGTTGCTATCAGCATCCTCAACCTGTATCACGGCAGAACCTAAGTGTGCGGGCTTGGTTCTATGTCTATATGTTAGATTTTTTTTCTGCTTTCCACTCCCATGACACTTGATACACTGCTCTGTATAACTCAGTCATATTACAAAAATAGGTAGCTGACTGTACATCCTTTCTCTTTACTTAAGAATTTAGAATCCTCAAGGTCAAAGGACATTGCTTCATTATATTTTTCCCAGCATCTTCTGCACTGCCTGGCAGAATAGTATTTATTTAAATGCTGAAAAAATTGGAATGAAAGAAAAATTTTTTGTACTGACAGTACATCGTTTAAATCTCCTGAGAAGACTGGCCACTTACATGAAAATGACCCACTGTGCCTTCAGGGCAGTAAACAACACTATTAAATTAATTAAGCATATATTTAGTGAGCATCTATCAAGTGCAATAAAGTCATCTAATACATTGCAGGGAGTGATGTGAATGTGAATTGACTGCTTCGAGCTCTGGCATTGACTAATACTCTTAATCATACGAATACAGATCCTTTTTTAAAGTTGAATTTAGGGATTAGTGGGATTTTTTTTTTTTAATTTTTATTTTGTGACTTTATTTTTATTATTATTATTATTTTAATTTTTCTTAACTTTACAATATTGTATTACTTTTACTATACATCGAGATGGATCCGCCACCAGAATACACGTGCTCCCCATCCTGAACCCTCCTCCCTCCCCCCTCCCACACCATCCCTCCAGGTCATCCCAGTGCTCCAGTCCCAGGCATCTGTTATCGGGCATCGTACCTGGACTGACTTGTTTCAGATATGATATTATACATATTTCAATGCTATTCTCCCCAATCGTCCCACCCTCTCCCAGTCCCAGAGTCCAAAAGTCTGTTCTATACATCAGTGTCTCTTTTGCTGTCTCATAAGCAGGGTGATTGTTACCATCTTTCTAAATTCCATATATATGCGTTAGTATACTGTATTTGTGTTTTTCTTTCTGGCTTACTTCACTCTGTATAATAGGCTCCAGTTCCATCCACCTCATTAGAACTGATTCAAATGTATTCTTTTTAATGGCTGAGTAATACTCCATCGTGTATATGTACCACAGCTTACTTATCCATTCATCTGTGGATGGGCATCTAGGTTGCTTCCACGTCCTGGCTATTGTAAACAGTGCTGCTATGAACATTGGGGTACACGTGCCTCTTTCAATTCTGGTTTTCTCAGTGTGTATGCCCAGCAGCGGGATTGCTGGATCATAAGGCAGTTCTATTCCCAGTTTTTTGAGGAATCTCCATACTGTTCTCCATAGTGGCTGTACTAGTTTGCATTCCCACCAACAGTGTAAGAGGGTACCCTTCTCTCCGCACCCTCTCCAGCATTTATTGCTTGTGGATTTTTGGATCGCAGCCATTCTGACTGGCGTGTAATGGTATCTCATAGTGGTTTTGATTTGCATTTCTCTGATAATGAGCGATGTTGAGCATCTTTTCATGTGTTTGTTAGCCATCTGTATGTCTTCTTTGGAGAAATGTCTATTAAGTTCTTTGGCCCATTTTTTGATTGGGTCGTTTATTTTTCTGGAATTGAGCTGTAGAAGTTGCTTGTATATTTTTGAGATTAGTTGTTTGTCTGTTGCTTCATTTGCTATTATTTTCTCCCATTCTGAAGGCTGTCTTTTCAGCTTGCCTATAGTTTCCTTTGTTGTGCAGAAGCTTTTTAAGTTTGATTAGGTCCCATTTGTTCATTTTTGATTTTATTTCCGATATTCTGGGAGGTGGGTCATAGAGGATCCTGCTGTGATGTAAGTCAGAGAGTGTTTTGCCTATGTTATCCTCTAGGAGTTTTATGGTTTCTGGTCTTATATTTAGCTCTTTAATCCATTTTGAGTTTATTTTTGTGTATGGTGTTAGACAGTGTTCTAGTTTCATTCTTTTACAAGTGTTCAACCAGTTTTCCCAGCACCACTTGTTAAAAAGATTGTCTTTACTCCATTGTATATTCTTGCCGCCTTTGTCAAAGATTAGGTGACCATATGTGCGTGGATTTATCTCTGGACTTTCTATTTTGTTCCATTGATCTATGTTTCTGTCTTTGTGCCAGTACCATACTGTCTTGATGACTGTAGCTTTATAGTAGAGCCTGAAGTCAGGCAGGTTGATTCCTCCAGTTACGGATTAGTGGGATGTTAAGGGGATGTCTAGCAAATAGTGATCTGCCTGTAATTTGGCATACCCAAGTAGGGATAGATGACCATGTGGATATACAAGAGAAGTGAATGCAAATTTCTGTAAGTTCCAAGATTATCAAGAGGAAGGGGTGACTCTTTAGCTATGTTCTCTGTGTGTGCATGTGTGTTAAGCCCATTCAGTCGCTCTGTGTGACCCCATAGACAGCAGCCCACCAGGCTCCTCTGTCCATGGGATTCTCCAGGCAAGAATACTGGAGTGAGTTGCCATGCTCTCATCCTGGGGATCTTTCTGACCCAGGGATCAAACTCATGTCTCTAGCACTGGCGGGTGTGCTCTTTATAACTAGCGTCACCTGGAGAGCCCTAGCTTCATTCTATGGGGTCTAAACTCAGCCCAGTTTGTTCAACCATTCGTAGAGACTTTGATGATCATCACTGACTTGAAATATCAAGAGACTGCACAAGTGTTAAAGGGGTAGCAGGAAGTCTACTGCTGCTGCTGCTAAGTTGCTTCAGTCGTGTCTGACTCTGTGCAACCCCATAGATGGCAGCCCACCAGGCTCCTCTGTCCCTGGGATTCTCCAGGCAAGAATACTGGAGTGGGTTGCCATTGCCTTCTCTGCATGGAGTCTAAGGATGCTCTAATTCTGAACAACACCCTAGGTACTCATCATGTTGAGTTTCAGAACATGGCCTCTGTAGAGCAAAATAAAGCTAAATGACTAATGTTAGTCTGGGATGAAGGCTGGACCTCAATACAGAGCTCTGCTAAGCTCTACTGGACCACAGGAAAAGGCATGTATTCTAAACTTCTTACATCCAGACACCTTTAAATCAGAGTCCATCTACACCAGCCAGTCTCAATGGAAAATCAATCAGAGGATAATCATTTTCTAGCACTTTCCCTCCCCTTCCCACTCTTGGGTGCCATATAGGAGAATAACAGGGTGCAGAAGACCACCTTGCTCTCAACTGAATCATCTTATAGGGAAGAGGGAGAAGAGATGGAAGCCTTTCTTTCCAGGCTTCAGGTTTCTGGAGAGCATTGATAAAGGAGAGAGGCAGAGAGAGACAGTCACAGCCACGTGAGAGAATTTTTAATGATCATCAGAAAGTGTGGCTGATCAATGTCCTGGAAGGTAATTTATCTGGAATCTCTCCTCCACTCCTGGATGGTGCGGGAATGGGGAAGGTGACAAGCTGTCCCCACCTGCTGGATTCACGAGCTACAGCCATGAGATGGAATATAGGAGGGGCTCCCTGGTGGCTAAGCCAGTAAAGAATCTGCCTGCAATGCAGGAGACCTGGGTTCAATCCTTGGGTAGGGAAGATTCCCTGGAGAAGAGAATGGCAACCCACTCTGGTATCCTCATCTGGGAAATCCCATGGACAGAGGAGCCTCGTGGGCTACAGTTCATGGGGTAGCAAAGAGTCAGACATGACTGAGTGACTAACACTTTTTCACTTTCAGAGGTGAACTTGTCCACTTAAGCTCCCCAGAGAGTTGCATGAGTATCAAACAGGGACCTCAGCCTAGACGTGGGGATTATCATTCTGAGGTTGCAGTAGTATCAGACCTTCTCTATTCTGCAATGGCCAGATCACTCCAGACCTGAATGCTGTATTTTATGATTTTATTTATTTATTTTTGGCAATGCTGGGTCTTCGTTGCTGCCTGCTGACTTTTCTATAGTTGTGGTGCATAGGCTTCCTTTGTTTCAGAGCACGGGCCCCAGGGCACCCAGACTTCAGTAGTTGTAGGGTGTGGACTCAATAGTTGTGGCTCCCAGGCTCTAGAGCACAGGCTCAATAGTTGTGGTGCACGGGCTTATTTGCCCTGCCATGTGTGATCTTCTCGGACCAGGGATCAAACGCGAGTCTCCTGCATGGGCAGGTGGATTTTTCACTGCTGGATCACCGGGGAAGCCCTGAATGCTATGTTTTAAAAGGAACACGGCAGCCTACAGACTGTTTGTTGTTGTTGTTGAGTCCCTAAGTCATGTCCGACCCTTTGTGAACCCTTGGACTGCAGCACGCCAGGCCTCCCTGTCCTTCACTATCTGCCAGAATTTGCTCAAACTCAAGTGCATTGAGTCAGTAATGCCGCCCAACCATCTCATCCTCTGTCACCCGCTTCTCCTCCTGCCCTCAATCTTCCCCAGCGTCAGGGTCTTTTCCAATGAGTCCACTCTTTGCATCAGGTGACCGAAGTATTGGCGCTTCAGCTTTAGCATCAGTCCCTCCAATGAATATTCAGGGTTGATTTCCTTTAGGATTATTGTTTAGAGGAAGTTAATAAATGCCTTAGGAAATTGAATTACAAAGTGCCTATTTTTCTAAATTGCTAATATTCTAGGATTTCAAGGTGCATCTAATCTCAGGCAACTCGAGGTTGTTGAATTCCCATCACGTGCGCTGTGGCGGATGCTGCATACGCGTTATCTGACTTGATCGTCGAGGCCTTTGTCCCTCTTTTACAGATAAGGGCAGCAGGGCTCCAGGAGGTGGAATGATTTTCCTGCAGTCCCACAGCTGGTGAGCAGCAAATTGGGATTTGCACCTTCGTTCCACTCGGCTCAGAGTACTCGCTGTTCTACTACAGAGAGCATTTAACATTCTGAGACGCGGAGATTCTGTGCTTCGGTGAACCTGTGACAGGCTGATTCGAAAGTTGCCCTGTTTGAAGACTCCACAGAAGGCTAGGGAAGAGTGGGTGAGGCTGGGGAGGGCGGGAGCGAGTGAGAGGGGGTAGGAAGAACAGAGAAATCACCCCAGTGATCATTCATTCTGTTTCCTCCCCAAACAAAACATTCCTGTTTATTTCTCTGCGTTTCTCCCAGGCAGGCATGTGACCTGAGAACAATTCCCTTATGAGGCAGGGTTTTTCTCATTTCCTGGCTCCTAATCTAATAGAAATGTCTAAACTAGTTGGCTGGCTCTGCCAGAGAGAGAGGGGAAAAAAAATTCTAGGATCAATCACTCTATTTGAAACTGTATCTGCAGAAAAGATGTGGAAGGGGCCAGGCAGGAGGGTGGGGGCAAAGCTTTACTCCTGGGCTTCTCCTAGCAACTGCTGGCCTGTCTCTGGGTCTCTTGTTCCCTGATAAAGGTGTTGGCAGGGTTTCCCGGAGCAGAGCTCTGGCAGGGCGCTGTGCCCCAGCCAGTCTTACAGAAAATTCTCCTTTTTTTCTTTACAACTGGGTCAAGTACCTGCTTCACCTGTCGTCAACCAGAGGATCACCCCTTGACCAGTTTCCAGGCTGCAGTCTCTGAAAGCCTCCTTATTAAAGGCTTCAAAAAATAATGCTATCCTAATGGAGAGCTGACAAGAATTTTTTTTTTTTTTAAGTTTCAGTTATCCCCATGGGACAACCAATGCAAATATTCCCCCACATGGAATTAGGACAGAGTCCTTGAAACATCCTTGCAAAACAATCTGTTTATTAATACATTTGTAACTGAAGGGACTGCTGTAATTGTTGTTTAGCTGACTCTTTGCAACCCCATGCACTGCAGCCTGCCAGGCTCCTCCGTCCATGAGATTTCCCAGGAAAGAATTCTAGAGTGCGTTGCCATTTCCTTCTCCCGGTGATCTCCCTGACCCAGGGATCGAACATGCGTCTCCTTTGTCTCCTGCATTGGCAGGTGGATTCTTTATCCTGAGCCCCCAGGGAAGCCCTGGGAGACAGCCTTACTCACCCTGGTCCTAATGACAATTGACAGATACTTGGGCACCTAACAAACGTGCTGGATCCTAGGAGGCAGATATGCCCAACAAAGAATCTGCGCTGGTCTTAAATGTTGAAGATTATCACATGAAATTATTAACCAAACTCTAATCAGAAGGCAATGGCACCCCACTCCAGAACTCTTGCCTGGAAAACCCCACAGACGGAGGAGCCTGGTGGGCTGCAGTCCATGGGGTCGCTAAGAGTCGGATATGACTGAGCAACTTCACTTTCTCTTTTCACTTTCATACATTGGAGAAGGAAATGGCAACCCACTCCAGTGTTCTTGCCTGGAGAATCCCAGGGAAAGGGAAGCCTCGTGGGCTGCCATCTGTGGGGTCACACAGAGTCGGACACGACTGAAGTGACTTCGCATAGCATAGCAATCAGATTTCACTCCTTTCACACTAATGTCCTTTTACTGTTCTAGGGTCCTATTCAAGATTGCTTTTGTTTTGTTAATTTATTTTCTCCCCCCAGGCTTTATTGAGGTATAATTGCTTATGTAAGATGATAACATTAGGGGAATCTGGGTGAAGGGTGTATAGAAATTTTCCCTGACAGCTGGGATTAGGGTGGGGATGGGAGGCTCGACTGTAAAGGGGCAGAAGGAAGCTTTCAGAAATGATAGGAATGTTACATTTTTAACTTTTGTGGTGGTGATAACATAGATGTATCAATTTGTCGAAGCATCAAACAGTATACTTAATGTATGTTTAATTATATGTTAATTATGCCTCTAGAAGAGCTCCCCGGGTGGCACCATGGTAAAGAATCTGCCTGCTAATGCAGAAGACTTGAGATTTGGATCTGATCACTGGGTAGGAAGATCCCCTGGAGGAGAGCATGGCAAGCCACTCTAATATTCTTGCCTGGGAGACCCCATGGACACAGGAGCCTGGTGAGCAGGCTACAGTCCATGGGGTCACAGTGTGTTGGACACAACTGTGTGACTACACAGGTTCACACACATTTCAAAGAAGTGTATATTTAAATTTTTTAAATCAAACTATAAAATCATGTCATTCTCCTACACAAAATCCACTAATGGCTTTCCATTACAGGTTAAATAAAGTCCAAGCTCCTAACTTGGAAAAAGTTGCAGTAGATAAATAAAAATGGCTCAAACAAAAGGTTGGCTAAGGTCTTTAGGATACAAAGAGCTCTTATTACCTGATTAAAAAATGGGCTTAGCTCATGAATAGGCTCTTAAAAAAAATGAATCAGAGATCAGATCAGATCAGTTGCTCAATCGTGTCCGACTCTTTGCGACCCCATGAACTGCAGCACGCCAGGCCTCCCTGTCCGTCACCAACTCCCGGAGGTCACTCAGACTCACATCCATCGAGTCAGTGATGCCATCCAACCATCTCATCCTCTGTCGTCCCCTTCTCCTCCTGCCCTCAATCCCTCCCAGCGTCAGAGCCTTCTCCAATGAGTCAACTCTTTGCATGAGGTGGCCAAAATACTGGAGTTTCAGCTTTAGCATCATTCCTTCCAAAGAAATCCCAGGGCTGATCTCCTTCAGAATGGACTGGTTGCATCTCCTTGCAGTCCAAGGGACTCTCAAGAGTCTTCTCCAACACCACAGTTCAAAAGCATCAATTCTTTGGCGCTCAGCCTTCTTCACAGTCCAACTCTCACATCCATACATGACCACAGGAAAGACCATAGCCTTGACTAGACGAATCTTTGTTGGCAAAGTGATGTCTCTGCTTTTGAATATGCTATCTAGGTTGATCATAACTTTCCTTCCAAGGAGTAAGCGTCTTTTAATTTCATGGCTGCAGTCACCATCTGCAGTGATTTTGGAACCCAGAAAAAGAAAATCAGACACTATTTCCACTGTTTCCCCATCTATTTCCCATGTAGTGATGGGACCAGATGCCATGATCTTCGTTTTCTGAATGTTGAGCTTTAAGCCAACCTTTTCACTCTCCACTTTCACTTCCATCAAGAGGCTTTTTAGTTCCTCTTCACTTTCTGCCATAAGGGTGGTGTCATCTGCATATCTGAGGTGATTGATATTTCTCCCAGCAATCTTGATTCCAACTTGTGTTTCTTCCAGTCCAGCATTTCTCATGATGTACTCTGCATATAAGTTAAATAAACATGGTGAAAATATACAGCCTTGACGTACTCCTTTTCCTATTTGGAATCAGTCTGTTGTTCCATGACCAGTTCTAACTGTTGCTTCCTGACCTGCATACAAATTTCTCAAGAGGCAGATCAGGTGGTCTGGTATTCCCATCTCTTTCAGAACTTTCCACAGTTTATTGTGATCTACACAGTCAAAGGCTTTGGCATAGTCAATAAATCAGAAATAGATGTTTTTCTGGAACTCTCTTGCTTTTTCCATGATCCAGCGGATGTTGGCAATTTGATCTCTGGTTCCTCTGCCTTTTCTAAAACCAGCTTGAACATCAGGAAGTTCACGGTTCACATATTGCTGAAGCCTGGCTTGGAGAATTTTGAGCATTACTTTACTAGCGTGTGAGATGAGTGCAATTGTGTGGTAGTTTGAGCACTCTTTGGCATTGCCTTTCTTTGGGATTGGGATGAAAACTGACCTTTTCCAATCTTGTGGCCACTGCTGAGTTTTCCAGATTTGCTGGCATATTGAGTGTAGCACTTTCACAGCATCATCTTTCAGGATTTGGAGTAGCTCCACTGGAATTCCATCACCTCCACTAGCTTTGTTCGTAGTGATGCTTTCTAAGGCCCACTTGACTTCACATTCCAGGATGTCTGGCTCTAGGTCAGTGATCACACCATCATGATTATCTGGGTCGTGAAGCTCTTTTTTGTACAGTTCTTCTGTGTATTCTTGCCACCTCTTCTTAATATCTTCTGTTTCTGTTAGGTCCACAATGGCACTCAAAAAGAAGTTTAGCTCTATTAATAATAAACTATAATTTGATGAGACAAAAAGATTATCACATGAAACGGTTTGTCTGAGGCTTGAAACAAACAGTAAGGTTTCCTTGACATCATTCATTTTAGGAGCTTGCTAAGTCTCTTTCTATTAGGGTCTTCTTTTTCTTGCTTCCTAGTCAGTATCGCCAGTGAGGTGAGGTGTTGAAGGAACCTTATGTTTAAATGGATATTACCATGTTGCTCAGACTTTTTGCAGAGGTGACAAAGGCCAAGAACAGCATGAATCTTGCCAAGTATGCGACAACGTAATTAAGATGCATGGTCTCACACCACGCTCAGGGCATGCTAAGAGACGGTGAAGCTGCTTCATGCAACAGGGGTCCCACAACACAGGCTACCTACACAGGAGTCAGTTAAGGAAGATAGGGAAGGTTTCTTTACAGCGTTATCAGTGAGTCCTGCCTCCTCTCCCCATAGGGGCCTCAGATCAGAGGAGAAGGGCTGGGAGAGAACCACTTGAGGTCATTCCTTGTGGTTCTGGAGTTGGGATGTTCGGAACTAGGGGCTTGACCCATTGTGCCTGAGGGTCTGTGGGGTGGCGCTTGAACTCTCACTTCCTGGCCCCAAGACAAATACAGGATTGTACCGGGATGGCCAGAGTAGGAAAAGCAAAGACTAGGGCGGTCTCTGTGTGCCAGACATACCCCTGCTAATGGAACTCTTCCCATGGAGGACAAGATGATCACAACAGAGGGTGGACTTCAGAGTCAGAGCTGGGGTGAGAGCTGTAATCAGGGGAAGGAAGAATTGGGCACTTGGGAGAAATGCAAACTAGAGGGATCCCTGGTGATATGGAAAGTGTCTCTAGAGAACTTTCAAAAGTCCCCTGGGGGCTGCCCTGGTGGTCCAATAGTTAAGAATTCACTTTGCAATGCAGGGGACATGGGTTCCTGGACAGGATCCCTGGTCCAGGAAGATTCCACGTGCCGGGGAGTAACTAAGCCTGCGCGCCACAAATGCTGAAGCCAACTCGCTCTAGAGCCCATGCTCCACAACAAGAGACGCCATCACAGTGAGAAGCCCGTGCAGGGTAACTAGAGAGGAGCCCCCCTGGCCGCAACTAGAGAAAACGTGCATGCAGCCGTGAAGACCCAGTGCAGCCGCAAAAAAGTCCCCCAAGGAAAAATGAATTGCCACGCCCAGAATATTCAATGACAATCACAATGGTATCAGTCAAGTAAGAATATTCCTGTCCCTTGACTCCTTCCTCATTCTTTCCAGCCAAGGATCCAAAGTACTTCCAGAAACTGATGGAGTGGAAATGAAGTGGGGAGATAAATGCCCAGTACTTCCCTGCCCAACTGCTCAGAGAAGGGCTGATATGGGGGAAGGAAAAAAAAAATCAAGTGAATGATAGTTTAGGGTTTGGATATGACTATCAGATCAGATCAGTCGCTCAGTCGTGTCCGACTCTTTGCGACCCCATGAATCGCAGCACGCCAGGCCTCCTTGTCCATCACCAACTCCCGGAGGTCACTCAGACTCATATCCGTCGAGTCAGTGAAGCCATCCAGCCATCTCATCCTCTGTCGTCCCCTTCTCCTCCTGCCCCCAATCCCTCCCAGCATCAGAGTCTTCTCCAATGAGTCAACTCTTCGCATGAGGTGGCCAAAGTACTGGAGTTTCAGCTTTAGCATCATTCCTTCCAAAGAAATCCCAGGGCTGATCTCCTTCAGAATGGACTGGTTGCATCTCCTTGCAGTCCAAGGGACTCTCAAGAGTCTTCTCCAACACCACAGTTCAAAGCATCAAGATTTTTTGAAATCCCTAGAAAATGACACTGTTTATTAGTACATCTTCTTTTTTTTAGCCTGAAATGACTGAGGGATGCTTCATTATCCTGTGTGTGTGTGTGCTCAGTCACTTCAGTTGTGTTCAACTCTTTGTGACCCTGTGGATGGTAGCCTGCCAGGCTTCTCTGTCCATGGGACTTTCTAGGCAAGAATACTGGAGTGAGTTGCCATGCCCTCCTCCCGGGGATCTTCCTGACCCAGGGATCCAACCCAAATCACTCGTGTCTGTCTCCTGCATCTCCTGCATTGCAGGCAGACTATTTACCGCTGAGCCACTGGGAAAGCCGTTTACTATCCTAGACTGACCTGAAAAGTTGAAGAACCTAATTGAAATTTCATGTAGCAAAAATGGAGACAGAGGATAAGACAGAGGGTCTCAATCTGAAGTTAAATGGTCAATAGAATATGTTGGTTTCTGTCTACACCCAAGCCTATTTCAGTTATTAAACCTATTGTATAGAGTTCTCCTAAAAGACTGGCAATGTTAGAACAACAAAAAAATAAGTGCATCATTCATCAAGAAGCTATATTAATCATCTAATCAGGACATGAGACAGGCAGTTTTTATATACGAGAAAAACTGTTAGTACAAGCTCACGTCTCTCTTTCTCTCTCTCGCTTCCTGAGTCATTGCAGAGATGAAATATTCAAAACAACAGGCCACCTTAGTCAGAATTTCACAATGTTCCTATTGTACTCATATAATGCCAAGTACCACTGGAAATGTTCCATTCAGCGTGCTGCATTCAATAAATTGTCATTGATTTCTCTAAGAAATATAATAAGGTTTTATGTGGAGCAGAGCTTATTAAGGCATGGGTGTGAGCAATAATGTACCACAGCCATATTTTTTCTCCTGGTAGTCTAGAATTTCTAGAGACATTCAGTCTTTCTATTTAACACAAAATGCAGAATTCACTCCGTTGGTTGAAAGAAGCCACTTTTTCATCTCAAGAGATTTTTTGATTCTTGACTCTCATTATATTAATATAAATGGCAGAGTTACTCCTATCGCTCATCTACCAAACCCTATCCCGCAATAGATGAGATTTGTCTTACTTTTTATTCTCTTGCATACAGAGCTGGCCACTGACTACCTATAATATGTCCGCCTGACATGTGTCTCTCCTCTCTGGTCAGTCATTACCCTCTCTTTCCTTTCCTATGCATCGTGACTTTTTTTTTGGCTAGGTTGCTTGGCACGTGGGATCTTAGTTCCTCAATCAAGGACTCTTCCTGTGCCCCCCTGCACTGGAAGGGGCAGAGTCTTAACCACTGGACCCCCAGGGAAGTCCCTATATGTAGTGACTTTAAAAGATGCTTTCAAATCTATTGACACTCCATCCATCAAGCCCAATTCCCCTCCTCTTGAATACGAGCTGGTCTTAGTGATTGCTTCCTCATGAATAGAAGACAGACGATGCGATGCTGTGTGACAT
This sequence comes from Tragelaphus eurycerus, assembly GCA_935064755.1. Taxonomy (NCBI): domain Eukaryota; kingdom Metazoa; phylum Chordata; class Mammalia; order Artiodactyla; family Bovidae; genus Tragelaphus; species Tragelaphus eurycerus. The sequence goes on along the minus strand of CAKXYN010000222.1, from coordinate 1,044,937 downwards.
CCAGGGCTACATCATAGGAGGCAAGGCACCATCAGCCTGGACTCTGTCTTGGGACACTTGCTCTTGGAATCCAACTATATACTGGATGCCAGGCCACACGGAAAAAACCTCACATGGCTGTTGGGGGTCAACAGAATGACTGGGGCCCCAGGTTATAACCAGCCTTGATCACCAGGTGTGGGAATGAGGAAGACTTGAACATGACTCCAGTCCCAGCCATGGTCTGACTGCAAGCACGTGAGAGGCTGTGAATGAGAACCACCCGACTAAACACAACAGCCTGGGGGACAGTGTCTGTGGGGGACAGGTGGGGCTACTCTGTTATGTCGCCCAGCGTAGTGTGGTTTGTGACACAGCTGTCGATAATCAGAACACCATCCAGAGGTACTCCTGGGAAATCTTTAAAAATGTACTCTTGGAAACACTGTCTCCAATCTGGGAGTATGCGCTATGATTTAGAATCCAAATTATGGGAGTAACTTTCATGCATACAGTGATTCTTTTTTTTTTTTTTAGGAAGAACCATTTCCCTACTATTGAACACTTGGCTATGAAACTATTCCAAAGCTATATCATGAAATATGAGGAAACCAGTAAAATCCCTAGGAAGCCTGGCAAAAATAAAAAGAGTTAAGACACCGATCACCAATATCAAGAAGATATTACTAATATACTAGGTATATCACTACGGGTTCTGTGGCTATTAAGAAGTTATAAGGGAATAGTATGAATGATTTTAAACTCATCAATTAAACACTTTAGAAGAAATAGACCAGTTCTTCAAAAGTTGCATACTACCAAAACTCAACCAAAATGAAGCCGATAATCTCAGTGGTACTCTATTAAAGAAACTGAATTTTTAATTAAAAAGCTCCCCCAAATTAAACCACAATGAGCTATCACTACACATCTATCAAAATAACCAAAACAAAAAAGAGTGATGATGCTAAATGCTAGTGAGAAAATGGAGAAACTGGATCAGTCTTTCATTGTTGGTGAGAGTGTACGATGGTACAACCACTCTGGAAAAGAGTTTGGTAGTTTCTTATAAAATTAAGAAACACGTATTACATGACCCTTGGCATTTATCTCAGAGAAATGAAAACTTATATCCACTAAAAAAAATCTTGTATATCCCAGCTTTTTTAGTAATAGCCCCAAACTGGAGATAGTCTGGCAGGTAAATGTTTAAATCAATTGTGGTACATATATACTGCAAGATACGACTCAGCAATATAAAGGAACAAAAGATGGTTTTTCTCTTATTCATCATACAGCTGAATTTTTTTGTACCTTTTTACCAACCTATTCCTATTTCTCCCACCCCTCAGCTCCTGGCAATCACATTTCTACTCTCTATATCTGTGAGTTTGACTTAAAAAAAAATTATTCCACACATACGTGATGCTATGCAGTATTTGTCTTTTTTCATCTGGCATATTCCAATGAACTTAATGCCCTCAAGTTCCATCCATGTTGTTGCAAATATCAGGATTTCCTTCTCTTTCATGGCTGAATAGTACTGCATTGTGTGTGTGTGTGTGTGTGTGTGTGTGTGTGTGTGTGTGTGAGAGAGAGAGAGAGAGAGAGAGATGGACATTAATCCATTGATGGACACTTAGGTTATTACCATATGTTGGCTGTAGTGACTAATGCTGAAATGAACGTGAGGATGCAGATCTAGACCTCTCTTCAAAACACTGATTTCATGTCCTTTAGATATACAGCCAGCAGTGCAATGACTGGATCATATGGTAATTCTATTTTTAATTTCTTGAGGAACCTCCATACATCCACACCATTTTCCGTAGGAACAAATTATTGATGCATGCAAAAACTTAGACGAATCTCCAAGAGTTATGCTGAGTGAAACAAAACTATCCCCCAAATGTTAACTACTTCATGATTCTATTTACAGAATATTTTTGAAAAGACGCTATTTTAGAAATGAAAAGCAGATGAGTGAATGCCATGTTAGGGACTGGGGTCGGGTGGGGATGGAGATTGGTGTGTTTATTGAAGGGCAACATGGGGAGTCCTTATACTAATGGAACTGCTCAGTATCTTGATGGAAAGGGATACAGGAATCTGCATATCTGATAAAACTGTATAAAGTTAAATGCACACAGCGACTTCCCTGGTGGTACAGTGGTTGAAAATCCGCCTTACAATGGGTTTCATCTCTGGTCGGGGAACTAAGATCTCACATACCTCAGGGCAGCTAAAGCCTGCCCACCACAACTAAGACTCAACACAATCAAAAATAAGTAATAAATAAATGTTTAAAAAATTAAATGCATACATATACACATAGACACAGATGAGTTATAAGTAAAACTGGAGACATCTGAGTAAGATCAGTGAATTGTGTCAACATTCAGGTATAATCAGATCAGATCAGTCGCTCAGTCGTGTCCGACTCTTTGCGACCCCATGAACTGCAGCACGCCAGGGATATTCTACCTATATTTTTGCAAGGTGTTACCACTGGGGAAAACTGGGTGAAGAACACTGTTTCTTACAACTATATGTGAATCCATATTTATCTCAATAAAACTTTTAATTAAAATTATGTTATGAATAGGCTGTGATAGTATGCAATAAACTGTTTATAATATAACCACAGGCTATTTTAAAAGTTAGAATATTCATAAAGTTTATATGCTGGATGATTCTATCAAGTAGATTCCAAGCAGGCAGAATTAAAAAAAAAAAAACAACTGTATAAAATTTAAAATTAAGGGAGAAGTGGGAGCGCCAAAGAAAACTAAAAAATACTACCATAAAGTTGTATTTTCTAGGGACTTCCCTGGTGGTCCAGTGGTTAAGATGCAGAGTCGTGTGTCCCCTGCCTCTGCCTGCCAATGCAGGGGATGCAGGTTCACTTCCTGGTCCGGGAAGAGACCATATGTGGCAACTAAGCCCGTGCACCAGAACTACTGAGCCTGCATGCCTAGGGCCCATAGTGCATGAGAAGAGAAGCCAGTGAGAAGCCCACATGCCACAACTAGAGAGCAGCCCCTGCTTGCCCCGGCTAGAGAAAACCAGTGCACAGCAAAGAAGACCCAGTGCAGCCAAACATAAAGAAATAAATTTTGTTTTCTAAACTTTCGATAATGAGCACATGGTACTTCTCTAATAAAAGAAAGAAAAGCTACTAAGATGACGTTTTACTCACTTTTAACTTTGAGATCTAGGTTCTTCACTGAGGAAACACCATCTGAACGGGTACATTCATATTTCAACCGAAGAAGCAGAAGTCTCTAAATGCTGAATTTTAATAAAAGACAATCTTGGGCATCAGTCTGTGAGTTGAAGAGGGATGCGAATGGAGGTGATGAGGCATCAGACCCCTCCTTTCTGGGTCCCTGGGACTTGCGGCACGCTGGGATCCCTCACTTAGCTCTTGCCTACGGCTGCTTACATGCCTCCGTGGCGGATTTGTCTCCTATTCCACTACCAATGTAATTCTGGCCTGGCTTGAAATTATTCAACTGTGAAGACACAGAATTTCAAATCATTCTGCCTGTTCCAGTGGACATGAATTCCTCCATAGCGCAGAGATTTCTCTGGGGAAATTTTGAAAGCAAGTAGAGATGCTGAAGGAGTTTGGAGAAGATTGTTTTCTGCAGGCAAAGTTCTAAGTGCAATTAAGTTGTAATCCAAATTTAGAGAAGCTAGAAAATTTTGTATGTGTGGAGGGGTGGGAAGTATGGTCCCCCATTAACACAAAGACTAGCGTATCATTTCTGAATGGTGGGAACTATCCCCAAGCTATAAAATCATTAGAGGCCGAAGACAGTCAGGAGATGAGCCATCATGTTGAACAACAGCAGGTGACCCCATTCACCTTTAGTCCAAGGACACAGTGGCCCCAGGAGTTGTGCAGTGTACAACCTGCGTGACTGTATTTATTGACCCTGCTAAAGCTGTGGATTACCACCACTGTCCTTCCCCACTCCCCACCCCCCACACTCCCTTAAACAGATACTTTTCAGAATGAACTGGGGTTTTTTTGTTGTTGTGGTTGTTAGTAAAAACATTTCTTTCAGGCAGTGTTACAGAGAGGAAAGAATACTGGTCTAAAATCAAGAACTTGGGCTCTGTAGTTAGCTATGTGGCTTTTGACACATTCCTTCCCCTCTCTGGGCATCAGTTTTCTCCTTTCTAAAAGAGGATTTTATCTAAGTGCCCCTTTTAGAAAGAAGTGAAACCCAGAGAGGGGAAGGAACGTGTCAAAAGCCACACAGCTAACTACAGAACCCAAGTTCTTGATTTTAGACCAATATTCTTTCCTCTCTGTAATACTGTCTGAATGAAATGTTTTTACTAAAAAAAAAAAAACAAACAACAAAAAAGTTCATTCTGAAAAGTATTTGTTTCAAATCCACATGGCTGTAACCTAAATACCAGGGCTATTTTGATAATGTTGAAACAGGAGTGAATTGAGTCTGCAGACTATAAGAGAGTTTTCTCACATGAAATGGGGATACTAATAGTGCCTTTTAGGGTTGTTTAAGGGATAAATGGAAGGCAATGGCACCCCACTCCAGTACTTTGGCCTGGAAAATCCCATGGACGGAGGAGCCTGGTAGGCTGCAGTCCATGGGGTCGCTAGAGTCGGACACGACTGAGCGACTTCACTTTCACTTTTCACTTTCATGCATTGGAGAAGAAAATGGCAACCCACTCCAGTGTTTTGCCCCAGGGATGGAGGAGCCTGGTGGGCTGCTGTCTATGGGGTGGCATAGAGTCGGACACGACTGAAGCGACGCAGCAGCAGCAGAAGCAAGGGATAAATGAGTTTATATTTGTAGAACACTTAGAACTGAGCCTGTCATGTGGAAAGCTTACAAGTATTAGGTATTATTACTAAGTGATATGTGGACTTTTGGGGGAACATGTATCTTTCATCTGTTTTTACATGACCTGGCATAACTTCAAGGAAGTGTCCTATTAAGGTTGTTTGAGGTGGATGGATGGGTAGATGAATGGATGGACAGATGTACAAATGGATGGATGGAGGCATGAATGGAGGCAGGCATGGATGGATGGATGCTTGGATGGATGGATGAATAAATGACACCTCCATCATTATACTTGTTCAGGTCAACAGCCTTGTATTGTCCTTGATTCCTCTCATTCTGTATAACTAATATAAGTCCTGCCTATTCTATATGCAAAATATATTTAGAATTCAGCAACTTCTTCCAAGCACCGTCATCCTAGACCAAACCATCAGCATTTCTCTTAATTGGCCTTCCTGCTTTGACTCTTGTCTTCTTATAGGACAATCTGGCTCCAGCTACTGCTACTCTGGAAGGCTGTCCATCACCACTGTCCTACTTTCTCACTTGAACCCAGCTGCACCAGTCTCTTGACTATCCTTAACTATACCAGTCATGCTCCCATCTCTAGACTTTCACACTTGAGCTGTCTAGCTGAGATGCTATCCCCAGTTTCAGTTGACCTCTTCTACTAGAATGGCTCCCATCTTACAGCTTCCTCTTTATTCCTCTGCTAATGTAACTGAGATGCTTCCCAGGTGGCACTGTTGGTAAAGAACCCACCTGGCAATGCATAGATGTAAGAGACACAGGTTTGATCCTTGGGTCTGGAAGATCCCCTGGAGGAGGGCACAGCAACCCATTCCAGTATTGTTGCCTGGAGAATCCCATGGACAGAGGAGCCTGGCAGGCTGCTCTCCATAGGGTCATACAGAGCTGAAGCGACTTAGCATGCATGCACTCAGTGTAACTGCGATCAGATAGTAGGTGAGCTAAAGCTGGGCCTTTCTTTCCTTCCGAGATCAGGAGAGTGGAGAATCATCTATCATAAGACTGAGGGCTCCGTCACTCTCAGTTCAGGAGTTCAGAGCCTGGAACACCACATTATGTGGTTTTGTCCTGAGGGGCTCTGAGAGGCTAAGGGGTGCATAAATTTATCAGAACTTTTTATCTCTTGCTCTGTAGTTGTTTACATTTTTTGAGCTCTGAAACTCAACCTGGAGAGTCACTTCTTATTTATATTCTGTGTGATCGTTATTTGTGAACAAACCTCAGTTGACGTTTTGGACGGGGAGTATCTCAAACTATCTCAAAGCTAGGACTTCACTGTCATATAATCTCTCCTCTTTCTGCCACCGGCTATGACACAGAAGAGGTTCAGGCTAATAGTTAACATTTATGGAGCACTTCCTGTGTGTTAATGTGCAGACCATTTGCAGAAATGGCTGTGATAATTTCCCTCCTGTATGCATTCCCCTTTGTGGTGTGAATTTGCAGCTCTTTCATCAAGTGATGGAGCCAGTTTCCCAATCATTGAATCTGGATGTGAGGTTTGGAGGTGGGGGGTACCCTATGACTTACTTTGACCAGATACAACGTGGCAGAAGTGACAGATACTGTGCCAGGGGCCTGCCTAGTCCTCACGGGACTTTGTACATTTCTGTGGTGTCTCTTGGAGCCAGCCCAGCCTCTGGTTGCACGAGCCCAGGCTAGCCTCTTGGAAGGTGAGCCACCACATGGAGCAGCTGAGGCCATTCTGGACCAGCCAGCCCCAGCTGGCCTGGCAGCTGCCGGTGGATAGATACTTGAGTAAACCTCACTGAGGCCAGCAACACAGCATAGTGAGTTCTCATCCAAATTCTCAGGCCATAGAACCTGTAGCAAATAAACGGTTGTTGTTCAAAGTCAGGGGTTGGCAAACCACAGTCCGTTGGCCAAATCTGGCCTGCCTCTTGCTTTTGTAAACACACTTTTACTGGAACACAGCCTCACTCGATTGTTTACGTACTGTCTAGAGCTGCTTTCTCATTACAGTAAGCAATGGCAGCCCACTCCATTACTCTTGCCTGCAGAATCCCATGGACAGAGGAGCCTGGCAGGCTATAGTCCATGGGGTTGTGAAAGTGTCGGACATGACTTAGCGACCGAAAAAGAGCTGCTTCCCATTAGGGCAACAGAGTTGGGTCATTGCAACAGAGCTGAAAATTCTCACTCTCTGTCCCTTTACAGCACAACTTTGAAAACTGCATTTCAGACACTAAAGTTAGGTGTGATTTGTTATATACAGGAAGTAAGTCGAGTGCTTTAAGCGATTATATTTGAATTTTCACTTTAACCCAGAGAGAGATTTTTATGCCCATTTTACAGATGAGGAAACTGAGGCATAATGAAGGAGAGAAATTGGTACCTGGTGGAATCAGAGAACAGGAACACAGTCTGGCCTCACAGACTCGCAACTTCGGCATCCTGACTGAGTACGAAAATAAAAAAAAGGAAAATGTTGCCCAGTGGTATCCAACTCTTTGTGATCCCATGGACTGTAGCCTGCCAGGCTCCTCTGTCTGTGGAATTCTCCAGACAAGAATGCTGGAGTGGGTAGCTATTCCCTTCTCCAGGGCATCTTCCCAACCCAGGGATCAAACTCTAGTCTCTCAAATTCTTTACCATCTGAGCCATCTGTCCTGAAGCTGGAATCACTCTAGAATCAGTCATTGGGGAGACTTGGAGGGTCATCAGGGATCATTTTTGAATGGGGTAAGGAGACCCTATCCTGTCTCAGATCTAAGCTCTGGTCTTCGCTTGGCCCAGCATCCTCTGCAGTGGGCTGGGGGCCTTGGTAACAGGGACCCTCCCAGCATGGGAAAGTAGCCTCACCAGCTCACTCATTCCCCAAGAACAGGAGCACATGGTCAGCACATTCCTGCATCCCTGTTGGAACAGAAATCTCCCCTGGCTTTCTCAGCATCCTCCCCACCTCAACCATGCTGATACTATTCAATAACCCACACTGACTTTGGGAGGAGGGGGAAAAATGTAATTGTTAAAGCCTAAATCCCTTTAAACGCTAAGATCAAAAGGAAAGTTTCCATCCAATGACACGTAATTAAACATGCAGACGTGCCCAACTTTGATTCACAAATGCTTCTGCACTTCTAAATTGTTGCCAGGGAGATCAGGGCCTGAGAAAATTAAAACCATTATGCCTCAAAAGGAGACATGATTTTCACAGCTTTCTAGCATGATTTCCTGTTGTGTGGAACTTTATGTTTTCCCATTTTCTCCTCCCCACCTAGGTGTTCAGGGCTTAGCGGAAGCAGCTTTGCAAACATCTTTGGGTTGAGAATTCCCTCAGGCCCAGCAGGATGTGAGCATGGAGACAGATTGCAAGGCCCGCCATTCCCCTACTGCCTGATGTTGGGCCAGAGGGTAAGTTCCCCTCTTAGGCAAGATTCCCTGAGGATGGCCTCAAATGCCTGGGTGATGGGATGACAGCGTGGTGAGGAAAACCCTCAAACATATGGGGTGTATTTAGCAGAGTTCTCCAGAGAAACAGAACCAATAGAATCTATACCTGTATCTACACCTGTATTTATCTCTGTATCTATATCTATGTGCTCAGTCGTGTCTGACTCTTTTGCGACCCCATGAACTATATAGCCTGCCCGACTCCTCTGTCCATAGAATTTTCCAGGCAAGAATACTGGGAGTGGATTGCCATTTCCAGGGGATCTTGCCCACCCAGGGATCAAACCTGTGTCTCCTGCATTGGCAGGCAGATTCTTTACCAGTATGCCACCTGGGAGCCCCCACACCTATATCTAAATCTCTATCTATATATTTAAATCATTATTATAAGAATTGGCTCATGCTATTATGGAGGCTCCAAAGTCCCACAGCCTGCTGCCTGCAAGCCAGAGACCTGGAGGAAGGCTGGAGACATAATTCAATCTGAGTACAAGGGCTTGGGAACCGGGGAGGCAGACTATGTGAGTTCCAGTCTGTGTCCGAAGGCCTGAGAATCAGAAGCGCTGAGGGTGGACGATGCACAGCCCAGATCCAGCAATCAGACAGGAAGGACCACATTTTCCCTTCTTTCACCTCTCTCTCTTTAGGCCCTCAAAGGTTTGGCTGATGCTCATCTCCTTTGGGTGGAGAAGGCAATGGCACCCCACTCTAGTACTTTTGCCTAGAAAATCCCATGGACGGAGGAGCCTGGTAGGCTGCAGTTCATGGGGTCTCTAGAGTCGGACACGACTGAGCGACTTCACTTTCACTTTTCACTTTCCTGCATTGGAGAAGGAAATGGCAACCCACTCCAGTGTTCTTGCCTGGAGAATCCCAGGGATGGTGGAGCCTGGTGGGCTGCCGTCTATGGGGTCGCACAGAGTTGGATACGACTAAAGTGACGCAGCAGCAGCAGCAGCATCTCTCTTGGGAAGGACAAAGTGTGTCACTGAGTCCATCAATTCAGGGCCTAATGAGCAAGAGAATGACGCCCAAGGAATGAGTGATAGCCTGGGGTGGACAAGAACATCTCCTGACCCATCACGCCTTTGTGCCCCAAGTGGAGATCTTCCTGCAGATGGCAAACTGCATCTGCCTCTCCCCCTGCCCACAGTAAAGTGTGAACATTCCCATCCATCTACTCCTCTTCTCTTTCAGGGAAAAACCCCCGAACTATAGACTGCTGCCTCGTGCAATAGATACCAAGGACTCTGCCGTCACATTGGATGCTGGATGCTGTGGTTACACATCGTGGATGCTGTGTCAAGGAACAAGTAAAACAGGGGGAAGTCGCCAAGACTGAGAGCGCCCCGGAGGAGAAAGGACCAGGCAGCCTTCAAGTGTCCTTTGCTTGCTCTGGGACTTTCGAATGTCCTTCAAGCAGGAAGCAATCTTACTCTGGCCAAAGCAGAGGAAGAGGCATTGCAGGTCACTGGCTCTTGGGGAGCCAGTGATGGGACCCTGGTGGCTCAGGCTGGTACAGCAGGAGGAAGGCAGGACTGAGTGACCCTTTATTTCATGGCTTTGATGTGGACTGGTCAGCCTTGGGTCTGTGGAGACCAGGGGTCACCCAGCTCAGGTATGGCTCAGGCAGGTGCCAGTGACCAGCAGACAGAAAATACTCAGACTCAGAAGACAACAGGATTGTGACTGTCACAGGTGGGCAGGAAGCAGAATCTAGTCCCCGGGGTCAGGGTGGGGGAGGTTGGACCATGCATAGCTGACCTCACCAAGAAGGCTGCCATCCAGGCTGAGCAAACATTCCTGGCAGGTACCTGTAGGGCTGGATGGGGGAAAGCTGAGCTGGAAGTCCAGGTAGTCTGCTGAGATCCAGGAAGCGAGGGATGCTGGGGGCTCCCTCCGGTGCACCTGACACCTGGCTTAATCCGCCACCCCTGCCCCTGCCCGCTGCAGCTCCCAGGGCTCAGCAGTGGAAATTCTGCCTGCTTTGCTCAGGATCGCCTTGCAGATCATTCAAGGCTGAGCCTCTGGGGAGGGACCAGGGACTCCAGGTGGCAAGGCTGAGGCCTATCAGATTACACCATCCTCTACAGAAGTTCGAAGGTGGCTTAGATGGTAAAGCATCTCATGCAATGCAGGAGACCTGGCTTTGATCCCTGGGTCGGGAAGATTCCCTGGAGAAGGGAATGACAACCCACTCCAGTATCTTTGCCTGGAGAAATCCACGAACAGAATAGCACGGGCTACAGTCCATGGGGTCACAAAGAGTCGGACATGACTAACGCTTTCACTTTCTTTTGACAGAAGTCTGGGAAAATTGGGTCAGCCTTCTAGCAGGGCGCATTTATGCCAAACATGGGCAGTGAAGCCATGACACCAGTGCACGATATTATCTTACAGGGGGTGATGGTGGCTACCTTCCATCCAGGGCCTGCAGGATGAAATATGAAATCAACATGTTGCCAAATAACGATTTTGTTGTAGCGTTTTATTGATAACTAGAAAAGACTAGCTCATGGACTCTATTCGATCCAGCCGACTGCCCAACTCCCCACTTCCCACAGGTAATTACCTGCTCCTAATTGGGTCTGAAGGCAGCAGGTTTGTATTTAAAGGTAGGAGCACAGTGCACTTTGTATTTTTCCAGAGACCATGTGGATGGGAGAGTATCATGCTCTGGGTAACTGTAGCTTAAAGGGCCAGGTCCTGACTTAAGCTGTGTGTCCTTAGAGAAAATATATCATTTCCCAGAGCCTACATGTCACCATTTATAAATGGAAAGGAATGATATCAAGTTCAAATGAAATTAGGGACACAAAAGACCCTCCCAGTGCCTGACACGCGTGGGATTTTCAGAGATTACTAATCTGTATCTTTCAATGTAGAAAGAAGTGGTTCTCTCGAATTTGGTTGGCCAGAGGGGAGGGGGTTGGGAGTGGGAGGTGGTGGGGGGAAGGATGGGCTTCCCAGGTGGCACTGGTGGTAAAGAGCATGCCTACAATGCAGGAGACATGGGTTCGATCCCTGGGTGGAAAAGGAAATGGCAACCCACTCTAGTATTCTTGCCTAGAGAATCCCACAGACAGAGGAGCCTGGCGGGCTATAGTCCGTGGTATTGCAAAGAACCAGACACGACTGAAGTGACTTAGCACGCACGCATGCACTGGGGGAAGGATGGGAGGAAGAGATAATTAGGGAGTTTGGGAGGGACATGTACACACTGCTGTATTTAAAATGGATAACCAACAAGGACCCACTGTATGGCACAGGGGACTCTGCTCAGTGCCTTGTGGTAGCCTGGGTGGGAGGGGAGTTTGGGGAAGGATGGATACATGTGTATATACACTGAGTCCCTTTTCTGTCCACCTGAAACTATCACAACATTGGGATACACCCCAATACAAAATAAAAAATTTTTACAAATAATTTTTAAAAAACTAAAAAAAAAGCAAGAAGTGGTTCTCAATCTCTACCTCTTGATGCTCTGGGGTGTATTGTAATAGTCTCATCATTGTTAACAACCTCCACACATAACACTGACTAGCTTATTTTTATCTTTATTGAATTTGTTACAATACTGCTTGCATTTAATGTTTTGTTTTTTTGGCCCCAAAGAATGTGGAATCATAGCTCCCTGACCAGGGATCGAACCTACACCCCCTGCATTGGAAGGTGAAGTCTTAACTACTGGGCCGCCATGGAAGTCACAATACTTACTAGCTTATTATGTTCTATTGATTGCCTTTGATTTTCAACATGGCTCTGTCAGATCATTGACATAGGGACAGTTATTCTCATCTTACAGATGGGGTAATTGAGGTCAGCAGAAGGGAAGTGACCTGTGAAAGGTCATCTCTCTTGACCAGATGAAATCATCAGGGTTGGTTACAGCTGAAACCATAGGGATATTGAGCCTTGGGGAAGGGGAAGTTGGAGGAAAGTTGGAAGGATGTCACAAGGGCAGAGTGCAGGTACGGTTCTCAGCCAGGCCTAGGGGAAGGTAAATAAAGATGAGCAAATTCTGCCTAGGTGCCCTAGGCAAACCCAGCAAACTCAAACGCCCAACTGGAAGCAGGTGCAGAGAGCTGCCACCATCTAACAGGTTGACAAGTTTCATAGAAGCAATAGGACCCATTTGTAAATTGTTGATGCTCATAAAAACTGCAGAGTTGGGGCAAAGATGGAGCAAGGTCTGAGGTCTGCTCTGTTTGAGTCCTTTTCATTCACCTGGTATAGTCATGAACATTTGCCCAAGGGCAGCAGATGGAGGAGGTTCCTGTGGGTGCCTGCTCCAACCCAGGGACTTCTGCAGTCACCTCCTGCCTTCCTTCCTGGCTTCCGTGCTCTCCTGCCCCATTTTACTGCTGGGTCTTAAACCCTGCTCTCTGGAAAGTTCTGACATGATGCTGAGGGTGGGCTTAGAAGGACGGCTTTGGTCACAACCTCAACAAGATGTGTTAGTTAACGCTTCTCACTTTCCTACTAAAACTGCAGTGCCTCCAGGACAGGGTCTTGTATCTCATCTTTGAATCTTCAGTTCCTGCATCTGTACGTGGCTGGTGCTCACTGAATGGATGAATGAATGTATGAATAATTGAATCTGACACCTCACAAATCATTAGAATTTAAGGTTTGCAAGGACTACAAGGAGTGTCATCTATGTTGCCTGTTGCTGAATTCTATGCCTGGCTGTTGTTGTTGTTAAGTCACTGAGTTATGTCTGACTCTTTTCGGCCCCATGGACTGCAGCACGCCAGGCCCCTCTGTCCCTTAATGTCACCCAAAGTCTGCCCAAGTTCATGTCCATTGCATCGGTGATGGCCATCCAGCCATCTCATCCTCTGACATCCTCTTCTCCTTCTGCCCTCAATCTTTCCCAGCATCTGGGACTCTACATGCTGGGAATTCAATAAATGTTGAATGAATGATTCCTCTCTATCTCAGCAGCACTGGCTTTTCCTCTTTCTCTCTTTCCACTGATTCCTGTAGTGTTGGAGCTGGGAGAGACTTCAGAGATGAACTGGTCCAAGTTCATCATTTCAGAGACAAGACAATGTGACCCAGTGAACGTGCACGTTCACTGCACAAGTACATGTACATGCACAGAACTCGTGCATTCTGGCTCCCAATCCAAGGCTCTTGATTCACTACCTGGTCCACATAAAGCACATTAAAGTATAAAGCATGGTGCCTGGCCCGTGGTGAGCATCTAATATGTAAATGTCAGGAACCACAGGTGGTACTAACAGTGCTCAGAACCTCTGTCATCAGAATTCCTAGGTTTGAATCCCAGCCTGGCTCTTACCAGCTGTGTGCCCTGGTGTCCATAATTCAGCCTCTCCATACCTCAATATTGCTATCCATAAGATGAAGTTGATAATGGGGTTATTTCATTGGGTTTATGACAGATTCAAATGAGTTCACGTGGGCTTCTTCAGTGAATCAGTGGGTAAAGAATCTGGCTGGAATGCAGGAGCCACAGGAAATGCAGGTTCAATCCCTGGGTCGGGAAGATCCCCTGAAGGAGGAAATGGCAACCCACTCTAGTATTCTTGCCTGGGAAATCCCATGAACAGAGGAGCCTGGTGGGGTCTACAGTCCAAAGTGCTGCAAAGAGTCAGCCATGACTGAGCATGCACGCGCAAAATGAGTTAATGTACAGAAAGCACTTCCTGGAGAAGGGCATGGCAACCCACTTCAGTATTCTTGCCTGGAGAATCTCCATGGACAGAGGAGCCCGGTGGGCTACAGTCTATGGGGTTGCAGAGTCAGACATGACTGAGTGACTAAGCACACACACAGGAAGCACTTAGAAGAGTTTCTGGCACATGGGAAGTGCTAAATAAAGATCAGTGATTCCACTCTTCTTATTATCTCATCTTAAAAACAGATTTAGGAGAGCAAGATTCTATCTACTGAAAGCCTCGAGTTGAAGAGATGAATGCAGACACTGAGGCATGGGCGCTAACATCAGGCTTATTGGGCAGTAATCTCATTTGCTTATCCCCGCTGCTCTCAAGCACAGCCCACCACTACCAGAACCCCATGCTTGGCGGATGCTCCCGAGCTGAGCTCGCTGGGCGATGACTTCTCCATGCACGCTGTAAGTGGCTGCCAGCTGCGAAATTACATTTGTATTGATCTAAAGAACATTCTATTGATCAAACACAGGGAGAGAAACCTTTGAAACATAAACCCATGATGTTAACAATTTGTTGCCAGGAATAGGCAAAGGCTGCTTTTATTTTCCTTGTTGGCCAGTTGACCTTCCCAGGGCAGCTTCCGGTTTAGGTAGGTGGTCTGGAGATCTACCTTCCATAAAGAGCTGATCAATGAGCAACTCTCAGGTTGTCAGCTCCCTGAATACCTGCCTCTAAACACCTTTATCCCCCTTCCATGCCTGGCTCTCCCTTGCACAGTCTTTCAGTCCGCTCTCCCTCCTTGATGCCACTGGTTGAGTGGAAAGGCTCATCCTCCTCTGTGTTTCTGGATCATTCTGGGCAATTGGGATGGTGGTGAAGGCACCAAACTGCCAGGAGGCCAGGACCCTCCCTCCGCCCCCCGCATGAAGCACTCACAAGCTGCCCCATCAAATTTGGAGCACAAATTCATCTGAAGCCCTGTCCCTCACTCTTCCCATGTCTGATTTTATTAAACTTCAAACTGAATTCATAGTAGACTTCCTTGGTGGTCCAGTGGTTAAGAATCTGCCTTCCAATGCAGAAGACTCAGATTCGATCTCTGGTTGGGAGCTAAGATCTCACATGCCACGAAGCAACTAAACCTGCCTGCAGGCCACAATGACTGAACCCATGCCCTGGAGTCTGTGGGACACAAGAGAAGCCCACAGGCTGAAATGAAAGATCTTGAGTGCTGCAGCTAAGACAGACCCAACATAGCCAAGGATAAATAAGTAAATATTAAAATAAAATACTAAGTTCACATTGGTGTAGGCTATTTTGGAAATTTAGGACCTCTGGGTGAAACATTTTCAGAAAGGAGGAATCGCTCTGTAGCAATTTCCAGAATGATTCAATTAATTTATGCACACAAATGGTTTGAATAGTCCTGTGACTGACCTCATGGGAAGCCAAGGATTTGTTCCCAGTTCCTGCCCTCAGTGAGCTGACCATTTAGCCACACTAAATGGAGAAACCCACACAAAGGAGTACATCACAGAAGGCAGGGTTTGCTAGGAGTTATGAGTGGCACTGGGCGCCTGCAGGCTCAGTGATAATCTGCCTGCCAACGCAGATTGGCAGGAGACTCAGGTTCAATCCCTGGGCTGGGAAGATCCCTTGGAGATGGAAGCGACAATGCATTCCAGTATTCTTGCTTGGAGACTCCCATGGACAGAAGAGCCTGGTGGGCTACAGTCCACGGGGTCCCAAAAGACTCAAGTAAACAACAACACAGTCAGAGTGCCACAAGCATTTAATGGAAATAGAATAGTTTCTTCAATTAATGTTGCTAAGACAGGTGGAGAACCACACGCCAAAGAATGAAATCAGACCTTACTGCACACCATATACAAAAAATTACCTCAAAATGGAACAAAGACCTCTGTGTAAGAGCTGACACTATAAAATTCTTAGAAGAAAACAGAAGCACAAATCTTTATAACCTTGGATGAGGCAACGGTTTCTTAGATATGATACCTAAAGCATAGAGGCCAAAGGAAATAAAAACTCTTGTACTTCAGAGGATACCAACAGAAGGGAGTAAAATGTATTCAAATCATATGTCTGATATAAAGTCTAATATAAAGAAGACATGGAGGACTCTTACAACTCAAAAATAGAAATACAACTTAATGTGCAAGTGGGTAAAGGGTTTCAATAGACATTAATTCAAAGGAGTCAGGCAGGTGGCCAATAGCGGCATGAAAGGATGCTCAACATCACCGGTCATTAAAGTGAAAGTGAAGTCGCTCAGTCGTGTCTGACTCTTTGCAACCCCATGGACTATAGCCTACCAGGCTCCTCAGTCCATGGAATTTTCCAGGCAAGAGTACAGGAGTGGGTTGTCATTTCCTTCTCCAGGAGATGTTCCCAACCCAAGGATCGAACCCGGGTCTCCTGCACTGCAGGCAGATGCTTTACCATCTGAGCCACCAGGGAAGCCCTGCTGCTGCTACTGCTGCTAAGTCGCTTCAGTCGTGTCCGACTCTGTGTGACCCCATAGACGGAAGCTCACCAGGCTCCCCTGTCCCTGGGATTCTCCAGGCAAGAACACTAGAGTGGGTTGCCATTTCCTTCTCCAATGCATGAAAGTGAAAAGTGAAAGTGAAGTCACTCAGTCGTGTTCGACTCTTAGCGACCCCATGGACTGCAGCCTACCAGGATCCTCCGTCCATGGGATTTTCCAGGCAAGAGTACTGGGGTGGGGTGCCATTGCCTTCCCCGAGGGAAGCCCTAGGAAAATGCAAATTCAAACCACAGTGAGGCACCACTCCACGTTCACCAGGATGACTATCTTCAAAAGACAAACAACGAGTGTTGGAAAGGATATGGGAGAGCTGGAATCCACACACGTGGCTGATGGGAATGTAAAATGGTGCAGCCACTTGGGGAAAAAAAATGTTTGGCAATTTCTCAAAACGTTCAACATGGAGTTACCTTATAACACGGCAATTCTGCTTTTAGATACATGCACCCAGCACTGAACTAGGTTCGCACACAGACATGCCACAGCAATGCTTATATCAGCATTACTCCTCATGTAGGTTGGAAACAAGACGAATACCTATCAACTGACGAATGGATAAACAGAATATGGCATATTCATACAATAGGGTACTATTTAGTTATAAGAATGAATGACGTTCTGATACTTACTATAAGATAAATGAATCTTGCAAACGTTATGTTAAATGAAACAAGCTAAACATTCAGTTCAGTTCAGTTCAGTCGCTCAGTCGTGACCGACTCTTTGCGACCCCATGAATTGCAGCACGCTAGGCCTCCCTGTCCATCACCAACTCCCAGAGGTCACTCAGACTCACGTCCATCGAGTCAGTGATGCCATCCAGCCATCTCATCCTCTGTCATCCCCTTCTCCTCCTGCCCCCAATCCCTCCCAGCATCAGAGTCTTTTCCAGTGAGTCAACTCTTCGCATGAGGTGGCCAAAATACTGGAGTTTCAGCTTTAGCATCATTCCTTCCAAAGAAATCCCAGGGCTGATCTCCTTCAGAATGGACTGGTTGGATCTCCTTGCAGTCCAAGGGACTCTCCAGAGTCTTCTCCAACATCACAGTTCAAAAGCATCAATTCTTCAGCACTCAGCTTTCTTCACAGTCCAACTCTCACATGCATACATGACCCCTGGAAAAACCATAGCCTTGACTAGACGGACCTTTGTTGGCAAAGTAATGTCTCTGCTTTTGAATATGCTATCTAGGTTGGTCATAACTTTTCTTCCAAGGAGTAAGTGTCTTTTAATTTCATGGCTGCAGTCACCATCTGCAGTGATTTTGGAGCCCCCCAAAAATAAAGTCTGACACTGTTTCCACTGCTTCCCCATCTATTTCTCATGAAGTGATGGGACCAGATGCCATGATCTTCGTTTTCTGAATGTTAAGCTAGACATACAGGCTGCATATTATATGATTTCCTGATTCCATAGGCACAAGCCATAGAGAAAAGATGAGTTTCTAGAGACATGAAGCAGATTAGTGGTGCCAGGAGCTGGGGGGAGGGCAGAGGGAGCAATTGCCCACTGAGAATGGCATTTCCTTTTGGGGTGATGCATAAAAGGATGACTTTTACAGAAAGTGAGTTAGATCTCAAATTTTACAAACTTTGGCTCAGGCCCAGGGTGCTTTGGGGTGGTCAGATGAAGGAGGGAGCCATTAGGGCAGGACACCACTGGGGTGAGGGGTCACCCCCTGCTCCCCTGAGGGCAGCAGACCCTGGAGATGACCCTTGTGACCCAGAGTATGAGGAAGCTGTCACACTTGGCAAGCACAGGACTTGCAGCTCAGGCTGCCGAGTCCTCCGGGCTGTTTGCAAGGGAACTTACTTTTTGGTTTTGAGTTCCCATTCCTCTTGGAGAATAGAGGCGGAAAGTGTTGATAAGTCCGGAAATTGGAAATGTAAATGAAAAAAGGAGCTCCCTGGGAGAATCTGGACGCACAGCCTCCCCAGTTCAATCACCTTGGTGCGCAGAGGCTCCCAGCTTGGGGACTCAGAAACATAACCTGCTAGAAGGGTTTGCTATCCAACTCTCAGACCAGGCAAGCCACCATGGGCATCCGGCCAGAAGGGCTGTGCCCTCCACATGCCAAGGGTACTGTCTACATACCTCTATCAAGACACATAGTACATTGTTTTCTAAATGTCTGTAGCCTGACAGTATCTCCTCACCATACTTTACTCCCGGAAAGCAGGCACCATGTGTTTCCCTTCTGCATCATCCGCCTACCACCTGCCACAGAGTAGGTATTAAGTGACGAATGGATTGTTGTCTAATAGTTGACAGGCATCATGGTTTAGAGGAAAGAGCATTGAATTGGAGTCTGAGGGTTGGACTTTGGGTCCCCATCTTTCGGGACATTATTTGTATAACCAGGGACAAGCCACTAACCTTTCAGGCCTCAGTTTCTTTGGGAAGGAGATGCAAGTTGGAGGCATACCTCTGGGGTTGATGCCTGCATACCTGTGTGTGTGCGTGTGCTCGGTCACTTCAGTCGTGTCCAACTCTTTGCGACCTCATGGACTGTAGCCCACCAGGCTCCTCTGTCCATGGGATTCCCCAGGCAAGAATACTGGAGTGGGTTTCCATGCCTTCCTCCAGGGGATCTTCCCGACCCAGGGATCTCCTACATGGCAAGCAGATTCTTCACGCCTGAGCCACCAGGGAAGCCCCTCCTCCCTACCTAACAGAAGATAAAACATTTTCTACTTGGTATCTCAGCAAAGACACCACCAACTGAGGGCTGGGTCTCCACCCTGAGGCTGGCTCTTCACTACCCACATTCAGAATCCTTCCTCTTGAACGCTGAAAGAAAGGTGGTATCCCAAAGCCTAGGAGTTGGGTCAGGAAGTCTTGTGGCTCCCGGGGCGATGGCTTCACACTCCAGTAAATTCATCAAACACAATGTAATTTCCCTTTTTCTTAACTATCAGGAGCGAGGAAGGAGAGCCCCCTCTCTCGCCTCCTCCTCCTTCTTTAGTCATGACTCATTAATTGCCACCAGCGAATGAGTTTTATTCTAATTTTCATGAACTAATTCAGAGATGTTTTCGGCTAAAGAGCAGAATATAGGTTTTTGGCTTAGCTAATGAAATATCTAATGAATTGGCATTAGTGACAATTACAGAAGACGTCTAGAAGGAAAGAGCCAATGGCAACCCTCCACTGAGGCCGCTCACTAGTGGCTCCTTGAAGGGAAAAAGCGTGGCCTGAGTGCTCATCTTCCTGATTGACAAAGCTGTTCTGGAGGCTCGGGCCCCAAGAAGTGGATTTGAAGAAGAAGCATTCATCTTTCTCTCTCTTTGATACTCTGGTTCTGCCTTCAGACCACCAACACGATGTGAAAGTGGGCCTTTTAAGCGTAAAAATTACCTCCTGAAAATAGGATCAATGCATGAACTTGCAGGTAAGTGAGATGCTAGCAAAATAAGAATTCTGAACCTTAGAATAGTTATTCATCAGACAGGCTCCTTCCCTAAGTGGATGGGAATTTAAGGCCAAGGATCCTAGAAAGCCAGGGAATGTGTAAAATATAGCCTCGGGGACTTCCCTGGTCATTCAGTGGTTAAGAATTTGCCTGCCACTGCAGGAGACACAGATTCGATCCCTGATCTGGGAGGATCCTACATGGTGCGGACCAACTATGGCCATGCGCCACAACTATTGAACCTGTGCTCTGGAGTCCAGGCTTAACTACTGAGTTCATGTGTTGTAACTAGTGAAGCCCACACACTCTAGAGCCCATGCTCCGTAGCAAGAGGAAGCACCACAATGAGAAGCCCTTGTGCCACAACTAGAGTAGACCCCACTCGCCACAACTTAGAGAAAGCCTGCCCGCAGCAATGAAGACCCAGCGCAGCCAAAAATAAAATAAAAAATAAAATAAAATGCAGGCTCAGAATTCTTGCTCAACCCCCATGCAGTGGAGTCTGTGAGTCTATGGGGCTCTTGTATGGTCCCTATAGTCTCCCATCCTTGTCTCATAGAGTGAAGCTGGCAAAATCTGGGAAGAGAAGACTTCAGGAGCAGAAAGAATGGTCTGCAATGAGCTGAATGCACTACAGAACTCCTCCTATTGTTAGTCGCTCAGTCGTGTCTGACTGTTTGTGACCCCCTGGACTATAGCCTGCCAGGTTCCTCTATCTGTGGGATTTCCCAGGCAAGAATACTGGAGTGGTTTGCTGTTTCCTTCTCCAGGGATCGAACCTGTGTTTCCTGCTTGGCAGGCAGATTCTCTCCCACTGAGCCACCTAGGAAGCCCTAGAACCTCTTGTACCTGGTTCATTATCCCAAAGTCACGGGGTAGAAGGAGCATCCTCCATACACCCCTTCCACTGACCCAGTTAAATGCAGTCATCATATTTGGGTAGAGCAGTTGGGTTTGTTTTGTTTTTGGCCATGCCACTCAAAGTAAGATCTTAGTTCCCCAGCCAGGGATCGAACCCGTGCTCCCTGCAGTGGAAGTTCAGAGTCTTCATCATTGTACTGCCAGGGAAGTCCCAGGAGCTGGGTTTTTGATCTGTGTTTCCTTCTTCCTTATTCTTTTGCCTCCACCTAATTTACCTTGACTTGGATGTCAAGTCATCTTGATTGACTTCCTTGGGTCTTTCTCTGGCTCTGTTACTGGGCATTCTTCCACACTGGAAGCTGAAAAATGCTCCTTTCATCTCCTGTGTGCAGCTCTATCTTTGTCTTGTGCAGTGTCTGCTCTGGGCCAGTTCTTCTCGGGAGTTTGACAGCTTTATGCACCAGCTAATGTTTCTCACGTAACCTTGGGCGCTTTTTCATGGTCAGAGGGGAGCTTTCTTGAATTTAAGAGGTCGGGATGGTGGAGTGAGCGATCTAGTACAAGGGTGAAAATAAAAATGATGACTCCCTTGGGGAAACCATCATACATTTTCCATCCCGGGGGACCATGGCAGTGAGCAGTGACTGCTGTATCATATATACATCTGTGTTGCTTAGCCTAGCACTTGGTAGATGACGTTGGGGCTAGAAATGTGTGTGAAATGAATACTGTGGATGATTGAATGGATTTTAGACTGCCTTCTTTATGAAAGTTGGTAAAAGACAATCATCAAAATTGAGATCTCAGTTCCCAGAAGAAAAATTAGAGTGTGTCGTGTAAGATCAAATATAGGATTGATACTGTGACGTTCGGCCATTCTGTGCAAGAAAGGAGCTGATTGCCATCAGAAATGCCATCATGTTTACCCTAAGCACTTGCCCAAACCTAGCCTACAGAATACTCTTTGTCCTCTGGAAGGTACACTTCACTTTATTTTTTTAAAATAAAAAAAAATGTGGGCCATTTTTTAAGTCTTTATTGAATTTGTTACAATATTGCTTCTGTTTTACGTCTTGGTTTTTTTGGCCTGGAGGTATGTGAGATCTTAGCTCCCCAATCAAGAATCAAACTACACTCCTTACATCGGAAGGCAAACTTTCTTACCACTGGACCACCAGAGAAGTCCTGGTATACTTCATTTTAAAGGAGCAGACCAGGCATTGGAAAACACATGCCTTTGGGAAGTGCTAGGACCTGAGAGCAACATGTGGGTCCAGGACCTGGAGGTAGGAGGCAGTGTGTCAGGCGTCCTGACTCCAGCATGAAATCTGACCAAACTGTGGAGTAGCTTGAGGCAGCTCTGAGTGTGTGCATAGCCAAGCCAAGCAGAAGAGGAGAAAGCCTGGGAGATGAGGGCACAGAAACAGAAATTCCTCCTTCCATTTAGGAACAGGCAGGGACAGAGGTGAGATACCCTGCAGCTACGGACCAGACATGGATGTTATCTCAATGAAAGGCATGGACTAGTGCAGTAGACAAAGAGCACTGGCTGCAAAATCAAATAAGATTCTCAGTTGAACAGTTGTATGATCTATTCACAGAACCTCTTTGAGTCTCTCATCCCTTGTCTGTAAAATGGCAATCATAATAGCTTGTAGCCCATGAGATTATAGGCAGGAATAAATTAGATACTTGGCACATTCACTGTGCTAGGAAGTACTCGGTGCTTGGCAGATACAGAACAAGGCAGATGAGTCTGCTCTTTGGCAATTTTTATTTCCAGTGGGCTCTTTAGCCTCTTGATGAAAGTCAAAGAGGAGAGTGAAAAAGCTGGCTTAAAACTCAACATTCAAAAAATGAAGATCATGGCATCCGGTCCCATCACTTTATGGCAAATAGATGGGGAAACAGTGGAAACAGTAAACGACTTAATTTTCTTGAGCTCCAAAATCACTGCAGATGGTGACTGCAGCCTCGAAATTAAAAGATGCTTGCTCCTTGGAAGGAAAGTTATGACCAACCTAGACAGCATATTTAAAAGCAGAGAAAATTACTTCCCCAACAAAGGTTCATCTAGTCAAAGCTAAAGTTTTTCCAGTAGTCATGTATGGATGTGAGAGTTGGACCATAAGGAAAGCTGAGCTCCGAAGAGTTGATGCTTTGAACTGTGCTGTTGGAGAAGACTCTTGCGAGTCCCTCCGACAGCAAGGAGATCCAACCAGTCAATCCTAAAGGAAATCAGTCCTGAGTGTTCATTGAAAGGACTGATGCTGAAGCTCCAATACTTTGGCCACCTTATGTGAAGAACTGACTCATTGGAAAAGACCCTGATGCTGGGAAAGACTGAAGGCAGGAGAAGAAGGGGACAACAGAGGATGAGATGGTTGGATGGCATCACTGACTCAATGGACATGAGTTTGAGCAAGCTCCAGGAGTTGGTGAGGGACAGGGAAGCCTGGTGTGCTGCAGTCCACGGGGTCACAAGGAGTTGGACATGACTGAGTGACTGAACTGTGTGAACTGTGTGTTCCAATGGGGGGTTCACTTATACAAAGAACAGGATACTTCAGGTGAAGACGCACGCTATGATGGAAAGGAGCACTATAATGGGGCAGTGCGTCCTGACTCAGGAGTGGGAGGAAGAGCCTATGTCAGGAAGGAGAAGGCTTCGCTGAGGATGTGACCAATGATCTGTCACCTACATGACAAAGAGGAGTCCCCCAGGTGAACCTCCAAGACGGAGGTAACAGCATGCAGCAGGCACTGGACTAGATCAGAGCTTGGTGTCATCAGTGAGTGCCCAGGATGGGAAGGGGGAAGGTTTCATCAAGTTTATGTTTTTAAAAGATCACTCTAGATAGTAAACTTATGCGCATCAGAAGCTCATGCCATATGTTCAGGGCACATGTATCACGGAGACTGTAGAAATGTTTGTAAGAAATGCTTGTAAGCAGTGTTAGACACATAACCTGCGTTTATAAGAGTCTTTTTAAAAGATTCTTTTTTTCATGTGGACCATTTGCAAAGTCTTTATTGGATTTGTCACAATATTGCTCCTGTTTCATGTTTTAGCTTTTTTGGCCAGGAGGCATGTAGGATCTTAGATTCCCCACCACATGCCCTGCATTGGAAGGTGAAATCCCAACTACTAGACCACCAGGGAAGTCCCTATAAGAGGCTTCTTAAGGAGTGATTAGTACTTCCTAGAGATAGTAATCCAAAGATAATGAAGATAGAGACCTGCCTCTAGCAGTTCAGGGTCTAGGAAAGACGAACCAACAGCTCATTATGATGCATGGCAGTTAAGACCTAGAACGCATGTGTGATTGCTGGGCACATCAACAGTGCCATGTTGGAATAAGGTGCAAAGGACCCAGCCAGAAGGAAAAACAGAAAGTTAGTTCCAGTTGGAAGGAAAACAGCATGATAGCTTTTAGCATAAGTGCAAAGTGGGAGGTGGAGCTAAGGGAGGCAGGGACCCAGGCAGAGCTCAGGTCATTGGGGGTTTGTGAACCCAGAGAATGAGCAGAGCTGTGTCATGTGGGTGATGGGAAATCACTGGAGGGTTTTTGACAAGTGGGTACCTCACCAGGGTCTGTTGCTTGGGAAGATTCATTGGGCTGGAGGGTAATTTGGAGAAGGGCAGAGTGACCCTGCAGGTTAGAAGTTCCTGACTGTTGATGGCTCTGGTGACAGGGAGAAGGTGAGGGCTAGACCAGGGTGGTGGAGAAGAGATGGAAAGCAGGCAATGTCTTTAGCACAATTTTGGAGGCAAAAAGTCAGCAGGATTTTAGGAATTCGGCAGTCCAGTGGTTAGGGCTCAGTGCTTTCACTGCTGACGACCTAGGTTCAATCCCTGGTTGGAGAATGACAATCCCTCAAGCTGCGTGGAGTGGCAAAAAAAAAAAAAAAAAAGCAAAAAATTCAGCAAGTTCTGACGCAGAGTAAATGTGCCATAGAATGTTTTAAATTAAATTGATTAGATTGGAAGGTTAGAGCGCAGTTAACATCCTCTAAGAGTTAGAGGTCAGGTGCTAAGCAAATGCTCAATAAATTTTTTTAGTCATAATTATTATCAGATTCAGTGTCACAGGCTATCCAGGGAAACACCTTTCAGGAGACAAGGAAGATGAGAAACTAGTCCTGGCCTCAGGGGCCCTGGGATTGCAGGGCAGGATGGTGGGCTGAGAGCTGGGGGTCACTGCAGGATAGAGGAGAGGGCACCAGCGTATCACAGACTCCCTCGGTGCACCCAGAAACAGTTACTGGCTCTCATCCTTTCTCACACTTATCAGAGTTTCCACTCATCACCAGTAGGGTGGTGGTGGTGGTGGTTTAGTTGCTAATTCGTGTCCAACTCTTGCGACCCCATGGACTGTAGCCTGCCAGGCTCCTCTGTCCATGGGATTCTCTAGGCAAGAATACTGGAGTGGGTTGCCATTTCCTTCTCCAGGGGATCTTCCCAATGCAAGGATCGAACCCGGGTCTCCTGCATTGCAGGCAGACTCTTTACTGACTGAGCTACAGTCTTTAACTTTTACCATTAAAAAGTACACTTTGCCCCTTTTTAGGATTGCTCTCTTAAGATAGAATCCCAGAAATGCTATTACTTCGTTAAAGGCCTCCCATATCTTGAGGTTTATGCTTTAGGCTTTTACTATTCAGATTGTTTCCTTCATTTATAAATATATTCTCTTCTTGGCCCAGCCGAGATTTAAAAAGCATTTATACATGGAACTTGCTCTCTTTCTGCTCTTAGAAATCTGAACTTCCGTAGTACAAGCCTGCGCGAGCCTGGCAGATGATGGTGGAGATTCAAGGCCAGGTCAGCCCTGTTGCTTCAGCCAACAGCCAGTCAATCACCAGGAGTAGAATCTAACCAAAAGATGCACGTGTCAGCCCAGTGATGTCCAGTGTAAATTGCCAGTTCACAGGATTGTGAGCTATGTACACGAGCTAGGCTTTGGGGTGGTCTGCTATACGGCAACCTTACCAGATATATCCCCTCACTTCTAGATGGGCTTCTGTGACCAGTTTTAAGCAACAGAATGTGGATAAAAGTGACATATGCATCACCTCCAGGACTGGCCCCTAAAATCTCCTGTGAGACTGTTCTCTTGCTTTCTCCCTCCTGGCCCATGGATTAAGAGAGCAGAAGGCTGGAAGGAGGTTCGAGGGGATGTGGTCAATCAAAACAGAAAGAATACATGTCAGATGCACTCCTTAGAGGATGCTGTCCAGACGGCCATCCAGCTGGGAACACCCTGGCTGACTTTGCATGAATGAACTGGTCAAGTGCTTGGTGAGTTTTTATGCTGAGTCACTGAGACAGTGTGTGAGATGTGTGTGTGTGTGTGTGTGTGTGTGTGTGAGAGAGAGAGAGAGAGAGAGAGAGAGAGAGAGAAAGCGAGCAACTAGCATTAAAGTTTGGTTATTGCACCTAATATTTAGTGCGCTAAACAATTAATGTTTTCAAACTCTAGTGCTGGAGAAGACTCTTGAGAGTCCCTTGGACAGCAAGGAGATCAAACCAGTTCATTCTAAATTCAACCCTGAATATTCATTGGAAGGACTAAACCTGAAACTCCAAACATAAAACACCACCTCATGCAAACAGCTGACTCTTTGGAAAAGACCCTGATGCTGGGAAAGATTGAGTGCAGGAGGAGAAGGGGAAGACAAGGGATGAGATGATTAAATAGCATGACCAATTCCATGGACATGAACTTGAGCAAACTCCTGGGAGATGGTGAGGGACAGAGAGGCCTGGTGTGCTGCAGTCCATGGGGTTGCAAGGAGCTGGACAAGACTGGCAACTGAATAACAACCATACTTAATCTACTATTTCAAATCCATAGTTTAGGTATTGGAGAATGATCTATCTTGAGAAAGGGTGAATTGGGGATAGAATATGAGCAAATTTTTATCCTGGCTAAGGTGTTTATTTACTGTGTTTTATGCAATGAAGGGCCAATTAGCCATTTTTTAGCAGAAGAGTAACAAGGTGAACTTGAACAGTCAAAAGCTTTCTCTCTCTCTCCTCATGCTTTGCTACCTAACTTGCTGTGAGCACTGTTGATGTTTAGGAAATAACTGTTTAAAGCAAGGTTGGAAAGAGCCATGTGGAATGACATTACCGATATCTTCATGGCTCTGCTATTTTAGCAGTGCCACAGTTATTATTTGTTTTTAATTATATCCACTGCTTTGAGTGGTGGTGTCTGAAGTTCTTACCTGAATTTAGTTCAATATCTGTGTTCTGCGTTGCTCTCCTTTAACACTCTCCGGGGGAGGCACTGGTTCTTTGCTCCTCTTCCTTGGGAAAGACTCCTTGAAATTGCTCCAGACTATGAACTGCTTCTCTATTGATTTCTGGAGGATTCAATCTGCAGAAAGCCTGCTTAAGCCTGATGTGAAGTTTGCATGTTCTCCCCTCTCTTCCAAAATAGGGACACTTTGCCTTTTAGGGACAACAGTAAAATTTAAGGTTCAGAGGAGGCCTGCAAAATGACAAAACCTTTGTATTCTCTTGCTTCTTTGCCTTCCTATAATTTTCTGTGCCTAATTCATCACATTCAGTGAGGAATCGTTACGGCGCCCTCCCATCCACTCTCCAAATTCTTTGTACTCAACTTCCTCTGCCCTGTTTTCTTCATGGTTTTTCAGTCTTGCTGGAATAATAAACTCCAGACTATGTTCACAGTGTATTTTTTGTATCACTGAGTTAAAGAGAAGGTATTCAAGATAAATATACTCTTTTCTTCTTTTTTAAAATTTTTAATTAGAGGATAATTACTTACAATATTGTAATGGTTTTTGCCACACACCAATGTGAATCAGCCATAGGTTTATATAATATGTCCTCTCCCTCTTGAACTTCCCCTCCCAAATGCCTCCCCACCCACCCACCTAGGTTGTCAAAGAACACCAGCTTTGAGTTCAATGTGCCATACGTCAAACTCCCACTAGCTATCTGTGTTACATACGGTAATGTATATGTTTCAATGCTACTCTCTCAAATCATCCCACCCTCTCCTTCCCACATGGTCCAAAAGTCTGTTTTTGATGTGTGTGTCTCCTTTGCTGCCCTGCAAGTAGGGTCGTCAGTACTGTCTTTGTATATTCCATATATATGCGTTAATTTCATGGATGTCATCTATGACCAAGATATGAGTAGACTGATCTTTCGTTGGCACTCTAGCTCTCCTACTCAAGGTTTGTCAAATTAACCAACCAGTGGTTGCCAACTTGAACAGTATGAAAAAGAAAAATGATAGGACACTGGAAGAGAAACTCCCCAGGTCAGTAGGTGCCCAATATGCTACAGGAGATCAGTGGAGAAATAACTCCAGAAAGAATAAAGGGATGGAGCCAAAGCAAAAATAATATCCAGCTGTGGATGTGACTGGTGATAGAAGCAAGGTCTGATGCTGTAAAGAGCAATATTGCATAGGAACCTGGAATGTCAGGTCCATGAATCAAGGGTAAATTGGAAGTGGTCAAACAAGAGATGGCCAGAGTGAATGTCGACATTCTAGGAATCAGTGAACTGAAATGGTCTGGAATGGGTGAATTTAACTCAGATGACCATTATATCTACTACTGTGGGCAGGAATCCCTCAGAAGAAATGGAGTGGCCATCATGGTCAACAAAAGAGTCCGAAATGCAGTACTTGGATGCAATCTCAAAAATGACAAATGATCTCTGTTCATTTCCAAGGCAAAACATTCAATATCACAGTAATCCAAGTCTATGCCTCAACCAGTAACACTGAAGAAGCTGAAGTTGAATGGTTCTATGAAGACCTACAAGACCTTTTAGAACTAAGACCCAAAAAAGATGTCCTTTTCATTATAGGGGACTGGAATGCAAAAGTAGGAAGTCAAGAAACACCTGGAGTAACAGGCAAATTTGGCCTTGGAATCAGGAATGAAGCAGGGCAAAGACTAATAGAGTTTTGTCAAGAAAATGCACTGGTTATAACAAACACCCTCTTCCAACAACACAAGAGAAGACTCTATACATGGACATCACCAGATGGTCAACACTGAAATTAGATTGATTATATTCTTTGCAGCCAAAGATGGACAAGGTCTATACAGTCAGCAAAAACAAGACCAGGAGCTGACTGTGGCTCAGACCATGAACTCCTTATTGCCAAATTCAGACTTAAATTGAAGAAAGTAGGGAAAACCACTAGACCATTCAGGTATGACCTAAATCAAATCCGTTATGATTATACAGTGGAAATGAGAAATAGATTTAAGGGCCTAGATCTGATAGATAGAGTGCCTGATGAACTATGGAGTGAGGTTCGTGACATTGTACAGGAAATAGGGATCAAGACCATCTCCATGGAAAAGAAATGCAAAAAAGCAAAATGGCTGTCTGGGGAGGCCTTACAAATAGCTGTGAAAAGAAAAGAGAAGCGAAGAGCAAAGGAGAAAAGGAAAGATATAAACATCTGAATGCAGAGTTCCAAAGAATAGCAAGAAGAGATAAGAAAGCCTTCTTCAGCGATCAATGCAAAGAAATAGAGGAAAACAACAGAATGGGAAAGACTAGGAATCTCTTCAAGAAAATCAGAGATACCAAAGGAACATTTCATGCAAAGATGGGCTCGATAAAGGACAGAAATGGTATGGACCTAACAGAAGCAGAAGATATTAAGAAGAGATGGCAAGAATACATAGAAGAACTGTACAAAAAAGATCTTCATGACCCAGATAATCATGATGGTGTGATCACTGACCTAGAGCCAGACATCCTGGAATGTGAAGTCAAGTGGGCCTTAGAAAGCATCAGTACGAACAAAGCTAGTGGAGGTGATGGAATTCCAGTGGAGCTATTCCAAGTCCTGAAAGATGATGATGTGAAAGTGCTGCACTCAATATGCCAGCAAATTTGGAAAACTCAGCAGTGGCCACAGGACTGGAAAAGGTCAGTTTTCATTCCAATCCCAAAGAAAGGCAATGCCAAAGAGTGCTCAAACTACTGCACAATTGCTCATCTCACACGCTAGTAAAGTAATGCTCAAAATTCTCCAAGCCAGGCTTCAGCAATATGTGAACCGTGAACTTCCTGATGTTGAAGCTGGTTTTAGAAAAGGCAGAGGAACCAGAGATCAAATTGCCAACATCTTCTGGATCATGGAAAGAGCAAGAGAGTTCCAGAAAAACATCTATTTCTGCTTTATTGACTATGCCAAAGCCTTTGACTGTGTGGATCACAATAAACTGTGGAAAATCCTGAAAGAAATGGGAATACCAGACCACCTTATCTGCCTCTTGAGAAACTTGTATGCAGGTCAGGAAGCAACAGTTAGAACTGGACATGAAACAACAGACTGGTTCCAAATAGGAAAAGGAGTGCGTCAAGGCTGTATATTGTCACCCTGTTTATTTAACTTCTATGCAGAGTACATCATGAGAAACGCTAGACTGGAAGAAACACAAGCTGGAATCAAGATTGCTGGGAGAAATATCAATAACCTCAGATATGCAGATGACACCACCCTTATGGCAGAAAGTGATCAGATCAGAGATCAGATCAGTCGCTCAGTCGTGTCCGACTCTTTGCGACCCCATGAACCGCAGCACGCCAGGCCTCCCTGTCCATCACCAGCTCCCGGAGGTCACTCAGACTCGCATCCATCGAGTCAGTGATGCCATCCAGCCATCTCATCCTCTGTCGTCCCCTTCTCCTCCTGCCCTCAATCCCTCCCAGCATCAGAGTCTTCTCCAATGAGTCAACTCTTCGCATGAGGTGGCCAAAATACTGGAGTTTCAGCTTTAGCATCATTCCTTCTAAAGAAATTCCAGGATTGATCTCCTTCAGAATGGACTGGTTGGATCTTCTTGCAGTCCAAGGGACTCTCAAGAGTCTTCTCCAACACCACAGTTCGACCATGAACTCCTTATTGCCAAATTCAGACTGAAATTGAAGAAAGTAGAGAAAACTACTAGACCATTCAGGTATGACCTAAATCAAATCCCTTATGATTATACAGTGGAAGTGAGAAATAGATTTAAGGGCCTAGATCTGATAGATAGAGTGCCTGATGAACTATGGAATGAGGTTCGTGACATTGTACAGGAGACAGGGATCAAGACCATCCTCATGGAAAAGAAATGCAAAAAAAAAAAAAAAAGCAAAATGGCAGAAAGTGAAGAGGAACTCAAAAGCCTCTTGATGAAAGTGAAAGTGGAGAGTGAAAAAGCTGGCTTAAAGCTCAACATTCAGAAAATGAAGATCATGGCATCTGGTCCCATCACTTCATGAGAAATAGATGGGTAAACAGTGGAAACAGTGTCAGACTTTATTTTTCTGGGCTCCAAAATCACTACAGATGGTGAATGCAGCCATGAAATTAAAAGGCGCTTACTCCTTGGAAGGAAAGTTATGACCAACCTAGATAGCATATTCAAAAGCAGAGACATTACTTTGCCAACAAAGATCCATCTGGTCAAGGCTATGGTTTTTCCAGTGGTCATTTATGGATGTGAGAGTTGGACTGTGAAGAAAGCTGAGTGCTGAAGAATTGATGCTTTTGAACTGTGGTGTTGGAGAAGACTCTGGAGAGTCCCTTGGACTGCAAGGAGATGCAACCAGTCCATTCTGAAGGAGATCAGCCCTGGGATTTCTTTGGAAGGAATGATGCTAAAGCTGAAACTCCAGTACTTTGGCCACCTCATGCGAAGACTTGACTCATTGGAAACGACTCTGATGCTGGGAGGGACTGGGGGCAAGAGGAGAAGGGGACGACAGAGGATCAGATGGCTGGATGGCATCACTGACTCGATGGACATGAGCCTGAGTGAACTCGAGGCGCTGGTGGTGGACAGAGAAGCCTGGCGTGCTGCGATTCATGTGGTTGCAAAGAGTCAGAGACGACTGAGCGACTGATCTGATCTGATCTGATAATGAATTGAGAAATATCATCAGAAAACAATAAGTAACCTTTTGTTTAAATGTATTAGGGCTTCCCCAGCAGATCAGCAGTAAAGAATCCATCTGCAAAGCAGGAGCTGCAAGTTTGATCCCTGGGCCAGGAGGATCCCCTGGAGGAAGGCATGGCAACCCACTCCAGTATTCTTGCCTGGAGGATCCCATGGACAGAGGAGCCTGGTAGGCTACAGTCCAGAGGGTTGCAAAGACTGAAACAACTTAGCACTCATAAAAGTATTAACCAGAAGCACTCGGTTTCCCAAGATTTGTAAACATTTAGAATGTATTAACTGTCCCCTAAAGGTGTAATTAAAGTATTTAGCTGTTCTGTTTCAAACACAAGGAACCATGGGTCAATCAAACACAACAGTCCGGTGACTGCCAACAAACATGAACCAAACGGTTGATGTGAGACACTGTGACCACAGACCTGGATGCTCCCTGATAGATGAGTCTGTAACTTTCCTCTGAAATACAAATCAGGGACTAACACCACCTGCCACACACTGCCTGATTATTGCCCGTTTGGGTTTATTCTTTGATATTTTACCTGTATTGCAGTAACAATAATAGTAAGAATTGATGAGGCATCTTGCAAAATTGTTTTCCAGACAGGTGTTAAATGCGTGTGCTATTATCAGAAGTGGTCAGGACTGTGGCGTATCATGTTTTACACAGCTCTATTGGGGAAGAATCTGCCTGCAGTGCAGGAGGCGCAAGAGATACAGGTTCGATCCGTGGGTTGGGAAGATTCCCTGGAGGAGGAAATGGCAACCCACTCCAGTGTTCTTGCCTGAAAAAATCCTATCGATAGAGGAACCTGGCAGGCTACAGTCCAAAGGGTCACAAAAAGTTGGACATGACTGAGTATGCAGGTGGACAGACTGAGGAATAACTAACATATAACAAACAGCACACATTTAAGCATACAACGTGATAACTTTGATGTATGCATACACCCACGAAACCATCACCTCCATAGACATGATGGACATCTCTGTCACCCCTAAAATTTCCTACGTCTCTTTGTATTTCTTCATTTCTAAACTCTGACCGCTTGCCAGGCAGCCACTTATCTTTGTGTCACTATAGATGAGTTTGGATTTTTAAGAATTTTTAATAAATGAAAACATGCAGTATCATTTATTTGGCAAAGTTCTTTGTAGATTCATGTACTTTACAGAGGTACCAAGAATCCATTGCTTTTTACTCCTGAGTAGTATTCCATTATGTGGATACATCACAGATTGCATATCCATTCACCTGCTGTTGGACATTTGGGTTGGTTCCAAGTTTTTGGCTATTATAAATAAAGCTGTTATGAATATCTGCATACAAATCTTTGTGTGGACATATGGTTTTATTTCTCTTGGATAAATAGCTATGGACCATATCGCAGGAGTGCTTTTAATTTTTTAGGAAACTGCCAAAATGCTTTCCAAAGTGGTTTTGCCATTTAACATTCCAAGCAGAAGTTTATGAGAATTTCAGAATCTCCTGAAATTAAATTCAAAATATTATGTTTATTTATAAGTACTCATTTCTCTAGGGAAAGAGTTCATAGCCTAAATATTTGCAGCCGACATATTTCCAATATGATGTTTTCATTTTATTTTTTATCTCTTGCCGTTGTGTAATACGTATCCATTTGGTTCTAATTTTTATATAAAAGCAGTTATTTATTTCTAATTTTTTCCACTTCATTAAATAAATCTATTTCATGGAAAAAGTTTTCCTATGGTCCTCATATATTTTATCCTCAATTGTCATGATGCAGAATTCTTCCAAAAGTCTCACTTACATTTTCTTTTTGGGTGTTCATTGTGTAGCTTAACTTTTAGTTTTGCTATTCTAATTTTTTTTTTTTTTTTGAGCCTACCTTGAAAACCCACCCCTACTATTTGGACTGATCCTAGACCTAGGTCAGCTTCTCTCAGGACAAAAGCAAGTCTGATGAAAGAAAAGCTCCAAATTCCTAAGTCTGTGGTCTGGGCAGTTGAGTACATTCGTACTTATTAGAACAAGACAAACTAAAGAGTCAGCTACTGAGCTGAGGCAACAGAAGAGGCCTTCTCTGGTTTGGGGTGGATAGCAGCTTTTGCTAGCTATTGATAAATATTTTTTGTTGTTTCCTAACAACGGATGAGGTCGCTAGAGTCGGACATGACTGAGCGACTTCACTTTCACTTTTCACTTTTAAGCACTGGAGAAGGAAATGGCAGCCCACTCCAGTGTTCTTGCCTGGAGAATCCCAGGGATGGGAAGCCTGGTGGGTTGCCGTCTATGGGGTCGCACAGAGTCGGACACAACTAAAGTGACGCAGCAGCAGCAGCAACAATGGATGGACATGGGTCAAGGGCAATCAGAAGAGGGATATTTAGTATTATTCCATAGGACTTTCAACATTTTTTCATAATGAGCAAGTGTGAAAGACCTAGTCTGACAATATAGGTAGTCAGTGGTTGTATTATTTGGTATTTTAGTACATTATTATGTATTATATAATATATCCTATTATTATTTAATATAATTATAAAATATAATTTTTTGTATATTTGAATAAAGTGGCTGAAATACCTCACTTGGGAGAGCGCTAGACTGAGGATCTAAAGGTCCCTGATTCAGTCCGGGATTTTGGCAAGTTAAACTTTTGGACTACCCTGGTGGCTCAGTGGTAAACATCCGCCTGCCAATACAGGAGACTTGGGTTCGATCCCTGGGCCGGAAGATCCCCTGGAGGAGGAAATGGCAACCCATTCCAGTATTCTTGCCTGGGAAATCCTACAGACAAAGAAGTCTGGCAGACTACAGTCCATGGGGCCCCAAAGAGTTGGGGACGACAGCGACTGAGCATGCACGCATATTTGATTATATTATTTGATATGTGTATCTACCAAACTGATCCCAGTTGAAGTAGTTCTTATTCTGATCCAACAGCAATCTCATTCTGGATGTATGTGGCATCCAAAACTTGGGCAGGGTTGTTAAAATAAGTATGATGTACATTAGGTCAGGAAATGGTTTCTCCTGAGGACTTGAGGCCTTCTTCAAAGGTCTGTGGAGGAACCATTAAGATCAGTTAACCTGTGGCACTGCCGTTTTACCACTTGGGAAAATATATGCACATTACCAACTAATCACAAATATACTCAGACCCTATAAACCATCAGTTCCAGTCCTAGGCAACTCACACATGTATGTATGTTCAATAGAAATGTGCTTGCATGCACCAGAGATGTATATAGGATTATTCATAGTTGCAATTTGGGTTGTAGCCCTAAACCATAAGCAATCCCAATGTCTATCAAAATTTGAGTAAATACACCAGTCAATACTAAAGGAAATCAATCCTGAATACTCATTGGGAGGACTGTTGATGAAGCTGAAGCTCCCATAGTTTGGTCACCTGATGCGAAGAGCCAATCCATTGGAAAAGACAGCAATGCTGGGAAAGACTGAGGAGAGGAGGAGTAGGGGGTGACAGAGGATGAGCTGGTCAGACAGTATCACTGACTCAATAGATAGGGGTTTGAGCAAACTCCAGGAGATAGTGAGGGACAGGGAAGCCCAGTGTGCTGCGGTTCATGGGATCACAGAGTCGGATGCTACGTGATGTTTGAACAATAACAACCATCACAGAGTAGTCATAATGGAATTCCACACAGCAATGAAAATAAATGGTGTATTGTTACCTGCTGCAACCTGAATGCATCTTATAAATATCATGCTGGGCAAAACGGAGAAAAGTCTATGGGACAAAACGATGTACACATTTCTTCTCCAGCTGGTTGCCTGGAGGGATGGATATTAGGTGAGCGGATTATATCTCAGTGTCCAGTCTCTGAGGACAAGAGGTATGTGGAGAGTGGACCTACTTCCAGCCACAGCAGCCATTGGCACCAGTAGGAGAGGAGGCACATGGAGGACCAGGAGAATATGGTGTGAAATCAAACTAGCATCCCCAAAGGCAGTCTGAGATAGA
The DNA here is from genome assembly GCA_935064755.1 of Tragelaphus eurycerus. Taxonomy (NCBI): domain Eukaryota; kingdom Metazoa; phylum Chordata; class Mammalia; order Artiodactyla; family Bovidae; genus Tragelaphus; species Tragelaphus eurycerus. The sequence continues at coordinate 1,009,273 of CAKXYN010000222.1, read as the reverse complement.
GATTGGGGAGCACTCAGAACTAAGCAGGAAAAGTGGGAGAGTCAGAGGTGATTAACAGTGGGACAGATGTCAGCATGAACAAGAGCCAGGAAGACCAAGAAATGATAGCTGTGGTCAGTGCACGATCTGTCCAGACCAACTGTCATGGACAGTGACTAGAGGACTTACTGTTTTAATCTTACTTTTAATAAAATTTTAAGTGTAGATTTTACAGTGAAAATTACAGAAATCAATGTGAACATGCAAAACCCTCTTAAGTGTGATCCATCATCCAGCAACCAACCTCTATCCCCATTTTCCTCCAGGAAAGTAACTGATCCCAGGTTAAGATACTGAATATCTTGACAAGTCTCTTGCTTTTCTTTATAGTGTTGCTGCTGAAAGCATGTGTACTCATACATAATGGATTTATTTGCCTGTTTTTTGAGCATTGGTAAACCTCTTAATGAAAGTGAAAGTGAAGAGTAAAAAAGCTGGCTTAAAACTCAGCATTCAAAAAATGAAGATCATGGCATCTGGTCCCATCACTTCATGGCAAATAGATGGGGAAACAATGGAAACATATTTTCTTGGGCTCCAAAATCACTGCAGATGGTGACTGCAGCCATGAAATTAAAAGATGCTTGCTCCTTGGAAGAAAAGCTATGACCAACCTAGATAGCGTATTAAAAAGCAGAGACATTACTTTGCTGACAAAGGTCCATCTAGTTGAAGCTGTGGTTTTTCCAGCAGTCATGTGTGGATATGAGAGTTGGACTATAAAGAAAGCTGAGCACCGAAGAATTGATGCTTTTGAACTGTGGTGCTGGAGAAGACTTTTGAGAGTCCCTTGGACTGCAAAGAGATTCAACCAGTCAATCCTAAAGGAAATCAGTTCTAAATATTCACTGGAATGACTGATGCTGAAGCTGAAGAGCCAACAATTTGGCCACCTGATGCAAAGAATTGACTCACTGGAAAAGACCCTGATGCCAGTCAAGATTGAAGGCAGGAGGAGAAGGGGACGACAGAGAATGAGATGGTTGGATGGCATCACTGACTTGATGGACATGAGTTTGAGCAGGCTCCGGGAGTTGGCAATGGACAGGGAAGGCTGGTGTGCTGCAGTCCATGGAGTCACAAAGAGTCAGACACAACTGAGTGACTGAACTGAACTTCTTGAACATTATATAAAGAGAGTCCTATACTGTGTATCTTTTGTATCCCACTTATTTTGTCCCATTTGTAGAGAAAATCTGGAGAGGCATTGAGTAGGGGGGAGGTCATACTACACTGATTGATTGGCTTTAAATTAAAAAGAAAAAAATCACTATCTTCAAAATGAACTTACCAAATATGCCCTATTTAAAATAAACATTGATAATTTTCTCAAAGGGCACACTAATTAAAAGTGATTTGAGGATAATATTAAGTGTGCTCAGTCATGTCTGACTCTTTGCAGACCTATGGACTGTAGTCCACCAGGCTTCTCTGTCCATGGGATTTTGCCATCAAGAATACTGGAGTGGGTTGCCATACCCTCCTCCAAAGAATCTTCCTGACCTGGGGATCAAATCCACATCTCTTGCATTGTCAGGACATTCTTTACCACTGAGCCACCTGGGAAGCCAATTTGAGGATAGAATGGGCACAAATGTTTATTGATTTCCTACTTTGTGCCAGTTCAGTTCAGTTGATCAGTTGTGTCCGACTCTTTGTGACCCCATGAATCGCAGCATGCCAGGTCTCTCTGTCCACCACCAACTCCCCGAGTTCACTCACACTCACGTCCATCGAGTCAGTGATGCCATCCAGTCATCTCATTCTCTGTTGTCCCCTTCTCCTCCTGCCCCCAATCCCTCCCAGCATCAGAGTCTTTTCCAATGAGTCAAGTCTTCACATGAGGTGGCCAAAGTACTGGAGTTTCAGCTTTAGCATCATTCCTTCCAAAGAAATCCCAGGGCTGACCTCCTTCAGAATGGACTGGTTGGATCTCCTTGCAGTCCAAGGGACTCTCAAGAGTCTTCTCCAACACCACAGTTCAGAAGCATCAATTCTTTGGCACTCAGCTTTCTTCACAGTTCGACTCTCACATCCATACATGGCCACTGGAAAAACCATAGCCTTGACTAGACAGACCTTTGTTGGCAAAGTAATGTCTCTGCTTTTCAATAGACTATCTAGGTTGGTTATAACTTTCCTTCCAAGGAGTAAGTGTCTTTTAATTTCATGGGTGCAGTCACCATCTGCAGTGATTTTGGAGCCCAAAAAAATAAAGTCTGATACTGTTTCCACTGTTTCCCCATCTATTTCTCATGAAGTGATGGGACCAGATGCCATGATCTTCGTTTTCTGAATGTTGAGTTTTAAGCCAGACATTGTGCTAAACCCTGATGTAATCCCACCCTATGGTGTGTGCATTATTACCTCCAGTTTATAGGTGAGGAAACTAGGGTCCATGGAGGGTTACTGGTGCACCCTTGCTCACTCTGATAATGATGGAGAGAATCTGGGATTCAAACTGTACTGGGCTTGGCTCAAAAACAAAGACTCTCTCCACACCATTATGGTGCAACACTTGTGGACAGGATGATATATACAGGGCAGACTTGGCAAAATAAACATGTTATATTGCCAACATCTGAAAAGTCAGGTATTTGCCAGGTGGGACAGGTGAGATCGTCCTGCCTGTTACCTCTATTCTACTGTTGAGTGAACAAAGTAATTATTGGTCGGGGCAAACTCATGGCGTCTGGCTAACTCATTAGCTCTTATTTGTTTCAAGTCTGATGGTGTATGACAAAAGGATTTGTTCCAGATGTCAAAGGAGCACAATGGAGTTTAACAGCCTGTGCATTTAGAAAAGCTTCACGGTAGGAAACCACCGGAGGTCACCGAGGCAGAGAGAGGCTGGTCAAAGCCAGCTCCACCTCACTATAAGCCCCCAGCGCTCTTCCCGGGAAGTCACCACTTTGTGTTCCAACTCATCCATAATTCTTAGTGCACAACTCAGAATGCTAATGCCTTTTCCATTCTCTGAACTTGAGGTCCTTGAAGGGATTATTGAAATAAATTCCTTTTGGGGTCTGGTGCTGAAAAAACATTTTATCTAATGCACACACACACACACACACACACACACACACACATGCATACACTCTCTCCTATTCCTATAATCCTAACTATTGAATTCAATGTGCTATACTTTTAAATTTTGCTTGTCAGGAAGCTTGGAGTTCAATTTCCTATTCAAGTGTAGAGTTCAGCTTAGCCTAACTTCCTCATAAAATTAGACACCTGCTCTGTTCTTGTTTTATCACTGTTTAAATGATCCTTTATTATCTGTATTACCCTTCATCCACTTCATGTTCTGCTTTCTCTCCTTCTTTGGCCACAACTTTTCAACAATAACAGATATTTAAGGAGCACCGATTAGGTGCCAGACACTTTTCTAGGTGTATGGACGAGATGGGGAAGATGTGGTAACTAAACGCAATCTATGTTCCTAATAGCATCCTGGGTTGCAAATAGAAAGGGACATAGCAGAAAACAAGCCCGGTAGATGAAGCACTAGAGAGTTAAATGCCTAGTGTGATGCCAGCTGGCAATGAACACCTCACAGAAAACAGAGGCAAGGTGAGTCAGAGACATCCTGTCCTGAGGATGATTGGGCAGAGCCAGCGAATGACCCAAGAGACTCCATCATGTTGAAATGTGGAGTGAGAACATCCTAGGAAAGAGACTAGCATGTTCAGAGATCCACTGAAGCCTTTGGGGTTTTGATGATTGCATGGCAACATTTTCACATTTTCAGGGAGATGGTGAGGAACAGGGAGGTCTGGCGTGCTACAGTCCACGGGGTCACCAAAAGTTGAACATGACTTAGGAAGAGAATAACTGAGCAACAACAATTACAAACTTGTAGAAGAGTTTGAATGTATAAGAACCCCCATATCCCCTTCACCCCTATTTATTCCCAGGTGTTAATATTCCATTGCATTGCTCACATTCCTCTCTCTCTCTATCACATACGTACGCACACACACACACCATTCTTTTCCTTCACCATTTGATAGCAAGCTGCAGATGTGACATCCCTTCATTTGTAAAGACTCTAGGATGTGTTCCCTAAAACAAATCCACCATACAAATTTCCAGATCAGAAAATCAACATTTTCACGACACTCCCATCCAATTCAAAGACGGCATTCAGATTTTGCCAACTGTCTCAACTATGTCCCTTTTCTTTTATGATCCAGGGCACCACCCTATGTACTGTATCTCATTGTTATGTCTGCTCATTTCCTCTAGCCAGGAACAGTTCCTTGTACTTCCTGTCTCTCACATTCTCAATAGTTTTAAAGAGTACAGGCTTCACCTATGGTCAGATGACCCTCAGTGTGTGTCTAACTGACGTCCTCCCCAGCACCAGATCAGACTGCACATTCCTGGTAGGGATATCACAGAAATGATGCTGTGTTCTCAGCACATTGCATTAAGTATATGCAATATCAGCTCAAACTACCCACCACGGGTGATATTAACCTACATCACTTGGTCAGGCTAATGTATGCCAGGTTTCTCCACCATTATGACATCATTTTCCCTTTTGTAACTGGTTATTATCTTTGGGGGTATATTCTGAGATCATAGCCATGATATCATAAGCATGATAATGATATCATGCTTATGATATCATGAGCATGTCTCAACCAACACCGGTCTTAACCAGTGATCACTGATCCACTATATGTGTATCCAAAGACCACTATGACGGCTGCCCAAAAGTGATTTTCTCTTTCCATCATTCCCTTTACACTTATTAGGCTGAATTTCCCATAAGGTAGAACGTTCTCTTCTCCTTTTGTTCATTTACATCAGAATAAATCCAGAGACTCTTACTTTATGTACTGCGTTATAATCTGTCATACTTAAACACAGTTTTGAAACCACGTTTTTTTAAGCTTCATCCCACAGCTGGATTGATTCAATGTTTACAGCCAGTCTGTTTACCAGAGTGCTACTGTTCATTTGTTGGTTGGCTGAAGTTGATCATCTAGTATTTCCTTAACAAGACCCTGTGGGATTTATAGTCTCTAAGTTTTTATACCCTTTAAAATTATTTTCTTATTTTTTTCTGTAATAACTCTATTGAGTTATAATTCACTTGCCATACAATTTATCCATTTAGCTTGTACAGTTCAATGGCTTTTAGCATTGGGTTGGCCCAAAAGTTTGCTTGGTTTTAATCTTGAGAAAGAAGAATGGAACTGGAGGAATCAACCTGCCTGACTTCAGGCTCTACTACAAAGCCACAGTCATCAAGACAGTATAGTACTGGCACAAAGACAGAAATATAGATCAATGGAACAAAACAGAAAGCCCAGAGATAAATCCATGCACCTATGGACACCTTATCTTTGACAAAGGAGGCAAGAATATACAATGGAGAAAAGACAATCTCTTTAACAAGTGGTGCTGGGAAAACTGGTCAACCAGTTGTAAAAGAATGAAACTAGAATACTTTCTAACACCATCAGATCGGATCAGATCAGTCGCTCAGTCGTGTCCGACTCTTTGCGACCCCATGAACTGCAGCACGCCAGGCCTCCCTGTCCATCACCAACTCCCGGAGGTCACTCAGACTCACATCCATCGAGTCAGTGATGCCATCCAGCCATCTCATCCTCTGTCGTCCCCTTCTCCTCCTGCCCCCAATCCCTCCCAGCATCAGAGTCTTCTCCAATGAGTCAACTCTTCGCATGAGGTGGCCAAAATACTGGAGTTTCAGCTTTAGCATCATTCCTTCCAAAGAAATCCCAGGGCTGATCTCCTTCAGAATGGACTGGTTGCATCTCCTTGCAGTCCAAGAGACTCTCAAGAGTCTTCTCCGACACCACAGTTCAAAGGCATCAAGTCTTCAGCGCTCAGCCTTCTTCACAGTCCAGCTCTCACATCCATACATGACCACAGGAAAGACCATAGCCTTGACTAGGCAAACCTTTGTTGGCAAAGTGATGTCTCTGCTTTTGAATATGCTATCTAGATTGGTCATAACTTTCCTTCCAAGGAGTAAGCGTCTTTTAATTTCATGGGTGCAGTCACCATCTGCAGTGATTTTGGAGCCCAGAAAAATAAATTCTGACACTGTTTCCACTGTTTCCCCATCTATTTCCCATGCAGTGATGGGACCAGATGCCATGATCTTCGTTTTCTGAATGTTGAGCTTTAAGCCAACCTTTTCACTCTCCACTTTCACTTTCATCAAGAGGCTTTTTAGCCCGTCTTCACTTTCTGCCATAAGAGTGGTGTCATCTGCATATCTGAGGTTATTGATATTTCTCCCGGCAATCTTGATTCCAACTTGTGTTTCTTCCAGTCCAGCATTTCTCATGATGTACTCTGCATATAAGTTAAATAAACATGGTGACAATATGCAGCCTTGACGAACTCCTTTTCCTATTTGGAACCAGTCTGTTGTTCCATGACCAGTTCTAACTGTTGCTTCCTGACCTGCATACAGATTTCTTAAGAGGCAGATCAGGTGGTCTGGTATTCCCATCTCTTTCAGAATTTTCCACAGTTTATTGTGATCCACACAGTCAAAGGCTTTGGCATAGTCAATAAAGCAGAAATAGATGTTTTTCTGGAACTCTCTTGCTTTTTCCATGATCCAGAAGATGTTGGCAATTTGATCTCTGGTTCCTCTGCCTTTTCTAAAACCAGCTTGAACATCAGGAAGTTCACGGTTCACATATTGCTGAAGCCTGGCTTGGAGAATTTTGAGCATTACTTTACTAGCGTGTGAGATGAGTGCAATTGTTCGGTAGTTTGAGCACTCCTTGGCATTGCCTTTCTTTGGGATTGGGATGAAAACTGACCTTTTCCAATCTTGTGGCCACTGCTGAGTTTTCCAAATTTGCTGGCATATTGAGTGTAGCACTTTCACAGCATCATCATTCAGGACTTGGAATAGCTCCACTGGAATTCCATCACCTCCACTAGCTTTGTTCGTAGTGATGCTTTCTAAGGCCCATTTCACTCTGTATAATAGGCTGCAGTTTCATCCACCTCATTAGAAGTGATTCAAATGTAACCTTTTTAATGGCTAAGTAATATTCCATTGCATATCTGTACCACAACTTTCTTATCCATTCATCTGCTGATGGACATCTAGATTGCTTCCATGTCCTGGCTATTATAAACAGTGCTGTGATGAACATTGGGGTACACGTGTCTCTCTAAATTCTGGTTTCCCTGATGTGTTTGCCCAGCAGTGGGATTGCTGGGTTATATGGCAGTTCTATTTCCAGTTCTTTAAGGAATCTCCACACTGTTCTCCACAGTGGCTGTACTAGTTTGCATTCCCACCAACAGTGTAAGAGGGTTCCTTTTTCTCCACACCCTCTCCAGCATTCATTGCTTGTAGACTTTTGGATAGCAGCCATTCTGACTGGTGTGAAATGGTACCTCATTGTGGTTTTGATTTGCATTTCTCTGATAATGAGTGATATTGAGCATCTTTTCATGTGTTTGTTAGCCATCTGTATGTCTTCTTTGGAGAAATGTCTGTTTAGTTCTTTGGCCCACTTTTTGATTGGGTCATTTATTTATCTGGAATTGAGCTGCAGGAGTTGCTTGTATATTTCTGAGATTAATTCTTTGTCCATTGCTTCATTTGCTATTATTTTCTCCTATTCTGAAGGCTGTCTTTTCACCTTGCTTATAATTTCCTTTGCTGTGCAGAAGCTTTTAATTTTAATTAGGTCCCATTTGTTATTTTTGCTTTTATTTCCAATATTCTGGGAGGTGGATCATAGAGGATCCTGCTGTGGTTTATGTCAGAGAGTGTTTTGCCTATGTTTTCCTCTAGGAGTTTTATAGTTTCTGGGATCATGTTTAGATCTTTAATCCATTCTGAGTTTATTTTTGTGTACTGGTCATGGAACAACAGACTGGTTCCAAATAGGAAAAGGAGTTCGTCAAGGCTGCATATTGTCACCATGTTTATTTAACTTATATGCAGAGTACATCATGAGAAATGCTGGACTGGAAGAAACACAAGTTGGAATCAAGATTGCCGGGAGAAATATCAATAACCTCAGATATGCAGATGACACCACTCTTATGGCAGAAAGTGAAGACGGGCTAAAAAGCCTCTTGATGAAAGTGAAAGTGGAGAGTGAAAAGGTTGGCTTAAAGCTCAACATTCAGAAAACGAAGATCATGGCATCTGGTCCCATCACTGCATGGGAAATAGATGGGGAAACAGTGGAAACAGTGTCAGAATTTATTTTTCTGGGCTCCAAAATCACTGCAGATGGTGACTGCACCCATGAAATTAAAAGACGCTTACTCCTTGGAAGGAAAGTTATGACCAATCTAGATAGCATATTCAAAAGCAGAGACATCACTTTGCCAACAAAGGTTTGCCTAGTCAAGGCTATGGTCTTTCCTGTGGTCATGTATGGATGTGAGAGCTGGACTGTGAAGAAGGCTGAGCGCTGAAGACTTGATGCCTTTGAACTGTGGTGTCGGAGAAGACTCTTGAGAGTCTCTTGGACTGCAAGGAGATGCAACCAGTCCATTCTGAAGGAGATCAGCCCTGGGATTTCTTTGGAAGGAATGATGCTAAAGCTGAAACTCCAGTATTTTGGCCACCTCATGCGAAGAGTTGACTCATTGGAGAAGACTCTGATGCTGGGAGGGATTGGGGGCAGGAGGAGAAGGGGACGACAGAGGATGAGATGGCTGGATGGCATCACTGACTCGATGGATGTGAGTCTGAGTGACCTCCGGGAGTTGGTGATGGACAGGGAGGCCTGGCGTGCTGCAGTTCATGGGGTTGCAAAGAGTCGGACACGACTGAGTGACTGATTTGATCTGATTTGATACAGAGTGAAGTAAGCCAGAGAGAAAAACACCAATACAGTATACAAACACATATATATGGAATTTACAAAGATGGTAATGATAACCCTGTATGCAAGACAGCAAAAGAGAAACAGATGTATAGAACAGTCTTTTGGACTCTGTGGCAGAGGGTGAGGGTGGGATGATTTGGGAGAATGGCATTGAAACATGCAAATTATCACATGTGAAACAAATCGCCAGTCCAGGTTTGATGCATGATACAGGGTGCTCGGGGCTAGTGCACTGGGATGACCCAGAGGGATGGTACGGGGAGGGAGGTGGGAGGGGGGCTCAGGATGGGGAACACATGTACACCCGTGGTGGATTCATGTTGATGTATGGCAAAACAAATACAATATTGTAAAGTAAAATAAATAAAACTGAAAAAAAGAGAAAAATCTGAATGAACTTTTGGCCAGCTAAATATATTCAGAGTTGGCTAATGATTAATACAATTTTAGAACTTTTTTTTATCACTCTGAAAAGGAACTTGGTGCCTATTACTAGTCACCCTCCTTTCTCCCCATCCTCTCTCGTCCCTCTCCCACAGCCCTAGGTAAAAACTAATGCATTTTTTAGTCTACATAGAGTTGCCTATTCTTGACATTTTGCATAAGTGAATTCATATGCTATGTGGTCCTTTGTGGCTTTTTTCATTTAGCATAATGTTTTCAAGGTTTATCCATGTTGTAAAATATATCAGTACTTTTTAATGCTTAGTAATATTTCATTATATGGTTATGTTGTTTATCCACCTGTTTGTACTTTCAACAGTTAATGGACACTGGAGTTGTTCCACTTTGGGGTACTGTGAACCATGCTGCTTTGAATATTCATGGGCAAATTATTGTGTGGATGTAGATTTTCATATCTCTTGGGTATATGACTATGAGTGGAATTTCTAGATCATATGGTAACTCTATGTTTAATATTTTAAGAAATTACCAAACTGCTTTCCACAGTTTGTGGCTATACCCAGTTAACATTCTCACCAGCAATGCATATGAATTCCAATTTCTCTACATCCTCATCAACACTTGTTATTTTCTACCTCCTTTATTATAGTCATCCTAGTGTGGATCACAACAAACTGTGGAAAATTCTTAAAGAGATGGGAATATCAGACCACCTTATCGGTCTCCTGAGAACACTGTATACAGGTCAAGAAGCAATTGTTGAACCGGACATGGAACAATGGACTGGTTCAAAATTGAGAAAAGAGTTCATCAAGGTTATATATTGTCATCCTGCTTATTTAACTTATATGCAGAGTATATCATGTGAAATCCTGGGCTGGATTAATCCCAAACTGGAATTAAGACTGCAGGGAGAAATATCAACAATCTCAGATATGCTGATGATACCACCCTTATGGCAGAAAGCAAAGAGGAACTACAGAGCCTCTTGATGAAGGTGAAAGAGGAGAGTGAAAAATCTGGCTTAAAGCTCAACATTCAAAAAACTAAATCATAGCATCTGGTTCCATCACTTCATGGTAAATAAATGGGGAAACAATGGAAACAGTGACAGACTTCCTTTTCTCAGTTTCCAAAATCAATGTAGATGGTGACTTCAGCTATGAAATTAAAAGACACTTGCTCTTTGGAAGGAAATCTCTGACAAATCTAAAGAGTGTATTAAAAAGCACAGACATCACTTTGCTGACAAAGGTCCACATAGTCAAATCTATGGTTTTTCCAGTAGTCATGTATGGATGTAAGAGCTGGACCATAAAGAAATTCAGTTCAGTCGCTCAGTCGTGTCAGACTCTTTGCGACCCCATGGCCTGCAGCACACCAGTCTTCCTTGTCCATCAACAACTCCTGGAGCTTGCTCAAACTCACGTCCATTCAGTCAGTGATGCCATCCAACCATCTCATCCACTGTCATCCCCTTCTCCTCCTGCCTTCAATCTTTCCCAACATCAGGGTCATTTCCAATGAGTCTTCCATAAAGAAGGCTGAGCACCAAAGAATAGATGCTTTCAAATCATGGTTCTGGAGAAGACTCTTGAGAATCTCTTGGACTACAAGGAGATCAAAGCAGTCAATCCTAAAGGAAATCAACACTGAATATTCATTGGAAGGACTGATGCTGAAGGTGAAGCTCCAACACTTTGGCCACCTGATGTGAAGAGCTGACCCTGATGCTGGGAAAGATTGAGGGCAAGAGGAGAAGGGGGTGACAGAGGATGAGATGGTTGGATGGCATCATTGACTCAATGAACATGAGTTTGAGCAAACTCCAGGAGATAGTGCAGGACAGGGAAGACTGGTGTGCTGCAGTTCATGGGATCATGAAGAGTTGGACATGACTTAGCAACTGACCAACAACAAGTGGCTATGAAGTATATCTCATTATGGTTTTGATTTATGTTTTCCTGATGGCAATGAGAGAAGACTCTGATGCTGGGAGGGATTGAGGGCAAGAGGAGAAGGGGACGACAGAGGATGAGATGGCTGGATGGCATCACTGACTCGATGGATGTGAGTCTCAGTGACCTCCGGGAGTTGGTGATGGACAGGGAGGTCTGGCGTGCTGCGATTCATGAGGTCGCAAAGAGTCGGACACGACCGAGCAACTGATCTGATCTGATGGCAATGATGTTCTTTGTGCATGTGTGTGTGTGTGTGTTCATCGTTTGTGTACTTTCTTTGGAGAATGTCTATCCTTTGCCTATGCTTAAATTGGATTACTCATCTTTTTATTATTGTGTCATTAGAATTCTTTATACATTTCAGGTATAATTCTCTTGTTAGACACATGATTGGCAAAAATTTTCTCCAATTTATGTGTTATCTTTTCATTCTCTTTATGGCGTCCTTTGAAACAGAAATATTTTTAATTGGGAAGAAACCTGATTTATTTAATTTTTCTTTTGTGGCTTGTATTTTTGGTGTCATATATAAGAAATTTCTTAAACCAAGGTCATGAAGATTTAGCTGTATGTTTTCTTTTAAGAGTTTCATATTTAGCTGTTACATTACAGGTTTTGATCCATTTCGACTTAAATTTTGTAAATGCTATGAGTTAACATCCAGCTTCATTTTTTACATGTTGACATGACTTAGCAACTGAAGGAGAATAACAACAACAGTTCTGTTTCCCAGCACCATTTGTTCAAAAGACTACTCTTTCTGCCATTTAATTAAATTGGTACTCTTGTCAAAAATCAACTGAGTGTAAATGCTAGGGTTTGGATCGAACCTGGATTTCCTGCATTGTAGGCAGATTCTTTACTGTCTGAGCCACTAGGGAAGCCCCAGGGTATACTTCTAGGCTCTCTACTTTTTGTTTGTCTATATGTCTATCCTTATGCCAGTACGAGCATGATTTTCTTTTGCATTCATACTTTAACAAAAGTCATGCTGAGTGAATGGTTGGGTCACCATTTCTTACCTTGGAGTTTTTGGCAGTGTAACTCTACTATCTCTAGTACTGATTACAGAAAAATTGAGGTCTGATCCATTGATGTTTATCCTTAGAGCCGACTTAGTATTTTGATTCCATGCCCCCAAACTGTTTCTTTATGTGTAATGTTCACTGTTTCTTAGAATATTGCCTGGGCTGATAGTTCCATGCCAACTTTTTTGAGAGGGTAGTGTGCTTTCATTATGTGGATTCAATCTCTATTTACTGGAATGTTTTCTTGAACTAAAATCTTAAAATATAATTTTTTGTTTCATTATTTTAGTGTCTTCTTTGAGGACAATGATTATGACAAGTTGGAACTCTTTATTATTTTTATAAATATGTAAGTAGATAGATGATTGATAGATACATAGATATGATACAGACAGATAATATAGAAATATATATATTTATGCATTTATACAATGTATGTATATACTTTTGTTCTTTTATGTTCATTTCTGCTTGATTTTCTTACTCTTTTCCTCTATCATAATTATTATGCTTTCAACTATACTAATCCTTTATCTTGTCTTTAATGTAGCTTGTGTTTCTCTGAATTTTTATTTTTCTCTTCTATTAATATTTCCTTCCTATTCACTTCTTTCTGAGAGATTCTGTTTCATCTCATTTTGTTTTCATGTCATATATTCTGTGTGCTTATGTTTCTGCTTTAAGCTTTATTTCTGAATATGTCATTAAAATGTTATTTAATGAGTGAAAATGTAGTGATACTATTCCTGTGTTCAAAGATTGTTTTTCCTCTACGCATTTCTCATTCCATTTTTTCCCACTTTCGACTTTTTTTTTTCTTATAGTTTCCATACAGTTTCTGTCTTGGTCCCTTTGATATGACACTTTGTCTTTGACTGAAGTGTGCTTTTTTTCTGGACATATGATTTAAGGATTCTGTGTTGGGAAGGGTGGGGGATGTTAGTAGGGCCAGAAGAAAATCTGCCTGTTGTCCCATGAAGCTCCTCAGGACTTGGAGCCAGGTTCTGTCTCTTCCTCATCAACAGAAACATGCTCCCACCACCATCCCTCTTGCTCACTCTGCTCACTGACAGACTGCTTCCTGCAAGTAGGATTCCCTGTCATAGCATTACTAAGGGCTCAGCTCACCTGGTAAAGAATCCGCCTGCAATGCAGGTGACCCCGGTTTGATTCCTGGGTTGGGAAGATTCCCTGGAGAAGGGATAGGCTTCCCACTCCAGGACTCTTGGCTGCCCTGGTGGCTCAGATGGTAAGAATCCGCCTGCAGTGCGGCAGACATGGGTTTAATCCCTGGGTTGGGAAGATCGCCTGGAAAAGGGGATGGCAACCCACTCCAGCACTCTTGCCTGGAGAATCCCATGGACAAAGGAGCCTGGTGGGCTACAGTCCATGGGGTTGCACAGAGTCGGACATGACTGAGCGATAAGCATGGCACACAATAAGCACATACAGGGAAGAAATGAACAAAATAGCATCTGTCTTTAAATAGCTGTCTTTGAAGTGTTGTGGCATATGATGCTTTTATCCTGTTCTTTATGCTTTTCTATAATTTCATTTTTAAAAGGTATATTGTCTCAGGACTTCCCTGGTGGTCCAGTGGTTAAGACATCACCTTCCAAGGCATGGGGTGTGGGCTTGATCCCTGATCAGGGAGCTAAGATCGCACATGCCAGAGCACAAACAACAGAAGCAATATTGTGCAACAAATTCAATAAACTTACAAATGGTCCACATTAAAAAAACCTTACACAAAATGTGTATTGTCTCTAAAATCAGAAAATTGATGCATTTTCATTAAAAGTAGAAGGTCCCCATGACTACAGTGGAGTCAAAGGACTGGGGTGAGTGGGAAAGCTGGATCCACAAGCCGGTCCCTGTGAGGTGCCCCAGACTGAGAGCTAATGACAAGCCAACGGAGGGGCCAGAGGGCTCAGACCTGGTCAGGCAGAATTGGCCCCTACAGTTAAAGAAATCACCAGGTTAAGTGTGTGTGGCAGGGGGAGCCCCAAAGCGAGGCTGGACAGAGGGGAAATCCTATACCTCCCGATTATTATTATAATCGTCAAAACTCCCAAGGGAGAGGAAACCCAAGCTCCTAGAGGTGAGGTAAAATTGCCCAGAGTCTCTCCGTTGTGGAAATGCCGATTAAATCCTGCTCCGCTTAATTCCACATCCCAAGGCCTTTCCTCGCCTCCCTGCCTACTTATTAGCTCTCCAGCTGGGTGACTCGGTGTATGGTGATGCTATTAACCAGGAGAGGAGATGCGGGGAGGGGAGAGGAGGCGGCTTGCAGGGAGAGATAATGAGCTCTGTTTGGGAGATGACGAGTTATTGTGAGCGGAGCACTCCCGGCTCCACTGTTGGAATAACACGGAGGCAGAGACAGCATTTTATGTGAAAGCCCACTGTTCCTGTCACCTCGCTCCTGTCAGTCAAAATGAGGAAAGAAAATAATGTTTCTAGAACCCTGCTGGTGGCTGTCTTTCTCCCAGAATGAAGGCGCCTAGCCCACATGACACCGGGATCTCAGGGAGACAGGCTCTGACAGCACCTGCTCTGAATCATCCACAGGCCAGAGAGGATCAGGATCAAATCTTGGCACTGGGATCATTTCTCAGCATCCATCCCACTCTGGGCTCTTGGGGAGGGGGCCTCCCAGACAGACACCTTGCGGGTGGAGGGCGGTGCAGGGGTGGTGACAGCCTTTTTGAACTGTTGTGTAACTTGAGAGATTTGCTTTCTGTGTCATGGTCCTACGCAACCAGTCTTAGGGGATTTTTATTTTAATTTTAAATCAGGGCCAAGTTTTCCCTTAAAGATTGACAACCACAGCATCCAGGTCTATCCATTCTCTGCCTTGGTGCAGAGACCCATCTGCCAAGACTGATGGCAAGGCTTCCAACTGGAGCAACACGAGAACCAAAAAATACACCCAGCCAAACAAAGGCAACCTGTGTGGGAGAAGCTTTTGAATTCCCAGCTTATTTTTTAAAAAATATTTATTTATTTATTTTGGCTGTGTGGGATATTTTTTATAGCATGTGGGAACTTTTGCCGCAGTGTATGGGTTTTCTAGTTGTGGCACGTGGGTTTAGTTGCTCTGTGGCATGCGGAATCTTAGTTCCCAGACCAGGGATCAAACCCGAATCTCTTACTTTGGTTGGCAGATTCTTAACCACTGGACCCCCAGGGAAGTCCTTCCAAGGTGGTTTTATTTTAAGGTTTATCTGTTTATTTCACTGATGGCTGCTCCAGGTTCTCTGTTGCTGCTCACAGTCTTTCTTTAGTTGGGGCAAGTGAGCTACTCTCTAGTTGCTGTGTGTGGGCTTCTCATTCTGGTGGCTTCTCTTGTTGCAGCTCGTGGGCTCTAGAGTATGGGCTTAGAAGTTGAGGTATATGGGCATGTGCAATCTTCCCGGAGCAGGGATTGAACCTATGTCCCTTGCACTGGCAGGCAGATTTTTAACACACTGGACCATCAGGAAAGTTTCTTGAAGCTTACTTTTAAAGTATAACTCTATAGAAAAAAAAAGATAGTTTATTTCTGGTTGAAATCAACTGATATGTGTGTGACTTGTATGTCTTTGTTTTTATTTTCTGGTATCAATTTCATATTCAAAGTCAGACTCTTCCACTTATCCATTCTGTACCCTTGGGTATGTAATTTAGTCTTGAAACCTCCATTTTCTCATAATCAAACAGGCATCATCACACCAGTCTCATAGCATTCTGGTGAGGATTCTATTAAATGAGATAATGTGTGGAAGATGTTTAGCACAGAGGTTTGGGGCATAGTAAGTGCAAAATAACTAGCAGCTATCATCAATATTAATTTGTAAAATGCAATATTTACATAATTCCTCACAAAAATACTGTGCCCTGTACACAGTGTGATTGTAGCTATGGATGTGGGAGCCATGGCATTTTGATGTCTTCTTAGAGCCTCCTGTGCAACATTGCAGATAAGCACCTTGCTCGAGCATTTACACAAATAGAGCCCAAAATGAACATGCAACAGCAACAATGTCCATGGGTTATGAATCATCTTTAGACAGTAAGCAGATGAGAGCAGAGGCCACTTTTTGTTTTATGCATCAGCATGTTCCCAGCGTCACATACAGAGTAGGTCTTAACATACATTTTAAGATTGAATAAATAATTACCTGCTATATACCCATATAGGCTTCCCTGGTGGCTCAGAGGGTAAAGGATCTGTTTGCAATGAAGAAGACCCAGGTTCGATCCCTGGGTCAGGAAGAACCCCTGGAGAAGGGAAAGGCTACCCACTTCAGTAGTCTTACGTGCAAAATCCCATGGACAGAGGAGCCTGGCGAGCTACAGTCCATGGGGTTGCAAAGAGTCGGACATGACTGAGCAACTAACACTTTCACATATGCCTATCTCATTCCAGGAGCTTTGCAGACTTTGCTTCAATTCTTCTCTACACCCTTGAAAATGAACTGACTTCCTGATCAATGAGGATCAGCTAGGTGATGCTGTGATAACAAACATGCCTCCAGTCTTAGTGGCTTGTAACAGTTCTTCCTCACAGTATGTGTCTGATTATTGCTCACCCGGCAACTTTTCTCTCGAGCTTCCTCACTCTAGGATCCAGGTGATTTCGCAGCCACAGCTGCCAATACCAGAGGCACAGGGGAAAAGGCAGGATGAACTGCAAACTGGCTGTTAACTGCCCTAGAAGTGCTCATAGATCTCTTGCGCTCACATGTCACATGACTACCCTGATGTCAAAGGGCATTGGTTGGGGCAGTTAAAAATGCTGTCAAGTGCCTAGGAGAACACATGGACTTTTCTGTGAACAGTCCTTGTTTCTCAAGGAAGTTGAGACTCTTGGTGGAATAACTTAGCCAGGTGTTAAGGAAATGAATCATGGTCTGTCTGAGTCCAGAGCACATTGCATCCAATTTGTCTTTTTGGTCTGCCAGTTTCTCATCTCTTCATGGAGCCAAATACTTAGTCTCTGTAGGGGATCTGCTTTCCCCTAGATTTGAATAGACTGAGTAAATATAGCCACGTTACCATTTTACATAAATATCAAATTCCAGTGAACTGACTGCTAAGCAGAAGGACGCCTCCCAGAACCACAGGAATGGCTAGTTGGCAAGGCCCCAGGTAACACCAAGAAGCTGGCCTTTGTCTGATGTGGCATGGACTTCCAGGATGTCTAAATTCAAGTGCCAAATGATGTCATGATCCACTGCGGAGATGTCCTTGTGATCCAGGCAGATATTCTCCTGACAATCCAGATCTGGGTCTGCTTCTGCAAAATGGCTTACTGTTCCAGCTTTCTTTGTCCTCACTGAGTCATTACAAAAACAGAACGCCAACCTTGTTACCCGTGCTCCCATCCCAGAAAACTGAGACTCTTTCTACTTGGAAGGACTGATGCTGAAGCTCCAATACTGTGGCCACATGATGTGAACAGCTGACTCACTGAAAAAGACCCTGATGCTGGGAGAGATTGAAGGCAGAAGGAGAAGAGGGCAACAGAGGATGAGACAGTTGGATAGCATTACTGATTCAATGGACATGAACTTGGGCAAACTCTGGGATATGGTGAGGGACAGGGAAGCCTGGTGTGCTGCAGTCCATGGGGTCTCGAAGAGTCAGACAAGACTGGATGACTGAACAACAACAAAAAATGGGATAGAGGAAGTAAACGTCTATACCTCCTTTTCTTTCTGAAACCGTCACTTAGTCACTCATTATCCATCAACTGACATTTCCAAATAGTACCCCTGTTTGATTTCAATGGCTTTTAATTTTTAAAACCATTTTCCTTCTGTAGAGTGAGTCCCAGTTATATTTGGTAAGTGGACTATGAAAGTGTACTCACAGTACACAGGCCTTGAGTCATTGGTTTCATTATCCTCAGTCTCCATCACTGAAACCTTATCTGAACTGCCTATAAGAATCTGAGTATCCTTTGGAGTTTGTGCTTTTCCCTGGCCTTCTCTTAGTGATGTAAAGATTTAAAAAAAAAACTTTTAAATGGTCATGAGGCAGACAGAAGCAGATAGAAAAGGTAGAAAAGAAATGTAAACTTGTCCAAGACTTAATTTAGCAGCTCAATTTCAGGCTTCCCAGGGGGTGCAGTGGTAAAGAATCCACCTGGCAGTGCAGGAGATGCAAGAGACATGGGTTCAGTCCTTGGGTTGGGAAGATCCCTAGAGTAGGAAATTGCAACCCATTCCAGTATTCTTGCCTGGAAAACTCCATAGACAGAGAAGCCTGGTGGGCTACAGTCCATGGGGTGGCAAAGAGTTGGACATGAGCAGCACGCACACACCACCTGGGGTATGAATCAGCCTTATTTGCATAGCTTTTTCGAATCTCTACTGGCCCAGGACACATCCTGAATCATTGAATCAGAACTCCAGGTAGGGGGCCCAGGGCACAGCTATCTTTTGAAAGTCCCAGGATGTCACTTCTCCTTTGAGAACCACTGAATGAGATCATCCACTGGACGCTGAGCCAGCATCCCTTCCTGCCCGTCCCGCCCACCCCTTAATACTTTTCATGCATAATTCTCATCAAGTGAATCGTACATCGGTAGATGCTATGTTGAGGTTAAGATGTGTTTATTCTGTTCATCTCTACAAGCTTCTGGATGCTAATTAAGGTCATTTTCAGTGTTTTTCCTTGAGTCAGCTGGAACAATAACCCTCACTTGTCAAGCAGTGTGGCCTCACCATGTGTCCTCTTGTATCTTTTTGGTGAACACAGAGGGGAGGGGATGCTTGTCTCACAAGGAATTCTTGCTGCAGCCTCTACTGATGGCTGGTTCACATCCTTGAAAGTGAAAGTGAAGTCACTCAGTCGTGTCCGACTCTTTGCGACCCCGTGGACTGCAGCCCATCAGCCTCCTCCATCCATGGGATTCTCCAAACCATCCTTAGTCAGATCATCTATAAAAGGGTGATGATCTGCTTCTAGACTCTGAATTTTCTGGCTGTGACAGTGTTGCCAGTTTTTCTTTCTACCACTACCTACCTCCAGATCTCTGACCTAGACCTTCCTCATTGGCTTCCAGGGAAATGATCCTCTTTTCTTACTTATTTATCTTGATGCTGGGGGAGAAGGGAGGGGCTGGGTGGGGTCATAGATGAGTTGTGTTGTTAGGGACACAGTGTTTATATCATATGTCCTGCAGCTCTTTACTGTTACCTTAGGCCTTGATGACCAGGGTGAACTATCATGGCAGACTCTTCTATCTCCCACGACCTCCCTTCTCCTTCCTGCAAGCTAGCTTCCGTGGCTTTCCTTGTCTGTAGGTCTGTAGACTGTCTAGACCTTCCCAACATTTACATTTTGCATTTCATTCCCATTCTAGGGTTGGCCTCTTGGGAGTGGGAGCAAGCAGACAGGATCTCCACAGAACATGGGGCTTCCAAACATCAGCCCGGGGAGAAGTTCACAGCTCAGATCAGGCAGTGAATCAATAGGAAAGGGTCTGGGGATGTAGAGTAGAATTTTATTTTTTGGATTTTTTCCCCAAAGATCTGGTGTCTGAAGAAATTTTCATCACGCGTGGTGAGATGGCAGCTTTCCCAGGTAAAGAGGAAAACGGGGGAGCAGGAAAGCAGAGTGATACTCCCTGCCTCTGTTTCTACCTGGTGTCGGCTGGTAGCTTTCCTTCTAAATTGAACAAGAGGGAGGGTCTTCCTTGGAATTCCGGTGGCTAAGACTCCGCACTCCCAGTGCAGGGGACCTGGGTTTGATCCCTGGTCAGGGAGCAGTTCCCACATGCCACAACCCGAGAGTTCTAGTGCCACAGCTAAAGATTCTGCATGCTTTGATGGCGATTCAAAATTCCGCAAACTGTAACTAAGACCCCATGAAGCCAAATAAATAATTTTTTTTTTTCTTATGAGCAGGAGGTTAATCTGCAGATGCAGCTATTTAAGAAGAAACAAAGAAAATGTGTTCTACACTGAGCTGATCCAGGTACCTAAAGGGGCAGGGTGAGGTGTGATGGGAAATATTCTGGGAAGATATCCTTACAGAGTGTGCGGTCCTGCTGAGTCACCCCTGCAGAGGAGGTGAGGGAAAGGAGGCTTCAGTGGTGCTGGGAGGGCTGACCTCCTACCTCGGTGGTGATGGACCTGGGAAGGGTGGCCCTTAGGACTGGAAAGCACTGGGTGTGCAGGGCCCGGGGAAATGCCAGGATTGGGCAGAGGCAACAGGGCAACTGTGGGGTCACCTTGGGTCCTTTTCAATCAGGCTGCCCAGGATCACAAGGAGTCCCAGCAGAAAGAGGCCAGAGGACCATGGTGGGGTGTCCAGGAGTTGAAGAAAGACTGTTAAGTTACACAATCTAGAGTAAATACATCCTTTGTGGTCCCCACTCAAGGAAGCCACATAGTCTCCAAGTGCACCCCAAAAGAGAAATCATGATTTCACACACTTGAACAGACCAAGAGAACAAAAAGCCAGATGACTCCAGAACAAGATCAGGGAACACCCTTTCTGCCCCTTCCTCCTCCACGTAGCAGCCCCTAGAGGCTGATGCTATGGGGGTGGGAGGAAGCTGGAGCAGGGGGTTCAAAGGAAACAGAGAAGCTGCAGGAAGAGAAATTTGAGAAAACTGACCCCTCTGCACTTATTCTTACTGCCAACTTCCAGCCAAGTTCAGAATCTCTTTTTAGATTGTGATGTGAACATTCTAGTTTCTGAATTAACCTGTGTTTGTAATTGAAAGTAACCTCAAGATGTTCTATTGTCTAAGAGTGAGCAGAGACATCAAGAGTAAGATTCCCTGTGAAATAAAGTTTAAAGGGATAATGATAGACCGAATAAAGTTTGGACTGTCATGTAAGGACAGTCCAGATGTCTACAAACAAGACAGGAGAGGAACCAGGAGGGAGGTGAGAGTGGAAACCTGTACGTTATGACTGCATTTCTTAAACTGTCTTCTGTGAAGTCGATTGTTTTCTGTATTGTACGATCTAACAAAACCAAGGAAATGGACTTGAGTCCACACTGGGGCTAGAGTTTGGAAAATGGTTCCCTCCAAAGACAGAAACATGGAATGAGAGAGTCCCAAGAATGAGGTGAAATTCAGACCCCAAGTCCCCATATAGAGATGCTCCTCTTTCTAGTGGTAAAAACCCGGACTATTCACATTTGGCCTCGTGGTAGAGAATCAAATTACTTACCTGTGTCCAGCTTTCCTAGGGGGCACTAGGGGTCAGACAGAAAGCACAGAAGTCAAGCCCAATCAAGGTAATGTTCACAAGGAGTTCTACATTGGGTGACCACACACTGGAAACTTTCTGTGAGGTTGCATGATTGGATATTTGCTGTGTGCGGGAAGTCTGCCTGGGAAGGCAAATTGACAAACCTACCATGTGTGCGTGTGTTCTAAGTCGCTTCAGTCGTGTCTGACTCTGTGCAACTCAATGTAACATAGCCTGCCAGGTAGCATATTAAAAAGCAGAGACATCAGTTTACTTACAAATGTCCATATAGTCAAAGCTATAGTTTTTCTGGTAGTCATGTATGGATGTGAGAGTTGGACCATAAAGAAGGCTGAGTGCCAAAGAATTGATGCTTTCAAATTGTGGTACCGGAGAAGACTCATGAACTCTTGCTGGCCCTTGAACAGCAAGGAGATCAAACCAGTCAATCTGAAAGGAAATGAACCATGAATATTGATTGGAAGGACTGATGCTGAAGCTGAAGCTCTAGTACTTTGGCCACCTGATGTGAAGAGCTGACTCATAGGAAAAGACCCTGATGCTGAGAAAGACTGAAGTTGGCAGAGGATGAGATGGTTGGATGGCATCACCGACTCAATGGACATGAATCTGAGCAAACTCCCAGAGATAGTGGAGAACAGAGAAGTCTGGTGTGCTACTGTCCATAGGGTCCCAAGAGTCAGACATGACTTAGCGGCTCAACAGTAACAAAAGGTTTCTTCAAGTGAAAAACCTCACACAAGAGGAGATTTGACTTTGCAAGTGTCTGCTAAGGACAGGAAAATTAAAACATGCTTCTGGTTTGAATTCCTTTCGAAAGCATCCTCCTCGACTCCCTGCCCAGGAACATCAACCTACAGTTTCACCGGAAAGATGTTCTCAAGTTGGAGAACAGGTCAAGCATATTGATTGGAACCCGAGGAGCCTGGCAGGCTATAGTCCATGGGGTCGCAAAGAGTCAGACACAACTGAGCAACTAACACTTTCACTTTTCTCACTTGGCAGAGAGAGGGTTAACCCATTACATAATGAGCATTTTTAGGGAACTGTAGGGGTAAAAAAAGTGCTTTCCCAAATGGAAGGCTTGTGTGATGTGTGAGTCACTCCAGGTGCCCAGGAAGGCTGCCAGAAACAATGCCCATTTTTACTGATAAATGTGTGGTCAGACACATCATTCCTGGGGCGGGCAAGGAAGTCTGGGGTAAGATGTCCCAGAATTACATGGTGCTCCTTAGAAGCCTTTCCTCTAACAGATAAGGCACCTGTTTCCACTTGTCCCTGCTGTGTTCGGATAACACTGGATGCTGTCTTTAATGAAGCAGTTTTGTGAACGTGAAAGGACACTGAGACTGGAATCCCAAAAACCTGGTTCAAATTGTGACTCTGTCACTGGCCCTGTGACCTGACTCTATCGCCTAATGATGCTCATTCCCTGCTTGACTGTCTCTAAACTTTGAGAACCATTTCTGAGGCTTAAGTGAAGCTTTGGAGGTGAAACCTTCCACACAATGTAATAGACAATAGTTGATCTCTAGGTCTATTTTTCTTAATAATAAAACAATAACTCTGGAAGTTTGCTACTAAGACATCCTAGTCGTAAAACAGGCCCTTCCCTGGTAGCTCAGACAGTAAAGAATCCACTTGCAATGCAGGAGACCTGGATTGCATCCCTGGGTCAGGAATATCCCCTGGAGAAGGAGATGGCCACCCATTCCAGTTTTCTTGCATGGAGAATCCCTGGCAGGCTATAGTCCATGGGGTCGCAAAGAGTCAGACATGACTGAACGACAAACACACAGTCATAAAACAAAGAAGTAATTCTTGAATAGGACTGAGTGGCTGTGAGCTGATGACACTCAATCCCCATATTACTTGAAGTCCAGGAAGAATAAAAGTGGCAGCATTGAGTGTCTCTGCAATGAGAAAACTTAATAGCCAGACCATTGCAGAATGCTCGCATGATCCTATTTTTATTTATTTTATTTGAAGAGATTTGGGGAAGTTCTGTCTCTACAGTTCTATGCCCTTTTGCCTGGCAGCCAGCCTACTTAAACATTCTTCTCTTCTCTGTGTGTGTTTTTTTCTCTCCCTCCTGTTAAAAGGTTTGTTGAGTGAGCCACTGAAAATTTTAAGCCGGCACTGGAAACACCTGACTAAGCTGAGCACAGCTTTACTAACAGAGGGTATTAAAAAGATAAATTGTTGTGGACTGCAGGAGATAAAATTATATGTAAGTGTGGAGGGAAAGTGGCCCATGGAAGGTATTTGAAGCACACCCGGGGAGCTGGCAGACTTCCTGGGCACCTGGAGTAACTCACACCACACAAACTTTCCATTTGGGAGAGCGCTTTTTTTTACCCCTAGAGTTCCCTAAAAATGCTCCTTATGTAATGGGTTAACCCTCTCTGCCAAGTGAAAAGAGTGAAAGTGTTAGTCGCTCAGTTATGTCTGACTCTTTGTGACCCCATGGACTGTAGCCTGCCAGGCTCCTCTGTCCTCGGAATTCTCCAGGCAAGAATACTGGAGTGGGTAGTCATTTCCTTCTCCAGGGGATCTTCCTGACCCAAGGATCAAAGCCGGGTCTCCTGCATTGCAGGCAGATTTCTTGACTGTCTGAGCCACCAGGAAAGCCCAAGAGCTCTCACCAAAACACCTGCCAACTCCCACCTCCAGACTCAATGTCATGATTCTCATCCCTTCTTGCCCTGGTCTGTCTCCCCTGGAGGCTCAGGAGGTTTCTGCGTCTCTCTTTCTTTGCCTTTAATGTGGATGCCTGGCTGGATCAACATGGCTGGGGTTCCCACGGGCTCCCATGGCACCTCTGTTGATTCCTGTGGATCCTGTGGTCCACATTCTCTGCCTGGACTTGTTTAAGTTGACAACCTCTTTCTTCAGAGATTTCAAAGCAGTTGCTTCTATTAATCCCCATTGTATACCAACAACATTTCATGACTGTAGCCATGTTCCAGACTCTGTACTAAAAGGTTTACATTTGTTACTTTATTTAAACTAGGAGTTAGCCAACTGTATCTATAAAGGGCCAAATAGTAACTCTTCTAGGCTTCAATAACTCTGATCTCAGCTACTCAGTGCTGCCACTGCAGCATAAAAATAACAGTAAACAATATGTAAACAAGTGAGCCTGGCTGTGTTCCAATAAAACTTTAATTAGACAACATATAAACAAGTGAGCCTGGCTGTGTTCCAATAAAACTTTATTTAGACAAGCAGGCAGCTGGCTGGGCTTGGCCTGAGGCTGTAGTTTGCTGACTCCTGCTCTTAACAACCCTCTGAAGTATGTCTATTACTAATATTCACTTTATAGAGGAGAAAATGAAGCACAAAGAAACGAGGAGGCAACATTTCAAAGACGGTACAGAGTTTAAGTGGCAACATGGGTTGTGCCCAGTTCCAGGGCCCATGTACACACTTGGTAGAAATGCCTGCAAACAATGAAGAATGCTTTAGGATGGAAGACAGGCGCCTCCCCCAGCAGCCTGCTGCACCTCATTATTACAAGGCTCCCATCAGCTCCACACCAGCAATGAACTTTTCCTTGTGGGCTGGGATCCTGCTCAGGACGACAGTGGCTCTTGTTGCCCCACCGCGGGCGTCCGACAGGGAAGTCGACTGTCATTAACTATTCTATATTGGAACGCAACTTCCCCAAGTTTTCACGATCAAGACAACAGCTGTTCTTCTTAAAACAGCCAGGAATTTGAGTCGTGCTTCTTCATACATGTATTAATAGTGTTTACCAATTTGACAATTAAATTGTTGAGTGAGTATTTACAGGTGTGTATATGCATACATGTACACACCAGACTTTGAGCTAAGTCCTGGAAATACATCACAAAACAGTAAAAAGGACAGAGGATGGTCACTAGATCTAGTGTGATTGATGACATTTTGGTTAGGTCTACACAGATTATTTGGGGCTTCCCAGGTGGCTCAGTGGTAAAGAGTCTGCTCGACAAGAAAGAGACATGGGTTTGATCCCTGGGTCAGGAAGATTCCCCGCAGAAAGGAACAGCAACTCACTCCAGTATTCTTGCTTGGGAAACCCCATGGACAAAGGAGCTTGGTGGGCTATAGTCCATGGGGTCACAAACAGTCAGATAACGACTTAGCAACTTAACAACAATAAACATACAGTTTATTTAGTCTTTGCACTGTTCTGATTGACCCTCACAACCTGAGTTAGGTACCATTCGGTCCATCTTTACGGTTAGAAAGCTCAGGCTGGGAGTTGCAGAGACCTGCAGAAGGTTCTACAGGGACAACTTTGGTGGTTCAGTTGGGTCTCCAATGCGGGGCCTCTGACTTCTGACTTGGTGCCCTTTTGGCCACAGCTTGGGGCTCTGCTGTCCCAGGGCCATGGTCCACCCTGTTCTCCTCTACTCCTTTACTCCCTCACCCCTAGCTGGCAGCATCTCTGCCTGAACTTTATGCAAACTGGCTCCTTTCCAGGCCCTCTGGCAGGCATCCCAGTCCTTGTTTTCTATCTCCCCAGCATCTCCCAGGTTCCCTTCTGAAGCTCTTATCCTTCTTTGGCAGCCAAATGCCCTCTATTTTATTTTCTCCCCAGGGCACACTCATAGGATGGAGAAAAGCTGAGAGATTGTTCACTTTCTTAACAGGAGCTGCTTTCAATTCAGCCGCAGCTGCTACACGTTTCAGAAGTGAGATGGATCCCAAGACAGATGGCTCAGCAGCGACTATTTTAAGCCCCAGAGTCACAAGAACAGATTCAAAATAACTCCGTCCAGCAGGGGTCAAATGCAGAGCAGAGCTGCTGGCTTTAGAGAAAGCGTGACCCCAGATCTTTGGAGTGAGTCAGCACTTGTGTTTTCTAGTTAATAAGACTTCTTCTGTGCTGTTTCTAAGCTGATGTTTCAGGACTCACTTGGCCCCATGTTCAGCTGCTGCTCTCAAAAAAAAAAAAAAAAAATCTCCCGCTGATGGCTTCAAAGCTCTGATTTGAATATTTGTTACTGCTACTGAGATTTATACCAGGGGAAACCACACTCCCTTGTGTACCAGTCAGCTAATTGTAGCAATAATGCTGTGTAAGAAACCAACTTGGAACGCAGTGGCTTAAAGCAATATTCATTTATTCTCTTTCATGTGCCCAGACTTGGCTGGGGGTCAGCTGAACTGGACTCAACCCGCTGATCTTGGCTCGGAGTTGTGGATTTGCTCCTGCTGCTCCACTGAGCTCTCATCCTTGTTGGACTGGCAGGCTTCAGAGCATGTTTTCATGGCAATGGCAGGAATGCAAGAGGAAAATACAAAGGCATAGTTCAAGCCTTTGTTTGCAGGTGTCTGTTAAAATCACATTGGCCAAAGCAATTTATGTGGACCAGCCCACTCAGTATCAATGGGGCAGAAAATATACTCTGCCCCTAGTGACTGGGGCATTGGAAAAGACCTTGATGCTGGGAAAGATTGAAGGCAGGAGGAGAAGGGGACGATGGAGGATGAGATGGTTGGATGGCATCACCAACTCGATGGACATGAGTTTCAGCTAGCTCCAGGAGTTGATGACAACAGGAAAGCCTGGCATGCTGCAGTCTATGGGGTCACAAAGAGTCTGACATGACTGAGCGACTGAACTGAACTAGTGGGTGGGGAAGGGACTGCAAATTCCCATGCAAAGGTTGTGCCTAGCAAAGGAGTTAAGAGCTAGGGAAGCATTACAATCCATTACACCTGGCCTGCAGAGGACCTAGAGAAGAAGGGTGCCTAGAAGGGGCAGCAGAGAGACCTGGTGGTCCTTCCCATATGAGCAGCTGTGACTACTCATTATCTTCTTCTGTCCAGGGAGGAATCAGGGCATGGTAGCTGGCCTAACTTCTCCCTTTGAAAGGCCTTAAACTATCTCTGCACTCTTTTGTAAACTGGTTTCTTGCCTTCTGTCCAAAGAGTGGCCTGTCTGATACTAATGAATTCTTCAAACTGGCTCCTCAGAAGGTTTTAGGAAGTCTGGAGATACAAATAGGGTGGATGGGCAGAGGGAATTTTGAGGACTTCAGCCCCTTCATTTGTATACCTCTGTCCCCACACTTAAGAGTGGCTTCAGTTTCAATAAGAAGACCAGAGAGGTGGGCTCCCAAGACCTTACTGGCAATGGCAGCACACACAAGATGACACTGTCCTGTTTTTGAGGCTTTCAGAATGTATCTGGACTGGCCTGAGATATTTCTAGATGAGGAACTCTTAAGACGACTCCTCTGTCGTGTGGAGGCTGGGGGCAGTTAGAAGAAGCAACCTGATAGGGGGCCAGTGGCTATCTCTATATCTCAACAGAAGTAAGCAGGATTATTCTGACTTGTGACATTTCCTGTGTTTATTTTCCTTGTACTGCACCACAACTGTAAGATGCGCTTGCCTAAAACTTGCTTTAATTCAACAACATTCAGTTGTTCAATCTCTTTGCTCTGCTAGGCTAGATAACCACCAAACATAGATGCTCAGAGATGACTTGGTCCCTGCTCATAGAGACTTTCAACTACACTGTGTGCATGCATGCTAAGTCGCTTCAGTCATGTCCAACTGTAGCCTGCCAGGCTCCTCTGTCCTTGGGATTCTCCAGGCAAGAATACTGGAGTGGGTCACCATGCTCTCCTTCAGGGGATCTTCCCGACCCAGGGATCAAACCTGTCTCCGGCACCTTCTGCATTGGCAGGTGGGTTCTTTACCACTGAGCCACCTGGGAAGCCCCTTCAACTACACCACTTGATGTTAAAACATGAACTCCAGTAATCCTTGCATGCTAGATTGAAAAACTAGCTACGAGACTCTAGAGCTTCTCTGTCAAGGAGTTGAGTCTATTTCTCTACCTTTTGCATCCAGGCCGGCCTTCCAACTTGCTAGAATGTGGCAGAAATGACACTGCTCAAGTTCCAATCTGAGACCCCAAGAAGACTTGGATCTTTATCTCTTTGCTGTCCACAGGAACCCTGCATCCACCACCTTGTGAATCAGCCAGGGCTCATCTGGCTGAATCAGCTGGGTGACTGATGACACTTAGGCTTTCCTCCTAACCAACAGCCAGCCCGCCCTCAGTCATGTGAGTGAGGTCCTGGACTGCCTGCTCCCCACAAACTCTTGAGCAAGCCCAGCCCATGACAACAGAGGCCTCTGCCAGCCACCCTGGCTGCACTCAACCCAAATTGCCCATTTATGTGCTTAGAGAATGAACTTATGGTTGCTGATGGGGGCCAGGGGAAGGATAGAGGGAAGAGATAGTAGGGATAGTTAGGGAGTTTGGGATGGACATGTACACACTGCTGTATTTAAAATGGATAACCAGCAAGGATCTACTGTATAGCACAGGGAACGTTGCTCAATATTATGTGGCAGCTTGGATGGGAGGGGAATTTGGGGGAGAATGGATACATGTATGTGTGTGGCTGAGTCCTTTTGCTGTCCATCTGAAACTATCACAACATTGTCAATCGGTTATATTCCCAATACAAACAAACAAACAGTTTAATTAAAAAATATATCACATTTGTCACTCCTATGACCTATACATGGTAGAATTTTAAGCCACTAATTTGGGGGCTAATTTTTTATGCAGCAAAAACTAATTGTTGCACGTTGCACAGCAGAGAGAAACCCAACAGTACTCGAGCGCGGCTTTCAATGACATTGTCAAGGGTAATCATTTGTTAATTTAAGCCCTACCTAGGGCCTTGATTATGGGTGTTTATAGGGAAAAGAAAAAAAAAAAAAAGAAGCAGCAGCTATGCTGACTGAGCATTTGGCTCAGGGTGAAAGAAAAGATGTTTGAAATTCAAATTCACTTTTTTACTGATGGCCAAGGAGGTAGTGCGCTTTTGGGGAATTGCTCTTTTTTCATTAGTGAAGTAGCTGAGATAATAGAAAAATCAACATGGCCTCAAGTGATGACTCTCCTAATTGTTCTCTACTGAAAGAGGTTCGGCCTTAAAAATGTCTGAGCCGAGAATCCCATCCTAATTCCCTCATCAAGTAGAAAATGTCACCCCACCAACCCCCAACCAGCCCCTCCAACTAAAGCCATGGCCACAGGCCCCGGCATAAGTCGCTGTTACCAACCGATGAACCAGGGGAGGAATTTTCTGAAACTGAGACCCTGGCTCTCTGTTTTTCTATGTTGTCCGCTTCTTTGGGGGACATAGAGCTCCCACTGACATCAAAAAGAATCTTTCTCAATGTGCCGAGAAACCGCAGGGCGGGCAGCGTGGTTCCCCCAGCGGCAGCGAATCAGCTCCCCGACGCATTCACTGGAGATCAAATTGGGTTAAATGCCCCCCTCCATGCAAGCCTGAAAAATTTCCCAACACGAGGTCTTTCATGCGTTAGACCTCGAATGAAGGGCGAGCCTCAAAGCCTGGCCTAGTTCTAAATTTAGATCAGTAATTTCATCCAAGAATGTAACTGTGTCGTGAATACTCCTGTTTTCCTTCCCTTTCAATGCCTGAGAGGAGAGGATTAGGGCTACATTTGTGCCTTGACAATTTGGAGGAGGTGTCATGTGGCTATTTCGCAGTGAAAAGAGCAAAAGTAATAGGAGACCAGCTTAAAATGTCAAGTCACATTATTGGCAGACACCTAAGGTGATCCCAGCCGCTTTCCCTTGCTCTTAATTCAAGCGACGTTACATGTGCAGTGACAACAGTGAGCAGCCAGGAACAGACTGTTTGATCTCGGGGAGCTGGCTGCAGCAAGGACAAGCTGAATGGTCCTTCATGCATTTTTTTTCATCCTTAAAGGGGTGCTTATTCTCTGGGGGGTCAGTAGCTACACTCTGAGGGCTATTGTAGTGGAGAGAAAGAGTAAAAAGGCTGTCTATGTGCTTAGGACTGATTTTAAATATTTTTAGCAGCTAAATGAATACATCCTTATTTGTGTGTGTATACACATACACACACACACCAACAGTCTACACTCCAATTAAATATCTTTGGGGAATGAATTAGTTCGACATCCTGACCATCAGATGTTGAAATGAAGATCTGATTGACAATTGTGTAAGATATACAGGTGGCTCACAGGTAAAGAATCCACCTGCCAGTGCAGGAGATCCAAGAGACACGGGTTCGATCCCTGGGTTGGGAAGATCCCTTGGAGTAGGAAATGGCACCCCATTGCAGTATTCTTGCCTGGAAAATTCCACGGACAGGGGAGCCTGGTGTGCTATAGTCCACGGGGTTGCAAAAATTCATACGCCACTGAGCAACTGAGCAGGCAAAATTTGTTGAATGAAAAAGTAAGACCAAAGCAATGAATGATTAAGCTATAAATGCTGTCTGTCTTCCCAGGTGGCGCTAGTGGTCTGAAGAGATTGGGCTCGATCCCTGGGTCAGGAAGATCCCCTGGAGGAGGATATGGTGTCCCATTCCAATATTCTTGCCTGGCAAATACCATGGACAGAGGAACCTGGCGGGCTACAGACTATGGAATCTCAAAGAGTTGGCCACAACTGAAAAGACTCAGCAAGCACGCATGCACTCTGTTCAGGACTCAGGGGGAATAAGGGGGCCCCGTTCATCCTGTTTTGGAATTAAAAGGCTCTCCTGGGGGGCATAGGACTGGCGGAGTCAAGAGATTAAAATACATCTGCATTGTAGAGACCAGTGTTTCCGCAGTGGTTTTCAGTGTAACCACTGGAGATACAGAGGTTTAAATGAAGATTTTCAGAACAATCCACATGCTTTCGAGGTAAATCTTGGACTTACCTGTCTCCCGTATAACCTGCAAAGCGAGGCATGGGGTTTGATTGAATTGCCTAGTAATTCTGTCATGAACTGCACTGCTTTTTCTCCCTTGAACACATTACTGATGGTAACAAGGGAGTTATTTTCAATCAAGGCATGCTACAACGAAAGAGATTTCTCTAACATTGTGATCCCTTCCCCTGAAATCCATTTCAGATTGGCGGATAAAATGTGATTATATTTACACTTCCCTGACACAATTCAGGCAGCAAAATAACAGCCTGCCGGAGACATTTTTCTTCTTCATATTTAGATCTGTCAACGCCGAGGTGCTGGGGGAACAGGGAGGGGTGACAGAGGAAGCTGGGATTGGCGATGTGTTTTAGTTGGCTCACAAATAGAGACTTTCAGCGCACTGTGAATCTCTCTCTCTTCCTCTCAGCCCAGAACTCGAACGCCCTCCTGAATGGTGTTCAGAACGATGATACAGCATGGGAATCAATAGTGCTCTATGCAAATCGAATTTCTCATTTTTGCCTTGATACGGCCCATATATTATTTCAACATAATACTTTAATTGGTTCATACTCATTAAGGGATGGACAATAGATGACTCACCAGTATTTAAAGAGCTCAGCTTCCAGATGGCAAGGCTAAAATGGTAGATGGAAGGAATAGCCTAGGAGTGAAATTTGTTGTTCAGTCGCTTAGTCTTGTCTGACTCTTTGAGACCCCCATGGACTGCAGCAAGGGCAGCTTCCCTGTCCTTCACTATCTCCCAAAGTTTGCTCAAACTTATGTCCATTGAGTCCGTGATGCTATCTAACCTTCACATCCTCTGTCACTCCGTTCTCCGGCCCTCAATCTTTCCTAGCATCAGGGTTTTCCCAATGAGTCGGCTCTTTCCATCAGTTGGCCAAAGTATTGGAGATTTAGCATCAGTCCTTCCAATGAATATTCAGGGTTTTTTCCTTTAGGATTTATTGATCTCCTTCCTGTCCAGGGGACTCTCAGGAGTCTTCTTCAGCACCACAGTTCAAAAGCATTAATTCTTCGGCGCACATCTGTACATGACTACTGGAAAAACCACAGCTTTGACTAAGCTATG
This sequence comes from Tragelaphus eurycerus, assembly GCA_935064755.1. Classification (NCBI taxonomy): domain Eukaryota; kingdom Metazoa; phylum Chordata; class Mammalia; order Artiodactyla; family Bovidae; genus Tragelaphus; species Tragelaphus eurycerus. The sequence continues at coordinate 976,940 of CAKXYN010000222.1, read as the reverse complement.
CTTAGGACCTTTGTAGGCAAAGTGGTATCTCTGCTTTTTAATATGCAGTCTAGGTTTGTCATAGCTTTCCTTCCAAGGAGCAAGCATCTTTTACTTTCACGGCTGCAGTTACCATCCTCAATGTTTTGGAGCTCAAGAAAATAAAATCACTGTTTCTACTTTTTCCCCTTATATTTGCCATGAAGTGATGAGACAGAGGCCATGATCTTAGTTTTCTGAACACTGAGTGTTAAGCCACCCTTTTCACCCTCCTCTTTCACCTTCATCAAGAGGCTCTTTAGTTTCTCCTCCCTTTCTTCCATTAGGGTGGTATCATCTGCTATCTGAGGTTATTGATATTTCTCCCAGCAATCTTGATGCCAGCTTGTGAAACAGAAGTGAAACAGTGTTGCAGAAAGTAAGAGAGTCCTGACTGGGGTGAGGGATTTTGGTTCTCAGCCTACCAGGATGTAGCCATATGTGAGAGCAGGTAACTCATCCAACTTCCCCAGCCCAAGTGTCCTCACTTGTAAAATGAGTGGTTGGTCATCAAGATTCTTTAGCCTCATGGGCCAAATTATGGGGGAAAGGGAAAAACTGCCCTCACAATCATTCTCCCCAGCTCAAACTCAGGATTTGGTGGATCCCAGTAATTAATTGTACATAGAAGCAACTGATTTTCTGGGAATAATAGTTCTCAGTTTGATTCTGCTGAGGCTGACGACTCAGAGAATATTTTTAAGAGATCTTTGTCATAGATTTTTCTTTCCTTGAGAGCATGAGAGTGAAGATGCGCTGTGCTTAGTTGCTCAGTCATGTCCGACGCTTTGCGACCCCATGGACTATAACCCACCAGGCTCCTCTGTCCACGGGGATTCTCCAGGCAAGAATACTGGAGTGGGTTGCCATGCCCTGCTCCAGAGAGTAAAGATCTGTGACACCAAAGTAATGGCTTATTTAGCCAGTGCTGACTGCTTCTCCGAATACTGTGGTCTTTCCTTTCATTTCCATCTGCAGGCTCAGTGCAGAAGAAATACCTGAAGACACTGGCAGGCTGGTTTCTGGAATGAGACCAGCCCTTCCTACCTATGGCAGTCCTGGACAAAGATAAGTAAGATGGTAATCTCTCTGCCTACCCCACCTCCACCTCATCCATGATATCTTTGTCCTTGGTTCCTAGTTTTTCCTCTTGGTCTGCTAGGACAGAGGTTCAGCTCTAAATTTCCACATGCTCAATAGAATTTCTAACAGCTTTGCTTAATTCCACTTTGCCGTGGCCCCTGGACTGGACATGGCTTCTGATATTGTCCAGCTATTATTGGTTATATCCTCCATAGAGAATGTTTCTGCATCACAGGTAGGTATTTTTAAGCAGAAGACCTGATAACTCCACCAACATTCTATCAATATGCCAGTATTAGACTCTCTTACTCCCAAACATGGCTTCCTAAGTGGCAGAGTGGCAAAGAATCCACCTGCCAATGCAGGAAACACCAGAGATGTGGGTTTGATCCCTGGGTTGGAAAGATTCCCTGGAGAAGCAAATGGCAACCCATCCCTCTTGGGATGGGTTCTTGCCTGGGAAATCCCATGGACAGAGGAGCTTGGCAGCTATAGTCCACAGGGTTGCAAAGAGTCAGACACCACTGAGGGACTGAGCACGCACGCACCCCCAAACTTGACCATCCTGTATCAGGCTAAATTTCACTGTAACCTCAGATTTTGTGATTCATACTACCTTGCTCAGTAGGTTCACTTCATTCATAGCTTTCCTCTTACAGGGTATTTCTAGCAGACAATTCAACTCATGGAAAAAACTGTGAAAAATCCATCAACTCAGTTGTTGAAATTCATGTGTGCTTGTCTGGGAGAAATTTAACATTTCAAAGGCTTTAGGGAAAATTGTGTCAGGACAGAGGATACTTAGAATAATAGATTTACAACATCTCTGTTCAGTGCAGACTTCCTTGGTTATTAGATCTGTAAGTTGTTACTTAAAGATAAATTTTTCAGTTTGATTTAGTTTAAACGTTGCCTCTGAGAATTACACACATTCCCAGAGGCCACAGGGCAGTCAGTACAACTTAAATAAATTGGGCATGTTTGAATCGATAAATAACTGCATATGTCTCCACCCACTCCAGCACCATGTACATAGAAAATGCTCTGGGGAAAGTTCTAAGAAAGGCTTGAGAATTTGTACAAAGCAGCAGGGAAAACCTAGGGACAAAGTGAAGGGGGCACTTAGCTACCTGCGAGAAAAACCAAACATACTCAAAGATGCAGATTAGGGAGCATCGCTGGGAAGACTTTGGGATACAATGCGGAAGTTGTTTATTTTTTTTTTAAGGACTTCAATTTTTTTCCTTTTCTTTTTTTTTTTTAACTTTTTATTTTATATTGGAGTATAACCTACTTCTGGTTTATTGACTATGCCAAAGCCTTTGACTGTGTGGATCACAATAAACTGTGGAAAATTCTGAAAGAGATGGGAATACCAGGCCACCTGACCTGCCTCCCGAGAAATCTGTATGCAGGTCAGGAAACAACAGTTAGAACTGGACATGGAACAACAGACTGGAAAAGGAGTACGTCAAGGCTGTATATTGTCACTCTGCTTATTGAACTTATATGCAGAGTACATCATGAGAAACACTGGGCTGGAGGAAGCACAAGCTGGAATCAAGATTGCTGGGAGAAATATCAATAACCTCAGATATGCAGATGACACCACCCTTATGGCAGAAAATGCAGAAGAACTAAAGAGCCTCTTGATAAAAGAGGAGAGTGAAAAAGTTGGCTTAAAACTCAACATTCAGAAAACTAAGATCATGGCAACGGGTCCCATCACTTCACGGAAAATAGATGGGGAAACAATGGAAACAGTGAGAGACTTTATTTTGGGGGCTCCAAAATCACTGCAGATGGTGATTCCAGCCATGAAATTAAAAGATGCTTGCTTGTTGGAAGAAAAGTTATGACCAACCTAGACAGCATACTAAAAAGCAGAAACATTACTTTGCCAACAAACGTTGGTCTAGTCAAAGCTATGGATGTGAGAGTTGGACTATAAAGAAAGCTGAGCGCTGAAGAATTGATGTTTTTGAACTGTGGTGTTGGAGAAGACTCTAGAGAATCTCTTAGACAGCAAGGAGATCCAACCAGTCCATCCTAAAAGAAATCGGTCAAGAATATTCATTGGAAGGACCGATGCTGAAGCTGAAGCTCCAATACTTTGGCCACCTGATGCGAAGAACTGACTCATTTGAAAAGACCCTGATGCTGGGAAAATTAAGGGTGGGAGGAGAAAGGGACAAAAGAGGATGAGATGGTTGAATGGCATCACTGACTCAATGGACTTGAGTTTGAGTAAACTCCAGGAATTAGTGATGGAAAGAGAGGCCTGGCGTGCTGCAGTCCATGGGGTCGCAAAGAGTCGGAGCCGACTGAGTGACCTAACCGAACTGAACTGATAGCCTGTTAACAGTGTTGTGAGAGTTCCATGTGTGAGCAAAGGGCCTCAGTCATACATATACACACATCCATTCTCCCTCAAACTCCCCTCCTAGCCAGACGGCCACATAATACTGAGCAGAGTTCCCTGTGTCACGCAGTAGGACCTTGTTGATTATCCCAATATAGCAGTGTGTACATGTCCATCCCAAACTCCCCGACTATCCCATCCCCTGCCTTCTGCTCCCCTGGCAACCATAGCTTCATTCTCTAAGTCTGTGGGTCTGTTTCTGGTTTGTAAATAAGTTCATTTGTATCGTGTCTTTTTACATTCTGCATATGAGGGATGTCACGCGTTATTTCTCCTTCTCTGTCTGACTTACTTCACCCAGTATGACAATCTCTAGGGTCAACCATGTTGCTGCATGTTTTCAGTCTTTTTAATGGCTGAGTAATATTTTAAGGTAAAATAGAGTAGTTTTAGGTTCACAACAGAACTGAGAGGAAGGTAGAGAGATTTCCCATTTACTCCCTGCCCCCACATATGTACAGCCTCCCTCATCAGCGATATCTCCCCTCAGAGTATATTTGTCACAACTGACGGACCCGCACTGATACATAGCCTGAAGTCCATAGTTTACATTTAGAGTTCACTCTTGGTGTTGCACACTCTATAGGATTGGACAAAAGTATAAATGACACGGATCCATCAATGCAGTATTGTGCAGAGTTAAGCCACTGCCCTAAAAATCCTCTGTGCTCCCCCTAGTCACTTCTCCCTGCCTGAATTCATCCCCACCCCCTGAAAACCACTGGTCCTCTTGCTGTCGCCTTAGTTTTGCCTTTTCTGCAGTGTGGTATAGTTGGCATCTAAGTTGGTATAGGCTTTTCAGAAAGGCTTCTTTCACTTAGTGATACTAAGTGAGTATTAAGTTATTAAGTGAGATTTAAGTTACTAAGTAAGTATTGAGTATTTAAGTTCTCTCCATATCTCTTCATAGTTTGATAGCTCATTCTTTTTTAGTGCAGAATAACAAGAGAAAGGGATGACAGAGGATGAGATGGCTGGATGGCATCATCAACTCAGTGGACATGAGTTTGAACAAACTTTCAGGAGACAGTGGAGGACAGGGAAGCCTGGTGTGCTGTAGTTCATGGGGTCGCAAGGAGTCAGACGCGACTTAGCGGCTGAACAGCAATAGTCCATTATCTGGATGGACCTCAGTTTACCCACTCACCTACTGAAGGACATCTTAGTTGCCTCCAGATTTTTACAATTATGAATAAAGTTGCTATAAACACCTGTGTTCAGGCTTTTATCTCATTTCCTTTGGGTAAATACCAAGGAGTGTGACAGTTGGACTACGTGGTAAGAGCATGTTTACTTTTATAAGAAACTGACAAACTGTCTTTCAAAGTGGCAGAGCCATTTTGCATTCCCACCAGTATGAATAGAGTTCCTGTTGTCCAACATTCTTGCCAGTGCTTGGTGTTATCATTTGGACTTTGACCATTCTAACAGATGTGCTGAAGAATTGATACTTTCAAATTGTGGTCCTGAAGAAGACTCTGAAGGATCTTTTGGACTGCAAGATATCAAACCAGTTAATCCGAAAGGAAATCGACCCTGAATTTTCACTGGAAGGACTGGTGCTGAAGCTCCATTACTTTGGCCACCTGATGTGAAGAGCCAACTCATTGGAAAAGCCCCTGATGCTGGGAAAGATTGAAGAAGAAAGAAGTAGGCAGCAGAGATGAGGTGGTTAGATAGCATCACCAACTTAATGGAGATGAATTCGGACAAACTCTGGGAGATCGATGGTGAAGGACAGAGGAGCCTGGTGTGCTGCAGTCCATGGGGTTGTGAGGAGCTGGACATGACTTATCGACTGAACAATGACGAAAGATGTGCAGGAGCATCTCATTGTTGTTTCATTTGCATTTCTCTGATGACATATGACGTGAAGCGTATTTTCATATGCCTTACAGGTACACCTCAGGGATACTGTGGGTTCGGTTCCAGACTATCGCAATAAAGTGAATATTGCTATAAAGCGAGTCACACAGATCTTTTTGTTTCCCAGTGCATACAAAAGTAATGTTTGCACTATGCTGTATTCCAAGGGTGCCCAACCTCTGGGACCTAATACCTGATGATATGAGGTGGAGCTAATGTAATAATAGAAATAAAGTGCACAACAAATGTAATGTTCTTGAATCATCCCCCTCCATCTCAGGCTATGGAAAAATTGTCTTCCATGAAACTGATCCCTCATGCCAAAAAGGTTGGGGACCACTGCTATAGTAGACAGAGTGTGCAATAGCATTATGTCTTAAAAAAATAATTAACATAACTTAATTAAATACTTGATTGCTAAAAAATGCTAATTTCCACCTGAGACTTCAGTGATGATGAAGGGTCTTGCCTCAATGTCAGTGACTGCTGACTAATCAGGGTGATGGTTGCTGAATGTTGGGGTGGCTGTGGCAATTTCTTAAAATCAGACAACGATGATGTTTGCTACACTGATTGACTCTTCCTTTCATGAATGATTTCTCTGGATCATGCAATGCTGTTTGACAGCATTTATCTACAGCAGAACTTCTTTCAAAAACTGGAGTCAATCCTCTTAAACCCTGCCATTGCTTTCTCAAGTAAGTTTATGTAATATTCTAAATCCTTTGTTGTCATTTCAACAATCTTCATGGCATCTTCACCAGGAGTAGATTCTATCTCAAGAAACTACTTCCTGTGCCCATCCATAAGAAGCAATTCCTCATCCGTGGAAGTTTTATCATGAGACTGCAACAATTCAATCACACGTTCAGGCTCCACTTCTAATTCTAGTTCTGCTGTTTCCACCGTACCTGCAGTTACTTCCACCACTGAAGTCTTGAACCCCTCAAACTTATCCATGAGGATTGGAATCAGCTTCTTCCAAACTCCTGTTAATGCCATAAAATGAGGTGTGCCTATATTTTCATTCTGTATATCTTCTTTGGTGAGGTGTCTAATAAGAATTTTGGCCCATTTTTTAATCATATTGTTTCCCTATTGTTGAGTGTTATGGGTTCTTTGCATATTTTTGTTACCAGTCCTTTTGGATATGACTTTTGCAAGTATTTTCTCCCAGTCTGAGACTTGTCTTCTCATTTTCTTGAGTGTGTTTTTTAATGGGTTTACGTGTACAAGTCACAGTGGGGTAGGCACACGACTGATTCCATGAAAAATTACAAATTAAAAAATCATCAAGTCTTGAGCCCTTTTTAAAGCCAGAGACTGTAGGGCGTAGCGGTTAGGACAATTGTGTATGTGCAGCTAGGAGTGGAAATGGGGGCCACCAGGTGCTCTGTGTCAAGTTGCTCGAGCTTAAATCCTGATTATGCCACTGCTGTACAATTTGGGACAAACTACTCAAGATTCTCTGACCCAGGTTCTTAGGCTGCGTTGTTTTTGTTGTTCAGTTGCTAAGTTATGTCTGACTCTTTGAGACCCCACAGACTGCAGCATGCCAGGCTTCCCTGCCCTTCATTATTTCCCAGAGTTTGCTCAAACTCATGTCCATTGAGTCAATAACGCCATCCAACCATCTCATCCTCTGTCACCTGCCTTCTCCTCCTGCCCTCAATCTTTCCCAACATCAGGGTCTTTTCCAAGGAGTTTGTAGAATGAAGACAACTATATGGTAAGCTTATTGATAGGTTATGAAGACATACGTGGAGATATATATATATATATATAAACTCTAAATGGTGCCAGCATTTAGTAAACACTCAATAAATGTCAGCCATTATTATAACGCACACATCCCCATTATGGGTATTTTTGAAGATGCAGGAGAAAAAGATATTTCTATGCAGCAAAATCACATCATTTCATTGCAAAAGAAGGTTAAAATGCAAGATACAGAAGCGAATAGTAAAAAGTGAGTACAGGCCATTTATGAAGACATATTCTGTTACCTAAGACTAAGCAAAACGTCTGGAATATAGTGTATTCAGAATACATGTTTAATTAATTCATCAATTATTTAACATAAGGGCCAGCCTATGTGGTGTGTAATTAAAGAGAAGGAGACATTGAGAATAAAACACTTTATGATGATTTAATGGCAGAAGATGGGATGAAAACAAATCCTGAAGGATTTAGTTCAAGTTGGATTAGTAAGGGGAGAGAAGACCCTTGAGGTGGGTGCAACAGGTTGACAAATGATTGGAAGAGAGGGATGTATTCATAAGATGTGGAGGATGGGACTTCCCTGGTGGTCCAGTGATTAGGAATCCATCTTCTAACACAGGGATGTGGGTTCGATTCCCGGCCAGAGAACTAGGATCCAATACGCCAGAGGACAGCTAACCCTGCACGCCCCAATTAGAGAGCCCATGTGCCACAACGAGAGAAGCCTCACACTACAACAAAGACCCGCACAGCAGCCCCACACACACACCAAAAAAAAAACAAAAAAAACCCATGGGAGTGACAGACTGGTTGCAAAGGAAAGAAAAGCCATATATATTACTGGATAAGAGATGATGTCAGCTGCCAATGGCACCCCACCCCAGTACTTTTGCCTGGAAAATCCCATGGACGGAGGATCCTGGTAGGCTCCAGTCCATGGGGTCGCTAAGAGTCGGACACGACTGAGCGACTTCACTTTCACTTTTCACTTTCCTGCATTGGAGAAGGCAATGGCAACCCACTCCAGTGTTCTTGCCTGGAGAATCCCAGGGACGGGGGAGCCTGGTGGGCTTCTGTCTATGGGGTCGCACAGAGTCGGACACGACTGAAGCGACTTAGCAGAGGTAGCAGCCAATTTCCACGCTAGTTTGTGTTTATAGAAACAAATAATTTTAAGAATCAGTTACTAGATTTCAACCTCACCTTCCCAAATCTGGGCTTCCCTGGTGGCTTAGCTGGTAAAGAATCTGTCTGCAATGTGGGAGACCTGGGTTTGATCCCTGGGTTAGGAAGATCCCCTGGAGAAGGGAACGGCTACCCACTCAAGTGTTCTGGCCTAGAGAATTCCATGGACTGTAAGAGGTCACAAAGAGTTGGACACAACTGAGCAACTTTTACTTGCATCTTCCCCAAATCTGCTTCCTAAATAGCTGATTTCAAAATAACCAGGTGACAAATACTATGTTCCCCTGGGCATTCAAGACCACATTCTCCCACAACATTTATGTAACTCATTTCTCCTTCCTGGAACAGCTATTAGATCTATTATTCCACTCTTAGGATAACACAGTGAGAGAGTGATTTGGAATTCTCTTTACATACTCAAAGTCATAGGGCATTCAAGCAGCTTTGAGCAAAGTGTTTAAATATTTACCCCCCACTAAATGGTTATTGTTAAAAATCAAATTTGTTACACAACTAACATGAACACATATGTCCACATTAAAAAAAAACTGCATACCAATGTTCATAGTAGTTTTATTCCTAATCACTTAAAACTGGAGGCAATTAAGATGTCCTTCAATAGGTGAATGGATAAATGAGCTGTGCATACATCAATACAATAAAATATTATTCAGCAATAGAAAAGAATGAGCTAGCAAGCCAGAAGACAACATGAAGGCATCTTAAATGCACATTGCTCACTGAAAGAAGCCGGTCTGAAAAGGTTACATACTATATGAGTCCATTTATATGACAGAGGATCTGGAGAAGGCAATGGCACCCCACTCCAGTACTCTTGCCTGGAGAATCCCATGGACAGAGGAGCCTGGTAGGCTGCAGTCCATGGGGTCGCTAGGAGTTGGACATGACTGAGCGACTTCACTTTCACTTTTCACTTTCATGCAGTGGAGAAGGACATGGAAATCAACTCCAGTGTTCTTGCCTGGAGAATCCCAGGGATGGGGGAGCCTGGTGGGCTGCTGTCTCTGGGGTCACAGAGTCGGACACGACTGAAGCGACTTAGCAGCAGTAGCAGAAAAGGAAGCACCATGGGTTGTAAATGGGCTTCCCAGGTGGCGCTAGTGGTGAAGCTGCCTGCCTGTGCAGGAGATATGAGAGATGAGGGTTTCATCCTTGGGTTGGGAAGATCCCCTGGAGGAGGGCACGGCAACTCACTCCAGTATTCTTGCCTGCAGAATCCCATGGACAGAGGAGCCTGGTGGGCTACAGTTCAGGGGTTGCAAAGAGTCGGACACAACTGAAGCAGCTTAGCATGTACACATGCATGGGTTATAAACAGATCAGTGCAGCGGTTACTAGGGGCTTAGGGGGAAGGAAGGAAAGCTGAACAGATGAAGCACGTGGGATTCTTTTTAGTCTGTAGGACACAATAATGATGGATACATGACACTCATTATATATTTGTTAAAACTCATAGAACTTGACAACACAGAATGAACCCATAATGTATGCAAATAAAAACAGTCATTTAGGAGGTCAGGGGATCCTAGGATAGAATGCAGAATGTGACGAAAAGGGAATTACAAATGTGTGAAACACCCTTGATAAAGAGGGAGAAGAGGGCTGTTGACCTAAGTAATTTTGAAAAAAGTAGAAGTGATGCCTGTAGGTGGGTGGTCTGGCCGCCTCCTGGTGTTGCTTGGTCTGTGGATCAGAGCAACCCCCAACACTTGAGAGAGCCTTTCTCTCTCCTGTGAGAGGTGTCTTTGCCTTGTTGACTATCCAGTTACTCTAAGTGACCCCAGACAACTTTGCCCAGACACTACGCATATCTTGAGCATCTAATGAGTGCTAACTGGAAAAGTTGGCCAGCCTACAGCTACCCTAAGCTATGTAGGAGTCTTGGGGTTTCTCTCTTCAGGTCCTACAACCATTTAGTGGACAAACTGAAGCAGAATTTAGCAGGTACAACAAAAGGCAGTAGCAGCTAAAAGGCAAAACTATCACTAGTCCATGGTGCCCTTCTGGCTAATGCGAGCCATTCTATGAATTCATCTTGTAAAACAAGAGAAGTTTAGAAGTTTTGTGGCATCAGTCTCTGCCCTGATCCACCCAGCTCACTGCACCAATTGTTTTGAAATATACCCAAGATCTGGTTTAATCAGGTATGGTGAGGGGACAGACAGGGAGACAGTTGCTTTGAAAGAAGAGTTTATGATTACAGTTCCCAAGAGGAGGGGGCTTACCCATCATGCAGGGCCACCCGAGGAAGCACCAGGGTCAGTCAGGAGGCAGGAGTGATAGGGGAAAGTGTAGACCAGACTCTTCATTACTAAATAAAGACGTGGTGGGGAGTTGTCTGGTGGAGATGTTCCCTACTGAGCAGAAAGCAAAACACAGATGTTGGCATTTGTGTTGGAAGGTTTGTAATATGAACTCTCTGTGCTGCAAAACCACAGGGCTGGTAGGTTCATCAACAGTTTTGGCCTATGATTTCAAGATATCAAATCATCAATTACAGACTATCAAGGTTGATCATTACAGTGGGATCCTAGAACAGGAAATGGGCATTAGGTAAAAACTAAGGAAATCAGTGACCTCCGGGAGTTGGTGATGGACAGGGAGGCCTGGCGTGCTGCGATTCATGGGGTCGCAAAGAGTCCGACACGACTGAGCAACTGATCTGATCTGATCTGATCTGAAGGAAATCAGAGAAAAGTACAGAGTGTAGTTAAGCAAAATGTAGCAATTTGGGTTCATTAATTGTGACAAATGTACTTTATGAATGTAAGATATTAATTGTAGGAGAAACTGTGTGTGAGATAAATGAGAACTCTCTATACTATCTGTATAACTTTTCCATAAATCTTTAACTTTCCAAAAATAAAAGTTTATTTCATAACATGAACATTGAGAACCATCTATACATTTCAGTTCTGTCCACTAAGCTTTTTTCAGACTAGGTATGTGTTTCCACCAGAGGACAAGGAGAAGAGAGTCAGTACTTCTCTTTTCCTAATGTTCATTCATTTATTTCACAAACACTTATTGAACTTATGGCTGGTTCTAGGGGCAGATAGAAAGAAAAATGCTAGCCTTGCTCTTAAGAAAAATCCTAGTTCAGTGGAGGTTATGGACACAAAATGCCAACACTGCTTTACAAGGTGACAAGTGCTGGGCTAGGATTTTGTACATAACACCTTGAGATACTCAAAGTGTTTGGAGAATTCAGGGAAGACTTCTCAACAAAGCCAGCATTTAAAGAGCATCTTTCTATTTCATGCACTGTGATGAACTGAATGGGAAGGAAGTCCACAATGGTGGGTGTATATGTGTGTATATACGATTAACTCATTTTACCATACAGTAGAAACTAACACAACTATTCATTATAAAGCAACTATCCTCCAATAAAAATTAATTAAAAAACAAAGAGTATCTTGAAGGGTCAGAAGCAATTTGAAAAATAATGGAAGGGAAAGAGCTTAAGAGCTGAGCCTGAGGCAAAGACACAGTTGCCTTGTTTGGAAGGTGAAGTGGGGCAGGACATGGAAGTCATGGTTGGGAGTGGTAGGAGACGGGACCAGAAAGGAATATGGGGCTTCAGCCCTTAGGAGGCACTTATTTACTTATTTATTTTTCTGTGCTGGGTCTTTGTTGTTGCACAGGCTTATTTCTAGTTGCGGCAAGCAGAGGCTACTCTCCAGTTGTGGTACGTGGGTTTCTCATTGCAGGGGCTTCTCTTGCCGTGGAGCATGGGCTCTAGGGCACACAGGCTTCAGCACTTGCGGCTCCTGGGCTCTAGAGCGCAGGCTCAGTAGTTGTGGCACGTGGGCCTAGCTGCTCTGGGGCACGTGGGATCTTCCCAGACCGGAGATCAAACCCATGTCTCCTGCATTGGCAGGTGGATTCTTTACCAATGAGCCAACAGGGAAGCCCTATGAGACATTGAATCAACGTGGCTGGCTGAATGAATAAGTGAATGACCAGAGACTGAAAAGCCTTCCATGATTTCTAGTCTAGACTTTATTCGATAGGCAACAGGGAGTCACCAGGTTTTCAAGTGGGGAAGTAACACGACATATGGGTGACTGGACTCCCGCCCCTGCAAGTGGGGTTCATGGACCCTGTGATTCATGAGCACCAGCATCACCTGAGTGCTCACAAAAACTAGAGGATCTGAGGTCAGACCCCAGACAGACCGAATCCGAATCTGCCTTTCATTAAGATCCCCAGGTGATTCACCTCCCCCCTGAAGTTCCAAGAAGAGCTGCTTTTGAAAGCTCACTTTGTTGGCAGGGGAAGAATGTAGTCTTTTTAACTTCCCACCAGAAAAGGGGGAAAAAAAGGGATGGGCCAGGCAGAAGAAAACAGAGGGGAAAAGAGGAAGGAGAGAAGAGAGAAAAAGGCAACAACATCAGTGAAACAGATACGCAACCTTCTCTCGCAAGGCTTTCTTCAACCTAAAGCCCCGTCCTTTGAAAGAAGCAGCATCTCTAATTGGAAGATTTCCGTTTCCCAGTTAGCCTCCAGAGGAGGGATGTGCGTGTCCTTTGAAAGGGCTACTTTGGAATTGGGGAGGGAAGGTGGGTTGCAATGCACCGCTGGGGGCAGAGGGACAGGCAACAGACACGTAACTCTTATTCCCTCCACAAGCACATGAAACACGCACTTAATTTCCAGCAAAGTGGCTGCTGGGATCGCAGCCTAGGGAAATCAAAGGCTCAGCGGGTGCCCATAATTCACACTCACTTTGTGTAGCCGGAGCGGACGGTGAGATGGCAGGGTAAAAATGTCCCCTGCTCTTGCTAGCACACTGTTGTGTGGAGGCAAGAGCCTCCTTCCCCTCCGTCTCCCTCTGCATGCTTGTCCAGAGCCGCCAAAATCTAGATTTATGCAGAGAGAGAATGGACACGCCCCGCTCTGCCCAGGATGCTATAGCAGCCCTCACAGACCAGCGACCCACTTCCACCACCTCATGTATATTGTCTAGGCTGCTGGGGCATCATCCTCCAAGGGACCCTCATGCCTCATGGAGATCTCAGATCAGATCAGATCAATCTCTCAGTCGTGTTCGACTCTTTGCGACCCCATGAATCGCAGCACGCCAGGCCTCCCTGTCCATCAGCAACTCCCGGAGGTCACTCAGACTCACATCCATCGAGTCAGTGATGCCATCCAGCCATCTCATCCTCTGTCGTCCCCTTCTCCTCCTGCCCCCAATCCCTCCCAGCATCAGAGTCTTTTCCAATGAGTCAACTCTTCGCATGAGGTGGCCAAAGTACTGGAATTTCAGCTTTAGCATCATTCCTTCCAAAGAAATCCCAGGGCTGATCTCCTTCAGAATGGACTGGTTGGATCTCCTTGCAGTCCAAGGGACTCTCAAGAGTCTTCTCCAACACCACAGTTCAAAAGCATCCATTCTTCAGCGCTCAGCCTTCTTCACAGTCCAGCTCACAAATCCTGCATTTACTTCTGATGAGCTATGCTGATCAGGAAATCCTTGCATCTCAAACTTTTATTGCAGATGGAAGACCAGGCAGATCCTGTCTTGTCGAATTAATGCCACCAAGTTCAGTGATAATTCTCAGAATACAGGCAGCTCTTTATTTGGAGTCTCATCCTTTCCCTACTTTCATCACTGGTTGCTAAGAACGGGACTTGTTGTCCAGTGAAGACTGGCAGCTGCTCCCTGGCTCGGACCGGGCAGGTTCACCAATTTTTTTCTTGAAGTCTCTCCTGAACACACTTCAAGATGCTCCACTTGTTCCCAGTCTACAGACAGATGCATTGAGGCTAGCAGTTGGCTGGCTGCATAGTTGGGGTTGCATTAAGACTCTGCTTCTTCCTCTGCATTGCTAGTGACATTAATTTCCTCTAGGAGCCACCATTCAGGTTCCTTAAAATAACATTCTCTTGGAATAATGATCTCTGCCCCAAAGACTGCCAAGAGTTTTTGTTTGTTTATGAAATGGACCATTTATAAAGTCTTTATTGAATTTGTTACAACATTGCTTCTGTTTTATGCTTTGTTTTTTTTTTTTTTTTAACCTCAAGACACGTGGGATCTTAAGCTCCTCAACGAGGGATCAAACCCACACCCTCTGCACTAAAGGGTGAAGTTGTAACTACTGGGACCACCAGAGAAGTTCCAAGTGCCAAATTTTTAATGATAACACTGATAGCTCCTATTTGTTAGAGCGTTTTGCTTTTTTGACCTCTTTATCACATCTTATCTCATTCATGTTTTAAAAAATATATCCTAAGACCTGCAGCGCTAGGTCCATATTCCCAGCTGCTTGCAGAAAGGGATTGAATGCCCCAGAGAATAAGCGGCAGCATGCTGGTGTAGGGGAGGGGGAGGGGGGATGTGGAAGACAGGAAGTGTCGAGTGCCTCACCTTCCCACCTGTGCGCACTGATGCATGATCTTACCTAGCAGAAACTGGAATGGGGAGCCTCAAATTCATGAGCTGGAACAGGAAACAAATGCTGGTTGTTGCCTTTGAAAAGTTGCCATGAGAAAGAAGCAGCAGGGTTGTCTTGCAAGCGTGTGTGTATTTGTGTATGTGTGTGTGCATTTCCAGAAGGCATATGAGAAGTGAGAGAATCCAGCCTCTTTGACTAGGTCTCCAATGAATCCTAGTCACCCTCAGCTTAGTTCAATTCAATTAAATACAGAACTAGAAGCCCTGAGCAGGGCATATCACAAGAACTGGTAGTGCCAGACAAAGCAGCCATCCACCAACAGCACAGCTTGCCTGAAGATCTTACAAGCCTTGTGGGTGGAGACTGAGAGTCCTTGGGATTGTGATCATTCAACCTGGGATTCTTAAACACAACTGAAAAGCAAAACACCTGCCCCTGCCTCCTCCTCTGGACCACATCATAAAGATGCTAGGCATGGAATCCAGACCTGAGGCTCTGATTGGTTGGTAGCAGGGCAGAAGCATTTTTCTGGCTGGTGCACCCCTCACCATCTTTGAACCTCATCTTAGGAGTTTGACCTAAAATTCTAAAGAGAGTGACTGTAAGATTCTAGGAAACTCATGGCTCTGCAAGAACCCGAGTCATCAAATGCAGAGAACAAAAAGGAGATGGGCATCACAGTATCACAGCTGCAGAGAGGACCATTCTCAGCATCGATAATTGACATGGAGGAGTTGCAAGACGCCTATAGAAGAGACATTGACTCGGTGACCTAGTTTTGGCAGGGGTGGGGACAGGAGAAGGGATACCCTTGGCTGTGCCCAGCTGTGATGCCCGAGCAGATGAAGACACAGGAGTGGTTGAGATTAGGAGGTAGGGCAGAGCTCAGAGGAGCAGTAATACCTGGAGAACTTCAGTGACCTTCAAGATGGAGCGTGAGATGCTCTAAGATGTTCCCAGCTTCCCATGGGTGATCAGCCTCTCTCTGCCTGATTATATCTTACTCAACCTTGAAAACTCAGTTCCAAGGACACTTCCTGCAGTGTTCTCTTCTAGAAGTGGGTCATCCTCCTCCAAACTCCCAGAGCTCCCAGAGCTCCCAGAGCTCTTAACCTTATTTCACATGTTATTTTCCATTTTGTCCTTTGGCTGGCTGTGGTCCACTGGCTCCAATTAATTTTTCTAGATCATGAGCTCCTGTCTCCTATTCCTCTGCCCCGTTCCCATTCAGCTTCTCTTTCTAGATCCTATGCTGCCTGAGGGAAGAGACCTCATCTCTGAATCCTCCCCTTCCCAGTTCAGCCAGAACGCTTAGTAGTCTGGACATGGTAATTTTGGTTCTGAATGAATGACTTTGAGTAATAAAGGAGGAAGGATGGTGGCAGGATCAGGGAGGGAGATGGGGTGCCTTTTCATCCCCAGGAAAGAAATCACTGTAGCCTTGGCCCCATTGCAGCCGCGGGTTTCCAGAAGGGGTCAATTCTTGCTCACAGTAGATGAGCCAAGAGACAGGGGGAGGGGGCCAGCCAATGCAAGCACATCCGTTCCCCTGGAGGAAATGCCCCTGAAGGACATTTGAAGGCCGTTTGCCCTTGAAGGACAGCCCTGGCTACACCACGCCACTCTTATTCCCAGGAATGAGAGGCAGAGAAGGCAGGGCAAGAGACTCATCCCTGAAACTGGTGGGTAGAGGGAAGAGGAAGGGGAGGCCAGGGGCGGAGACAGTACCTCGCTGACTAATTAAACCCTTTGGTAGCTGGCCCCCGCCAGCTCAGGCAGATTATCACTGCTGAATCAGCTCCCTGCCAAGGCCAGACTCCTGCTCTCTTTCTTCCTGCTTGATTTGCCTAATGGAAGCTGACAGAGAAGTTCAACCCTGATTGTCAGATTTCAGTAGGAACCTCAAGGGGGAGGGGGAGAGGAAGGCAGACATTTGAGGAATAAAAATAGCACACATAATGAGATCCTTTATTTAGCCGAAGCACTTCTTTAATGACTTACCTCCCCTTTTCTCTCTCTCTCTCACACACGCAAACACACGCAGTTGTGTACACATACAAATGTATGATTTTTGCTTGGGCTGCAGAACTTGCCTGGGTTCTATGGGAAAAACAGGCCATCGGTCCTGGATGGTACGAGTTGACAAAAAACAGCATCCTTTAATGGTGGAGCTGGGAAATATTCCCCCATGTTCCTCCAACCAGAAACCCTGCTACCCAAACTCTTCCAGTAGAACCATTTTCCAAAATGCGACCCAGGAAACTGGTCTGACCAGCAAGACCACACATCTGGGCAGGCACTCGTACTTTGGGTGGTTCCTTGCCTTTTTGTGGACTTCCCTTGTGGCTCAGCTGGTCAAGAATCGGCCTGCAGTGTGGGAGACGTGGGTTGGAAAGATCCCCTGGAGAAGGGAAAGGCTACCCGCTGCAGTATTCTGGCCTGGAGAATTCGGGTTAGGGTCACAGAGTCAGACACCACTGAGTGACTTTCACTTTACTCACTTGCCTTTTTGTGCTTCCTGTTCTGTAACAGAAAATGAGGTCTGAGGGCTTGATTACATGCGTGCGCTTGCTAAGTTGCCTCAGTCGTACCTTACTCTTTGTGACCATATGGACTGTAGCTTGCCAGTCTCCTCCATCCACGGGATTCTCCAGGCAAGAATACTGGAGTGGGTTGCCATGGCCTTCTCCAGGGGATCTTCCAGACCCAGAGATTGAACCCATGTCTCCTGCAGCTCTTGCATTGCAGGCCAATTCTTTATTGCTGAGCCACCAGGGAAGACCCGGAAGGTTTGATTAACTTCTCTAAATCTGGGCTCCTCCTTAGAAAAATCAGCCTTACCTCTTATAGGATGAGACAAGTAGGCCCAGGAAAAGCCTCTAGAGATCCCACGTTGCATAGCAGGTGGACAATAAGAGTCAGCTCCTTCTTCCTCTGAAGCGGAATTTTCTGTAATATTCTAGGGAATCAGCCAGCAATCCTAAGGGTTAGGGTTCGAAGCCTAGTTCTCTAAAAAGAAGTCGAATTATTAGTTGCCTTTATCAGGGAGCTGACAGTCTGAGCTAATCACATCACAGGCATTCATGCATGCAAGCCATTCATTCATCCACTACAGCCCCTGTTAGGCCCATTTTATCCCCAACCAAGACACAGAGGAGTTGTTACTTGCCCAAGGTCATCACAACACAAGTCAACTTTGAACCTTAAATTTGTTTTTTTCCTTGTTTGTTTTGTTTTTTGGCTGGGCCACGTGGCATATGCGATCTCAGCTCCCAGACCAGGGATGGACCCCAGGCCCCCAGCGTCAGAAACATGGAGTCTTAACCACGGGACCATCAGGGAAGATCCAGAAATTTGTTTCTAAATTGCCCACTTTTTCAAGTGTCTCCAAGTGACTGCTTTAATTAACACAAATGTTTAGCTGTACTTTCAGGAGGCGGGCATGATTTCTATTAATCGCCAGTTCCCCATCGTCTGTGGAATGTTAACTTTGAAGATAGAACAACACAATAACAATCACGACAAGAGGAATTCCCCCAGCGTTTGTTCATTTCATGAACAAGTGACTAGAAAAGCGGCCAGAGATAGGCTGGGAACAAGACAGAAACAGGAAGTGGAGGAGCCTGAAATCAGTGAAATAGCGGGACCCAACCAGTTCTTCATCTGACAAGCTCATTCATCTCCACTCAACACCTGCCACTGGCTTCTGCTTTCTCCCCAACAGGGAGATAAAATGACCACCACCAACTCTGCCCAGGAGATGCCAGAGGAATCCAAATAAAATATAGAGAATACCCATGAGGCCAAGGAAAGGGGCATGGGAGTTGGGTGATCTCATTAGAGGTGGAGAGGTCCCAATATATTACAAGAAGACAAAAGTCAGATAAAAGGGACGATGATGGACAACACTGAGAAAGCCTCAGTTCAGAACATGCTGAAGAAGGGATACAGAGATGGAGGAGCTGGCCCCTGACACTCAGGACAGACTCTAGACCAGGGGTCTGGGAGAATAGAGGTAGGCAGGGAGATGAGGAACAGAAGCAAAGAACTTAACTGAGCATTTATTTGGACTCAGAACAGATATGCCATTTAAACATTCCCTCCATGCTTTTCTTTGTAGAGTGGAAACAAGAGAAGTTCCCAGATGGAAGCCAGGAAGCACCTGGAATGAGACTGGAAAGGGAGTTTGAGGTGAGCCAGGAAGTATGCTTCCAGGAAAGAAATTGAATGTGCTAATGGACGGGGCTTCCCTGGTGGCTCAGACAGTAAAGAATCTGCCTGCAATGTGGGAGGCCTGCGTTCGATCCTTGGGTTGGGAAGACCCTCTGGAGGAATGCATGGCAACCCACTCCAGTATTCTTGCCTGGAGAATCCCCATAGACTGAGGAGTCTGGCAGGATGCAGTCCATGGGGTCGCAAAGAGTCGGACACGACTAGGCAACTAAGCAATAGACGGAACTGTTGAACGACTGGATAATTCTGAGGGTTTGGTAAAGACGCGTTATTATCACCAGCGAAAAGAAAAAAAGGAAGGAAGGAAGGAAGGGACTGACTCCAAGTGGGTGGAAGAACTTCAGGATCCAAATACAAGGCAAAATAAAGTGAGAGTGTTTCTGAGCCATCTACCTTCTAGGAATCTTTTCTCATTAGTGGCATTATTCCTCAAAAGAAAATGTAAACCTAGTATATACTGTCGGAGAAGGCCATGGAACCCCACTCCAGTACTCTTGCCTGGAAAATCCCATGGACGGAGGAGCCTGGTAGGCTGCAGGCCATGGGGTTGCAAAGAGTCGGACATGACTGAGCGACTTCATTTTCACTTTTCACTTTCTTGCATTGGAGAAGGACATGGCAACCCACTCCACTGTTCTTGCCTGGAGAATCCCAGGGACAGGGGAGCCTGGTGGGCTGCTGTCTCTGAGGTCGCACAGAGTCGGACACGACTGAAGCGACTTAGCAGCAGCAGCAGTATATACTGTAGGGCTTTGCAGGCTGAAAATGCTACACAGTCATGATAGAATATGAAGATATCTATCTTATTAATATTATATATTAATATATAATATATATTACATATATTAATTTATAAAAATTCAAGTTTTAGAATTAACTTGCAGAAAAAGTAAGAAGTCCTTACTTTGGTGATTGAACACCTTCATTGTGTTCCTGACCTTCATCATATAAAAGTGATGTTTCACATTATAGAAAGTGGGGAATGGAGGGGGGATGCTGTAGAGGTAGAGAAAAGGATGTGATTGCCAAGAGGCTAAACTTTGATGGTATAAAGTCAGGCATCTGCTAATGTTGATGCAAGAAGAGTTTTAAGTATATCATTTAAAATTATAAGCAGAACTATAAGAAAAATACAAATTATCAAAAATTAGGATGGATGGAGTTCCCATTATATTCTGTATGGAGCAATATATTCTATGTACAATGACTCTGGAGGGAAGATAGAGTGAGAGACCAAGATTTTCCTCTTTCATATTAACAAGTCAGCATATATGCTTTATGGTTAACAAATTTTGACCTCTTTTTATAAGCATATTCTTTGGAAGGAATGATGCTAAAGCTGAAACTCCAGTATTTTGGCCACCTCATGCGAAGAGTTGACTCATTGGAGAAGACTCTGATGCTGGGAGGGATTGGGGGCAGAAGGAGAAGGGGACGACAGAGAATGAGATGGCTGGATGGCATCACTGACTCGATGGATGTGAGTCTGAGTGACCTCCGAGAGCTGGTGATGGACAGGGAGGCCTGGCGTGCTGCAGTTCATGGGGTGGCAAAGAGTCGGACACGGCTGAGCGACTGATCTGATCTGATCTGATCTGGAAGAGAAACAATAAAAGGAGAACTTAACTAAAAACTTGTAGCCTCTCTGGTTAGAAACTGGGCATCCAAAGGCAAAGCCTGTTCCTTTTCTGTTAAAGAATTTTTGAATGATTTGATTTTTAAAACTTATGCATCTAGTGTTTTGATCAACATTTAAATTAAAAAAAAAATCTTCCTAGCAAATGAAAAAAAATTAATTCAAGAGTTACATTCTCTCCTGGGAAATTGCAACTCACCTCAAGATAATAGATTTATTTGCTTCAAACCAAATCTGAGAATTTGCACATGACTTGAATGTCTGTAAATTAATAAGAAAGCAGCAGCGAACTCTTGTTCTTTACGTTTAACTTCTGTCTCACGGCTTGTATGACTCACATGCCTTTATGAAACCACCTCATCAAAGGTCCAAGGCACCATGCAGTTAGCTTATCAAATAATCCTCAGTTTGATCTCCCCCATAAATCACACGCACAGCCCCATCACTTAAGAGAAATTCATTTTCCTGCTTCCGTTCTGTTTCCAGGTAAGCGGTTGACCTTCAGATTGCTCATGAGTTCATCTCATACAGGGACTTCCCAATCTGACTTTTAATTCCTCTCCTTCCTGCTCCCGGCAATTATTCTCAAATTCTCAATCTCACCTGCTGCAGTCCCTAGCAGGTCCATCTCAGATTCTGTCCTTCTCTGACTTCTTCCAAGGCCAATCAGGTAACACCCTTTAAAACCATACTGCTGGGAAAGAAAGTGATCATCCTGGAACTCAAGTCAAAGTTTACCCCTGGCTAGTAGTTGGGAAAAGAAGAAGCATGGTTCAGAGAATCAAAATCTATTGAACATCCCGGACACTATGCTGGGGGAAGAAAGTGAAAGTGTTAGTCACTTAGTCGTGCCCAACTCTATGACACTATGGACTGTAGCCTCCCGGACTCCTCTGTCCATGGAATTCTCCAGGTAAGTATCCTGGAGTGGATAGCCATTCCCTTCTCCAGGGGGATCTTCCTGACCCAGGGATTGAACCCGGGTCTGTTGCATTGCAGGCAGATTCTTTACCGTGAGCCACTAGGAAAGCCCACTATGCTGGGTGCTTCCTGTGAAATGATCCACTAAATTCCCACAAGCGACTCATGACACAGGTACTGCTTCCTCTCTATTATAGACAAGAATCTGAACTTCATCAAAGCTGGACACTGCCCTGGTCACAGGGTTATTATGAGGCAGTGCCAAATGTGAACTCAGATCTGTTTGACTTCCTGTGTCTTTTAAAAATGTAAATTACAGGGATTTCCCTGGTAGTCCAGTGGTTAAGAGTCTGTCTTGCAATGCGGGGGATACGGGTTCGATCCCTGGTCCAGGAACTAAGATCCCACATTGGAGAATCTAAGCCTTAGAGCTGCAAGTGGAGAGCCTGTGCATCTCAACAAAAGATCTCGCACAGCCAGATAAATAAATAATGTAAATCACAGTGTAATTACATTGTGTCTAATGTTCCATAGAAGACAAGTCATACTGAATATGAAATGGGGTTGAATATGGTTAGCTTGTAGGCAGTCAAGAATGTGGAGATGGTGCCCACATGTTGGCATCAGGGAACAACCAACAGGATTCAGCATCCAGGGATATGAGCTTTGCTCTCATTCCTGTGCCCAATTAGCTCTTTGGACTTGAGTTTTCTCATTTATAAACTGTTTTTCCTGGATGATTATTAAGCTCTCTTCCAACCTTGAAGAATCTATACACACGAAAGAAATAAAGCTCATTAAAGTTATTGTCTAATTCACATATCTTGCAAATCACTAAGGTGAATGAGGTGGAAAAGTGAATTTAAGGTTAGATGATAATTGAAACAGTAAGATGATAATTGAACTAAAAATAAGATCCACGTAGTCTAACTCTTAACTTGTTATTGTCCAGCATGGGATGGATTTAAAGTACTATATTGCATTAGTCTGCTTGGGCTGCCATAGCAAAACACCAGAGATTGAGGGGCTTTGACAACAGAAATTTCTTACAGTCCTGGAGGTTGGGAAGTCCAAGATCAAGGTTGCCAGAGTGCCAGCAAGTTAAGCTTCATTCTGTGATCTCTTCTCTTAGCTTGTACGCAGGCACTGGCTTGTGTATGGTCACATGATGTCTTCTTTGTGTACAGGTAGGGGAAATAAATCGGAGAAGGCAATGGCAAGCCACTCCAGTACTCTTGCCTAGAAAATCCCATGGATAGAAGAGCCTGGTAGGCTGCAGTCCATGGGGTCACTGTGAGTCGGATGCGACTGAAGCAACTTAGCAGCAGGGGAAATAAATAGAGCAGGGTGGGAGAGAGAGTTCCCTGATAGTCCAGTAGTTAAGAATCCACCTTCCAATGCAGGCGATGTGGGGTTCGATCCCTGGTTGAAGAATTAAAATCCCACATGCCGTGGGGTAACTAAGCTCATCCAAGGTAACTGCTGAGCCCTCATGCTCTGGAGCCTGTGCCACAACTAGAGAAGTCCCTGTACTTCACTGCAATGAAGACCCAGCACACCCTCCCCAAAAAGGAAGGAGGAGGGGAGAGGAGAGAAACTTTGTTATCTGGTGTCTCTCCTTATTGTTGTTCAGTGGCTAAGCTGTGTTTAACTCTGTGACCCTATGACTGCAGCACGCCAGGCTTCCCTGTTCTTTGCTCTCTCCCAGAGTTTGATCATTCTCATGTCCACTGAGTCAGTGATGCCATCTAACTATGTCATCCCCCGTCATCCCTTTCTCCTCCTGCCCTCAATCTTTCCCAGCATCAGGGTCTTTTTCAATCCACTAATCCTATAGGATCAGGTTTCCATCGTTATGACCTCATAAAACCTTAATTAATTCCTTAGAGGTCCAATCTCCAAAGACAGTGTGTTAGAACTTTAATATTTGAAGTATGAGGGGGACAGAAACATTCAGTCCATAACAAGTAGTATTAGAAGACAGTGGTGTGATAGCATCAGATTTGAACTACCAAGTTATGTCCCCTGAGAAGAATGAAAGTACCCTAGTAAAGACGAGGTCAGAAATAGTAGAGAGCAGTGCCTTCTGCTCCAAAATCACTGCAGATGGTGACTGCAGCCATGAAATTAAAAGACGCTTACTCCTTGGAAGGAAAGTTATGACCAACCTAGATAGCATATTCAAAAGCAGAGACATTACTTTACCAACAAAGGTTCGCCTAGTCAAGGCTATGGTCTTTCCTGTGGTCATGTATGGATGTGAGAGCTGGACTGTGAAGAAGGCTGAGCGCCGAAGAATTGATGCTTTTGAACTGTGGTGTTGGAGAAGACTCTTGAGAGTCCTTGGACTGCAAGGAGATCCAACCAATCAATCCTAAAGGAAATCAGTCCTGGAAATTCATTGGAAGGACTGTTGCTGAAGCTGAAACTCCAATACTTTGGCCACCTGATGCGAAGAACTGATTCATTTGAAAAGACCCTGATGCTGGGAAAGATTGAAGGCAGGAGAAGAAGGGGACAACAGAGGATGAGATGATTGGATGACATCACTGACTCAATGGACATGAGTTTGAGTAAACTCTGGGAGTTGGCAATGGACAGGGAGGTCTGGCATGCTGCAGTCCATGGGGTTGCAAAGAGTCAGACATGACTAAGCAACTGAACTGAACTGAGTGCCTTCTCAAACTTTACAATGCATAGGAAATTCCTAGAGTGAATATTTAAACATAAAGTTAAGCTGTAAAATTGGCTGTCAAATCATTTGTGACCAGAGCCAAAAAGAAAACATGCTGGTTATATACTTTTCACTTTCCACAAGGAAGTTTGATATAAATCTATCCTCGGGGGGAACTAAATGTTTGCCATCACTAAATACTAAAAATCATCCCTGAATATTCATTGGAAGGACTGATGCTGAAGCTGAAGCTCCAATACTTTGGCCACCTGATGCGAAGACCTGACTCATTGGAAAAGACCCTGATGCTGGGAAAGATTGAGGGCAGGAAAAGAGGCAGACAGAGGATAAGATGGTTGGCTGACATCACTGACTCAATGAACATGAGTTTGAACGAACTCCAGCAGACAGTGAAGGACAGGAAATCCTGGCGTGCTGCAGTCCATAGGGTCGTGGAGTTGGACATGACTTAGTGGCTGAACAAAAACTACAACAATACTAAAGTAAATCTATCATCTCCATGGCACTGAGAAACAAGTGTTAGATGCCCTGAAGAAAATACTGGATTTTATAAGTAATAAAGCTATCTCTTCCATCTTCTTAGTAAAAGTTGAAGTTGTAATGTCAAATGAACTCAATAAAATCATTGTTCTGGCATTATGGATTATGGGATATTTCAAAATAACTGTAATTTTTTTGTTGTTCAAATTCCTAGAGTCATTGGAATTGGGTCAAGAAAACACTGTCTAATAAAAATCCTCAGGGGACCAATTTGATGAAGAGACAAGACATCAATGATAAGCATGACCTTTTTTCTTTAAGGAATACTTTATCAAAGCTCGAAGAGTTGTTTGTCTCTTAAGTAGTTTAATCATTCTCCAGGGACTTGTGTTTAGACAATTAATTTACTTAGAAACACTTTTTTTTTTTTTTTTTTTTTGCTTTTGAAGGCCAATGGGTTTTATCTAAAAATAGAGATGTTAATGAGAGGAGACAGGTTGTATCAGATTCGGAAATCCTGTGTATCTTCTATATCTAGTTTATGTAATTGGCCTCTGATGCCTGTATTTACAGTGTAGCCAAAGGTCTTGTTGATAAAATATCCATGAGAAGTTCTCTCTGGGCATAAATGAGATAACAGATTGCATTGGATGGGGCTTAGTTCTCTGGTCCCAATGCTTCTCTGTAATAGTGGCTGAAAATGTTCCCAGGCAAGTGGTTTGCACTAGCCTACATGCTGCATATCGCCTCTCTTTTCCAAGCCGATGGAGATGTGCAGATAGAAGGGAAAAACACAAAGAAAACAGTAATGAAATTCCATTGTGTTTGATTTATGGATTTGTTCTACTCTGAGAGTCTCAGGGGAGGTCTTTTTGATAAGGGCCATAACTGATTAGAAAGTAATGAACTATGGAAAAGAATCCAAAGATCCTGAGATTACATCTCCACTGAACTGAAGCTGGTAGCATTTGTGTGAAATGTCCTTGTGCTGCTAGCTGCACAAAATGTGAGTAGATTCCTGTTGTCAAGTTTCCGACCTCCTAAGGTAGGGATGGGGAGCTGGAAGCACCAGCAGAAGGAGTAGGCGGGTATTTGTGTTTAGTAATTGTTACTGGGGCGAGGGGTGGGGGGAGCTTTCCCTGGTGTCTCAGTGGTAAAGAAACCACCTGCCAATCCAGGACACTTGAGTTCAATCTCTGATCCAGGAAGATCCCACATGGCAGGGAACAAGTAAGCCCCCTGTGCCACATTTATTGAGCCTGTGCTCTACAGCCTGGAAGCTGCAACCACGGAGTCCATGTGTCACAACTACTGAAGCCCTCGAGCTCTATAGCTTGTGCTCCACCACAGGAGAAGCCACTGCAATGAGAAGCCCGAGCGTGGCAACTAGAGAAAATCTCCAGCAGCAACAAAGACCCAACACAGCCAAAAATCAATAAACAAATACAATTATCTAAAAAAACTGTGTTACTGGGGATGTTGCTGTTTTAAGCCAAGGTTTGTATGTTATTACAACTTACGTTATCTTCAACTTTTCAGAAGAGAAATTTGTATTTTCTAACTTCTGCTAAATGAACAAATCTAAATCTAGTCTTTTGAAAAGACTCTGATGCTGGGAAAGATTGAAGGCAGGAGGAGAAGGGAACGACAGAGGATGAGATGGTTGGATGGCATCACAGACTCAATGGACATGAGTTTGAGCAAGCTTTGGGAGTTGGTGATGGGCAGGGAGGCTTGGCATGCTGTAGTCCATGGGGTTGCAAAGAGTCAGAAATGACTGAGTGACTGAACTGAACTGGACTGAAATCTAGTCACTAAAACCAAAAGTGTTCACAGATTACATTTGCTCCCCTGGAAGTGGACTGACCACAAAGATTTGTGTTTGGTTGCAATCACATACACAGAATCACACTATCTATTTTTACATTATACTCGTCTCCCTTCAGTTCAGTTCAGTTCACTTGCTCAGTCGTGTCCGACTCTTTGTGACCTCATGGACTACAGCATGCCAGGGTTCCCCGTCCATCACCAACTCCCAGAGTTTACTCAAACTCATGTTCATTGAGTCAGTGATGCCATCCAACCATCTCATCCTCTGTTGTGCCCTTCTCCTCCTGCCTTCAATCTTTCCCAGCATCAGGGTCTTTTCAAATGAGTCAGTTCTTTGCATCAGGAGGCCAAACTATTGGAGTTTCAGTTTCAGCATCAGCGCTTCTGATGAATATTCAGGATTGATTTCCTTTAGGATTGACTGGCTGGATCTCCTTGTAGTCCAAGGGACTCTCGAGAATCTTCTCCAGGACCACAGTTCAAAAGCATCAATTCTTCAGCACTCAGCTTTCTTCATAGTCCAATTTTCACATCCATACATGACTACTGGAAAAATCATAGCTTTGACTTGTCTCCCTAGGTCATATCAAAAGAAATCCAGTTCTGAATCAGTCATCAATCACTCCTAATTTCACAGTCACTTCATAGACGATTCTATAACTTTGGATCTGTGCTATCATATTTCCTGGCCAGACAACACTTCATCCATCCATTGATTTAAAAAAAGCTTAAACTTCGAATCCTGTCTCGTTTTTTCTAATCCTTTATCCTGGAGTATTTACATTGAAAGGCTAGGCAGAATGCAGAAATAGTTCTAGTTTTCCGGGCTGTGGTGGGCAATCCCAATAACCCTCTTCAGATCCATGGGGATTTTATAGACTTCCAAAATGTTTCCTTTGGCTTTTCCACATAAGTCTAATTTCCTTTATATTTTCTCTGGAAGCTATTTAAATCAGTTGATACTTAACTGGCAGAAAATCATTGCAGAACGAGTGTTTCAGAGGATCAAAGAAATCCAAGATCAAAGAAATCCAGATCCTCTGTTTTCTTACAGTAACCCTTCCTGATCCTCTCCACTTTCTGTCAGCTTTTCATTTCTATGTCCAGACCAAAGGGGCCCTAAGCATCTGCCACACATATAGATGTCAAGTTCATTGAATAGACCATGAGGGTCTGATTTTGATGCTATAAGAGGGTACTATAATAATACATACCAATATAATTAGAAATCAAAAACATATTTTGTATGACTTGACTCCTTTTAAAGTTATTGAAACTTGCTTTATGGTTCAGAATATGATCTATCTTGCTATAAGTGTTCTGTGTATACTTGAAAAGAATGTTTGTAACAAAGAAGACTAAATATGGAATCATTAAAAAAAGTATTCAGCTAATGAAAAGGGGAAAAAAAGGAAGAAAGAAACAAAAAAACGGAGGAAAAATAGAAAAAAAAATGGCAAGATAATGGATTTAAACCAATTATTAATTATCACATTAAGTGTGAATGGTCTAAGCATCACAAAAAAAGACAGAGATTATTAGATTTGGGGTGATGGGCAAGATCCAAATATAAATTGCCTACAAAGGACTAACATTGAATACAAAGACACAAACAGAAATGAAAAATAATATACTCTGTTAGAACTAATCAATAGGATGCTCCCATACCTACATTAATCTACAAAGTAGATTTCAGAGCAAATACCATGGATAAAGAAGATCATTTTGTAATGATAAATGGGGTCAATTCATTGAGAAGCCATTATGCTTTTAAACAATTATGCTTAAACATAAATTGAGTTATAAGAAAGAAAGTAACACAGTCAAAGAGGAAACTGGTAAGATTAAAAACAAAGAAAAACCAGAAAGACAATGGAACCAAAAGCTCATTCTGTAAGATCAATATAATTGATAAACCTCTGAGCAAGCTAATCACAGAGAAAGAGAAAAGAACAAGGAGGAGGGAAAAAGGAAGAATGAGGAGCAGGAAGGAAAGGAGGAGTAGGAGGCAAGGAGGAAGGAAGGAGGAATGGAGAGAGGGAAGAGAGGAGGGAGGGAGAGAGGAAGGAAGGAGAACAAAGACAGAAAGACAAATTACCCAGGCCATAAGGAAAAGAGTACTGTAACTGTGGATTCCACAGACAGCAAAAGGATATGCCAACAATTTCAACAATTTAGGTGAAAAGAGCAAATTCTTCAAAAGATATATTCTACAAAAGCTCATTCAAGAATAAAACAGATAACTTGAAGAGTTCTGTATCTATTAAATAAAATTGAATTTGTAGTTTAAAACCTTTCCACAATGAAAACTCCAGGCCTAAATTGCTGCACTGGTGAACTGTAGCAAACATTCAGGAAAGATGTAATATTAATTCAATACAAACTCTTCCAGAAAATTGAAGAAGAAAGAATACTTCCCAATTGAGTCTATGAGGCTAGTGCTATACTTACTGCAAAACCAGACAAAGACATTCCAAAAAAGAAGACTACATACTAATATCCCTTATGAACAGTAATGTAAAAATTCTAAATCATATTTTAGCAGACTAAAATTTAAAATAAAATCACAAAATATTATGACTAAGTGAAGTTTATCCCAACAGAGCAATTTTGGTTTAGCATTAGTAAAGCAATCAATATAATTCACCATATTAGTGAAGAAACAAAAAATAAAGATAACCCATATAAATATCTAAATATATGGAAAAAGTATTTTAAAAATCCGGCCTGTATTTCACATTTTTATCCATAGAATGCTGAAAGTAAACAAACATTTCCACATTCTATAGATAGAGAAGAAATTCTGCAATGAAATAAAGAGCAGCTACTAAAAAAAAGCTGTCACCTTATTTACTAGTAAAAGACTGAAAGCTTTGTCTGCGAGATGAGGAACAGTTAAGAATATCATATATCATCACTTAATATTGTATGTAGACAATCTGCGTAATCTGTACATTCAGGTAGAAAAGAGAATTCAAATGCATCCAGATTGAAAAGGAAGAAGTTATCATTATCTTTATTACCAGACAACGTAATACTCTATATAGAAAATACAATGAAACACACACCCCAAAAGCACTACTAGAATTTAAAAGTGCAAATTTTCAGGATCTAAGATCAAGATGGAAAAATCAAGTCTATTTCTTTATAACAATCAGGAATTGAAATTCCATTTAAAATAGCATCTAAAAATGAAATATTCAGGAGAACATCCAACAAAATGTGCTAGCACTGTACATTGACTGCTACAAAATATTGTTAAGGGAATTTTAAAAAACAGATAAGTGGAAAGGTATATCATATAAAATACAAAGCTATAAAATACCTAGAAAAAAAGCATAAGGAAAATTGTGTTGATCTTATACCCATATCATAGATACAACACTAAAAACATGATCTATAAAAGAAAAAAAAATGGATCAATTTGACTTCATAAAAACTGAAATCTTTTGCTCTTCAATGGCACTGTAATAAAAATGAAAGACAAATCACAAACTAAGAGATCAGTTCAGTTCAGTCACTCAGTTGTTTCCGACTCTGTGACCCCATGAACTGCAGCACGCCAGGCCTCCCTGTCCATCACCAACTCCCGGATTTCACCCAAACCCATGTCCATCAAGTCGGTGATGCCATCCAACCATCTCATTCTCTGTCGTCCCCTTTTCCTCCTGCCCCCAATCCCTCCCAGCATCAGGGTCTTTTCAAATGAGTTAGCTCTTCGCATTAGGTGGCCAAAGTTTCAGCTTCAACATCAGTCCTACCAATGAACACCCAGGACTGATCTGCTTTAGGATGGACTGGTTGGATCTCCTTGCAGTCCAAGGGACTCTCAAGAGTCTTCTCCAACACCACAGTTCAAAAGCATCAATTCTTCAGCACTCAGCTTCCTTTATAGTATAACTCACATCCATACATGACCACAGGAAAGACCATAGCCTTGACTAGACGAACCTTTGTTGGCAAAGTAATGTCTCTGCTTTTGAATATGCTGTCTAGGTTGGTCATAACTTTCCTTCCAAGGAGTAAGCGTCTTTTAATTTCATGGCTGCAGTCACCATCTGCAGTGATTTTGGAGCCCAGAAAAATAAAGTCTGATACTGTTTCCACTGTTTCCCCATCTATTTATCATGAATTGATAGGACCAGATGCCATGATCTTAGTTTTCTGAATGTTGAGCTTTAAGCCAACTTTTTCACTCTCCTCTTTAACTTTCATCAAGAGGCTCTTTAGTTCTTCTTCACTTTCTGCCATAAGGATGGCGTTATCTGCATATCTGAGGTTCCTGATATTTCTCCCGGCAATCTTGATTTCAGCTTGTGCTTCTTCCAGCCCAGCATTTCTCATGGTGTGCTCTGCATATAAGTTAAATAAACAGGGTGACAATATGCAGCCTTGACATACTCCTTTTCCTATTTGGAACCAGTCTGATATATATTACTACAATATGCAGGTCAAAAATATGCATAAATAGGAAAACATGTTAAATATCATTAGCCATTAGGGAACTATAAGTTAAATCTCTGATAAGATACCTCTGCATGCCTTTTTAAGTGGTTAAAATAAAAACAATCACTGACTATATCAAGTGCTGATGGGGATGTTGAGAACACTACCGACAAGAATGTAAAAAGGTACAGCTACTTTGGAAAACAGTTTGGTAGTTTGTTTTAAAATCCAAACAAATACTTGCTATATGATCCTGCTATTCCACTCCTAAATTCCCAAGAGAAACAACAGCATATTTCCTATCAAAGATTTGCATGTGAATGTTCCTGGAAGCTCTGTAACAGGTCACCACTGGAAACTATCCAAACATCCATTCACAGGCGAATGGATAAACAGAGATGGTGTATCCTTATATTGGAATACTACTTGGCACTTAACAGGGTGAACAACGGATACCAGCAGTATCATGGATGAATCTCAAAATTCTTATACTGAGTAAGTGATAGGAGATAAAACAAGAGTACATGCTGTGTCATTTCATTTATATAAAACTCTAGAAAATGCAAGCTAATCTATAGTGACAGAAAGTGGATAAACAGTTGCCTTGGGAAGGGACAAGGGCAGGGAGGTTAGAAAGCAAAGGAAGAGAGGCAAACTTTTGGGAGTGATAGAGTTGACATGATTCTATGGGCGCTGCTGCTGCTGCTGCTGCTGCTGCTGCTGCTAAGTCGCTTCAGTTGTGTCTGACTCTGTGCGACCCCAGAGATGACAGCCCACCAGGCTCCCCCGTCCCTGGGATTCTCCAGGCAAGGACACTGGAGTGGGTTGCCATTTCCTTCTCTATGGGCACTGAACCTTATCAATCTTATATTTAAATATATATACTTTATTTTATGTCAGTTACATAGCAATAAAGCTATTTTACAAAGTGAATGTGAAGCAACCTAGATGTCCATCGACAGATGAATGGATAAAGATGTGGTACATATATACAATGGAACATTACTCAGCCACAAAAAAGAACAGATTAGAGTCAGTTCTACTGAGGTGCATGAACCTAGAGCCTGTTATACAGAATGAAGTAAGTCAGAAAGGGAAAAACAAATATAATATATTAATGCATATATATGGAATCTAGAAAAATGGTATTGATGAACTTATTTGCAGGGAAGGAATGGAGACTCAGATATAGAGAATGGAGTTGTGGACACTGGGAGAAGGAGAGAGTGGGAGGAATGGAGAAAGTAACATCAATATATATATACACTACCATGTATAAAATAGGTAACTGGTGAGAAGTTGGTATGTATAACACAGGGAGCCCAGCCCGGTGCTCTGTGATAACCCAGAGGGGTGGGATGGCAGGAGGGGAGGGAGGCTCAAGAAGGAGGTAATATATGTATAAGTATGGTTGATTTGCACTGTCCTATCGGAGAACCCCACTCCAGTACTCTTGCCTGGAGAATCCCACAGATGGGGGAGCCTGGTGGGCTGCAGTCCATGGGGTCCCGAAGAGTCGGACAGGACTGAGCGACTTCCCTTTCACTTTTCACTTTCATGCATTGGAGAAGGAAATGGCAACCCACTCCAGTGTTCTTGCCTGGAGAATCCCAGGGACGGGGGAGCCTGGTGGGCTGCCGTCTATGGGGTCGCACAGAGTTGGACACGATTGACGTGACTTAGCAGTAGCAGCAGCAGAGTGGAAACCAGGCTTCCCAGGGGGTGCTAGTGGTAAAGAACCCACATACCAATGCAGGAGATGTAGGAGGTGAGGGTTCGGTGTATGAGATGAGGGGAAGATCCCGTGGAGGAGAGCATGGCAACCCACTCCAGTATTCTCACCTGGAGAATCCCCATGGACAGACGAACCTGACAGGCTACAGTCCACGGGGTCGCACAGAGCTGGACATGACTAAAGAGTCTTAGCACAGCCCCACACATGGTAAAAACCAACTCAACACTGTAACGCAATTATCCCCCCATTAAAAATAAACTTCAAAAAAGTGAACGTATTTATGAGACAGATGATATAAAGCTGAACATGTCCCAGAAAATCATAAGGCATCAAAATGCCAATATGAAGCCAGCATCTGACTCAGTAAATAGAATCCATGTTCTAGTCCTAAATACAGTTTGCAACAGAATGGCCATACTTATTCATTTTAATAATCTAGGTTTTTTGATTATCTGGATTAGAAACTGACGTTTATCTTTTTGGAAGGATTAGCTGAGTTGTTAGGGCAAAACAGTTTGCCTTGAACAAATTAAAGCAACTCCCTTTCTATAGGTTTGAAGTATATTTTTTAGGCAAAAGTAACCTGAGCTTGGGATTCAAAACAAAAAAGATTATCTGGTGCCCCTAAATTCCATCATGCTTCTAGGGCACCTCTCCAATTTCCTTTTCTTAATTGACCCATGAAAGTGAAAGTGTTAGTTGCTCAGTCGTGTCTGACTCTTCGCGACCTCATAGACTGTAACCTGCCAGGCTCCTCTGTCCATGGGATTCTCCAGGCAAGACTACTGGAGTGGGTAGCCATTCCCTTCTCCATAAGATCTTCCCGACCCAGGGATTGAACCTGGGTCTCCTGCATTGCAGGCAGATTCTTTACTATCTGAGCCACCAGGGATGCTCTAAAAGAAGTTGCCTCCTCATTGGGGAATTGAATCTTGGTCTCCTGAATGACAGGAGGGGATACTCGCCATTGTACTAAAGAGGAGTAGCTCTACTAATCACCCATGGGTGATTGCTAACCCAGCTGTAAGTGGAATATAGCAGAGTCCCAGAATAGTGGTTACCCTAAGGAAGAAACCTTTGGAGAGGGTGGTGAGTGGAGACCTCAATTACACAGTGTTCCTGGCCCCGAGCAATTTGACACCGTAATTGTCTAAGTCTTGGTGGAGGTCCAGGTCAAAAAAACGGACAGAGGCACACTTTTCACTCTGGTCAGCCAAGGTACCATCTCTGAGTTGTCAGCATTCCCATTCAATGCCCCGAGGAATTGCTTGTCTGTCTAACAGGTTGGGCTGCAAAAGGCTCCACCTCCTTCCCCAAAGCCACTGGGATGATGAAAGTACAAGGCCAGGCCCCACCAGCATCACTAGCTACCTGTACCCTGGTCCACCAGGCCCTTTCTTCTTGCCATCACCATGCAGAGCAAAGCTCAACTGGAAATCACCAGGGGCAAAATGTTTCCCTGCAACAAAGCTGCTACATCTGCTTCCTGCCACTGCCCTAGTGTTAGATGCTTCTTCTGGCTTGTTAAAGGCGAAACGTCTGAGACCAAGGTCACCTCCCAACCCACCCTCAGCCAAGACTCAGCTTTGTACTGCCATCCTGAGCCCGTCGTTCTTGCCACCTCCATCGTGCCTTCCAACCTTCTCACCCACAGCTTGTAGAGCTCAAAATAGATCCCAAGCTTTCTCTGGCTTGGGCAGTAAAAGTTGCTCAGTCATGTCTGACTCTATGAGACCCCCATGGACTGTTGCCCACCACACTCCTTTCCTTTGTCCATGGAATTCTTCAGGCAAGAATACTGGAGTGGGTAGCCGTTCTCTTCTCCAGGGGATCTTCCCAACCCAGGGATCAAATCTGGGTCTCTTGCATTGCAGACAGATTCTTAACCATTTGAACCACCAGGAAAGCCCAACTTGGGCAGAGAGGGATGCTGTTTAAAAAATGTGGGCTTGTTGGGGACTTCCCTGGTGGTCCAGTGATTACGACTCCACTGCCAAACGCAGGGGGCACAGGTTCAATCCCTGGTCAGGGGACTAAGCTCCCACATGCCGGGTGGCACAGCCAAAAGGTTTTTAAAAAACTGTGGGCTTGTTGGAGAGAGTTCTATTTTAGATGAGTCTAAGACTTTCTCAATTCTCTTTTCTAGGGCCCTTCAACTCAGTGGGACCCATAAAGAAATAATTACTTTCTTATCCTCTGCCACCAAGTTTCAAGATAATCAAATCTGCCATGACTACTGACATTTAATATAAACTTACTTCATCCCAGGCACTGTGCTGAGTTCTTCATGTGACACACCTCCTTAAATCTCTGTTCACTTCCCAAACTGCCCTTCAGAGCAGTTACTGCTTTCTTCCTCAGCATAGCACTTTTGTCCAATTAGCTTAACTAACTTGCCCAAAGCCACGCAGTTCATACCCAGGGAGTGAACCCAGGTCTCCTACATTGCAGGCAGACTCTTTGCCATATGAGCCGCCAAGGAAGCCCCATAAGTGGCCAAGTGCCCTCAAGTTCAGTGTCTCCTGTCCTTCATAGACACCACAGTGCCTTGATTCTTAAAAAATCTCTTTCATGGAGGAGCTTTCTACTATTATTGTGATAATAGTATAATTTACTAATGCATAATTTACTAATAACAGCACACTTGGTCTTTGCTGCTGCTGCTGCTGCTGCTGCTAAGTCACTTCAGTCGTGTCTGACTCTGTGCGACCCCAGAGACGGCAGCCCTCCAGGCTCCCCCGTCCCTGGGATTCTCCAGGCAAGAACACTGGAGTGGGTTGCCATGTCCTTCTCCAATGCATGAAAGTGAAAAGTGAAAGTGAAGTCGCTCAGTCGTGTCTGACTCTTAGCGACCCCACGGACTGCAGCCCACCAGGCTCCTCCATCCATGGGATTTTCCAGGCAAGAGTACTGGAGTGGGGTGCCATTGCCTTCTCCGCTTGGTCTTTGAGGCCTCTTCAGTTGACTTTTCCCATTGTCTGGGTCTCCCTGAGCTTTGGAGACACAAGTATATGGATCCTGGGGTCACTAGTCACCCATGATATTTTCTCAAAGGTGCTTTGCTGTTGTGCTCAGTCATGTCTGACTCTTCACAACCCCATGGACTGTAGCCCTCCAGGCTCCTCTGTCCATGGGATTTCCCAGGCAAGAATACTGGAATCAGTTGCCATTTTCTCCTCCAGGGGATCTTCTCAACGCAGGGATCAAACCCATGACTCCTGCGTCTTATGCCTTGGCAGGTGGGTTCTCTACCCTGAGCCACCAAGGAATTCCACTGAAAGGTGAAAGGCAGTTAATCAACTAGAGAAAACTAAAGAGCTAAAGGCTCATGAATCCCACTGGAATTTAATAAACAAATTATATAAATTATGTGAAGTTCTTCAAGCAGACCCAATAGAACTTTCCTACTTACTGTCCTTGGCATAAGAGTGAGTAGTTGCAAATATACGCTTTTCTAAAAATAGCCAGTAAGGAATTCCCTGGCAGTCCAGCGGTTAGCACTTCGTGTTTTCACTGCTGAGGGCCCAGGTTCAATCCTTGGTCAGGGAATGAGATCTCATAAGCTGCATGGCACAGCCAAGAAATAAACATTGGGTTGGTCAAAATGTTCATTTGGTTTTAAGTAAAAACAAAAGACACATTTTTAATGTTTACCAACAATTTTGTTGAACAACACATTCATTAACCAGACATTTTGGCCAACCCAATAAAAACTAAAAATAGTTAATAATTGAAACATATAGTCAATTTGCAGTCTCTACAATCATTCTACACTTGTGAGGACTGACCACATTCCATTTTGAGCTGGTTTGAGGTATATTGTAGCTGTTTAGTGGTTCAGTCATATCTGACTCCTTGTGACCCCATGGACTGTTACCTGCCAGGCCCCTCTGTCCAAAGGATTTCCCAGGCAAGAATACTGGAGTGAGTTGTCATTTCCTTCTCCAGGGGATCTTCCCTTGAGATGTGTGTGTGTATGTGTATTTCAAGAAGCTATTTGTGTGAAACTGTCAAGCCATCCACTCACCTCCAGCCTTTTGACCCAGATGAGTCCATGAGTCACATCTCCTGCCAGGTGACCATGCCCCACCCCTAAGCTGCCAAGTTGTTTATGTCTGTTACCTGGCCTGGGTCTCCCTTTCTGCTGACCTATTCCATCCCAAACCCTATTGCCTCTCAGCTCTCCTACGAGCTCCTAGAATCATGCTTTGTCTTCAACCCTGCTTCTGGCTCTGAAATGTGTGTTTGTCCCAGCACTGGATGCAAACACCCCTCCACTGCGTGGAGCTGGTCTACCCCTTCGCCTCTCTCATTACTTTTTTTTAAATATTTACTTATTTATTTGGTTGCTCTGGGTCTTAGTTGCAGCATGAGGGATCTTCAATCTTCCTTGAAGCATGTGGGATCTTTAGCTGTGGCATGTGGGACCTAGTTCCCTGATCAGGGATCGAACATGGGTCCCTTGCATTGGGAGTGCACAGTCTTAGGCACTGGACCCCCAGAGACATTTCTTCCTCTCTTATTACTAGTTTCCTGGTTCTGATTCCTATTGTCCGGGGAAGGCCAGCCTCAGGCCTCCTGCAAAGGGGATCTTAGACAGATAATTAGTTATAAGTGTGTGTGCATTACAGCCGAGTTTGTATTGTCTATCAAGTTATGTGAAATATCTATGTGTTCATTTTCATGCCTATTTAACACAAAAGTCCCTATCTCTGGGGGTAATGTGCCATTTTATCAGTCGTTTTCTATCATGTGAAGATCATAACATCCTAATATTCTCAGCTCAGCTCTTCAATTCTCCAGGGACTCCCTTTCCAAAGTATTAATCTTGGCAGTGGCCCTCATTAATATGATAAGGCTCTCTGGTTTTAAAAAGCTCTTCAGACCCAAACAGGCTCTCCTTGAATGGGAGATTTAATTGTTTTTTTTTCACTCGGCAAACAATCAGGCCAGGAGAGCAAGGGCAGCGCAGACAAAGCACCAGCGCTCAACTCAGGAATGAAAGGCGTGTGTTTCCATTCTCTAATAGGCAGCAACGTCACTGGATTTCAGAAAGGCTGACTCGGGGCTCAATGGGGAAGCGAGTGCTATTGAATCCCCCTTTCTGGCTGGCAGACAGCTCGGCCACATGGCTCTCTCTTCCCCTGTCACTCCTGTTGATTTGCCTGCAAGGTGGTCATTCAGAGGGAGGGAAAGAAAAAGCCACGGTTCAGCTGCCCCTCCTGCTTGGCTATAGCATTCAGCACTGCAGCTCAGCCCAGAGGCTCTGGCAAATGGATGGCATCCTATGCCTTACTGTGGTCTTTGTTCATATTAAGTAAGATTTTCTCAGCGAGAGATGATAATTGCCTCCCCACCCCCCCCCCCCAAAAAAAAAAAAACCACCCACAGCCAGGGGCATGGTTTGATGGATCAGTGGCTGGCCCTGGATCAGCAAATTCCATTTTCTACTACACATCAACTCAGTAAATCAGGTGTTTAAGCTTATTGACAGTCAGCATCTACTCTGTTTTATTCCCTACTAGCTGACTTCGCTTTCTCCCTTCCATTAGCACTTCATTTTCAAGCTATTTTCAACCTAGGTGGAAAATTTTGTAAAAGCTGAACTTTCCACTTTTTTGTTCTTCTGGAACCATGGGAGAGGGCAGGTCTGTGTACACAGTATTCTGTATACCATTTCATCTTCTCTACTTTGGCCACCTCATGCGAAGAGCTGACTCATTGGAAAAGACCCTGATGCTGGGAGGGATTGGGGGCAGGAGGAGAAGGGGACGGCAGAGGATGAGATGGCTGGATGGCATCACTGACTCGATGGACGTGAGTCTGGGTGAACTCCGGGAGTTGGTGATGGACAGGGAGGCCTGGTGTGCTGCGATTCATGGGGTCACAAAGAGTCGGACATGACTCAGCGACTGAACTGAACTGAACTATTTGAACAAGAATCACTGGGTCCTCCTTGGTGGTCCAGTGGTTAAGACTCAGCTCTTCCATTGTAGTGAGTTAGGGTTTGATCCCTGGTCAGGGAACTAAGTGATCAAAAAAAAAAAAAAAGGGCAAGAAAGACAAAAAAGAACCATAGGATAATTATCACTGGGGTGCATGTATCTTTTGGAATTGTGGTTTTCTCTGGGTATATGCCTAGGGCTGGAATTGCTGAGACATATGTTAGTTCTATTTTTAGTTTTTTTTAAAGGAACCTTTCTGAAGGAGATCAGCCCTGGGATTTCTTTGGAAGGAATGATGCTAAAGCTGAAACTCCAGTATTTTGGCCACCTCATGCGAAGAGTTGACTCATCGGAGAAGACTCTGACGCTGGGAGGGATTGGGGGCAGGAGGAGAAGGGGACGACAGAGGATGAGATGGCTGGATGTCATCACTGACTCGATGGATGTGAGTCTGAGTGACCTCCGGGAGTTGGTGATGGACAGGGAGGCCTGGCGTGCTGCGGTTCATGGGGTCGCAGAGTTGGACACGACTGAGCGACTGATCTGATCTGATCTGAAGGAACCTTTATACTGTTCTCAATGGCAACCCACTCCAGTATTCTTGCCTGGAGAATCCCAGGGACGGGGGAGCCTGGTGAGCTTCCATCTATGGGGTCGCACAGAGTCGGACACGACTGAAGTGACTTAGCAGCAGCAGCATAGTGGCTGCATCAATTTAGCACAGGGAAAATGAAAAAAAAAAAAAGAAGAAGATATAATCTGTTTGTAGGACATGTATTAAGTTAACCTAAAAGTGCATTCCCATGTACAGTAGGTGCTGACAAACTGATTCTACTTATATGAGGCACTTAGAATAGTCAAATTCATGGAGTCAGAAAGTACATTGGTAGATTCCAGGGGTCGGGGGTGGAGTGGAAAGGTGGAATGGGGAGTTACTGTTTAATAGGGACAGAGTGTCAATTTAGGAAGGTGAAAATGTTCAAAGACAGATGATGGTGCACAATAATATGAATGAGCTTAGTGCCACTGAACTGTACAGTGCAATATTGTTTAAAAACAAAGAATCGGAAAACAAGTTTATAATCTGGCTTCGGGGAAAGCATGACCACTGGGGGAACAGAGTGTGAGGCCAGCCACATTTCTAGTTTCACTGGAGTCAGATCTCCAGATTTGTCACTTTGCTGTTGGAAAAGATTCCCACAACCTCACACACGCCCAGGTCCATGTTGTTGCTGTGGGTTAGCCATTCAGTCGTGACTTTTGTGACCCCATGGGCTACACAGTCCACCAGGCTTCTCTGTCCATGGGATTTCCCAGGTTAAGAATACTGGAGTGGGTTGCCATTTCCTTCTCCAGGGGATCTTCCCAGACCAGGGATCGAACTCGTGTCTCCTACATTTGCAGGTGAGTTCTTTACCACTGAGCCAGCAGGGAAGTCCCAGGTCCGTGGTAGTAGGAATCAAAACACATTTAAGGACAAGTGACTCTGATTTTGGAATTACCATGTCCTGATTTACTTCTACCATGATCATTAATCAAAATAAGACTAATTAAAGCTGTTTCAGTGTGGTGGAGATGGCTACATCTTTACCAAAACCAGCATCCTTTTCTTCTGGGATGTACTATTCAGAGGTCATATAGGAAAAGTTACATTTCTGTAACTAATCACTGTTGATATTCATAACCATCCTCTCCCACTGCCAAACAGAGACAGCATATCAGAAAGCAGAGACATCACTTTGCTGACAAAGGTCTGTATAGTCAAAGCTATGGTTTTTCCAGTAGTCATGTATGGATGTGAGAGGTGGACCATAAAGAAGGCTGAGCGCTGGAGAACTGATGCTTTCAAATTGTGGTGCTGGAGAAGACTCTTGAGAGTCCCTGGGACAGCAAGGCGATCAAACCAGTCAATCCTAAAGGAAATCAACCCTACACATTCATTGGAAGGACCAATGCTGAAGCTGATACTACAGTGCTTTGGTCACTTGATGCGAAGAGCCAATTCATTGGAAAAGCCCTTGATACTGGGAAAGACTGAGGGCAAGAGAAGAAGGCATCGACAGAGGATGAGATGGTTGGATGACATCACTGACTTAAAGGACATGAGTCTGAGCAAACTCTGGGAGATAGTGAAGGACAGGGAAGCCTGGTGTGCTGCAGTTCATGGGGTTGTAAAGAGCTGGACATGACTTACCAACTGAACAACAATAACAACAACAAGTTATTATTATTTTAAATGGAAAAGATGGGAAATCAAAAGCAACAAAAAGACTTTCCTGAGAAAATCAGATCATCAAACTAAGCTTGATTTTAGTTTATTCTAAACCCTTAATGTTTTCCCTATCAAAGCTGCTCCAAAACAAAACAGAGTAAGCAAACGTATCTATAAAAGTTCACCAAACTTGGGACTTCCCTGCTTGTCCAGTGGCTAAGACTTCATGCTCCCAATGCAGGGGACCTAGCTTCGATCCCTGGTTGGGGAACTATTAATAGTTCCTGCATACTGCAGTTAAGACCCAGCTCAGCCAAATAAATAAAAGTTATTTTTTAAAAAGTTCATCAAGCTTCAACTTTACCAGCGCTCACTGGTCACCTCAGAGTGGTACAGAGTAGTTCTGTTCTCTCAGAACAATCACACATTTACCGTGTAGCCTTCTTCCACTTTACAGAGAGAAAATCTTTCTTCTCTCTCCCAATATTTTCTACTCAATTTGCTTTTCTGTCAGGAAGATGTCTTTTCCAGCCATCTAAAAAGGATCTATCCAAATATTCCACTTCCTCATTTCCCCATAGGGCTTTCCATAACAACACTGATAGATTCAGATCATAGGTTGGAAGTATCACATTGAATAAATGGATTAAAGACAGAATAAATGAAAATTCCAATTCTAGCAATTGTGAAGTAATTTATACCTGACAGTGGAAACAGTGTCAGACTTTATTTTTCTGGGCTCCAAAATCACTGCAGATGGTGACTGTAGCCATGAAATTAAAAGACACTTACTCCTTGGAAGGAAAGTTATGACCAACCTAGATAGCATATTCAAAAGCAGAGACATCACTTTGCCAACAAAGGTTCGCCTAGTCAAGGCTATGGTCTTTCCTGTGGTCATGTATGGATGTGAGAGCTGGACTGTGAAGAAGGCTGAGCACCGAAGAATTGATGCTTTTGAACTGTGGTGTTGGAGAAGACTCTTGAGAGTCCCTTGGACTGCAAGGAGATCCAACCAGTCCATTCTGAAGGAGATCAGCCCTGGGATTTCTTTGGAAGGAATGATGCTAAAGCTGAAACTCCAGTATTTTGGCCACCTCATGCGAAGAGTTGACTCGTTGGAGAAGACTCTGATGCTGGGAGGGATTGAGGGCAGGAGGAGAAGGGGACGACAGAGGATGAGATGGCTGGATGGCATCACTGACTCGATGAATGTGAGTCTGAGTGACCTCCGGGAGTTGGTGATGGACTGGGAGACCTGGTGTGCTGCAGTTCATGGGGTCGCAAAGAGTCGGACACGACTGAGCGACTGATCTGATCTGATATGAAACTTCACTCAGATAACAATGATACAAGTGTGATAAACAAAACAAAAAAGAACAACTTTTCTGATGGTGCTGAAGAGCAATCAAAATCGTGTACCCCAATGTTCATTGCAGCACGGTTTATAATAGCCAGGACATGGAAGCAACCTAGATGTCCATCAGCAGATGAATGGATAAGAAAGCTGATGTCCATCAGCAGACGAATGGATAAGAAAGCTGTGGTACATATACACAATGGAGTATTACTCAGCCATTAGAAAGAATACATTTGAATCAGTTCTAATGAGGTGAGTGAAACTGCAGCCTATTATACAGAGTGAAGTAAGCCAGAAAGAAAAACACCAATACAGTATACTAATGCGTACTTATGGAATTTAGAAAGATGGTAATGATAACCCTGTATGCGAGATAGCAAAAGAGACACATATGTATAGAACAGTCTTTTGGACTCTGTGGGAGAGGGTGAGGGTAGGATGGTTTGGGAGAATGGCATTGAAACATGTAAATTATCACATGTGAAACAAATCGTCAGTTAATGTTCAATGCATGAGACAGGGTGCTCAGGGCTGGTGCACTGGGTTGACCCAGAGGGATGGGATGGGGAGGGAGGTGGGAGGGGGGTTCAGGATGGGGAACACATGTACACCCATGGCAGATTCATGTCACTGTATGGCAAAATGAATACAATACTGTAAAGTAAATAAATAAATTTAAAAAACTGAAAAAAAATTCCACCAAAAGTAGGCAGAAATTGGAATTGGATTCAATGCTTGCATGAGAGAAAATTCACTGGTGACAATGATGTTTATTTAGCTTTCCCCCTGAGAACTATACCAGTATGCTCAGTGTAAGTTGCCTAGAACTCAAATGAAAATATATAACCTTGGGCTTTTGTGGTGGCTCAGTGGTAAAGAATCCACCTGCCAGTGCAGGAGACATGGGTTTGATCCCTGGTCTGGGAAGATCCGACATGTCGCAGAGCAGCTAAGCCCATGTACTACATCTACTGAGCCTGTGCTCTAGAGCCTTGGAACTGCAACTACTGAAGCCCACATGACCTAAAGCTCATGCTCAACAGCAAAAGAAGCCACCACAATGAGAAACCTACTCAGTGCAACTAGAGAAAAGCCCTTGTAGCAATGAAGACCCAGTGCAGCCAAAAATTAATAAATAAAATTATTTTTAAAATACAGCCCTTTATCTTGATATGCTAAAAGGAAGAATCTGGGGCTTCCAGAGTGGCTGAAAATGTAGAGAGAGGAGAATGGTTCAAAAGAGGGATCTATAGGAGAAATCCCTAAATCTGCATGTAAACTCTGCTTAAATCCTCAAGGGACATCTGAATTATGCCTTTGTAAGGGAGATTCCAAGAGAGCAGAGAGCAACAGCTGGAAAGATGAAAAACCTGAGCTGAAATTTCAGCTGTGACCTGCTTGGGAAGAGATAGAGTTCAGAGTTTGAATCTTAAGTTATAAAGTGTCGGTAAACACCTTCGGTTGCTTGTTGATTTCTAAGAAGGGCCATGCCTTACATATAGAGACGATTGCTCAGGACTAGGGGTTCATTCTAAGGAAAAAACTAAAACAGACCCACCCTAGAGTACATCATGAGAAATGCTGGACTGGAAGAAACAGAAGTTGGAATCAAGATTGCTGGGAGAAATATCAATAACCTCAGATATGCAGATGACACCACCCTTATGGCAGAAAGTGAAGAGGGGCTAAAAAGCCTCTTGATGAAAGTGAAAGTGGAGAGTGAAAAGGTTGGCTTAAAGCTCAACATTCAGAAAACGAAGATCATGGCATCTGGTCCCATCACTGCATGGGAAATAGATGGGGAAACAGTGGAAACAGTGTCAGACTTTGTTTTTCTGGGCTCCAAAATCACTGCAGATGGTGACTGCAGCCATGAAATTAAAAGACGCTTACTCCTTGGAAGGAAAGTTATGACCAACCTAGATAGCATATTCAAAAGCAGAGACATTACTTTACCAACAAAGGTTCGCCTAGTCAAGGCTATGGTCTTTCCTGTGGTCATGTATGGATGTGAGAGCTGGACTGTGAAGAAGGCTGAGCGCCGAAGAATTGATGCTTTTGAACTGTGGTGTTGGAGAAGACTCTTGAGAGTCCCTTGGACTGCAAGAAGATCCAACCAGTCCATTCTGAAGGAGATCAATTCTGGAATTTCTTTAGAAGGAATGATGCTAAAGCTGAAACTCCAGTATTTTGGCCACCTCATGCGAAGAGTTGACTCATTGGAGAAGACTCTGATGCTGGGAGGGATTGAGGGCAGGAGGAGAAGGGGACGACAGAGGATGAGATGGCTGGATGGCATCACTGACTCGATGGATGCGAGTCTGAGTGACCTCCGGGAGCTGGTGATGGACAGGGAGGCCTGGCGTGCTGCGGTTCATGGGGTCGCAAAGAGTCGGACACGACTGAGCGACTGATCTGATCTGAACAAAGGATAAAACAAAACATTAACAAGTTTGAGGTATTAATAATTAGCCAGTAATTAGA
The DNA here is from genome assembly GCA_935064755.1 of Tragelaphus eurycerus. Lineage (NCBI taxonomy): Eukaryota > Metazoa > Chordata > Mammalia > Artiodactyla > Bovidae > Tragelaphus > Tragelaphus eurycerus. The sequence goes on along the minus strand of CAKXYN010000222.1, from coordinate 932,239 downwards.
TCACTTGCTGGGGCTTCCCTTGATGGCTCAACAGTCAAGAATCCACCTTCCAATGTAGGAGATGTGGGTTCCATCTCTGAGTAAAAGGAAATGGCAACCCACTCCAGTTTTCTTGCCTGGGAAAGCCCATGGACCAAGAAGCCTGGTGGGCTACAGTCCGTGGGGTCTTAAAGAGTTGGACACAACTTACCAACTAAACAGTAACAACAGCAAATAGTTCACTTGCTAGAGCGAAAAACACCTCATCCATGGAAGATAAAAGAATCCAGAGTTTATATAGCATCCATAATATCTACCTCAAAACAAAAAAACATCAGGCACAGAAAGAACAAAAAAATACGGTCCATAGTCAAGAGAAAAATCAGTCAATACACTAAGGCCATATGATAATTCAACATTGTAATTAACAAGGAGTAATGAGCAGTAATTAAATACATGTTCAAGGACATAAAGTAAAATATAATTATAATTAGAGAACAGAGGAGGAGTACCAACAGAGTAAAAGATACTATAAATTAAAAAAAAATTAAATCTATAACTTGAAAATTTAACCCTTGAAATGAAAATTTCACTGAGTGGGCTTAACAGTAGATAGATCAGATCAGATCAGATCAGTCGCTCAGTCGTGTCCGACTCTTTGCGACCCCATGAACCGCAGCACGCCAGGCCTCCCTGTCCATCACCAGCTTCCAGAGGTCACCCAGACTCGCATCCATCGAGTCAGTGATGCCATCCAGCCATCTCATCCTCTGTCGTCCCCTTCTCCTCCTGCCCTCAATCCCTCCCAGCATCAGAGTCTTCTCCAATGAGTCAACTCTTCGCATGAGGTGGCCAAAATACTGGAGTTTCAGCTTTAGCATCATTCCTTCCAAAGAAATTCCAGGATTGATTTCCTTCAGAATGGACTGGTTGGATCTTCTTGCAGTCCAAGGGACTCTCAAGAGTCTTCTCCAACACCACAGTTCAAAAGCATCAATTCTTCGGCGCTCAGCCTTCTTCACAGTCCAGCTCTCACATCCATACATGACCACAGGAAAGACCATAGCCTTGACTAGGCGAACCTTTGTTGGCAAAGTAATGTCTCTGCTTTTGAATATGCTATCTAGGTTGGTCATAACTTTCCTTCCAAGGAGTAAGCGTCTTTTAATTTCATGGCTACAGTCACCATCTGCAGTGATCTTGGAGCCCAGAAAAACAAAGTCTGACACTGTTTCCACTGTTTCCCCATCTATTTCCCATGCAGTGATGGGACCAGATGCCATGATCTTCGTTTTCTGAATGTTGAGCTTTAAGCCAACCTTTTCACTCTCCACTTTCACTTTCATCAAGAGGCTTTTTAGCCCCTCTTCACTTTCTGCCATAAGGGTGGTGTCATCTGCATATCTGAGGTTATTGATATTTCTCCCGGCAATCTTGATTCCAACTTCTGTTTCTTCCAGTCCAGCATTTCTCATTATGTACTCTGCATATAAGTTAAATAAACATGGTGACAATATACAGCCTTGACGTACTCCTTTTCCTATTTGGAACCAGTCTGTTGTTCCATGACCAGTTCTAACTGTTGCTTCCTGACCTGCATACAGATTTCTTAAGAGGCAGATCAGGTGGTCTGGTATTCCCATCTCTTTCAGAATTTTCCATAGTTTATTGTGATCCACACAGTCAAAGGCTTTGGCATAGTCAATAAAGCAGAAATAGATGTTTTTCTGGAACTCTCTTGCTTTTTCCATGATCCAGCGGATGTTGGCAATTTGATCTCTGGTTCCTCTGCCTTTTCTAAAACCAGCTTGAACGTCAGGAAGTTCACGGTTCACATATTGCTGAAGCCTGGCTTGGAGAATTTTGAGCATTACTTTACTAGCGTGTGAGATGAGTGCAATTGTTCGGTAGTTTGAGCACTCCTTGGCATTGCCTTTCTTTGGGATTGGGATGAAAACTGACCTTTTCCAATCTTGTGGCCACTGCTGAGTTTTCCAAATTTGCTGGCATATTGAGTGTAGCACTTTCACAGCATCATCATTCAGGATTTGGAATAGCTCCACTGGAATTCCATCACCTCCACTAGCTTTGTTTGTAGTGATGCTTTCTAAGGCCCATTTGACTTCACATTCCAAGATGTCTGGCTCTAGGTCAGTGATCACATCATCATGATTATCTGGGTCTTGAAGCTCTTTTTTGTACAGTTCTTCTGTGTATTCTTGCCACCTCTTCTTGATATCTTCTGCTTCTGTTAAATCCACACCATCTCTGTCCTTTATTGTGCCCATCTTTGCATGAAATGTTCCTTTGGTATCTCTGATTTTCTTGAAGAGATCCCTAGTCTTTCCCATTCTGTTGTTTTCCTCTATTTCTTTGCATTGATCACTGAAGAAGGCTTTCTTATCTCTTCTTGCTATTCTTTGGAACTCTGCATTCAGATGTTTATATCTTTCCTTTTCTCCTTTGCTTTTTGCTTCTCTTCTTTTCACAGCTATTTGTAAGGCCTCCCCAGACAGCCATTTTGCTTTTTTGCATTTCTTTTCATACATTTAAAAAAAAGATCATTGTGAACTTAAAAAACAAAATATTGAAAAAAATTGTTCTCAGAAATGTGGGACAATATAAAATATTGTAATATATGTGTAACTGAAGTCCCTAAAAGAGAGAAAAATTTTAGAAATAATATATAAAGAAGTAAGTATTGACTTCCAAGAATTTGGCGAAAACCATTAACCTACACAGCCAAGAAACTTAGAGAACCCTCAGCAGGATAAATATATAGAAAACCATAAGTAGGTCATCATAGTTACACTGCTGGAAACCAAAGATAAAGAAAATGTCTTCAAAGTAGCCAGACAGAAATGACATGTTATATACAGGGGAACAATGGTAGTGTTTATAAATAACTTCTCTTTTGTAACAACGGAGGTCAAGAGACAATGGATATCTCCACCTTGAATTCTCTATCAAGTAAAAATATTCTTCAAACAAGAAAGAAAAATACAAACCTTTCATGTAACCAAAATTTGAGAGAATATGTTGTCAGCCAACAAATTTTAAGAAATGCTAATGGAATTTCTTCAGGCTGAAATAAATGAAACCAGATAGCAGTAAAGTTCTGTAGAAAGGAATGAAGGATGCCAGAAACGATACATCTGGTCAGTTTTCATTATTCATGGATTCTGTATTCATGAATTTGCTTATTCACTAAAATGTATAATGTAGACCAAAAATGAATACTTGTAACTCCTTCGAAGTCCTTAACAGACACGTGCAGATTGGGGGCATTTTTGAGTTGCCGAATGTACACTATTCCCACCGGAAGTGACGTGCTGCCTTCTTCTTTCAGTTCTCGTGCTATGACTAGAGACCATTTTGCATTTTATTCAGTGCCATGTTTTCCCTATTTTTTGTGCTTTTGTTGGTGATTTTGTTATTTAAAATGGCCTGTAACACTGAAGTGAGATTGGTTGTGATGTGTGTTTTATGAGAAAAGTATGTGTGTGGGTAAACTTCATTCAGGCACGTTATAACTCTGTTAGCCATGAACCCAATGAAATGAGTCAACTCTATATATACTAAGGTGTCTTTAAACATAAACACATATAAAATAGGCTTATTATTAATTAGTTGATGAAAATGTGACCAGAGTCTTGCAGGAACCTAATCCTGTATTTCCACTAGGAACAACAATTTTGCATTCCCTTACTTAGTGTTCATAGAGACCTAATAGTACATTATCCTGAATAATGGAGTATCAACTGCATATGGGCAAATAAAGAGGTCAGTTGTTCCCTATTAAGTTCTTCAAAGGTACATGAATATTTAGTGTAAGTATGTTAATAATGTTTTGTTGGTTTATGAGGTACTAGATAATAAGTGCAAGAACAACAGAAAGCTTAGGAGAACAGGAAATGGAGTTTTATTGCATGGCTTCAGGATACATATATTTTATGTGAAGTGGTATGTTAAATCCAAGTAGACTATCAGGGTGCATATTATAACCCCTTGAACAGCCACTATAAATTAATGTGAAAAATTATAGCTTAAATGTCAATTTAATCAGTTAAAATGGAATATGAATAGCATTTGATTAATTCAAAGATGTCAGGAGAGAAGAAACCGAGGAACAGAAAACAGATGGGGCAAATATAAAACAACTGGCAAAATGGTTGGTTTCAATACAATAACAATGAACACATTAAATGTAAATGAATCAGACTGAAAAATAAAGAATGTCAGACTGGATAAAAAGGATAAATTAAGGAATAAATAAGTAAGCAATTCTGGAAAAATGGATCAAATGGGGTGAGTATTTTGTCATTACGGGTAACTATTTAGGGAACTAATTCCCTCACTCTCAGCTCACACAGTTTAACGGTGGGCCTAATTCCACTCCTGGCTTCATGTAATCCATATTTGGGCATTTAGAGAAGTTTCCCTCTATCCACGGTGACTGAAAGTCACGGGCACATGGCCCAAGCTATACCAATGGGAGGCATGGCCAACTGTGTTGCTGCAATCCTGGAAAAGAGAATGTCTTTTCTCACAAGTTGATAAGCTGATAAAATATAAACCTGGCTCTTCTGCCGACCATCTTTGACTGTTTGGTAATGAAGACAACCCGTATAAAGCAGAGCTAAAAAAGCATAACACATTTCTGATGTCATCCTTTTAGACACTGGATCCAGGCATGCCTGAAGTGATACGTATTCTGTCTTATTAGTTATTTTAAGTTAAAAAACAAACCCAATCCCCCTTCTTTTTGTTTGTATCATTCTCAAACAAAAGACACTTGGCTAATACAAGTAGCAAGCCAGTTATTTTCCCAAAAATCCATATCAGTTGAAATAAAATCTATCCATTAAATGAGCTTGTTTGTCATTTCTGACCATTTTCTTCAACCATGAGAAATTCTCGCAAACTCATAAGCCAGAAATGATGTACAGAGCTGCCTTCAAGTCTTCGCAACAGACGGATATTGTTCACGAAAGGTCGTGCCCTCTAATTTCCACATAACATATTAGGAAGCCCTAGAGGGTACGCTCTCAACCAACATCACTTCCCTCTTGGCTTTTCCCCTTAGAAGGTTCTATACCTTTTCCCCAGACTATTTACTCATTGTTGACGGCTGTGGGTATGTATATGGCAATTCTAACCACTTCTCAAGTCATGGGCACACTTCATATGTGCAGGAACTAAAACTGGATGGATTTCAAGTAGATGTCTATTTGTCTATTGTTGATGCTTTGAAGGATTTGACATAATCAATATCTTGCACGACTGAAAAAGGAAATTATTTTCTAATCTTCATAAATTACCTCCAAAATAGCTGACTTTCTCATATCTCTTTGCCCTGTAATGAAAGAATGGTCTTTTAGGGACTTGAAAAATTAGTTTGCCTATGTTTTAGAATCTTCCTCGATATAGGTCTACTGTCAAAGAAGTAGAGAAAAAGTCCAATGTCATCTGATTAATAAGCATACACAAGTGTGGCTCTGGTATATAGATCAGCACTCACTCTGTACCTGGTTTAAGAATCTGTTTTGGGAAGCATTGCAAGTAAGAACAAAATGGCTCCTTTATTTGGTGCAAGCTCTCTGGTTTCTTCTTATTAGGGTACTAATCCTATCATGGACTCCATCCTCAACGATTTCATTATCACCTCCCCAGTGTACCCACTTCCACATACCATCATAATGCTGCTGCTGCTGTTAAGTCTCTTCAGTCGTGTCTGACTCTGTGCAACCCCATGGCCGGCAGGCTACCAAGCTCCCCTGTCCACAGGATTCTCTAGGCAAGAATACTGGAGTGGGTTGCCATTTTCTTCTCCAACCATCATAATAGAAGTTAGGGTTGCCACACAGGAATTTGGGGACTAAGAAAACATTCAGTCCATAGACACATGGGTAACTTTTTTATTTCATTGGCAAGAAAACTGGATTTCCTTCCTTGGCACTCTATAAACATAGCCAACAGAGCTGCCCTTAATCCATTTTTCACATTTCACAGCTGGCCACTAGGACTTGATGGGCAAATGAGATCTCACCAGTGACTTGAACCACTTTAGCTCAGGAAATATTAAAAAAAAAAAAAAAAAAAGCAACTCCCAGTTTTACTTAGAAAAATGTAAGCAAGCTGTCCCTGGAAGCTCAGTACTAACCTCATGGCCCCAGCTGACAATCTCTTGGCTTTGGAAATTCATGTAAAGTGTCTCCAGGGCCTTACCATTTTTCATAACCTTTACTTTAAATCAACTCATTGTTTCTGATCCCTTAGGCCTCTGCTGAAGGAAAGTTGCTACATCTTAGAACAAAGGCAGATGCACATGACGCATGCTACTCTAGCATACTAGTCAAATGTCAAATTCTCCTACTGCCCGTTTTCAAAATTAACCTTTCCTCTCCTCCTCCTTTCTCAGCATCCTCCAAAGAAATTCCAATATTGTCACTATTTTTTTTTTAACATCTCTTGAATCTCCAGATATAGATGAAAGCATAGCATGGTTCAGGGTTGATTTCAAATGCTATAGACTAAAACCTAGGTTTCTTTTTTTTTTTTATTCTACCTCTTCTTAGCAGAAATCACAAACACACATACACACACAGATTTCATTCTCAACTGTGAACATGACAAGAGCCGCCCTTTTTACCTTCTCTATAGCACCACCCCTGTGGAATTTCTCCACTGTCATCCCCAGAGCAGAGTATGTGCACACAAGCTGTGTGCCTGCTGCAGCTCTCAACACGCCCCGCCGTAATTTTCCATTTGCTCTCCAGCTCCTCCATAAGAATGTGATCCATGTTAGTGCAGAGGCCCAAACTGCTTTGCCTCCAGGGCCCAAACAGTAGGAAACACAGGTACATGTTCCGTAAATGCTTACTGATTGCATGAATGAATGATGGATGACTAGGCACTCTTGGTATTGAATGGAATGCCCTACTATAGAGCACAGTGAACTCTGCTCAACATTATGTGACAGCCTGGATGGGAGGGGAGCTTGGGGGGAAATGGATACATGTATATGTATGGCTGAGTCCCTTTGCTGTTCACCTGAAACTATCACAGCATTGTTAATATGTACTGGCCGCTTCTTCATGTCCAACTCTTTGCGACCCCATGGACTGTAGCCTGCCAAACTCCTCTGCCTATGGGATTCTCCAGGCAAGAACACTGGAGTGGGTTGCCATTCCCTTCTCCAGGGGATCTTCCCAATGCAGGGATCAAACAGGGGTCTCTTGCATTACAGGTGGATTCTTTACCATCTGAGCCACCAGAGAAGCCCCTAATAATTTTTCCAATGCAAAATAAGAAGTTAAAAAAATGCCCAATCTCTGAATTAGCAGAGTCTTGCTGCCAGAGCAAGACGTCTCCCTTCTGCTCTCCTCTCTGTACAACAAAGGCTTCACTCTCCCTGATCTTTATCATGCTTCACATTGACAGGCTTGTAGGGTAGCAGGTGGGGGTGAGGGGTGCCTTGTGAGGTTCACCCAGAGCCCAGGCAATGGGTTCACATGTGAAGGAAACCCTAGCTCTGACCGAATGGCTCACTTTTGTGGATCTTCCCTCTTCTGTCCAATGCATAGCGAGGACCCCCTGCTTCCCCCCGCAACCTGGGACCTGGGCATAAGACAGGTGTCCTCTCTCCACAGCTGTCTCATTATTTATATATATATATATACTTTCACACTGTTTCAATTTTTGTTTTTGTCTGCACCATGTGGCAAGTGGGCTCTTCGTCTTCAACCAGCGATTGAACCCCGACCCCGTGCAGTGAAAGTGGAGAGTCTTAACCATTGGACTGCCAGGAAAGTCCCTGCCACATTCTTTTCCTTGAAGCCCATAAGCTCCAGGATTGCAAATTCCAATTCAGGAACATCCAGGAAAATGATTACAAAAAGACACGCGGATGCTTGAGTTTAAAAAAAAAAAAAGCACGTTGTCTCCTGTTGCAGTAAATATGCCATTTCCTTGGCTGATCCCCATGTTTCTAGTTGATAAAAATCTACTTTGTCTGGCATTCAGGCACTCGCTTATTCAGTCAATAAACATGACCAAGTACCTTCCAAGGTCCAGATCCATCTCACACCTCACTCCCTTTGATGAAGATCTTCTTCGACTTGCTAAGAAAGTGAAAGTGAAACTAGCTCAGTGTGTCTGACTCTTTGTGACTCCACGGATTGTAGCCCGCCAGGCTCCTCTGTCCATGGAATTCTCCAGGCAAGAATACAGGAATGGGTAGCCATTCCCCTCTCCAGGAGATCTTTCCAACCCAGGGATTGAACCTAGGCCTCACACATGGTACATGGATTCTTTATCATCTGAACCACCAGGGAAGCCCAAGAATATTGGAGTGGGTCAGATCAGATCAGATCAGATCAGTCGCTCAGTCGTGTCCGACTCCTTGCGACCCCATGAACTGCAGCACGCCAGGCCTCCCTATCCATCACCAGCTCTCGGAGGTCACTCAGACTCACATCCATCGAGTCAGTGATGCCATCCAGCCATCTCATCCTCTGTTGTCCCCTTCTCCTCCTGCCCTCAATCCCTCCCAGCATCAGAGTCTTCTCCAATGAGTCAACTCTTCGCATGAGGTGGCCAAAATACTGGAGTTTCAGCTTTAGCATCATTCCTTCCAAAGAAATCCTAGGGCTGATCTCCTTCAGAATGGACCGGTTGGATCTCCTTGCAGTCCAAGGGACTCTCAAGAGTCTTCTCCAACACCACAGTTCAAAAGCATCAATTCTTCGGTGCTCAGCCTTCTTCACAGTCCAGCTCTCACATCCATACATGACCACAGGAAAGACCATAGCCTTGACTAGGTGAACCTTTGTTGGCAAAGTGATGTCTCTGCTTTTGAATATGCTATCTAGGTTGGTCATAACTTTCCTTCCAAGGAGTAAGTGTCTTTTAATTTCATGGCTGCAGTCACCATCTGCAGTGATTTTGGAGCCCAGAAAAATAAAGTCTGACACTGTTTCCACTGTTTCTCCATCTATTTCCCATGAAGTGATGGGACCAGATGCCATGATCTTCGTTTTCTGAATGTTGAGCTTTAAGCCAACCTTTTCACTCTCCACTTTCACTTTCGTCAAGAGGCTTTTTAGTTCCTCTTCACTTTCTGCCATAAGGGTGGTGTCATCTGCATATCTGAGGTTATTGATATTTCTCTCGGCAATCTTGATTCCAACTTGTGTTTCTTCCAGTCCAGCATTTCTCATGATGTACTCCGCATATAAGTTAAATAAACATGATGACAATATGCAGCCTTGATGTACTCCTTTTCCTATTTGGAACCAGCCTATTCCTTCTCCAGGGGATCTTTCCAACCCAGGAATCAAACCAGGGTCTCCTGCATTGTAGGTGGATTCTTTATCCCCTGAGCCACCAGGGAAGCCCTTGACTTGCTAAGGCTGTGTTAATGATTTGCCCAGCCCATCTCCCATTCATTTCAGTGATGCATCTGCTGCTTCCATATCCCCTCTCCATCGTGAGATGCTTGAGGAACAACTGAGCTTAGATTTACTGCTAGATTTCCAGCAGGCAGTGTGTAGACTGGTGATAGGAGGAGGACAGCAAGAAAGTGCTGTTCAGAATCCTACACTGTCTATGAAATCACACTCTTCAAAACCACGGTTTGTTCAAGGGTAAATACTATATTTTTCCCTACAGGTTTTGAATACTGCCCATGGACTTCCTGTTGTTTCTTTTTGACACAAACAAGGGATTCTTTATGAATAACACCCTGTAATACACCAGCCTTTAAGGTGGATCCCACACTCCATAAATAATGCACTCCAGTAAGGTGCATTACTGGAGAATAATCTAGAATCTTGGGCAGAGTTCTATATGCGTTGATTCCTAGAAGGGAAATAAACAGGCAAACAAAGAGACAAAACTCTCCACTTCGGTTTCAAATCTGGAATCATGGGAATTTCAAGGCCCTAAGGACAAGCAAATAGTTCAAAATCTGTGGTCAGATTTATGAAATGGGCCATAATCATGTTACCAGCCAAATGTCCTAAGTAGTACATATTATTAATTAACCAGGCTTCCCCCATGGCTCAAGCAGTAAAGAATCTGCCTGTAATGTGGGAGATGCAAGAGACACAGTTTCAATCTGTGGATTGGGAAGATCCCCTGGAGGAGGAAATGGCAACCTGCTCCAGTATTCTTGCCTGGAAAATGCCATGGACAGAGGAGCCTGCTGAGCTACAGTTCACAGAGTTGCAGAGTTGGACACGACTCAGCACGCGTGTACAGATGAGACTTAGTATGGTTAACAAGGTCCAGCATATCTCCAGAAAGAGACAGAGCATTGAGCAGCATTGTGACTTCTAAGATATCTTGCAAAAGTAAGTGTGTGCTCTTTTGCAAATTAAGCAGTTGATAAGTCCCTTATTACGTGGCAGCATGTCGTTGGCAGTCCTTTAGGTCAAACAGACATGAGAGAAGGGAATTAGAGAAAAAAGGAGATGGGGGAAAGAGAGAGAGACAGAAAGACAGAGACAGAGAGGAGAAAAGGGATTGGGAGCCTAGAGAGAGACCCAGCAGATGATGGAGATGCTGCTGGAGGCGAGGTGGAAGCAGAGAAATTCTCTGACTTCTTCCGATTTATCACCACCCATGTCCCACTGGTTCCTCCACTGGCCGAACCCAGACACAGTCTGGAAAATGCAGTCTGCAGGCCAGGCCCCAGGGGACAAAGCAGGTCCAGGAAGGTAAGACATGTCTGAGGTCCCTGAGGCTCAGCGAGGACCCAGCAGCTCTGAAGTCTACAGGGCTCCATCAGACAGACTGCATATGCACAGAGCAGTGATGGGAGAGTTGTTTTTCAAGGAGCCACCACCTGTATCCAGTGTTCTTGAAGATATGCATTCATTTCCATCAGAGCAAAGGAGAAGTGACCACCGCATCTTGTGATGGCTCCTTACCAGCGTGGACAGCTGGGTGTTCAGCCTGGAAGTCCCGCCCCCTCTCTGGGAAGCATCACCTGGGACCTCAGGGGGTCCTGAAGGGCTGAAGCATCACAGGAGCCGTGAGAGGATGGGACCAGCGCACACTCTCCCCTGCTGGGCTCATAGAGCTCCAGTTGGACAGAATATATTAACACCGCAGAACCCTTTTCCTGTGCGAGAACACAGTGAGAGAATATCTCCTATTTTCCTCCCAGTGCGCGTGTTGGAGTGTGCGGGGCAGGAGCGGGAGGAGAGGTTCTCACTTCAGCTCAGATCAGAGAAAGAAGAGGATTTCCAGACCCTAGACCTTGGCAGTGGGAGAGGGTAAGAGTGGGGGCCAGGGGCAACAGGCAATCACAGACCCTCAGCTCAGGACTCAGCTCATGCCGGAGTCTGTCATCACAGGAACACAAAGGTAAAGGTCTGAGACTCAAGGATTTTAGGGTCAGAGGAGAGTCAGTTACTAAACTGGCTTGATTTAGGAGCCGCTGTGCTGTGCTCAGTCATATCTGACTCTGCAACCCCATGGACTATAGTACCCCAGGGTCCTCTGTCCACGGGATTTCCCAGGCAAGAATCCTGGAGCAGGTTGCCATTTTCTGCTCCTGGGGATGTTTCTGACCCAGGGATCCAAACCGCATGTCTTATGTCTCTTGCATTGGCAGGCGGATTCTTCACCACCATGCCACCTTTGAAGCCTTGGGAGATCTGGGGTAAATCTTGACTCTGCCAAATTGTTCAGTGACTTTGAGGCAGATGATATAAATCTCTTTGGGTCTCAGTGTTCTAATCTGCAAAATGCTGTCCCTCTAGTCACTGAGAAGATTAAATAAATCAGATTCCAGTGGTGTGTGCATGCTAAATAAACGCACATATGTGTTTTTATTAACCTTCCAAGAATGAGACTGTGATGGATATTCTTGACTCAAGATAGTAATGTTTATTTCGAGTGTTATTTTGCTAAGAGCAAAGAAAAGACCCCTACACTTGAATTTATAAACAGAAGCATCTGGTCATGGAGAAGAGAGGGTGGATGTTGCCCCTGGGATGTGGCCAGGGCTGTAGATTTTCACTGCCTCTCCCTGTCTCTCTGCAGAGGAGCAGTGCCTTGTTCATGGTGTCCTGGGAAGTGGACATTTGTTTGTCTATTACAAGGTGACTTGAAATGAAGTTCTTCCACTCAGGAGGGATGTTGGCTGGCAGCTGCACCTTCCAGTGAGGTCTGTTCTGCACCTGGCTGTCTCACCGGCCAGTTCCCTCCCTCTGCTGGCCCCAGAGAACAGCCTCCTTTCTCCCAGTCTCCATGGCATCTGCTATGAGAGCAACAGGATGGGACCCAGAGAGGTGACAGTCACAGGATACGTCAGGATCTCCCAACGGTTGAGAGCTGTGAATCCTGCTCTCAACCATTTACTCCTGAACACTGATTTGCAGACAGAAAACAACAGACCTGCTCCTACCTTCTTTGGTATTACCTTTCATCGTGTGTCTCTTGATTTTCTCATAAGTCCTTCCCCATGTAGCTACTTTGTACTACGTTTAGAAGATGCCTACTTGACTGCATCTTTGCTGCCTCCACCCTAATCCAAGCCTCAAGCATCTCTCAAGTGGTCCATTACAATAGCCTTCGAACTGGTCCATAGGAATCTCCTTTCACCCTCATCATCCATTCTTTAGGCTGAAGCCAGAGAAAGCTTTTACAAACACAAATAGGATAATGCCATCCCTTCTTAAAGTTCTTTAATAGCTTTGCTTTGCTTGGAGGGTCAACAGCAATGTTCTTAATGTGGCCTCCATGCCCTTGTGTTGTCTCCCAGGTCCCAACTCTTTATCCTCATCATCCACAGGCAGCCACACCTTTTTCTTGCTTTTCTTTTTCTTTTTTTGGTGGAGGGGCAGTTATGGGGGGCATGTTGCACAGCATGTGGGATCTTAGTTCCCCAACCAGGGATTGAACCCATGCCCCCTGCATTGGAAACTCAGACTCTTAACCACTGGACCACCGGGGAAGTCCTGCCACACCTTCTATTCTCCAGTATCAATGAGCTCTCACTCGTCAAGGCCATGGCACACTTGTTCTCTCCACCAGGAATCTTCTCCAAAACCTCCCCCACCTCCCTTCTTCTTGAAAATGCCTACTCATCTGATCTCGGCTTAATTGTTTCTTCCCCAAGGAAACCATTCCTTCTAGGGTGAGCTCACTACCTCATTGGCCACTCTAAGACTAGTTGGAGTTTCCTGGTTTACACCCTCCCATCCTTGTCTTCTTGTCTTTCAGAGCACATCATCATGGTTATAATCACATGAAATCTTGACAAACTACGTCTGTGCTCTACATGAGTGCAAGGATCCATTCTGTCTCCTGTTTCTTGCGGTGTCTCCAAAGACTGCAAAGGGATTGGTGCCTGATGGATCCTTACTTAGTGTTCACTGGATGAATGAATGAATGAATGAACAAGTAATGAATATGTTTGACAAGAATAATTATCCTCTGAGTGGGGCGGCGGGGGGAATGCTTGGGGAGTTTGGGATTGACATGTACACACTACTACATTTAAAATGGATAACTGGACTTCCCTGGTGGTCCAGTGGTTAAGAATCTGCCTGCTGATGCAGGAGACACAGTCCGATTCCTGGTCCAGGAAGATCTAACATACTGTGGGGCAACTAATTCCATGTATCGCAGCTACTGAAGCCTGTGTGCCCTACAGCCCGTGCTCTGCAACAAGAGAAGCCACAGCAATGAGAAGCTTGGCGACCCGAGTAGAAAGTAGCCTCTGCTCATCACAACTAGAGAAAGTCTGTGTGCAGCCACAAAGACCCAACTCAGTCAAAAATAAATAAATTAAAAAAATAAAACGGATAACCAACAAGGTACTAATGTATAGCACAGGGAACTCTGCTCAATGTTATGTGGAAGCCTGGATGGGAGGGGAGTTTAGGGGAGAATGGATACTTGTGTATGTATGGCCGAGTCCCTTTGCTGTCTACCTGAAACTATCACAACATTGTTATTTGGCTATACTCCAATATAAAATAAAAACTTTTTAAAAAAAGGACAGTTATCCTCTCTGGGTCTTGGTTACACATTCTGTTAATTGAATATCCTATTACAATCATCCTTGTCTTCTTAGAGGCAGCATTGTATGAAACACTGGAATTCCACACTCAGCCAAGGTGCTCTTGTTGTTTAGTTGCCAAGTTGTGTACACCTGTTTGTGACCCCGTGGACTGCAGCACACCAGGCTTCTATGTCCCTCACTGTCTCTTGGAGTTTGCCCAAGTTCATGTCCATTGAGTTGGTTATGCCATCCAACCATCTCATCCTCTGTCATCCCCTTCTCCTCCTGCCCTCAGCCTTTTTCCAGCATCAGGGTCTTTTCCAATGAGTCAGCTCTTCACATCCGGTGGCCAAAGTATTGGAGCTTCAGCTTTAGCATCAGACCGTCCAAGGAATATTCAGGATTGATTTCCTTTAGGATGGACTGGTTTGATCTTCTTGTTGTCCAAGGGATTCTCAAAAGTCTTCTCTAACACCACAGTTCAAAGGCATCAGTTCTTCAGCACTCTGCCTTCTTCATGGTCCAACTCTCACATCTGTACATGACTACTATCCTTACATGGTGTTCCTACTGGCTCACAATTTATGGTCATTCTCATCCCAAACTGTTCATCCATAACAGACAAGCTGGCAGTTGATGCCTGCTCCAGATATTCCATGAATTATTTCAAGATCAGTTATTAAGACTAATAAATTCCTAAGGACCAGTTCAAGACCTGACCCCCTTCAACACCAATTTCCTCTCCTTTGGTCTCCATCCCAAGTCCTGGCATGTCTCATCATCAGTGGAAGTTCCAGGAAGCCAAGAGGAGGCACTGCCCTCTCAGGTCAGTGGTAACCTCCTGCTCACTCAAATACCATCTCCCCATGCCCCAAGGTAGCAGCAGGGTATGGGTACCCCAAATGCCACATTGCAACCCTAGTGAGCGGGGCCAATCCTCAGACTCACTATGGAAAGATCTGGCTAGTCTCAGAGTCAGGAGCATTCACCATTCAAGGGCTGCAAAACGGGTTTTAATTCCTTTGGTCAGGCCTTTCCCTCCATAGGAACTCTCACAGGACCTTGCTCATAAGAAATGGGGCCAGTTTTCGTCCTTAATCATGCAGCTCCAAGGCCAACCTTGACCACATTCACGGGGCATCGGGAATAGAAACATCCTTCTTCTTTGCCAGCAAAGGTCTACTGGACTCTTCACCCTGTGACGCTTAAACCCTTGTGTTTGTCTTGTTGTAACTCCACATGTGGCCCCTCAAGATGACACCTCTAACAGGGATGCTGGCTTTGCAAATTGATGTGAATGTATTTGGCGGCGTCTTGAGATGCTGAGTTCACAAATCTGTCCTTCCAATCATCTGAATTCGGTTTGATGCCTTTTGGCCCAATGTCAACAAACACTGTGAACATGCATGGCTATAGAGCAGGGAGTTTGCCTAGCTTGATTAGATGGAGATCAAAAGGAACAGATGTTTGCTTTAAGAATTGGACATAGGGTTGGCCTCGAAACATAACTGTCCTCTGTATCCAACATGTCTAATGCTATTGGATAATCTACATCTCTCTTTGGGATTCTAATTGCAGAGATTAATTTATCCTAAGAATATTGTTAATCTCATTGCCCAGTTCTTTTCCTTTCATTAAACAGAACTGAGATCTAGCTTTGCGCCAAGCCCTGTGCTATGTTCTTTGATAAAGAAATGGGATTACGATCTATTTTTTTCTCATTTTCTAGCATAGGAGGGAAAAAAAAGGGAATGGATGGCAGTGTATTATGATATATATAATACAGGTATAAATAAAATATCACAAACACTGAGAAGAGATAATTAAGGGGTGTTTCTGAGAAGTGGTGGCATTTGAACTGAGTCCCACGTGAGGAAGACAGAAGGGACTATTCGGTGAAGAAAAAGGCAAAGGCAAGAAAAAAAAAATTGGGATGGACATGTACACACTGCTTTGTTTAGAATGAATAGCCAACAAGGAACACAGTAGCACATGGAACTCTGCCCAGTGCTCTGTGGCGGTCTGGATGGGAGGGGAGTTTGGGGGAGAATGGATCCATGTATATGCATGACTGAGTCCCTTCCCTATACAGAGGAGAGATGGTTGGATGGCATCACCGACTCAATGGGCATGAGTTTGTCCATTGCAGGCTCCGGGAGTTAGTAATGGACGGGGAAACCTGGTGTGCTGCCGTAAATGAGGTTGCAAACAGATGGACATGACTGAGCGACTGAACTGAACTTCACTATTCACCTGAAACTATCACAACATTGTTTGTTAATCGGCTATACCCAATACAAAATAAAAAAGGTTTTCAAAAAGAAAAAAGAGGGCAAAAGAAATAAACAGGAAATTGAGGAAATTTTAAAAACCAAGGAGCATATGATGATACATTCAAAAATCACAGTAATGAATTCCTGTCAGCCTGGGAAATTTAGAAAGTTGGATGATGCCAAGTGCTTCTGAGATGCAGAGGATACAGACATTGGAGTAGCCATTCTGTAGAACAATCTGTCAATATTTAGTCAGATTAGGTACACTAATGCACTCTGGCTAGCAATTCAACTTCTGAGCATCTATCTCCCAGGGAAATTTTCACACAAATCCACTGTAGCATCATTTGGGGGTTCTGGGGAGTTGGAGGCAACGCCTTGCACAGATGACAGTGTGCAGTGAATTAAAACTGACATTAACATAACTCTAAGCCTGAGACTACAAAAGGAGAGAGACACAAAGAGATCAAAAATGGAGTAAAGTATTCCAGACAAAGGCAGTGGCTTGGAGAGAAGGTTTATTGTTTTCTGAATATCACAAATGTTGTCCAGCGGGGTCAGTGGGTGTGCCTAGAAAGCAAGGGAAGCAAGACGTGGACAGGTAGGTTGGGTGTAGAGTATAAAGGGCCTTGTAAGAAGAGCTAAATGGGTTGTTACTATTGTTCAGTCACTAAGTCTGACTTTTGTGATTTCACGGATTACAGCACACCAGGCTCCTCTGTCTTCTACTATTGCCCCAAGTTTGCTCAGATTCATCTCCATTGAGTCAGTGAAGCTACCTAACCACCTCATCCTCTGCTGCCCCTTCTCCTTTTGCTTTCAATTTTTCCCAGCACCGGAGTCTTTTCCAACGAGTCAGCTATTTGCATCAGGTGGCCAAAAGTATTGGAGTTTCAGCATCAGTCCTTTCAAAGAGTACTCATTAAGAACCTCATGAACAGTGTGCTAGAAGGATAGACACTTTATTTCATAGGCAGTTGAGTTATAAGGTAGAGAGCTGTAGAATCATATTTGGATTTTAAGCTAATTACTCAAGTAGCTGCAGGGAAGAAATGAAAAAAGATGATGAGTCATGTACCAAGGACCAGTGGAATCCAGGAATAGGGGGAAGTTCTCAATGTTTTGCTGCATCTTCCCTTCCACACACAAGCACAATGAGAGCAACCTGTGAAGTGTCACTAAGGTGCCCAAAGCCCCACATCTGTCTGTCTGTAAGGGGTATCTTCTATTTCTTCTTCAAAAGCCATGAAGCTGTCACCAGAACTTTCCCTACTCTCTAGCCAAATTCAATTCATCTTTTTTGGATCAGTTCAGTGCAGAGTCCTGGGACTGATTGACCAATAAGACTTGGTTTTCACCTTTGAGACTTTAAAGTTTCTTCCTGCTGGCCACGTTACTCTGGCTCACAGCCCAATACTCCACAAAAATGGAGGGAAAAGGCTGATGACTTATCTTGGAAACACAAAAAAACTCCTGAGGGGAGCCTTCACATTAGAAAATTAATCAATGTGATTCACTATATTAACAAACTTAAAAGAAAAATCACAGGAGCATCTTAATAGATGCAGAAATTTTTTTTTAAATGATATTGGGGTGGGAGGTGAGAGTGAGGTTCAAAAGGGAAGGGATACACATATACCTATGGCTGATGCATCTTGATGTATAGCAGAAACTAACATAACATTGTAAAGCAATTATCCTCCAATTAAAAATAAATGAATTTTTAAAAAGTTAAAAAAAATGATACTGGGAACAAGTGCATAATTTCCCCTTCCCTCCTCCAAGAATGTCTAACCATACCTCACAGAATACACAAAAATTAACACAAAACAACTCTTTGTGAAATTGTGTCACCCAAAGACTTTTGGGGTTTTACTGGAAAAAAATCCAACATCCACAGCAGATAAAAACTCTCAACAACTTTGGAAGAGAGAGGAACTTTCTTACTTTGGTAAAGACATCTAAACCTATAGCTAACATCATTCTTTTTTAAAAAATTAATTAATTAATTTTAATTGGAGGCTAATTACTTTACAATATTGTGGTGGTTTTTGCCATTCATTGACATGAATCAGCCACGGTTGCATGTGTCCCCCCATCCTGAAACTCTTCTCACCTCCCTCCCCACCCCATCCCTCTGGGTTGTCCCAGAGCACCAGCTCTGAGTGTGCAGCATCATGCATTGAACTTGCACTGGTCATCTATTTCACATATGGTAATATACATGTTTCAATGCTATTCTCCCAAATCATCCCATCCTCACTATCTCCCACATAGACCAAAAGTCTGTTCTTTTCATCTGTGCCTCTTTTACTGTCTCTCATATAGGTTCATCATTACTGTCTTTCTAAATTCCATATATGCGCATTAATATACTATATTGGGATTTCTCTTTCTGACTTACTTCACTCTGTATAATAGCCTCCAGTTTCATCCACCTCATTAGAACTGACTCAAATATGTTCTTTTTTATACCTGAGTAATATTCCAATGTGTATATGTACCACAACTTCCTTATCCATTCATCTGCAGATGGACATCTAGGTTGCTTCCATGTCCTAGCTATTGTAAACAGTGCTGAAACAAAAGACCTATATATAGAAAACTATAAAACACTGATAAAGAAATCAAAGATCACACAAATAAATGGAGAAATATACCATGTTCGTGGGTTGGAAGAATCAATATAGTGAAAATGAATATACTACCCAAAGAAATCTATGGGCTCAATGCAATACCTATGAAGCTGCTGCTGCTGCTGCTTAGTCACTTCAGTTGTGTCTGACTCTGTGCGACCCCATAGACTGCAGCCCACCAGGCTCCCCCGTCCCTGTGATTCTCCAGGCAAGAACACTGGAGTGGGTTGCCATTTCCTTCTCCAGTGCATGAAAGTGAAAAGTGAAAGTGAAGTCGCTCAGTCATGCCAGACTCTTAGTGACCCCATGGACTGCAGCCTACCAGGCTCCTCCGTCCATAGATTTTCCAGGCAAGAGTACTGGAGTGGGGTGCCATTGCCTTCTCTGACCTATGAAGCTACCAATGGTATTTTTCACAGAACTAGAACAAATAATTTCACAATTTGTATGGAAATACAAAAAAACTTCAAATAGCCAAAGCAATCTTGAGAAAGAAGAATAGAACTGGAGGAATTAACTTTCCTGACTTCAGATTATACTGCAAAGCTTCAGTCATCAAGACAGTATGGTACTGGTACAAAGACAGAAATATAGATCAATGGAACAAAACAGAAAGCCCAGAGATAAATCCATGCACCTATGGACACCTTATCTTTGACAAAGGAGGCAAGAATACACAATGGAGAAAAGACAATCTCTTTAACAAGTGGTGCTGGGGAAACCAGTCAACCACCTGTGAAAGAATGAACCTAGAAAGCTTTCTAACATCATACACAAAAATAAACTCAAAATGGATTAAAGATCTAAATGTAAGATCATAAACTATAAAACTCTTAAAGAAAACATAGGCAGAACACACTCTGGACATAAATCACAGCAAGATCCTCTATGATCCACCTCCCAGAGTAATGGAAATAAATGGGACCTAATTAAATGTAAAAGCTTTTGTATAATGAAGGAAACTATAAGCAAGGTGAAAAGGCAGCTTTCAGAATGTGAGAAAATAATAGCAAATGAAACAACTGACAAAGAATTAATCTTCAAAAAAGTAGCTCATGCAGCTCAATACCAGAAAAATGAACAACCAATCAGAAAGTGGGCCAAAGAGCTAAACAGACATTTCTCCAAAGAAGATATACAGATGACTAATAAACACATGAAAAGATGTTCAACATCACTCATTATCAGAGAAATGAAAATCAAATCCACAATGAAGTACCATCTCACACCAGTCAGAATGGCTGCCATCAAAAAGTCTACAAACAATTAAGGCTGGAGAGGGTGTGGAGAAAAGGGAACACTTCTGCATTTTAGTGGGAATGCAAACTAGTACAACCACTATGGAGAACAGTGTGGAGATTCCTTAAAAATCTGGAAATAGAATTAACATCATTCTTAATGGTGAAAAGCCGAACACTTTCCTCCTAACATCAGGAACAAGACAGAAATATTAGCTCTGACCAGAGGCTCTAGCAGTGCAATCAGGTAATAAAAAGAAAGAAAAGACATACAGATTGGAAAGAATGAAGTAAAACTGTCTTTATTACAGATGACATGATTGTGAAGGGGGCCAGAAAAAGCCACCCCAAAGTGTGCCACTTTGGCATGAGGATTGTTTCAAGATGAAGGCAATGGAGAATCAACAGATGCAGAAAGAAGACTCCTTGGAGTTTCCCTTATCTGACTAAAAGTAGAAACTTCAGAGAAAGGAGGTCACTATAAATCCCTTCTCCAGGGGAGTTTTATGGCAACGAAGAAGACAGAAAGCCAGCATCAAGAAAAGTTTGTACAAACTAACCTTACTAAAATAACCCTTATCTTCCATTAGCTTCCCCATATATTTACCATGCCACAATTTACTACCCCCAGAAGCTTCAATACTTTGGCTACCTGATGCGAAGGGCTGACTCATTTGAAAAGACCCTGATGCTGGGAAAGATTGAAGGCAGGGGGAGAAGGGGACAAAAAAGGATGAGATGGTTGGATGGCATCACCCACTCAACGGACATGAGTTTGGGTAAACTCCAGGAGTTGGTGATGGACAGGGAGGCCTGGCATGCTGCAGTCCATGGAGTTACAAAGAGTCAGACACGACCGAGTGACTGAACTGAACTGAACTGAGGAGCCTCAATTCCCCTTTTCTTTGTCTATCTCCATCTCCTTATCACACTTGGTTAAAATGGTATATAAGCTTCCAAGTCCATCCGCTTCTGTGGGTTTTTACTTCTTTCCTTTGTATCCCCCACAAATGTAAAATTTTAAATACTAATTAAAATTCTATTTCTTTTTCTATTCATCTTTTTCTTATTAGTTTGATTCACAGGCCCCATGTACAGAAACTAAGAAGGTAGAGGAACTGATGTAGAAAAAGGGATGAAATCTCTGAAAACGTAATAAGTGAGATTAGTACGGTTGAAGGCTATAAGACAAAAGTCATCATAATTTTATGGACTATAAGTGAACACTGGCAATTTGAAATCAAATTAAAAATGCTTTCTACAAAGAAATTAAAAAATAGATTCTAAATTTATATGGGTATGCAAAGCACTTAGGATAACCAAAACAACTAAGAAAAAGAACTAGAAAACTAGAGGACTAACATTACTTGCTTTTAAGAGCCTGGTGGGCTACAGTCCATGGGGTCACAAAGAGTTGGACACTACTGAGTGACTAACACTTTCACTTTCACAAGTCTATTGACAGAAAGTGAAGAGGAACTAAAGAACCTCCTGATGAGGGTGAAAGATGAGAGTGAAAAAGCTGGCTTAAAACTCAACGTTTAAAAAACTAAGATCATGGCAGCCAGTATCATCACGTCATGGCAAATAGTGGGAAAAAGTGAAAACAGTGGCAGATTTTATTTTCTTGGGCTCCAAAATCACTGATCACTACAGACAGTGACTGCAGCCACAAAATTAAAAGACGCTTGATCCTTGGAAGAAAAACTATGACAAACCTAGACAGCCTATTAAAAAGCAGAGACATCACTTTGTCAACAAAGGTCTGTATACTCAAGGCTAGGGTTTTTCCAGTAGTCATGTATGGATGTGAGAGTTGGACCATAAGGAAGGCTGAGCGCTGAAGAATTAATGCTTTCAAACTGTGGCGCTGGAGAAGACTCCTGAGAGTCCTTTAGATTGCAAGGAGATCAAACCAGTCAGTTCTAAAAGAAATCAACCCTGAACATTCTTGAAAGACTGATGCTAAAACTGAAGCTCCAATACTTTGGCCACCTGATGCAAAGAGTTGATTCACTGGAAAAGACCCTGATGGTGGAAAAGACTGAGGGCAAGCAGAGAAAGGGGCAACAGAGGATAAGATGGTTGGATGGCATCACCAACTCCATGGACATGAGTTTGATCAAACTCCAGGGGATAGTGAAGGACAGACAAGCCTGGCGTGTTGCAGTCCATGGGGTCACAAAGAGTCAGACACCACTGAACCACGGAACAGCAAACCAACAAACCCGTGTGCAAACTCTCTGGGGCATATTCAGTGTGTTCTCTTTTTATATCTTCCCTCACCAGGTCAGTTCCAGCCTCAAGCATAGTGTTAAACAAGTGTTAAAACTTCATTGAATGCCAGAGTCATGGAATTTTAGATTTCTGAGAGACCTGTGAGATCAGCTAGTTCAACTCCTTATTTTACAAGCAATTGAATTGTATTTTAAAGCAACCAAGCAAAAAGGAAAGGCACTGAGGTAGGCAGGTTTTCTGACCTCATGGTGGCCTCAGGCAAACCTCTTAACCTTCTCTGGCTTTGAGTGTTTCATATGTAAAACAAGGACAAACTTACTGCCAGAGGGCTGCGGGCAAGCCTGCTACCTCCCTCCCTTCCCGCAGGTGACAGCATGAATTCTTATATCTTTCTTCTTTTCAAGTTTGAAAAACAGTGGCCATCCAGGCAGTTGTTTAATCTTAGAAGTGGTTTTAAAAAAAAAAAAAAAGGAAAGAATCTATAAGAAATGGTACACAGACTTGGAAAAACCATGCTGGAAATTCTAGAGTCTAAATTTCAAAGCCAGCTCCTACTTGTGAATCTGGGAAGATCTTGAGTATGTCAAGGCATGTAAATCACTTTCTTTCTTATCTGGATACACTCACAGGGATGTCCTAAGATATCAAATGTTGAGCCTCAGTTTGTCTCTTATTCTCACCACCACAAAGGAAACTGCAAGCTCAGAAATTTATCAAAGATGCACTGGTCGCATCTCCCATTGTGCACTAAATGCTACACTTGATTCTCACCAGCTATTTGAGGTAGTTACTCACTCACTCACTATAAGGGCTTCCCAGGTGGCTCAGTAATAAAGAATGCACCTGCCAATGCAGGAGCCGCAGAAAATGCAGGTTCTCTATCTAGGTTGGGAAGATCCCCTGGAGAAGGAAATGACAATCCACTCCAGTATTCTTGCCTGGAGAATTCCATGGACAGAGGAGCTTGGTGGGCTACAGTCCATGGAGTCACAGAGAATTGGACATGACTGAGTGACTGAGCGCTCACTCACTACAAAGTCACAGCAAGTGCCGAATTAGCGAATTTTGAATCACTGTCCCTAGCATACATACAGTCAGGCTACTGCAAGCCTCTGGCTACATATTCATCAACCAATCAATCCAGAACCTTGTTTCCTATGCGTTTCTGCTTAAAGACACTTGAGTTACTATATACTGTTTATTCGTTACCATACAGCAACAGCACAGTAACTCAGGCCTGAATCCAGCTTATCTAACACATCCCAGTCCTCTTGCACGTAGGAACCCCAGATCACACTTCAACAGTGCTTGGGGGTCATTTTAAATAGCAAAATCACCAATGGAAAAAGCACACGTGCACACACACACACACACACACACACACACTCATTCTCACATGTGGCATTAAACAGACCATGGAAAGGATACTTGTTCACAGCCTGAGAGCTGAAACAAGAAGGCAGACTGCCTCTTGTTCAACCTCAGCTGGGAAAGCGTTTGTTGGCAACTCAGATTTTTTGCTGCTCTTCGAATGACTGCAAAAAATACTGTGACTATTTATTGATTTGGGAATTACAAACACATTTTAGTGAGCCAGTAGGTGAATTCTTAAATACAGAATCCATGAAAAATGAGGGTCAACCATCGCTTGGTACCCGGCAGTATCTGGCCCTTCTAAGCTTTCCCTGTGCAACCAATGCCAGGAGCCTGAAAACTACATCTCCCAGGCCCCCTGTCAATTGGATTCCTACTTAGATTCTGCCAGTGACGAGCACTCACATCAGATGTGGCAGGTGGGAGAGAAGCGGGAACAGTTATAAGGCTTGAACATCGGCAGGCAGGTGAATAGATTTCCGCAGATGGCTGTGTGAAGTTTTGCAGTGTTTTCCAAGCTTTCTCCAGTGAATCCCTGGCTCTGGGTGCCTGTTTCTTACAATCCCTGCAACTGCCTGACTTCCTGCGATCATTGCTGATTTCCCTTCGTGTCTGCATCCCCAGTTTTGGCAAAGTTCCATGGAGCACCTATAATGTAGTGATGTACAATGCTCAGTCGTGTCTAACTCTTTGCGGCCCCATGGACTGTGGCCTGTCAGGCTCCTCTGTCCATGGGATTTCCCAGGCAAGAATACTGGAGTGGGCTGCCATTTCCAATTCCAGGGGATCTTCCTGACCTGGGGATCAAACCCACGTCTCCTGCACTGCAGGCCAATATTTTATCACGGAGCCACGAGGGAAGCCCATATCCTTTAGTAAACTTCAGTAACATATCTTCTAATAGTGTAAGTAACTGATTTCATGAGTTCTGTGAGCTGCTCTAGCCAGTTCATCAAGCCTGAAGAGGGAGTCATGGGAATGTGGGAATGTGCAATTTATAGCCCCATCAGTCAGGCTCAGGTGACAACTTGGATTTGCAATTGACATTTGAAGGAGAGGGAGGCGGGCAATGTTGTAGGACTCAGCCTTTTTTTTTTTTTTTTTTTTTTTCAGTCTTTTGACCAAGCTGTGAGGCATGTGGGATCCTAGTTTCCCAGCCAGGGATCCAACACTCACCCCCTGCATTGGCAGCTCAGAGTCTTAACCACTGGACCACCAGGGGAGTCCCTTAGGACTAAGCCTTAACCTGTGAGATCTGATTCTGTCTCCAGGTAAATAACATCAGAATTTGGTTAAATTGGAGGAT
Organism: Tragelaphus eurycerus; assembly: GCA_935064755.1. NCBI lineage: Eukaryota > Metazoa > Chordata > Mammalia > Artiodactyla > Bovidae > Tragelaphus > Tragelaphus eurycerus. The sequence goes on along the minus strand of CAKXYN010000222.1, from coordinate 907,175 downwards.
ATCCAGCTGATGTCAGAGATTTGACTAGTAGGGTTGGGAAAAAAAACCCCAAATATCTAGTATCAGAATTGTTGAGTAAGGCAGTCATGTTGGAGTAAACAGTAAATCCAGGAGGTAAAGTCTGAGGTTGTCCCTGTTCAGCATCTAATTCCCTGTGTTAAACCCCTTTCTGACAACAACATCTACAGTGGCTTCTGGGTCTCAGATTAAAATCACAAGAGCGAATCTGTATCTAACTGTGCCACTTTGAGAGACTGAAACTCGCTGATTTATTTCAAAGTAATACATTTGGAGGGCAAACATTTTCCTCTAAAGAGCAAAGTGCCCCCTCAGCATCCTAATTTGTACAATCTCCATGGCCATGTTCTGAAAAGTATATCAGATGATTTGTGTTATTACATATTCAGATAGAACTAACCGAGCTTACGGATGAAGTCTCAGGCATGATGTTAAGAACTGTAGAAAAATGATCTGATTTGATCCTTACCACAACCTGGTGGGGAAGGCAATATTAGCTTTTACAAAGTGAGTATCATAGACATTTAAGTCCTTGACTGGGGTCATGAAAACAGCAAAGGGTGGAACAAAGATTCAATACAAATTTCCCACAGTGGCCCTGTGGCTGCTTCCCACAGCTGTGTCCTTCCAGATGGGTGATTCCATATCCCTTCTTCCCCTCTCACCACCTCAATCAACCTTTCGTTTGCCTTTCACAACTTAGGGGAAGACAACTAAAGTTAGGCTTTGATGCCCAGAAAAGTTTGTGTATTTTACATTTTGTTTGGAGCTAATAATTAATGACGGACTTTCCAGGTGACTCAGTGGGTAAAGAATCTTCCTGCCAAGCAGGAGATCCAAGTTCAATTCCTGGGTTGGGAAGATCCCTTGGAGAAGGAAATGGCAACTCACTCCAGTAATCTTGCCTGGGAAATCCCATGGACAGAGGAGCCTGGCGGGCTACAGTCCATGGGGTCGCAAGGAGTCAGACACAACTTAGCGTCTAAACAACAACAATAATTAATGACATTTTCTTAACCACTGATGCAGTTATGAAATCAGCACATCCTTGAGCCAATAATCCTGTCTGTACATCCACCTAGATGAGTCATAAAATGATTGCAAGGTACAGGTAGGTATGGGGAATCTCTCCCCTGGAGAAACCTTTACAAAGTGCCTGATTTGGAACATTTCTAGGCTGACTCTCCTGTCTTTCCAGGCTGTGAAGTTTACTGCTACACAGATCTTACTGTGTTCATCACTTCATTTGAGCCTTAATAGTAAGAGCAATATTATGGACCGGAGAAGGCAATGGCACCCCACTCCAGTACTCTTGCCTGGAAAATCCCATGGATGGAGGAGCCTGGTGGGCTGCAGTCCATGGGGTTGCGAAGAGTCAGACAGGACTGAGCGACTTCCTTTTCACTTTCATGCATTGGAGAAGGAAATGGCAACCCACTCCAGTGTTCTTGCCTGGAGAATCCCAGGGACCGGGGAGCCTGGTGGGCTGCCGTCTATGGGGTCGCACAGAGTCGGACACGACTGATGTGACTTAGCAGCAGCAGCAGCAGCAATGTTACGGATTGCATGCCACATATTAATTTATTAAATATTAATGAGACTACCCTGGTGGTCCAGTGGCTGGTACTCCACACTCCCAATGCAGGGGACCTGGGTTCAATCCCTGGTCAGAGAACTAGATTCGACACACAGAAATTAAGAGTTCACATGCTGCAACTAAAGATCCCATGTGCTACAACTGAGACCCAGCAGAGCCAAATAAATAAATAAAATAAATACTTTGGAAAAATAATATGAATAAACATCTACAATGGGATGGGCATGATGCTTGTAACTAGAAGTGTCCTTGGAGTGGGGGGAAAGACCTTTTTCTTGGACAGATGTGAACTTCTCTTTTATGCCACATGATCTGCTCCTCTGTGGGGCAGATGGTGAATAATGACTTGAGTTCTTCTCCTTTGAGAATGAATGAGAAGGCTATTCTTGTGCACTGAATGTTTGTGATCCTCCAAAATTCACATGCTGAAGTCTTAACCCCCAGCATGGCTGACGTTGGAGATGGAATCTCTAGGGAGTAGTTGAGGGTAAATGAGATCCTAAGGATGGAGGCCTGATTCTACTGGATTTGTGACATGTTCCTTGGCAAAGAGAGAGCATGGAAGATGCTTTATATTTTTCTTCCATGGGAATGCCAGCCTTGGGTTTCTGGGGAAAGGTAACCCAGAGTCCATAGGGAATTCATACAGGAGAAATTCACTAGAATGCCTGAGATACTAAAGGAACCCTCAGTAATGTCCTTAATTTAGTGGAGAGTTGAGTTGGTCTAGATGGTGGGGAAATGACTGTAGCCTCTTTTCTAGTATGTGGTGTTCCTGTACCTTCAGCTCTGCCTAGGCAACACCTAGGCATTCTGTAGGACATGCTAGCTAATGGCTTCTAGTTCTCTTTACCTACCAGCTCCCTTAAAAAACAGCAGCCAACAAAACCCCCGTTTGTCAAAAGGCTCAGTTACAAAAACATCTCTTCTAAATTCTCTTTACCACCCTCTACGTTGTCTCTCTTGCCCTGAATAGAAAGCTATGGCTGGAGCTGCAGCAGCTATCTTGAGATCATGAGGAAAAGGCTCAATGAAAGCAGAAACATCATTCTAAACATCATAGAGACTAACAACTAATACTGGGAAACCCTTATTTCTATTACTTGGAGCAGGACACAGTCCTAATTGACAAATAGCTCCAGCATCTGCCAGTAACTGCTCAATAGCAGTGCTCAAAAATGTATGAATGATTCATTGGGTGTTGGACTGAATAAATCAGTTGTTGTACCCACCCTGTATCACTTAGCTCAGAGCCTGACAACTAATAGGCACATGATAAATATTTGTTGAATTATATCACAGACTCAAAAGTCATCATTCAGCATGTTGAGGAGAGGGGCCTGAAATACTCCTCTGAAAAACCTAACTTCCCTTTTAAAGAGCACAACAAAACTGCCAGAACTCTGAGTTGAAAGAAATAAGAAATTGAGAACATCTAGTACCCAAAAGCAGTGCTCCAATTTAGAAAGCCTAAAATAATACCACTCACTCATCATTCTTGTCTCCTAGCAAAGTACAAATTAGTGGCTTGGAAAATTCCTCCAAGCTCAAGGGTAATGCAGACATTAGCCTAAATACGAAAAGTCCTGATGACCTGCTAGGTCTACTTCTCAGGGAAGGTTTACTCAGGCTCAACAATATCCAGAAAATCCCAAGGCACTTGATTTGAAACTATCTCTGTGAAAAGTCAGATAAGATAGAAATAGGTGACAGCAGAGAGCCATCACAGTGCAGACAGAGGCATCTCCCTAGCTGCCAGCACAGAGCATGAAGCCTGTGTGTCCCCAGATAAGGCTGGCCTTGCCTTGTCACCCCACCCCTCCACCTTCAGCAGCAAAGACTCAGCCTACCAAGCCTTCCTTGGAAAGAGCTATGCAGATGGCCCGGCTTTGTCTCTCGGGAGTTCATCTCTGGTCCATGTCATCCCCCAGCTAGAAACAAGGATGGGAAAAACACCAGGCAGATTACTGAACATGCATTATTAATACTTATTAGCATATGACAATGCTCGCAGTGACAAGCACTGAGGAAATATTGCTCATGGCAGCTCGGCCCACGTGTGCGGAGTCAGAGAGACTCACAGGCCTGGAAATGAAGCACGTGTTCGGATGGAGCAGCAAAGATGATGAAGTGGCCGCCCTACCCCCGACTGGACACCCCTAAAGCAGGTGGGAGGCAGTGGAGACTGATCCAATCACTACAAGCTTTTGAGTCTGACAGGATTCTAATGTCAGCTCAAGCAAGAGATGTTGTTGTTCAGTCGCCCAGTCATGTCCGACTCTTTGTGGCCCCATGGACTGCAGCACACCAGGCCTCCCTGTCCCTCACTATCCCCTGGAGTTTGCCCAAGTTCAAGTTCATTGAGTCGGTGATGCTATCCAAACAAGGCATAACTGCTCAGTTTGCTCATCGATAAAAGAGGATCACTCATATTTCAGCCCCAAAGCTAGATGTGACTATTAAGTAAAATAATGTAGATAAGATGCATGGCAGAGTGTCTAACCGTTCACATGGATGATAAATGTGCATGTCTGCACAACCGTTCTTATTCAGACACTGTTATTTACAAGGCTCCACAGAAGAAAAAGAGCCAAGGCTGGAGGAGAAATATACAAGGGGCAGAGCTAGTGGGCTGCCTGAGCAGCAGCTGGAGCCAAGGTCCTCTGACTTCCCAGCCTGTGTTCCCTCGCCAGGGCCCCTCTCAAGAGGCTGAGGCTCAGCAGACAACCATGTGGAGAAAATATCTTACAGACACAGCGATGTGGCTCTTGGAGGCCATAAGAGGTGTCTTTCCAGTTACTTCCGCTCTCCTTCCTGGTTCCCCAGCTTTAGTTCTCCATGACATCTGAGCCCAAGAATCTCCCAGCCCTTCTGGGGGTCCTCGGGGCTAAGGAGCAGGCTGAGCCAGATCAAGTGGAAATGAAAAAGGGCCTCAGGGACAGCAGACTCAAGCTTCATTAAGACCTAATGAAAACCTGCCAGCAGATTGGACACCGGCACTTATGAGCTTTTTTTACCTCTTTCTTTTGTGACGGCCTTTTGTGGGGTTTCAAGTCTAGAAAGATGAGATGGAATGTTACCAGAAGCAGAGACTGGCCCAGGAGCCTGGAAAAACGGCAGCCATAATTTCTCAACCAAAAAAAAAAAAAAAAATGGGCAGTGTGCTCTGAGGAGTGTGCCTGAGGTCAGGAAGGTCCTTAAAAATAGAGAGTACATCATACCTGGACTGACGACTCGTTAAAAAAAAAAAAAAAAAAAAAAACACCAATACGGTATACTAATGCATATATATGGAATTTAGAAAGATGGTAACGACAACCCTGTATACGAGACAGCAAAAGAGATGCTGATGTATAGAACAGTCTTTTGGACTCTGTGGGAGAGGGAGAGGGTGGGATGATTTGGGAGAATGGCATTGAAATATGTATAATATCATATATGAAACAAGTCACCAGTCCAGGTTCGATGCACGATACTGGATGCTTGGGGCTGGTGCACTGGGATGACCCAGAGAGATGGTATGGGGAGGGAGGAGGGAGGAGGGAGGAGGGATCAGGATGGGGAACACATGTATACCTGTGGTGGATTCATTTTGATATATGGCAAAACCAATACAATATTGTAAAGTGAAATAAAATAAAATTTAAAAAAAAAATAGAGAGTACAGGTCACTGGGGCAAAGGTCACCTCTGAGATGCGTGGGAATTGTTATCATGTGTGAAGTCAAGTGATACCTGGAGTAACAGGCAAATTTGGCCTTGGAGTACAAAATGAAGCAGGGCAAAGGCTAACAGAGTTTTGCCAAGAGAACGCACTGGTCATAGCAAACACCCTCTTCCAACAACACAAGAGAAGACTCTACACATGACCATCATCAGATGGTCAATACCAAAATCAGATTGATTATATTCTTTGTAGCCAAAGATGGAGAAGCTCTATACAGTCAGCAAAAACAAGACCTGAAGCTGACTGTGACTCAGATCATGAACTCCTTATTGCAAAATTAAATTGAAGAAAGTAGGGAAAATCACGATACCTAAATCAAATCCCTTATGATTATACAGTGGAAGTGACAAACAGATTCAAGGGATTAGATCTGGTAGACAGAGTGCCTGAAGAACTATGGATGGAGGTTCGTGATATTGTACAGGGGGCAGTGATCAAGACCATCCCCAAGAAAAAGAAATGCAGAAAGGCAAAATGGTTGTCTGAGGAGGCCTTACAAATAGCTGAGAAAAGAAGTGAAAGGCAAAGGAGAAAAGGAAAGATACACAAGGAGAGATAAGAAAGCCTTCCTCAGTGATCAATGCAAAGAAATAGAGGAAAGCAACAGAATGGGAAAGACTAGGGATCTCTTCAAGAAAATCAGAGATATCCAGGGAACATTTCATGCAAACACAGCACAATAAAGGACAGAAATGGTATGGACCTAACAGACACAGAAGATGTTAAGAAGAGGTGGCAAGAATACATAGAAGAACTGTACAAAAAAACATCTTCATGACCCAGATAATCATGATGGTGTGATCACTCACCTAGAGCCAGACATCCTGGAATGTGAAGTCAAGTGGGCCTTAGAAAGCATCACTATGAACAAAGCTAGTGGAGGTGATGGAATTCCAGTGGAGCTATTTCAAATCCTGAAAGGTGATGCTGTGAAAGTGCTGCACTCAATATGCCAGCAAATTTGGAAAACTCAGCAGTGGCCACAGGACTGGAAAAGGTCAGTTTTCATTCCAATCCCAAAGAAAGGCAATGCCAAAGAATGCTCAAACTACTACACAATTGCTCTCATCTCACATGCTAGTAAAGTAATGCTCAAAATTCTCCAAGCCAGGCTTCAGCAATGCATAGACTGTGAACTTCCACATGTTCAAGGTGGATTTAGAAAAGACAGAGGAACCAGAGATCAAATTGCCAACATTTGTTAGATCAATGAAAAAGCAAGAGAGTTACAGAAAAAAACTCTACTTCTGCTTTATTGATTATGCCAAAGCCTTTGACTGTGTAGATCACAACAAACTAGAAAATTCTTCAAGCAATGGGAATACCAGACCACTGGAGAAGGAAATGGCAACCCAGTCCAGTATTCTTGCCTAGAGAGTCCCGTGGACAGAGGAGCCCTGGTGGGCTGCTGTCTATAGCGTCACACAGAGTCGGACACGACTGAAGCAAATTAGCGTGCATGCATGCATTGGAGAAGGAAATGGCAACCCACTCCAGTATTCTTGCCTGGAGAATCCTAGGTAGGCTGCCGTCTATGGGGTCGCATGGAGTCGTGTCCGACTCCTGCTGACTTAGCATCAGCAGCAGCAGCCGCATACCAGACCACCTGACCTGCCTCCTGAGAAATCTGTATGCAGGTCTAGAAACAATAGTTAGAACCGGACATGGAACAACAGACTGAATATTGCTTCCAAATTGGGGAAGCAGTACGTCAAGGCTGTATATTGTTACCCTGCTTATTTAACTTATACGCAGAGTACATCATGCGAAATGATGGGCTGGATAAAGCATAAGCTGAAATCAAGATTTCTGGGAGAAATACCAATAACCTCAGATATTCAGATGATACCACTGTTATGGCAGAAAGTGAAGAGGAACTAAGGAGCCTCTTGATGAAAGTGAAAGAGGAGAGTGAAAAAGTTGGCTTGAAACTCAGCATTCAAAAAACTTAAGATCAAGGCATCTGGTCCTATCACTTCATGGCAAATAGATGGGAAAACAATGGAAACAGTAAGAGACTTTATTTTCTTGGCCTCCAAAATCACTGCAGATGACTGCAGCCATGAAATTAAAAGACGCTTGCTCCTTGGAAGAAAAGCTATGACCAACCTAGATAGCATATTAAAAAGCAGAGACATTACTTTGCCAACAAAGGTCCATCCAGTAGTCATGTATGGATGTGAGAGTTGAATTATAAACAAAGCTGAGGGCTGAAAAATTGATGCTTTTGAACTGTGGTGTTGGAGAAGAATCTTGAGAGTCCCTTGGACTGCAAGGAGATCCAACCAGTCCATCCTAAAGGAAATCAGTCCTGAATATTCATTGGAAGGACTGATGCTGAAGCTGAAACTCCAATAGTTTGGCCTCCTGATGCAAAGAACTGATTCATTTGAAAAGACCCTGATGTTGGGAAAGATTGAAGGCAGGAGGAGAAGGGGACGACAGAAGATGAGATGGTTGGATGGCATCATTCAACGGACATGAGTTTGAGCAAGATTTGGGAGTTGGTGATGGACAGGGAAGCCTGGCATGCTGCAGTCCGTGGGATCGCAAAGAGTCAGACACAACTGAGCGACTGAACTGAAACTGAATATGAGATTATTACATATCAAACAGTAGGATCAGCAGCTCAGACCATGGACACGGAGATGAAAGGGGGAAAAGAGAGAAGTGGGAGGAAGGAAAGATCTCCCATTTTTTTAAAGATTTTTTTTTTTTTTTTAATGTGGATCATTTTAAAGTCTTTATTGAATTTGTCACATTATTGCTTCTGTTTCATGGTTTGGGCCGCCAGGCATCGGGAATCTTAGATCTCCAGTCAGGGATTGAACCTATACCTCCTGCATTGGAAGGTGAACTCTTAACCACTAGACCACCAGGAAAGTCCCCAAGAATCTCGCATTTATATACACCATCTCTGTATGTAAATTCATGAGTAATGATCACTCCACCCCTACCAATCACCACAACTACCACCATCAAAAGACCTCTGAACATCTTGACAATCTGTAGACCAAGGAGTCCAGTGTAGAGGACATTTGTAGAGCTTGTGGCTGCTCAGTGTGCATTTCACCTTTGAGACTCGCACCTTGATTTCCTTTTGGGAAATTGCTTCTCTCCCACAAGATACAAACTGGAATAGCCAAGAAACAGAAATATGGTGCCTAGACAGGATTGATTAGATACTCTGCACCAGAATGTGCATCTTAAGCTATGACAAGGACCATGAAGGTGGTAATGCTCATCTATTCCAGCAGCTGCCCTCTTGCGGGACCCTCAAAATTCATGCTACCTGGACTTTGAGTTTTCTTGGTCCTTGTTCTATTTGACCTTGTTTTTCAGCATTCCTGTCAGTCCTTGGAACTCTTCTCTCTCCAAATTATCATAAACAATGACAAAACAGCTAATTATTAATAGGTTATTGCCTACAATCACCTAGAATTCAGTTCAGCTCAGTTCAATTCAGTCGCTCAGTCATGTCTGACTATTTGCGACCCCATGAATCGCAGCACACCAGGCCTCCCTGTCCACCACCAACTCCCGGAGTTCACCCACTCATATCCATCGAGTCAGTGATGCCATCCAGCCATCTCATCCTCTGTCGTCCCCTTCTCCTCCTGCCCCCAATCCCTCCCAGCATTAGAGTCTTTTCCAATGAGTCAAATCTTCGCATGAGGTGGCCAAAGTACTGGAGTTTCAGCTTTAGCATCATTCCTTCCAAAGAAATCCCAGGGCTGATCTCCTTCGGAATGGACTGGTTGGATCTCCTTGCAGTAGTTCAATTAGGCTGCTGCTTATACAGACAAGACAAGGCAAACGGAGAATTGCAAGAGATAAGATAGAACTGGACTTGAAAGAAGCAGGATACTGATGACAAGGCAATTGGGGGAAGAATTATATGGGGTAGAGCTTTTACACTTGGCCAGAGTATGAGAATATTTGTCTATCAATATAGATGTTCACCAACAGGCCCCCTCCTATTAAGGTGCTTAGTAATTAGACGGACAGATTGGCCCTCTTTTCAATATTAATCACCCTTGTCTGCAATACCCAAAGAAAGGACCGAATGAACGAAATGGCATGCAAAATGGGACTCTAAGGATGCAAGCTAAGGACAGGCTCAGCACAGTGGACTCCCTCTTGCCAAGGCCCTCAGGTCACCAGCTGTCACTCTAGACGGACCGGTACACTGACATCAATAATCAACCTTGAACAAAAAGGAACACGGATAGGGTAGCATACTGGTAGGAGTTCATGCCGCTCCCTGGGCGGAGGCTGACTACATGGAGCCCCTCCTATAATAAAGGGCTGGGCGATATATTCTGCTAGAGCAGCCCTTTTCTCCGGATTTGGTTTTGCTTCTGCTTCCTGGCCTGCCAGGCCTCTCTGCTAACACTGTCATCTGTCAAGTTACTGAATATGTTTTTCACTGTCTCACACTACATTGCTTCTGACCAAAGAATGTTCTCCCAGGCAGAGAAGAAAGGCAATGAGCTGGTGCCCATGCGAACCACTCTCATCATGAATCCTATCACCCAGGAGAATCTGACTTTACAGATGGGTGGAAGGGATTACTGATGGCTCAATCACAGAGTCAGTTGGAAGACAAGACCTTCAAGGTTCAGCATTTGGTGCTCTCACCTCCATAGCTAGAATGCTTGAGTCCAGCACCAGGGAATAAAATGCAAGAGAAGCAATTCTCATGAAGGTACCAAATGACCCATTTATAAATGTCTTCTTCCTGTACCCACGATTTTGACTCTTTTAGGAGAAAGTGGAATTGGGAGCTATGACAACACCTAGATATTTCTTGTTATTCACTACCCTGGGACAAATTCACTTCCCTGGCTAACCACGTTGGCTGAGATGACCGACTGAAGTATCAAGGGAAAACTGGGCTGCTGTCATGTAATGGGGAATAGGAAATGCCTCAGGGAATCCCCTGGGACAGTCGCATCACTCTGACCTGCAATCAAGGGTGAGGGGAGATGACGGCCACTCTGCTTGGGCAGGTCTGTGAGGGACTAAGAATGAAGATGTGGGTTATCCTCACCTGCCCAAGAGCCCTCCACCAGCTGCAGTCTGGGAAAAAGTGAGGGAAAGGTGAGGGCACAGGAAGAGAGAAGCATTCCAGACTGCTGGAGCATCAGCTCTGCTTCCATACGCAGTTCAAGCATTCATTCATTCAACAAAGATTGACTGAATGCCTCCCCTCTACCAAGCACTGTCTGGGACAAGGGGGAGAGTGATGTGAATGTATAGTCAGTCATGTCTGATTCTTTGTGACCCCCATAGTCCGCTAGGCTCCTCTATCCATGGAATTTTCCAGGCAAGAATACTGGAGTGGGTTGCCATTTCCTACTCCAGGGGATTTTCCGGACTCAGGGATCAAACCCACATCTGTGTCTCTCGCATTGGCAGGCAGATTCTTTACCACTGTGTCATTTCGGAAGCCATCAGAGCAAAGTAATGAATAAAACAAAACTCCCTTTCTGCATGGAGTTTGTGTGGATAACATTGTTACTGTTGTTCAGTCGCTCAATTGTGTCTGACTGTGGAAAATTCTTAAAGAGATGGCAGGTAATAAACCACAGAAATAAATAAAATGTAAATCATGAGAAAATGTGGTAAGGAGTACAGGGGAAAATAAAGACAGAGAAGGGAAACTGGGTGTTGGAGAAGGGTGGTGATATTAAAACTCTGTCATCAGAGCAGACATCCCTAAGAAGGTGTCATCTGAAGGCTGCAAAGGAACAAGCTATGTGGCTATTTCCAAATGGAAGGGCTAGGCAGGGCACGACTATGTGGTGGGATAAGCCAGCCCTGTTGGAGGAGCAGTGAAGAAGCAGGGTGGCTGGAGTAGAGTGAGATGGCTAGGGGAGGAAGTCACAGTCAGAATCATGAAGGCCAGATCACAGATACCCTTCAGGTGTGCTGAGAGGTTTGGTTTCTATGGAGACTGCTGGCAGCCACTGGATGTTAGGGCATGATGGTGTCTTTTGATATGATACCCTTTTCATGGGTTCACTCTGTCTGCTGTGTTGAGAGTAAGTCTACAGTGGGCAAGAGGAGGAGCAGGCAAGCACACTAAGATATTCGGCAGTCTATGCAGCAGTCCTGGCAAGAGCTGGTGGTGTCTGCATCAGGGTTATAATCAGGAAGGGGTGCCAATTGGTTGGATGCTGGATGTACTTTAAAAGTAAAACCACTGAGACTTGCTATCAAATTTGATATAGCTTAAGAAAGAGAGGCAATGCCAAAGAGTGCTCAAACTACCGCACAATTGCACTCATCTCACACGCTAGTAAAGTAATGCTCAAAATTCTCCAAGCCAGGCTTCAGCAATATGTGAACCGTGAACTTCCAGTTGTTCAAGCTGGTTTTAGAAAAGGCAGAGGAACCAGAGATCAAATTGCCAACATTCGCTGGATCATGGAAAAAGCAAGAGAGTTCCAGAAAAACATCTATTTCTGCTTTCTTGACTATGCCAAAGCCTTTGACTGTGTAGCTCACAAGAAACTGTGTAAAATTCTGAAAGAGATGGGAATACCAGACTACCTGATCTGCCTCTTGAGAAATCTGTATGCAGGTCAGGAAGCAACAGTTAGAACTGGTCATGGAACAACAGACTGGTTCCAAATAGGAAAAGGAGTACGTCAAGGCTGTATATTGTCACCATGTTTATTTAACTTCTATGCAGAGTACATCATGAGAAATGCTGGACTGGAAGAAACACAAGTTGGAATCAAGATTGCTGGGAGAAATATCAATAACCTCGGATATGAGGATGACACCACCCTTATGGCAAAAAATGAAGAGGAACTAAAAAGCCTCTTGATGAAAGTGAAAGTGGAGAGTGAAAAGGTTGGCTTAAAGCTCAACATTCAGAAAACGAAGATCATGGCATCTGGTCCCATCACTTCATGGGAAATAGATGGGGAAACAGTGGAAACAGTGTCAGACTTTGTTTTTCTGGGCTCCAAAATCACTGCAGATGGTGACTGCAGCCATGAAATTAAAAGACGCTTACTCCTTGGAAGGAAAGTTATGACCAACCTAGATAGCATATTCAAAAGGAGAGACATCACTTTGCCAACAAAGGTTCACCTAGTCAAGGCTATGGTCTTTCCTGTGGTCATGTATGGATGTGAGAGTTGGACTGTGAAGAAGGCTGAGCACCAAAGAATTGATGCTTTTGAACTGTGGCGTTGGAGAAGACTCTTGAGAGTCCCTTGGACTGCAAGGAGATCCAACCAGTCCATTCTGAAGGAGATCAACCCTGGGATTTCTTTGGAAGGAATAATGCTAAAGCTGAAACTCCAGTATTTTGGCCACCTCATGCGAAGAGTTGACTCATTGGAGAAGACTCTGATGCTGGGAGGGATTGGGGGCAAGAGGAGAAGGGAGCGACAGAGGATGAGATGGCTGGATGGCATCACTGACTCGATGGATGTGAGTCTGAGTGACCTCCGGGAGTTGGTGATGGACAGGGAGGCCTGGCGTGCTGCGGTTCATGGGGTCACAAAGAGTCGGACACGACTGAGCAACTGATCTGATCTGATCTGAAGAAAGAGAGAATGTCAAGGATGCCCCTAAGGTTTCCAGTCTAAGCCACAGAGATAGGAAGGTTGCACAGGACTTAAGGGAAGACCAGGAGCTCACTTTGTACATGGACCAAGAGACATACAGGTGGAGACAGAGATGGGTGAGTTGTTGGTCAGTTGTTAAGTTGTGCCCTACTCTGTGACCTCATGGACTGAAGCCCACCAGGCTTCCCAGTCCATCACCATCTCCTGAGGTGTGCTCAGGCTCATGTTCATTGAGTCTGTGATGCCATCCAACCATCTGATCCTCTGTTGTCCCCTTCTTCTCCTGCACTCAATCTTTCCCAGCATCAGGGTCTTTTCCAATGAGTCAGTTCTTCACATCAGGTGGCCAAAGTATTGGAGTTTCAGCTTCAATATCAGTCCTTCCAATGAATATTCATTGGAAGGGTTGATTTCCTTTAGTATTGACTGGTTTGATCTCCTTGAAGTCCAAGGGATTCTCAAGAGTCTTCTTCAGCACCATAGGTCCAAAACATCAATTCTTTGGCGCTCAGCCTTCTTTATGGACAAGCTCTCACATCCTTACATGACTACTAGAAAAACCATAGCTTTGACTATACGGAATTTTGTCGGTGAAGTGATGTCTCTGCTTTTTAATCCACTGTGGCTGACAGCAAACATGCCTTTTTGTATTTAATTAATTTTCCTCTTCTCTCTTCCTTTCGCCTCACATAGTGTGGAGGCTGGGTGGGTGGTAGTTAAATTAACCATCTACTTCATAGACGGCTGAAGATCCAGACAGGCTCACGCAGAAGTGGAGGCGAAGGAAATATCAAGCCGAGATTCAGAACATGGAACTTGGACGCACGAGTGATAGTTTAATTTGCTCTTTTTTGGTAAAGAGGTGGGAGTATTCTCAGTTACAGGAATACTGGATTGTTCAGCAATGGAATTTGAAGAAATACATATAAGGGAGAAAGTGTGGCTGTAGAGGATGTGTGGCAGTGGATAGCTATGAGTTTCTGACTATTCCATACCTCTGATTCCTTCCAGGTGTACGGACCTCAGGTCTCCTGTGTCAGAAGCATCACAATAGCACACGTGTACTCAGTTGCTCAGTCGGGCCCAGCTCTTTGTGACCCCATGGATGGTAGCCAGCCAGGCTCCTCTCTCCATGGGATTTTCTAGGCTAGAATATTGGAGGGGGTTGCCATTTCCTTCTCCAGGAGATCTTCCTGACCCAGGGATCAAACCCATGTCTTTTGGCATCTCCTGTCTTGGCAGGCAGGTTCTTTACCACTGAGACATCTGGGATCATAACAGAGCCTGGGGCCATAAACCAGGCTTGCAACTTCCAGCTTTAGGGTCCTCACACCAGCCTCTCCACCTGCATCTGGGTAATGACTGTGACACTTTGTGAGACTCCATCTGGAACCTACGGATGCGGGTCTACGTGTGGAGCGTTCGTCTGGCTTGCCCGATTTACCCTTCATATCTCCAATGGGCACAACTCTTAGCCTTGAATCCAGTCAAGTTGACTAGTCTTAGCCATTTGTCCTCGTTCCAATAAGGGTTTTACATCCAATTGACATGGCGCTTATGGTAAAGAACCCAGCTGCCAATGCAGGAGACCAAAAAGACAGGAGTTCGATTCCTGGGTTGAGAAGATCCCCAGGTGTAGGGCATGGCAACCCACTCTAGTTTTCTTGCCTGGAGAATCCCACGGACAGAGGAGCCTGGCAGGCTATGGTCCATAGGGTTGCAAACGGAGAAGGCAATGGCACCCCACTCCAGTACTCTTGCCTGGAAAATCCCATGGACGGAGGAGCCTGGTAGGCTGCAGTCCATGAGGTCGCTAAGAGTCGGACACGACTGAGCGACTTCACTTTGACTTTTCACTTTCATGCATTGGAGAAGGAAATGGCAACCCGCTCCAGTGTCTTGCCTGGAGAATCTCAGGGACGGGGGAGCCTGGTGAGCTGCCATCTATGGGGTCGCACAGGGTTGGACACGACTGAAGTGACTTAGCAGTAGTAGAAGCAACTTAGTACATCCAATCAACATGGAATTAATCCTTGACTACTATCCTTTATTGGAATTCATTCATTCTCTTGGAAGAGTCCCAAAGGGTCTGGGTGAATGAAGAGGTGGAGTCAAGAGAATATGCCAGAAAAGAGTCAGGCTGTGCAGACCAATATCCTGATGCCTGAGAAATCCAAACCACCATGAAAACCAAGTAAGTTTGAGGTGGGCATCAGAAGCCAAACAATGCAATCTGGGGAGAAGGAGTTAGGAGATGACCAGGACAATGGGTTCATTGAGGGGAGTGAGCATACACGCCGGGGCAGAAGCAGGGAGATTGTTCCTAGCTGATCTTGTTGCTTTGTGTGTGTGCTAAGTCACTTTAGTCATGTCTGACTCTGTGTGACCCTATGAACTGTAGCCCGCCAGGTTCCTCTGTCCATGGGATTCTCCAGGCAAGAATACTGGAGTGGGTTGCTATGCCTTTCACCTTAAATCATATGGATAACCTGGATCCCCTGAAGAGACACAATGACACCCACTGTTTCCATTTGAGAGGCTCTCCTGAGTCAATGATTTGGACAGTCCTTAGATAGTAAGTATCGATTTTTACAATCTTTTGATAGTAAGCATCATGCTGCTGGAAGCTTCAGAAGCTGCCACTCCCTGCTCAGATATTTCATAACAGCACCATGACCACAATTAGCCATGGTCTTTGCACACAGAGCTTTGCAAGCTTGGCACCCACTGCTAACAGACCAGGGTCTCCATGTCCCTGTGCTCTACTGGCTCCAGCTGGGAGCCACCTTCAACATCCCCTCCCTCACCCCCTTGGAAATGAACCATCGCTGTCAATTTCCTGTCCAGAGTGACTTTCAGAGACATGCTGGGGAGCTTTTATTGAAGTTGGGAAATTGGAAAGCATCTCAATTTCTCTTGCACCAAGATTTTATTATTTCCTTTGAAGTGAATTTTCAAATACACCAGACTCATCTCCGCTCAAATGGAAGTATGGAAATGCATGTAAAAATCAAAAAGAAGAGCTCTCTCTGGCTGTCTCCTGTTTTGTATTGTCCACGTCCTTGCCTGCCTGCCTTGCATTTCTTAACAGAAAGATCGTCTCTGTCCATGCACAAGCAGATGGCCAAACGGAGGACCAGATTCCTAGGGAAAAATTGCTCTGAGATTTTTATAGTCTTATTTCTTTTTTCAATTTTAGCTATTCATCCTTCAGAGGCAGAGGTCACCCTAATAAAAGGCTTCTGAGTTTTATGAACATTTTTCTGTATATTCTACAATGAACATATATTACATGTGTGTGTGCTAAGTTGCTTCAGTCATGCTTAACTCTTTGCAACCCTGTGGACTGTAGACTGCCAGGGTCCTCTGTCCTTGGGATTCTCCAGGAAAGAATAATGGAGTGGGTTGCCATGTCCACCCTCCTCCAGGGGATCTTCCTGACCCAGGGATCGAACCCACATATATCTTAGGTCTCCTGCATCGGCAGGTAGGTTCTTTCACCCACCTGGGACGCCCACACACATTACATTTATAATCAAATAAAACAAGCTACTTTTATTTATTTTTGGTGCACCAGCAGCAGGTGGGATCTTAGTTCCCCAACCAGGGATTGAACCTGTGTCCCGTGTGTTGGGAGCACAGTCTCAATCACTCGACTGAGGGAAGTCCCAAACAACAAGCCATTTTAATCACATACCATAGGCCTCAGCTATGTGGAGCGGGATAATAAAAATAAAATTATCTTGGGCTTGGAAGTGACATTTAAGGTCTTCAAAAATCCTTCCAGGGAACTCAGCAGCGGTGCAGTGGTTAAGAATCCACTTGCCAATGCAGAGGACAGGGGTTCAGTACCCGCTCTGGGAAGATTCCTCATGCCCTGGGGCAATGAAGCCTGTGGGCCACAACCCCTGAGCCCTGCCCTAGAGCCCGCGCTCTGCAACAAGAGAAGCCACAGCAATGAGAAGCCCGCGCACCGCAACTAGAGAAAGCCTGAACAGTAACAAAGACCCAGTGCAGACAAAAATTTAAACAACAAAAAAAGATTCCTTCAGAGTAACAGTGATCCTTTTTAGGGAAACTCCAGGTGGCTCAGTGGTATAGAATTCTCCCGCCAATGCAGGAGACACAGGAGACTCGAGTTCAATCCCTGAGTTAGGAAGATCCCCTGGAGGAGGGCATGGTGGCCCACTCCAGTATTCTTATCTGGAAAATCCCACGGACAGAGGATCGAGCCTGGCGGGCTATGGTTCACAGGGTCACAAAGAGTCAGACACAAAGCCACTGAAGTGACTCAGCCTGCACAGCCCAGAGAGCTGGCCAAGATACTCCACAAAGCCCTCTCCAACGCTGATGCTAGAGGAAGTGTGATGTTCTGGGAAGGGAGCACAGCTTCTTTTCCCTCTCCCAAAGGAAAGCTACAATAAACGCCACTGTTAGGTCCATACTTTCGCGCCATCTCCACTGCAGGCATATTTTATTAAAAAGGAACTAACACTTGTCTGCCAGCTGGGTTCATATACAGGCTTGAAAGTACCAATCTACCAAGATGCGGCTGATAAGCCAGGTTTGTGGGGTCAGGACACTATATTTCAGAGAAACAGGAGTCAGTCAACACTACCATCTTGCTTCTTCTACACCTATGCACACACGGACCCACAATTAAAGCTAGCCATTATCTTGTAAGTAAAATGCTTTCACAGCAAATGCTTTATATTATTATCATATCAATCCTACCCAGTTTCTCTGCCTCAACCTTGTGATACATCTCGGCTTTTATTTCTAATCGGTTCAGGTCAGTCACTCAGTCATGTCCAGCTGTTTGCAACCCCGTGGACTGCAGCACGCCAGGCTTCTCTGTCCATCACCGACTCCCGCAGCTTGCTCAAACTCATGTCCATCGAGTGGGAGATGCCATCCAACCATCTCGTCCCCTGTCATCCCCTTCTCCTCCTGCCTTCAATCTTTCCCAGCATCAGAGTCTTTTCCAGTGAGTCAGCCCTTTCCATCAGGTAGGGCCCCTTTAATCTAATACACTGTGGTTTGATTAAATAGAGTTAGTGAAAAGCCAGATGAAATGATATGATTGAAAGCATCCACTCAAACCTCACCAGTGCTAAATATTGTCTCAAGCACAAAGATCCTACCCACTAGGCAAGCATGCTGTGCATTCTGTCATCTGAAAGTGACCAACATTTCCAACCACATCTTCTGTAACTTGTATTTTACATCTAAAGGCATCTGTTATTTTATTGGACCACACTTCTTATTTTCTTCTAGGAAATATGGTTAGTATGTCATTCCTCCCACCATTGCCTCCTCCAAATGTTCCTTCCCAAGTCCAAATATATGGTTATAGAAGTGACATTCTTACAAGTTCTGTGTTTTTACAAATTCCCTCTTCTCTGCCCATGGAAGTTGATACAACCGGAGCTGGGCACTTGCAGGGGATTTTAGAATTTGAACGAGAGTCTGAGTTCCTCCTTGGTAATACACATGGGGGATGCTAATAGGAGAGCCAGCACCCTGGTTCCCACCACAAGGAGAAAGACAGGGAAAGTGACAAGCCGGGAGAATCAGAGATGGCGGTGGTGAGTGTAAATGCTGGTGGTTTTTAAGCCACTTGTTCCCTTTGTCATTGTGACCATCTATTCCTCTGCCCATGCCACAGTTTTGTGGACATTTACTATTTTTTTAAAAAATGGAGTATTGTTGATTTACAATATTGCATTTCTACTGTACAGCAAAGTGAATCAGTTATACATATATCTGCTCTTTTTTAGATTCTTTTCCCATGTAGGTCATTACATAGTACTGAGTAGACTTCCCTGTACCACAGAGCACATCTTTATTAGTTACCTATTTGATATATAGTAGTGGCTGCGCGGGCACAGGAGGACCTAGAGGAGCTATCCCACGTTGAAGGTCAGGAAGGGCGGTGGTGAGGAGATACCCCTCGTCCAAGGTAAGGAGCAATGGCTGCACTTTGCTGGAGCATTCGAGAAGAGATACCCCATGCCAAGGTAAGAGAAACCCAAGTAAGACGGTAGGTGTTGCAAAAGAGCATCAGACGGCAAACACACTGAAACTATACTCACAGAAAACTAGTCAATCTAATCACACTAGGACCACAGCCTTGTCTAATTCAATGAAACTAAGTCATGCCCGTGGGGCAACCCAATATGGGTGGGTCATGGTGGAGAGATCTGACAGGATGTGGTCCACTGGAGAAGGGAATGGCAAACCACTTCAGTATTCTTGCCTTGAGAACCCCATGAACAGTATGAAAAGGCACAATGATAGGATACTGAAAGAGGAACTCCCCAGGTCAGTAGGGGCCCAATATGCTACTGGAGATCAGTGGAGAAATAACTCCAGAAAGAATGAAGGGATGGAGCCAAAGCAAAAAGAATACCCAGCTGTGGATGTGACTGGTGATAGAAGCAAGGCCTGATGCAGTAAAGAGCAATATTGCATAGGAACCTGGAATGTCAGGTCCATGAACCAAGGCAAATTGGAAGTAGTCAAACAAGAGAAGGCCAGAGTGAATGTCGACATTCTAGGAATCAGTTAACTGAAATGGTCTGGAATGGGTGAATTTAACTCAGGTGACCACTATCTCTACTACTGCAGGTAGGAATCCCTCAGAAGAAATGGAGTGGCCATCATGGTCAACAAAAGAGTCCAAAATGCAGTACTTGGATGCAATCTCAAGAACGACAGAATGATCTCCGTTCGTTTCCAAGGCAAACCATTCAATATCACAGTAATCCAAGTCTATGCCCCAACAGTAACGCTGAAGAAGCTGAAGTTGAACGGTTCTATGAAGACCTATGAGACATTTTAGAACACCCAAAAAAGATGTCCTTTTCATTATAGGGGACTGGAATGCAAAAGTAGGAAGTCAAGAAACACCTGGAGTAACAGGCAAATTTGGCCTTGGAATCCGGAATGAAGCAGGGCAAAGACTAATAGAGTTTTGCCAAGAAAATGCACTGGTCATAACAAACACCCTCTTCCAACAATACAAGAGAGGACTCTATACATGGACATCACCAGATGGTCAACACTGAAATCAGATCGATTATATTCTTTGCAGCCAAAGATGGAGAAGCTCTAACAGTCAGCAAAAACAAGACCAGGAGCTGACTGTGGCCCAGACCATGAACTCCTTATTGCCAAATTCAGACTTAAATTGAAGCAACTAGGGAAAACCACTAGACCATTCAGGTATGACCTAAATCAAATCCCTTATGATTATACAGTGGAAGTGAGAAATAGATTTAAGGGCCTAGATCTGATAGATAGAGTGCCTGATGAACTATGGACTGAGGTTCGTGACATTGTACAGGAGACAGGGATCAGGACCATCCCCATGGAAAAGAAATCCAAAAAAGCAAAATGGCTGTCTAGGGAGGCCTTACAAATAGCTGTGAAAAGAAGAGAAGCAAAAAGCAAAGGAGAAAAGGAAGGAAAGATATAAACATCTGAATGCAGAGTTCCAAAGAATAGCAAGAAGAGATAAGAAAGCCTTCTTCAGTGATCAATGCAAAGAAATAGAGGAAAACAACAGAATGGGAAAGACTAGGGATCTCTTCAAGAAAATCAGAGATACCAAAGGAACATTTCATGCAAAGATGGGCTCGATAAAGGACAGAAATGGTATGGACTTAACAGAAGCAGAAGATATTAAGAAGAGATGGCAAGAATACACAGAAGAACTGTACAAAAAAGATCTTCATGACCCAGATAATCACGATGGTGTGATCACTCACCTAGAGCCAGACATCCTGGAATGTGAAGTCAAGAGGGCCTTAGAAAGCACCACTACGAACAAAGCTACTGGAGGTGATGGAATTCCAGTGGAGCTATTCCAAATCCTGAAAGATGATGCTGTGAAAGTGCTGCACTCAATATGCCAGCAAATTTGGAAAACTCAGCAGTGGCGACAGGACTGGAAAAGGTCAGTTTTCATTCCAATCCCAAAGAAAGGCAATGCCAAAGAATGCTCAAACTACTGCACAATTGCACTTATCTCACACGCTAATAAAGTAATGCTCAAAATTCTCCAAGCCAGGCTTCAGCAATATGTGAACCATGAACTTCCTGATGTTCAAGCTGGTTTTAGAAAAGGCAGATGAACCAGAGATCAAATTGCTAACATCTTCTGGATCATGGAAAAAGCAAGAGAGTTCTAGAAAAAAATCTATTTCTGATTTATTGACTATGCCAAAGTCTTTGACTGTGTGGATCACAATAAACTGTGGAAAATTCTGAAAGAGATGGAAATACCAGACCACCTGATCTGCCTCTTGAGAAATCTGTATGCAGGTCAGGAAGCAACAGTTAGAACTGGATATGGAACAACAGACTGGTTCCAAATAGGAAAAGGAGTTCATCAAGGCTGCATATTGTCACCCTGTTTATTTAACTTATATGCAGAGTACATCATGAGAAATGCTGGACTGGAAGAAACACAAGCTGGAATCAAGATTTCCGGGTGAAATATCAATAAGCTCAGATATGCAGATGACACCACCCTTATGGCAGAAAGTGAAGAGGAACTAAAAAGTTTCTTGATGAAAGTGAAAGTGGAGAGTGAAAAAGTTGGCTTAAAACTCAACATTCAGAAAACAAAGATCATGGCATCCAGTCCCATCACTTCATGGGAAATAGATGGGTAAACAGTGGAAACAGTGTCAGACTTTATTTTTCTGGGCTCCAAAATCACTACAGATGGTGACTGCAACCATGAAATTAAAAGACGCTTACTCCTTGGAAGGAAAGTTATGACCAACCTAGATAGCATATTGAAAAGCAGAGACATTACTTTGCCAACAGAGGTTCGTCTAGTCAAGGCTATGGTTTTTCCTGTGGTCATGTATGGATGTGAGAGCTGGACTATGAAGAAGGCTGAGCGCCAAAGAATTGATGCTTTTGAACTGTGGTTTTGGAGAAGACTCTTGAGAGTCCCCTGGACTGCAAGGAGATCCAACCAGTCCATTCTGAAGGAGATCAGCCCTGGGATTTCTTTGGAAGGAATGATGCTAAAGCTGAAACTCCAGTATTTTGGCCACCTCATGCGAAGAGTTGACTCATTGGAAAAGACTCTGATGCTGGGAGGGATTGAGGGCAAGAGGAGAAGGGGACGACAGAGGATGAGATGGCTGGATGGCATCACTGACTCAATGGACGTGAGTCTGAGTGAACTCGGGGAGTTAGTGATGGATAGGGAGGCTTGGTGTGCTGCGATTCATGGGGTTGCAAAGAGTCGGACACGACTGAGTGACTGATCTGATCTGAGTGTATATTGGAGAAGGCAATGGCAACCCACTCCAGCACTCTTGCCTGGAAAATCCCGTGGACGGAGGACCCTGGTACGCTGCAGTCCATGGGGTCACTAGGAGTCAGACATGACTGAGAGACATGGGGCATCCCAGGTATCACTAGTGGTAAAGAACCTGCCTGTCAATGAAGGAGATTTAAGAGAGGCAGGTTCGATCCCTGGGTTGGGAAGATCCCCTGGAGGAGGGCATGGCAACCCACTCCAGCATTCTTGCCTGGAGATTCCCATAGACAGAGGAGTCTGACAGGGTCACAAAGAGTTGGACACGACTGAAGTGACTTAGCATGGCATGGCACAGAGTGTATATGTGAATCTCAATCTCCAAATTTATCCCTCTCCCCCTTACCCTCTGGTAACCAAAAGTGTGTTTTCTACATTTTTGACTCTATTTCTGTTTCATCTTCATTTCTGTACCCTTTTAAAAAATTCCATATATAAGTAACATCATATGATATGTCTTTCTCTGTCTGACTCACTCTATTCATTATGAAAATCTCTAGGTTCATCCATGTGGCTGCTAATGGCACTATTTCATTCTGTTATATGCTGAGTAATATTCCATTGGATATAGGTACCACATGTTCTTTAGTCATTTCTCTGTTGATTGACATTCCAGTTGCTTCTATGTCCTGGCTATTGTAAATAGTGCTGCAATGAATACAGGGGTGCATGTGTCTTTTTGAATTATGTTCTCTTTGGTTGTGTGCATTACTATTCATTTCCGTTTTAACCTAAGCTAGGCTAAGTTGATTTTTCAGTCACTTGCAACCAAAGTAATTCCAATGAACTTGCTTGGTGTGTGCTTTTCCACCCATTTGCCTGCTTTGTAAGTGCTGTTTCCTCTCTAAGAATTCATTCCCTTATCTCCAACTCACAGATTTCTTTCTTTTAAGACTGAAGTTCAATGCCAAAGCCTTAATGAAAAACGGCAGCCCGTGTTTCCAGCTGAAGTGGTCGTGCTCTCTTCTGCTCTGTGGCATTCACTGTTACTTTATGACAGTGATGTTGTCTCTTATAATAAAGCTCTACTTGCACATGTTGGATCTCACTTCTTATCCTCCATTAATTGTAAAGTATCCTAAGAGCAGAGATTGTGTGGTCATTGGTTTGCTAATCCTCGTAAGATCCAGCATTGGACTGTGACGTGAGAGGAAATGTTCCTTCAACTTTTTCTTGAGTTGTATTTCCGTCTGATTCCTCCAAGCCATGGGAGCAGACTTTGGGAAGTAGTTAAGTTACCCAATCAAGCAAATTTCATCTGACAGCACTGTGTTTCAAGCATGAGTTTCAGCTCCTAGAATAGGGACTTTCCCCACAGTAAAGCTGTTTGACATTATTGTTTTTCAGTCATTAAATCACATCCAACTCTTTGCAACCCCATGGACTGCAGCATGCCAGGCTTCCCCGTCCTTCACCAGCTCCCAGAATTTGCTCAAACTCATGTCCATTCAATTGGTGATGACATCCAGCCACCCTTCTCCTCCTGCCCTCAATATTTCCCAGCATCAGGGTCTTTTCCAATGAGTTGGCTCTTGGCATCAGGTGGTCAAAATATTGGAGCTTCAGCTTTAGCATCATCAGTGCTTCCAATGAATATTCATTGTTGGTTTCCTTCAGGTGTACAGCCCCTGTTTTAAATTCTTGCTCCAAAAGTCGTGCCAGTCCATCATTTCTGCAGAGCAGCCTCACGCATGGGCACTCTCCCGTCTTTCTGAGTCTCTGTGAGCTCATAGAATGATACTATTGGCAGGTCACCCAAATAGTACTCCTCACTGAATTTGGGGCCAGGATCAAAACTAACAAGAACCCACAGTCTGTGGAATTTGCTACCGTAAGAATCATCAAAATCCCACAGCTGGAAAGATCCATAGTACAAACTAAACATATCCCACGCTTTTACTCGGGTTTTTCCTTACACTTGGGATGGCACCCATCCCAAGCCTTCTTCCCTGACTACTCAAACATTTATTGTTTCTCAAGTTCCGTCCAGCATTCTCTCTGCACCCACCACTGGGGGTATTTTCGTCCCCCTTCTGGCCCTCCTCAGCACCCTCCTTCCCACTCTCATAGCTCTTGTTGATTGAGAGCATACACCCTTCTTTGCATTTACATTTGTGCTGCCCAAGTCTGTCTTCCTGACTAAGGTGTTGGCTAAAGCTCATTCTTTTTGCTGTCCTATCTCCCAGCATGGAGCCTGGCATAGATTAGGTGCTCAGTCAATATTTATTGTATGCATCGTTCCCTGTAATTACATGATGACAACAGGAAATATTTATCTTCTTGAATCTAGGTAAAACTGAACCTGATTAAGCAAGGCAGACAGGAGTCTGGGCAACTCCTGTGGCATTCCAACAGAGGAAAAATTCATAACTTATCTCAGCAAACACTTATAACACCAGTGGAGTTTGTTCAGTGGTGATAAATGTATTTGAATTGTCACTTCGTCTTCACTGGCTCTTTGTTTCTCTTTACTGGATTGCAAAATTCTGGAGCAGATAGAGGCTATTTCCTTTCTATACCATCTTCACTGTGTCTAATGTAAGATAATGAACAGGGTGGACAGGCCTTAAGTGATTGATTCATTGACTGACCTGGTCAATAAACGTTTTCTCAGCTTTCGCTGACTGCCAAAGGTGTGAACCAGGGAGTTTCAGTCCAGTTCCAGATACGATCTTTTATCACGGCATCTTGTTTATGAATTTGAATCCACATGAAAACATTAATCAGGTCAATATGGGAACAAAGCAAAGGGTGATGAATTCTGCCCTAGGAAATGCCTTCCAGCAGTAGGGATTTTTTTTTTTTTTTTTTTTGAATATAGACCATTTTTAAAGTTTTTATTGAATTTGTTAAAATATTGCTTCTGTTTCATGGTTTGTTTTTCCTTGTTGTTTTTTTTTTTTTTTGGTTTTCTGGCCCTGAGGCATGTAAGATCTTAGCTCAACAACCAAGGATTGAATCCACACCTCCTGTATTGGAATGCAAAGTCTTAACCACTGGATTGTCAGGGAAATCTCAGGAAGGGATATCTAAGCTTCATTTTGCAAGTACATTGGCCACTCAGAGGAGAAAAGACTTTAGGTGGATGGTCCTCTGCGGAAATGTTACAATTTCCAGCCTAAATACCCAAAGCATGGCAAAACCAACCCAAAGCATGCCTTATATGCTCCAGAATGGGTCTCAACTCTGAATATAGCATGACAAAGTGGAGACAGCCAGCTACAGAGGATGGGATGTTGGGTTCTGGGCCAGCAGTGCAACTGAAAGAAAGTCTTACCCCATCTCTGAGCCTGAGTTTCCTCATCTGTAAAATGGGTATGACAACCCTAATCAAATGAAAACTCAACTATCAGATCAGATCAGTTGCTCAGTCATGTCCGACTCTTTGTGACCCCATGAATCGCAGCAAGCCAGGCCTCCCTGTCCATCACCAACTCCTGGAGGTCACTCAGACTCACATCCATCGAGTCAGTGATGCCATCCAGCCATCTCATCCTCTGTCGTCCCCTTCTCCTCCTGCCCCCAATCCCTCCCAGCATCAGAGTCTTCTCCAGTGAGTCAACTCTTCGCATCAGGTGGCCAAAATACTGGAGTTTCAGCTTTAGCATCATTCCTTCCAAAGAAATCCCAGGGCTGATCTCCTTCAGAATGGACTGGTTGGATCTCCTTGCAGTCCAAGGGACTCTCAAGAGTCTTCTCCAACACCACAGTTCAAAAGCATCAATTCTTCGGCGCTCAGCCTTCTTCACAGTCCAGCTCTCACATCCATACATGACCACAGGAAAGACCATAGCCTTGACTAGGCGAACCTTTGTTGGCAAAGTAATGTCTCTCCTTTTGAATATGCTATCTAGGTTGGTCATAACTTTCCTTCCAAGGAGTAAGCGTCTTTTAATTTCATGGCTACAGTCACCATCTGCAGTGATTTTGGAGCCCAGAAAAATAAAGTCAGACACTGTTTCCACTGTTTCCCCATCTATTTCCCATGTAGTGATGGGACCAGATGCCATGATCTTCCGAAACTCCACTATAGTCTGTAAAAGAGGTCCAGTTTTAGCTGTGGTGCAAATATTCCACTGGGCTTCCCAGGTGGTTCAACCGTGAAGAATCTGCCTGCCAATGTAGGAGACGTGGGTTCGATCCCTGGGTTGAGATGATGCCCTGGAAAAGGAAATGATAACCCACTCCAGTATTCTTGCCTCAGAAATCCCATGGAAAGAGGACCCTGGCAGGCTACAGTTCACGGGGTCAAAAAAGAGTCAGACACAATTTAGCAACTAAACAACAAGTACTCCACTGGCATCTAACATTTCTCATGATCCACTGCTGTGGTCTCCCTTTCTTCCTCTCCTTCGGAGAGCTCGTTGTTTTCATGATGAAAGACAAATGGCAGCCCCACCATTCACCCAAGGAGCAGTGGATAGAGCAATGGTGTGGAAGAAGCAGTTAAAATATAAAATAATAGCAATGGGCTGAAATTGCCCCTGACTGCCCATTGCTGCTCTAGTTTTTATAGTCCATTAAAACCTACAATCACTGTAATGTTTATGCATTATTGGGGAGATAAATTGCATAATTTTCATTTTGCAATTTAAATGTAATTATGATCTTACTAATGACTAAAACCTGAATTTGCTAGACGATCAGTTTTTCTAACCCTTGCCAAAATTATAGGTAATTACTTAAGGCTTACAATAATTATAAGTCCATCTCTTAAATAATTAATGTGCACTTTCATGGTACAAAACAGCTAGTAATCAAACGACCTCCACGTACACTGCAAACCCATGCAATTAGGCCTATTGTGTAGGCCTGTGGAAACATACCCATTTGCAAGAGTCCCTTCAGTTGGCAAGCTGAAACAGAGCTGCCATGGATTATAGCATCAAGTAAGGGAGAAATCCCCGGCTGCCACAAGAAGAGAAAAAGGAAGTGATCTGTGAAGCCGTAGGAAGTTCAATATTAATTGACACAGTACTACTGAAGCTGATGGGTTTTGGGCTGAGAAAGGGGAAAAAAGTGAGGGATCCTGTCAGGGCTGGGCTTGGAGAAATAGGGAATGATCTATTAATGATTTTCACAAAGAAACTAAGTGTGGGGGCTTGGGGGGCTATCATCTGCATTTTGTTCCCTTTCTTCTTCTTTAGGGGGCATGCTAATTCCATCACACAACATAGCATAGTCTGCTGAGTTGTAAAGATCCCACAGGGATTAATAAGGTGATATTTTTTGCCCTTGAGGAATCAGCCCACTACTGTGTATTACAAGATAGGCAAATAGAAAATTAGAACATATTCTGATAAGTGTGACAATTTTCCACAAAGTACTAGTAGATAGACAGGGAAACCTGGCATGCTGCAGTCCATGGGGTCACACGGAGTTGGACATGACTGAGTGACTGAAAAACAGCTGGTAGATCCGGGAATGCTGAGCCACAAATGGTGTTTGTCACTACAGTAAGTCCCCTATATATGAGAGAGTTTCATTTGAAGTGCAAGTTTGTAAGGCCAATGTGTTTGTAAGTCCGTCAAAGTTAGCCTAGGTACCCAACTAACACGGTAGGCTATATTGTACTGTATTGTAATAAGTTTATAATACTTTTCACACAAATGGAATGCAACGTGATATAGGAGACCCTGTTCTTCTGCAGGAAAAAAAAAAAAAAAAAATCACATACTCAAGTAGTGAAGAGACTGAATTTCAACCTAAGTCCTCCCCTCAAGGCTATGTCTTCCTAGGAAAGTCATTTTCTCTCTCTGGCTTCACTTTTTCTAAATTAGGAATTAAAGGCTCCAGTCCTGGCAGATTTTGATTCTAAGATCTGGCTCTGCACACCAGGACCTCCAATTAATGGTGAGAGATTCATGTTTCTTGACTATAATCAGAAGCTTAGTAAAAACCACACACCTTTTGCACCAAGGAGATGTTATACCTCCCCATCCTGCCATGGGTGGAATGCTGGCATGGAGGATGGCCTGAAATCTGCCATGTCTGAAGAAGCCACCCAATAGCATCTCGATGCCCCGCCCTGCCACCCCCCTCCCCCCAACAAAGCAACTCCGGTTGCATCTTCTGCACAAACAGCAGCCCCAGTGCCTGCTGTGCTTCAACGCTTGACAGATTCCACCTCCGTGGTCAATAGGGCTTCACATGGGCCCCAGTGAAGTTTACAAATCTCTGGGAAGAATCCTGGTCCATGCTGTCAGCTTCACACCGCATCGCCCTCCAGCAAAAGGCCTGACTCAAAGGATAGCAGACTCTGTTGCTGGCTATGACAGAAGATTGTCCCCGAGGCAAGCTAGATTTCTCATTACTTAGCAAATCACTCCACAGTGGGACTCGGCCCCCTTGAATCCACAATGTGATGGCATAGCAAGACGCATTGAGCACCTCCCTGTTTACTTGGGTGAAAAACACGTCCCCGGCAGCTCCAGTCCCACCCAAACTCACATCAAAGACTTGGAAACCCCTAGCTCGGCATACTCTATCCTTTAGTCAATGGGACATGGGCTGAGAGCAGGTGGAGTCTGGGGGCAGACAGGGGACCCCCAGCTGCAAGAGGGCTTTGCTGTGATCACTTTGTTGTTTTTTTTTTTTTTTTTGCTGTGCCAGGTCTTCTTTGCTGCCCGGGCTTTTCACTAGTTGTCGCAAGTGGGGGCTCCTCTCCAGTTGCAGTGCACGGGCTGCTCATTGCGGTGGCTTCTCTTGTTGCTCTTGAGGACTGAGGCCTCAGTAGTTGCAAATCCTAGGCTCTAAGCACAATCTCAGTAGTTGCAGCACATGGGGCTTAGTTGCTCCATGGCATGTGGGATCTTTCCGGATCAGGGATCAAAGCTGTGTCTCCTATACCACTGAGCCACCAGGTAAGACTACAATCACTCCATTCGTACACCCCAATTTCCTCCCTGGATGATGTGTCACTCAACTGTGGGCACAAGCTACAGACTTTTAGACGATAGAGAGAAAGTATGACAAAGTACAGCAGGATTTGGAATCAAATAGATTTGGTTCCATTCCAGCTACAATACTCTTAGCTCTAAGGTCTTGGGCAAGTTATGAAGGTATTTCTTGGTTTCAGTTTCTCAGTATGAGACATGGGGATGGTAATTTTCTAGTGAAGTTGTTATAAACATCAGTAATGGTTCTTAAAATGTTCACAGAATAGGTCTTAATGCATGAGAAGTGTAAAAAATCATCATGTCTAAATCTAGACATTTCAGGAACTGTTTTCAGGTCATCAAACAGGGATTTCATGCCCCCTTCTTGGTACCTCTGAGGGTTTTACCATTGCTTTCCAAGTACTGTTCTTCTGTAACCAACACCTTGGTTGATTTGGTCTGGTTGCATCTCAACTCCAGGTTGACCTTCAGACACTATCTTGGACTCTTCTGACCCCACTTTGGAACCTACAGGCCAAGTGTTCTCACCTACCCAGGTTTGGGTCCCAGAGCCTTGGCTATGGAGAATCTGGGTGAGGACTGACTCGATCAAGGTCACTAATAGTGAAGCAAAGAAGCAGCCTAGTAGAAATTAGCATGGGGCAGTGGGCTGGGCTGTGAAACAATGGTTACACTGACTTGCATTTGGAAGCCAAGCCATTGAGTCCCATTTCTGAGTGACCAACAAGTCGGTATGTTTTTCAAAGACCAAACACAGCAACTTCCAGCCAACTTTGCATTCTCACCCTAAGAAGTTGGATGGGGGGGGATGAAAGATCAATTATGAAATCCTTTGTCCCTGCTCCCTGATGTATAGCAGATCCTGTGCATAGAGGTTCAGGTAGGGAATCATCAATACCAGCTGGGTGTCGATCACAGAGCCATGCGCTTCCCAGGGCATTCACTTTAGTAGGGAAGAAAGTCACTTTTTTTCAGAGGTGGGTGTCCAGGGTAGTGTTCAGTTCAGTCACTCAGTCATGTCCAACTCTTTGCAACCCCATGAATTGCAGCACGCCAGGCCTCCCTATCCATCACCAAATCCTGGAGTTCACTCAAACTCACATCCATCGAGTTGATGATGCCATCCAGCTATCTCATTCTCTGTCGTCCCCTTCTCCTCCTGCCCCCAACCCCTCCCAGCATCAGAGTCTTTTCCAATGAGTCAGCTCTTCTCACGAGGTGGCCAAAGTACTGGAGTTTCAGCTTTAGCATCATTCCTTCCAAAGAACACCCAAGGACCGATCTCCTTTAGAATGGACTGGTTGGATCTTGCAGTCCAAGGGACTCTCAAGAGTCTTCTCCAACACCACAGTTCAAAGGCATCAATTCTTGGGCGCTCAGCTTTCTTCACAGTCCAACTCTCACATCCACACATGACTACTGGAAAAACCATAGCCTTGACTAGATGAACCTTTGTTGGCAAAATAATGTCTCTGCTTTTCAATATGCTATCTAGGTTGGTCATAACTTTCCTTCCAAGGAGTAAGCGTCTTTTAATTTCATGGCTGCAATCACCATCTGCAGTGATTTTGGAGCCCCCAAAATAAAGTCTGACACTGTTTCCACTGTTTCCCCATTTATTTCCCATGAAGTGATGGGACCGGATGCCATGATCTTTGTTTTCTGAATGTTGAGCTTTAAGCCAACCTTCTCACTCTCCTCTTTCACTTTCATCAAGAAGCTTTTTAGTTCCTATTCACTTTCTGCCATAAGGGTGGTGTCATCTGCATATGTGAGCTTATTGATATTTCTCCCAGCAATCTTGATTCCAGCTTGTGCTTCTTCCAGCCCAGCATTTCTCATGATGTACTCTGCATATAAGTTAAACAAGCAGGGTGACAATATACAGACTTGATGTACTCCTTTTCCTATTTGGAACCAGTCTGTTGTTCCATGTCCAGTTCTAACTATTGCTTCCTGACCTGCATATAGGTTTCTCAAGAGGCAGGTCAGGTGGTCTGGTATTCCCATCTCTTTCAGAATGTCCCACAGTTTGTTGTGATCCACACAGTCAAAGGTTTTGGCATAGTCAATAAAGCAGAAATAGATTTTTTTCTGGAACTCTCTTGCTTTTTCGATGATCCAGCGGATGTTGGCAATTTGATCTCTGGTTCCTCTGCCTTTTCTAAAACCAGCTTGAACATCTTGAAGTTCTCGGTTCACGTATTGCTGAATCCTGGCTTGGAGAATTTTGAGCATTACTGTACTAGTGTTAGAGGAAAAGAAAAAGCAGCACGGCCCACTGTTGGGGACACAGGACAAGAGCTGTGGCTAAAGACCTGCAGATCCCAACTTCATCCAGAGAAGGGTGTCGCCTTCTATTGCACTTAATTCAACATAACTGTATTCCATTTCAGAACTGTGACATTTAAAATTTTAAACCAATGTTAAAACATTTTTATTTTGTCATAAAATATCAATCTTTATAAGAAACAGAAATGTCCCCCACCATCAACCCCTCCCAAAGAACTCTGTAACTATCCCTTTAATTAGATGCTCTTTAATAAATATATCTTGTTCTCAAATCCCCACGCACTTGGTACAGTAGTTCATTAGCACAGGAAGAAGCAATTTAGATTTCCTCCGATAATAGCATCTGTCGCTAATCAAATTAAGGCAGGATGTGCCAATGTATCTAAAGCCGGACATGCTATCATGGGGCGAGGTGGGGGGAAGCTCAGGGCAGTAAACATCATCTTTAAAATGACAGTCTCAGAGAAGGAGAATAGTGTATGATATCCCTTATATGTTGAAGCTGAAAAGAAATGATACAAATGAGTGTATTGGGTTACTCAGTCGTGTCCGACTCTGCGACCCCATGGACTGTAGCTCGCCAAGCTCCTCTGTCCTCTGGAATTCTTCAGGCAAGAATACTAGAGTGGGTTGCCATTTCCTTCTCCAGGGGGTCTTCCTGACCCAGGGATCAAACCTGTGTCTCTTACGTTTCCCACATTGGTGGGCAGGTTCTTTATCATCTGAGCCACCACGGAAGCCCAAATAGTGATCCAAATGAAGCTACTTCCAAAACAGAAAGAGGCTCAGAAAAAAGGCTTAGAGAAAAACTTAAGGTTGTTGGGGGTACGGATGGGGAAGGGATAGTCAGGGAGTTCGGGATACACACGCACACACTGCTATATTTAAAATGCATAACCAACAAGGACCGACTGTACAGCATGTGGAACTCTGCTCGGTGTTATGCACCGGCCTGGATGGAGGAGAGTTTGGGGGAGAATTAGACACATGTATGTATATGTTCACCTGAAACTGTCCCAACATTGTTAATCGACTATACTCCAATAAAACAGTAAAAAAAAAAAACAACAAAAAAAGGCAAAAAAGGAATCTATGAAGCAGAATGCTAATCAAATCTTGCAAAATATAGAACATTCACTACAAAATACAAACAAGCAAAACATAGAAAAAATAAAATTACATTCTCATCTCCTCAGTGAATGTGGCTGTTCTGATGTCAAGTCTCTCGCCTTGTTTTCCCTGTGAGGATATTCTTATTGATCGGAACATCCAGGTGGATGCAGGGTTTATCAAATCTTGTCACTAGACCTAAAAGCAACCAATGGACTCTCTGAAATCCATGCATTCATTTATTTACACAATTAGTACTGCTGAAGCTCCTGCTCTATTACCTTGTGGCAGGCCTTGGGGAGGCAGGAAAAAAAGAAAGACATAGAGAAGTCATTCTGAATTCTGTGTCCCTCAGTGTGAAGACAGGTGGGACCATAGACATGCACACCTCTGAATCCACCATGGCCAACCCACCACACATACTCAACACTCGCTCACTGACTCACTCATTCGTTTACTCCGTAAGTGCTGTGAACCAGGATCTTTGTGGTCACTGGAGGGACAGCTATGAACTAACCAACGCCCCTGCCCTCAGGGAGCTTACCTTCTAGGGGATGGGAGAGACCCGCTACACACTGTAAGAGAGCAGAGACAGTGAAACGGGGTGATGAGACAGGAGGAGGGAGGGGTGTGCGTTGTGCTGCTCTCTTAAGCAGCGGTCCCTAATCTTTTGGCACCAGGGACCAGGTTCATGGAAGAAAATTTTTCCATGGACTGGGGTGGGGGATGGTTTGGGAATGATTCAAACACATTGCATTTTTTGTGCATTTTATTTCTATTATCATTACATCAGCTCCATCTCGGATCATCAGGCCTTAGATCCCAGAGGTTGGGGTCCCCTGCCTCAGAGGGATCAGGAAAGGCCTGAGAAAGTCACCTTTGAGCAGAGGTCATGATCAAGTGAAGGAATGAGACACAAGATCTGAGAGCCATGCAAAGATCTGCAGAAAGACTAAAACCTCAAGGAAAGAGGCAGTGCAAAGGTGGTCTGGCTTTAGAGACTGTGTTTTCAACACCTCCTAGCCGCCTCCAGCCCAACCCTGCATGGTCCTTCCCTTGCCATTGGTGTGCGTGAACTTTGAGGGCGTTACACGAAGTGAAGTGAGTCAGACAGAAAAAGACAAATACCGTATGATTGCATTTATATGTGGAATCTAAAAGAAAAAAACAAAATCTCATAGAACGAGAATACGTGATGAGTGGTGACTGATTGGTGGTTTCTAGCCCTGAGAGCAGGCTGTGGGGGGCAGGGTGGTACAAAATGGATGAAGGGGTCAAAAGACACCAACTTCCAATTATAAAAGACATAAATGATGGGGATATGATGTACAGCATGGTAACTATGGTTAATAATACTGTATTCTATATTTGAAAGTTTCTAAGAGTGAATTTTCAAGGTCCTTATTATAAGAAAGAAAAAGTGTCTAACCATGTACGGTGACAGGTGTTAACTAGATGATCATGCGGGTGACTTCACAATGTTTACAAATATCAAATCATTAGTTGTACACCTGAACCTGATACCATAGTATTAAGAGCTGTCAATTACACCTCCATGAAAAATGTAAGTGACAGCAACTGATGACACAGCAGTGTTATTCCCATGAACCATGGGCAGCTTCCAGGAAAGCAGAATTGTTGGCTTCTGGGGATGGGTGGGTGGGTGATTGCATCTGTGGTTGCAAAGCTGAAGCTCAGAGAACCCAGGAGCCGTGTGGAGGTTAGAAGAGAACCAGGAGAGCACGGTGACCTAGAACCACTGTGAAGATAGTCACTGCAGACAGAAGAGATGAGCCATTGTGCCCTTTGCTACTGAATCTTGAGTCAAATGAGCAAAGGGAAGTGACCATCGGATCTGGTGGAAGGGAAGTGGTTGCTGACTTTGGCAAGAGTGTTTCCACGGGTGATAAAGACAAGTACTTGGTCACTGTGAGTGAATGAGACACCAGGACACTAAGGAAGGGGACCTGGGCTCTGAAAGGGAGCCGAGACCTGGGCTGGCAGCCGAAGGAGAAGGCAGGTCCAGGGAGAGCATTTTTAAAAGGATGTGAGCTTTGGCAAGACAAGTGAGTCCCCTACTTGTGAACCTTCAAGTTGGGAACTTTCAAAGATGTGAATGTGTGTTTGCACATCCAGTCACGCGTCTGGCATACATGGTCACCTGTGTGCATTCTCTAAAGGGGTTGTTCTTTTGTATACTTTACAGAACTATTTTTTTGTGTTTGTTCTTTATGTATTATTTGTGTGAAAATATCGTAAACCTATTACAATATAGTATTATATAGCTTATTGCATTATTGATAGTTGGGTACCTAGACTAACCTTGTTGCACTTAGGAACAAAATTGGACTTAAGAACCTAGCCTTGGGACTTCCCTGGTGACCCAGTGGTAAAGGATCTGCCTGACAATGCATGGGACAAGGGTTCCAACCATGCGGGGTCCAGGAAGATCCCACATGCTACAGAGCAAATAAGCCTGTGCGCCACAACTACTGAGCCTGTGCCCTAAAGCTTGTGCTCTGCAATGAGAAGCCACAGCAATGAGAAGCCAGCAAATGGCAACTAGAGAGTAGGCCCCTGCTCACCTCAACTGGAGAAAACCCTCTTGCAACAGTGAAGACCCAGCACAGCCCAAGATGAATGAATGAAAAAAAAAATAAACATGCTCTCTGAACGGAACTACCTTCATAAGCTAATGGTAACAGCTCTGAAAGATGGAGAAAACTGGCCTTGAAGAGAACATGAAAGCTGCAGGAGGGGGCCCGTGTTCCACTGGTGACATGAGTCTTAGATGGGTGCCAGACATTGTCATCCATCCTGTAAGGCGGGAAGGCAGAAAATATGTTCAAGATGCAACTGGACAAGTAGATACTGCTAAGTCACTTCAGTCGTGTCCGACTCTGTGCGACCCCATAGACGGCAGCCCACCAGCCTCCCCCGTCTCTGGGATTCTCCAGAAAAGAACACTGGAGTGGGTTGCCATTTCCTTCTCCAATGCAGGAAAGTGAAAAGTGAAAGTGAAGTCGCTCAGTTGTATCCGACTCTTAGCAATCCCATGGATTGCAGCCCGCCAGGCTCCTCCATCCATGGGATTTTCCAGGCAAGAGTACTGGAGTGGGGTGCCATTGCCTTCAATGGCTCAAGTAGATAACAAGGCGGCAAATTCAGGATGTTTTCCACGGCTTTTAATTTCTCAGTAAACCATGATGTCAGACCACCCTGAGGAAGAGGGTGTGAGAGGTTGGCAGGTCTGGGAGAATCCACTCTGGAGTTGTAGAGGGACACCCAGGTGGTGCTGAGGTTCCACCTGAGAACAGCAATCGTGAATTGAAAGGGAGAGCTGGCCGTCCTGTAGAGTGATCTTCTGTAACCTTGTTCAACACTCGGCATGGGGGAGAGGTTGACATTTGAGTTGAAGGCAGTTAGGATGGTGGGAGGGCGGAGCAGGGTATGAGGATGTATGTGGGCAAAGGAGGGGCCTATAAGGATGCGGTGTGGACTCCAAGCTGGACCAGGCAGGGAGTGAAATTACGAGAGGCAGAACAGAAAGTGGTGGCATCAATGGACTGGAGGACCCGGTGGCATCAAAACAAGAGTATGAGAGGAAGTGAGCAGGAAACATGGTGATGGTCGCCTTGGTGACCGTTGCCCTCTGCAGGTGGACATCTTGCATCTTAGGGATGATACCGAGGTTAGTCATTATCTTGTTCGTGTACTAGGGCTTGTGATGGATAAGGGCTAGGACCAGGACAGAGCCCTAGGAAGTGACTGGCTAATGCAGGAAGCCCTAATGAGTCAACTCCAATTGACCTCTAAGAATGTGGGATACAAATCAATCTAAGCTGAACCAGGAACAATGAATGTAAATTGTAGGGCAAGAACCTGGTACCAGATGGGAATTGCAAGAGGATCCAGAGCAGGGCATGTGGAGCCAGAAGTGAGCAGAAATCGGAGGGTAGAGGAGTATGTAGTGTGGACGTGTCCATGTGTAGACACGTCAGTGCACAAAGGCCCAGCTGGTCTTCTGAATTCCCCAGGGTCCCCACTGGTTCCACGCCTGGGTGTCTCTGCCCTTGAACCTCAAAGGCACACAGTGTGTCTTTTGACAGCAGTGAGGTGCCATTGGCAGCAGCACAGTCCCATGGGTGGTGAACAGCTTGGTGTGAAGTAGAGGATAGGGGAGCAGTGCAGGTCAGTGGCCGCTGGGCGGAGCCACGCTGGCCTGTGGCCATTTCTGAGGGTCCAAGTGAGAAACAGGCCGCATGCTCCACTCCTCCCAACACAGTATTTACAGGGCAATGAGGTAGTCAAGGTG
Source organism: Tragelaphus eurycerus (assembly GCA_935064755.1). NCBI lineage: Eukaryota > Metazoa > Chordata > Mammalia > Artiodactyla > Bovidae > Tragelaphus > Tragelaphus eurycerus. The sequence continues at coordinate 870,286 of CAKXYN010000222.1, read as the reverse complement.
ATGACATGGAGTGAGGGCAATTAGGAACACTGCGTTCTAGACCCAGCTCTGCCACAGAATAATAAACAAATTCAAGAATAATTTGACTTTGGGAGATCCAGTAACTGCCAAAGAATGTTGGGAGACATTATGATCTAGAACAATGTGTTTCCAATGTTAGCGTGCCTAAGAATTACCCCACAAGCTTGTTTCTTCTTCTGCTTTTTGCCACGCCCAAGAGCATGTGAGATCTCAGTTCCCCAGCCCGGGATCAAACCCACGCCCACTGCAGTGGAGGCATAGAGTCTTAACCAAAGGACCCCCAGCAAGCTTGTTAAAGTACAGGTCCCTAGTCTGGTGACTCTGATATTGTGTGTCAGGAACAGGGCCCATGTATTTCATTTCTAACCAGCTCCCAGGGGGTGCAGATGCTACTAAACCCTGGACCACATTTTGACTAGCACTGGCAGAGGAGGAATGATGCGGGGAAAAAAGAGAAATCAGGAACAGGCATGGTCAAAGGACACAAAAAGGAGAGGGGCAGGCTGAAGGTAATTGCCAGGGGCTTCACAATTTGTGAAGCTATCCTTCCTGGGACGGTAGTCAACCCCTCAGAACCCAAGGTAAGACTGGACTGTGGAAGCCTGCTACACCACAGTGATTAGTTTGGACTGCTTCCTACGGGCAATAACTTTTGAGAGTGGAGGTGATGACAGAATGAGAATGTCATAGGAATGTTATTTTGGCAGCAAATGGCAGTAAAGACTAGAGTCATCACAAGGCTGACGAGAAGGAAGGCTATTAGTCACTAAGAAGTGGGGGGATTGTAATAAGAAATGGAACAGAGAGAAACTTACTTTCAAACAGGGAAGTAAGTTTGAATCTGGGAAAAGATTTTAAAAAAAGATCAATAGGGCTGAATGACAAATTAACTGCAAGGAAACAAGTGATGGAAGAGCTTATGATGGCTAAGGATTTTTGACCTTCTCATTTTTTATCTTTGGTACCATTTTAGAGAAAAGTCACCAGGAATATACCTTCCTTTATTCAGATATGGAATCAGAGACAAGCATTAAGAAGTGAACTTGCCAAGAACATCTGGTTTATCAAATAGGAAACATAGTTATTTGAAGTAAAATGCTACAAAATTCCTGGTTTTACAGTTAGCCCATTCATGGTGGAAAAGGTTCTTTGAGTACAAGTGTCATATCCACAAACATCATACCATGGACTTCCCTGGAAGTTCAGTGGTTAAGATTCTGTGCTCCTGGGGACCCAGGTTCAATCCCTGGTCAAGGAACTAGATGCCACATGCCATGAGGTATAGCCAAACCCACCCCAAAACAATAACCACATCATACCAGAGCCTTGCTGCTGCTGCTGCTAAGTTGCTTCAGTCATGTCTGACTTTGTGCGACCCCATAGACAGCAGCCTACCAGGCTCCCCCATCCTTGGGATTCTCTAGGCAAGAATACTGGAGTGGGTTGCCATTTCCTTCTCCAATGCATGAAAATGAAAAGTCAAAGTGAAGTCGCTCCATCGTGTCCAATCCTTAGCAACCCCATGGACTGCAGCCTATCAAGCTCCTCCATCCATGGGATTTTCCAGGCAAGAGTACTAGGCATCTGAAATGTGAAAGTCAGAGACAAGCTTGTTTCTTTGTGAGCCTGGAAGGATGGGTGGATGAATGCAAGGATGACCGTGTTAGATTTGGTTCTCTTGGGTTCTTTGCCTTTATTTTCTGATGCTGGGAATTGGTGTCCATGATGATAACTCCTGCTCATGCTGGAAGTGTCTGCTTAGTTTGTTCCTCTCCTACGTTCTTGTTCTGAATAAAGAGATAGTGAAGCAGAGTGGGAAGAGCTCAGAGCAGGGGTCAGGAGACTGCACATGGAGAAATGGTAAGTCATTAACTACGTACCTCAGGCCCCTCTTGATGAGGAAATTAGCTCCACAGGTTCCCAGGTAGCTTCTAGTTGTTGTTGTTCTGTTGCTAAATCATGTCTGACTCTGTGTGACCCTATGGACTGCTGCCCTCAAGCTCCTCTGTCCTCCACTATCTCCCAGAGTTTGCTCAAGCTCAGATCCATTGAGTTGGTGTTGCTATCCAACCATCTCACCATCTCCTCATTTTGCTCCGAATCTTTCCCAGCATCAGCATCTTTTCCAGTGAGTCGGCTCTTCTCATCAGGTGGCCAAAGTATTGGAGCTTCAGCTTCAGCATCGGTCCTTCCAGTGAATATTCAGGGTTGATTTCCTTGAAGATTGATTGGTTTGATATCCCTGCAGTCCAAGGGCCTCTCAAGAGTTTTCTCCAGTATCACAATTCAAAAACATTAATTCTTTGGTGCTTGGCCTTCTCTATGGTCCAACTCTCACGCCCTACATAACTACTGCTGTAGCTTCCAGAGCTGACAACAGACGTAGGATACTGGCTCCATCCCTGATATGTTAGTAGATGCTTTCTTTCAAATGCATCCTTTGTCTCCAGAGCACACCAACCTCCTTATGAACTGTATACGCCACAGGACTACAGGGGAATGTCAATACCTTGACAACATCCTGCCTTTCCCATCCCACCATCCCATTCTTCCCCTCCCCACTTCTCTTATTTTCTTCTCCTCTCTTCCCTTCATTTCTCTTCACTCCTGTGCCCGTCTCTTTCGCCTTTCCCTCCAGCATAGATACAGACTTATACTCTCTCTCTCGCTCTCCCCTTCTGTGCAGGAATAATAGAAATTACCCAAGGGTGTGCCCTCCTCCCCACATTTTCCTGTATCAAAAGTTTTCCTTGCAAGCAGACTTCCCTGGTGGTCCAGTGGTTGGACTTCACTGTCCAATGCAGGAGGTGGGAGTTAGATTCCTGGCCAGGGGGCTAAGATCCCACATGCCTCACGGTCAAAAAACCAAAACATAAAACAGAAGCAATATTATAACAAGTTAAAGACTTTAAAATGGTATACATCAAAAAAAAATCTAATTTTTTTAAAAATAAAATTTTCCAGTTTTTTAAGGAATCTCCACACTGTTCTCTATAGTGGCTGTACTAGTTTGCATTCCCACCAACAATATAAGAGGGTTCCCTTTTCTCCACACTCTCTCCAGCATTTATTGCTTGTAGACTTTTGGACCACAGCCATCCTGCCTTATGATCCAGCAATCCCACTGCTGGGCATACACACTGAGGAAACCAGAATTGAAAGAGACACATGTACCCCAATGTTCATAGCAACACTGTTTATAATAGCCAGGACATGGAAGCAATCTAGATGTCCATCAACAGATGAATGGATAAAGAAAGCTATGGTACATATACACAATGGAGTATTACTCAGCCATTAAAAAGAATACATTTGAATCAGTTCTAATGAGGTGGATGAAACTGGAGCTTATTATACAGAGTAAAGTAAGCCAGAAAGAAAAACACCAATACAGTATACTAATGCATATATATGGAATTTAGAAAGATGGCAACAATAACTCTGTATGCGAGACAGCAAAAGAGACACTGATGTATAGAACAGTCTTTTGGACTCTGTGGGAGAGGGAGAGGGTGGGATGATTTGGGAGAATGGCATTGAAACATGTATAATATCATATATGAAACGAGTCATCAGTCCAGGTTCAACGCACAATACTGGTTGCTTGGGGCTGGTGCACTGGGATGATCCAGAGGGATGGTATGGGGAGGGAGGAGGAAGGAGAGTTCAAGATGGGGAACACATGTATACCTGTGGCGGATTCATTTTGATACGTGGCAAAACCAATAAAATATTGTAAAGTTAAAAAATAAAAAAAAATCAAAAATAAATGCATAAAAAAAATAAAATTTTCCTTGCTAAATCTGCTACGGGTAGGTGAAATGTTAACATCCAAGATCTGCTGTTTCGCACAGAGAGACTCTCTACAGAAGCCTTTTATGGAAATGTGAATCGTCCCCCAAAGGGCAGTGGTATACTTGTGTTGGCTGATTCATCAGACGTCCACCTGGAGAAGGCAATGGCAACCCACTCCAGTATTCTTGCCTGGAGAATCCCAGGGACAGAGGAGCCTGTGGGCTGCCATCTATGGGGTCGCATAGAGTCGGACATGACTGAAGCAACTTAGCATGCACGCATGCATGCATTGGAGAAGGCAACAGCAACCCACTCCAGTGTTCTTGCTTGGAGAATCCCAGGGACAGAGGAGCCTGGTGGGCTGACATCTGTGGGGTGGCACAGAGTCGGACACGACTGACGCGACTTAGCAGCAGCAGCAGATGCCCACCAGGCATCTCACTGAGCACCAAGCACAGGAAGAAGCGTTCCTGAAGTAAGCAGGACTCAGAGGGGCAAAGGAGGCTGGACCCTGGCCAGTCTTGGCTGCAAGGAGAACCTGCCCTCTCTTTGGCAGAGAGAAGACAAGCTCTGGGCCCAACTCTGTATTACTGTGTAGCCCAAAGCCACCATCTTCTGAGTTCTTAGAGCCAATTATAACATCAGACATGGTGAAAGGTTCTCATCAAACTCGAGAATGATGACTTTCGGAGTACCAGGCAGAGGGGAACAGAAGCAAGAGGAAAGAGACTAATGGAAGCAGTGTCGCCCACGGCCAGCCAAGGACGAGAGCAAGTTACTCACGATTAGACAGTAAATTGAGACAGTCCAGACTTCTGCCTGGGATTCCAACTTAATTATTAGTAATATCCCCTTCACTTTGGAAAGTGTCACAGCACAGATCAAAAATAATATGCTCCTCATTCATACTGAATGTTTCCCAAGGACTCAGACTAACTGGCTCCCTCCTGTCTTTACCACACAGTCTTTCACAGTCTTTAATTTTTTTTTTTCGGTCTTAGCTGAAGCCAGTCAAGTCCAGCCCACTTCATCTGACTAAAATACACATGTGCAAAGCAGTTAGGCAGTTGCGTAGAGCTGGAGCAGCCGTTATTCCAAATCAAGACTCCCAAGTGTACTCTTGGATCCAAAGCCTCAGACTTAGAGAGTTGACCTTGACCTTTGGCTGTTAGCCCGGGGGTGGCACCTGTCCTAAAACGTTGAAGGCAAAGCTTTGTGCTTTGAGACCCATAGGGATGAAATCAGCTTAGGATGCGTGAGTGTGTACCTGCTCAGTCGCGTTCAGTTCTTTATGACCCCATGGGCTGTAACCCCACCAGGCTCCTCTGTCCATGGGATTCTCCAGGCAAGAATACTGCAGTGGCTATTTCCTCCTCTAGAGGATCTTCCCCACCCAGGGATTGAACCCATGTCTCCTGCATTGGCAGGAAGGTTGTTTACCACTGCGCCACCTGGGAAGCCCCACGCTTAGGACAGAAATGCTTAAAACCGGAAGTAACAGAACAGTTTCCATGCTAGGTATTGCTGCAGAAAAGTTTGATGAATGTTTGGGGATTTCTTAACCCAGGCCCTTGTGGCCAATTGGCAGTGATGACCGTCATTCTTAAGGTTGCAAGTGGGAGGCACTGACTCCCTCCCCTGCAGTAACAGTTGTGATATTCAGTCTCGTCATTGGTCAATGAACAGGCTTTCTACCTCCTTCTTCTCACTCGGAAGAATTCTTGTCCCCAGTAGGACGATAACTTCCTCATCCTGGCTCTGCAAGAACTCCTTTTATGAGATCCTGGAGGCTCAGAGCAGCTATCTACCATCCAAAACAGCCTCCACGTTCATCTTCAGCAAAGGATCTGGGTCTCCAGCTCTTTTGCAAACAAGCATTATTACAACCATTTTATAAAACCTAGACAGAGAGAGCTCCCTGGTGCCTCTTAGGAGTGGTCCAGGGTGGCAGGCTTCTTATCAGGCCACATGCAAGAACCTCGCCTTCCCTCCCCCCACACCCCTTTTCACAGAAGGAGCCAGGAGGGCAAGAAACCCAGAGTCTGCAAGTCACAAGTCAAAGGAATAGGAGACAGAAGACAGCCACAGAGGCTAGGGTGCTAGACTAAGTGAAACTGAAAGTGTTAGTTGCTCAGGCTTGTCTCATTCTTTGTGACCCCGTGGACTGTAGCCTGCCAAGCTCCTCTATCTGTGGGATTCTCCAGGTAAGAATACTAGAGTGAATAGCCATTCCATTCCACATGGAATCTTCCCAACTCAGGTTTCAAACCCAGGTCTACTGCACTTCAGGCAGATTCTTTACCATCTGAACCACCAGGGAAGCCCAAACCCTCTCCTTTTCCTCTTGCTCTCCGCCTCTTCTCATGGAAGGAGCCAGGAGGGCAAGAAACCCACAGTCTGCAAGTCACAAGCCAAAGAAAGGATAGAGAGAAGATAGCCACAAAGGGCAGGTCCTAGAATAAATCATGGTCCAAAGATAGGTCCATGTCCTAATCCTCAGAACTCACAGGTGTTTTTTCAATATGGTAGAAGAGTCTTCACAGATATGACTATCCAACTGAGCTTGACATGGGGAGAGGATGCTGGATTATCTGGGTAGGCCCTAAATGCTCATATGTATGCTTCTAGCTGCTAGAATTCTTTGGCTTGTGGCCACTTCTTTGGTCACTTTGCCTTCTTCTGTGTGTGTATGTGTGTGTTTAAAATATCTCTCTACTTCCCTCTTATAAGGACACATATGATTGTATTTAGGGCCCACCCAGATAATCCAGAGAGAAGGCAATGGCAAGCCACTCCAGTACTCTTGCATAGAAAATCCCATGGATGGAGGAGCCTGGTAGGCTGCAGTCCATGGGGTCGCTATGAGTCGGACGCGACTGAGCGACTTCACTTTCACTTTTCACTTTCACACAATGGAGAAGGCAATGGCAACCCACTCCAGTGATCTTGCCTGGAGAATCCCAGGGATGGCAGAGCCTGGTGGGCTGCCGTCTATGGGGTCGCACAGAGTCAGACACGACTGAAGCAATGCAGTAGCAGATAATCCAGAACCGTATGATACCTTTATTCTGACACCGTGAAATCAATTTCAGAATGTGGCCTCCAGAACTGCATGAGAATGAATACATTCAGTCATCCACTTGATGGTGAATTGTTACCGCAGCCACAGGTAACTAAAGCAGGGAGTCCAACTCTTTTGTGACTTCCTGGACTGTAACCCCACCAGGTTCTTCTGTCCATGGGATTTCCCAGGCAAGAATACTGGAGGGGTTGCCATATCCTTCTCCAGAGGATCTTCCCAACTCAGGGATCAAACCCACGTTTCCTGCATTGGCAGGAAGATTCTTTACCGCTGAGCCACCAGGGAAGCCCTTTCTATTGTTTAAGTCATGAAGTTCATGGTACTTTGTAACTGCAGCCCTAAGAGACCAATACATCAACCTGAGTCAAGAAGATGAGAAAGAGTTGCCAAAACAGGCACTCAGTTGTCAAACCAGAGAGCATCTCTTCCAGGGAGAATGGCCGGGAACTTCTAGGAAGCATATTTTCTGATACTCATTCCTAGAGGCTTTGCTGTGACACCGACCATCAGTGAATCTTCTGTTTCACATGAACACCCATGGATTTATCTGTTTGGGAATTGAGTATACATTGTCTGCCTGATACAGTACACATTTGCTGCCTGTAGGTAGAGACATGTGAACTGAACTGAGACCTACAAAGGGACAGGAAATTGGGACAAGAGGAGGCCACAAGACACAGACATGAATCCTCTTCAGAATCCCAGAGACGTTTGCAAGAGAACTGCTGTGATTTCCCTACCAAAGAGTGAAGTGACAATTCAGGGGACCTGAAGACTTAGGGACTCCACCAGTTGTAGGACAGACAGGCTACATTCTCACTAACGCCATGGGCGAAGCAGGAGTCCCAACCACAGGGCTTGGGACAGTGAGTTGAGCGCCTGCTTGACAGCTCCACCAGTTTCAAAGCCACGGTGCTCCAGCGGTGGCTGGCGAGGCCAGCTGTGCCTTGCCTGAATCCCGGCTAGACTTTCCTCTCTTTCTGGGGAGCGCTGTTGCCCACAAGGGGGCGCCTGCCTCCCCCGTACCCTTCCCGGATATCCTCCCGGGAGGCTCCTCTGCCCAGCGCCTGACCTTGGAGGTGCCTGGGAGAACGGGAGATCAAAGAAAGGAAAGTGCTCCTTTCTGGTACTTCAATCAGGAAGAGAAGCAATTAAAATATGAATTAATCTAAGTGGGATGGAAATGCAGATGTAGAACAAGAGCATCTCCATCACCTTGAACCTGGGCTGCACGCAGTTGAGCTCCTGTGATTAAAGACATTTTCATGCCATTAAAAACCTTCTATTCTAATGTTACAAACGCTCTGTCAGTCAAACGCCCTGAGCAGCCTCAGTGAGGACTGCCCTCTCCTTGGTTACTTTCCTTGATCCTTTCAGAGGGATGAGGGGGGCTCCTAGGAGGGGGTCAAGGAGGGCTTGGGGAATGATGGGAATGCGGGATACTGAGCTGAATGGAAAGAGCCCTCCATGCGTCTGCTCTCAAACACATCCTGCCTCGTTCTTGATTCTTTTGTGCAGCCTGAGTCCTGGCTGCCCAGATGGTCCTAGGAGACAGAAGTGGGAAACTACCCTTGGGTTTCCTGCCTGCTTCTTTGAAATGAGTGAAAACTGTCGTGTATATTTCCAGAATTTTGCCTCTGCTTCTCTATGGTCCTGGTGGCTCAGACAATAAAGAATCTTCCCACAATGTAGGAGACTTGGGTGTGATCCCTGAGTCAGGAAGATCCCCTGGAGAAGGAAATGGCTACCCATTCCAGTATTCTTGACTGGAGAATCCATGGACAGAGGAGCCTGGCGGGCTACAGTCCATGGGGTCGCAAAGAATCAGACACGACTGAGTGACTGACACTTTCTCTATAGTCTTAAGGACCCCCATTGATCCTCTGCAGGCGGGGGTGAGGCTGTGACCCCAGAGGGAGGGGTGCACATAAGGTAATGTCTGCTGATACTTCTTTAAACCACTGGGCCTTCCAAGCCAGCCATTCATGCTCTTGTCTTAGATTTGGTTCCTTCTGTGTGCACACCTAATCTTTTACTTTGGGTTTTTCTGGTTACGCATTCTCAACTTGCTGTGGTCACCAATGTCCATCAATCTCAGGCTGTGAAGCTTGGAACCTGAAAAAACTCATCCTGAATCCACTTCTATCACTTTCCAAAGCGAGTGCTCTGTCCAGCCCCTGGGAACAGCTGACCCATCCTGGTCTGGATCTGAGACGGATTTTCTCTTTCCTTCTCTGACTCTCCTTAAGGAAGGACCTCCAATTGGACTAGCGCCAGTGGAAACTAGAACCTGTCGTAAGGCCGGCTCTAAGAATAAGACAGGAAAGAGCATCCGAGGAGGTTGTGAGGTGTACTCTGTTTGGGGTAGTGGCAGTTGACAGTTAACTCAGGGTCTTCTCTGCCCTTCTGTCTCCAGAAGGTCCTGTTCAGGCCACACAAGACACAGGTCCCAAGAGCACCTCGGATTCAGTGAATGAGTGTCTCTTACCCCAGGACCTTTTAGGAGATGGTCAGAAGCTTAATGTTCATACACACCTAAACCACAGTGTGTGTGTGTGTGTGTGTGTGTGTTTTCAGTCGTTCAATTGTGTCCAACTCTTTGTGGCCCCATGGACTGTGGCCTACCAGGCACCTCTGTCTATGGGATTTCCCAGGCAAGAATACTAGAGTGGGTTTCCATTTCCTCCTCCGGAGCCTCTTCCTGACCCAGGAATCAAACCCACATCTCCTGCATTGGCAGGCAGATTCTTTACCAGTAGCGTCACCTGGGAAGCCCAAACCACAGTGGGCAACATTAAACAACAAGATTTGTTGTACAAACGGTGTCAAGAGCCCAGCATTTTCATGGCGAATTTTCTACAGCCTTCTGATTTAGACGAATGCAAAGCAAAATGCTCCCCAAGTTTCCTCTTCACCTCCCAGACGTTCTGAGAAGCAGAAAGTGCACTGCCATGTTATGATGTCACTCTTCTCTGGTCCTGCCTCTGCTTGCTGCAGCCCATAGGATGTTGCATGCCTCGTCGATTCAATTGTGTTCAACTCTGTGCGACACTATGGACTGTAGCCTGCCAGGCTCCTCTGTCTATGGGATTCTTCAGGCAAGGGTACCGGAGTGGGTTGCCATCCCCTTTTCTATGGGATCTTCCTGACCCAGGGGTGGAACCCACATCTTATATCTTCTGCATTGACGGGCAGGCTCTTTACCACTAGCGCCAAAATAGGCTATCACTCAAATCCATTCCCCTTGTGGGCCTCTCAGGGAGAAAGATGTCTTCTAGGCAGAAGGTACTCCCAGCCCCTAGAAGGGAGATCTACAAAAAGGCCTCCTCTTTAATCTGAATACTTAAGCTGTGGTTGTTGTCTCATCGCTCAGTCCTGTCTGACTCTTTGCAACCCCATGGACTGTAGCCTTGCCAGGCTCCTCCGTCCATGGGACTTCCCAGTTAAGAATACTGGAGTGGGAGACATTCCCTTCTCCAGGGGATCTAGCCGACTCAGGGATCAAACCCACATCTCCTGCATTAGCAGACAGATTTTTTACCACTGAGTCATCAGAGAAAACTTCAATATGGAGACCAGAGTTTTATTTCACCCACTTGGGTGGACTTGTACCCATATCACTGGAGAGCAGCAAGAACCAAGGGACCTGGAATGGAGAACACTTTACTTTTTTTTCCTCTAAATGCAGCTGACACCTGGTCTGTGGCTGGTGGGTAAACTCCCAGCATTCTAGAAACAATGAGCAATGTGCTAAAATCACTGCAGTTGATAACTTCTCATTAGTCAATAAGCCCTACTTAATCTACATGGAATTTCTGCAACATGAGACTCCAGCCACTGCATCCCAAATGTATGTCTGTGTGTGTGCATGCGTACACGTGTGCCTGTGCACAAGCGCCATTCGAAAATGAGAACACTCTTGTCATCAGGGAGATGGATTAGACCATAATTGATTTTCCATAGACAAATGCTTTAAATTTTGGTAAACCCTTTGTAACATCTTAGTCAAATTAAACAGCCCTTTCAAGTCAGATTTATAGTCCATAGGATTCCACTTAACTGAGACAAGCGATGCAATTTCAGGGCAATTTAAAGGGTATTTCATTTAGAGACAGAACCAATCCTTGTCAAGGCCCTGGAGGTAACGAGAAATCTTCCTCCTCTCGTTTGCTTGGAAGAAGTTGTAGTCCAGTCCATGGGGGCTGAGCGGCTCGTGGAAAATTGTGAGCGGCTTAGGGTAGTATATTTCACCACCCAGGTTCACTGAAGGGGAAATGACCAAAGGGAGAGCATGGAAAAGAAGGAAGGACCCTCTTTTAACACCCAGAGCCTTTCTCAGACTTAGGAAAAAGTATCCAGTATAGGTGCACAAATGACTACAAGGTCCTTCTTCATTCCAGGCTGCAGCATATCTGAGCACTGGCTGGATTTCTGCCCCAAGTCGTCCCCTGGACTTTGGTGCTCTTGAGCAGTATGCAACCTGAGCAACTGTACACAGCGGCCCTGGGAGGATGACATGAGGAACTTTACACATATTACCTTCCTTCATGTTTACGACACTAAGAGGTTTAAACTGCTGTCCCGATTTGACAAATACAGATGGCTGGGAGAGATGAAACACAGTGTTTATAGAAAACGTAGGTTGAGCTAGGATTCTAGCCCAAGTCTGTCTGATTCTGAAATCCAAGCTATCTCCTAACTCACCATGGACTGTGAATTCAACAGGAGGGCCTGGAAACCTTACTCTAGGGTCAAAGGATGACCTGGTCTGAGCCCCACATCTCCGACAGCGCGGTTGGAAAGGGGAGAGGGCATCCTTAGGTATATGCTCAGTCACTCAGTTGTGTCCAGCTCTTTCTGATCCATGGACTGTAACCCTCCTGGGCTCCTCTCTCCATGGGGTTTCCCAGTCAAGGCTACAGGCGTGGGTTGCCATGCCCTTCCCAGGTGCTCATCTGCTTTCCACCACAATGCTCCTGCAACTGTGAGTGGACTAAGTTTTGTCTGGCCTCAAAGTTCTGCCTCACATCGAGCTGAAACTCCCTTCCCACAGCCCCCAAAGAAAGACTAGTGTCAGAACCAACAATTTCAGGTCCCTGTTCCATGGGACCCACTGGAAAAGCTGGAAAGAGAGAGGAAACTGGGCGCCATTTCACCCTTGAGTCTTTATCTGCTCTTGAAAAATGCAACTCAAAGTCCTCGTCCTGACCATCTCATTACAGGGTTCTCAGAATCAAGAGATGAAGCAAATGGACTGCCACACCCTTGCAAGTGAGATGAAGAAGTAAAGAAAACATACTCAGCTTTTAACTTTTCAAGTTTACACTGTTACATATTATTAGATATCCTGTAATATATTGGCATATATTTACATATGTTTGTGTTGAATTTCAGTGTCCTAAATTTTCAATACAATTACAATGTTAGATTTTAAGCAACACCTATTCCCTTTAAAAGACTGTCCTTCCTGCTGAAACTAAACCTCTTTTACTGTATTTTTTAAAAACATTATTTATTAAATGAAAGAACATAACCAATAGTTGCGTGTGTGTGCGTGTATGTGTCTGTGCGCATGGTTTTACTATAGCTTGTTTTTTTATAAGTCCTTTGATTTGGACAAAATTTAAAATTGGGCAAGTCTTTGTCAGTATTATGGACATTTGCACATGTGTTTTTATGTGTGTGTGGTTTACATACGGGTTCATGGTCCCAATATAAAAAGATGCCTTACCCATAAGGAAATAACATTCAATGAGGGCCAGTTCTGTGATTTAACACTCAGGACAACATTGCAAGCCACATATCTCTAATTCAAGAAAATGCCACTTCTCAAAGAATTTCTATCTCTTGTCCAATCTTTCACAGGAAGTTTTGAACCTAAGTACCTCTGAAGCCAAATCACCAAGACTTTTTGTTTGTTTGCTTCGATGTTTGTTTCTCACTTGACCAGGTTATTTAATAGTTTCCTTTCATTCCTGTAGTTCCATAGCGGTGCACTCAGAGGAAATTTGCTGTCTTCAAATAGAATAGGTAAATTTCATTCATTCTTTTCCTTGGTGCCCACAATATCAAATACTGATGTCTACAGAAAACATGTTTGCCCAACTTGGATAGATGCTTGAAATCTATAACTCAATGTAACCAAAAGAACTATTGGAAAATTTAAGCCACATTCCATTTGCTTTTTGGTTTCAGGGATCAGTGATTCTTAGGAGTTCTTAGGTCCACTGGAAATTAAATTCCATAAAGGCACAGCACTCTGTCGTGTTGTATTCACTGCTGTACTTTCTACAATCTAGGCCATAATAAACACTCAAAAAGTGTTTTTCACACCGTATACAAAAATAAACTCAGAATGGCTTAAAGACTTAAGTACAAGACATGACATCATAAAACTCCTAGAGAAGAACATAGGCAAAACATTCTATGACATAAATTGTACTAACGTTTTCTTAGGTCAGTCTCATAAGCCAATAAAAATAAGAGCAAAAATAAACAAATGGGATCTAATCAAACTTACAAGCTCTTGCACAGCAAAAGAAACCATTACCAAAGTGAAGAGATAACCTAAAGAATGGGAGAAAATACTTGCAAAGGATGTAGCAGACAAGGCTTAATTTCCAAAATTAAGCTTATACAAACAGCTCACACAACTCAATAACTAAGCAAACAACTCAATTGAAAAATGGACAGAAGACCTAAGTAGATATTTCTCCAAAGAAGACACACAGATGACCAACAGGCCCATGAAAAGATGCTCAACATCACTAATTATTAGAGAAATGCAAATCAAAAACTACAATGAGGTACCACCTCGCACTGATCAGAATGGCCAGCATTGAAAACTCTGGGTCTATCTTCCTAGAAAAATGGACAGAGCCTCATGGACAATACTGCGCATGGCATTTCAGGTTCAACGATCCCCAGAACCTTATCTATGATGCACAAAAGCAGAGGCTATTTTCTCTGAAGAAATAGCACTTGACACTTACCATGATGGGAAGAGCAAGGCTCTTTGGCTCTGGACATTTTTGTCTATGTGGATGGGCACCTGGATGGGGTGAGGTCATCAACAGTTCAGATCATCCATTGTTTCAGCTATTTAATCTGAAGGGCTGGAGTCTTTCTGGATCTGAGAGGTAAAAAGAAGAATAACATCCATCACTCAATGAGGTTATATATTCTGCCAGGCACTATGTTATACATTTTATGTATAATTGATCTAATCCTTATGTCAACCTTACGAGATAAGTACTGTTATGCCTAGTTTGCATTTTTTTAATTGAGATTTAATTCACATATAAGGTTATTTTAGTTTCAGGGATACAACATAATGATTCTATATTTATATATTTTGAGAAAGGATCACTGTAGTAAGTCTAATTAACCTCTGTCACCGTATATAGTTACAATTTTGTCTCCTTTTTTCCCTTGCAATGAGAACTTTTAAGATCTAATTTCTTAGCAACTTTTAAATATATACCACAGTATTATTCTCTGTAGTCACCATGCTATATGTTACATCCTTGTGATTTATTTTGTGTGTGTGTGTGATTGGAAGTTTGTAGCTTTTGACCCCCTTCACCCATATAACACACCTAATCACCAATCATCAGTTTAATAGTCAGACTTTGAAAATCCAGAGCCAGTTGTTTCCATGGTTTGACAAAATAGTGAAAGCATAAGTATACCAGAATCCAACATGGTTTGTGAAATGGGGTTTCCTGACTGCCATTCTTTTATATATATATATATATATACACACACACACACATACATATACATATACACAAAGCAAGTACCCAAATCTGAATTGATATGACTTGTGGACTTAAATTTTTTTCATTTTTTATTATGAAAAATTTCTAACACACACAAAAGTGGAGAAAATAGTATGATGAAACACAATGTTGCCTCAGCAACCATCAGTTCCTGTCAATTTTATTTTATCTACCCAGAGGTATTTTCATTGCAATTTTTAGCCCATCTTTTCCTCGATGCCCTCACAATGCATCCCAATAGAAGCAATCTGACTCATGGTTAAGGTAGCCATCACTTTTTTTAATATGTACTTTAAAGAGCAAGGAATTTGTGGACAACACAATCTGCTCATTCAACCTAAAGAGACTGCAGTTTAAAGTGATACACATGCCAATGAGAGAAGACCCACCTCCAGCACAAGTTGACTGAGAGTCTTTCTTTCAGCCTAGCTCAGTGTAGATTCCCTGGGATCTGTTGAGTCAAGCTGTATTCCCCAAAGTAGTTGGGTCTCTTGCATTAGTTTCACTAGGGTAGTTCTGGTTCTTTAGTTGTTACAGAGCTTGGTAATGAGAGGCCACCTGAGAAGCAATTAAACTAAACCAGAAAATCTTTCCTGTTCATTTCCTCTTGTCCTTAAATAGTTTACACATCAATTGAACTGGGAAGAGCTCATGGTGGTTTATGATGATTGCTCCAGTAGGGGTCAGCGCCTAATGAGTTGGGTACTTATCTGTGACCCCGACAAGATGACTGTAAATGAACAGATAAGAGGACCGATGGGACTAGTTCTCAAGGCTGCCCACAGAATCAAGACAACAGAAGCCAGTGGAAGTGGTTTCTCAGTTTTCTACTGCAAAGGAAAAGCTGATGGAGTCAGGCAGATCAAAACACCTAGAGTTTTTTAGTTAGAAAAAATAAGGTGCTTATCTTAGCTCTTGACCAACTGCAAGATGCCTATTCAACCCACTCTTTTTGGAGGACAACAGGCTTTCTCTTGGGCTTCCCAGGTGGCACTAGTGGTAAAGAATCTGCCTGCCAACACAGGAGACGTAGGTTCCATCCCTGGGTAGGGAAGATCCCCTGGAGTAGAAAATGGCACGCTAGTCCAGTATTCTTTCCTGGAAGAATTCATGGGCAGAGGAGCCTGGCAGGCTACAGTCCATGGGGCTTGAAAGAGTCAGACACAACTGAGCAAATGGCTTGCTCTTATTTTTTCACGATATCTGGCAATTTATGGTTGCCATCAAATGATTCTGTTGAGGCAGGTAGCTTCATCTATTACAGATATGCCAATGTCAGTCCAGACATGGCAAAAGAAACAAAAAATCTTAGTAAAAGTGCATTTTCAGAGTAAACAGGTAAACATCATAGTGATATATTACGGCATAATAAAAATTCTCAGTAATTGACAAACTAGAACAAGACTCTCCTTTTTCTCCCATTTCATAGCTCTATTAGCTAGATTATCTAGATTTTCCCTTTTTTAATGATGCATAACAAACAACCAAATCTCAGTGACCTGCAGCAACAAATACTTGTTTTAAGCTTGTGGCTTGACGTTTGGTTGTGGTTTGGCTGATCTTAGGCGGACTACAGTCCATGGGGTCACAAAGAGTCAGACAGGACTGAGAATTCACTTCACCAGAGAGAAGATATGAGAAAGGCGGACCTCGGGGATGAGCTGGAGTGATGTTTTGCATGCTCTTCTACTCACCCTGGGTGATTAGCATCCCCTAAGACAAGGCTCATGAATGCACATGGCTTTAGCTGCTAGATCTGTAACAGGAATGAGTGGCACTGACTGGGACTCAGGAAATATTTGCATAAGCTTGAGGGTTGGTGGCAACTGACACTCAGCCTTGGTGTCAAAGAGATGACAGTGGATGATGATGACTGAGATTATGTCTCATCTAGAAGAAGGACTTTTCATTAATTAGCTCTAGCTAACTGCCAAGCACAAATGTGGGGGCTTATATTGTCAGACACAATTTTTTCGGAGAAACCGGAAATCTCGACAACATCTCCTAATCTCTTAATAGTGACAAGGATAATAAATTCTACTGCAAGAAAGAAAGAGAGGGAGGGAGCGTGGGAGGAAGGATACCATGCATAGGTCCAACACTGTGAGTCAAACAAAAGCCATTCACAAGCCAAGGACCACTGGGATGTCCCATGTGTGGCCCCCATCAATGTGAAGGGCTGTTGAGGTAAGGACGGTGGTCAAGGAAAGAGACCTTCTTGAATGCAAAAAACAAGCTGCATAATTTTGCATTAGCCTCACTTCTCAGGTTGTAAATTACATTCTTTTGGGAGGATTGAAAATGAGAAAAATAGGTGGGCTGAATTCTTTTGGGTCATCAGCCACGTGTCTCTGAGGAAGGAGCTTAATTTTTTAGTCCTCAGTTTCCCCATTTACAGCAATAACATTCAATTGTCTGAAAGGTATTCGGAGATTCCTGGAAGAGAAGTACACCATAAGACCAAAAGATTTCCATGATCCTTTGGGGTCGCCGCGGCTGGTACTCAGGCGGCTCCTGCTGCGCATGTCAGAGACAGGATGTGCTCCAGAGGGCTATTAAGCAGAAGCATGTGGATGTGCGATTAGGGCCGCTGGGGAGCAGAGAGAGCGCAGAATGGTGATGTTCGGGGGTTGCTTAGTGGCGAGCTCCTTCTCAGAAGGAAAAGCTGGCAGAAAGCTTTGTTTCCTATGAGCAGAATATCCAGAACAAGAAGAGGAGGTGAGAAGCTGGCTTAAGTGGGTTTTCTCATGGAGGGAAGCTTCAGCTGAGAAGCAGAGGTTGCCATCTGCCGCCTCCCTGCTGTTTGCTGGCTGAGAACGAGCTCCCCACTGCGTGGCCTGTTCTGGAACTTGAATCATGAGAAGCAGCTGGGCTACACCTCCTTCAGCATCAGGTAAGTACTTTTTCTAGGCCGTCAGGACTTGTGTGAGTGAGCTGCCTTGCATAGTGATGGCGTGGGGGCGGGGGCGGGCAGGGTGGAGTGGAGTGGAGTCTGCTGAGTGGCTAATGGCTTGGAAAAGTCACCTTCCAAAAAGTATCTGGCTGTCATAGAGAGTGAAGTTAAGTCAAAATGAGAAAAACAAGTATTGTATAATATTGCCTATGTGTGGAGTCTAGAAAGATGGTTCCGATGAACCTATATGCAAAGCAAAAATGGAGACACAGACAGTAGGGAACAAACTATTGGATCCCAGTGGGGTAAAAGGGAGCAGGATGAATTGGGAGATTTGGATTGGCATATACACTCTACTTGGAGAAGGGCATGGCAGCCCTCTCCAATATTCTTGCCTGAAGAACCCCATGGACAGAGGAGTCTGGTGGGCTACAGTCCATAGAATCGCAAAGAGTCGGACACGACTGAGTGCCTAACACACACAAACATACACACTGGGTGCGTGCATGCTATTGCTTCAGTCGTGTTTGACTCTTTTTGACCCTATGGACTGGAGCCAACCAGGCTCCTCTGTCCATGGGATTCTCCAAGAAAGAATACTGGAGTGGCCTGCCATGCTCCTCTCCACATACACCCTACTATGTATAAAATAAATAAGTAATGAGACTATTGTATGTCACACAGGGAACTCTACTCCGTGCTCTGTGATGGCCTAAATGGGAAAGAAATCCAAAAAGAGGGAATATATGTATACATGGGGGCTTCCCAGGTGGTGCTAGTGGTAAAGAACCCGCCTGCCAGTACAGGAGACGTAAAAAACGTGGGTTCAATCCCGGGGTGGGGAAGATTCCCTGGAGGAGGGCATCCCATGGATAGAAGAGCCTGGTGGGCTACAATCTACATGGTTTCAAACAGTTGGACACAACTGAAGTGACTTAGCATGCATATGTATACCCATGATTCACTTTGCTGTACAGCAGAGACTAATGCAACGTTGTAAAGCAACTATACTCTTGTAAAAGTTACTTTTTTGATTTTATTTTTTATTATAAATTTGTTTATTTTAATTGGAGGCTAATTACTTTACAATATTGTATTGGTTTTGCCATCCATCAACATGAATCCACCACAGGTATACACGTGTTCCCCATCCTGAACGCCCCTCCCACCTCCCTCCTCGTACCATCCCTCCAGGTTATCCCAGTGCACGAGCCCCAAGGATCCTGTATCATGCATCGAACCTGGACTGGCGATTCATTTCATATATGATATTATACATGTTTTAATGCCATTCTCCCAAATCATCCCATCCTTGCCCTCTCCCACAGAGTCCAAAAGACTGTTCTATACATCTGTGTCTCTTTTGCTATCTCGCATACAGGGTTATTGTTACCATCTTTCTAAATTCCATATATATGCGTTAGTGTACTGTATTGGTGTTTTTCTTTCTGGCTTACTTCACTCTGTATAATAGACTCCAGTTTCCACCTCATTAGAACTGATTCGAATATATTCTTTTTAATGGCTGAGTAATACTCCATTGTGTATATGTACCACAGCTTTCTCATCCATTCATCTGCTGATGGACATCTAGGTTGCGTCCATGTCCTGACTATTATAAACAGTGCTGCGATGAACATTGTGGGTACACGTGTCTCTTTCAATTCTAATTTTCTCGGTGTGTATTCCCAACAGGGGGATTGCTGGGTCGTATGGCAGTTCTATTTCCAGTTTTTTAAGGAATCTCCACACTGTTCTCCATAGTGGCTGTACTAGTTTGCATTCCCAGCAACAGTGTAAGAGGGTTCCCGTTTCTCCACACCCTCTCCAGCATTTATTGCTTGTAGACTTTTGGATAGCAAAAAAAGTAGCTCTGCGTTCATGGGCATAAAAGAAACATGAGGGAAAAGTTGGATTCCAGTGACAGGAGCATACAGGCACCCATGTTCTGCTACATGTGTCTGACGAAACACACACGTATATACACAGACCTAGACACTGAGGACATACACAGGCAGGGAGCTGCTGGAGCTCGTGTGTCAAGAAAAGAAGAATGAAATTACAGAGCGGTTTCATTATTGGTAAGGTATAGAGTTATTCCACCTAAGAATTTTAGAAATGAAAACTGTGTTTAAAACAGACATTTTAAATCCATGCCCCATACCGTACACCTTGCACATAGTTGAAACTTGATATTTATCATATGGGATAAATGAGGGCAAGGAAGGAAGAAAAGGAGAGAGAAGAGAGTTAGAGATGAAGGAAGTCTGGCTCGTTTCAAAGCAGAAAAGATTCAAGATGCGATGAGAATGATCTTCAAGTCAAATTCCTCTTCTTTTATCTTGACTAACCACAAAGAATTAAGTCTGCTTTTAAGAACATAATGAAGAGGGAGAAGTCTGATCCGGGGTCCAGGAGAGCATAAATCCAACATTTTCTTCATGTCCTCTTCTATTCTAGAATGTTTTCTTTCTTTTTGGGAGAGGAGGGGAAGATGGCAGAGCTCAAACCTTTCCATGAGGCCTTTGCTTCAAGAGGTGGCCAGGGGGCTTCCTTGGTGGCTCGGTGGTAAAGAATCTGCTTGTCAGTGGAGGAGACGGGTTTGATCCCTGGTCTGGGAAGATGGCTGGATGGCATCACTGACTCGATGGATGTGAGTCTCAATGAACTCCGGGAGTTGGTGATGGACAGGGAGGCCTGGTGTGCTGCGATTCATGGGATCGCAAAGAGTCGGACACGATTGAGCAACTGATCTGATCTGATCTGGGAAGATCCCACAGGCTGCAGGGCAACTAAGCTCCCGTAGGCCACGACTATTGAGCCTGTGCTCTAGAACCCAGGAACCACAACTCCTGAAGCCTGTGCACTCTAGAGCCCATGCTCTGCAACAAGAGAAGCCACTACAGTGAGAAGCTTGCTCACTGCAACTAGAGAGAGGCCACACAGCAACGAAGACCCAGCACAGCCAAAAACAGATAACTAAATACAATGATTTTTCCAAATTCTTTTAAAAAAGGAATACATATGATGGCCATAGTAGAAATTAATACCTTTAAAAATTTTTTTAAAAAGTGACCGGGTAACCAGCTCCCCTGTGATGGAATCAGAGTGGGTTCAGAGATGGAGGAAGCCTGGACCTGGGAGGTAAACAGAGCCCGGAGGAGGGGTAAGAGCCGAAACAGCAGGACCAGAACTCTGGGTCTGAGTGTAGCCCTCTGTCGCGGAGTTCTGGATTGTTCTTATGCCTCTATTTTTTGTTTTGTTTTGTTTTTAATTTTTTCTTTTCCTTTCTATTTAGTGAGGTTGTCTATTTTTAACATTTCAGCATTTCTCAGCTGTGCTAAGGAAAACAAGAGAAAGTTATTTGTGTCCACAAGAACTCACACACATGCATACACACAACAGATTAAAGGGGATGCAACTCCCTTATGGGAAAAGTGTGCTGACAGCCATGGGAATCCAGATAGAACCCTTGACCTGAAAGGAAGACAAACCTCTGGGGCACAGAGCTATTTGGTGAGTTATTGTTCCCTTCCTTGAGTGCTAAAACCTTGACGATTCTGGCCTTCATTTAAATAAGGGAGGAAGTGCTTGTATGAGTGGGGCTTCCTAGTGGTAAAGAACCCACCTGCCAGTGCAGGAGACTTAAGAGACATGGGTTCGATCCCTGGGTCGGGAAGATCCCCTGGAGGAGGGCGTGGCAACCCACTTCAGTATTCTTGCCTGGAGAATCCCATGGACAGAGGAGTCTGCTGGGCTACAGTCCACCGGGTCGCAAAGAGTCAGACACAACTGAAGCGACGTAGCATGCATGCACGCTTATATATGAAGAGACCCAGAAAATAAGAGGATGTTTTCAAGGAACTGCAAGAAGACACAAGGCTAGATCAAGAAAATCAATCTTGAAGGGTCAACACCCGTTCTAACCCAGCCCCACCAGCACCAAGTGCAAAGACACAGCTAGAAGCCAGAAGGCACACTCCTTCCAACGGACACCAAGCAGAGATGAGAGTCAGGGAGCGGCCACACGGCTCGCACTCTTTTGATAAACGCTACTTGGGAATGACAAGCACGGGGGAAAGGGAACAATTATTTTCCAGGAGCCAAGAAGTCAAGTCTCTGCCGGTCCTTTTCTGGTCCTGAAGGACACCTGTTTCCACAGCAACCACAACTTGGGGGAGAAGGCTGCCTTCAAGTCATCTATCCCAGGAAGATATTTTGTAAAGGGCTGTCAATTCTGGATGGGCAGAAAGAGCACAGACTGTGAGTCACAAACCTCAGTGGGGCTTTAGGAGGTGGAAGACCCTGGTTCTGTGGTTAAGTCCACAGAGGCCGCTGCCAGAGGCAATGCTGAACTCCACCCTCGTGACTTTCTGCAGCTCCTGCCGCCACCCACCCCCCCCCCCCCACACACACCCCTGAACATACCAGCCTCCACCTGCCAGTGTAGATGTTGGTGGTGAAAATAAGGAGGATGGCAAATGATGATGGTGATGATGATGATGGGAATGAGAATGATGATGATAACAATGGTGATGGTGACAATGAGGAAAATAACAGTGATCATAACAGAAACGAATGCTGATTGCTAAGCGCTTCACACGCATTTTCTTGGTTTGCCTCCTAAAAGCCCTGTGACGTAAATGCTGCTGCTGCTGTCACTTCAGTCGTGTCCAACTCTGTGCGACCCCATAGACGGCAGCCCACCAGGCTCCCCCTTCCCTGGGATTCTCCAGGCAAGAACACTGGAGCGGGTTGCCATTTCCTTCTCCAATGCATGAAAGTGAAAAGTGAAAGTGAAGTCGCTCAGTCGTGTCCAACTCTTAGCGACCCCATGGACTGCAGCCCACCAGGGTCCTCCGTCCATGGGATTTTCCAGGCAAGAGTACTGGGGTGAGGTGCCATTGCCTTCCCTGGATGTAAATGCTAATCTTGACCTACTTCACTGATGAGGAAACAGCAGAAGGATATGATGTGTGAACCCAGATCGGTGTAACACCAAAGTCACTCTTTTCATGAGCAGGGTAGCCTAAGAGCTCAGACTGTGCCACAGACTATTCAGTCCCACAGCTGATGAATGGTTAGATGCTTAGCAACTGGGATTTATCATTTCATCCCTCTGTGCCTAAATGTCATTGTCTATAAAACAGCAATAACGATAGTAGCTCCTCCTTTTTTGTTTTGTTTCGGTTTTTTGAGACTTAAGAGTTCATACGTATAAAGCACTACTTTTTAGACTTGAACCTGCAGATAAATGACCTGAATGTCCTATTAAACTGAAGCTTCCACGTGGTAGGTTTGAGATAAGACCTGAGGGTTCATGAGTGCTCAGTCAACTCAGACGTGTCTGACTCTTTGTGACCCCATGGACTGTAGCCCACCAGGCTTCTCTGTCCATGGGATTCTCCAGGCAAAACTATTGGAGTGGGTTGCCATGCCCTCCTCCAGGGGCTCTTCCTGACCCAGGGATTGAACCTGTGTCTCCTGCAGTCTCCAGGTGACCATTGTGCTTCCTGGGAAGGCTTAGGATAAGACCTGAGAGTCTGCATTTCTGATGAGCTTCTAGGCACTGTAGGTCTACAGACAGCACTCTTTAAGTTAGCAAAGCGGTAAAGCACTTGGTAATATACATGATGAACAATGAAGAAGTGTTGGCTGTTGTTATTAGTATTGTTGTTTAACCTTTCTCTAGCCACAGTCCTCTGCCAGGTTTCATGACTTTTTTTGAGGTTTGTATTCTGGCAGCTTGGGGGCTCAGCAGTTAAAGAATCTACCTGCAATGCAGGAGACGTGGGTTCAGTCCCTGGGTCAGGAAGATCTCCTAGAGGAGGGCAAGGCAACCCACTCTAGTATTCTTGCCTGGAGAATTCCATGGACACAGAAGCCTGGTGGGCTACAGTCTATGGGGTGGCAAAGAGTCAGACACGAGTGGTGACTTGAGTGCACATACATATCCTGGCAGCCCCCTCACCCTCTGAGAACTGTTAGCTTATTTTTAGGATGCAAACATACAATTTGGAGTAAGCATGAATGTCGGGTATTTATGTGAAAGGCCATCTTCCTTTGCTGTCTGTATGGATTAATTAACTGAACCCATGGAGGGCTTCCCTGGTGGCGCAGATGGTAAATAATCCCAAGTAGGAGACTTGGGTTCGATCTCTGGGTTGGGAAGATACCCTGGAAAAGGAAATGGCTACCCATTCCAGTATTCTTGCCTGGAAAATCCCATGGACAGAGGAGCCTGGTGGGCTATAGCCAGGGAGTTGCAAAGATCTGGACACTACTGAGCATAGCACATGGAGGATTAACCTCTGTTGGAACCTTCCCAAAAACATCTTCACCCCCAAGAACAAAGCAAGGGGACTTACCTGTTTTCTCTGACTTTTGATCCAAGCAAGAAGTCGAGGGGGAAAAAAGTGATTGTGTCCATAGGCCAACTTGGGATAGGCAATAAGATACAAGGCCCAGATCCCCTACAGGGAAGGACGTGTTGCCCCAGAAGCTGGGGTTGGGTTCGCAGGCAGCCCTCGTCATCAGCCGTCCTTCAGCAAGAATGGGTAGATGCAGTGAAACTGAGCAGGAACCTGTGGAGGCCCTCCTGGGTACAAGAGCCTTTCCACGTCCCCCATTTCTTGTCCATAGAAAAAGGGTTTCTGCCTCCTAGACCTTCCCTGAGTTCCAAAGGGCAGATTCAAACAGTTCCTCATTAGGAGAGTGACGGAATACAGAAAGAAACGTCTGTGAAGCTTAGGGCCTGGCCTGGCTCCTCCTGGGACTGAGGAGGGCGTGTGTGTGATGTGCAAAACCATGTGATACAGACCCCTGAGTTCTTCTACAGGAACTAAGTGCCCCTCGTCCCGCACCCCCCTCCCCCCGCCGCCCAGTGGAGGGTGAAGACTTCAGGCTGAGCACCAGCTCATGGACTCCAGACTGGTTGAAAACAGAAGGCGGATGAATGAGATCATTCATTCATTCATCATTCCTGGAACTCCACCCTCTTACCTCCCCACCAACCAATCAGAGGAAGGTTACACCTCCTGCAGTCCTCCCCTTCAAATGTTACCTATAAAAACTTTTCTATTTCCCTGGGTTAAGAATCCGCCTGCCAAATGCACGGTGCATGGGTTTGATCCCCGGTCCAGGAAGAGCCCACATGCTGTGGAGCAACTAAGCCCATACACTGTAACCACTGAGCACATGTGCTAGAGCCCATGCTCTGCAACAGGAGAAGCCACTGCAAAGAGAAGACTGCACGCAGCCCCTGCTCACCGCAACTAGAGAAACCCCATGTGCACAACCCAGACGCAGCACAGCCAAAAATAAAAATAAATACATAAATTAATTAATTAACAAAAACTTCTCTGAAACTCATCTTTTGGGTGTAAGTCCTCTCATGAAAGTGTTCATTGTTCAGCCATGTTGGACTGTTTGCAATCCCATGGACTGTAATCCACCAGATTCCTCTGTCCATGGAATTCTTCAGGCAGTTCAGGCAGTTCTTCACTCCCCATTGGAGTAGGGTGCCATTCCCTTCTCCTTGCTTGACCCTGCAATAAATAAACCTTCCTCTGCTCCAAAGATGATGCACAGTTTGTCTGGCCTTTGTGCATCGGGCCCAGGAACTTGGGCTTGACAACAGGGGCATGAAGGCTTGGCCATCTCAGCCCAGTCACAGGCAACGCTCTCTGTAGAGCTCCCCAGGCCATTGGTCAAGGCTGACCTTGCGCCTGAGCATCACTAGATGTCTCTCTCCTCGCCCCTGCTCCCTCTCACTCCAAGAGGCCCTGTATTGGTTTCCTGTGACTGCTGTAACCAATAACCAAGACTCGGGTGGCTTCAGACAACATGAATGTATTTCCCTGTAGTTCTGGAGGTCATACATTTCACTCGGCTAAACTAAGATGTTGGCGGTGCTGTGTTCCTTCCAAAGGCTCTGTGGGAGAGTTTCTTTCTTTGCTATTTCCAGGTTCTTGAGAACGGCTTCTTCTGTGACTCATGGCCCCTTCCTCCAACCTCAAAGCCAGCAGGGCAGGCTTCTTCAAACCTCCCTCTAAGCCCTCTGCTTTTGTTGTCGCATCTTTTACCCTGACCTCCTTGACTTCCTATCCTCCCCGCTGTAAAAATTCTTAAGATTGTACTGGACTTGTCCAGATAATCCAGGATCATCTCCCCATCTCAAGATCCTTAACTTATTCACATCTGCAAAGACTCTTTTAACATGTGAGGTAACATTCACAGCGCCTAGAGATTAAGAGGTAGGCATTTCAAGGGCTGTTCTTCTGCCTCCCACAGGTATTCCTAAATAAAGTATATTGCGTACAAGACTGTCTCAGAGACTGTTTTCCAGGGAACTCAACCTGCAACACTGCTATTCAGAAACACTGCTTCCACAGCCTCTTATTTCAGCTCTGGATCAAACTTGGTAACAAGGGGTGAGAAAGAATAACCATGTAGATTACCTGAGGCTTCCCTGATAGCTCAGTTAGTAAAGAATCCACCTGCAATGCAGGAGACCCTGGTTCGATTGCTGAGTTGGGAATATCTGCCGGAGAACAGATAGGCTACCCACTCCAGTATTCTTGGGCTTCCCTTGTGGCTCAGCTGGTAAAGAATCTGCCTGCAATGTGGGAGACCTGGGTTTGATGCCTGGGTTGGGAAGATTCCCTTGGAGAAGGGAAAGGCTACCCACTCCAGTATTCTGGCCTGGAGAATTCCATGGACCGTATATAGTCCATGGTGTCGCAAAGAGTCAGACATGACTGAGCGGTTTTCACTTTAAGTAAGTGCGTGCGTGCTCAGTCATGTCCAGCTCTTTGTGACCCCACAGACTGTAGCCTGATTGGCTCCTCTGTCCGTGGGATTTCCCAGGCAAGAATACTGGAGGGGGTTTCTATTTCCTTCTCCAGGGGACCTTCCTGACCCAGGGATTGAACCCATGTCTCCTGCATTGAAGGCAGATACTTTTTACCCTTGAGACACCTTTACTCCTTTACTGCTGAGCCCAGGAAGCCTATAACTCTGGTGGGATAGGTTGGCTAAAAGCTCTCCGTATGAAACTCACCTGGCTTCTGCCCCATGTGGCTCCCCTTCGCTATTTTTAGCCAGTATTATTCTGCCATAATACACTGTAACACTGACTCCAATGGTTTTCAGTGAGTCTGTGAGTTCTTCTAGCAAGTGATCAAATCTGAGGGTGGTCTTGGGGAGCCTGAACTTGTAGTTAGTGTCAGAAGTGATGTTGGTCTTGTAGACCCCCAAACTCTGCTCTGTTTAATCCACAGTATTTAGGAAATCCAGCCCCCCACCCCCTGCCATTTCCCAGCAGGAGCTCTGTGTCTTTAATTTTTCTATTCTGATTGTCTGATCATCTCTTCTCTGTACTAACCTTTAGAGACAGGTATTTCCCTCTCTGGCTGCTGCCAGGCTCCAACCCTAGGCAAAGCTGATTCATTTTGGAATCGTCTTGGAACCTGGGAGGGCAGAGAAATGGCTTGATTCAACAGCTGAGACTCAAAGTATGTTAGATGTCAAAAACAGCTCAGTTCAACTTTTTTTTTTTTTTCTGGTGCCCTTCTCACCAAATATGGAAATACGAGGCTGGCAGTGCACACGGAAGAGACAGGCCAAGGCTGCAGGGCAGTGAGTCACGTGGCTTCTGGGTGCGGACCACAAAGAGGCGTCATTGGTGGACTTCTTTTGCTCTACCTGCCAGGAAGCTCAAAGAAAAAAGTAATCACATCCCCGTCAACTATGCTGACCTTTGTAGTCAGCAAGGCTTTGTCTCTCCTTTTCTTTTTGGACCCGCATTTCTGTTAATATCTTTATTTTAATATATGTGGTGTGAATTTATGGTTTATTTTTATATTTGCACCTCGTTGTACAGAATTCATCATAATTCTGACTCAACACATGTTGATCATTATTCCCTGAATACTGCTTGTTTATTTCTTTGTTTGCTTGCATTTTAATTAATTTATGTTTTAAAATGTAATAAGCAACCATGAACATACTCCTAAAGCAAACCTGGATCCCCAACAGTAACTTACATTGTGCATTTATTCCCTATTTCAAAACATCTAAAAGAATTTGTGCTTTCTTTTCTTTTTTTTCCAGAGTAAAATTAATAAGCTGTTTTTCAGAAAATTTTCCAAATAAAGGCTTACCTAAAGAGAAAAGTATTACCTAGAATCCATTCCCTCATGCCTACCCACTTCATCAATAGCAGTTAATATTCTATTCTGGCACATTTACATTTAAATATTTTTCTACAGTTTAAGTCATAATGTATGGAAAGTTTCACAAAGTGCTTTTTTTTTTTAGCCCCTTGCCATTATGTATTGGGCTTCCCTGGTGGCTCCCTGGTAAAGAATCCGCTTGCCAAGGCAGGAGACACAGGAGACGCGGTTTCTATCCCTGGGTTGGGAAGATCCCCTGGAGGAGGAAATGGCAACTCTCTCCAGTATTCTTGCCTGGGAGATCCCAGGGACAGAGGAACCTGGTGGGATACAATCCATGGGGCTTGCACGAGATGTGACTGAGCACACATGCATGCATTATGTATTAAATACTTCACTCAACATCATATATTACATTATTTCTTATTATTTTGCCTCTGAACATTATATGCCATATTTTTGGATAGTACCATAATTGATTTGAGTTGTGCGCTCAGTCGTGTTCGACTCTTTGCCATCCCATGGACTGCAGCCCACCAGGCTCCTCTGGCTATGGAATTCTCCAGGCAAGAATACCGGAGTGGGTAGCCATTCCCTGCTCCAGGAGATCTTCCCGACCTCCGGTGTATTTGTCTAGGTAGGAAGAGTGAAAATACTTCACAGTTGGTTAGCTTTATTTGTGACTTTTAAATCTGTAGACACGTGGTAGGGGGACCCTGGTCGTACCCTTGTCCTGGGTTCTGATATCCTTGGAGGAGGAACTGATATTATTACTACTCTTACCAGCATTTAAAATTTGCTGCTCACTAGCATTACAAATTATGATTTGTTGTTGTTCAGTCACTAAGTCATGTCCAACTCTTTGCAACCCCATGAACACCAGGCTCCCCTGTCCTCCACTGTCCCCTGGAGTTTGCTCAAATTCATGTCCACTGAGTTGGTAATTCTATCGAACTGACTCAATTATGATCATCCTTTGTTAATTTGGTGAATGAAAAACACAGTCTCATGCTTGTTTTCTTTATTTATTTTTTAAGATTTTTTGGGGTGTTGACCATTTTTAAAGTCTTTATTGAATTTGGTACAGTATTGTCTCTGTTTTATGTTTTGGCTTTTGCGGCCTTCAGGCATGTGGGATCTTAGTGCCTTGACCGGGGATCAAACCCCCTACCCCATGCATTGGAAGGTGAAGTCTTAACCCCTGGATCACCAGGGAAGTCCCTTGTGCTTCTTTTAACATGCATTATATTCGACCATTCATATTTTTATTTTGCTAATGACTTAGATCTTTGTTTATCTATTGTGGTCTCAGATTTTCTTATAAGTTTGTAAAGACTACCTTCATATTAAGAATAGGAAACTCTGTATATGTAACAACTAACTTAGAGCTAGATAGGTGATATCTGTCTGACCTCCCCCTCCACCACTCCTGGCAAAGAAAAACTGCCTGTGACTAGCAGGGTAGAAGATGGAGCAATTAGAATCTGAGGGAGTTCTGGGGCCTCATTTGATTGCAGTCATTAAGTGGGGGTCAATTAAAATAACCAACCAGAATCAGGAAGATGAGAGCAAGGAAAAGAAGACCTAAGTAGAGCATTCTGAGGAAGTTCTGAGAGTGAACCATCACCTGGGCTTGATTTGCCATTTACAAATGCCTGACTGGTGAGGACCAGATTCAGTCCCTGGGTGGGCTGCTGCTGCTAAGGCGCTTTAGTCCTGTCCGACTCTGTGCGACCCCATAGACGGCAGCCCACCAGGCTCCCCCGTCCCTGGGATTCTCCAGGCAAGAACACTAGAGTGGGTTGCCATTCCCTTCTCCAATGCATGAAAGTGAAAAGTGAAAGTGAAGTCGCTCAGTCATGTCCAACTCTTAGCGACCCCATGGACTGCAGCCTACCAGGCTCCTCTGTTCATGGGATTTTCCAGGCAAGAGTACTGGAGTGGGGTGCCATTGTCTTCTCTGCCCTGGGTGGGCACTGGTGTTCAATAAGTGTGTGAAGAACTGAATTCTTGAATTTAGCTGTAATCTAGCGAAGTTGAATGTCCAAAAGCAGAGTCAGTACTTCCTCACAAATGATCTCCAGTCAACATGGAGTTGATCTTGTTAAACCATAAACAATCAAGTCACCCCGAACCCCAGGGGCCTTCATCCCATTTTCTTCTACAAACACCCAAGGAGAAACTCTTCATTTCTTTCAGATAGCTGGCCAGTAAATGTTTTAATTACAAGTTGAAAGCAATAAAATAAAATCATCTGGTGGAATGGTTTTAATTAGAATTTAGAGAGTCTGGTGAGCAATTAGTGCATCTAAGAATGGAGACTGTATACACATATTTGTCTCTGTTGAGCTTCACTGGTTTAAATGAACATTTGACTCAGCTTCCTCAAGTTAAACAAAGGCCATCATAATGGTAGCACTAATAATACTGTAGCCAGAGCCAACGTGTGTATAGGTGTGTGTGTGATGCTCATGTGCACACGCACTCAGTCGTGTCCAGCTCTTTGTGACCCCATGGACTGTAGCCTGCCAGGCTCCTCTGTCCATGAAATTTTCCAGGCAAGAATATGGGAGTGGGTTGCTGTTTCCTTCCCGAGGGGATCATCCTGACCCAGGGATCAAACTCATGTCTCTTGCATCTCCTACATTGGCAGAGGGGTTCTTTACCAGCTGAGCCATCAGAGAAGAAGCAATAGAAGATGATAAAAACCATCACTTACTCCATGTCCTCCCATGGCAGGACATCAGAGCAACACCACCAGTCTTAGTATTAGGACAAACCATGAAATTCTTGATTCTTAAGATTATAGACTCAGTTCAGTTCAGTTGCTTAGTTGTGTCCAACTCTTTGCGACCCCATGGACTGCAGCATGCCAGGCTTCCCTATCCATCACTAACTCCCAGAGCTTACTCAAACTCATGCCCCATGGAGTCAGTGATGCCATCCAACCATCTCATTCTCTGTCATCCCCTTCTCCTCCCACCTTCAGTTTTTCCTAGCATCAGGGTCTTTTCAAATAAGTCAATTCTTTACATCAGGTAGCCAAAATATTGGAGCTTCAGCATCAGTCCTTCCAATGAATATTCAGGACTGATTTCCTTTAGGATGGACTGGTTGGATCTCCTTGCAGTCCAGGGGACTCTCAAGAGTCTTCTCCAACACCACAGTTCAAAAGCATCCATTCTTCAGTGCTCAGCTTTTTTATAATCCAACGCTCACATCCATACAAGACTACTGGAAAAACTGTAGCTTTGACTAGATGGAACTTTGTTGGCAAAGTAATGTCTCTGCTTTTTAATATGCTGTCTAGGTGTCTAGGTTGGTCATAGCTTTTCTTCCAAGGAGTAAGCATCTTTTAATTTCATGATTGCAGTCACCATCTGCAGTGATGTTGGAGCCCCCCAAAATAAAGAAATTCTTAAGATTATAGACTCAGTTTACATTAAAGTGCAGGGAGAAGAGGGAACAGTGAAGGGAGAGAAAGGGGGCTGTCATGTTTGAACACCTGCTGTGTGCCAAGTACTGAATACCACCTCTTCTCCTTGCACCTGTCTGTGCAGAAGGTATTATTATAGACACAATTAAAAAAACCTTACTGAGCAAAGTGAATCAGAGACAGAAAGACAAGTATCATATGATATCACCTATATGTATTATCGAGAAAAAAGGGTACAGATGAACTTATTTATTTCCCAGGTGGTAAAGAACGTGCCTGCCAGTGCAGGAACCATAAGAGATGAGGTTCGATCCCTAGGTTGGGAAGATCCCTTGAAAGAGGGCATGGCAACCCACTCCAGTATTCTTGCTTGGAGAACCCCATGGACAGAAGAGCCTAGTGGGCTACAGTCCACAGGGTCACAAAGAGCTGGACGCGACTGAAGCAACTTAGCACACGCGAACTTATTTACAAAACAGGGGGAGAGTTGGGGATGTAGAAAACAAACTTATGGTTACCATGGGATGGGGAGAGTAAACTGGGAGATTGGGGTTGACATATACTTACTGTTATATATAAAATCAATAACTAATAAGAACCTGCTGTATGGCACAGGGAATTCTATTCAATACTCTGTAGTGGCCTATATAGGAAAAGAATCTGAAAAAGAAAGGAGCGGATATATGGATATGGATAACTGATTCACTTTGCTGTACATCTGCAGCACACACAACATTGTTCATCAACTATGCGTGTATGAGTGCTAAGTTGCCTCAGTTGTGTCCAGCTTTTTGTGACCCCATGGATTGCCGCTTACCAGGCTCCTCTGTCCATGGGGATTCTCCAGCAAGAATACTGGAGTGGGTTGCCATGCCCTCCTCCAGGGGATCTTCCCCACCTATGGATCGAACCCACATCTCTGATGTCTTCTGCACTGGCAGGCGGGTTCTTTACCACTAGCACCACCTGGGAAGCCCAAATCATTAATACTCCAATAAAAATTAAAAAAAAAAAAAAAAGTTCCAGTTTGAGACATGTGGAAGGACAGAGACCCAAAGTGATGAAGTCCCTGATGCCTCCCAATGCTCCTCATCCCCCATAGCCCCACCCCTGCCCCATCCCCCCACACCCGCAAGCATCCTTCTCTTTTCTTCCCTCTGAAATGGTTCTAGATTTAGCACTTTATCCCATTTTACATAATTAGCTGCATTTTTATGTCTGACTTGGGATGACAGCCCGGCTCTTGTTTGCTTAGGCTTATAAACACAAACTGGAAATGATTCTCCTTTGCAGGGCCTGGGAGGCTCAGAGGAAGGCAAGCAGAGGGTGGTCAGCCACACTGGAGGCTCACTTGTGCACACTCCTGACCTGCATTCTTCTCCCATCGGGGAGTGAAACCAAACCTTTGTTATCTTAACAGAGAGCCTGGCTGCTTCCAGGACAGCCAGAGTTGCTGGGCCTGCCTCCCTACCTCACAGCCTTCCCCTCCCTGCAGCTGGGGCCTTCCATGTCCACCTGGTCCACCCGCAGACTCTGCCCACCTGCAGTAACTCCTCTGCAGGAAGGACAAGGAACAGGGAGATGGTGGGCGCTCTGGCTTCTAAGTCAAGTCCTGCCCTCAAGCCCCAGGCACCTTGGTTTCAGAGTGGACCCTTCATTCGGGCCTGCCACACCCCCGACCCCTCCCCGACCTGGCCCCAGCACCCAGTCACTGTGCCTTGCTCTGCTCAGCTCCTCCTGGGAACCAAACCCCTCACTCAAGGTCACCATTGAGGCTGTCAGCTTCCTTCCCTCTCCTTGCACGCTGCCCACAGAATGCCCTTCTGCCAAGGTTCTACCCGTCTTTCGTTTTCCCTTCAGTGGGGTCTGCCCCATCCTGTGTTTCTCATCTTGGATTCTGAGATGCTGAAGACTGCGATGCGGGGCTTTTCCTGATAAACTCTACTTCCTGCCTGGGACTCCCCCAGACTCAAGTGGGACAGGACCTGACCAGGGACCCAGCTCCGCTGCATGCCACCCCTCTGCTGTGTTTAACTAAACAGAGCCAGGGTGAGTGGGCAAATCAATTCAAAGGTATAGAAGCACATAATGAAAAAGATACCCAGAACGTGGTGGTGGTGGTGGTGTAGCTGCTGAGTCATGTCAGACTCTTGCGACTCCACTGACTGTGGCCTGACAGACCCTCTGTCTATGGGGTTTCCCAGGCAAGAATACTGGAAAGGGTTGCCATTTCCTTCTCCAGGGGTTCTTGATCAGGGATCAAACCAGCACCTCCTGCATTGCAAGTGGATTCTTTAGCCCTGAGCCACCAAGGAATCCTGTGCCTGGATAGGGCAGAAACCAGAGAGATGATCCTCCAAGAACCAAATTTTAGGAAACAACATTTAATAGGCTGATGTAATGCAAATGTCTTATCCAATAAGATAACTTCTCTCTCTTCTTCTTTATAATGGGGCTACGATCACCTACCTGGCAAGGTTATTGGAAAGGTCACAAAAAGGTGCCTGGAGTGGTAGCTCAGGATCTGGTAAACGCGTCTTCTCTGGCATCGGTGTGTTGCTCTCTTTGTGGTTGTGGTTGCCTAGTCCATAATCCGGAGAAGGCAATGGCACCCCACTCTAGTACTCTTGCCTGGAAAATCCCATGGATGGAGGAGCCTGGTGGGCTGCAGTCCATGGGGTCGCGAAGAGTCAGATACGACTGAGCGACTTCACTTTCACTTTTCACTTTCATGCACTGGAGAAGGAAATGGCAACCCACTCCAGTGTTCTTGCCTGGAGAATCCCAGGGAAGGGGGAGCCTGGTGGGCTGCCGTCTGTGGGGTCGCACAGAGTCGGACACGACTGAAGCGACTTAGCAGCAGCAGCAGCAGCAGCGGTCCATAATCAAGGCTGCACTTTTGTCTCTGTGTTTCCCGCACGGTCTGGAGGCTTCACCGCCGCGTTGCAGGGAACTCAGGAAAGATGCTCTTGACTGGAGTCCCAGCTTAGGCTGGCCTTTGCTTCAGTGGTCCCTCAACAGAGCCAGAGGTAGAGCCTGCAGAGGTTCATCTTGTCTCCTTCCAGGCTTGACTTGCTACTCCACCTTTTCTGAACACTATTTAGTATGTTAACTACAAACTGGCACCTTGCCATCTACCTTTACAAGGATTAAATAATGTCCTGCTGCAGCTGCTGATTTTCAACACCCCCTGAGAGGACTCCATGGTGGAGAGCAGAAATAGGGCACTCTGTACTCAGGAAAAAAACTGGCAGGACAGGTCTTCTGCAGATGATAGTTTCAGGAGCTGATTTTATGAGCCTGATTCTTGTATCTTCTCATATATAGAAAAACGCTAAAATCCTTCATGGTGGTGCCTGTTCCTCATAACTCGCAGAAACCTTCTGAAAAAACACGTGCTTGATTGCATGTATTCCCCATTCACCAAAATCACATTTATTCTGACCTCTCCTTCCTCTTTGGAATGGTCTCTCAGAGCTATCTGAGATCCTGTTTCCCCAGCTGCAGTCATTTTGCCCCAGATAAAATTTAACTTGCAAGTAACATGTGCTTTTTTTTTTTTTTAAAGTCAGCAAGTGTTTGTGCACCACAAGGGCTCGGAAGGAAGCCATCTCCTGTAGAATAAAGGATTCCCAGGGCAGGTAATTCCCTAGACTTTTCCTGTGAGATCAGGGCTCCCAGCAGCCAGGTGTACCCTTTGCCTTCAAGTATGATTGTGTCTGGGCTTCGCCAGATGAGGGTGCAAAGTGCAGAAACCCGTGTGGTACTTGCATCACCTGAGCCGATTCTGCTGCAATCACTGTCTGAGTTAGCTAATGGCAGGGTACAGGGCCCTCCCACTGAGATTCCATTACCTTATAATTTCCAGCTTGTTCACTGTTGCAATAAAGCCCCTCTGTCTTATAATTCCCTGGCATTCACGTCTCATCTTCTCAAGAACCGAAGTATGTGAGGTGCTTTCTGCTGGGGATTCATTGAGATAAGTTATTGAAGTGAAACCAAGAGGCAGGCTTCCAGCCCTCAGCTGTTCATCTCAGAATTTATGTTTGGGCTGCCTTTGGAAGGTCTAATGTAATCACAAACAACGTGCTTTCTGTATGTTTAAAAATTCATAAGGACAATGGAGGTGGAGGGGCCAGGACCCCTGCACTTGGGGCACATTAGCAAGAAGAGCTTTGGAACAGCTGGCTGGTTTTTGATGGCATCTCTGTGGGGCTGTGATGCTGCAGCTGTCACTCAAAAAGTCATTCCATGGGATGGAGTAAGGATGCTACACATCCTTATTGACCTCGCCCTGTAGTCCAGCCGCAGGACCGATTGACCAGATGATCTGTTTCTTGAAAACAGCTGTCTCTCCCACATCTTGTTCTTTGGCCTTTGAGATACAGTCCTTCTCTTGGCTCTGTGGACACAGATTCAGCTGTGAAGGTTCTGAGCCTTCGTGTGGTCATCTCATCCATCTTCCTGCCCACAGCAGCCCCTCCTTCTTCCACCCAGCTTGCTGCCACCCTTCTGATCCTCCCAGGACAGCATTCTTCTCCAAGTTGCCCCTGCAGGAGCCTCATTGCCAAGAACAGAATCAAATCAAAATACCTCAGTGTGGGATTTGAGACCTAAACTCTGTGTCTGCCCTTGAAATCCAGCAGCACATTTCTCGCGTGCTGCAGTGGAGGGCTCCCAGGGAGGTGCTAAGAAGGGAACGTAAGGGTCACAAAGGGCCTTGGTTCGGAATCTGCCTGCCAGTGCAGGGGACATGGGTTCGATCCCTGGTCCAGGAAGATCCCACATGCGGGTGAGGAACTAAGTCATGTGCCACAACTACTCATGGTCTAGAGCCTGTGCTCCACAGCAAGAGAAACAACCACAAGGAGAAGCCTGAGAACCTCAGCAAAGATTAGCTCCCGCTCATTGCAAGTAAAAAAAAGTTTGTGTGCAGCAATTTAAATAAATTTTTAAAAAAAAAACTGTAAGGGAGTGGAGATTCTAAAGCACAAATTATTCTAATACACAGATTATATGGCACTCCTCCAATTGAGAGGTGGGGTCCATGTCCTCACATTTTGAATCTAGACACCTTTATGACTGCTTTGACAAAGAGTCTTTGGCAAAAATGATCTTCTGTGGTCTTCAGATACCCTTGGCTTTCTCTTAGAACTCCTAGGCTCCATGGAAGCACCGTGGCCACCATGAGGCCACCACGTCACGAGGAAGCCCAAGCCTCACAGTGAAGCCATAGGGAGTTGCTCTGGTGGATACTCTGAGCTCAGCTGTACTCAGCTTCTGAGTCATCCTCTCCCAGCCACTTCAATACAAATGCATCCAGATGATTCCAGCCCCAGCCCACTGGACTCACCCTCAGCCACTGGAAACTTCTCAGTTGAGGTCCCAGATGTCATGGAGCAGAAACAACTCATCCTGATGGAATCCGTCCGTATTTCTGCCCCACAGAACCTGTAAGCATAATAAAAACTTGTGATTGGGGGCCACTGAATTTGGCATGGTTTAACTGCACAGCAGCAGTTAGCTGGAATGGAGGGAGATGATGAAACTCCTCCCCTATCCTTTTCCAAACATATATTTTACCCATCCATGAGCTCCTGAACATTTCTTTGCCTGCCTCCTCCAAAGATTCAAGAGAAGAGGCCTGAAATCTTCTTCCTTGGCTTGTTTTCTCATTTGACTTGGGGCGTCAGGTTGGGGGGTGGTGGGGAGGTAGGGAATGGTGAGGAAAAGCCAAGGGACTCAGGCCCAGATACATTTCAGTGAGGAGCTGGGTAGAGAGGAGGCTTGAGTCCCGAGCAGAACCCCGGGGTGGAGGTTGTGAGCAGCATCTCAGGGGAGGAACTTGATGGCTGATGTTGCAACAGAAGGGCGGGGCGTGAGCAGTGGGTGCAGAGGGACAAAGCTTGACTGGTCACAGGAGGGTCATGCTGTAGAGTCAGGGTCAAGGTCATCACCCTACCACATCTGGCTTCCAATCGGCTCCTGGGCATAAAATATCCAACTCTTCTAGAAATCCCAGTTTCAGTTCAGTTCCATTCACCTAACAAATGCCCAGCATCGACTAAACAGGAGGCCAGGTGTTGAGGGAAAGAGACAGATGGAAAAGATGCTATAATTTCAAGTCGGAGGAAATCCTTCTCTGTCCTGGGTATGCTGTCTCTCTGGAAAAGTACTAAGCTACTTACGGTTATTTATGTAAAAGCCTTTCCAGATATTGCAGCCACAGTAAAGACAAGGCACCTTCTGCTTTACCATCCTGCCAGTTGCAGGGGACTCTTACTGCAGAGGGGAGGGTGGGTACCAGCTTGAAAGAGAGAGAGGGTCTCTGG
Organism: Tragelaphus eurycerus; assembly: GCA_935064755.1. Taxonomy (NCBI): domain Eukaryota; kingdom Metazoa; phylum Chordata; class Mammalia; order Artiodactyla; family Bovidae; genus Tragelaphus; species Tragelaphus eurycerus. The sequence goes on along the minus strand of CAKXYN010000222.1, from coordinate 832,771 downwards.
GCATACATGTGGTCCCCAAGGAGAATCTCAGCAACACCCTCTGGCTGATTCCACTGCTTTGCTAGCAGCTTCCTGCAGAGAAGAGCCTGCAAAAGCCTCCTAAAACCACATAAAGCCCGTCTCGGGGACTGCCGTCACTTCAGTCATGTCTGACTCTGTGTGACCACATGGACTGTAGCCCGCCAGGCTCCTCTATCCATGGGATTCTCCAGGCAAGAATACTGGAGTGGGTTGTCTTGCCCTCCTCCAGGGGATCTTCCTGACCCAGGGATCAACCCAAATCTCTTTAAGTCTCCTGCTTTGACAGGCAGGTTCTTTTGCCACTAGCACCACCTGGGCAGCCCCCGCAAAACCACTCTAAGAATCGAAAAAGTGGGCTGCAGCTGCCTGGTGAGCAGGCTGTCTGATTGCCTGTGATCCTCACTCAGCCCACGACCGGCATGCCTGAGGACAACCCATTGTGCCGAAGACCTCATGAGTGCAAACTCCCCTCCCACTCCACAGATTCCTGAGAAATTGCAAACATGTCTGTCTTCGGCCAGCCTGCCTGGAAAGGCCACTGTAGCAGGTACTGTGTGCCCACTGCCTTTTCACTCCTGCACACATGTGTAAGCCTTACACCCTCAAGGTCAAAACAGTCACTTGCTGCTGCTTTATACTGGCAGACCCAGGTTAAAAAAAAGACAGTGGTGATACCAAGTACCAGTGATAAAACTCCCCTGCTGCTAAGTCACTTCAGTCGTTTCCGACTCTGTGTGACCCCACAGACGGCAGCCCACCAGGTTCCCCTGTCCCCAGGATTCTCCAGGCAAGAACAGTGGAGTGGGTTGCCATTTCCTTCTCCAATGCATGAAAGTGAAAAGGGAAAGTGAAGTCGCTCAGTCATGTCCGACTCTTAGCGACCCCATGGACTGCAGCCTACCAGGCTCCTCCACCCATGGGATTTTCCAGGCAAGAGTACTGGAGTGGGGTGTCATTGCCTTCTGCAGGAGCTTATTAAAAATATTGGTTCCCTGACCTCACTCCCAACCCACCAAAGCAGATCCACAGAAATGAGACTTGGGCATCTGCATTCTTAAAAAGCTTCCAGAACATTCTGATATCTTGGGACCACTCTGATACCATGTTTCCTCCTAGCTCAGCTAAGTTTCCTGCAGAGAGGCATCACCTTCAAGATGTTCTCACTTTTCCAACCAATTGCAGTAATGTGGTGGCCCTAGCGGTAAAGAATCCACTTACCGATGCAGGAGACACAGGAGACGCGGGTTCAATCCCTGGATCGGGAAGATCCCCTGGCGGAGGAAGTGGCAACCCACTCCAGTCTTCTTGCCTGAAAAATTGTGTGGATGGAGAAGCCTAGCAGGCTACAGTCCACGGGGTCGCAAAGAATCGGACACAACTGAGCAACTGAGCATGCGCACAGCAACATTTGCGCCTGGGGCGTTTCTGTGACCAGCTTCTCAACACGTGCTGGAATGGAGCCAGCCCTCAAGTCTCCCTTTGAACCATCACCCCACTCCCCACTGTATGAAAAGCAGCCTCTGGGGTCAAAGACTGGTGATGAAAACTCATGACACAGCCTGTTTCCAGACAGAAGAACTATTTCCCCCAGGGAGGCTGCCAGGATACAGTCTCAGTTCCCTCTCTCTCTTTCCTTTTAAGAGATAAATTAAAAATTACACATAGATTACATCAAGCAAAGTACTTGAAATATGAATCGTAGATTGTAATACGCCAAAGGAAGAAATTGTGTGTTCTTTGAGCCTTCTTCGGTTTCTGGGCGAATCAGATCAGTGGATGTGAAATTATAAACATGAAGGATTGCTGTTGAAGCTTATGAAGTCGCTTTATGAAGAGGGCACCATGATAATTCCCTGATTGTGCAGAGCTGTGTCTCTGCAAGTTTTCCTGCCTGCAAAGCAGCAGAGGAAACGTGGCAGGAAGCGAGGGAAGAAGCATGAAGATCTCAACCCCCGGGTCTGCCATCATCGCCCACCTGTGACCTGGTACCTGCCAATGTATTTACAAACTGTCCTTAGAACCTACATCCCTAAGAGAGTGTGGCAGGCTCTGAAGATCCGGGAAAAGGAAGAGAGCAAGACTAAAGGGATCTAATCTCCATCTAACAAGATCTCTTTCAAAAGAAATATGATTAAAATATTGGGCTGGCCAAAAAGTTTGTTTGGGTGTTTGGTACCATCTGACAGAAAAATCCTAACGAGCTTTTTGGCCAACCCAGTATATGCTGATGGATACCAATATTGCTTTTAGGGTGAAGAAGACTCCTTTCCGTGACCTGTCTGATGAGGCCTCAACTACCTCTTCAGCCTCATCTCACTGTCTCATTCTCTCCCTCTCTCCTCCTCATGTAGGTGGAACTCTTGGAACTTTGCCCAAGCTCTTCCCTACTCTTGGGATTGTCTTCTTTTCCTTCTTTTCCATGTAGCCTTGAGATATCTGTGTAAGCATCCCTTCTTCCAGAGCAGCTTCCCCTGAACTCTGTGTCCAAGCCATCATTTCAATGGTTCACAGACTATATGATCCCCTTTGTAGCAATAATCATAATTGTGACCTTAAAATGGTTTGTGTGGTTATTTGACAAAACTTTGTAAGGGCAGAAACTTTCATCATATCTTGTTCATCTTGAAAAACCTCAGTATCTAGCATAATCCTGGCACATATATACACAAAAATATTTGTCTCCGGGGGAAAAAAGGAATGAATAAATGATCATCTAGTGCAAATTCCCTGTGTTGAAGATGAGGAAGCCAAAGTCCAGTGGCCTAAGAGACGTACCATGGGGAACCTATTGTAAGTGAGTTGCAAGGTTGAGACCAGAACTAAGAGTCTTATAACCCTAAGCCAGGGGCCGCCCTGGGCCACTGGCGGCTCAGTGGTAAAGAATCTGCCTGCCAGTGCAGGAGACACAGGTTCATTCTCTGGGGTAGGAAGATCCCCTGGAAAAGGAAATGGCAACCCACGTCAGTGTTCTTGCCTGGGAAATCCCACGGACAGAGGGAGCCTGGCAGGCTACAGACCTCAGGGTCACAAAAGAGTTAGACAGGACTTAGCGACTAAACAGCAACAACCCTAAACCAAGAAGTCTTCTCTGATGTCACAGTTCCTCCCAAATAAAACAGTGATTCGGAAACATAAAAAGAAAACAAGCCAAAAGAAAATCAGAGAAAGAATTTGCCACTCGATGGACCATTTTTTGTTTTTTTTTTTAGTGCTCAAAAGAGAAAGGACAGAACACAAAACAAACCATGAAAAGAAGCAGGGATATTATAAACAAAGTACTTGATATGAATGATAATGAACAAAAACATTCCTGCTTATTGTTTATCTAATTTTGAATTTTAATGACTAGCAGGGATGGTAATTACTCAATTCCAATGTTTATAGAAAACCAACACACGAAAACCTCACAGTTCGATATTTATGAAGTGTCAGGTTCCCTTAAATACTCAGCTTGGCAATTAGAAGGGGAGCTATTCATTAACATTTTAAACTAGATAAATAAAGAATAGTTGTTATTTATTCATTAAAATTTAAAAAACTGGAAATTATACCCTAATCTTTGGGGTGTATCCATATCATTTAATTAACCATGAGTCAAAATGTTATGAAGAAGCATGTGTCTACACATCTAGAAATAGATGTAACACCTATTAGCAAATAGAGTGATTTAATCAGAGTAACGATTCAGACTCATCTTCCATTTGGATTGACAACCTGACTCCAGATGCCTGATGATTTAGAAAGAGTGCTGACTTTAGAGTCAGGTGGAGCTGGGTTTGGATTACTTTGGCCACTTGCTCACCCATTCTGCAATCAACCCTTTAACCATAAAATGGGATTACAGTCTTATTTCTAGTGTTGTTGGGAGGCATTAAAGATCATGCGGTACAGTGACTGGTTCAGGATAGGTATCTTATGAGCGATGATGGGCAGAACATTGCTCTGGCTTCAGCTCGGGTCCAGCTATGTGGAATAAGCATCTGACTTTCTCCAGGTGATGGTCCTAGGGTACCAAGAGTAGTCAGTCACCTGCAAGCTGGTGGTGACTGAGGATGCTGGCAGCTCTCGGTCTGTGAGTTACAGATAAGATCTCTGGGGTCTTCCTTGGTGGTCCAGTGGTTAAGACTCTGTGCTTGCAGTGCAGGGGGCCTGGGTTCAATCCCTGGTCAGAGAACTAGATGACACATGCCTCAACTACAAAATATCTCACATACCACAACAAGATTTAAGATCCTGCGTGCCACAACAAAGACCCGGCACAGGCAAGTTAATTAATTAACTCAAATGTTAAAGTGAAGTGCAAGTCACTCAGTTGTGTCTGACTCTTTGCAACCCCACTACACAGTCCATAAATATTAACAACAACAACATGAGACCAGGGCACTGTGGTGAAAGCATTCTAAGCCCCAGATGGGGACCATGTGTGTTTGGCTCATCACTATATTCTCTGGGTCTAGTACCCAGAATATAGTAAATGTTTGTGGGTATTTATGAATGAAAAATAAACAACCGCATGGCCGCCACTGCAGCATCAATATCTCCAGATGGCTATTTAGCCTCTGGGGTCATACTGACCTTGGGAAGACTGCCCTTCCCAGGACTAGCCAATTCCTAGAGAGAGTAAAGGACTGTCCTACAAGTGCGTCTTTTACATGCAACCCAACTAATCCAAAGCCCACACTCAACCTTCTCCTCTATTGGACTCTTGAATTCCAGGCAAATATTCCCCTCCCAGATGCTGAAGCTGAAACTCCAATACTTTGGCCCCCTGATGTGAAGAACTGACTCACTGGAAAAGACCCTGATGCTGGGGAAAGATTGAAGGCAGGAGGAGAAAGGGATGAAGTTGGATGGCATCACTGACTCGATGGACATGCAAGCTCCAGGAGTTGGTGATGGACAGGGAAGCCTGGCATGCTGCAGTCCTTGGGGTTGCAGACGGACATGACTGAGCAACTAAACTGGACTGATTTCCCTCCCCGAATCACCCAGGGCCAGGTACTAGACAACCTAGGATAGTCACTGCACCTCAGAGCCTGCTGAAATGATTTGAACTAGCCATCCATAAGCCTCCTCACCCTGACTCACCTGTTTCTATCTACAGAAACCACAATAACCATTCTTGCCCCCATTTTCCGCTTGTTCACTCTGCCCCTTGTCTAGCCCTGGTGCCTCCTTATTTGGCCTTGCACAGTGTGGCATTGGAGAAGGCACTGGCACCCCACTCCAGTGCCCTTGCCTGGAAAATCCCATGGACAGAGGAGCCTGGTAGTCTGTAGTCCATGGGGTCGCAGAGTCGGACATGACTGAGCGACTTCACTTTCACTTTTCACTTTCATGCATTGGAGAAGGAATTGGCAACCCACTCCAGTGTTCTTGCCTGGAGAATCCCAGGGATGGGGGAGCCTGGTGGGCTGCCGTCTATGGGGTCACACAGAGTCGGACACGACTGAAGCGACTTAGCAGCAGCAGCAGCAGCAGCAGTGTGGCATTCCCATTCCTCTTGGGAACTTTAACAAACAATCTTTTCATTGGAAAGCATCTCCTGACTTCTTGGCCTCACAATACCCGAGTAATAATGCAACAGCCCCTCCTATTGCCCTCTGATCCAAGACCTAGAAATCTATGTTGACTTTCTTGAAAAAAGTGAACTCTCAGAAACTGACAGCACAAGTTGAATAATGAAATGGAGCATTAGATGCATTATAAGGAAACAGGGTGAGAAACATTCCCTGCAGATGGGGGGCTTATATCATTGGGAGACAGCAATTTCCCTCCACAGCACTATGTGAAAAGAACACGACAGAGCATAGGAGTGGAAAGAGGAGAATGTTATGGGGTATCCCATGGCACCAAGATCACCCCATATGGCCACCTGTGTTATGGAGGAGCCTGGCTGTGGTTGTAGCAAATGCAAGCAGAATTGCCCCTCACTTCCAGGCCCCCAGGTGTAATGAAGAACTAAATCAAGACTGAAGAATGTTAATGGCCACCATGAAGTATACGGAGCCTTCTTGGATGTGTTTGATTGACCACATTCTTGCTTGTAACAAAGCTGCAGCAATGGGCTGTTCGGGTGCCTCTGAAAACTCTTACACTGAAGTCCTAACCGCAGTAGCCCAGAATATAACTATATTTGAGATAGTCTTTAAAGAGTGAATTAAGTTAAAATGAGGTCATTAGGGTGCATTTGAATCCAGTGTGGCTGGCATCCTTATAAGAAGAGGAAACTTGGGTGCAGACACAGAGAGGGAAGGTGATATGAAAACAAAGGGAAGACAGCTTCTACAAGTCAAGGAGAGAAGCATTAGAAGAGACAAGAAACCAATCCCACCAGCACCCTGATTTTGAACCTCAAGCTCCAGAACTGTGAGAAAACAGTGCCAGTCCATGGTACTTTGATATGGCAGCCCCAGCAGGCTAATTCAGGCTCTGGTCTCCTCCATCACTAGGGTGTGTCTGAGAAAGGGAAGAAAGGGTCCTTTAGCACCGTAGAATGCATTAAAAAAAAAAAAAATTTTTTTTTCACCCAGGCTGCCACTAGACTCCTACAGCCCCAAATGAGATGTAGATGCAGCAGCAAGTGAAGTTACCACATCAAAACGTGGGCATGAACAGGACTGTTTGAGCTCCAGCCCACAGAAATTCTTATCTCTCCCACTGCCCACATCCCCTGCCCACAATATTGCCATCATCAAAGGTGCTTTTTGAAACTTGGAAACCCTGAATCATCCATAAATTCAAAACTTGAATCAACCCTGTGATGCTGTGGCTGTGTTGGATGATCAAGAAGAGTTGAAAGGGTAAACCACAGCTTTTTAGGCACATGCAAATCAGGCAGATTTGCAGAACTTTGCAAGTTCTTTAAAATGTGATGTCAGAATAAGAGAAGGTTTCTACCCTCACCCTTTCTGAAGACTGCAAAGTTTAGGAGGGGAATGAAATTCTGTAGGTGGGTCTGTTGGAACAGTGGCATGCCTAACCAAGGTGAGGCAAACCTTGGTTTGCATCTAACAAACCAGATGCTTTGGTATGTATTTAGAGAAAAAAGAGTGAGAGTTGGATTTCAAATCCAAGATGGCAATCCCTTAATGTTTACAAAGCACAAATAAATAGCAATACTGGCAAGCCACCTGGCATAGGAAGAGCTGCTGCTGCTGCTGCTGCTGCTGCTAAGTCGCTTCAGTCATGTCCGACTCTGTGCAACCCCATAGATGGCAGCCCAGCAGGCTCCGCCGTCCCTGGGATTCTCCAAGCAAGAACACTGGAGTGGGTTGCCATTTCCTTCTCCAATGCATGAAAGTGAAAAGTGAAAGTGGAGTCGCTCAGTCATGTCCGACTCTTAGCGACCCCTTGGACTACAGCCTACCAGGCTCCTCCATCCATGGGATTTTCCAGGCAAGAGTACTGGAGTGGGGTGCCAGTGCCTTCTCTGATAGGAAGAGCACTGGTCTTGAAATCAGAAAGCCTGGTGGTTAATCCATGTCATTTATTTTCCACAAACATTTTGTTTCTTGATCTAAAAAATCGCTCTCACTCCGTATCTATCGCTCACACAGTTAATGGGAAAATCATTGTGAATACACATGGAAAACTCTAACTGCCAGGCAAAGGTAGGGACTTTTTACTCTTTCAAGGGACATCATGCCTTCATTCTCAGGACACGAGCAACTCAAGTGTTGAGAATCAGTGCAGAAAAATTGCCAGTACGACCTTCCTGCTGTAATTTAGCTTTGACTTTTTATCTTAGGATAATTTTAGACTTAGAAATAAAGCAAGATGCCTTGTGCTACTCATGACATGTCAGTCACAATAACTTGCCCTCTTAGAACACATATCAGGGCATAGGCAAGCAACCAAAGAGGGACTTGGAATTGAACACCAGTCAAGTCTGGAAGGTGAAATAGCTACTCTTCTGGATCAGCCAAGAAGTTCGTTCAGGTTTTTCTGTAATATCGTATGGAAAACCCCAAAGGGACTTTTGGCTAACTCAGTATCTCTCCCTGATCACCATGGCTACCCCATTAACCATTTGAAGGCGTGGCTGAGCTAACAGAGGGAACATTTAGATAGTCCCAGTCCTTTTACTCATTCTCTTAACAGCCATTCAACACTTTGGCAGGAAGGGAAAAGGAAAAAGGCCTGTCAACACCCTCCTGATGTCCAGACTGGTATGAAATGCCAACTTGCCTCTCAAATGCCAGCTGCCTCTCCAGCTCTGTGTTTGCTTTCAGTTCAAGGTCTGCTTTACAAGTTTGGCATACATAGAACTTTGGCATACAAAGCTTGAAGCCTACCTCCTCACAAAATGTATAACAGAAGTCAATAAAAGTAGACAGACTCTTGAGAATCCCATGGCTGAATCTATAGGTAAGACATTCTTCAAAGAACGGAACTGGTTTGGCAACATTTTTGTCTTCCCATTACAGACTATCTTCTGCCTTTAACAGGACGAGGGACTGTTCACTGGTAAAGATGAGATTATCAGTTTGATGTTGTTCAACAGCGTGCATGTCATCCAGGCTGCTATTCTCTGCCTATTTCAAAGACAGACTATGAAGAGCTCTAATTCCCATGTGTGCACCGAGAGATCAAATATGAATAGTTCCTGAGGAAATGAGGGTAAAGTAGGCAGCTCAGAGATGCTCCTGTGCACCAATTATAGCCCATCTTCAGGTTATGTTCTGCTTCTCAAAATGATAGAAAATTGTGGAGTGTTTCTAATCTTTGCAGTTTAGACTGAATCTATCATCCCTGAATTGTTTCCAAGTGGGCTTGCATTAAGAAGGACTTTTAAAATAGCCAGGTGTCTGGTCTGGATGGTTGAGACTTGGGCAATTGCATCATGCTTTGTCTCACTCAAAAGGTCACCAGATCAAGTCAAAAGCCAAAGGTACCCATTTTGATTTCTATAGATTTATTTTTATTTCTTTCCTTTCAAACAAGGCAGGGAGGTGACATTTATTAAATCTCTAAAAGTGCTCCATGCACTGGGTTGGTATTTTATATATTTTATCTCACAAGTACAAGACAGGCCTGCTCTTCCTCCTTATAGCTGTAAGAAAACAGAGATGCACCTTTTTAAAAAAGATATTATTCCTGTTCCCCAGCGTAAACAGGACATGAGTTCAGGTGCGACTCAGAGGCAATGTGTTGTGATGAAAACAACAGGTGCTTTGGAACTAGATCAGAATGTTTACACACCATGTATTAGCTGTATGACTTGGGAAAGTTACATAACCGTGCTGAACTGTTCATTTATAAAAAGGAGATAACAATATGTAAGTTGTGGGGCCACCATATTGTGTGTGTGTACACCCATGCACACATATTAAGCACCAGGACCCAGAGGTATTTCATAAATGATAATTGATATTAATCAATCAACAAGTAGGGCTGGGATTTCCCTGGCAGTCCAGTGATTAAGACCTCACCTTACCCACTCCAGTTTTCTTGCCTGGAGAATTCCATGGACAGAGGAATCTGGTGGGCTACAGTCTATGTGGTCACAAAGAGTCAGACACAACTGAGAGACTAGCACTTTCTTTTTTCACTTTTCCAATACAAGGGGTGCAAGGGATCCCTGATTGGGGAGCTAACATCCCACATGCCTCATGGCCCCAAACCAAAACATAAAACAGAAGCAATATTGTAACAAATTCAATAAAGACTTAAAAGAATAGGCGGGACTTTCCTGGTGGTCCACTGGTTGAGAATCTGCCTTGCAATGCAGGCTATGAGGGTTTCATCTCTGGTCATGGAACCAAGATCCCACACTGCTGTGGGCAGCTAAACCCATGTGTTGCAACTACTGAAGCCTGCGTGCTCTGGGCCCCACAGGCCATCACCAGAGAGTCCGTGCACCGCAATGAAACATCCACGTGACACAGTGAAGATCCTGCGTGCAGCAACCACGACCTGACAGAGAAAATTAAAAAAAAAAAATCAGTAAGTAGTGATTGACTACGTCCTCATTGGCAGTAACTGTGTCAGAGAGTGAGGCTCCATTGACAGGAGGGCTGCCATTTATAATTGTATTTTTTCACCTAAAGCAATACAATGGATTCTTCCACTACAGCTAATAATGTGGAGCAATTCCTGTGTGCAGTCACTGTTTTAGGCACCATAGGAATCTAAAGTGTAACACTACTAAGCCATAAACAAAACCATTTCAATCCATAATGATCCTATTGTATAGATACACCAATCATTCTCAGAAAGCAATCTGCAGATCGCATGGTGACTCTTCAAAGTGTGAAGGATTCTGAGAATAATGGAAGTATTCAGCTTTAGAAAACCAGTTTCCAGATTCTCATTGGGCATTTAGAGTCTTTGCTAAGACTCTTTTAACTGAGAATTCACCTCCAGTTGAGGTGATTTTTAATTTCATAGCTGCAGTCACCATCTGCAGTGATTTTGGAGCCTCAAAAAATAAAGTCTGACACTGTTTCCACTGTTTCCCCATCTATTTGCCAGGAAGTGATGGGACCAGATGCCATGATCTTTGTTTTCTGAATGTTGAGCTTTAAGCCAACTTTTCCACTCTCCACTTTCACTTTCATCAAGAGGCTTTTTAGTTCCTCTTCACTTTCTGCTATAAGGGTGGTGTCATCTGCATATCTGAGGTTATTGCTACTTCTCCCGGCAATCTTAATTCCAGCTCGTGTTTCTTCCAGTCCAGCGTTTCTCATGATGTACTCTGCATAGAAGTTAAATAAGCAGGGTGACAATATACAGCCTTGACGTACTCCTTTTCCTATTTGGAACCAGTCTGTTCTTCCATGTCCAGTTCTAACTGTTGCTTCCTGACCTGCATATAGGTTTCTCAAGAGGCAGGTCAGGTGGTCTGGTATTCCCATCTCTTTCAGAATTTTCCACAGTTTATTGTGATGCACACAGTCAAAGGCTTTCACTGACTTGATGGGCGTGAGTCTGAGTGAACTCCAGGAGTTGGTGATGGAAAGGGAGGCCTGGCATGCTGCGATTCATGGGGTCGCAAAGAGTCAGACACGACTGAATGACTGAACTGAGCTGAACTGAGGTGACTTGGATTCTCAGTCCCTACTTTCAACAATCACCTTTCTCACATTTGACAAAAGATGCATTTCTCACCCATTGCCACTCATACTCTTAAAAAAAAACATAAACAAAGCAGAATTTCTAAGGTGTTGAACAAAGAAGAATTTAAAATGCTGCTCTTGGGGTTGGGGAAACGTGATCTCTAATGACTGCAAAACAAACCCTCTTGCAAGTCAGCTAGTTTCTGATTCTCTGCTTCCGACTTGAGGACTCTGGGACTGCAAACAGGCAGATCATTAACACTAGTCTTTAGTGGCAAATCAAAAGGAGCCTTTTGCAGATAATCCCCACAATTCACGTCATTTTCTGTTTTGTTTTCAAATTCTGTTCCTATCGACGCATTTAAGGACATAAGTTGTCTCAGCACTTAAATAAATAAAAATTCAAAATGGGAATACAATTGATACCAATTATTTTCATTTAAGAAATAAGTAATATTTATCCATAAATGAGTGACCTACATAAAAACTTTCTTTTTACTCATCAACAGATGTAACTTCTAATAAAACGGTGATGTTTAAAGGCTTCCCTGATGGCCTAGTGGTTAAGAATCCACCTGCCAGGGCAGGGAACTCAAGTTTGCTCATTATTCCAGAAAGACCCCACATGCCATGGGGCAACTTAGTCTAAGTGCTGCAACTACTGAACCCATGCTCTGCAACGGGAGAAGCCACTGCAATGATTAGTCCATGCACTGCAATGAAGAGCAGCTCCCAGCTCACCACAACTAGAGAAAGCCTGTGCACAGCAATGAGGACCCAGCACAGCCAAATTTAAATAAATAAATATTTATGTTTAGTAATGATCACACTATGTTATGTATTTCTCTTGTTCTGGTAAATTGGATATAATAATTATACAGTGTGTAGTTTATTCTACATTCAAAAAAAAAAAAAAAAAAAAATCCAAGACCACAGAAAATTAAAATCCATTTCAACTTACAGAGCCAGAATGAGAAGAGCAGCTTCTGACACCCAGGATGGGCCTGGCGCTCATGGCCAGGCCATGCTGCTCTCTTTTTGGGTAGCAACAATCTCACTGACAACAACATCAGAGCACGGGTCTGATGCTCTGCTGTGTGACAATGATACACAGTCTGTGACTATGCTATGTTGTGAGACAAAACAAAAACAAGGGAACAAAACCATTTCAGAATCTTTTATAAGCACAGAGGAAATCAAAAATGTCATAACTCAGGCTGCTATGACAAAAATACCATAGTCCAGGTGGCTTGAGCCGCAAACATTTAATTCTCACAGTTTTGGAGTCTGGGAAGTTCAAGACCAAGGGACTGGCAGATTTGGTGTCTGGTGAGGCCCCACTTCTTTGTTCTTGGATGGCAAATTTTTTTTGTCATATGGCAGAGAGGCAAGGGAGCCCTCTGGGGTCTCTTTCATAAGGGCACAAATCTCACTCATAAGGGCCCCACCCTCATGCCTAGTGCACATCCTGCTTGTTCATGTTCAGTCATGTTCGACTCTTTTTGACCCCATGGTCTGTATCCCTCCAGGCTCCTCTGTCCATGAGATTCTCCAGGCAGGAATACTGGAGTGGGTTGCCATTTCCTCCTCCAGGAGATTTTCCCCACCCAGGGATCAAACCAGCATCTCCTGTGTCTCCTGCACTGCAGGCGGATTCTTTACCACTGAACCACCAGGGAAGCCCACCTCCCAAAGGCACCACCTCCTGATACCATCACACAGAGGTTTCAAAATTTGGGATGGGGGGGTCACAGTCTATAGTGAAAGTTATTGTGGAAACCACAGAAGTACCAAATATCACCTGCTCCCACTTAGTGACTAAGAGTCACTTAGTATGAGTGACTCTTGATTCTGTACCAATTACACCTTTAAACACACTCTCTTCTCCTTCCAGATAAGATTTATTAAGATAACCAATCATAGATTTGCCCCGTTTCCTAACACCGTTTAATCCACAGTAAGTTCCACTTGGAGTAGTCCTCCCCAATTATCTAAGAAAGAAAGAAAGAAAGTGAAGTCACTCAGTTGTGACCCCATGGACTGTAGCCTACCAGGCTCCTCCATCAATCCAATAATCAGTCTTTTTTAACATCCATTTTAAAGTAATTTTATTTATCTTTTTATTTATTTATTTTTGGCTGTGCCGGGTTTTTGTTGCTGCACAGGCTTTTCTCCAGTTGCTGTCGGGGGAGCTACTTTGCAGTTGTGGTGCTTGGGCTTCTCGTTGCAGTGGCTTCTCTTATTGAGGAGCACGGGCTTTAGGGCATGTGGGCTTCAGTAGTCTCAGCTTCTGGACTCTAAAGCACAGGCTCAATTGTTGAGGCACATTGGTTTAGTTGCTCCTCAGCATGTGGGTTCTTCCTGGATCAAGGGTTGTGTCTTCTGCACTGGCAGGCAGATTCTTTACCACTGAGTCACCAGGGAAGTCCCTTTTAAACATCCTTTTACTAAGATGCCCAACGCTTCCCAAATGGTGTACATTCTCCTGGGTTGCAGTGAGTGATAAACCCAACTTGGTCCATTACAGCTGTATTTCTATGGTGTTTGGCTGGAAGGCATTGCTGAGAGGGATGTGCCACCAAGATTCAGCTGAAAACCTCACTGACCTGGACAGAAACCCAGAGCCCAGTCCTGGTGTTCACACCCAAGACCCTCTGTGTTCACCTGTTCGAGATGCCCCCTGCCCATGGCTGAAAGATAAGTCTGTGCTAACCTGAGCTCCAATATTTTGTTAAATATTTCACCATTAGATTTATCTTGTTTTCCTGGGAATATGTTCCCTTCTAACCTTTAAAAAAAAAAATCTGATCAGCTCTACAGTATTCTTTGGTGAAATTGCTTTCTAATCTTCTAATACCTGCTCCTGCAGTCTCTCTGTTTGTCTATGGTCTTGAGTGTTCTTTGTCTATAACAGGAAACATCTGTAGGGAGATGTATCTGTGAGGGTTCAACCGGAGAAACAGAAAGAGTAGGAGCTATCTATATTAAGAGGTTTCTTGCAATGAACTGGTTTATGCAATCATGAGGCTGGCTAGGCAAGACCAAAATCCAGAGTTCATCAGGAGCATGGAAACCCGGAAAGCCTTGCTAAAGCCTGTCCACAGACAGAGCTTCTTCCTCAAGGAAACCTCTCTGCTTTTAAGACCTTTCAACAGCTTAAATCAGGCCCACCTAGATGATCTCTGTTCGTTTCCAAGGCAAACCATTCAATATCACAGTAATCAAAGTCTATGCCCCAACCAGTATCGCTGAAGAAGCTGAAGTTGAACCGTTCTATGAAGACCTTTTAGAACTAACACCCAAAAAAGATGTCCTTTTCATTATAGGGGACTGGAATGCAAAAGTAGGAAGTCAAGAAACACCTGGAGTAACAGACAAATTTGGCCTTGGAATGTGGAATGAAGCAGGCCAAAGACTAATAGAGTTTTGCCAAGAAAATGCACTGGTCATAGCAAATACCCTCTTCCAACAACACAAGAGAAGACTCTACACATGGGCATCACCAGATGGTCAACACTGAAATCAGACTGATTATATTCTTTGCAGCCAAAGATGGAGAAGCTCTATACAGTCAACAAAAACAAGACCAGGAGCTGACTGTGGCTCAGACCATGAACTCCTTATTGCCAAGTTCAGACTTATATTGAAGAAAGGGGAAAAGCACTAGACCATTCAGGTATGACCTAAATCAAATCCCTTATTATTATACAGTGGAAGTGAGAAATAGATTTAAGGGCCTAGATCTGATAGATAGAGTGCTTGATGAACTATGGAATGAGGTTCATGACATTGTACAGGAGACAGGGATCAAGACCATCCCCATGGAAAAGAAATGCAAAAAAGCAAAATGGCTGTCTGGGGAGGCCTTACAAATAGCTGTGAAAAGAAGAGAAGTGAAAAGCAAAGGAGAAAAGGAAAGATGTAAGCATCTGAATGCAGAGTTCCAAAGAATAGCAAGAAGAGATAAGAAAGCCTTCCTCAGTGATCAATGCAAAGAAATAGAGGAAAACAACAGAATGGGAAAGACTAGGGATCTCTTCAAGAAAATCAGAGATACCAAAGGAACATTTGATGCAAAGATGGGCTTGATAAAGGACAGAAATGGTATGGACCTAACAGAAGCAGAAGATATTAAGAAGAGATGGCAAGAATACACAGAAGAACTGTGCAAAAAGATCTTCACGACCCAGATAATCATGATGGTGTGATCACTGACCTAGAGCCAGACATCCTGGTATGTGAAGTCAAGTGGGCCTTAGAAAGCACCACTATGAACAGAGCTAGTGGAGGTGATGGAATTCCAGTGGAGCTATTCCAGATCCTGAAAGATGATGCTGTGAAAGTGCTGCACTCAATTTGTCAGCAAATTTGGAAAACTCAGCAGTGGCCACAGGACTGGAAAAGGTCAGTTTTTATTCCAATCCCAAAGAAAGGCAATGCCAAAGAATGCTCAAACTACCGCACAATTGCACTCATCTCACACGCTAGTAAAGTAATGCTCAAAATTCTCCAAGCCAGGCTTCAGCAATATATGAACCGTGAACTTCCAATTGTTCAAGCTGGTTTTAGAAAAGGCAGAGGAACCAGAGATCAAATTGCCAACATCTGCTGGATCATGGAAAAAGCAAGAGAGTTCCAGAAAAACATATATTTCTGCTATATTGACTATGCCAACGTCTTTGACTGTGTGGATCACAATAAACTGTGGAAAATTCTGAAAGAGATGGGAATACCAGACCACCTGACCTGCCTCTTGAGAAATTTGTATGCAGGTCAGGAAGCAATAGTTAGAACTGGACCTGGAACAACAGACTGGTTTCAAATAGGAAAAGGAGTACGTCAAGGCTGTATATTGTCACCCTGTTTATTTAACTTATATGCAGAGTACATCATGATAAATGCTGGGCTGGAAGAAGCACAAGCTGGAATCAAAATTGCCAGGAGAAATATCAATAACCTCAGATATGCAGATGATGCCACCCTTATGGCAGAAAGTGAAGAGGAACTAAAAAGCCTCCTGATGAAAGTCAAAGAGGAGAGTGAAAAAGTTGGCTTAAAACTCAGCATTCAGAAAACGAAGATCATGGCATCTGGTCCCATCACTTCATGGGAAATAGATGGGGAAACAGTGGAAATAGTGTCAGACTTTATTTTTCTGGGCTCCAAAATCACTACAGATGGTGACTGCAGCCATGAAATTAAAAGACGCTTACTCCTTGGAAGGAAAGTTATGACCAACCTAGATAGCATATTGAAAAGCAGAGACATTACTTTGCCAACAAAGGTTTGTCTAGTCAAGGCTATGGTTTTTCCTGTGGTCATGTATGTATGTGAGAGTTGGACTGTGAAGAAAGCTGAGTGCCAAAGAATTGATGCCTTTGAACTGTGGTGTTGGAGAAGACTCTTGAGAGTCCCTTGGACTGCAAGGAGGTCCAACCAGTCCATTGTGAAGGAGGTCAGCCCTGGGATTTCTTTGGAAGGAATGATGTTAAAGCTGAAACTCCAGTACTTTGGCCACCTCATGAGAAGAGTTGACTCATTGGAAAAGACTCTGATGCTGGGAGGGATTGGGGGCAAGAGAAGGGGACGACAGAGGATGAGATGACTGGATGGCATCACTGACTTGATGGACGTGAGTCTGAGTGAATTCTGGGAGTTGGTGGTGGACAGGGAGTCCTGGCGTGCTGCGATTCATTGGGTCGCAAAGAGTTGAACACGACAGTGACTGAACTGAACTGAACTGAGATTATCTAGGATAATCTCTTTTTACTGAAAAGAAGATTATAGATTTATAATTCATAACTGATTATAGACTTTAGTCATGTCTACAAAACATCTTCACGGTAGTATCTAGTTTAGCCTTAGACTGACTAACTGAAGTAATGACAGTAAAAGTGTCTGACTCTTCGCCACCCCATGAACTGTATCCTGCCAGACTCCTCTGTCCATGGACTTCTCCAGGCAAGAATACTGGGGGAGGCAGGGTGTTAGCCATTCCCTTTTCCAGGGGATCTTCCCAACCCAGGGATCAAATCCCCATCTCCTGCATTGCGGGCAGATTCTTTACTGTCTAGGGCTTCCCTGGTGGCACAGTTGTGAAGCACTCACACTTCCAGTTTCTTTACTGTCTGAGCCACCTGCAAACACCCAGACTAACTGAGTTGTAGCCTAACCAAGTTGTCATATAAGACGGAGCATCACAAACAAGATATGGGAGTAGGTCTGTAAATCTGTCCTCAAGTCAAGCCCAGGGGAGTTCATTGTGTTTCCTGAAACTGGCTTCTTTTTAGTGAAACAAACTTTGACTTGGGTCATCATTATAAAACCTTATATGGTTGTTTCCTGAGTTAGGGTTCCTGAGAACTTTCTTTGTCTGCCTGGAGTCAGGAGGTTTTCCCTGCTCTCTGATATTGGTTGGGTGATAACTGACCTTCAGCTGGGACCCAGAACTGAGAAGGGAAGGGAGGGCACAACATTTAAAAGGATGACATCACCCAAGGACACTACATAACCTGATTAGAACCAACTAGGTCCAAGAGCAGACTCATTTTCCACTTGACCTTGAGCCTCAGTATACACTCACTGTAAAACACCCCAGCCGCCTGAAGCATAAACACCAAAAAGTAGGTGATGGCCCAATTCGTGAAAATCCCCACTCCTTCCCTAAAATATCTGGAATGCCCCTCCTACTCATTATTTGTTTTTGTTTAGGCATGAGGTTGTGTCCAACTCTGCAACCCCCGCCATGGACTGTGGCCTGCAGGCTCCTCTGTCAATAGGATTTTCCAGGCAAAAGTACTGAAATACAGAAATACTGGGTTGCCATATCCTTCTCCAGGGGATCTTCCCAACCCAGGGATAGAACTCACATCTCCTGCATTGGCAGGCAGACTCCTTACCACTGAGCCACCAGGGGTCTCTCCTTAGCCTATGTAAATACCCACCCCTATAAAAATTGACAACCTCATACCCTGAGGCCTCTCTTGCCTCCCAAAATACCTCACTCTCTGTTTATGAAGTGTGTTGCCTCCCTGAACAGATCTTCTTTCTCTCTGCTATGGCTCACTCTGGAATTCTTTCCTGCATGAAGCCAACCTACACTTGGCAGCCATCCCAGGAACTTGGCCTTGACCTGGGAAATGTGTCCCATCTCTTTTCCTGCTACAGAACCGTGAAGGGACACCAGTACCTCCTGAAGGACAGCAGCAGCTCTCTCTGTCTACACTGGGGCTCTCCACCCAGCCCAAACTCCGCCTTCCTGCTCTTTTCTCACCATCGTGCTACCTTGCATGCTTATCTCATTAACTGGCATACTTTCATCAGCAATAGTTCATAAATGCAGTGGCCACTTTGCGGAGCTTTTGACAGGTATGAGAGCATTCATTTGAAAGGTACCTTTGAATAAAAAAAGTAAAGAAATCCTCAAGAGGAGATTCTCTGTCTTGTTTGTGTATGAGAGGGAGCACGTTGTTTAACCCAGGTGTCCCCTCCTTCGTTTCAGTATTTGGGAATTGATAATTGCTGACTTTTTAATTGTTGGGGCTGATGAAACTGTCAAGTGTGTACAAGTTGTATCAAAGCCAGCTGCATGCCTCTCTGCTGTGAGCCGATATGTCAAAATCTGTTTTCCCACATCTAAACTTTCTGTCCTCTCTTTGTACAGAAAACATAATTAGCCTTGTAGAGTGATAATTTCAGGTTTGCTTAAAGCCGGTTGTCTCTCTCTCTCTCTCCCTCTATTGGGGAAAGAAAGGTTAAAGAGTAAAACAACAACAACAAAAAATCATTCAGTTGTTATGTTAGAACTCTATGATTATCTAGCCCAAATAAGCACTCAGCAATGTCTTAAATAAAAAACAAAAAAGAGAGAGAGAGAGAGAAAATTTAACAGTGTTTCTTTTTGTGGACCTGGAAAAGCATATCTATATAAAAGCCTTTGCTGCTATAGCTATGAAGTAAGTAAAAATGGCTTTACAACATTGATGGACCTAGAGATGTTGTGCTGAGTGAAGTCAGTCCGACAGAGAAGGGGAAATATTTTATGATGACCCTTATATGCAAAAAAGCAAAATGGCTGTCTGGGGAGGCCTTACAAATAGCTGTGAAAAGAAGAGAAGCAAAAAGCAAAGGAGAAAAGGAAAGATATAAGCATCTGAATGCAGAGTTCCAAAGAATAGCAAGAAGAGATAAGAAAGCCTTCTTCAGTGATCAATGCCAAGAAATAGAGGAAAACAACAGAATGGGAAAGACTAGGGATCTCTTCAAGAAAATCAGAGATACCAAAGGAACATTTCATACAAAGATGGGCTTGATAAAGGACAGAAATGGTATGGACCTACCTAACAGAAGCACAAGATATTAAGAAGAGGTGGCAAGAATACACAGAAGAACTGTACAAAAAAGATCTTCATGACCCAGATAATCACGATGGTGTGATCACTGAACTACAGCCAGACATCCTGGTATGTGAAGTCAAGTGGGCCTTAGAAAGCATCACTACGAACAAAGCTAGTGGAGGTGATGGAATTCCAGTTGACCTATTCCAAATCCTGAAAGATAATGCTGTGAAAGTGCTGCACTAAATATGCCAGCAAATTTGGAAAACTCAGCAGTGGCCACAGGACTGGAAAAGGTCAGTTTTTATTCCAATCCCAAAGAAAGGCAATGCCAAAGAATGCTCAAACTACCGAACAATTGCACTCATCTCACACGCTAGTAAAGTAATGCTCAAAATTCTCCAAGCCAGGCTTCAGCAATATGTAAACCGTGAACTTCCTGATGTTCAAGCTGGTTTTAGAAAAGGCAGAGGAACCAGAGATCAAATTGCCAACATCCGCTGGATCATGGAAAAAGCAAGAGAGTTCCAGAAAAACATCTATTTCTGCTTTATTGACTATGCCAAATCCTTTGACTGTGTGGATCACAATCAACTGTGGAAAATTCTGAAAGAGATGGGAATACCAGACCACCTGATCTGCCTCTTGAGAAAGCTGTATACAGGTCAGGAAGCAACAGTTAGAACTGGACATGGAACAATAGACTGGTTCCAAATAGGAAAAGGAGTACGTCATGGCTGTATATTGTCACCCTGTTTATTTAACTTATATGCAGAGTACATCATGAGAAACGCTTGACTGGAAGAAAGAAAAGCTGGAATCAAGATTGCCTGGAGAAATATCAATAACCTCAGATATGCAGATGATACCACTCTTATGGCAGAAAGTGAAGAGGAACTAAAAAGCTTCTTGATGAAAGTGAAAGTGGAGAGTGAAAAAGTTGGCTTAAAGCTCAACATTCAGAAAATGAAGATCATGGCATCTGGTCCCATCACTACATGGGAAATAGATGGGGAAACAGTGGAAACAGTGTCAGACTTTATTTTTCTGGGCTCCAAAATCACTGCAGATGGTGACTGCAGCCATGAAATTAAAAGACGCTTACTCCTTGGAAGGAAAGTTACGACCAACCTAGATAGCATATTCAAAAGCAGAGACATTACTTTGCCAACAAAGGTTCATCTAGTCAAGGCTATGGTTTTTCCTGTGGTCATATATGGATATGAGAGTTGGACTGTGAAGAAGGCTGAGCACCAAAGAATTGATGCTTTTGAACTGAGATGTTGGAGAAGACTCTTGAGAGTCTCTTGGACTGCAAGGAGATCCAACCAGTCCACTCTGAAGGAGATCAGCCCTGGGATTTCTTTGGAAGGAATGATGCTAAAACTGAAACTCCTGTACTTTGGCCACCTCATGCAAAGAGTTGACTAATTGGAAAGGACTCTGATGCTGGGAGGGATTGAGGGCAAGAGGAGAAGGGGACGACAGAGGATGAGATGGCTGGATGGCATCACTGACTCAATGGACGTGGGTCTCGGTGACCTCTGGGAGTTGGTGATGGACAGGGAGTCCTGGCGTGCTGCGATTCATGGGGTCACAAAGAGTCAGACACAACTTGAGTGACTGATCTGAACTGATATGCAGAATCTAAAAGAAATGATACAAATTAACTTATTTACAGAATAGAAACAGCTTCACAGGCTTAGAGAATGAACTCAGGGCTTCCAGGGAGGGAGAATGGGAGGAAGGGATAAGCATGGATTTGGGGATCAAAATGTACACACTGTGAAATTGAAAGTGGGTAACCAAGAAGGTCCTGCTGGAGCACAGGGAACTCTGCTCAGTGTTATGTGGCAGGCTGGAGGGAAGGGAATCTGGGGGAGACTGCATGCATGTATCTGGAGGCTGAGTCCCTTTATAGTCCACCTGAAACCATCACAACATTGTTAATCCACTATACTCCAATATAATATAAAAGTGAAAAAGGAAAGAAAAGAAAAACGACTTTAGCTCCAAGATAAAATAAGAGTATGGGGCACGATTCAGTCTTTAAAAATTAGTTTGTCCTATAAAATACTGACAGCACACAATTTTGTCTAAGTACAGAATTACATGTCTCATATTTAAACTTTCTAAACTGCCTACACTGCTTTTATGAGTTACTTGAGTTACAACTGTCTCCATAGCTTGTTTAAAATTAAAAATGTATGGGTATAAAATTATATTCACCTAAAGAAAATGATAATAATGATGTATCATTAAAGGGATTAATGTTATAAAATTCTTACAAGGCTACAAATCACAGGAGTTAATGTATAAGCCAAGTTGTAATTTTCAGAACTGTGACTAACTTTAAGACCTTAGACAAAGGTTTCAGTTAATTAATTAATGATCTTGGATGCCTGGAAAGTTTTTAAATAAAAAGACAGATACAAAAAACTGGTCATTAAACACAATTTACCCTTATTTCTTAAAATTACCATAGATTAACAAATTACACAGTTGTTTTTAGATAATATATATTTATATATCTTTGTTTATTTCTTTTCATCAAAGTTATTAAAATCATATGAGATGAATATTCATAGAAAAAATAAGCAATTCTTGGTTTTCTATCATCTAGTTTTTTCTTTTGTTTGGAGAAAAGAAACCTGTTTAGGGAATACTTCATGCCTTTTTCGAACCTTCTGTAAAGGTTTTTTTGTATATTCCTGATTATTTCTATTTATTGATGGTTCATATTTATAAAGAAAAAGCTAAAAATTGCCAAGAGACTCTACTACACAGAGTTGGATTTACTCAAAATTTAGACTTTTCACAGAATTTCAATCAAATTGGATTGAATGGATTACTAAATGGATTACTCTTGGCCAAAACCTAACGACTCATGAATGGTGAAAGAATTAATATGTACACTATTAGAGGTAAATGGTGGCAGGCTAACTCATGACATTTAAAGGATTTAAAAAAAAAAAAAGATTCCCTGACCACTATAGGAGGGCAGGGCAGGAGGAAGAAGGGGACGTCAGAGGATGTGATGGTTGGATGGCATCACCTACTTGATAGACGTGAGTCTGAGTAAGTTCTAGGAGTGGGTGATGGACAGGGAAGCCTGGAGTGCTGCAGTCCGTGGGGTCACAATAGAGTTGGACACGACTGAGCGACTGAACTGACCAACTGATAGGAGTCCTTATAAAATGGACAGAAAATGGGCTCATTTCTATTATGGTATGCTGCTGCTGCTGCTAAGTCGCTTCAGTCGTGTCCGACTCTGTGCGACCCCATAGACGGAAGTCCACCAGGCTCCCCCATCCCTGGGATTCTCCAGGCAAGAATACTGGAGTGGGTTGCCATTTCCTTCCCCAATGCATGAAAGTGAAAAGTGAAAGTGAAGTTGCTCAGTTGTGTCCGACTCTTAGCGACCCCATGGACTGGAGCCTACCAGGATCCTCCGTCCATGGGATTTTCCAGGCAAAAGTACTGGGGTGGGGTGCCATTGCCTTCCCCCTATTATGGTATAATATCCTTATATTCCCAGGAGAGCCCATGCACCACCAAGGTTCTACTTCCTACATGAGTATCAGGCTTATACCTGCCCACTTCACACTAACTTACTCTGTGTGTTTGGCAGTAATTATTGGAGACTACTAGATATTTACAACTACCATCCCAGGACTTCCCTGGTGGTCCAGTGGTTAAGACTTCACCTTCCTAGTTAGGGAAGATCATGTACACACTGCTATATTTAAATCAGATAGCCAACCAAGACCTCTTGTGTAACACATGGAAATCTGCTCAATGTTATATGCCAGCCAGGATGGGAGGAGGGGTTTGGGGGAGAATGGATACATGTATGTGTATGGCTGAGTCCCTTTATTATTCACCAGACGCTACAACATTGTTAATCGGCTCTACCCCAATACAAAATGGTTTTGGTGTTAAAAATAATAATAATAAAAAAAGAACACTTCACTTTCCAATGCAGGAGGTGTGGGTTCGATCCCCGATCAGGAAGCTAAGATCCCACATGCCTTGAAGCCAAAAAACCAAAACGTAAAGGAGAAGTAAAATTTAATGAAGTCAATAAAGACTTTAGGATAAAACCCACATCAACAATAAAAAGTAAATAAAGCTACCACCCCTCCCAGGAAGCTCTGCAATGAGGCAAGCATGGGAGACTCTGGAAGAGAGAACCCATGATCTCTTCATTCAGACTTCTTTAATTGCAATTTCCACAGTGACCCCATCCTTGTTGTGGACCCTCACACATGTCATATATGATACAGCCTCTGCTCTGGATGTCCAGTCAATGAGTCTAAATTCATTAGTCAGCGTTGCCATGGGCGATCACAGAGAGTTCAATTCTCTTGAAGTGTGCAGCCCCTATGTAAATACAATCAGATCAGATCAGTCGCTCAGTCGTGTCCGACTCTTTGCGACCCCATGAACCGCAGCACGCCAGGCCTCCCTGTCCATCACCAGCTCCCGGAGGTCACCCAGACTCACACCCATCAAGTCAGTGATGCCATCCAGCCATCTCATCCTCTGTCGTCCCCTTCTCCTCCTGCCCTCAATCCCTCCCAGCATCAGAGTCTTCTCCAATGAGTCAACTCTTCGCATGAGGTGGCCAAAATACTGGAGTTTCAGCCTTAGCATCATTCCTTCTAAAGAAATTCCAGGATTGATCTCCTTCAGAATGGACTGGTTGCATCTCCTTGCAGTCCAAGGGACTCTCAAGAGTCTTCTCCAACACTACAGTTCAAAAGCATCAATTCTTCGGCACTCAGCCTTCTTCACAGTCCAGCTCTCACATCCATACATGACCACAGGAAAGACCATAGCCTTGACTAGGCGAACCTTTGTTGGTAAAGTAATGTCTCTGCTTTTGAATATGCTATCTAGGTTGGTCATAACTTTCCTTCCAAGGAGTAAGCGTCTTTTAATTTCATGGCTGCAGTCACCATCTGCAGTGATTTTGGAGCCCAGAAAAACAAAGTCTGACACTGTTTCCACTGTTTCCCCATCTATTTCCCATGTAGTGATGGGACCAGATGCCATGATCTTCGTTTTCTGAATGTTGAGCTTTAAGCCAATCTTTTCACTCTCCACTTTCACTTTCATCAAGAGGCTTTTTAGCCCCTCTTCACTTTCTGCCATAAGAGTGGTGTCATCTGCATATCTGAGGTTATTGATATTTCTCCCAGCAATCTTGATTCCAACTTGTGTTTCTTCCAGTCCAGCATTTCTCATGATGTACTCTGCATATAAGTTAAATAAACATGGTGACAATATGCAGCCTTGACGTACTCCTTTTCCTATTTGGAACCAGTCTGTTGTTCCATGACCAGTTCTAACTGTTGCTTCCTGACCTGCATACAGATTTCTTAAGAGGCAGATCAGGTGGTCTGGTATTCCCATCTCTTTCAGAATTTTCCACAGTTGATTGTGATCCACACAGTCAAAGGCTTTGGCATAGTCAATAAAGCAGAAATAGATGTTTTTCTGGAACTCTCTTGCTTTTCCCATGATCCAGCGGATGTTGGCAATTTGATCTCTGGTTCCTCTGCCTTTTCTAAAACCAGCTTGAACATCAGGAAGTTCACGGTTCACATATTGCTGAAGCCTGGCTTGGAGAATTTTGAGCATTACTTTACTAGCGTGTGAGATGAGTGCAATTGTTCGGTAGTTTGAGCATTCTTTGGCATTGCCTTTCTTTGGGATTGGGATGAAAACTGACCTTTTCCAATTTTGTGGCCACTGCTGAGTTTTCCAAATTTGCTGGCATATTGAGTGCAGCACTTTCACAGCAATAGGGCAAGCAAAAAGTTCTGAGACTCCTGGGTCTCTAATGTAGGCACTGCTGGATTCTGGGGTGTGTTTTCATTGCTTAGATATTACAATCTGGGGCCTCCCTGGTGGCTCAGTGGTTAAAAAAAAAAAAAAAGAAATCTGCCTGCCAGTGTAGGAGACACAGGTTTGATCCCAGGTTAGGAAGATCCCCTGGAGAAGGAAATGGCAACCCACTCCAGTATTCTTGCCTGAGGAATCCCATGGACAGAGACGCCTGGCGGGCTACAGTCCATGGGGTCACAAGAATCAGACACGCTGAGCGACTGAGCATGCATGCTCTCTTGCTTTAAGACCTGTTGAGCTAACAGTCATGTGGTTTCTGGTAATTGCCTGCGTTATGGTTGCCAGTGTATCTGGTCCAGAGTCTTCAGTGCTTTTGCACTGATGAATCAGATGATTCAGCACCTCAATCTATGCTATGCTATGCTATGCTAAGTCACTTCAGTCATGTCCGACTCTGTGTGACCCCATAGATGGCAGCCCACCAGGCTTCCCTGTCCCTGGGATTCTCCAGGCAAGAACACTGGAATGGGTTGCCATTTCCTTCTTCAATGCCTGAAAGTGAAAAGAGAAAGTGAAGTCGCTCAGTCGTGTCTGATTCTTAGCGACCCCATGGACTGCAGCCCACCAGGCTCCTCCATCCATGGGATTTTCCAGGCAATAGTACTGGAGTGGGTGCCATTGCCTTCTCCGACTCGATCTATACCAGAAGGCAAAGGAAGGATAGACTCTAACCTGACTACACACTCGTTAGGGGAGCCCCACCTGATCTTGATCAGTCAGTTCTCATCTAGACATGATGCATCAATATCCTGTGGTCTGACTGCATTTTGTTGAAAGGACAGGGGGACAAGAAAGAGAAAAACAGCGGCGGATACTCAGTGACGAGCCTGCCACTTACACCTAAGCCTTGCCACTCTTAGGTCCTGACTCAAGCCTGACCGCAGGGCTCCCCTCTGGCTGTCAACAATCTCACATCAATATCAGATGGTGTTATCTGTGATCACAATGAAGTAAAACAATAACCAAGACCACATCATAACTTTGTCTGAGCATAGGAAAAACATCCCTATGCAAACCACAAAAGGACAACACTGCCTGCCCCACCCCAGCTACTAGGGACTGCCTGCCCCACCCCAGGACTGCTGGTTCTCCTTCCAAATGAGACTGATAGGGCTTCCTTGGCGTATAAGAATCTGCCTGCCAATGTGGGGGGACCTGGGCTCCATCCTTAGTCCGGGAAGATTTCCACACGCTGCGAAGCAGCTAAGCCCATGGGCCGCAACTACTGAGGCTGAGCTCTAGAGCCCCCGAGCCACAACTACTGAGTCCACATATTGCAACCACTGAAGTTCGAGCCCCTGGAGCTTGTGCTCTACAACAAGAGAAGCCACTGCAATGAGAAGCCTACACAAGGAAGCGTGGCTCCAGCTCTCTGCAAGTAGCGGAAGCCCAGTTGCAGCATCGAAGACCCAGGACAACCAAAATTAATTTTAAAAAAATAAAAGATAACCCATGATAAAATTGTCCCCACTTCTCAACAGCATCTGATCCAGAGTAAAGCCAGTCTTCCATAAACTTCCCCCCAAATCACTTAATCAAGGCCCAAGTCATATAATAAATCCTGTCTAACACCCTCTTACTCAGAACCCCAGGGGTTCCCCATGGTGCAGGTTCACCCTTGTTTCAATGAGCAAGGCACCCAATTTATTCCACTCTAAGTCTGTTCTGTTTGGCCTTTGGCTGAAGGGCAGTTACAATATTTTGCTTCATAGAAAAAATACTGAGAGAATTCATAATAGTCTTTGTGCCTATATGGGGATTATTCTCCCCACCCGCCTTAGAGGAAACCTCCCTGAAATTGATCAACATATAAGAAGTCCAGCTGAGATTTACAGTATGGCAAATAGCTTCAAACACCTGATTCTGGCAAGTCTAGAGCCAAATCTACTCCTAGACTTTTCCACTCTGGGAGCCACAGAGGCCCTTTTTACTCAAATCACTTTGAGTTGGTTTTTGTCCCTTTCAGCAGAAAGAAATCCTGCCCATTAGGGATGATGTAGAATGGCGTGATGGAGTGCCTTTAAAGCAGGCCACGTAGGCTGGCTACAGTGAGAGCTTTCCTTTTGTACATCAGCACAAACATGTGGAAATTAACTGAAAACCGTTCTCCCTGGATACAATCAGGAGGAAGTGAGAGCAGAACCCTCCTTGAATTTTAACACGGAGCCTCAACATTCTGCCAGCCCCACTGTTTTACAGGGGGACAAAAGAGACCTTAATTACTTCCACACAGAACAAAGAATTGGGGGTATAAATACTGCAAAATAGAGATGGCTTCTTTTATTGCAGTAAGATGCCTAGCAGATAATGCGAGCATGCGTGCTCAGTTGCTTCAGTCGTGTCCAACTCTTTGCAACTCTATGGACTCTAGCCCACCAGGCTCCTCTGTCCATGGGATTCTCCAGGCAAGAATACTGGAGTGGGTTGCCAGGCCCTCCTCAGGGGGATCTTCCCCTCAAGTCAGGGATCGAACCCAAGTCTCTTGCGTCTCCTGGATTGCAGGCAGATTCTTTACAGCTGAGCCACCAGGGAAGCCCCCAAGGAGATAATATGTCTCATCTAAGTGAGTCTGTGTTTAAGAAAGGTTGAAACATGCCTGTAAATGCAGGTAAAAGGCTTTAAACTACTTGCCACGGATATTAACTTGTATCTTGAAGTTAAGCATTTACTCGTTGGATTTACGAAATAGGAAGAGCTTAAACGTTTCATCCACAGGTTCAATTATTTATCAGCCCACCTTTTCTTTAAGATTTAGAACATTTTAGTAGACAGCAGCCAAGGCAGAAAATTCATGCAGGATACACAGGAACTGCAGTTACACTGAATGCTGTTGCTAAAGTTATTTGTCAAGATGGTCCTTAGATCTTAACAAAAGTACTTAGTTAATTGAAATGCAAGAATTGATGTTGTTTCTCAGCATCATTCTCGGTAAATAGATGTCCGTGTTCCAACCACCCTCATCAAGAAAGTTGCGTTTAGGTACCCCCATATCGAAAGACCACAAAGAGACACAAGTTAAATATTTACCTAGTTCTTTTCTAATTCTTTGTATATGGGACAGAACCACACTATCAGTTTCAGCATAGGCACAATGGATGTCAGTCAACTCTGGCCCCCTTTACTGGGCAAATTCAGCTGTATTCACCCCAAGCCATGCTGTTATCTTGATGTAAACACACAGATTGGGTAATTAACAATTATGGGTAGGACTTGCCTGGTGGTCCAGTGATTAAGAATCTGCCTTGCAGCCCAGGGGACACAGTTTGGATCCTGGGCTGAGGAACTAAGGTCCCACATTCCAGGGAGCAACTAAGCCCGTGTGCCACTACTGAAGCCCTCGCACTCTGGAGCCCTTGAAACACAGCTAGAGAGCCCGTGTGCTGCAACAAAGGGTCCCAGGCGCTGCAACGAAGACCCAACTCAGCCAAATAAATAAATACATAAATAAAAATATTTAAAAAAACAATTATGGGCTGTACATAGAATCACTAGTAGAGGGGGCATGAAAACATTTCAGCATTAAGAATCCAATCATGACCTCTGAAAGACAAAGGGATGCCCAAAAAAAAAAAAAAAAAAATACATGCAGGTGGGGTAGGAGCAGCAACAGCTATGAAAATGTGCAGAATTGATGGTGCAGTTATTAGGAGATGCCCTAATATGACATGAGATGCCCTAATGACATGGATGAGAAAGAAACTGCTCAGGAAAAGGCACCGCTTGAAGCCTGGGATGCTCCAAGCATCTCCCAAGTGTAATGATAAACATGCTAATAGGCAGGGTTAGGTGCCAGTGAGCTGGGGCATCGTACCTCATCACAAAGGAAAATGAATTTTACCACGTTGGCATCCCCGTGCCCAACCAAGGATGGCTGCCGTGGCACCTTCCATGGCCCGTGTAGGCCCCCTTCATTAAAAGGTTGAATTAGTCATGTAAACAAATTATCTTCAACAAAGGGGTTTACAAATGCTGGCTAATTAGTTTCAATTCCCAGAAGCTTTCCACTGTTTTTAATTCAATAACACAGTGTAAATTCTCCAGTTAGAAAAAGTCTAATAGGAATTGGCAGAAAACTAAATAATTGATATTGTCAGCAAATGCAGCAGCAAGTACCCCAGTGTTATTGTTTCCTGGGAAGCAGGATTGGCAGTGATTTCCAGAGAGGATAAAGCATGAAGTGTAATGAATTAACAATAGAAAACCGTAGACAGCTGGTGCTCAACATCTCTCCATCCGCTCAGCCTCTAGCTGAGAAACATTTTAAAGTACATATAAATAGACATACCTGGCTTGGATGATAATGAAGCATCATAGCAACCAGTGCCGGAATGGCCAGCTTAGAAACAGTAATGAACTAGCCAGGTGACTTAGCCAGTCTCTAACTACCTGTGAGTCTTGCTTTCATGATCAGTACAAGCTGGGGTACAATTAATGCTTTAGAACTGTGGTGCTGGAGAAGACTCTTGAGAGTCCCTTGGACTTCAAGGAGACCCAACCAGTCAATCCTAAAGGAAAGCAACCCTGAATATTCATTGGAAGGACTGATGCTGTAGCTGAAGCTCCAATACTACAGCCACTTGATGGGAAAAACCGATTCACTGGAAAAGACTCTGATGCTGGGAAAGATTGAGGCCAGGAAGAGAAGGGGATGACAGAGGATGAGTTGGTTGGATGGCGTTCAACTCAATGGACTTGAGTTTGAGCAAACTCTGGGAGATAGTGAAGGGCAGGGAAGGCAAGTGTGCTGTGGTCCATGTGGTCACAAAGAGTCAGACACGACTGAGCGACTGAAGAACAACAACAAGCAGGGCTAATGGTATCAACTCTGGGGTCCCCAGACTCTCCTGGCCACACAGGGAATCATTAACAGAGAAGACATGGAAACATCTTAACAGTGAAGAAGGGTCTGAAAGGCAAGCATGGTGTCTTCCAGCTGTTGTTAATATTTTCAAAATTCTAACAAAAACTAATTTACATATGAGTAAAACATATTTACTCATTGTGAAAGAGCCTAGGCCAAAATTTCTTAAATGGGGTTATGCAGACCCCAAGCATATCCAATCATGTGCTGAGGAGGAAGAGGATGGTGCAGGACAAATACCGCAAGTGTTCCCAGAACACCACCAGTTTTAATTGAAAATTTAAGATATATTTTCATTTACTGTATTATTCCCTGGTAGCTCAGATGGTAAAGCGTCTGCCTACAATGCAGAAGACCAGGGTTTAATCCCTGGGCCAGGAAGATCTCCTGGAGAAGGAAATGGCAACCCACTCCGGTATTCTTGCCTGGAAAATTCCATGGATAGAGGAGCCTGGTAGGGTACAGTCCATGGGGTTGAAAAGAGATGGACACGACTGAGCGACTTCACTTTCATTTTTCTTTTCACTATATTATTCATTAGATCAGTCGGTAAAGAGTTTGCCTGCAACACAGGAGACCCAGCTTCGATCCCTGGGTTGGGAAGATTCCCCTGGAGAAGGAAATGGCAACCCACTCCAGTATTCTTGCCCGGAGAATGCCTTGGACAGAGGAGCCTGGCAGGCCACAGTCTATGGAATCACAAGAGTTGGACACAACTTAGTGACTAAGTGTATATTATTCATTATAAGCATTTTTAAATGTTCTAAAGTATTAAGTTGGCTTCCCTGTTAGCTGGTAAAGAATCTGCTCACAATGCAGGAGACCCCAGTTCAATTGCTGGGTCGGGAAGATCCACTGGAGAAGGAATAGGCTGTCCACTCCAGTATTCTTGGGCTTCCCTGGTGACTCAGCTCGTAAAGAATACTCCTGCAATGTGTAAAACTATTAAGTAAAGTGTGGTCTTAAAAGTTACGTAAAACTAAAAGACCAGACTTCCATAGAGATCCAGTGGTTGGGAATTCCTCTGCCATCTAGGGGACACACAGGGTCGATCCCAGGAAAATGCCACATGCTTTGGAGCAAAGAGGCCCATGGGCCACTACTGAAGCCCAGGTGCCTACTACTGAAACCCGAGCTCGGTAACTAGAGAGTAGCCCTCACTCGTAGCAACTAGGGAAAGCCCATGTGCAGCAACAAAGACCCAGTGCAGCCAGAAATAAATACGTAAATATTAAAAGAGCAAAACTCAAAAAGGCCTGTGTTAAACACAACAGTGTCCTGGCACCCAGATTTCCCTCTGCCATTCCCTAGTGGCTCAGATGGTAAAGAATCTGCCTGCAATGTAGGAGACCTGGGTTCAGTCCCTGGGTTGGGAAGATCCCCTGGAGAAGAGAATGGCAACCCACTCCAGTATTGTCGCCTGGAGAGTCCCATGGACAGAGAAGCTGGAGGGCTACAGTCCATGGCGTCACAAAGAGTCGGACATGACTGAGTGACGAACACACACACACATTCTATGGAAGCAATCAGCTGCTAGAACTTTTAGCTATTTTTTTTCCATTAACTCTATTTTTTTCTAAATAAGATATATCTACTACTCTCTGGTGATTCATTTTAAAGCATAATGTAGCAACCTCAGCTTTTGATAGATAAGGATCTAGTTCTCCTGTCTCCCAGTTTATCTGTTCAATACACTTATATTACAACTTTTATTAAATCCATATTCCTTGTTTTTATTATTATGGCAATAATGATCACTGCTGAGCTGAGGAGTACGCTGTGACCTCCTTTTTCTCTTGTAACAATTTTCTGCCATGTATTTAATCATTATTTTCCCACTGGCTTGGTTCTCCTTGAGCCTAAGGCCATGTCTTCCCATGCTCTACCCCACCTCTGAGATATGTCTCTCAGAACAACTTTTTAAAACTCTCTGATCATCTCTGAGTTTCATTTGTTTTCTAGGGTGTCCTCTCTGGAGCCCAGCTCCAGTCTGAAATTATTTCATATCTTCTATATCACTGTCATTGTGGACTTGACCTTGTCCGTCCTCCTGGCAATTCTTCACCTCTCTCTTCTATGGGATACTGAGCTCTCCAATAGTTGAATAATATTAATGTGGCACTTATAAAGTTCCAGGTTAGGTATAATTTTCTACCGAGTTTCTGAAGATATAGTTCCATTGTCTTTCAGTTTCTAATGTACCATTTTAGAAGTTCTGATGCTTTTTTTTTTTCAAATTTATTTATTTTAATTGGAGGCTAATTACTTTACAATATTGTAGTGGTTTTGCCATACATTGACATAAATCATTGTAGTCCTTTGATTTGCTTTCTGGAAGCTTTTAAAAATAGTTCTTTTCATCCCTTTATTCTGAATTTTCATGACAATTGTTTGTATCTGGAGATTTTTCTACATCTTCTCTTTGATCATTTCCTCTGTGCTGTTTTCTTTGTTCTAACCGACTCTCTCATTTTCTTACTTCCTGTCCCTTTCTCTTTCTTTTCTCCATTCTGGAATTCTCTGATTGTACTGACCAACTTTTTTTTTTTTTTTTTAAGTGTTTTGCTGTTGTTGTTGCCAAGTTGTATCTGACTCTTTGGTACCCCATGAGCTGTAGCCGACCAGGCTCCTCTGTCCATGGGATTTCCCAGGCAAGAATACTAGAGTGGGTTGCCATTTCCTTCTCCAGGGGCTCTTCCTGACCCTGAGATCGAACCCAAGTCTCCTGAAATGACAGGCAGATTCTTTCACTGCTCTCACCAGAGAAATGCTTACGTTTTTCATTTCCAAGAGCTCATTTTTGATTCTCTAGTTATTCCTTTTTAGAGCATCCTTGTATTTCAAGGATACCATTTCTTCTCATCTCACTGATGATATCAAGTATTGTCATCTTAAAGTTACCTTCTCCTCCCTGCATTTTTTTTTTCCCAATTCTTTTTTTCTTCTAGTTTGTTCTTTTGCATATAGGAAATTTTTCCTATAAGCCTCCCGACTCTTGACCATCTGCTCTAATTTAAGGGCAAGACATTGAAAAACAGATTGGAAGTTCTGCGAGCAGATGAAGCTTTTCAGCAGACTGACCTCACTGTTGAGTAGCCAGCTGATACTTCTGTCGAAAAAAAAGTCCCCAAGCCCCATCTTGGTGTCTGTATATCTTTTCTCTGAGGAAACTCGATTTCTCTGGTGAAAGAGCCTCTTTTCTGCTGTTTGCGGGGGTTATATGCCTGGCTGCTAGTGTCCTGAAGATTGTTGAGAGATAATGATTGGATTTATTTAGAGAGGTTGACTTAATTCTCCAGATGCCCTCCTCTGTAACAGATGCTTCCAATCTGGGAGCATTTGCAGTTCAGTTTCTCCAAAGAATCCAGTTCTCCTGTTCTGTGGGGGCGGGGAGCATGCTTCAGCCCCCTGGGTGGGTGGGGCTCTTGAGGGACTTGTGACTTCAAACGCTAAATCTTTGTGGACTTCATCAGAAAGAATTGGCTTTCTTTTCTTGGTCATACCATACAGCAAGTGGGATCCTAGTTCCCCACCAGAGATCAAACCCACAGCCCTGATGGGAGTTCAGAGTCTTAACCACTGGATCACCAGGAGCATCCCTGGCTTGCTTTCATAGATCTCTTATCTTGCTCCTCACCGGTGTTCCCTTCTACAAGAACATGCTGCTAGTCACCCCTTTTCCCTCTGCTTTTTTTTTCCTGTTTCAGCTATCTATACATTTTTAAAACTAATTTATTTATTTTAATTGTAAGCTAATTACTTTACAATATTGTGGTGGGTTTTGCCATACAGTGACGTGAATCAGCCATGGGTATACATGTGTCCCCCATCCAGAACCCCCTCCCACCTCCTTCCCCATCCCATCCCTCAGGGATGTCCCAGTGCACCAGCTTTGAGTGCCCTGTTTCGTGCATCAAATTTGGACTGGTCATCTATTTCACGTATGGTAATATACATGAACTTCCAGATGTTCCAGCTGGTTTGAGAAAAGGCAGAGGAACCAGAGATCAAATTGCCAACATCTGCTGGATCATTTAAAAAGCAAGAGAGTTCCATAAAAACATCTATTTATGCTTTATTGACTATACCAAAGCCTTTGACTGTGTGGATCACAATAAACTGTGGAAAATTATGAAAGAGATGGGAATACCAGACCACCTGACCTGCCTTTTGAGAAACCTATATGCCGGTCAGGAAACAACAGTTAGAACTGGACATGGAACAACAGACTGGTTCCAAATAGGAAAAGGAGTACGTCAAGGCTGTATATTGTCACCCTGCTTATTTAACTTATATGCAGAGTACATCATAAGAAATGCTGGGCTGGAAGAAGCACAAGCTGGAATCAAGATTGCCGGGAGAAATATCAATAAGCTCAGATATACAGATGACACCACCCTTATGGCAGAAAGTGAAAACAAACTAAAAAGCCTCTTGATGAAAGTGAAAAAGGAGAGTGGAAAAGTTGGCTTAAACCTAACATTCAGAAAACTAAGATCATGGCATCTGGTCCCATCACTTCATGGGAAATAGATGGGGAAACAGTGGAAATAGTGTCAGACTTTATTTTTCTGGGCTCCAAAATCACTGCAGATGGTGATTGCAGCCATGAAATTAAAAGACGCTTACTCCTTGGAAGGAAAGTTATGACCAACCTAGATAGCATATTGAAAAGCAGAGACATTACTTTGCCAACAAAGGTTTGTCTAGTCAAGGCTATGGTTTCCAGTAGTCATGTATAAATGTGACAGTTGGACTGTGAAGAAAGCTGAGTGCCGAAGAATTGATGCTTTTGAACTGTGGTGTTGGAGAAGACTCTTGAGAGTCCCTTGGACTGCAAGGAAATCCAACCAGTCCATTCTGAAGGAGATCAGCCCTGGGATTTCTTTGGAAGGAATGATGCTAAAGCTGAAACTCCAGTATTTTGGCCACCTCATGTGAAGAGTTGGCTCATTGGAAAAGACTCTGACGCTGGGAGGGATTGGGGGCAGGAGGAAAAGGGGATGACAGAGGATGAGATGGCTGGACGGCATCACTGACTCAATGGACGTGAGTCTGAGCGAACTCAGGGAGTTGGTGATGGACAGGGAGGCCTGGCGTGCTGCAATTCATGGGGTCTCAAAGAGTCAGACACGACTGAGCGAATGAACTGAATATACATGTTTCAATGCTATTCTCTCAAATCATCCCACCTTCACCTTTTCCCACAGAGTCCAAAAGTCTGTTCTTTATATCTGTGTCTCTTTTGCTGTCTTGTGTATAGGGTCATCTTTACCATCTTTCTAAATTCCATGTGAGTCAGAAAAACACCAATACAGTATATTAACGCATATATATAGAATTTAGAAAGATGGTCATGATGACTCCCTCTGCTTTTGTATCTTTCAGGTGGCGCAGTGATGAATCTGTCTGCTGACGCAGGAGACTTGGGTTCGATCCTTGGGTTGCGAAGATTGCCTGGGGAAGGATATGGCGGTCCGTCCCAGTACTCTTGCCTAGAAAATCTCATAGACAGAGGAGGCTACCGGGCTGCGGTAATAGGGTTGAGAAAGAGTCAGACACAAGTAAGCACAGATACACACAGACGTTGTGATCAGAGAAACATGTGTCTTCATGCCCTCTGGAGCATTTTTCCCAACCATACACACAATTGTGAGAGGTAAGTTAAACTGATTAACCCAAACTATGAGATTCGAGATGAGAAAAGCACTTTGTGTTTGGAGGCCTTTTGCAAACATGTGTGCCCATACATTTTCACAGGTTTGGGAGCACTAATCATTAAACCCTATCTGAAATACTGAGAAAATAAATTTAAGTTTGGAATTTATCCCACTGTTTATGCTGCTTTTTAAATATCAGAGCAAAATGGAAAGGAGATATGGCTTGCTATTAAACCTGCAAGTATTGTGATGACGTGAGAAGGACGACCACTGAATGTATGAAAAGGTTAGATGGTTTATGCAGTCCAGTGGGTCTGTTTTCTTTAAGACAATGCTCAGACCATCTTCAAGGATGCCTTCATCAGTGGACTGTGTCTGCAGAACCAGATAGAAAATAGCTATAGTTGATTCAAGGATCAACAGAATGGAAACCCACTCAATCAACAAGCTAATAATCAATGTGTCTGAATCCAACCAGTAGTTTTGCAAATAGCTGGCAGGTTGATGGTTAAATTACCTCACCCTCAGCTCTCTCCCCTAAATACTCAGGCAGGAAATGGCATGTTTGTGTTTTATAAGGGAAAAAAAATTAAGAAGAAAGGGTTAATGGTAGCCTCAATGTTTAAACACACATTTTAGCTAAAATGTCTAATTAAGAGTGTGGTGTCTTAATGACTTAACAGATCGAAAAGCAGTGCTTTCTTACTGCAACTGATCATAGTTCAAGGCCTGCTAGCCAAGCATGAAGTTTTGTTAATGAAAATTATAAGCATATCGTCAGGGCCCCGGGTACTGCTATTAAAATGTCCCTAATCACATTCTTTAAGCAGAATCGGATAATCACAAAGAATTGACTTTTTCACTCAGATGATGAGCCTTTCCATTTGATTGAAGGGTTCATAAGTAATTTAACTCAGAGTTAATTGATACAAGACATCATTGTCACCAAACTTTACAACAACAACAGAATAAACTCTAAGCATTAAATATTTTTCTTTGCAAT
Organism: Tragelaphus eurycerus; assembly: GCA_935064755.1. Classification (NCBI taxonomy): domain Eukaryota; kingdom Metazoa; phylum Chordata; class Mammalia; order Artiodactyla; family Bovidae; genus Tragelaphus; species Tragelaphus eurycerus. Next base: position 795,917 of record CAKXYN010000222.1, on the reverse strand, counting down.
TGACTCTGCATGGACTGGAGGGTTTTCCCACTCTGTAGCGGACTATTACGACCCCCTGAAGCACTAAATGTATAATCTTCTTGTGAAACGGGGCTGAGGCTGCTCTAGCTTATAGAGTTGACTTGGTTATTTGAGGCCTTATTCTTCCTTCCAGTCTGTTCTGGTTTCCATGCGAGAGGTCACCCAGCTCCTACTTTATAGCCACGGACTCTCAACTCTTCAGTAGGACCAGAGCCTACAGGAATCTGAAGGACTGAACCCGCTTACAGTATGAGGGTCAGGAGAGTGGTAGGGGGACAGAGTGTGGCAGAGGGCAGTGGCAGAGTGGTGGGGGGACAGTCATTTTAGTTTTGCTTTCAAAATCACTAGTTGGGGTTCCATTTAAATTCTCCATAATTTACAGAGTGTTTAATGATGCCTAATGGCTGAGCACTGAAGAAGTAATGTTTTTGAACTATGGTGTTGGGAGAAGACTCTTGAGAGTCCCTTGGACTACAAGGAGATCAAACCAGTCAATCCTAAAGAAAATCAGTTCTGAATATTCATTGGAAGGACTTATGCTGAAGCTGAAGCTCCAATACTTTGGCCACCTGATATGAAGAACTGACTCATTTGAGAAAACCCTGATGCTGGGAAAGATTGAAGGCAGGAGGAGAAGGGGATGATAAAGGATGAGATGGTTGGATGGCATCACTGATTCGATAGACATGAGTTTGAGCGAACTCTAGGAGTTGGTGAAGGACAGGGAAGCCTGGCATGCTACAGTCCATGGGGTTGAAAAGAATCAGACATGACTGAGCAACTGAACTGAACTGAATGGGCAAGTGGGATGATATGGTGTGTAACAAGATAGATGCTAGAAATACAGAGTTGAGCAATGCTGATTATCAATCAGAATCGTATCATGATTGGGGGGCAGATAAGTATGTAAAATTTTTTTTAGAAAGTATGTTTTATTCTATAGGAAAAGAGTAAAAATTTAAGGTCCCCTTTCCTAAACAATTTGTGGCTTCACTGACCCATTTCACAAATATTTACGCCAGTCCTATCCTCTACCTGAGATCATTCTATCATTTTCGAGATTGCACACAAGAGATTGTACTGCATTTTGGACTCTTTTGCTGATTGTGAGGACTACTCCATTTCTTCTAAGGGATTCTTGCCCACAGTAGTAGATATAATGGCCACCTGAATTAAATTTGCCTATCCCCGTTCATTTTAGTTCACTGATTCCTAAAATATCAATGTTCTCTCTTGCCATCTCCTGTGTCAATAAGCCTACAGGACAAGAGCGGGCAGTGACTGAGTAGGGAATAACCCTTGGGTACCTCTTGGCTTCCCTGGTGGTTCAGAGGTTAAAGTGTCTGCCTGCAATGTGGGAGACCTGGGTTCGATCCCTGGGTTGGGAAGATCCCCTGGAGAAGGAAATGGCAACCCACTCCAGTATTCTTGCCTGGAGAATCCCATGGATGGAGGAGCCTGGTAGGCTGCAGTCCATGGGGTTGCAAAGAGTCGGATACGACTGAGCAACTTCACTTTCACCTCTGGGAAGCCTTCTTCAATGACCTACACTCAAGTTAAGGCATGAATGTTAAAGCTGAGGTCTCACTTACAGTGTCTACATCATATAGCTTCTAAGAGCCATGGATATCCTCCATGGGCATCAGGACCCTCCTCCTGCCTGCCCCACCCTCACCCCCCACCACCCAGATCCTCCAAGGAGAATTACCGCAGTGCCTAGAGCTGTGGCTCACCAGGGACTAAGTACACACAACTCTGGAGGGAACTATGAGCTTTCCAGAGGCAGGGTGTCGCCCAACGGGTTCTTGAGGGACAGGCAGGAGGAGGAAAGGATTAGGCAGAACAGTGGATTACCAAGGCAGGGTCACCTAGTTCTGCAGTTTGAATGTGTATGAGCAAGTACAGTCATCTGGGGAAGCATCTGCCTCATTCATTCACGCTGCCAAAACTTGCCTGGGAGCCAGAAAAAGATGTGGGTCCACACACCCTGGCCTTGCATCCTTAGCAGCTGGATCGAATGTTCCTGCTTCTGCTCTTGACCTGGACCTTGTCCTGAAGAGACTTTTCTGCTCATCCAGCAAGGACACAAGTCCCTTAAAGGCTTAAATACTTAATTTCAGTAATGAAGTAAAATGAAAGCAGGGGGACCTCTTTCTATCTATGAAAGACCATTAAACTCGGGTGTCAAATTATCTGCTGCTAAATAAAGTGCTTTAATTTTCAGCCAGAGTGTGTGGGGTGTGTCTTGAATTATCTTCTTGGGCCCCCAGGGCCTGACTTCTCTCCACTCTCAGTGTCACGATCCAGTCACCAGTTCTCGAAGGAGAAGGCACTTTGCTGTCAAGTCTCAGAGACCTCTGGTGCTGGGTTTTAGGTCACCCTGTATAATTTTTGGCTCCTTCTCCAGAGAAATCTAAAGGCTCAGGAGCTGAAAATCCTGGAGCTGGAAATCTATACTTAGCTGGACCTGTTTCTCCTCTCCTTATTAATTTCTTCTAATTCATATTCACTTGAGCACCATTAAAGTAAGTTCTTCCCTTAGTAACTTCAGTACATGTATCTGTTTTTCTAGTTCAGGGGTCTCTGAGGTGGGTGCATATTCCTCACTGTGGGGCATACAAGACGTTCCATTGGGGTATGGTAATCATATATTAAATTTCATATTTATTTTATTTTTTGATTACTATTTCTTAATCTATATGTTTGTTTTAAAAGGTATGCAAGATAATACAATAACATATGTGTATGCACATATATGATTCTTGCTCAATTGTCTTGTTGTCATTGTTTAGTTGCTAAGTCGTTTCCGATTCTTTTCAACCCTGTGGACTGTAGCCTGCCAGGCTCCTCTGTCCGTGGAATTTCCCAGGCAAGAATATTGGAGTAGGTTGTTCCTCTGTTCTCCAGGGGATCTTCCTGACCCAGGAACTGAACCCCTGTTTCCTGCACTGGGGCTTCCCTGGTGGTGCTAGCGGTAAAGAACCTGCCAGCCAATGCACCAGATGTAAGAGGCATGGGTTCGATTCCTGGCTTGGGAAGATCCCGTGGAGGAGGGTATGGCAACCCACTGCAGTATTCTTGCCAGGAGAATCCCATGGACCGAAGAGCCTGGCAGGCCACGTACGGTCCACAGCATCGCAGTGTCAGACACAACTGAAGTGTCATACCACGCACGCACTCCTGCATTGGCAGGCGGGTTCTTTAACTACTGAGCCACCCAGGAAGCCTGCTCAATTGTTTATATGTATATAGTCCAAAGGGAGCTGGCGGCTCAGACAGTAAAGAATCCAGCTGCAACGCAGGAGACCTGGGTTTAATCTCTGGGCTGAGAAAATCCCCTGGAGGAGGGCATGGCAACCCACTCCAGTATTCTTGCCAGGAGAATCCCCATGGACAGAGGAACCTGGCGGGCTGCAGTCCATGGGGTTGCAAAGAGTCAGACACCACTGAGCGACTAAGCACAGCACAGCACATATAATCCAAACCATTCATAGATTACCATCACAGCCTAAAAGATGCGGCCTCTCATCTTTTGCTTATTCATTCACTCATATATCCAATCTTTCTTTCACTTATTCATTTACTTTACAAATATTTAGTGAGTACCTTGCAGGTGATAAGCCTTTGCTGAGTGCTAAGGATATGTAGATAAACAGAGCAGCATACCCACCCTTGGATAGCTTACCATCTGGTGGGAGAGGTAGAACGTGAAACACATAAGTACAGTACAAAATGATACATGCTGATGAGAGTCTGGACATGGTGCTCTCTGAGCAAAGAGGAAGGAACAGCTAACACGGAATTGAGCAAGATCAGGACAGCAGTTATCACGAGACACTGTGAGGATGAGGGTCTTTCAAGCAGAAGACGCCGGGATGAAGGCCTAGATGAGTGAGAGTGCATGACATGGCGGATAATCGCATACCAGCACAAGATAGTTGAAGTGTGGCTGAATTACAGAATTTAAGTGTGGTGCTTAGGGTGGGATGAGGGTGGGAATGGCAGGCAGGAAGTGGTAGGAGCTAGAAGGTGGCCTGGGTCATGTGAATCCATGTGCACAAATATGATCTGGTTTGGATTTCCTCTTCCAGGCCCCTTCTACAATTAAGGGTGGTCCTCAGGCCAGCACGGACAATATCACCCAGAAACTTGTTAGAAATACTGAGTCTCAGCAGGCATGCTCACACACAGTGGGTCTACATTATAAAGAACACCAAAATCAAAATCATGATTTTAACAAGATCCTCAGGTCTCCTTCATGATAAGTTTGAGAAGCAAAGGGCGGATATGGGCTCAAGAGTCCACGTATTGGGATTCACACATGGCACCACCAGCAGGGTGATCATAGGCAAGTTTCTTAACCTCTCTGTTAATAAAATCACTTTCATTTATAAAATCACTCTAAAAGAATTTTCTACTTCCCAGGATTGGAGTAAAGATTAAACTTGTAATCCACCTAAAAGTGGGAACCTGCTGTAAAGCACAGGGTGCTCTGTGGTGACCTAGATGGGTGGCATGGGGTCGGGGGTTGGCGGGAGGTCCCAGAAGGAGGGGATGCATGCATACATATTGCTTATTCACTTCGTTGTATAGCAGAAATCAACACAATGTGGTAAAGCAATTATCCGCCAAATAAAAACAAACCTGGAGAAGGCAATGGCACCCCACTCCAGTACTCTTGCCTGGAAAATCCCATGGAAGGAGGAACCTGGAAGGCTGCAGTCCATGGGGTCGCCGAGGGTCAGACACAACTGAGCGACTTCACTTTCACTTTTCACTTTCATGTGCTGGAGAAGGACATGGCAACCCACTCCAGTGTTCTTGTCTGGAGAATCCCAAGGACTGGGGAGCCTGGTGGGCTGCCGTCTATGGGGTCGCACAGAGTCAGACACGACTGAAGTGACTTAGCAGTAAAAACAAACCAACAAGCAAAAGACCTTTGGTACAGTACCTGACCCCTGGGAAGTGATCAGTGAGTATTAAATACAGATTATCAATTTTTCATCACTCAAATATTCAGAGCTCTTGTCTCTGCTTACTGCCTGAAGCATTCCTACAGTGTTCTGTCTATGCCAAGAGCAAAGATGACCGAAGGATTCTGAGCTTAGTAAATAATCAAGCTGATGCTAATTCCCACCCAGTCTGCTTTCAGAGAATGTATTCTTTATTGCTAAAAGCAGTTTGCAACTTTTGAGCACCTGTGATGAGATAGGGTGTGAGGGAATTTACAAACATTTTGATCTTCATAATAGAACTAGTATCTCCATTGACACCTGACATGAAGATCAAACTCATTGGAAAAGGCTCTAGTGCTGGGAAAGATGGAGGGCAAGAGGAGAAGGGGGCAACAGAGGATGAGATGGTTGGATGGCATCACTGACTCAATGGACATGAGTTTGAGCAAACCCTGAAAGATAGTAAGGGACAAGAAATCCTGGCATGCTGCAGTTCATGGGGTAGACATAGAGACTGACAATATTTTTCTGATGAGCAAATTGAGTCTCTGGAAATTAAATAAACTGTCTATGGTCATGCAGTTAGTAAACAGCAGACCTAGGATTCAACACTTGGACTCAGTGCTGGTCACTGATTAACTGGGCAGGGCAGAAGCCACCCTGAATATGAAGAGGTGAAGTCCAAGTTCTTATATAAAGCCTATACTATATTGCAGGCTTTGTAGTCATTTGTTCTTGACAATGAGGAAGGAGATGACTGACATATTCCTAATTATTGAGAGCTTTGGAGGAAAGGCCTTTTGTGGGCTTTCACATGGGACACAAATATCTTTTACATTCTGGGTCCATTCTGGGAAATTATGACTTCTCCTAAACTCTTAGCCATCGATATTCTAACCTTGTTTTCATCCAGTCCTAAATCACCTTGACAAATCACTTTCCAAATTGGATGGTAAGAAATACTGCTGGATGTTGCACCCTCTAGAGAGATCTCCATTCTTCACAAGAAGTGGAGGGAGCACCAGTTGACTCAGGCGTTGGTTCAGCTCATGGGATCTTGTGAGCCCCACTGAAGCTGGTCACTGCGGTGGCAAAGAAAACAGCTAAAGTCATGTGATATTAAGAGACTCTCTTTAAAAAACAAACAAACAAAATGGCATACAACTTTTAAAGGATGCTTTCCATTTCCAGTTATTACAAATATTGGCTATATCCCCCACACTATACAATACAGCCTCGAGCCTATCTTATATCCAAGTTTGTGCCTCCCACTCCCCATCCCTGTATTGCCTGCCTCTCTGCCCCATCTCAAGAGAAGGCAATGGCACCCCACTCCAGTACTCTTGCCTGGAAAATCCCATGGAAGGAGGAACCTGGTAGGCTGCAGTCCATGGGGTCACTAGGAGTCGGACACGACTGAGCGACTTCACTTTTCACTTCATGCATTGGAGAAGGAAATGGCAACCCACTCCAGTGTTCTTGCCTGGAGAATCCCAGGGACGGGGCAGCCTGGTGGGCTGCCATCTATGGGGTCGCACAGAGTAGGGCACGACTGAAGTGGCTTAGCAGCAGCAGCCCATCTCAAGAGGTAGCCCAGATGAAGGTGGTTCCCTGTCCTGAAAGTCATGATTTTCTTCTAGAATTCTAAGGGGCACTTATAGGGCTTTCCAAAGGTTCCCTCCAGGCTCCTTACTGATCCCGGGCATCTCCAACATCAGGTTTCCCTGGTGGCTCAGATGGTCAAGAAGTGAAGTGAAAGTTGCTCAGTGGTGTCCAACTCTTTGCAACCTCATGGACTATACAGTCCACAGAATTCTCCAGGCCAGAATACTGGAGTGGGTAGCCCTTCCCTTCTCCAGGGGATCTTCTCAACCCAGGGATCAAACCTAGGTCTCCTTCATTGCAGGTGGATTCTTTACCAGCTGAGCCACAAGGGAAGTCCAAGAATACTGGAGTGGGTAGCCTAGCCCTTCTCCAGGGGATCTTCCCAACCCAGGAATCGAACCTGTGTCTCCTGCATCACAGGCAGATTCTTTACCAACTGAGCTATCAGGGAAGCCCTGCCTGCAATGAGGGAGACAGGTTCTATCCCTGAGTCTCAACCTCTGCACCATTCGAGTATTTGATTTCTTAAATTCCTCCAGGAATTACACTACCTCTGAACATGTCACTGGGGGTCCATTTAGCCCTTCCTAATATAATTACCCTTAATCCACAGGTAAGAAAATAAAGTTGAGACTTCTACCAGTTGTTAAACCTATGTGCCATGCTAAGTCACTTCAGTCATGTCTGACTCTGTGACCCTATAGACTGTAGCCCACCAGGTTCCTGTGTCCATGGGATACTCCAAGCAAGAATACTGGAGAGGGTTGCCATGCCCTTCTCCAGGGGATTTTCCTGACCCAGGGATCAAACCTGCATCTCTTAAGTCTCCTGCTTTGGCAGGTGGGGTCTTTACCACTAGTCTGCTAAATCTACGACTTCCCTGGTGGCTCAGACAGTAAAGCGTCTGCCTACAATGAGGGAGACCTGGGTTCAATCCCTGGGTTGGGAAGATCCTCTGGAGAAGGAAATGGCAACCCACTCCAGTATTCTTGCCTGGAAAACCCCATGGATGGAGGAGCATAGTAGGCTACAGTCCATGGGGTTGCAAAGAGTCGGACACGACTGAGCAACCTCACTCTCTCACTCACTGCTAAATCTATAAATTGCAGTTATATATTTAAGAACTAATGATATAACCACATATAGATATGAAGGCCTATTGAACTCCACTTGATTCATTAAACAAATTCATCACTTGATCTCCATAATCCCATAATCTCTCACTCTACCTATCAGATCAGATCAGATCAGATCAGTCGCTCAGTTGTGTCCGACTCTTTGCGACCCCATGAACCGCAGCACACAAGGCCTCCCTGTCCATCACCAGCTCCCGGAGGTCACTCAGACTCGCATCCATCGAGTCAGTGATGCCATCCAGCCATCTCATCCTCTGTCGTCCCCTTCTCCTCCTGCCCTCAATCCCTCCCAGCATCAGAGTCTTCTCCAATGAGTCAACTCTTCGCATGAGGTGGCCAAAATACTGGAGTTTCAGCTTTAGCATCATTCCTTCTAAAGAAATTCCAGGATTGATCTCCTTCAGAATGGACTGGTTGGATCTTCTTGCAGTCCAAGGGACTCTCAAGAGTCTTCTCCAACACCACAGTTCGAAAGCATCAATTCTTTGGCGCTCAGCCTTCTTCACAGTCCAGCTCTCACATCCATACATGACCACAGGAAAGACCATAGCCTTGACTAGGCGAACCTTTGTTGGCAAAGTAATGTCTCTGCTTTTGAATATGCTATCTAGGTTGGTCATAACTTTCCTTCCAAGGAGCAAGCGTCTTTTAATTTCTTGGCTGCAGTCAGCATCTGCAGTGATTTTGGAGCCCAGAAAAACAAAGTCTGACACTTTTTCCACTGTTTCCCCATCTATTTCCCATGCAGTAATGGGACCAGATGCCATGATCTTCGTTTTCTGAATGTTGAGCTTTAAGCCAACCTTTTCACTCTCCACTTTCACTTTCATCAAGAGGCTTTTTAGCCCCTCTTCACTTTCTGCCATAAGAGTGGTGTCATCTGCATATCTGAGGTTATTGATATTTCTCCCAGCAATCTTGATTCCAACTTGTGTTTCTTCCAGTCCAGCATTTCTCATGATGTACTCTGCATATAAGTTAAATAAACATGGTGACAATATGCAGCCTTGACGTACTCCTTTTCCTATTTGGAACCAGTCTATTGTTCCATGACCAATTCTAACTGTTGCTTCCTGACCTGCATACAGATTTCTTAAGAGGCAGATCAGGTGGTCTGGTATTCCCATCTCTTTCAGAATTTTCCATAGTTTATTGTGATCTACACAGTCAAAGGCTTTGGCATAGTCAATAAAGCAGAAATAGATGTTTTTCTGGAACTCTCTTGCTTTTCCATGATCCAGCGGATGTTGGCAATTTGATCTCTGGTTCCTCTGCCTTTTCTAAAACCAGCTTGAACATCAGGAAGTTCACGGTTCACATATTGCTGAAGCCTGGCTTGGAGAATTTTGAGCATTACTTTACTAGCGTGTGAGATGAGTGCAATTGTTCGGTAGTTTGAGCACTCCTTGGCATTGCCTTTCTTTGGGATTGGGATGAAAACTGACCTTTTCCAATCTTGTGGCCACTGCTGAGTTTTCCAAATTTGTTGGCATATTGAGTGTAGCACTTTCACAGCATCATCATTCAGGACTTGGAATAGCTCCACTGGAATTCCATCACCTCCACTAGCTTTGTTCGTAGTGATGCTTTCTAAGGCCCATTTGACTTCACATTCCAAGATGTCTGGCTCTAGGTCAGTGATCACATCATCATGATTATCTAGGTCTTGAAGCTCTTTTTTGTACAGTTCTTCTGTGTATTCTTGCCACCTCCTCTTAATATCCTCTGCCTCTGTTAGGTCCACACCATCTCTGTCCTTTATCGTGCCCATCTTTGCATGAAATGTTCCTTTGGTATCTCTGATTTTCTTGAAGAGATCCCTAGTCTTTCCCATTCTGTTGTTTTCCTCTATTTCTTTGCATTGATCACTGAAGAAGGCTTTCTTATCTCTTCTTGCTATTCTTTGGAACTCTGCATTTAGATGTTTATATCTTTCCTTTTCTCCTTTGCTTTTCGCTTCTCTTCTTTTCACAGCTATTTGTAAGGCCTCCCCAGACAGCCATTTTGCTTTTTTGCATTTCTTTTCCATGGGGATGGTCTTGATCCCTGTCTCCTGTACAGTGTCACGAACCTCATTCCATAGTTCATCAGGCACTCTATCTATCAGATCTAGGCCCTTAAATCTATTTCTCACTTCCACTGTATAATCATAAGGGATTTGATTTAGGTCATACCTGAATGGTCTAGTAGATTTCCCTACTTTCTTCAATTTCAGTCTGAATTTGGCAACAAGGAGTTCATGGTCCGAGCCACAGTCAGCTCCTGGTCTTGTTTTTGCTGATTGTATAGAGCTTCTCCATCTTTGGCTACAAAGAATATAATCGATCTGATTTCGGTGTTGACCATCTGGTGATGTCCATGTATAGAGTCTTCTCTTGTGTTGTTGGAAGAGGGTATTTGCTATGACCAGTGCATTTTCTTGGCAAAACTCTATTAGTCTTTGCCCTGCTTCATTCCGTATTCCAAGGCCAAATTTGCCTGTTACTCCAGGTGTTTCTTGACTTCCTACTTTTGCATTCCAGTCCCCTATAATGAAAAGGACATCTTTTTTGGGTGTTAATTCTAAAAGGTCTTGTAGGTCTTCATAGAACCTTTCAACTTCAGCTTCTTCGGCATTACTGGTTGGGGCATAGATTTGGATTACTGTGACATTGAATGGTTTGCCTTGGAAACGAACAGAAATCATTCTGTCATTTTTGAGATTGCATCCAAGTACTCTACCTATGGCGCGCCATTTAAGAGCGACCTCGCCTGCCCGCGACCGGCGCGCCATTTAAGAGCGACCTCGCCTGCCCGCGACCGGCGCGCCATTTAAGAGCGCCCCCCGCCGGCTGCGTCGCGCACTAAGAGCGCCCCCCGCCGGCTGCGTCGCGCACTAAGAGCGCCCCCCGCCGGCTGCGTCGCGCACTAAGAGCGCCCCCCGCCCGCCGTCGCGCACTAAGAGCGCCCCCCGCCGGCTGCGTCGCGCACTAAGAGCGCGGAGCTACCCCACGACCGAGGAAGGAGGGCGGTGAGGGCCAATGCACTAAGCACGCCCGAGAAGAGCTACCCCACGACCGAGGTCAGGAAGGGCGGCGGTGAGGAGAGACCCTCGTCCAAGGTAAGGTGCGATGGCTGTGCTTCGCTGGCCGGGAGCAGCCAGGAGCAGCCAGGATGAGATACCCCACGCCCAAGGTAAGAGAAACCCAAGTAAGACAGTAGGTCTTGAAAGAGAGCATCAGAGGGCAAATACACTAAAACCATTCTCACAGATAACTAGTCAATCTAATCACACAAGGACCACACCCTTGTCTAACTCAATGAGATTAAGCCATGCCCGAGGGGCAACCTGGGATGGGCGGGTCATGGTAGAGAGATATGACAGGGTGTGGTCCGCTGGAGAAGGGAATGGCAAACCACTCCAGTATTCTTGCCTTGAGAACCCCATGAACAGTATGAAAAGACAAAATGATAGGATACTGAAAGAGAAACTCCCCAGGTCAGTAGGGGCCCAATATGCTACTGGAGATCAGTGGAGAAATAACTCCAGAAAGAATGAAAGGATGGAGCCAAAACAAAAAGAATACCCAGCTGTGGATGTGTCTGGTGATAGAAGCAAAGTACGATGCTGTAAAGAGCAATATTGCATAGGAACCTGGAATGTTAGGTCCATGAATCAACGCAAATTGGAAGTGGTCAAACAAGAGATGGCAAGAGTGAATGTTGACATTCTAGGAATTAGCGAACTAAAATGGACTGGAATGGGTGAATTTAACTCGGATGACCATTATATCTACTACTGTGGGCAGGAATCCCTCAGAAGAAATGGAGTGGCCATCATGGTCAACAAAAGAGTCCGAAATGCAGTACTTGGATGCAATCTGAAAAACGATAGAATGATCTCTGTTCGTTTCCAAGGCAAACCATTCAATGTCACAGTAATCCAAGTCTATGCCCCAACCAGTAACGCCGAAGAAGCTGAAGTTGAAAGGTTCTATGAAGACCTACAAGACCTTTTAGAACTAACACCCAAAAAAGATGTCCTTTTCATTATAGGGGACTGGAATGCAAAAGTAGGAAGTCAAGAAACACCTGGAGTAACAGGCAAATTTGGCCTTGGAATACGGAATGAAGCAGGGCAAAGACTAATAGAGTTTTGCCAAGAAAATGCACTGGTCATAGCAAATACCCTCTTCCAACAACACAAGAGAAGACTCTATACATGGACATCACCAGATGGTCAACACCGAAATCAGATCGATTATATTCTTTGTAGCCAAAGATGGAGAAGCTCTATACAATCAGCAAAAACAAGACCAGGAGCTGACTGTGGCTCGGACCATGAACTCCTTATTGCCAAATTCAGACTGAAATTGAAGAAAGTAGGGAAATCTACTAGACCATTCAGGTATGACCTAAATCAAATCCCTTATGATTATACAGTGGAAGTGAGAAATAGATTTAAGGGCCTAGATCTGATAGATAGAGTGCCTGATGAACTATGGAATGAGGTTCGTGACATTGTACAGGAGACAGGGATCAAGACCATCCCCATGGAAAAGATATGCAAAAAAGCAAAATGGCTGTCTGGGGAGGCCTTACAAATAGCTGTGAAAAGAAGAGAAGCGAAAAGCAAAGGAGAAAAGGAAAGATATAAACATCTAAATGCAGAGTTCCAAAGAATAGCAAGAAGAGATAAGAAAGCCTTCTTCAGTGATCAATGCAAAGAAATAGAGGAAAACAACAGAATGGGAAAGACTAGGGATCTCTTCAAGAAAATCAGAGATACCAAAGGAACATTTCATACAAAGATGGGCACGATAAAGGACAGAGATGGTGTGGACCTAACAGAAGCAGAAGATATTAAGAAGAGGTGGCAAGAATACACAGAAGAACTGTACAAAAAAGAGCTTCAAGACCCAGATAATCATGATGATGTGATCACTGACCTAGAGCCAGACATCTTGGAATGTGAAGTCAAATGGGCCTTAGAAAGCATCACTACGAACAAAGCTAGTGGAGGTGATGGAATTCCAGTGGAGCTATTCCAAGTCCTGAATGATGATGCTGTGAAAGTGCTACACTCAATATGCCAACAAATTTGGAAAACTCAGCAGTGGCCACAAGATTGGAAAAGGTCAGTTTTCATCCCAATCCCAAAGAAAGGCAATGCCAAGGAGTGCTCAAACTACCGAACAATTGCACTCATCTCACACGCTAGTAAAGTAATGCTCAAAATTCTCCAAGCCAGGCTTCAGCAATATGTGAACCGTGAACTTCCTGATGTTCAAGCTGGTTTTAGAAAAGGCAGAGGAACCAGAGATCAAATTGCCAACATCCGCTGGATCATGGAAAAGCAAGAGAGTTCCAGAAAAACATCTATTTCTGCTTTATTGACTATGCCAAAGCCTTTGACTGTGTAGATCACAATAAACTATGGAAAATTCTGAAAGAGATGGGAATACCAGACCACCTGATCTGCCTCTTAAGAAATCTGTATGCAGGTCAGGAAGCAACAGTTAGAACTGGTCATGGAACAACAGACTGGTTCCAAATAGGAAAAGGAGTACGTCAAGGCTGCATATTGTCACCATGTTTATTTAACTTATATGCAGAGTACATCATGAGAAATGCTGGACTGGAAGAAACACAAGTTGGAATCAAGATTGCTGGGAGAAATATCAATAACCTCAGATATGCAGATGACACCACTCTTATGGCAGAAAGTGAAGAGGGGCTAAAAAGCCTCTTGATGAAAGTGAAAGTGGAGAGTGAAAAGGTTGGCTTAAAGCTCAACATTCAGAAAACGAAGATCATGGCATCTGGTCCCATCACTGCATGGGAAATAGATGGAGAAACAGTGGAAACAGTGTCAGACTTTATTTTTCTGGGCTCCACAATCACTGCAGATGGTGACTGCAGCCATGAAATTAAAAGACGCTTGCTCCTTGGAAGGAAAGTTATGAACAACCTAGATAGCATATTCAAAAGCAGAGACATCACTTTACCAACAAAGGTTCACCTAGTCAAGGCTATGGTCTTTCCTGTGGTCATGTATGGATGTGAGAGCTGGACTGTGAAGAAGGCTGAGCGCCGAAGAATTGATGCTTTTGAACTGTGGTGTTGGAGAAGACTCTTGAGAGTCCTTTGGACTGCAAGAAGATCCAACCAGTCCATTCTGAAGGAGATCAATCCTGGAATTTCTTTGGAAGGAATGATGCTAAAGCTGAAACTCCAGTATTTTGGCCACCTCATGCGAAGAGTTGACTCATTGGAGAAGACTCTGATGCTGGGAGGGATTGAGGGCAGGAGGAGAAGGGGACGACAGAGGATGAGATGGCTGGATGGCATCACTGACTCGATGGATGCGAGTCTGAGTGACCTCCGGGAGCTGGTGATGGACAGGGAGGCCTGGCGTGCTGCGGTTCATGGGGTCGCAAAGAGTTGGACACGACTGAGCGACTGATCTGATCTGATCTGATCCTTTTGTTTTTAAAATTAAAAACATTATCCTTTTGGAATTAAAAGGCGCTTACTCCTTGGAAGGAAAGTTATGACCAACCTAGATAGCATATTCAAAAGCAGAGACATCACTTTGCCAACAAAGGTTCACCTAGTCAAGGCTATGGTCTTTCCCGTGGTCATGTATGGATGTGAGAGCTGGACTGTGAAGAAGGCTGAGCGCCAAAGAATTGATGCTTTTGAACTGTGGTGTTGGAGAAGACTCTTGAGAGTCCCTTGGACTGCAAGGAGATCCAACCAGTCCATTCTGAAGGAGATCAATCCTGGAATTTCTTTAGAAGGAATGATGCTAAAGCTGAAACTCCAGTATTTTGGCCACCTCATGCGAAGAGTTGACTCATTGGAGAAGACTCTGATACTGGGACGGATTGAGGGCAGGAGGAGAAGGGGACGACAGAGGATGAGATGGCTGGATGGTATCACTGACTCAATGAATGCGAGTCTGAGTGACCTCCGGGAGCTGGTGATGGACAGGGAGGCCTGGCGTGCTGCGGTTCATGGGGTCTCAAAGAGTCGGACACAACTGAGCGACTGATCTAATCTGATCCTTTTGTTTGTTTGTTTGTTTTTAGTGTACAGTTACCTTGGCAAAGATTCATTTTAAGAGGAATTTGAGGATACACACGCACATATATATATGCATGTGTCTATCTACCTCTATTAATTATCTCTTAATTATCCATCTATCTATCTAACGATGTTGTAGGTCCTCTGTTTCCTTATTTTTGTTTCCTTAAGGGCACCTAGACTCCCCTTCAAACAATGGGCTCTGTATAAACTTAGATCTGGAAATCATTGTGAGTCTTCTTCTATTTATCAAATCTGGTTTTTCCTGATTGCACACATCATGTGACAACATAGGCAGGTGATTCAACCCAAGGAATACCACATCTAACCATTATAATAGAAGCCTATAAATCAAGGGACCTTAATTTCTAGTGTAGCCCTCTTGCCCATAAAGTAATTACATAAACCTTAACTCTGATGATTAAATGCAGCCACCTCTTTTTGCTTTCCCATAAGCCCATCAACACTGGTTTCCAGAGGACAGTCCCTGTCAAGTCTCTCAAAGACACAGGAACTTCCCTACTCATGAGTCTGTATGGCCTTCTTAAAGCCATACAGAGCAATAAAATGTTCTTGCTCTCAGTTGTATCAACCTTCACTCATCAAAGCTGTGAACCCATATGTAAGATAATATCTCTGAAGAATAAATAGTGTAGAGTCAGAAAGATGATTTAAACTCAAGGGAAGATTATGAAGACATACTGATAACCCTAGTAGGAGGAAGATAAGTACTTCTGATGTTCTTAATGAGATTGAGATAAAACATTTGCCAGATACAGAGCTGATCCATTAAGAAAATTACATCAGGACCAGCAACTGCAATTGGAATGACCATCTGATGCAATTTCCAGCAATCTATTGCAATTCTTTGAAACCCATCCATCTCTGGTATTCGCCAAACCTCTGCTGTCTCATGTCATTGATAGTGGCACTATTCTTTTTCATTTTTTAGAAATGGTTTGCTATTTGGTTAAATAAAAGGAACTTCAGGGACATCTGTTCAGCCCAGTCTTCTAATTGCCAAATATAGTTATTTCAACACATATGGATAATTATTTTTAACACATATGAATTGGAAATATAACTTCAGTAATGTTTTAGGAGCCCAGGGAGAAGTTGTGAGATGGACTTGGGTTAAAACTCCATTCTAGGGACTTCCCTGGAAGTCCAATAGTTAAGATTCCAGGCTTGCACTGCAGGGAGTGTAGGTTCCAACCCTGGCTGGGGAACTAACATCCCACATACCATGTGACCAAAAGGAAAAAACTTCCAATCTAACTGCTAGAAGGTAATAACATCTTATGTCCTAGGATTAGTAGTAACTCAGAGCCACTGTTTGATAATTCCCAAAGAGCAAGCACATTTATCTTTCTCAATGGTTACACATTCTTTTGTCAAAGGCTAGGATAAAATTTGTCTTGCCCTAGCCTTTCACAAGGCTGCCCTGATATTGTTAGGGAGTTGGTTGGAAGCCATTTGATAAATTCATTGCTAAATTCCTATGCCTTGAAGTCCTCTAGGTCACATCAAGCAGTTTTCCACATCTAAACCTCACCCAGAATGGGCAAATATTGAGTTAACATTTCAATCACCCAACAAGAGCAAGAACCAAAAAATTAGAACTAGGACTAACTTTTGAAGTAACAAATTGAATCCAGGAGCTCTGATGAGTTTGACTCATGTTAGTGAATTCAGACTGATCTGATCTTGTGGGATTCCTTCCTGGGTCAAGCTCACTGAGAATCCATTTGCAACTATTTTCCTTGGTGCTATTTTCTTTTATAAAGTAACAAATTTCTGTCATTCTTTTGTTATATAACCATTCTCTTCACAGTTCTGACACTGTAATTGGTACCTTGGGGTATGGTGGGATCTGAGTTGACAGCTCTGGGAACTCTGATCATTGAAGAAATTACAGAGTCATCAATAAAAGGATAAACAGCCTCTTTAAAATGGAGGGGAAGGGACCTCTCTGGCTGGCAGAGGATAAGAAGCATGGGTTTGGAGTTTGCATATCATCAGAATACTCTGAATCATCCCATAAATCCATGTTCTTGCTTTTGACATGCCAATCTGTCTCTAGCCATGCCTCAACTTTCATATAATAAACCCAGTGAGACTATTAATTCAAATGTCACTGACATTCAGCAACCAAAGAATTCATTTCTTTCTCTAATTTTTGGCTATCTCAGATCTGCAGTTGCAGGAGTTAAGAGGTTTTGTTTTGTTTTTTCTTTAACCCAGCCATCATGGAATCTTTGTTTAGTCTGCCCGAGAACCAAGAATTTAGGGATTTGGGTTTGTCATCCTCTTTCGGGAACAAGCCGTTGTTAGAAGCAGCTCTTCTTCTGGAAGACGTTGAATTTCTAAGGTTCTTCACACTGACCCCTTGTAGCTATCACTTAGTCATCCAAAGATCCTCGGTTGGATGACCACAAGTGATAATTGTGTCTTTCCATCACGTGCCACAAAGAGCCACGTATTTATTTCTGAACTCTAATCAGAATCATTCCAGTCCAGATTCTTGACTGTAAAGGACAGAAGCTGACTCTGGATAACCCAAGAAGTGAAAGTCGCTCAATCATGTCTGACTCTTTGTGACCCCATGGACCATACAGTCCATGGAATTCTCCAGGCCAGAATACTGGAGTACATAGCTTTTCCCTTCCCAGGGGATCTTCCCGACCCAGGAACTGAACCCAGGTCTCCGGCATTGCAGGTGGATTCTTTACCAGCTGAACCACAAGGGAAGCCTAGATAACCCAAGAAGAAAGAGAAAAATTGTGAACAGGTATGGAAGCATGCTAAATCGCTTCAGTTGTCTGACACTTTGTGATCTCACGGACTGTAGCCCATTCTCCAGGCAAGAATACTGGAGTGAGTTGCTGTGACCTGCTCCAAGGGATCTTCCTGACCCAGGGATTGAACTCACGTCTCTTACATTTTCTGCATTGGTAGGTGGATTCTCCACCACTAACACCACCTGGGAAAATTACGAGAAGGTTGGGGAACTAGGCTTGGGGAAATAAACAAAAAGAAAAGGAAGGCCAGAAGTCTCAAGTTCAGCCAAAGTCTGCCAAGATTCTGTCTGTAGACTAACTGTGCCAATGGACACTCACTACCACCCCTACTGGCATCACGGCCTCCAGCCACTCACTGCAGCCAACTAAGCCCTCTCAACTCTGACCCCTCCTCCTCTGTAAACAATATCCACGTCTCTGTGTCTTTGTATGACTTTCCCAGGACTCACAGTTCCAGGCTGGGCAAAATCTTCATCTTCCTCCCTAATTGTTCAAGATATTTCCCTAGGCAAGGATTTTGCCTTATGTACAGATGTGTGCTCAGTCGCTCAGATGTGTCCAACTCTTTGTGACCCCAGGGACTGTAGCCCACCAGAATCCTCTGTCTATGGAGTTTTCCGGCACAAATACTGGAGCAGTTTACCATTTCCCACTCCAGGGATCTTCCCAACCCAGAGATCGAACCCGCGTCTCTTGCATCTCCTGTATTGGCCAGCAGATTCTTTACCACTGAGCCACCTGGGAAGTCCCACGTAAACACACAATCCCTGAATCAATTCAATCAACCCACCTTGGGTGACATTATGCTGCAAGAATTTGAAACTCTGTCTTGCTTCTCAGCCTTAATAGCGATGATCCAACCATGAAAGTTGCCCAGCCAGTCTCAATCACTTTAAAATTTGCCCCCAGTTCAGCAAAGTGCCCTGAGCCAAGCATAAAAGGAACATGTGTAAGTATTTCTCCCAGTTCTACCTCTTTGAGTGGAGTTCTTCACTCTGTGAAGTGGAACTTCTTTCTCTGGTCCTCGAGTTTCCACATTGACATTTCAAAGGCATGTCCCTTGCCCCTATATTTTCTGAGTCCGGTTTGTGGGGCTGTGGCAAGCACAGTGGGAGTGCAGCTCACTGATGATTGCCATGTAGGGGTGACCCAGAGGTCAGACGAAACGATGTGACATTCTCCAAAGGGCTGTGCGAGGGACTGGGACTTTCCAAAGCCCTGTTTCATTCAGTCCTCTCCATGGGACATAGATTGAAATTACATTTCTTCTCAACTTTCATTCTCTTTCCACCTTCTCTGTTTGTTCACTATAAAGTACCAAAAGCATCACTAAGGAAATGCTCTCAAGGCTGTTTAGTGCTAGTGAAGACTTTTAAAAAAGAAGAAAATGCAGTGTAGAAACAGACATGCAGACACGGTGTGGGGAGGGGAGGGTGAGACGATTTGAGAGAGTAGCCTTGGTACAGAGACATCGTTGTTGTTTGGTCCTCAGTCATATTTGACTCTTTGCAACCCCATGGACTGTAGCCTGCCAGGATCCTCTGTCCATGGGAGGTTTTTTCTTTTTTCCCTAGGCAAGAATACTGGGGTGGGTTGCCATTTCCTCGTCCAGGGGATTTTCCTGACCCAGAGATGGAACTCGTGTCTGTGTGTCTCCTGCATTGCAGGCAGATTCTTTATTGCTGAGCCACCAGGGAGGCCCCAATATACACATTATATGATTACTGCAATATATACAATATATCCACCACCGTGCAGAGTCCGACATGACTGAAGTGACAGCAGCAGCAGCAGCAGCAGTGGGAATCTGCTGCATGGAGAGGGAGCTCAGCTCCCTGCTCTGTGATGACCTAGGCAGGTGAGGTGGGGGCAGGCAGGAGGTGGGAGGGAGGTGTAAAAGGGAGGGGATATATGTATACCCACAGCTGATTCACTTCACTGTTTAGCAGAAACTGACACAACGTTGTATAGCAGTTATACTCCAAATTTTTTAATTAAATTTATTTATTTTAATTGGAGGTTAATTACTTTACAATATTGCATTGGTTTTGCCATATATCAACATGAATCCACCACGGGTGTACACGTGCTCTCCATCCTGAACCCCCCTCCCACCTCCCTCCTCGTACCATCCCTCTGGGTCATCCCAGTTTACCAACCCCAAGCATCCTGTATCCTGCATCGAACCTGAACTGGCGATCTTACATGATATTATACATGTTCCAATGCCATCCAAATTTTTTAGAAAGTCACCCATGATTGTCGTTTCTAGAAAGAACATTTAACAGGAAAGAAGAGATTCTGCAGCAACTTTGAAAAAAGACCCTGTCTAAAAGGCCACATCATTCCTAACTAACAACTGGAAAATTAGGTAACCCTGACGTGTTATTCCCTCACTAGAGCTTAAGTCTTACTCCACTGCAAAGAGAATATGGACCTGATTAGAAAATTATCTGAAAAAGAATTTTTTTTTGTCTTTTTTAAACTAAAAATCGAGTCTTTATAGGAATCAGATCTACATTCGAAATTTAGTTGTCACAGTAATTTGATACAGAATATTACCTTTTGCCTATTTCAAATACAAATGTAAACTGCCAACAAAAGCAGGAAAGCATTTTACTCTAGGTTATAGATTCAAGAAGAGGAAACATACCTTGGCCTCATTAAAAATCTCCATATTGATTCACCTTCTACAAAAGAGAAACTACTGTTCTCTGGGAACATGGCATCTATTTCCTTCAACACTTCAAGCAGACAAATTCCAAGCAGATTCTCCTCATATAAAATGTGGGTTGGGGAAGATTTGTGTTCATATTTTAATCATTCAACTTGTTTTTTTACACAGAATTAAAATAGATTGAGTTTCCGTCCATGGAAGAGAGGACATTGAGTCACTTGTTTGGAATCACATCAAGGGTAGGATGGGATGTATTCCACTCCCAGAGCCAAGTCATCAACCTTGCTGGTGAACATCCTCTCCAGCAGCCTTTCCCAGTTGGCAGAGCAGGGTAGAAGAGACAGAAAAATATTAGGTATGTTTCCTATGAGCTGAAGTGCAGCCAAATAGCATACTTCCAAGGTATACTCTCGCAGGCTGGCATTCTGAAAGATGCAATTTCTCCATTTCCAAAACTCAACAATTTTTCAGTGGCACAGCATCGTTCCAATAAAACACTGGTATTTTATTCATCTCTTCCTGAAGTACCATACTTTTATTTTGTAGGCGTCTCTAAATCACATCAATTCACAAAAAATCAATTTCTTGCTGCTATAGTCAAATCAGATGTTACATGCACACACACACCATGGGTTTTTTCCCTTGCTTGTGCCAGTTATTCATAGATTAGAAATTTGTAGTCGGAGTCACAAAGCTCCCTGAGGCAGGGAACAGGGCTAATAAATGCAGGCTACCTATCCAACAGCTCTATCCTATCCAGACCCAGGCTGCTTCCCTCCACCCTTCCAGGATCACAGCTTTAACTGTCTCTTCTTCAGGGCATGTTGTCTCTGTTACAGGAACTCTTGTCTAGCTCATCTTTGTAATTATTATTTGTCAGAGCTTATACAAGTGTGAAGGTGCTGATAGCATCAAAATATATTTCACAAGTAAGTATCTTTTATAGTTCCTGTAAAATCTTAGGGCTTCCCAGATGGCTCAGTGGTAAAGGATCGAGTTCCATCCCTGGATCAGAAAGATCCCCTGGAGGAGGAAATGGCAACCCACTCCAGTA
Source organism: Tragelaphus eurycerus (assembly GCA_935064755.1). Classification (NCBI taxonomy): domain Eukaryota; kingdom Metazoa; phylum Chordata; class Mammalia; order Artiodactyla; family Bovidae; genus Tragelaphus; species Tragelaphus eurycerus. Next base: position 774,600 of record CAKXYN010000222.1, on the reverse strand, counting down.
TTCTTGCCTGGAGAATCCCAAGGACAGAGGAGCCTGATGGGCTACAGTCCAGGGGGTCATAGAGAGTCAGACACGACTTAGCAACTGAACAACAACGTAGTTCCTGAAAAATCTTAGGATCGAGGGGATCTCAGGGGCACTGCAATTCAACCAGCTCATTTTATATATGGAGCAACCAAGGTTACCATAGTGTAAGTCAGTACACACAGATTCTAGGTCTTCTGCTATGGTTTGCATGCTCTTTCCTCTGCTTCAGGGGTAAGCAAACTTTTTCTTTAAAGGGCCAGACAACAAATAATTCAGGCTTTGTGGGCCATATACAATATCTGTCCTTTTTAAAAATACATTTAAAATTAAAAAAACTATTCTTAGTTTTAAGGTCTTAAAAACCAGAAAGCAGGGACTTCTCTGGTGGCCCAGTGGTCAATAATCTGCCTACCATGGCAGGGCACACAGGTTCGATCCTTGGTCGGGGAAGATTCCACATGCCATGCAGCAATTAAGCCCCTTTGCCATAACTGCTGAAGCCTGAGCATGCGATAGAGCCCGTGAGCTGCAAAACGAGAAGCCACTGCAATGAGAAACCTGTGCGCTGCAACTGAGTAGCTCCCTCTCATCACAACTAGAGAAAGTCCGTGGGTAACAACAAAGACCCAGCACAACCAAAAACAATTTTTTTAATTAAAAAATAACAACAACAGACTACAGACTGGATTTGACTCAGGGGCTATAGTTGGCCAAGTCTTATTCTATTTCATAAGATACACATCAGTCATCCAAATAAGGGGAATGCTTTCATGCTTACAGGCCTGTGGACTGGTTGGGGTCTTTTGCTCCACGTGGCTCATTTTGGGGTTCCAACCAGAGGGCAGTGACTACTTGGAGCATAGTCTCATTGTGAAGTTCAGAAAATTCCAAAGGAGTGAAGGAAAAAACATGCAACGGCTGTTCAAGTGCCTTAATTGTGAATTTAAACTCAGAATTGCCAAACTGTGACCTTATTCACATTCCACATGGCCAAGCCCCATATCAACAGAGCAGGAGACTATACTTACCCCTTGGAGCTGATGAGTCAGGTAGTAACTCTGGAATGATAATGGTGGTGACATAGTTTTTAATCTCACTGAATCCTCCCATAAACATAGACACATCAATTAAGATGGCAAATTAAAGACTTACAAGTAAGATACCCCTATACGCTCCAAAAGGCAAGCAGTAGCAGCCATCAGACTTACAGAATTTAAGCCATCTTTGTGGAATGAAGCAGAAGTAGGGCAATAAAGCATTGGATGGCTCCCAGAAAAGGAGAAACTCAAAATATCAAATAGCTACTCATTGAAAAGTACTACCCACTAACACCTGAGCATCATTATGACTGGGAGTTGTGTAAGATCCAATTCATGGATGCATGAAAGAAGCCTAAGGGATTTCCCTGGTGGCCCAGTGGTTAAGAATTTGCCTTCCAATGCAGGGAACACAGGTTCAGTCCCTGAAACTGAGATCCCACACACCACAAGGCAACTAAGCCCGCACACCACAACTAGAGAAGCATGTACACCGCGACTACTGAGCCTGCGTGCTCAGCTAGAGAGCCCACTCACACTAGAGCCTGTGCTCTGCAATTAGAAAAAGCCTGGGCACCACAAAAAGAACCCACACGGGAAGACCCAGCACAGCCAAAACACATACTTAAAAGAAGCAGCAGCCTAAAAGGGAGTCTGCAGCTTCTGGAGCGCCGGAGAAGGCAATGGCACCCCACTGCAGTACTCTTGCCTGGAAAAATCCCATGGATGGAGGAGCCTAGTTGGTTGCAGTCCATGGGGTCGCTAAGTTGGACACGACTGAGAGACTTCACTTTCACTTTTCACTTTCATGCATTGGAGAAGGAAATGGCAACCCACTCCAGTGTTCTTGCCTGGAGAATCCCAGGGACGGGGGAGCCTGGTGGGCTGCCATCTATGGGGTCTCACAGAGTCGGACACAACTGAAGCGACTTAGCAGCAGCAGCAGCAGCAGCAGCTTCTGGAGCAGCCTGAGCCCCATAAACTCTTAAAACAAATCCGTCTCCTGGGCAAAACTCCTTATTGATGAGAAATTTCTGGGAGTAGAACCCAGTTTTGAGCAGGACAGGGATAACTGGGGTATCGGAAAAGAAAGTCCAGATAAAATTGAGGAACAGGAGAGATCTCAAAAAGAACACTATATATAGACACACACACAGAGAGACACTATATACACTATACACACACACACACACACACACACACATATTTAGTTTCATTTGTATAAATAATAAAAGTATTATTATTTATACAAATATATTTATATTATATTTATATAATAATTTCTATAAAAGTATTGTAGAGTTGTAATTTCAACTCTAGTTCTGCTTTCTGGGAGGAACCACCTGATACTCCTTTCCTTAGACAGCCATGATCAGATCAGATCAGATCAGTCACTCAGTCGTGTCCGACTCTTTGCGACCCCATGAACTGCAGCACGCCAGGCCTCCCTGTCCATCACCAACTCCCAGAGGTCACTCAGACTCACATCCATCGAGTCAGTGATGCCATCCAGCCATCTCATCCTCTGTCGTCCCCCTTCTCCTCCTGCCCCCAATCCCTCCCAGCATCAGAGTCTTCTCCAATGAGTCAACTCTTCGCATAAGGTGGCCAAAGTACTGGAGTTTCAGCTTTAGCATCATTCCTTCCAAAGAAATCCCAGGGCTGATCTCCTTCAGAATAGACTGGTTGAATCTCCTTGCAGTCCAAAGGACTCTCAAGAGTCTTCTCCAACACCACAGTTCAGAAGCATCAATTCTTCGGTGCTCAGCCTTCTTCACAGTCCAGCTCTCACATCCATAAATGACCACAGGAAAGACCATAGCCTTGACTAGGTGAACCCTTGTTGGCAAAGTGATGTCTCTGCTTTTGAATATGCTATCTAGGTTGTTCATAACTTTCCTTCCAAGGAGTAAGCGTCTTTTAATTTCATGGCTGCAGTCACCATCTGCAGTGATTTTGGAGCCCAGAAAAAGAAAGTCTGACACTGTTTCCACTGTTTCTCCATCTATTTCCCATGACAGCCATGATGAATTAACACAAACTGAGTGGCTTAAACCAACAGAAGTTACTGTTTCATTGTTCTGGAAGCCACAAGTCTGAAATCAAGGGTCAACAGGGCTGGGCTCCCTCCGAAGCATCCTCGCTCACCTTTCCTTGACTCCTCGCTCACCTTCCCTCGGCTCCTGGCTCACCTTCCCTCGGCTCCTCACTCCCGTTTCCTTGGCTCCTGGTGGTCCCCAGCGCTGCAGGAGCAACACTTCAACATCTCCCTCCATCCTCACATGGTTTCGTCTCTCTCACTGTCTCCTCTGCCTCTGTGTCTCTTATGTGACCTCTCTTCTTATAAGGATACCAGTCCCTGCATTTACGGCATGATCACCTCATCCTGACCTCACGACATCTGCAAAGACCTATGTCCACGTCAGGGCACAATCAGGTACCAGTGGTTATAACTTGGATATACTGTTTGGGGGTGGTGGTACCCGAGTCGACCCCCTACACACTTGTATTTCCCCTAGACTGTCTCTTTGGATCTTCTTTGGGCCTTACCTTCTAAGGCTCTGAGCAATCCTACTCCCAAGTATTCACCCAAGAGAAATGAAAACATATGAGCACCAAAAGGATTCATACCAGAATGTTCTTAGCAGCCGTGTTAATTATTCATAATGGCTCCAAACTGAAAAAAATAAATAAATCAAAAGCCAAATGTCTACCCATAACAGAACTACTTAGCAATGCATGGCTGACAGCCTTCTGCTTCTATTCACCTGGATTAATCTCGCCAGCACGTGGAGCAGGACATGGCCCGGAAGAGCACACTGCAGTATTCTGTCTCTATGAAGCCCAGTGACAGGGAAACTAAATCTGCTGATGGGAATCAGCGATGGGGAAGATCATGGTGAGCAGCGAGCAACAGACTAGAATGGGGATCAAGGGAAATTACTGGCATGATGGAAACATCACCCATCTAGTTTGGGGTAGCCTATAATGATAAAACTTATTACACTGAACATTTAAGACCTGCGCCTCTTGTTTAAGGTAAATTTTACATTAATTTAAACATAAAGCCCAAGTTGCTTCAGGTTGCTTGGAGTGCTTGCTAATACCTATGTTTTATTTATCTCTCTGGGCTTCTGAGGTGGTGCTAATGGTAAAGAGCCTGCCTGCCAATGCAGGAGACATAAGAGACGTGGGTTCAATCCCTGGATCAGGAGATCCCATGGAGGAGGGCATGGCAACCCACTCCAGTATTCTTACCTGGAGAATCCCACGGACAGAGGAGCCTGGCGGGCTACAGTCCATAGAGTTACAGAGTTGGACATGACTGACTTCAGCACACACTCTTCAGCAGCATGCCCGTTTCTCTCTCTGACTTTATCTTTTACTTGAACTCTGGGCACACATTCAGGTCTAATCCCAGTCACGGATGTTTGCACTCCAAGTGTCCATAGTTCAATTCTCAGATCGAATCCAAATAGTATTCTATATGCCTATTTCATACCACTCATCAGTCCCCAGAAGTGTTATACTGGTTTCTTATCTGTTTCTCTCTCTAGACTATGCATTCCTGAGAGGCAGGGATCTTGTCTAGCTTGTTTGTCACTGTATATCCAATGTCTAGAATAGTATTGACTGAATGAATCAATGAAAGAGAAAAGGAAGGAAGGAAACGAGAGAGCAGAATAGAATTTGGATTTGATCTGAGAATCACGCTACAGACAGTTGTAGTGCAAACATCTGGGACTGGGACTGGGCTTCCCTGGTGGCTCAGCAGTTAAGATTTCACCTGCCAACGCAGGAGACATGGGTCCAATCCCTGGGTCAGAAAGATCCCCTGGAGAAGGAAATGGCTGCCCACTCTGGTATTCTTGCCCGGCAAATCCCATGGACAGAGGAGGCTGGTGGGCTACAGTCCCTGGGATTGAGAAGAGTTGGACACAACTTAGCAACTAAAAAACAACAAGAAAGGCTAACCATGGTGAGATCAGGTACCTCGGAATCAGAAAAAAAAAATGTAGGATTTCTGGCAAATTACCTAGGCTATCTCTATCTCTAAAGATTGGCTGGTGGAGGCTGAGCCTTCTGTGAGTCTGGCTCAGCTGGGAAGTGGGTGGCTAATCCAGCTGAGCTTAGATGAAGGCTTGAGATTCTGCTCCCAGGACTCTCACCTTCCTCCCAGACCAGCAGGCTAGCCCAGGCATGTCCTTCTCATGGGCATGGCAGAGATGTCCTAGTCCAAGTACAAGCACTGTTATTGCTGTTCAGTCACTAAATCGTGTCTGACTCTTTGTCACCCCATGGACTGCAGCAAGCCAGGACTCCCTGACCCTCAGCGTCTCCCAGAGTTTGCCCAAATTCATGTCCATTGAACAATGGACAGTGTGCAATCAGTGGACACTTTAATAAAACTTCCTCTTGTGTCATGTATGCTGACATCCTATAAGCCAAATTAAGGCTCGAAAGCCTAAACCAGAAATCAAGGAGCCAGGAATATATTCTGTCACTTTATGGGAGGAATTAGAAAGTCACATGCAGAGGGCATGGATACAGGGCAGAGTGAAGGTGTTCCATGATTGCAATCTGTCATTCCCAGGCGGCTCAGTGGTAAGGAATCCACCTGCCAATGCAGAACACAAAGATTCAATCCCATGGTAGGGAAGATCCCCTGGAGGAGGAAATGGCAACCCACTTCAGTATTCTTGCCTGGATTCCACGGAGAGGAGTCTGGGGGGCTACAGTCCATGGGGTCGCAAAGCATCAGACACAACTTAGCGACTGAGCATGCATGCGTGCCTTTGGCCAGAAGAGTGATTGTCAAATACAGTGGCTGTTTCAGTATAGGTGGCTCCTCTCGGTTTCCATGGAGACAGCTCAAGGCATGAGTATTCTTAAGGATGGGTTTGAAGCAACCATCGCTACTCAGTTAGAAAGGTACTGTTGCTGCAGCTGCAGCTGCCTCCTAGTCCCCAAGGAAATGTTCTAAACATGGTAGTTTGTTAATAATAAAGAAGATGGTCCCTGTGACAAGAAAAAAAGAACATAGCATTCAATTGTGAAAATAAGTGGACTTCCCAGAGAATGTTGCGCTGCAGGCACACACACACACCAGGACCATGAATATGGCTTCCTGAAACAACTCTGTAAAGTTAATACTGTAAACAACTTTTTCAACTTCAAATCTTGAACACTGATGAACCACCACTGTCTATGAGCTAAACAACACACGTGGCTCATCTGTCCCCAAGTAGGTGAGACTAAAGCTTCAGACCAAGGTTCCATCAATTGCCCAATAGTGACAAAGAGTCTCAGCCTTCTCACCCGGCAGGTAATCTCTATCAAGGGAAAAAGAAGCCAGTTCCAGGAGAGGCTCAGACTGACAACGAGACGATGCTCTGGGCACTGCCAGACTATGTAGGAAGAAGCAAAGAACGTTGGTTCTCTCCTTTGGGGAATGAGCTGTTCCAGCTCTTTATTTGTTTTGATAGCAAAGTTATGCACGAAGTTATGTGTAAAATGTGTTTAACATAAACAAATCTTCATAGTGGCACTGAGCTCACCAAGCATGAGGGACTTGACTGAAGTAGCCAAGTGGCACATGTATCTCCTGCTAAAGTGAAGTGTTAGCTGCTCAGTTGTGTCTGACTCTTTGTGACCCCAGGGACTGTAGCTCACCAGGCTCCCCGTCCATAGAATTTTTTATGCAAGAATATTGGATTGGGTAGCCATTCCCTTCTCCAGGGGATCTTTCCCCACCAGGGATCAAACCCAGGCCTCCTGCATTGCAGGCAGATTCTTTACCCTCTGAGCCACCAGGGAACTGGAGGAAGAAACCTCGCAATTATGTTCCTTGTGTGCATGTGTGAGTGTGTTTATGGGCATGTTTAACATGCATTCCACATTTTTAAAATACCTGTTCTTTAGAATACATGTAAGGGACTCCGCTGGTAGTCCAATGGTTAAGGATCTGCCCTGCAATGCAAGGGACTTGGGTTCGATCCTGGGGAACTAGGATCTCACATACTGCATAGCAACTAGGCCCGCATACCACAATTACTGAACCTGCATGCTCCAGAGGCCACGCACCTTAACTAGAGCGTCTGCGTGCCGTAGTGAAAGATCCCACATGATGCAACAAAGATCCTGTGTGCAGCATTAGGATCTTACAAAGCTAAATAAATAAATACATTTTTGTAAAAAAAAAAAAAAAAGAAAAGATTCTACAAGAGCTCAAGCTGGAAAGAAAGAAAAAAAGGACTGATTCTAATTTCATGGGCTCCTTTTCCTCCAAGGGAGGAAGAAAACTCTGTAAATAGGTCATCTGATGCTAGTAACTATCCTGTATGACTATGTTTGTTCATCGATGTGCACCCCCAAGTTCATCTCAGCAGGATCCTGCCTTTACAACATGCTTGAGACTTCTTGCTTCCAAAGCCATGTGGGAAACCCAATCAGTAAACTTTAATGGGTGTCCCTGGGATCATAAGCAGACAAGCCAGGATTTTTGTTCTGGCTTGAGTAGTCATGAGAGGCTAAGGTGGGGAAGATTCCAGAAGATTCTTATCTTGCCATCCTTCTTGAGGAAGGTCATAGCTCTAGATGACAAAGAAGGCCAAAAGAATGGAGACTAAACCAAAAATTTAAAGGAACATAGGAACATCATGGTCTCCCACAAAAAGTGCCCCTTAACCTCATCTAGCCATTGTTGTTTTTGCTGTTCAGTCACTAAGTTGGGTCTGACTCCCTGTGACCACATGGGAGGCAGCACACCAGGCTTCCCTGTCCTTCACTGTCTCCTGAAGCTTGCTCAAACTCATGTCCATGGAGTTGGTAATGGACATGACTCATCCAACCATCTCATTCTCTGTTGCCTTCTTCTTCTGCCCTCAATTTTTCCCAGCATGAGGGTCTTTTCCAATGAGTCAGCTCTTTGTATCAGGTGGCCAAATTATGGGAGCTTCAGCTTCAGCATCCGTCCTTCCAGTGAATGTTCAGGGTTGCTTTTCTTCAGGACCGACTGGTTTGATCTCCTTGCTCTCCAAGGGACTCTCAAAGAGTTTTCTCCAGCCCCACAATTCAAAAGCATCAATTCTTCAGCCATACAGAAACATATTAAGTCAACTTCTGGAGTACAGAACATGCAAGGACAAAGGTATTGCCTGTGACTTAACAGTTCTGAGCAAAGTTTGACTTCCCTAATCACTGCAATGTAGCTCTAAGAAGACCCTTCTTCTCAGTAGAGAGTGAAGGTTCTATTTGTGCTAAGATAGTCATACCCCTATTAGAGGGATTGAGATTTTTCATTTTCCTCTTCTCTTCCCCAAGCTATAATGGGTTACCATCGGTGGCCTTGGACCAGTGCCCTGAAGAAGTTTTTATTTATTTATTTTTAATGTATTTTATGCTTCGCTGGGTCTTCGTTGCTCTGCACAAGCTTGCTCTAGTAACAGGGAGCAGGGACTACTCTCCAGTTCCGCTGCTCAGGCTTCTTTGTGGAGCTCAGAAGTTGCTCGGAGGCATGCGGAATCTTCCTGGGCCAGAGATTGAACCCATGTCTCCTGCATTGGCAGGCAGATTCTTAAGCACTGGACTACTAGGGGAAGTGCTAAAGAAGTTTTTGTTATTCTATCCTGATGCAGATTAAGACTTTTGTTCCTTAGAAGAGGTGAGGCGGACAGGTCTGGATGGAGTTCCAGCAGTGGCTACTGTTCCCTCCTTCAGCCAAAATCATGGTGGTGGTGTGGGGAATCCTCAGGATGCACACCCTTCCCGCTCCCACCCCCCACCCCCCGCCCTGCTTTTCCCCTTCCAATGCCTGGTGGAACTCTTGGAGAAAATCCTGCAGGCTGGGCTAAACTTCCTGTATCTGCAGTACCCAATGATGTCACATTAGCAATCTAGCCCACACTAACAATTTTTAGTAATTTGTATTCAACATAGAGACAAAGGTCTCTCTGTGCCATGCTGTGCCGTGCTATGCTGAGTTGCTTCAGTTGTGTCCAACTCTTTGAGACTCCATGGACTGTAGCCCACCAGGTTTCTCTGTCCATTGGATTCTCCAGGCAAGAATACTGGAGCAGGTTGCCAAGCCCTTCTCCAAAAGATCTATATAGTCAAAGCTCTTTCCAGTAATCATGTATAGATGTGAGAGGTGGATCATAAGGAAGGCTGAGTGCCAAAGAATTGATGCTTTCAAATTCAAATTATGGTGCTGGAGAAGACTCTTAAGAGTAAGGAGATCAAACCGGTCGACCCTAAAGAAAATCAACTGAATATTCAGTGGAAGGACTGATGCTGAAGCTGAAGCTCCAATACTTTGGACCTGATATGAAGAGATGACTCATTGGAAAAGACCATGATGCTGGGAAAGACTGAAGGCAGAAGGAGAAGAAGGCGACAGAGGATGAGATAGTTGGATAGCATCACCTACTCAATGGACGTAAGTTTGGCCAAATTCCAGGAGATAGTGAAGGACAGGGAAGCCTGGTGTGCAGTAGTCATGAGGTTGGAAAGAGTCAGATACTGACTGAACAATAAAATCAATTTCTAACTGAATCTTCTGATCCACTTATGTGACATCTGCCCAGGTAGGAAAATGCTCAGATCTTACTTCTTATTACAGACATATAACTCTCTCCAGATTTTGATTAGTTGCTTGCCCTGCTATCTTCGATTTTATGATGAGCTTAAGAAAAAAGCAATTAATTTTAAGGGGTTTTTTTTGATGTGTACCACTTTTAAAGTCTTTATTGAATTTATTACAATATTGCTTCTATGGTTTATGTTCTAGTTTTCTGGTCGTGAGGCATGTGGTATCTTAGCTCTCTGAATAGGGATGGAATGCACAACTCCTGTATTAGAAGGTGAAGTCTTAACCATTGAACCACTAGGGAAGTCTGCATGAGAAGCATTTAATTTTCAGTGTGTCTGGATTCTTTCTTTTGCAAGGGTGGGAGCAATACTCTTTCCAGCTTTCTCCATCTCCAGGCTTAGTTGCCGGTATATTTGATCAATCTTCCTTCAATTTTCCCCTATTTGTGCCCAGGGATTTTGTTCAGCAACAAGTGATTCTCCATGCCACATTTCTCTTTTGCCAAAACTTCTGTTGGAATTTCTACCTGCCTCCCTCAAATAGCTCACCCCATGTGACGGCAGAGTTTTGCAGGATGCTACATGCTGTGAATATATCATAGACACTGCTGGGTCAGAAAAGCAATGCATTACCAGATTTCTCTGAGCATCTGAAATCAGCTCTTAAAATGTCAAACATCCTTTTGATGCCCCACTGCTCCCATGGGGAGCATTATAATTTTCCTCTGAGGGCATGGAATTGGTGCTATTTTTTATCCATTTAAGTCAATGAGATATATATTAAGCACCTACTATGCACATAGGGTGGTTTTGAGTTCTGTGGAGGGCTATGGAACTTGACCTGTGTTCTTAAACTTTTGGACTAGAAAGTCCAATAATAATCCAGACCTCTAGTTTCATGAGTTCAAGTACTCATGATTTTTAGGTGCTAAGATGGTCTTCCCAGGTGGGACTAGTGGTAAAGAATCTGCTTTCAATGCAGGAGACACAAGAGAGACTAGGGTTTGATCCCTGGGTCAGGAAGATCCCCTAGAGTAGGAAATGGCAACCTGCTCCAGTGTTCTTGCCTGGAAAATTCTACGGACACAGAAGCCTGGTGGACTACAGTCCATGAGGTCACCAAAGAGTTGGAAATGACTGAACAACTGAGCACACAGCAGTAAGAGGGTCCCCTATTAGGAAAACTCTTAGTCCTAAAAATGTAGTCCAAACCAGAGCCCTAATATTCACCAAGGAAGTAGATAGGCTGCCTCTCATCTGCTTCTGATCTCTCCAACTTCCCAGTTATCGACCCTATTTTACAGCAGTGACTACTTGGCTTTTCAACATAGCTTTGCCCCTTAATTCTCTTCCTTCCAAGATAGAAACTAATACCTACACTTCTCCTATGATGCCCTCCATACAGGCAATTTCAGTTTTGCTCTAAACTCCATGCTTCTTTGTCATGTGTTCTCTAGTTCCTTGGGTAGCTGGCTATCATAGGGTAACCTTCTAACATATGGTAACCTTCTACCATACTTCTGATATATAGATAGTTGCCACAACTAGAGCCCAAGACACCCCTTTTCTTGCATCCTTCTCCCCCATGTCAGTCGTGGAGTGGTATTTGAGGCTTGGAAAGCAAAGCAAGTGGAAGGAGTGAGGATGGAGTCATGGGTATTGGTGATACAGAAATGAAATACCACTGTTGATAGAGTGGTATTGAGGGGACCAACTCAGGCTCCACAGGTAAATCTACTAAGTGACATTGAGCAAAAGACTCAACACCTCTGAGTCTCAGCCTCATAGACTCAAATAAAGATTATATGTTTTCTACAAAGCCCTTGGCACATTGTCTGGCCCATAAAACACACCCAGTAAATTCAAACAGCTGTTATTATTATAACTGATACTCTAAGTGGATTGTGACCACACAGGACCAGGAAGGAGCCCAGTTCCTAACACAGCGAAGCCACAGTTGGAAAAATAAGGAAAACATGATCCAATCCCTACCTAGCTGAGTATTAAATAGAGATGCTGGCTGCAACTAAACGTAGCCAAGGTGAGGCATTTCAATAACCTGGCCATGTCTGTTTCTGGTCTATTTCCCCCTGCCGATACAGAAGGAAGGGGAGAGATTACCATTTCCTGAAACTTCCTATACACCAGCCACCATGCTAGGTATATTTAACTTTCATTCCTCTCGGTTTACCAACTGCCTTCCACTCTCCATGTCCCAACCTCCGCAGCAGCCAATGGATGGCATTGTATCATAAATGTCTTCCCAAATACTCAGTCATACAAGAGTCAACACTACTCCCTGAGCATGTATTAATGTGGGAACCTTCTGTGTGCATGTAGACATTCCCCCTCCAAGGGTTCCTGTAAGTCAGCTCCCAGGATGTTCTGCCTCAGGGCATTACTATTGTGGTCACACACCAGCGTGATAAATAATCTGAGAACAAGCTTTCTCAGGTGCGATATTTATGGTTCAGTTTGAAGCGAAGAACAGTCAGAGGCAATGGGTAAAAACTAATTTACCGTAATGTCATCATGGATATATAGCAAATAGCTGTAAACAAGTATGTACAATATAATTAAAAATATGATAACATTATAAAATAGGATGATGGCTAGTTAGAGAGGAAGATCTATCAAGTAGGAATATGTGTATATCACTTGAAATATTGCCTCAATTACTTGGTGTCATCAGCTCAGGCTCCTCAACTCAAAAAACAATCCTTACAAGTGCCGACTTCAAATGACAAACACTGTTTATTTCTACACTTGGTTTCCTTTCATGCCATCTGTCCACAGAAATTTTCCTGCAGTGTCTATTGAATAAATTGCTACAAGACAAGGATAATACTTAAAATACTCTTGAACTCTACCCTGTTTCATTTCTGACTCCTCAATGGATCTCTGTGAGAGATGAGTTAAAGAGTTAGTTGCTCAGTCATGTCTGACTCTTTGTGACCCCATGGACTGTAGCCCACCAGGCTCTTCTGTCTATGGAATTCTCCAGGCAAGAATAATGGAGTGGGTAGCCATTCTCTTCTTCTGAGGATCTTCCTGACCCAGGGATCGAGCATTGCAGACAGATTCTTTACCGTCTCAGCCTCCAGGGAAGCCTTGAGTCACAGAAGGCATCCTTAAGTCTCTCAGTGTAAGACACTCAAGAACACTCACGCATGAGAGCAAGGGAGAAAAATAAAAGCAAATGGGATGGTTCATTAACAAACACAAATAACTTAGCTATACCATTTAAAAGCTTCCCTGGTGGCTCAGATGGTAAAGCATCTGTCTGCAATGCAGGAGACCTGGGTTCGATCGGATGAACCAATTCTCTGGTTGCAAAGGTGCCCAGGCAATCAATTACTAGGAGGTATGAAAACCTAGAACTTCCTCAAGATCCCACAAGGGAGGTAAAGTGGACCCCTACTGGCTGTGTTGTGTATTTTCAGCCCTGTCACCCCTCTCAGTAAGGCTATGACAGCATTTACAAAATTGACCATAAGTTATTAAAAAAAAAAAACAAAAACAGCGACTCAACATTTATCTCTAGTTCTGCATCATTCTCCTCAAGCTATTTCTCATGCTTGACTTCCGATTCCCTTCAGCTACAAAATTTTCTGTTCTCCAATTTATATCCTGGCCTCAATGCTGAGCACTTTTCTTTGCTTTGATCGGGAGTCTTACCACTTGTTATCTAAAGCAGCTTGAGGAACTATTCCTATCTGATTCATTCAACTTTTAGAACTTTCTATTATTCACTACTTTCCTCTACAACTTGCCAAAAGGTTTGCCTTGCCCTGGTTCACAAGTGGGCTTCCCCAGTAGCTCTGCTGGTAAAGAACCCACCTGCCCATGCAGGAGCCACAAGAGACACGAGTTCAATCCCTGGGTCGGGAAGATCCCTTGGCGAAGGAAATGGCAACCCACTCCAGTACACTTGCCTGGAGAATTCCATGGACAGAGGAGCCTGGTGGTCCATCGGGTCACAAAGAGTCAGACACGACTGAGTGCACACACATATACATTATTCATTTCTTTCAAGTGCAACTTGCTAAAAGGTTTGCCTTGCCCTAGTCCACAAGCAAAGACCAAATTCCCACTGCCTACCTGGCTGGTGTGGTTTCTGAAGTTTCCTACATTATGCCTGGTCCACCTAAGAGTCAAACTCATGGCCCTGCTAGCGTCCTTACTATACACAGATTCTGAATTAAAGCAATAAGCATTTTAACTGTCCTCACCATGACTTGCCTGGAACATTCTTTCTCTTACCTTTTACTCATTCAAATGTTACCCACACCCAAGTTCAATTCTGATTTAGCACTTTCGTGAATCTGCCCTCACTTTTCACTCCTCAACTAAGCTCTTGTTTTAATTATTGAAAGTAGCAATAAAATAATAATTTATAATTGCTTTATATCTACCCACAAGATTTGGAATTTCTTGAGCAGAGGGATTACACCTTATTAACATTGATCCCTCTCCGTGGTGTTAAAAAACAACAGACCCCAAATGGAACCACTGATGGTAAGCCCCACATCACCAGACTGAGGCTTAATTATCATTTCTAATCTCCCAGACATGGAATCTTAAACCAGTCAATCAGGAAAGCCTTAATCAGCACTAGTTAGGTCATCTGCCTGCGGGATCCCTGCATTCCCTGAAGGAAAGAAACTTTGCAATAAGCAACCTGCCTCCCCCTCCCCCGACTCCAGGATAATACCTTCCTTGTTTCCATTCCCTTCTGGCCATTAAAGTCACCTTTTGATATGTCTACATATAGCTGATTCACATCATTGTACAGCAGAAACTAACACAATGCTGTAAAGTAGTTATCTTCCAATTAAAAAAATAAATAAAAGATTAAGGGTTCCCTGGTGGCTCAGTGGTAAAGAAGCCACCTGCCAATGCAGGAAACACAAGTTCAATCCCTGAACCGGGAAGATCCCACATGCCATGGAGCAACTACGCCTGTGCTCTACAGCTACTGAGCCTGTGCTCTAGAACCTGGGGGCAGCAACTACTGAAGTCCAGACACCCGGCAACCTGAGCTCTGCAACAAGGGAAGCCACTGCAATGAGAAGCCCTCACACCACAACTAGAGAGCAGCCCCTGACGGTTGCCACTCGAGAAGATCTTGTGCATAGCAATGAAGACCCATCTCGGTGAAAAATAATTAAATAAAATAAAAATTTATTTTATTTTTTATTTTTTTAAATTTTATTTTACTTAACTTTACAGTATTGTATTGGTTTTGCCATACATCAAAATAAATCTGCCACAGGTATACCTGTGTTCCCCATCCTGAACCCTCCTCCCTCCTCCCTCCCCATACCATCCCTCTGGGTCGTCCCAGTGCACCAGCCCCAGGCATCCGGTATCAAGCATCGAACCTGGACTGGCGACTCATTTCAAACATGATATTATACATATTTCAATGCCATTCTCCCAAATCATCCCACCTTCTCCCTCTCCCAGAGTCCAAAAGACTGTTCTATACATCAGTGTCTCCTCTGCTGTCTCGTATACAGGGTTATTGTTACCATCTTTCTAAATTCCATATATATACGTTAGTATACTGTATTTGTGTTTTTCTTTCTGGCTTGCTTCACTCTGTATAATAGGCTCCAGTTCCATCCACCTCATTAGAACTGATTCATAAAAAAATTAAAATAAAGTCTCCTTTTGTACAGTTCCTTGGAGCTCCTTGCTGTCTGCTGGATTAGATGCTGCCTGATTTGAATCCATTTTTGCTCAAACAAATTCTTAAAGTTTTTAATACACTTTATCAGTCTCTCTCTTCTGAGCTTCCCTGGTGGCTCAGATAGCAAAGAATCTGCCTGCAATGCAGGAGACGTGGGATCGATCCCTGGGTCAAGAAGATTCCCCAGGAGAAGGAAATGGCAACACATTCCAATATTCTTACCTGGAGAATTCCATGGACAGAGGAGCCTAGCAGGCTACAGTCCATGGTGTTGCAAAGAGTCAGACATAACTCTTGAAGTGATTTAGCATGCACAGATCAGATCAGATCAGTCGCTCAGTCGTGTCCGACTCTTTGCGACCCCATGAACCGCAGCACGCCAGGCCTCCCTATCCATCACCAGCTCTCGGAGGTCACTCAGACTCACATCCATCGAGTCAGTGATGCCATCCAGCCATCTCATCCTCTGTCGTCCCCTTCTCCTCCTGCCCTCAATCCCTCCCAGCATCAGAGTCTTCTCCAATGAGTCAACTCTTCGCATGAGGTGGCCAAAATACTGGAGTTTCAGCTTGAGCATCATTCCCTCCAAAGAAATCCCAGGTCTGATCTCCTTCAGAATGGACCGGTTGGATCTCCTTGCAGTCCAAGGGACTCTCAAGAGTCTTTTCCAACACCACAGTTCAAAAGTATGTATTCTTCAGCGCTCAGCCTTCTTCACAGTCCAGCTCTCACATCCATACATGACCACAGGAAAGATCATAGCCTTGACTAGGCGAACCTTTGTTGGCAAAGTGATGTCTCTGCTTTTGAATATGCTATCTAGGTTGGTCATAACCTTCCTTCCAAGGAGTAAGCGTCTTTTAATTTCATGGCTGCAGTCACCATCTGCAGTGATTTTGGAGCCCAGAAAAATAAAGTCTGACACTGTTTCCACTGTTTCTCCATCTATTTCCCATGTAGTGATGGGACCAGATGCCATGATCTTCATTTTCTGAATGTTGAGCTTTAAGCCAACCTTTTCACTCTCCATGCACGCATGCACTCAAAAAGAAAGAAAAACATTCTAAGACTCACAGCTTTAAATCTACAACATAGGAAACTTTTGATCTGCATCTTAGATGAAGATCTCCTTGACATAGACGGCAAACTGAAGATAACATAGTTGGATGAGTGTGTCACTCTCTGTGTCACTCAGGTTGCAATCCAGTTCTTTGAGGAAGTAAAAACCACTAGACTTGTCCTATAAATTTAGTCTTTACAAGAGCAGAAATGAGGATCTAGAAACAATAAAAGTAAAAAATAAAAAATCCCACTTACCATTTTGATCAATCCTCAAACCTCCCCTATTCATCTCAAAAGGCTTGCATATGTTATAAAAGTTGTACTTTTTTGCTTTAGGAACAGTTTCTTCTTCATGGAACTTGCATTCTTTCTTGCCTTTTCCTACTGTTCATGGGATTCATGTTACAGCAAATAGGTGGGGGAAAAGTAGAAATGACAGAATTTATTTTCTTGGGTTCTCAAATCACTGCAGACAGTGACTTCAGCCACAAAATTAAAAGACACTTGTTCCTTGGAAGAAAAGCTATGACAAACCTATCAGATCAGATCAGATCAGATCAGTCGCTCAGTCGTGTCCGACTCTTTGCGACTCCATGAACTGCAGGAGGCCCACGCCAGGCCTCCCTGTCCATCACCAACTCCTGGAGGTCACTCAGACTCACATCCATCAAGTCAGTGATGCCATCCAGCCATCTTATCCTCTGTTGTCCCCTTCTCCTCTTGCCCTCAATCCCTCCCAGCATCAGAGTCTTCTCCAATGAGTCAACTCTTCGCATGAGGTGGCCAAAGTACTAGAGTTTCAGCTTTAGCATCATTCCTTCCAAAGAAATCCCAGGGCTCATCTCCTTCAGAATAGACTGGTTGGATCTCCTTGCAGCCCAAGGGACTCTCAAGAGTCTTCTCCAACACCACAGTTCAAAAGCATCAATTCTTCGGCGCTCAGCCTTCTTCACAGTCCAGCTCTCACATCCATACATGACCACAGGAAAGACCATAGCCTTGACTAGGCGAACCTTTGTTGGCAAAGTAATGTCTCTGCTTTTGAATATGCTATCTAGGTTGGTCATAACTTTCCTTCCAAGGAGTAAGCGTCTTCTAATTTCATGGCTACAGTCACCATCTGCAGTGATTTTGGAGCCCAGAAAAATAAAGTCTGACACTGTTTCCACTGTTTCCCCATCTATTTCCCATGAAGTGATGGGACCAGATGCCATGATCTTCGTTTTTTGAATGTTGAGCTTTAAGCCAACCTTTTCACTCTCCACTTTCACTTTCATCAAGAGGCTTTTAGTTCCTCTTCACTTTCTGCCATAAGGGTGGTGTCATCTGCATATCTGAGGTTATTGATATTTCTCCCAGCAATCTTGATTCCAACTTGTGTTTCTTCCAGTCCAGCATTTCTCATAATATACTCTGCATATAAGTTAAATAAACAGGGTGACAATATACAGCCTTGAAGTACTCCTTTTCCTATTTGGAACCAGTCTCTTGTTCCATGTCCAGTTCTAACTGTTGCTTCCTGACCTGCATACAAATTTCTCAAAAGGCAGGTCAGGTGGTCTGGTATTCCCATCTCTTTCACAATTTTCCACAGTTTATTGTGATCCACACAGTCAAAGGATTTGGCATAGTCAATAAAGCAGAAATAGATGTTTTTCTGGAACTCTCTTGCTTTTTCCATGATCCAGCGGATGTTGGCAATTTGATCTCTGGTTCCTCTGCCTTTTTTAAAACCAGCTTGAACATCAGGAATTTCACGGTTCACATATTGCTGAAGCCTGGCTTGGAGAATTTTGAGCATTACTTTACTAGCGTGTGAGATGAGTGCAATTGTGCGGTAGTTTGAGCATTCTTTGGCATTGCCTTTCTTTGGGATTGGGATGAAAACTGACCTTTTCCAATCTTGTGGCCACTGCTGAGTTTTCCAAATTTGTTGGCATATTGAGTGCAGCACTTTCACAGCATCCTATACAGTGTATTAAAAACCAGAGACATCTCTTTGCCAACAAAGGTCCGTCTAGTCAAAGCTATGGTTTTTCCAGTAGTCATGTATGGATGTGAGAGTTGGACTATAACGAAATCTGAGCACCAAAGAATTGAGGCTTTTGAACTGTGATGCTGGAGAAGACTTGAGAGTCCCTTGGACAGCAAAGAGATCAAACCAGTTAATCCTAAAGGAAATCAGTCCTGAATACTCTTTGGAAAGACTGATGCTGAAGCTGAAGCTCTAATACTTTGGCCACCTGATGCAAAGAGTTGACTCATTGGAAAAGACCCTCCTGTTGGGAAAGATTAAGGGCAGGAGAAGAAGTGGGTAACAGAGAATGAGATGGTTGGATGGCATCACCAACTCAATGGACATGAGTTTGAGCAAACTCTGGGAGACAGTGAAGGACAGGGAAGCCTGGTGTGCTACAGTCCATGGGGTCGCAATGAGTTGGATGTGAATTAGTGACTGAACAACAATAACAAGATGTTTCTTGGAACCAAGGTACTTTTTATCAAAAAAAAAAAGAAAAGGTTATTTTGAAAATTATGCCTGTGAAAAATTTTATGTCTCTTCCACAAATATTAGTGAAAAGCTTGAACCATCTGCCATCTGAGCAGATAAACTTCCATCTGCCAGAAACACAATTTGGATCCAACTGTTCTTTCATAAACTAGTGAGTTTTACATTACCATACCTATCTCATGGCTGAAATTTGAAAATGAAAGCTATAACATCTCTGCATCTGTCTGTATGTTTATGTATACTTATGTATGTATGTTATGAATGTATAACATTTTTCTATGTCCAGATGGTATTGCCAAAATTAATTTGTAAAAGAGCTCTATTGGCTTAAAGAAAAAAAGTGCTTATCAAAGTAATTGTTCTCTCAGAAAATAGAAACTAACCCAAATGTTTTTCAAATTTACATGATCTAGGATAATCTTCAGTAAATAAAACCTAGTGTAACTTTGTTGGTTTAATTAAAATAGGCATGTCTTCAAGGCTAGCAGCTTTAAATTTAGTGCAGACATGCAACTTTTATTCCACTAGGATTTTCTTTATTCTAGTAAGGTTTTCTAGTCAAATGACTTATTTCTGTTACTAAATTTGTCAGCAGGAAAAATAACTTTTAAGATGATGGTTAGATGTTTAATATCTTGTGAAATAGTCATGAATAATCTAAACATGATTGCTTTTAACAAGTAAGTTAAACAGATGTGGGACAAATAAAAGTTTATAAGTAAACTTTTGAAAAGTGATGAGGTTTTACAAGACATAGTTTTTAAAATCCTTTGGTAACTTGAAACCTTCGAGTATGGCTGAGTTAAGTCAATGGTGGAAATTAATGGACCATCCAGGTCATTTCCAAATAAGGTAAAATACTGAAACATTAAATTAATCAACATAGGTTTTACCTAATTCTTCTCACTATTACATGAAAAAGCTAAAGATTGGGTCTTTCAGTAAATGTGTTCTGTGCCACTTTGAAAAATCCACTATGAGGAAGAATATACTTTTAAAAATTATGAAATCAAGAAATTCATCAGTCCACAGAAGGCTAGTGTAATATTCTTAGCTTTCACTGGGAATTAAAGATTCTAAGGGTTAAGATTTCTAATCTTTAAAATTAAGATTTGTAATCTTTAATTACATTATACGTCATTAAAACAACTTAAAAATAGTAAGGGTGAAAAGAAACAACTGTGTGAAAAGTAGGAAAGAAAAGTAAGATGATTGATTATTCCAGAATGAGAAAGAGGAAACAAAAATAGAACAAAATCTGCACGAAAGCTAAAAAGTTGTGGAAGTTTTGTGAAAAAGGAATCTTGGGAATGAAATTTTACGTGTGGTCAAACTGGCTGTTTTAAAAAGAGAAAATGAGACTTGGGCTTGTTAGCCTGTAATAGTGTCCCAGGTGACACAGTGGTAAAGAATCTGCCTGCCAACTGAAGAGACAAGAGACATGGGTTTGATCCCTGGGTTGGGAAGATCCCCTGGAGAAGGAAATGGCTACCTCCTCCAGTATTCTTGCCTGGAGAATCCCATGGACAGAGAAGCCTGGCAGGAGTCCCTGGGGCTGGAAAGAGTCAGACACAACTGAGCATTCACACATGCAGTCTTCACTACATAATAAACATTCTGAAGGTTATTATTCAACTTTTAGAAAAAGAAACTGAGACACTAAGAGGTTAGGCAACTTGCCTAAGTTTATATAGCCATTAAGTAGCTATTAATACATTGCTTGTCAGCATAAATATGATTTGTAATCTAGAGAAAAGAATTAAACCAAAGAACATAAAATATATTTAAAGGAATGATTCAAGGAAACCTTTGAGAAACAAAAGCTTTGAGAACTTATGAATGGAAAATATACACTGTGTCCCAAGAAAAACTTGCTAGAGAATCAATATTACTCAGATAATAAAGTTACTAGGCTTCAGAGAAAAAGAAAGCAGATAAAGGCAAAACAGAGTTTTTAAAATATATGTATCAAATTTTATAAAGAGAGAAAAATTAGATGGCCTCTCATCACTTTATACCAAGGTTCATCACTAGAAAACACTTGAGAAGTATCAATAGAGTTTAACTTAAGAATGTCATACCCAACTAAACTGTCACTCAAGTACACAAACGTAAACATTTTGATCCTACAGGAACTGTGGTAATACATTTCACATGAGTCTTTCTTGAATAAGCTACCAAATAAACCTCAGCCAAGAAGTGAGTAGTGAAGAAATGTTAGCAAAAATACTGGAATTGAATCCAATTTTCAACAGAATTGAGCATAAAACAATGGGAAATGTTATAAATAATGACAACTTAGAAAGCATATAATTAGCCAAAATGAAAGCAAAAAGACATCAGTTGAAAGGTAATATTGTTACCCTGGTTTCTTCATCTTTTATGTTGGGGGATTAAAAGAGGTTTTCTAAAACTGATCAATATGGACATGGGGAGAGGGGAAGAGAGGGTGAGATGTATGGAAAGAGTAATATGGAAACTTATATTACCATATGTAAAATAGATAGCCAAGGAGAATTTGCTGTGTGGCTCAGGAAACTCAAATAGGGGCTCTGTATCAAGCTAGAGGGGTGGGATGGGGAGGGAGACGGGAGGGAGGTTCAAAAGGGAGGGGATGTATGTATACCTGCGGCTGATTCGTGTCGAGGTTCGACAGAAAACAGCAAAGTTCTGTAAAGCAATTATCCTTCAATAAAAACTAAATTAATTTTAAAAAAGAATACTTTAACTTAAAACAAATAATAACAAAGTCAGAAAAGAAAACAAATTTTGGAGTTAGGCTAATAAAGTTTTTTTTTTTTTTTTTTTCAGCATTTTTCTATAGGGATAAAGTTGTATTTAGATAAAGTCAAAACATAAAGAGGCTATATCTATGTATCTGTTTATCTGGAGATAAAGAGAGAAATAAATTTGTACCAGTCATTCTGGTGGAGTCCTGGGGATACTTCTTATTGATTCTTATTGAAGCTAGAGGGTAGAAATAGGAATGCCCTCATATTTAAAGCTATGGGCAGGCTGGGTAGGGTGTAGGAGACAGGTGTAGGGTTGGAATAGGGATAAAAAGGAGATTGCAAATGACAAAGATGGAGGGGTAGCAAAATAATGAATGGATGAGCGCTTTAGAGAAATTTAAATAGAATATGAACAACTAAAGTACATTTATACACAATTTAAGCATGAACTTAAAGTTTAGAGACCTCCCTGGTGGTTCAGTGGCTTAAGATTGCATGGTCCCATTGCAGGGTGCCCAGGTCAAATATCTGGTCAGAGAACTAGATCCTGCAAGCTGCAACTAAGGAGGCCACAGTGAAAATTGAAGATCCTGTATGATGCAACTAAGATCCAGCACAACCAAAAAAAAATAACTAAAATAAGTAAAAAATAACAGGTCTCATGCATTGTAGGCAGACACTTTACCCTCTAGCCAGAGAGGTTCACACTTGGCTCTAATTGGCTTTGTTGCCTACCGACCTGATTTGAATTCTGGCTCTGTCACTTCCTACCAGTTGCAGGCCACAAACTCAGGGGCACAAGCTACAACGTTCTATATTTCCAAGTCTTCTCGGATTCCCAGTGCAGTGTCTGTGCTGTGAAGGGCTTCCTTGGTACCAAGGTGTCAGCAGACAGCCCGGGCTGGCAGGAAAGGGGTGGGCTCTGCTCCTGGGTGAGTCTATCTGTCCTGACCGGCATCCCATTAAAGAGTCTTTGTTTCTGGACTTCCTTGGTGGTCCAGTGCATCTGCCAGTGCAGAGGATACCAGTTCGATCTCTGGTCGGGGAAGATTCCACATGCCACAGGGCAACTAAGCCCATGTGTGAGAACTACTGAGCCCGCAAGCTGCAACTACTGAAGCCCACATGCCTGAGAGCCTGTGCTCCACAACAAGAGAAGCCACCACAATGAGAAATCCACACTCAACAACTACAAAGTAGCCCCCATTCACTGCAACAAGAGAAAGCCCATGGGCAGCAACAAAGACCCAGCACAGCCAAATAAATACATAAAAAGAAACTTGTTTCTGCATGGTCTTCTGTCTAATCCACAGGCAAGGCTGTGTCAGGCGAGTCAGCCTAAGACCTCTTCTCCCAAGTCCACCCTGAGTCTTGGGACCTCCTCAGAGTCCATCAAAGGTGATCCAGGTCCTTTGCTTCCAGATCGCCTTGAACTGTCCATGTTTTCCTATTGCTACCACTGAAGGCTCAGCTCCAGGGAGAGAAGGACACTGATCAACGTCAGGCTCTCCACTCTCAGTGTCCACTCTTCCTTCCCTCCTTCTTTTCCCTCTACTTGAGTCTTGGTTTGGAGGGGAGCGAGCGGCTGATTGTGAGTGCTCATGAGGACCAGAGTACATCTGGGGCTCTCATCCTAGGTTTTTGAGACTTAAAAGTAAATTAGTTGAGTGATACTTTCAGTAGTTGAGTGATACCCACTCTGCAAATACCCCTTTTCAGAGCAAATACCACTATTTTAGCTGACTGAGTGGTGGGGGAGGGTCCCCAAGATCACTCCCAAACTCAATGATTTGCAATAGGAATCTTCATATATTCACAATCATGGCTGTGACGTGTTAAAATAAAAGGATATGTACAAAGCAAAACAGGCCTGGAGCCAAGTCCAGGGAAACCAAGCACAAGTATCCGAGAGTCTTTTCCCAGGGGAGTCACACAAGATGTGCTTAATCCCCCCAACAGTGAGTTGCAAATACACACGTGAAGTGCTGGCTACCAGGGAAGCTTGTTAGAGAATCAGTACTAGACGATTTTGCTGGGGACTGGTCAGGCAGGCACCCTCTGCCTCACATGCCCCCAAATCCCAGACTCCCAGAAAGAAAGCAGCTGTTTGGTATAAACCATGTTTTTCATTCGAACAGTTTAGACACAGTGAGACCGCTCTTTTTTGGCAAAAGTGGTGGGAACCTCCCCAAATCCAAGTTACCAGACCATTGGCCAAGGGCCAAGCCTTGTGAGTAGGCTGGGAGGAAGACCAGGGGATAAACCTGAATTGATATTTCAAAATATTATCTTGCCAAATATTTATTACTTCCAGTTTATGGATAAGCAAACAGAAGCTAGAAGTTAAGCAACTGCTAAAAACAAACAAACAAGAAAAGCAGTAAAGCTTGGATTTAAAGTTCCTAACTGCTCACCATTCCCGCTTCCAGGCCATGGCCCTCCTCTTTTTACTCTTACATCTCATCCTGCATCAACTTTATTACCTTGTACGTTAACCACTCTTTTATGTCATCTTCAACATTTTCTGTAGAAAACACACTAAATTACTTGACTGTTCCTTTTAACCTTCTTTCTGCCCTCTTCCACTCCACCACCCAAGGAAGGTAGATGTGTCCTCCTAATAACCCAAGTAAATGAGTCAGAGCATTTGTGAAAGGAAGAAGTTCAAGATCAGAAACACCGTACCTCTGAGAGCACCGTGGACATGGAAGAGCATCCCTGGGTGTCGTCAGGGCCTGGTGACAGCAGGTGATATTACTTTCTCCACCTGACCCAGCGTTCAGTTTAGTCCTTTCAACCCTGGTCCATCTCCTCGTATGTGGGGCTCAGCAAAACTATCCATTACGTCATCTATTTCTTTGAGAGTCTCTTTTCCTTAACTGAGAGAAGCACCCCAAATGTATATGCATTGATCAGCAGCTGCCTGCATCCATGACAGGAGTGAAAGAGAAGAGAACCTGAAAAAAAAAAAAAAAAAGAGGAAAGAATTATTAAAAGACTCCTATAGGGACTTCTCAGGTAGGCCACTGGTTAAGACGTCATCTTCCAATGCATGTGGGACAGGTTCAATACTTGGCTGGGGAGCTGAGATGCCACATGCCTCGTGGCATACCAGCAAAACCAAAACATAAAACAGAAGCAATATTCTAGCAAATTCAATAAAGACTTTGTACGTTAACCACTCTTTTACATCACCTTCAACATTTTCTATAGAAAACACACTAAATTAGTTGACTGTTCCTTTTATCCTTCTTTCTGCCCTCTTCCACCCCACCACCCAGGGAAGGTAGTTGTGTCCTCCTGTGTCATCCTAATAACCCAAGTAAATGAGTCAGAGCATTTGTGAAAGGTCCATATCAAAAAAGCTTAAAAAAAAAAAAACACTCCTATAAATCATGAGCTGCACGTGATTATTCCTCTGGCTTCACTTGGCCAGGCACTGCCCTCTGGCATCCTGTGTTCACACCCTGCACTTCTGAGGGACCATCACCTGTCTGGATACCTGAACCGGTGTCATCCATGCACACAAGTAACAGGCAGGGACCTTGGTTTCTCGGTGGTTTACCTTCTCAAATGGTAGGCACTCACATACAATGACAAGTGACTGGAGGAAGAGGTAACCAGTAGATTTAAAGAAGACATCAGTAATGTATATAGAAATGTATATAGCGTGTACCCAGGAGAGGGAGCAAATTGTTGGCTGGAGAATTTTGTTTTTAATTAAACAGGTAATGTATGCCTGCATTTAGTCCTATAAATGAAAATGTATTCACCACAGAGGCATGAATCCTATTAGACCCTCCTCTACATAAACTGTATGGGTGATTACCACTGATTACTGTACTATTAGAGACTTGTGCATGGAGCGGCTTGATTGGAGCATGCCTGGCTCCTGAAAGGGCTCCCGTGTGCTTTGCCTGAATCATGGAGAAGCAGCAGGGCTTCAGATTGCCTGGCAATTCAATCATGGGATTTCGTACTTGCGGGTTGAGGGATGAAGATGTACATCATTGAAAGGAATGCTTTCTTTGTGCTTGCTTGATTTTGTATGGAGACTTCTCTGGTCGTCCAGTGATTACGACTTTATCTTTCAATGAAGGAGGTGCAAGTTAAATCCCTGTTTGGGAAGCTAAGATCCCACATGCCTGTGGCTAAAAAGACAAAATATAAAACAGAAGCAATATTGTAATAAATTCAATAAAAACTTTAAAAATGGTCTACATTAAAAAAAAATCTGTTTTGGTTTTTTGGCCACAAGGCACGTGGGGCCTTAGCTCCTTGAACAGGGATTGAACCCCAAGCCCTGTATTGAAAAGTGAAAGTCATGTTCAACTCTTTGCAACCCCATGGACTATACAGTCTATGGAATTCTCCAGGCCAGAATACTGGAGTGGGTAGTTGTTCCCTTCTCCAGGGATATTCCCAACCCAGGGATCAAACCCAGGTCTCCTTCACTGTGGGAGAATTCTTTACCAGCTGAGCCACCAGGGAAGCCCAAGAATACTGGAATGGGTAGCCTATCCTTCTCCAGCAGATCTTCTCGACCCAGGAACTGAACCCATGTCTCCTGAACTGCAGGCAGATTCCTTACCAGCTACTAGGGAAGCTCTTGCATTGAAAGGCAAAATCTAAAGCACTGGTGGTGGTGGTGGTGACTTAAGTCGCTAAACCAAGTTGTGTCCAACTCTTCTGCAATCCCATGGACTGTAGCCCACCAGGCTCCTCTGCCCATGGGGTTTGCCAGGCAAGAATACTGGAATGTCCATTTCTCCACTGTTGCCCTGTAAGTAAATTCTTCAGTACCATTTTTCTAGATTCTATATATGTGTGTTAGAACACAGTATTTATCTTTCTCTTTCTGACTCACTTCACTCTGTATAATAGGTTCTAGGTTCATCCACCTCATTAGAACTGACTCAAATGTGTTCCTTTTTATGGCTGAGTAATATTCTATTGTGTATATATACCACAACTTCTTTATCCATTCATCTGTCAACTTATGGACATGGGGAGAGGGGAGGAGAGGGTGAGATGTATGGAAAGAGTAACATGGACACTTACTTTACCATATGTAAAATAGATAGCCAACAGGAATTTTCTGTATGGCTCAGGAAACTCAAACAGGGGCTCTGTATCAACCTAGAGGGGTGGGATGGGGAGGGAGATGGGAGGGAGTTTCAAAAGGGGATATGTGTATACCTATGGCTGATTCATGTTGAGGTTTGACAGAAAACAGTAAAGTTCTGTAAAGCAATTATCCTTCAATAAAAAATAAGTAAATTAAAAAAAAATAAGAATACTGGGATGGGTTGCCATTTCCTTCTCTAAGGAATCTTCCTGACCCAGGGATCAAACCCAAGTCTCTTGCATCTCCTGCATTGTAGGCAGATTCTTTTCCACTGGATGGCCAGAAAGTTCCCTGGAATACTTTCTTTACTTGAGTCAGAGAAAGGGAAAAGAAGTCTTTAGTGTCAAGGAGGTTTCAGGAGCCTCTTACCTTGAGCTCAGAGCCTGTGTGTGGACCCACCTGGCAGGTCCCTGCCCAGATCATGAACAACGTCTTCCCAGTGGACTCAGAGATGGGTCACTTTTATTCTGCATCATTCAGAAAAATAACACCTGCAGCCCAAGATGTTCCCGGGGGAGATTTGTATCTCTTTTCGGAAATCACAAATGGAGGTAGACCAGGGAAATAAGCTAAGGTCACCCGGGCTTTCACCACCACCCCTCTCCTTCCTGACCTGAAGACGGGCTCTGTAAGCTACCTCTGACCACATCTTTTTCTTCCAGCTCATTCACTCCCTCTTTGCTCTTCCTCTGACATGGATTCTGCTGTCCAGTGCTCACGTTTCCGTCAATCCCAAACACGTGTGCTGCCCCTACATTCATAGCAGCACTGTTCGCAAGAGCCAAGACATAGAAACCACTTAAAGGTCCATTGACAAATGAATGGGTAAAGAAGATGTGGTACATATGGTACATACATACAATGGAATACTACTCAGTCATAAAAAATGAATTAATGCCATTTGCAGCAACATAGATGGGAGATTATCTAGATTAAACCTAGAAATTACCATATTAAGTGAAGTAAGTCAGAAAGAGAAAGACCAGTGCCATATGATATCATTTATATGTGGAATCTAAAATAGGACGCAAATGAACTTATCCGTGAAGCAGAAACAGACAGACATAGAGAATAGACTTGTGGTAGCAAAGGGGAGGGGAGTAGGGGAGAGAGGGAGTGGGAGTTTGGAATTAGCAGACGCAAACATATACAGGATGGGTAAACAACCAGGTCCTACTATAGAGCACTGAGAACTATATTCAATATCCTGTGATAAATCATAATGGGAAAGAAGATTTTAAAAGAATGTGTGAAAGTGACACTGTTAGTCTTTCAGTTATGTCTGACTCTTTGGGACCCCCAGGGACTGTAGCCCACCAGGCTCTGCTCTTCATGGAATTCTCCAGGCAAGAATACTGGAGTAGGTAGCCATTCCTGTCTCCAGGGGATCTTTCTAACCCAGGGATTAAACTTGGGTCTCCTGCACTGCAGGCAGATTCTTTACTGTCTGAGTCACTAGGGAATATATGCCTGTATATGCATATGTGCTAAGTCACTTCAGTTGTGTCTGACTCGGTGACACCATGGACTGTAACCTTCCAGGCTCCTCTGTCCATGGGATTCTCCAGGCAAGAAGACTAAGGTGGGTTGCCATGCCCTCCTTCAGATATATATATATATGTGTGTGTGTGTATGTGTGTGTGTATACATATATACATATGATCACTTTTCTATACAACAAATTAATGTCGTGAATCAACTCTACTATAATAAAAAAATAAATTGAAAAAAATCCATGTGATACACAGAAGGTCACACATTCATATGACATAATCAGGATGCACAAATGCATAGTGAGTCAGTCAGTTCAGCCCACTATAACAGAACACCATAGAGCCTACAGCTTTGACAACAAATGCATATCTCGCAATTCTGGAGGTGAAGTCAAAACACGGCACTAGCAGATTCCGTATCCGATGAGAACTTACTTCCTAGCTTGTAGATAGCTAGCTGCCTTCTGGCTGTGTCCTCTCGTGGCAAGATATCAGAGAGCTCTCTTCTTTTTCTCATCTTATAAGGATACTACCTCCATTATGGGGGCATGACTCTCATGTCTGTAGAATTCTCCAAGCAAGAATACTGGACTGGGTAGCCATTCCCTTCTCCAGGGGATCTTCCTGACTCAAGGATCAAACCTAGGTCTCCTCCACTGCAGGCAGATTTTTAACCATCTGAGCCACCTGGGAAGTCCCTCATGACCTTATCTAAGCTGAATTATATCCTAAAGGCCCCACCTCCTAATATCATCCCTTTGAGGGTTGAGGTTTCAGCATATAAATTTTAGGAGAGCACAAAAAAAACAATCCACAGCAGAGAGAGACAAAGCAATTTAATTGTGACTAGGAACTGGGGGAAGGATTAGGAACTTTTTAACAGGTAAAAAGTTTCCTCTGGGGATAAAAGTAACCTTCTGGAAAAAATTAGAGACAAAATTTGTATATCATGGTGACTGTACTTAATGCTATGGAATCATATACTTAAAATGATTAAAACAGTAAATTCTGTTATGTGTGTTTTACCATCACCACCACCATAAAAGGGCTTCCCTGGTGGCTCAATGGATAAAAAATCTGCCTGCAATGCAGGAGACCCTGGTTTGATCCCTGAGTCTGGAATATCCCGTAGAGAAGGGAATGGCTACCCACTCCAATATTCTTGCCTGGAGAATTCCATGTGTGGAGGAGCCTGGTGGACTATAGTCCATGGGGTCACAAAGAGTTGAACACAGCTGAGCAACTTACACTTTCACCACCACAAAAACACTTGTGTTGATATGGGGTTGCATGTGTATGCATGCTAAATTGCTTCAGTCATGTTTGACTCTTTGCAACCCTATGGACTGTAGCTCGCCAGGCTCCTCTATTCATGGGTTTTTCCAGGCAAGAATGCTGGATTGGGTTGCCATGCCCTCCTCCAGGGGATCTTCCCAACCCAGGGATCGAACCTGAGTCTCTTAAGTCTCCTGCATTGGTAGGCAGATTCTTTACCATGAGTGCCAGCTGGGAAGCCCAATATGAGGTTAGTTCACATGATTGGGGGAAAAAAAAAAAAAAAACAATTAGGATTTAGCCCTGAGTGGTTGATAATCCCATGCTTTTAATCAAGTGTGTCAAAGCCTGA
Source organism: Tragelaphus eurycerus (assembly GCA_935064755.1). Lineage (NCBI taxonomy): Eukaryota > Metazoa > Chordata > Mammalia > Artiodactyla > Bovidae > Tragelaphus > Tragelaphus eurycerus. The sequence continues at coordinate 744,698 of CAKXYN010000222.1, read as the reverse complement.
AGTCAAAGAAAAATTAGCAGTAGAAATTTCACAAGCATTAGAATCTACAGCCCAGAGTATGTTTTGCCTTTGACCTTCAATTACACCATCATACCACTGTCACTCTACCACTGCAGAGGTCCACTATTTTGTTTATATATAAATGATATAAGAGTATTTTCCCCCCTCTCTCTCTCTCTCTGATTTATGGGTTGGTAGGAAGGAATTTTTATAGGCAATTATTGCTGGCTAATTCAACAAAAATCAGTCTTCCTTCTAAAATATTTGTTTATTTATTTTGGCTACACTGGGTCTTGGCTGTGGCACACAGGATCTTTAGCTGTGGCATATGAACTCTTAGTTGCAGAATGTGGGGTCTAGTTCCCTGACTAGGGATCAAACCCAGGTCACCTGCATTGGGAGTCTTCACACTGGATCATCAGGGAAGTCCCAACAGTCAGTCTTAACAGGCCCTGTCCTTTCCTCTGAATCACTAAATCAAGGGTCTGTCTCCATCCCACCAGTGACACTTGCTCTGTTTCCCTTGGACTGAAACGTAGCCCATTATACACAGACACCCGTTCTCTTTCCTCTCTCCCCATAGTCTCGTTCCTTCCCCAGCAGCCCCATCTCTACCTATACCCACTTTCCGAACCTGTCAGAGCATAATTCTCAAATCATTACAAACACACTTTTCATACAGACAGATAATGAATACATGTCAGAATTTTATTTAACTCTTTACTGAGGAAGCCAGCAGAATGACAGGGCTGATTTGATGGAATATGAGAAATTAGGATTTATACGAACCATGGGCAAGAGAAGGCTGAACTAAGGATGACAGGTTAGGTACCAAACTAGTTAATGTCCCTCAGGGTAATAAAACGTTTGGGCTTATATTTTCCTTTTCCAAGAAAAATAAAAAGGAAAATCAACATGCCTCACCAGTTTTCCACAAATTGGCCTCTAACTGAATAAGACTGTGAAATACCTGGGTCTTACCAGTTGTTGATCAAATCCAGTTACAAACCCAAGAGAGTCAGATAACCCTCATTGTGGACATATTAGAAAAGTGTCCCAACATAGTGTGCAAAGGTCAGAATATCCAGCTTTTTCCCCTGATTTATAAGTTTTGCATTTTTTTCAAAAAAGCTTTACTAGAGGTGACTTTGGTTTTTTTTTCTTTTTTGATTTGCCATCCTGACTCAACTACAGTCCCCAGCTACAATCAAACCCTCATCTAAGTGTTGCTAATCAGCTGACTTGACGTAAGGGAGGTTATTTTGGATAATTTGGATGGAGCCTGAGTCAATCCATTGGAAGGATGTAAATACAGGGTTGGGGCTTCCCCAGGAGAGAAAAAATTCCTCCTGTGAACTACAGTTTCAGCCTGTCCATGACTTTCCCTCCCTGGTGGCAAGCATGTCTAATGGATTTGGGACTTGGCCAGCCCCCACAATCACATAAGCCCATTTCTTGCAATTAATTAATTAAAATATATCCTCCCTACTAGTTATGTTTCTCTGGCTGAATCCTGGCTGATACATTTTGACGTGTGTGTGATGTAAACTATTGTTCTAAGAGCAAATTCCCATCTTCACAAAGTGGAACCAAGTTTCTTTCAAAAAAGTAGGTACTCTTTAGGTGTCTGATGGCCCAAAGTAACCTGGAAATATCCTCTATCAGCAAGCCTCAAAAGATGGGTCAGTTGGCCCTTAATGAATAAAAGCTGGTCAAACACAAATAGACTTATATTGTCCAGAGGAAAGAATAATGACTCTTCTTTCCTTGGCTAAGAAGAGGAATTAACAAAGTCTTCGTCCTTGACCAAACTTTAATCCAGGCCCCTTAAGCTTGCTTTTTCAAAGAGGCTTTATTTTATTTTATTTATATGTTCATTTTTGGCAATGTTGGGTCTTTGTGGCTGCACAGGGGCTTTCTCTAGTTGTGGTGTGCAGGCTTCTCTTTGTGGTGACTTCTCTTGCTGCAGAGCATGGGCTCTAGAGTACAGCGGTTGTGGTCCATGGACTTAGTTGTTCCACAGCACGTAGGATCTTCCCAGACCAGAGACAGAACTCATATCTCCTATACTGGCAGGTAGATTCTTAATCACTGGACCACCAGGGAAGTCCACAACTTGCTTTCTTTTTTAAACTAATATGGTTTATTTTATTAGGTCAGACTCCATTCCCCAGGACATTTCAAGCCAAGCTTGCTTCTTGACTAGACCTAGTCCTTGCCTGCTGAGTCTACTTTTAGTAAATAATCCTGCCAAGACAGTTTTTTGAGACTCCCTTACTCTTGATATCCACTCAAGTTCCTCTTCCAAAACCCTTGATACCTAACCAAGTTCCTCTTAGTAATTTTCCATGCACTCCATCACCAAGCCCACTAGTTTACATCCCCACTGTCCGTGTTATATTTGGAATTGAGCTCAATCTCTCTCCCCTATTATAATAGTTTTGAATAAAGTCTTCTGTGCCACTTTGAACAAGTGTCAGAATGATTTTTCTGTAACAATACTGAACATTGTGTGCCCTTACCTATCTCCATGAGGTTCCCTATATGTCTCCATCAGAACAAGAGGTGTGATTTTTCTCCAGCATTCATTACCATGCTGGGAGAAGAAGGCACATTCTTCATAATGACAACACAGTCTATACTGAATGTTCACGTTTGTGAGGTTCTACACTAAGTCCTTTATAAAAAGTACCTTCTTGCCCCATACTTCAGTCCAGACTTTTAGCAGTCCCTGTTGGCAACTGACACCAAGAACTCAGTACTCAGTATCCTTGTTCGGTTGGTCTATTTATCTTGATATTCAAAGAATTCATCACATTTCCTGCTGGCATCATCAGCAACGTGAATATCCATGTCCATGGTGTTTCAGTACTTCCTCAACTTGAAGTGGAAGAAATTTGTCTTTGGCTCCTTCAGTCACACCAGCAGGTCCCTGTCCCCTATGCTTTGAATGATTATTCTCAGGAACCTCAAGCCTTTGGGATCTCACTACTGTTAAACTCTGGCTAAGGTTCTAGTCTATGTCTGATAACCTGGGTGTGATTCTCAACTCCAGAGGTTGGCATTTGATGCACTTCTCTCTTTGAGGGTGTTAAGACTTGAATTTCTTCTTTAGGAATTCCAGGTAAGAGATGAGAAATTAAGGGGAGGTACCGTTTCAAAGATAGGAAAGGAAGACTTTGCTGGGGCACACACAAGCTCACTCTGCACAATTAGCCTCATCTTCATGGGCTGTCATCCCAGAAGAGCATAGATGTCATGAATAGACAAGTCAATATGTGAACAACTTTGGAAAAATGTAGATCAGAGTACTGTGCAGAAGTGGCGAGGTATGAGTGAAAGTTGATTTAGGCTAAACCTTTACCCCATGACTATTCTGATGCCATGGTCTTAGTCCATGACACATCAGTCTGAGCCCAGCTGACTTGAAAAAAGAAATGGATCCAGAGATGCAACAGCCTTTCTGTCACTTTCCTAAAATCTGAAGGCCTCTGGGGGGATGACCATGGAGACACTTACAGTCCTGATGATAATAACTGTAGCCAGGTGCTAAGAAGGGATCCCAAGCCTTACACACCAGCATCTGGCAGGGGCCATCTCTAAACCGAGCAGCAGGTCAAACAGGAAATATCATTTAAACCCATACTCATCAATACCATCAACAACAGCAGTGACTCTCACTTCCCAGACAGAGTCCCCCATCCTGGACTGAAGAGCTGAGTAGAGAGTCCAAGGTAATCAAGTGTTTGCCAGCAGGTCCTCCTGGAAAGCTTTTCTTCCTGGAGCTGGAGAGGCTCCCAGCAGAACCACTACGGCTGCACAGCCTGCTTTCTAATAACAAAGCCTCCTGAAGAAGAGAGCGAGCCAGGTGGGCCTGTCCAACCCACTTAGTCCAGGTGGGACAGGCACCAGGCATGTCAAGGTTCTGTAATTAACCATTCACTGCTGCCTTCCACAAACTAAAGCTGTAATTTCCCAAGACTGTCCAAGGTGACACCAGCTCCTCTTCTAAAGGCATTAATTAGGAACATCTCATTCCCCGTGGCAGGGGTGGAGCAGCTCTTTCCAAGTGGAGTGTGTATTTATTTAGAGCTATTACCACATAATATTTACAAGATCCTTAACATGCATTAATTACCCTGTAATGAACTCTATGGCTGTAATATCCATGATCTGTCAGGACTGTAAAATGTCTCCCCCCAATCACCACACACACACTTTTTTTTTAATCACCTTGGGGGGAAGAGAAAGAAAAATTAAAATTAATTGCATGCCCATTAGATGCTTATTTTTAATAGAAAACTTGCAAATGATGTGAAAATGCAAAACAGGATACACAGTAAATCAAAAGCAGAGAACACACACTTCTAGACGCACTCTACGGTTTTTATGAGCGTGTTTTACAATCCATTCATTATGCTGTCTGTCCTTTTGAAAGCTGGTTATTATATTGCTCATACAAAGAAACATGTGAATGGCTGTGCAACAAGCCATGAAAATCGGGACAAAACTGAACATTTCTGCTGCTATTTGAATCCGCCTCCCTCGAATCTCTGCCTGGAGACTTCTTACAGGAGACTCATCCTTGTAACACCCACTCAAATTCTTGTATCTAAGAGATAGAGGGGAACACTTGGCATAGCAGCTCAAATTCAAGATGGCGGTTGTCCAACGACTGCACAGCCACCATTCTGGAGTTTTCTCTGGAGGCCAAGAGATGAAGTAAGGAGGTCAGGCTTATCCAGAATGATCTGCCTCATAGAATCCCAGGTCACCTCCTGTGTATTTTTCCCCTAAGATAGGTTATCTGTATGTTGTGTGTGTGTGCTAAGTCACTTGAGTCATGTCTGACTCTTTGCACCCCTCAGTTCAGTTCAGTTCAGTCATTCAGTCGTGTCCGACTCTGCGACCCCATGGACTGCAGCATGCCAGGCCTCCCTGTCCATCACCAACTCCCGGAGTTTACCCAAACTCATGTCCATTGAGCTGGTGATGCCATCCAACCATCTCATCCACTGTTGTTTCCTTCTCCTCCTGCCTTCAATCTTTCCCAGCATCAGGGTCTTTCCAAATGAGTCAGCTCTTCGCATCAGGTGGCCAAAGTATTGGACCCCTATAGACTAAATAAAGCCCATCAGGCTCCTCTGCCCATGGGATTCTCTAGGCAACAATACTGGAGTGGGTTGCCATGGCCTCCTCCAGGGGATCTTCCTGACCCAGTGATCAAACCGGCCTTTCCTGCGGCTCCTGCATTGGCAGGTGGGTTCTTCACCACTGAGCCACCAGGGAAGCCCCATCCTTATGTTATTGGATGGGGCAAATCGCCATCCAGGCTATCACTTCTTAATTTGCTTATTTTCACTGAAGTATAGTTGATTTACAATGTTGTTAATTGCTGTTACATAGCAAAGTGATTCAGTTATATATACACACACATATACACATTCTTTTTTAAAATATTCTTTTCCACTATGGTTTATCATAGGATATTTTTTAAATTGGAGAAGTTAAAAAATAATTGGTTTATGATGCTGTGTTAGTGAAACAACAACATGAATCAGCTGGAAGTATATATATATTCCCTCCTTCCTGAGCCTCCCTCCCAGCCCTCTAGGTCATCAGAGCCGTGAGCTCCACAGTGCCTTCCCACCAGCTCCTACTTTACATGTGGTAGTGTGTATATGTCAACGCCACGCTCTCAGTTCGTCCTGCCTTCTCCTTCCCTGCTAGGTTCACAAGCCCATTGTCTAGGTCTGTGTCTCTATTCTTACCTGTAAATAGGTTCATCAGTAACCATTTTTCTAGATTCCATATATATGCTGCTAAGTTGCTTCAGTCGTGTCCGACTCTGTGCGACCCCATAGACACCAGCCCACCAGGCTCTTCCGTCCCTGGGATCCTTCAGGCAAGAACACTGGAGTGGGTTGCCATTTCCTTCTCCAATGCATGAAAGTGAAAAGTGAAAGGGAAGTCTCAGTCATGTCCGACTCTTTGCAATGCCATGGACTGCAGCCTACCAGGCTCCTCTGTCCATGGGCTTTTCCAGGCAAGAGTACTGGAGTGGGTTGCCACTGCCTCCTCCGTCCATATATATGAGTTAATATATATTTGTTTTTCTCGACTCTAGGCTATCTTTCAGTAACAGGAGCATCCTAACTCACTGAACAGAGTTGAACTTATTTAGCTTCTAGGACTTGAAGAAGGAAATGGCAACGCACTCCAGTAGTCTTGCCTGGAAAATTCCATGGACAGAGGAGCCTGGTGGGCTCCAGTCCGTAGGTTTGCAAAGAGCTGACATGACTGAAGTGACTTAGCATGGCGAGAGAAGCCCTAGGTTCCAGCCCCAGGTGTTCACATGGCTGTTCCTAGCGGTCCTACTTTGCTGGGATTCCCTACTGCCCACCAATAAGATGGGAGTGTCTGTCTCCCTTGCAGATTCTTGGTTTGTCTCTCCGGTGACAGTCACCTGCCTGGAGTCTATCCCAGTGTGCTTGTGCATTTCCTAATTACAGCTTCCAGTTTTATGATAAATGTGGGGAGCTTCTTTTATAGAGCTTACAACTCCTGACAAGAATGCAATAAAAGTATGAAATGAACATCTTATTCCAAGAGGAGGATTACAGACAAGAGGACTAGTTGACATGAATATATGCTGGAAGTGATCCAGACAGGAGGAAAATTGAATACATTTCCTAGGTAATGCCCAAACATTGCTTATTTTATGCTGCTGAAAAATGTGAAAATTATATAGTAAATTGTCTCTTACTCACACAAAGACGTACTGACATCACTTTGGGTTGTATTTCTTGGGGCATGAAATTGAAAGCATTCATTCAACAAACATATATTGGCATCCATTTTGTGCCAGATACGGTGCTGGATGCTGAGGTCAGGACAGGTGTGGACACTGCCCTAGAGGTATTCATGAAGGACACAGGTAGAGAATAATTCTAATTGTGTGTGTCATCAAGCTACTTCTGATTGGCCCAGAAACCACAGAGGGGAGAGTAACCCACTCAACCAGGCAATGATAAGCCAGCTGGGTGTGAAAGGTCAAATAAGATTTATGGAGCAGATACGGGTAGGAAAGACATTTCATGCAGAAAAAGCAACTAGTCAAGATGAGTAGAGTGAAAGAACATAGCAAATTCAGCAACAATGTTAGTTCATTTTGATTGAAATTTAGGGTCAAGTGAATAAGAAGCTTTTGTTTTTGTTTTTTTTTTTCCTTGATGGCAAAGTAATATCTCTGCTTTTTATTTATTATTATTATTATTTTTAATTAAATTTTATTTTGCTTAACTTTACAATGTTGTATTGCTTTTGCCATACATCAAGATGGATCCGCCACAAGTATACATGTGTTCCCCATCCTGAACCCTCCTCCCTCCTCCCTCCCCATACCATCCCTCTGGGTCGTCCCAGTGCACCAGCCCTAGGCATCCATTATCAGGCATCGTACCTGGACTGGCGACTCGTTTCAGATATGATATTATACATATTTCAATGCTATTCTCCCAAATCATCCCACCCTCTCCCGTTCCCAGAGTCCAAAGGTCTCCTTTGGAACTGTGGTGTTGGAGAAGACTCTTGAGAGTCCCTTGGACTGCAAGGAGATCCAACCAGTCAATTCTGAAGGAGATCAGCCCTGGGATTTCTTTGGAAGGAAGGATGCTAAAGCTGAAACTCCAGTACTTTGGCCACCTCGTGTGAAGAGTTGACTCATTGGAAAAGACTCTGATGCTGGGAGGGATTGGGGGCAGGAGGAGAAGAGGACAGCAGAGGATGAGATGGCTGGATGGCATCACTGACCTGATGGACGTGAGTTTGAGTGAACTCTAGGAGTTGGTAATGGACAGGGAGGCCTGGCGTGCTGCCATTCATAGGGTCACAAAGAGTGGGACACGACTTAGCGACTGAACTGAACTAAGAAGAGGAAGAGGAGGCTGATAAAGTAGGCTGGGTTTATGTCATGCAAGGCCTTAGATGCCTTGTTAAGGAGTTTGGGGTAAATAACGGAGGACGTGTGGCACATTTGAAATTTTTGAGCTGGAAAAACTAAAATTATGATAGGAATAGAAGTTGCTTGGCAGAAGACAGAGTGGCAGGTTGACTCAGGAAACTGAGGGGTTATTTCAGTAGTCTTGGAAGGCATTAGTGAGGGCCTGGCTGCCAGGCAAGGCTGTGGAAATGGAGAAGAGGAGATGGCTGGGTTGTAGAGTTGTCTGGGTCTGGAGAATTGGTAATGGAGCAGAATGAAGGAGAAAGGAGGACTTGGAGGATATCTAGGGGTTTTGCTTGGGCAATTTGGTGGATGAAATTGTTAACTGAACTGCGTGGTAGGTTCACTGTGGACTCAACATTTTAATATTGGAACGCTGAATATTTGGAGCCTAGAAGATACATGTTTGAAGAATTTAGAAAAGGCAGTTCTGAAGTTTGAGAGAAAGTTGTTCACACGGCTGTTTCTGGTGGTCCTACTTTGCCAGGATTCCCTGAGTGAGTGAGTGATGTTGCTCAGTCGACTTCATACCAGTAGATTATAATTGAAATCACCAACTCAATGGGCATAAATTTAAGGAAACTCTAGGAGATAGTGAAGGACAGGGAAGCCTGGCATGTTGCAGTTCATGGGGTAACAAAGAGTCAAACATGACTTAGCAACTGAATAACTCCAAAAAAAAAAAAAAAAAATGAAAGCATGAGAGAACAAGATGACCCAAGAGAGACTATTGATTTAAACCATGGAAATACCTATTTAGAGAATGATTAAAAAAGAATGAAGCCAAAAACAAGATGGAGAAGGTATCACCCCAGGTGTAGTAGAAGGAGTAACCAGAATATATTGATTACAAGGATGGTGGTGATACCCATCAAGGAGGGCCAAGTGCCCGCAGCTTTGTTGCTTTCCACACATGACCATTTTCCACAGATCACCCCTGAGAGCAGTTTAGATCTCCAGATTTTCCTTTACTGAAGTCCAGTTTCATTTTTCTTGGGCCAGAAGTGCAGAAGTGGCCTGACATTTTTAGGTCTGTTAAGATCATGGCATCTGGTCCTATCACTTCATGGTACATAGAAAGGGAAAAAGTAGAAGCAGTGAAGGATTTCATTTTCTTGGGCTCAAAAATCACTGTGGCCATTGACTGCAGCCATGAAATTAAAAGATGCTTGCTCCTTGGAAGGAAACCTATGACAAACCTAGAGAGCAGAGACATCACCTTGCTGACAAAGGTCTATATAGTCAAAACTATGATTTTTCCAGTAATCATGTAAGGTTGTGAGAGTTGGACCATAAAGAAGGCTGAGCACGGAAGAACTGATGATTTTGAATTGTGGTGCTGGAGAAGACTCCTCAGAGTGCCTTGGACTGCAAGGAGATCAAACCAGTCAATCCTAAAGGAAATCAACCCTGAATATTCATTGGAATGACTGATGCTGAAGCTGAAGCTCTAATACTTTGGCCAACTGATGCAAAGAGCCCGCTCATTGGAGAAGATTCTGGCATTAGGAAAGATTAAAGGCAAATGGAGAAGGGGGCAGCAGAGGATGAGATGGTTAGATATCATCACCAACTCAACAGACATGAAATCAAGCAAACTCCAGGAGATGGTGGAGGACAGAGAGGCCTGGCATGCTGAAGTCCATGCGGTTGCAAAGTGTCAGACATGACTTAGCGGCTGAACAACAACTCCTTTGAGCTTTGGTTCTCTGCTCAAACCTTAGTAAAGGAGTCTTTAGACTCTTCCACAATAAAGGCCTTAACTTCTAAGGCAAGGATCTGATGTTCCTATATCTCATCCAGGCACTCACCCAGCAGTCACATGACTATAAGTCAGTGGTTCTCAAAGTGTAGTCCCAGGACCGGCAGCATCAGCATCTTTTCTTAAAATACAAATTCTTGGGTCCCAGCCCAGATCCATTGACTCAGAAACTCCAGGGGTGGGGAACAGCAATCTGTTCTAATAAGACATCCAGGTGATTTTGATGCCCATTCAGATTTGAGATTCATTTTAAAAAGGAGGGAGGGCCGATGGTTGTAGCCTTCTAAACATTAGAGTTGCTGAAAAAATGCACTAAGACCCCTGCCTTTCATAATGGATAGATGGAGTCTGAAATGAAAAGAGTCTGATGTTTTCCTCCTAAATTACATTATGTTTCAATCATAGATGATATCTGGAGTCTAATATACGCAATGAATATTTCCGAGTCTTCAGATCCTTATTATCAGTTAAATGGAGCAAAATGGACAGAAGGCAGGGTGGTTGGCTATTCCATTATCAATCACTGTTAAAGAAACAGTAGCTCTATGCCAAACTCACATCACAGGAATCTGTTTCTTCATCTTTTGGCAAAATGATGGCTATCACAGGCTTTCATATTTCTATACTTTACACTAAGGCACATAACATATATTTCTTTGAAATTACTGGAAAAACAATATGTTTTATATTTCATTATTCCTGGTAGCTCAGTCAGTAAAGAATCTTCCTGTAGTGCAAGAGTCCTGGGTTCGATCCCTGGGTCAGGAAGATCCTCTGGAGAAGGAAATGGCAAACCACTCCAGTATCCTTGCCTGGAAAATCCCATGGACAGAGAAGCCTGGTGGACTGCAGTCCATGGGGTCACAAGGAGTCAGGGACGACTGAGCAACTAACACTTTCACTTACATTAGTATACAACCCTATTCTGCAGGAACTTGGAGACACATAACTATAATACACATTAAGATAATAAACTAAAATGTAATATTCAGATAAGATGCTAGTCTTGGCACAGAAGGGTTCCTGGGAGTCTCCTCCTGTGCCAGATGTTAACTGTTTTAGCTGCTAGAGGTAGGGCAACTGTTAGGTGACCCAGGGGAGGGACTGTAGTAACATAAAGGTACTTTGCAGGGGCAACAACTATCAGTCACATGGGCTGATTGTCATTTTACTGGAAAGAAGCATTAAAATGATCATAATGCCCTGACATTAAGAGTTTCATAATTTATTAATGATGAAATTGCTCATGTTGTACCATTTGAATGTACATGATAGACCCCACAGTTCAGTTCCCTTCCTGTCCTCCATCCAGAAGACTCCATACCTAAATACTTGAACAGAGAACCTGAAAATCTCCATCCTGTCTTAAGATGCAGTTCTTAAGACTTAGTTCTTAAGAAAAGATGCAGTTCTTTTCTTAAACATGGATTATTTAATTATATGTGTCTATATACAGTTTCAGGGCTTCCCTGGTAGCTCAGACAGTAAAGAATCTTCCTGCAATACAAGAGACCTGGCTTGGATCCCTGGGTAAGGAAGACACCCTGGAGAAGGGAATGGCAACCCACTTCAATATTCTTGCTTGGAGAATTCCATGGACAGAGGAGCCTGGTGGACTATAGTCCATGGAGTCACAAAGAGTCTGACACAACTAAGCAACTTTCGCTTCACTTACATACAGTTTTCAGTTCTGGTTTTTGCATTCTGACAAATCCACTCTTCATATCCTTGTACCTAATATATAATTTGCAGTGTTAACTATTTTTACTAAAAGAATGGAAGCCTGAAGGTGAAAAGGCACTGGAACAGCAAATTGAGCAATCTGAGCTGTGGTCCAGACGACTGCACAAGCAGAATATTTTTTAAGTTACTTCCTTTCCTTAAGCCTCAGTTTCCTGACCTCTGAAATGAAAATATATAAATGCTTCATTATTCTCAGCCTTTAGTAGCAAGGATTAAATAAGCAAAGAGAAGCAGAAAGCCAGCAATCTGTCTGGAAATTTCAGTCCTATCCAAAATGTCTGCTACACTCTTCACAATTTTCTGGAAGATCCACTTCAAATGAGCAAAAGTTGACTCACAATTTAGTTCAAGGGCCATGAGAAATTCAAGGGTCTAAATTGTTGTTTCCTTGAAATTATTCCATTCTGTTGAACTCAAATGAAGTGAGGCAAAAGCAGACTCTAGTGGAAACCCCAGTGAAGCAAAACTGCTGATTCTCATGCACCTCCAACACAGCCCTTATAAATCTGCTGACACCGCCTAAGTCAGAGACTTGCACAAGGTTAACAGCAGCCCATCAACAGGGAGGAAGATGGAAAAGTGTCTCTTGACCTATTCTGGGAGCTAACCCAGGTCATTTTTCTATCAGTCTTTGAAAACAGACCCAGTCTGATGTCACACCCTCATGTCACCCTGCCAAAAGTGAAAGCTGAAACTTCAGTGCTTAGAATGTAAGTTTTAGTCTTTGAGAATGTTTCAGGTGAACAGTCAAGGATACTTTAAGGCCTCCAGAGAAGGGGTGGGGGTGTCCTTAGGGGAGCAATAAATAATAAGCCAGCATTTCTTGAGAACTAAGTGTCATGCAATGGTTGTACTTTATATATGACATCTTCTTTAAATCTACAGTCAAAGTCATTAGTTTACAGTTGAGGAGACAGAAGCTTTGAGAGAGCTTAAAAACATACATTTTGGGCTTCCTTGGTGGTTCAGCTGTAAAGAATCCACCTGCCAATGCTGGAGACACAGGTTTGATCCCTGTCGTGAGAAGACTGAACATGACAAGGAGCAAATAAGTTGGTGCACCATAACTATTGAGCTGTGCTCTGGAGCCCAGAGACCACAGCTACTGAAGCCTGCGTGCCCTAGAGCGCATGCGCCACAATGGCAATTGCCACCACAATGAGAAGCTCATACACTGCAACTAGAGAGCAGTCCCCATGCAGCCATAAAGACCCAGCACAGCCCAAAATAAATGAATAATAATTTTTTTAAATGTACATCTTGTCAGAGATTCTTAATTGGCTCAATCAAGAGCAGCTGATATCATCCAGAAAGGAAAGAACAGATCAATTTGGAATCTAATTCTATTGATAAATGCCAGTAGAGCTTTTGTCTATTCTTTCCTCTCTGTTGGGTCAGAACACATTTGACAAACTCCTCTACAGAGGTTAGCAACATTTCAGGGATGTTTACTAAATAACCTCTCATTATTCAAAGGGAATAAAGAAAGGCGACCAAGAGTTCCTGATGCAGTGTGAACTCCCATGAGAGACTGGGAACAGGAAACAGGAAATAGACTTTCAGGAAAGAGGAAATGAAGCTGGGAGATTATCACAAGCAGTAGTAGCATGGTATCAAACTCATTAAGAAACAGGTTACAGGTTTGGGTGAACTCTGGGAGTTGGTGATGAACAGGGAGGCCCGGAGTGCTGTGGTTCATGGGGTCACAAAGAGTCGGGCACGACTGAGCGATTGAACTGAACTGAAGAAACAGGTATAAAATGGACACAATTTTGGGAACTCAGCTTTTAGAAAAGTCCTGAATATTTTGATAACCAAACCACATGTGGGAAAGAATTGAAGAAAATAAAATAGGGCCGAAATGTTAGGATCCGGACTTCCCAGGTGGGGCAGTGGTAAAGAATCTGTCTGCCGATGCAAGAGATGTGGGTTTGACCCCTGGGTCTGGAAGATCCCTTGGAGAAGGAAATAAAAACCCACTCCAGTATTTCTTGCCTGGAAAATTCCATGGACAGAGGAGCCTGGCGAGCTACTGTCCATGGGGTCACAAAGAGTTGGACACGATTGAGCACATGCACACAGTGTTAAGATCAGGACTTTTCCATCTACAAAAGGGATGTTAGAAAAGGAGACTTCGCCTGCTGAGGAGGACTGATAAGAGGGGTGCCAAGCCTCTGTGGTGGGCTACATCATCCTCCCTGATATGCTGCATATTCCTGGTCCATGAGTCAGGAGAGAGGCTCCCAGAAGGTGTGAGAGAAGAGATGGGCTTCAGAGTGGGGAGTGGAGATCTCCTCTCTTCTTTTAAGATTGGAATCAACCTGGAAAGGAAGGTTCTGAGCTGCTCAGGAGATGCCCTTGGGCAGTGCTACTGTAGATACATAAACCTCCCTGATTGCCTGGGTTTTCTCAAAGGGATCTTAGCTGTGACAAGTGGAGGCAGCATTGAGAAAGTTCAATGAGAGCTTTGTGAGCTGCCAGTACTACTCTTTGACCAGCCCTCTAAAAAGAAGGAGACAGAGGTGGGGAAGAAAAGGGGCGGGGAAGGAGGAGGAAAAGAGGAAGGGTGCGCAGTTAGGTTAACTTTGCTAAATCAGCACAATCAGATATCAGATCAGTCGCTCAGTCGTGTCCGACTCTTTGCGACCACATGAATCATAGCACACCAGGCCTCCCTGTCCATCACCAACTCCCAGAGTTCACTCAGACTCACGTTCATTGAGCCAGTGATGCCATCCAGCCGTCTCATCCTCTGTCGTCCCCTTCTCCTCTTGCCCCCAATCCCTCCCAGCATCAGTCTTTTCCAATGAGTCAACTCTTCACATGAGGTGGCCAAAGTACTGGAGTTTCAGCTTTAGCATCATTCCTTCTAAAGAACACCCAGGGCTGATCTCCTTCAGAATGGACTGGTTGGATCTTCTTGCAGTCCAAGGGACTCTCAAGAGCCTTCTCCAACACCACAGATCAAAAGCATCCATTCTTTGGCACTCAGCCTTCTGCACAGTCCAACTCTCACATCCATACATGACCACTGGAAAGACCATAGCCTTGACTAGACAAACCTTTGTTGGCAAAGTAATGTCTCTGCTTTTGAATATGCTATCTAGGTTGGTCATAACTTTCCTTCCAAGGAGTAAGCGTCTTTTAATTTCATGGCTGCAGTCACCATCTGCAGTGATTCTGCAGCCCCCCAAAAATAAAGTCTGACACTGTTTCCACTGTTTCCCCATCTATTTCCCATGCAGTGATGGGACCAGATGCCATGATCTTCATTTTCTGAATGTTGAGCTTTAAGCCAACTTTTTCACTCTCCTCTTTCAGTTTCATCAAGAGGCTTTTTAGTTCCTCTTCACTTTCTGCCATAAGGGTGGTGTCATCTGCATATCTGAGGTTATTGATATTTCTCCCAGCAATCTTAATTCCAGCTTGTGTTTCTTCCAGTCCAGTGTTTCTCATGATGTACTCTGCATAGAAGTTAAATAAACAGGATGACAACATATAGCCTTGATGTACTCCTTTTCCTATTTGAAACCAGTCTGTTGCTCCATGTCCAGTTCTAACTGTTGCTTCCTGACCTGCATACAGATTTCTCAAGAGGCAGATCAGATGGTCTGGTATTCCCATCTCTTTCAGAATTTTCCACAGTTTATTGTGATCCACACAGTCAAAGGCTTTGGCATAGTCAATAAAGCAGAAATAGATGCTTTTCAGGAACTCTCTTGCTTTTTCCATGATCCGTCAGATGTCTGGGGAGGCCTTACAAATAGCTGTGAAAAGAAGAGAAGTGAAAAGCAAAGGAGAAAAGGAAAGATATAAACATCTGAATGCAGAGTTCCAAAGAATAGCAAGAAGAGATAAGAAAGCCTTCCTCAGTGATCAATGCAAAGAAATAGAGGAAAACAACAGAATGGGAAAGACTAGAGATCCCTTCAAGAAAATCAGAGATACCAAAGGAACATTTCATGCAAAGATGGGCTCGGTAAAGGACAGAAATCGTATGGACCTAACAGAAGCAGAAGATATTACGAAGAGGTGGCAAGAATACACAGAGAACTGTACAAAAAAGATCTTCATGACCCAGATAATCATGATGGTGTGATCACTGACCTAGAACCAGACATCCTGGAATGTGAAGTCAAGTGGGCCTTAGAAAGCATCACTACGAACAAAGCTAGTGGAGGTGATGGAATTTCAGTTGAGCTATTTCAAATCCTGAAAGATGATGCTGTGAAAGTGCTGCACTCAATATGCCAGCAAATTTGGAAAACTCAGCAGTGGCCACAGGACTGCAAAGGTCCGTTTCATTTCGATCCCAAAGAAAGGCAATGCCAAAGAATGCTCAAACTACCGCACAATTGCACTCATCTCACACGCTAGTAAAGTAATGCTCAAAATTCTCCAAGCCAGGCCTCAGCAATATGTGAACTGTGAACTTCCTGATGTTCAAGCTGGTTTTAGAAAAAGCAGAGGAATCAGCACAATAAGGCTGCCCCAAACTGAAACCAGAGAGTGAGCAGAAGAATATGGACAAGATGGACAATCAGGTTGCTGTTGGAAGAGAAGGGGCAGAGGTACAGCCAGGCTTATGAATGAAGCTGGCCCGATGGGAGATACCAAGGCAGAGCCCAGTGCATAAGCCCAACCCTGGTGGCCAAAGCCAAAGGGAAACTGACATCAGACCTTTAAATGGACCCATTTCCCCCAGGAAAGCATCTATAAGTATACAGGCTTTTGTCTCCAGCACCAATTCAGATAATTGCCTGCTCACCTATAATCACCCTCACCTACTCTCGTGTTTCTGGTCATCTCTCGGTGCATCATGACCCATGGCTATTTTACATCCAGAGGGCTTCTCTCGTGGCTCAGACAATAAAGAATCTGCCTGCAATGCAGGAGACCCAGGTTCAATCTCTGGGTCAGGAAGATCCCCTGGAGAAGGGAATGGCTACCCACTGCAGTATTCTTGCCTGGAGAATTCCATGGACAGAGGGGCCTGGTGGGCTACAGTCCATGGGGTCACAAAGAGACACTGGGAATGATTTGTGTCTACTCTGTGATGCCTAGGGCCTCAGCTGGAATGACTCAGATGGCAAGAGTGACATAGGAGGGCTAGAATGACGTGGAGACTCTTCAATCACATATCTGGTACCTGGTCTGCAATGACTCTGACTGGCATCAGTGGCAAATGTTGGTTCAAATGTGGCCTCTCATGTCTTGGGCTTCCTCATGGCATGGCAACCTCAGGGTGGTCAGAGGTGGCTCAGAGATCCAAAAACAAGTGTTTCAGCAGACAAGATAAGAGCCACTCACCATAACATTGAAATGGCACAGTGTTACTTCCATTGTGCTCTAAAGATCAAAGCAATCACCATCCTGCCTTAGAAGGATGAGATTCAAGGGGAGAGAACAGAGACCTCACCTCTCCAAAGGAAAGCATGGAAGCATTTGTGGCTGTGTTTTTGGTTTGTTTGCGTGTTTGTTTTTGTCATGCCCTGTGGAACGTGGGATCTTAGTTCTCTGACCAGGAATCAAACCTATGCCTTCTGTATTGGGAGTGCAGAATATTAACCACTGGATGGCCAGGAAGTCCCTACAGCCACATTTTAAAAATTTCACTTTCCTCTTCTTGAGTGTCTCTTTCCTGCTCTGACTCTTCATGCCAAGGTTTCAATCTTCTCTGAATTTTTTCTTCTTGACATATCTGTATATGCATCTCCTGCATTCTTCCTCAGACATAATTTCGGTTATTTTATTTCCAAAAGCTATGGAAAAATGGTCCCCAGGTTTGTACAACTTGAGGCTGGCCTCAAGCTGATCTTTGCCCAGTTTATTTGTACCAAGTTTTGTGTATATGCTATCTTATTGTTTCCTTATTAAAACTCCTTGATGAAGGTATAATTATCTCCTCATTTAAAAAGTGAGGAAACTGAAGCTTGGAAACTGAAGTGAGATTAATCTGTGAAAGGTTCCGCAACCACAAAAGTGATAGAACCTTAATTTAAACCCACAATCATAATTGCCAGGCTATACATCCTCTTGCCAGTTCTGTTCAATGAATACTTCCAGCGCTCCATACTTTGGCATCCGGAATATGACTGTATTTTCTACCACCCCTATCTCATGGCTGGTTGGGGCCATGTAACAGGTACCTGGCAATGAACAGCTAGCAAAAATAATAAATGTCATTTTTAGGGCAAGCATTTCACCGCTGGTGCAAAAGTCTCCTATGGAGCTTTCTCATTCCTCAAGCACTGAGACTGGCATTATCTGAGATGGTGGCCACTCACTCAGCCTCAGTCTCCAGCTGACTATAAGGAACAGAGCGCCCTGCCATCCCACTGGGGATGTGAAGCACAAGTGAGAAACCTTTGTGGTTTTAAGCGACTGAGTATTGAGTTATTGCGCTTTTCCCAATGGCTCAGCAGGTGAAGAATCCACCTGTAATACAGGAGACACAAGAGATGCTGGTTCGATCCGTGGGTCAGGAAGATTCTCTGGAGAAGGAAATGGCAGCCCTTTCCAATATTCTTGCCTAAAAAAATCCCACGGACAGAGGAACCTGGTGGGCTACAGTCCACAGGGTCACAAAGAGTCAGACACTACTGAGCAACTAAGCACACACACACACTGAGTTATTACACAGTGTGATCTGGATTAAATTATCTAACTGTCTATATCATCTCTTTGATCTTCAGTGTCCCTGACTGTAAAATAGGATAATCATTACTACCCAAAGGGACTAGGAAAGCTACTAGAAATAGTATATGTATGTAAAACATCTAATACAGGACTCCCCTGGTGGTCCAGTGGTCAAGAATCCACCTGCCAATGCAGGGGGCACGCGTTCCATCCCTGGTCTGGGAAGATTCTGTATACTGTGGGGTAACTAAGCCCCTGCACCACAATAAATAAAAAAAAATTAAGACAAACGTATAAAAAAATCTGCTGCTGCTGCTGCTGCATCGCTTCAGTCGTGTCCGACTCTGTGCGACCCCATAGACGGCAGCCCACCAGGCTCCCTCGTCCCTGGGATTCTCCAGGCAAGAACACTGGAGTGGGTTGCCATTTCCTTCTCCAATGCATGAAAGTGAAAAGTGAAAGTGAAGTCGCTCAGTCGTGTCCGACTCTAGCGACCCCAAAATCTAGTTCAGTGTTAAAGCCGAAGAAGGGCATCATGATGTGCAACGTTCTCACTGCTAGAGTTAAGGAGAACACGGGGCACTGAGAGGAGTGGGGACTGGGTGAGCTCAGCCCCATTCATGTGGACAGCCCAAAGGCTTACCCCCTCCATCGGGACCAAGCCCCGCCATTAGCACCCTGCCTGGCACTTGAAGGATGCGGGCAAGGTGGCTCCTAGCTGAGGGACATCAGAGAGAAAGTGGAGAATGCGGAGAAGCAGAATTATTATGGGCTATCATGAGTGTGGGGCTTCCCAGGTGGCGCTAGTGGTAAAGAACCTATCTGCCAATGCAGGAGACACAGGAGGCTCGGGTTTGATCCCTGGGCTGGGATATTCCCCTGGAATAAGGCATGGCAACCCACCCCAGTATTCATTCTTGCCGGGAGAGTCCCATGGACAGAGGAGCCTGGCAGGCTACAATCCGTAGAGTCACAAAGAGTTGGACATGACTGAGGCAACTTGGGAAGACAGAAAAGGACAACTAGCACACACACTTGGACATATGAGTGTGATGTCTGTCAGAATCAGAAATGGTGATACTGGGTTAGACTTAAGCCAATGGATGAAATACAAAGAACAGAGCCAACCGCTTTTCTGCTATTCTCCCCTAATTTTGGTCACAAGGATAACTTTACAGAACTGAGGTTCCCAAAATAGATTTCTTTCATAACCAAGTAACAACCAGGTAGGAAAAAATCATGTTTTAAAAGCTGAGCTTCATTTCCTTCTAGATGAGGAATTTCAAAGAACATCCCTTAGTTGGAACCAAAGAAGTGCCTCTTATTCAAATGGATGCCAGTCTATGATTGTCCAATTATTCACTGCATTCTGCCTTTGATGGCCCAGATGTTCTCAATTTCTTGTAATAAATTCTTTCATCTGAAAAGTCGTTCTACTCAGAAATGCAAAATCCTCTCTCGTTCGCCAGCTTTTTCTGATGAGCTGGTATAATTGGCCTTCAATTTGCTTATTGTTTTGCAATAGAAAGCCCAAGTTTAATTTCATTTCTGTAAACCTGTAGACAAGAGCAGAACATTCCACCATTTAAGTCATTCTCCTCATTACAATCCACTTTGGTTCTGCTCACCCCCATTTCCAAATCAGGAAGAGAATGGAGGGGGGGGGGACATTTTTCCCTCATTTTTCTGCTTGAAAAAAATGAAAGAATTTTTCCTACTGCAAAATATTTAACTTTGATTCAATCATAACATCTCTAGTGTCCCTTTCAATTCTTAAAAAAAGCAATGTAGTTATTAGCACATAATTGATTAACATCTTTAGTCACCAATCTAATCATATCAACCAATATTTATTGAGCTCCTTATGTGATCCCATAAACCATGTAAATCCTTGTGGGAGATACAGAAATGTGTAAGTTCCTAACTGCTTGGAGGGGTTGGGCATGTTCATAATAAAACTGTAAAAAAAATTACCAATAATAAATAAATGCACTTACTCAAAAGAATTAACAAACATTGAGTAAATACCATGATTAAATACTAGAAGATCATTTTTTATCCCTGTCTTTACAATTCACATTTTGATGGTGTTAATAAAGCCCCCTCCTTTTTTTCCTTAATGGTTTTGTATCAGGGTCCCCAACCACCAAGTCTGTTAGGAATCGGGCTGCACAGCAGGAGGTGAGTGGCAGGTAAGGGAGCAAAGCTTTATCTGTATTTACAGCTGCTCCCCATCGCTTGGATTACTGCCTGAGCTCCACTTCCTGCTCAATAAACTCAGTAAATGTAATGTGCTTGAGGCATTCTGAAATACACCGCCCCCAGAATCACCCCCATCCATGCTGTCTTCCATGAAACCTGTCCCCGGTGCCAAAAAGATTGGGGACTACTGGTTTTGGATTCGATTCCATGTCCTACATTAAAGAGATTTCACTTCACAGGGTAGAGGAAACCGAACTAATATGCCTCTGACAGGTGTTCTAGACCACAGGACAGAGAAACAATGTCTCATAGTAATTATAGCACCGGCCCTGGAATCGGACAAGCTGGATTCAGATCTGAGGTTATGTGCTTGCTGTGTGGCCTAAGTCAGGCACCCCACTCCCTATGCCCCAGTTTTCTTGTCTATGATGATTAATCTTATGTGTCAACTCAACTGGGCTACCAGATGCCCACATTAAAAACTATTCTGGTGTGTTGGTGATGATGTTTCTGAATGAAATTAACATTTGAATTGGTAGACTGAGTAAAGCAGACTGCCCTCCCCAATATAGGTGGGCCTCATCCCATCAGTTGAAGGCCTGAATAGAACAAAAGGCAGAGGAAGAAAGAATTCACTCTTTTCTGTTTGACTGTCTTCAAGCTGAGACACTAGTCTTCTGTCTTTAGATTCAGATCAAAACATACAATTCACTCTCCTGGGTCTCCAACTTGCCAAATGTAGATAATGGGATTTCTCAGTCTCTTCTGAGCCAGTTTCATATAATATATATGGTTCCATTTCCCTGGAGAATCCCAAGAGGTACTCTGTCTATAAATTTAAGATAATAAGACCTAAACTGTTAGATGGTATAATACAGAGAGAATGCTTAGAACAGTATCCAGCACAAGTTAATGCCTCTGTAAATATTCCCTGCCGTTCATCTCTAAGCTATGGTGTGTAGGGCTTTCTGACCATTTATATCCCAAGATTGCCTCTCCACTGACAATGCCCTCATTTTGGGCTGCACCCTTCAAAGAACAGAATTGATGCTTCTCTGAAGCACTTAGATGATGTATTCATTTCCCCCTTTTGTTATCTCACTTGAAATCATATCATCTCCACTCAGCGGAAAATGATTCTGTTGGGTCACACACAGATTCAAACAGAGAAACTAGAAATAATCAGAAATTACTTATACCAGTGAAATGTCAGGTGAGTCTGCATGGGCCATTCTTCCAAGAACATTTTTTGGTAATTCTGTAGATGAAAGGATTGTGAAGGCTTTTTGTGAACCCTTCTTTTTTCTCCCTCTTCCTCTTCCAGATGAGAAGAGCTCTCAAGAGACCTTTGTCGAAGAATAAATTTCCAAGGCTACCAATTTGGATCTCAAAAGCCCAGATTCAAAGAAACTCTCAGTTCATCACAGGCACTGCTATCTAAAATAAATGTCTGAATAGCTATCAGTTAAGGTACACACAGAGCAGATGGGAAATGGATAGTTACATTATAGATTGCTCTGTGAATTGAAGAGGTCTTTGTCTGAGGACAATAGTAATATGAGCAAATATTCAGGTTTTCAGTTATGGGGCAGCCAGAGGATCAAGCAAGAAATCAAATTAAATCTAATTGACTCAGTGATGCCAGTTCGGTTAGTACAGAAAGCCAGCACCACCAGACAACCTTCCCCAGGTTTCCTGGCTCAACTCTTGGAAACAGGGCTGGATTATACCCAATCTAACACTTCTAGTTGTCTTTCTGGTTAAGTACAGTGAGGTCTTATTCTTTCTAATTGAATAGGGTTGATTCACAGCCATGAAATGGCTCCTGTGTGCCTTTCCCCATATGAGAATCTGCTTAAGACTCTAAATAGGTTTCAATAGAAAATCTTCCCTATGAGTTATTTGAATGTCACTAAATTCAAGCTCTGTTAGCAGGATGATCAGGAAAATAATCACCTCTTGTCCATAACCGTGCTATCAATTTAAACAATCTAACAGTCAGGTTTGGTTTTACCCACAGTTGCCACTGGCTACATTTCATTTAATGAGAGAGAGAGAGAGAAAAAAAAAGAAATCTATCTGTACCTACGTATCTTTTTGCTCTAGTCTGGTCTCTCCTCATATGTCTTCTTTCAGTTGAGGACATCAACATTCACCCAGTCCATCATCTTTGGCCCCTACGTCTTACATCCATATCCAATCAGTCACAAACCCTAATAACCTCCATTACCCACATAGCTTTCCTATTCATGCCTTCCTCTGCTTTCCCCAGACATCTCTCCTGTTTAAGTAAGAACCATCAAGGGTGGGTGAAGTGAAAGTTGCTCAGTCATGTCCGACTCTTTGCAACCCCATGGCCTATACAGAGCATGGGATGCTCCAGACCAGAATACTGGAGTGGGTGGCCTTTCCCTCCTTCAGGGGATCTTCCCAACCCAGGGACCAAACCCAGGGCTCCTGCATTACAGGCAGTTTCTTTGCCAGCTGAGCCACAAGGGAAGCCCATGGTAGGTAGCTCCAGCCAAAAGGCACTCTGGAATTCCAAATAGAGAGGAATGAATGAGTTGAAGGCAGTAGGCTGGTAGCCTTGAAAACTGATTTAAGTGAATAGAATGAAACTTGCCAGAGATGGGTTAGCAGGTTGTTCTTGTTGTTGTTCGGTCACAAAGTCTGACTCTTTGAGACCCCGTGTACTTCAGGCTTCCCTGTCTTTCACCGTCTCCTGGAATCTGCTCAAAATAATGTCCATTGAGTCAGTCCATTGTGTCTCATCCTCTGTCACACCCTTGTCCTCCTGCCCACAGTCTTTCCCAGCATCAGGGTCTTTTCCAGCGAGTAGGCTCTTTGCATCAGGTGGCCGAAGTATCAGAGTTTCTGCTTCAGCATCAGTCCTTCCAATGAATACTCAGGGTTGATTTCCTTTAAGATTGACTGGTTTGATCTCCTTGCGGTCCAAGGGACTCTCAAGAGTCTTCTCCAGCACCACAATTCTAAAGCTTCAATTCTTTGGTGCTCAGCCTTCTTTATGATCCAACTCTCACATCTGTACATGACTACTGGAAAAGCCATAGCTTTCACTATAGGGATCTTTGTTGGTAAAGTCATGTCTCTGCTTTTTAAGTCACAAAATGTCACAGATGTAAGATAAATAAATCAAAATCCGAGTGTTTATCTGAATGGTCTGATTCAAGGAGACTGGGTCAAAAATGAAGGCATGATCCTGGACAGCAGTTATATCAACATGAAGTGTAAGTCAAAACCATGCCTTTGAGGTCCCTGTTTCGGTTCAAGTACGATTAAATCTGCAAAGCAGGATCAATCGGTTTTAAAGCAAACAAATGAAAGAGCTAGAGGTCAATTCAGATCTAACAGCCTCTTCCCCACGAACACACCATTTAAGACAGTTTATATACATCCAAGCCCCTGGTAAAGCTCTCAGCCGTTGCTCCCCTAGGGAGAAACAATCAACACATGTACAAATGATCTTTCTGCTTTTATTTCTAAATTTACTCAAGCAAGGTGCTAGGCCTTGGTTTGGACAATTATTGATTATGTGTAACTGGAGTTGTATTTAAATTTCTCATCTCAGTTTTATTCTCAGAAACGCATTCTACTACCCCTCTCGAGTGCTGATAACTATAATCAAGCTATCAAACCAATAATAACGACAATAATGATAATAGCAATATAATTGTACCACACTTTACAGTTTATGTGTCCCAGAATGCTTTCACCTATATTATCTCACACATCAAAGGGCATTTTCCTACCTTAACAGAGATTCATCTTGAGAGTGAAAAGGATAAATACAGTGAATGCTCATTTGTGAATTAGCACTTTGTGGTCTTTGTGACAAGTCCTATCTGTGCTCATCCTATAAGGGCTCAGATTTCATTACCATTCTTGTGGCTACTAGTCTAAAAGCTGGCAACTCTATCTTTTTTGGCTGGCCTTGGGCTTGCAGAATTTATATGTGTGTAGTGGGGTGGGAGTGACTGGGAGCTAACATCTTCTCAGAATGTTTACATCCCTGAACCAATGACTAAAGCATATGGAAGTATAACTATTCCTACTCCTTTTTCCTTGACTAGGGTGATTGTAAAGTATGTTGTATAGCATCTTCTGTATAGCATCTTCTTCCTGCAGGCTTCAGCTTACTTGCCCACAGTGGTAGCTGGGGTTTTGGCTGAGTTCTGCTCCTCCCTTATATGATCTATGACCTCCTCATTGCTGTTGTTGTTCAGTTGCTAAGTTGTGTCTGATTCTTTATGACCTCATGGACTATAACATGCCAGGCTCCTCTGTCCTTCTTTATCTCCCAGAGTTTCCTCAGTTTTATGTCCACTGAGTCAGTGATGCCATCTAACCATCTCATCCTCTGTCTTTCCCTTCTCCTTCTGCCCTCAATCTTTCTCAGCATCAGGGTCTCTTCCAATGAGTCGGGTCTTCACATCGGGTGGCCAAAGTATTGCAGCTTCAGCTTCAGCATCAGTTCTTCCAGTGAATATTCAGAGTTGATTTCTTTAAGGATGGACTGGTTTGATCTCCTTAACTTCCCTACTATCCAACTGTGTGTGTTCACCCCTCCTCTCAGAAACTGTTTCTTGATAGAACCTTTTTCAGACTGTGTCAAAATAACCGTGAAGAGTCTGAATCAATGGACAGCCTGTGACATACAAGAGATAAAACTGACACTACACTGAACAGCCTAAATACTCATCTGTACATCCCATCCTGCTCTATTATATGAGAAGTCTCTCTCCTGTCCCTGATACGGTAGTAACTGCTATTGTCATGTATTTCTTCACATAGCTCAAGAATTAAGCCTTGATTGGACAATATGCTGGATGCTGTAAATAAAAATGAAGTCGTTGACCTTGACCTCCCAGAGTTCACGGTCTGGAGATTAGAGACAGATACCAAAACAAAGCATCTACGTACAGTGGACCAGTGACCATGTGCTTGAGGGTGAGCAGAGGAAGGAGAGAACAACTACTTAGCAATGATCTCTTTAAGGTATAAGTAGATAACGAGACACAGGAAAACAGCAGAACCTAGGAAATAGCACCTAATCTGACTGCACCAAATCAGAGAAAAAGCCTACTGTTTGTGGGCTGAATTCATCAACGGAAAAATGGGTAAGACATCATCTCACAATGTAAAACACAAGGACAAATCCAGAAGTCCCGATCTTTGCAGATCCTCAGCGATCTCAGCATTTGTCACAGAGCTTGTTGGTCCTATCAGAAAAATTGATGTCTTGCAACCCACTTCTTGTATGGCTTGTCTCCGAAGACAGAGTGGAAATAGACAGATCAAGTTACAATCATGTTCTGTTGGAAGAAAACAAACGCTTTCTACAACAATGCATCAGGGAACAAAGCGCAGGGCGCTTCCTCCAATCTCTGCATCTCTGCTGCACAGAATGATAGCTGAGATGTTCACTTACGTGTAAAATCAGCTATCCCCACCTCTTCTTTCCATTTTCAAACATGAGCAAGATAATTTTAGGACAGAAAAAAACCTACAGCATTTCTTTATACAGTTGATAAGAAACAGATGCAAACTTGTTTCTCTAAGAAGCTGTACAGAACAAATATATTAAAAGTTTCCAAAAGGATTATGATACATTTGATGTTAGACTCAACTCTGATTACTGATAGGTTTGTCCAAGATCAGTCAACCACAGAGAATGAGGGCAGAAATTTAAACAGCAGGCTGCTATTTACTTAGAGAGCTATCTTCTTGCTTTCCTGACAGCCATATTCTGCAAGACTCCTTTTATGTAGCATGATTCCTTTTAGTCCTCATAGCAGTTGCTATTACAGATAGGCAGTCCTCAGAGAAGGAACAGCTGCAAGATCATTCCAGGCAGCCAGGGGCTTAGTGAGTCCCCAAGAATTTCCTTGAATGTGGTAGAATGACGCCCAGGTGTCCAGATGACCCAGGACAGGCAGAGAAACAGGTCCCCAAGGGTTATGCACACACCTGTGCATCTCTTACCCCCAAATCAGGCCCACACATACACTCCTTGTCTCCAGTTCCTCACCTCCAGTGCTCTGCATATACGTACTCCAATCAGGCTTTCCCCCCTCTAGAAACTGCTCTTGTCAAAAACATTGACAACCTTCATCATGAAATCTAATGGTTTACCCTTGGTCTCCCTGGTGCTTCATGAAAAGTGAAACTGTAGTCGCTCAGCTGTGTCCAACTCTTTACGACCCCATGAACTGCAGCCCTCCAGGCTCCCCTGTCCATGGGATTCTTCAGGCAAGAATACTGGAGTGGGTAGCCATTCCCTTCTCCAGGGGATCTCCCTAACGCAGGGATCGAACCCTGGTCTCCTGCATTGCAGGCAGATTCTTTACTGTCTGGGCCACCAGGTACTTCATGAGTCAGCGGCATTTGTGAGTTATTCACTTCCTCTTCACCAATTTACCTCCTTCACTTGACTTCCAACACTCCACACCCTCAAGGTTTCCTCCCGCATTGGCTTTCAATTTCCCATTGGATTCCTCTTCTTCCCAAACTCTTCAGATTAGAGTGTCCCAGATCTTAATCCCCAGTCTCTTCTCTCTACACTTTTTCCCAACCTTGGAATTTCAAACACTGTTTATATGCGGACAACTCCAAAGGTCATACTTGTAGCCTGGGTATTTGGAACCTAAACTTCACTAATATGTTTATGGTTCCAAATACCTAAGCACTCATGTGCACATAAAGAAGGCTGAGCATCAAAGAACTGATGCTTTCAAACTGTGGTGCTGGGAAGTCCACAGCACCACAGAGAGAGTGGTGAGAGTCCCACTTGAGGTCCCTGGACTGCAAGGAGATCAAACCAGTCAATCCTAAAGGAAATCAACCCTGAGTACTCATTGGAAGGACTGATGCTGAAGCTGAAACTCCAATAATTTGGCCACCTGATGCAAACAGCCAACTCACTGGAAAAGACCCTGATGCTGGGAAAGATTGAGGGCAGGAGAAGAAGGGGGTGGCAGAGAGTGAGATGGCTGGATGGCATCACTGACTCAATGGACATGAGTTTGAGCCAACTCCAGGGGATAGTGAAGGACAGGGAAGCCTGACATGCTGCAATCCATGGGGTTACACGCAGTTTAGTGGCTGAACAACAACAGGTGCACAAGCAAAGGAACAGGAGTTAGAGTTGAAGAAGCTAAGGGATAAGCAGGTGTTCCTGGCAGAGTAGCTCCAGGGGATCCTGAGTCTCTGCCTTCACACATATTAGATGCTTTTGTGGCTAATATGCCCTTTTAGTGGCATCCAGGCTAGCTTCAGGGTGAGCACTCTAACAATGCATGTGTTTTCTTCTAATTAGAGCATCATCATTATTTTGAAATACTTGATATGAAAACATTCTGTTGGATTTGAAACCCATTTGCATTATCACAAGAAATTTCAACATTACATTTGCCAGTGTAAAAAAAAAAAAAGAAGTGGTTAGCTCCTTTAAATTCATTTTCAACTATGGCAAAATTTGAATAGCTGTAAAAATGGTTTTAAATTTTTTATCACCTACCAGTATGAATACATTTTCTTGCCAATAGTGACTATCAAAAATTTGAGAAGATCATCATTAAAAGGTCATTATCGGGAATTGAGTACAGACTTGTCAAGCAGAAACCTGATGTACAAAATTATGTTAATGGGAAATAATGGCTAAGTAAGATCCAACCAGACCAGCCCACTCCCAGATAACAACTATAAAGTGTGGATGTCATAAAAAATAAACAGCCTCCTGAAGGTGCTGAAGAGTACACAGAAGCAAGTGCATTCCACTGGGGAGTCCATGCCCACAGGAGAGCTGTGTGAGGTTACTTGTTATTTTCAAAACTTTTAGCCTGAGGTCAAACATGGCTGGCATGGAGCATGGGGGACCAGGTGTATCAATGGGAAAACCACAGCTTTCTGTCCTGGGGAACCACTGAATCTGGGTCAACAGTAGTCACTAGAAAGAGAGAGACAAAATAACAGAGATAAACCCCACAGTTCTGCCTTCATATAGCTTTGGCTAACTCATAAACCACGCACACAGAGAAAAGAATCAAAGCCGCCCAGTTAAAGACTACGGATCTGAACTGAGATCAGACCCAACAATTAAAACACTGAGATTACAGTTCAACTCCCACCAATGTAATCTCCCAACAAAACAAGACCAAAAAACACTTATTTGGGAAATATAAGAATCCAAAATTTCCAAACTGACTGGTCAGAATTTCTAGGATATAATTTTTTAAAAAAAACTGAAATACAAAGAAATAGGAACACATGAGAAAAAAAACGACCTGTGGTCAACCCTAGAATTAGCAAAATGAATTTTAAAACAGGTATTTTAACTATCCTCAATAAAGTAAAATAAAACATGCTGGTGATGATCAAAAAAAAAGTTACCACAGGCAAGTAAAAATAATGAAAAAGAAACAATGAAAAGTCTGTAAATGAAAAGTACAATACCTGAAAATTTTTAAGTCCCTGGATAGGTCTAACAGCACACCAATGACACAGGAAAGAGTGTGTGAACTTGAGGAAAATTTAATCAAAGCTATCCAGTGTTAAAGAGAAAAGAAACCGAAAAAATGAGCGGAGCTTCAGGAACTTATTATGTAAACTAGTCTAACATATGTATAATCGGAACCTCAAAAGAAAAGCAGACCACATATGAAGTAGAAAAAAATTTTGAAGAAATGGTCAATATTCCACATTTGATGAAAGATATAACTTCCTATAAAGAGCTGTGGATTAAATCACAACTCTAATTTACCAAAAAAAAAAGTCCCTTCCAGCAAAATGATGTATAGAAAAGAAAGCACACTGCTCTCTAGATCCCTACACCCCATTTTTTTTTCCTCAGAGGCACAACATAAAAGTGCCATTTCAGTAACAGTGTCAATAATTATTGACTGCAAGAAGAACACGTTCGCTTCACCCGGAACGTGAACAGTCCCTGGACACCACAGACAACGCAAGCCTCACAGGTGCAGTAACATGGCAGACAGGCTGCACTGTGGATACAGAACCCACACCACTCGCCAGCGGCAGACAAACAGAGTACAGTGGGATTTAACATCTGTCACTTAAACAGTGCGCTTGTAAATATAGCCTTGATGGGGATCAAGGAGGTAAACTCAGAAAGAAGAGAAGGTGTGGGTGTGCTGTAGAAAGGAAAAAAAGAAGGGAGCATTTGTGGAAAAGTCATTTCTTTTTATCTCAGAGAAACCAGAAATTCTCCTTGGCAGATGGATATATCTCAGATGAATAAAAATGAGATTAATTAATATATTACTTAAATGCACTGTGCTTAGTAGATAAAATTTTTCAAGGGGTGATTTACAGAGCAGAAGTAACAAACAGTATTCTTTTTTTTTTTTTATGGAACTTTATATTTTGTATTTGAGTATAGCCAACTAACAATGTGCAGAGTACATCATGAGAAGCGCTGGGCTCGAAGAAACACAAGCTGGAGTCAAGATTGCTGAGAGAAATATCAATAACCTCAGATATGCAGATGATACCACCCTTATGGCAGAAAGTGAAGAGGAACTAAAAAGCCTCTTGATGAAAGTGAAAGAGGAGAGTGAAAAAGTTGGCTAAAAGCTCAACATTCTGAAAACAAAGATGGTGGCATCTGGTCCCATCACTTCATGGGAAATAGATGGGAAAAGAGTGGAAACAGTGTCAGACTTTATTTTTCTGGGCTCCAAAATCACTGCAGATGGTGACTGCAGCCATGAAATTAAAAGATGCTTACTCCTTGGAAGGAAAGTTATGACCAATCTAGATAGTATATTCAAAAGCAGAGACATTACTTTGCCAACAAGTAAAGTCAAGTCAAGGCTATGGTTTTTCCAGTGGTCGTGTATGGATGTGAGAGTTTGACTGTGAAGAAAGCTGAGCACCGAAGAACTGATGCTTTTGAACTGTGGTGTTGGAGAAGACTCTTGAGAGTCCCTTGGACTGCAAGGAGATTCAACCAGTCCATTCTAAAGGAGATCCATCCTGGGTGTTCTTTAGAAGGAATGATGCTAAAGCTGAAACTCCAGTACTTTGGCCACCTCATGTGAAGAGTTGACTCATTGGAAAAGACTGATGCTGGGAGGGATTGGGGGCAAGAGGAGAAGGGGACAACAGTGGATGGATGAGATGGCTGGATGGCATCACCGATTCAATGGACATGAGTTTGAGTGAACTCCGGGAGTTGGTGATGGACAGAGAGGCCTGGCGTGCTGCAATTCCTGGGGTCACAAAGAGTCGGACACAACTGAGTGACTGAACTGAACTGAACAATGTTGTGATGGTTTCAGGTGGACAGCAAAGAACTCAGCCATACATATACACGTATCCATTCTCCCCCAACTCCCCTCCCACCCAGGCTGCCATATAACATTGAGCAGAGTTCCCTGTGCTCTACAGTAGGTCCTTGTTGGTTATCCATTTTAAATACACCAGTGTGTACATGACCATCCCAAACTCCCTAACTCTCCCTTCACCTCATCCTTCCCCCTGGAAATTGCAAGTTCATTTTCTAAGTCTGTAAGTCTGTTTCTGTGCAAAACAGTATCCTTGATGGCATGCAAGGTAGGGGACCACTGGTATGGATTCTCTGTACTAACTTTTTTTTTTTTTGGTACTAACTTTTAATGCTGGCACAATACATCCAAAAGCTCACTGTTTCAGAAAGGGTTCTTGTAGTCTTGTCTTGCTTCCCTAGGGTCCCATTCTTCCTGTTCATCCCTAACTCACTTCCAAGTGCCCCATATGTGCAGGTCATCTCCAATGGTCAAGGGAACCCCTTGTAGTAAGCCCCATCTGACTGTTTCCCATTCTATACACATTTTTCTCTTCCATACTTATTGCAGTATGCCATATCCTTAGAGTCCTGTGCTCTACCAGTTATTCTCATAAGCACAATGAAGATATCAGGTGAATGCAATTCAATTCAACCCATCTCTCAGATCAGATGTCTTTACTAAACAGTTCTGATTCAAAATAAGTCATGAACTATAGGAAGCTTGAAAATATGGGAAATCTTTCATGAGGGAGGATCTTGGTAAATGCTAGAGATAAAAATTACTATTAAAACTTACCAGGGATTGTGTTGCAGAATAACGAGGTGTGCTTTTTGACAAAATGTCCCCCACAGCACCATGAAAGAAGATGTCCATTTAGCTGAGGATGAAACTGAGACTCCTAAGGATTGAGCAACTGGGGCAAGATTAGACAGAATTAATAAGGAAGATGGGGATTTGGTTTCAAATTATTCATTTTAAAGCAAGTGGTTTTCCACTACATTTCCTTTCTCACAAAAGGTGAATTTTAGCAGCAGGAAACTCAAATACCAGAATGAATGGGTTGTTTGCTAATGTAAAGACATGGGCATGGATTCAAATCTTTCTTGACAAATATTTTCTTCAAAATGTGTTTGTTTACATTTGGATTCAGAAGCATTACTTACACCATTTTATTTTTGATTTTTATTTTGAGATTCAATGCTCATTTGAGATTTATTTTAAATTCTGTCATTTAAAAAATTAATTTTTTGGGGGGGGGGGGGGGGGGGGGGGGGGGGGGGGGGAAAAAAAAAAAAAAAAACTATTGGAATATAGAAACTGAACAGCAAAGTGAATCAGCTGTACGTATACATACATCCCCTCTTTCTTTGGATTTCCTTCCCATTCAGGTCACCACTGAGCACTGAGCAGAGTTCCCTGTGCTGTACAGTGAATGTGAAGTCACTCGGTCGTGTCCGACTCTTGGGGACCCAGTGGACTGTGGCCCGCCAGGCTCCTCTGTCCATGGGATTCTCCAGGCAAGAATACTGGAGTGGGTTGCCATTTCCTTCTCCAGGGGATCTTCCCGACTCAGGGATCGAACTCAGGTCTCCTTCATTGCAGGCAGACGCTTTAACCTCTGAGCCACCAGGGAAGCTAGAGTCTTGTTATTGTTGTTTAGAGGCTAAGTCATGTTTGACTCTTTTGACACCCCAGGGACTGTAGCCTGCCAGCTCTTCTGTCCATGGGATTTCCCAGGCAAGAATACTGGAGTGGGTTGCCATTTCCTTTAGCTTAGGGATTGAACCCACGTCTCCTGCATTGCAGGAGGATTCCTTACCGCTGAGCCATCAGGGAAGCCCCAGGTTCTCGTTCATTTCAGTTCAGTTCAGTCGCTCAGTCGTGTCCGACTCTTTGCGACCCCATGAATCGCAGCATTTCTCATTAGTTATCCGTTTTACACATATTATCAATAGTGTATATGTGTCAATCCCAATCTCCCAACTCATCACACACACCTCCTTCCCCCTCTTGGTGTCCATATGTTTGTTCTCTATGTTTGTGTCTCTATTTCGTTTTTGCAAATAAGATCATTTAAGCCATTTTTCTAGATTACATATATATGTGTTAATATGTGATATTTGTTTTAGCACTTAGTAAGTGAAGTCGCTCAGTCGTGTCTGACTCTTTGTGACCCCGTGGACTGTAGCGTACTAGGCTTCTCCGTCCATGGGCTTCTCCAGGCAAGAATACTGGAGTGGGTTACCATTTCCTTCTCCAAGGGATCTTCCTGACCCAGGGATCGAACCTGGGTCTCCCGCATTGGAGGCAGACGCTTTAACCTCTGAGCCACCAGGGAAGATATTTGTCCTAATTAATAATAGCAACAATAATGCCTTACATGTGTGTGAATATGTTGCCCATACTTTCAAATATACTTGACATCACTAAGCACCTAATATTCTTGTAAGTCAGGAAGGGAAACATTATCATGCCCACGTTGCTGATAAAACCACCAGTGCCCGAGGCACACAATGAACTCAAGAGACAGAATTTAAAACAGGTTCTCCATCTGGCAGCATAGTACTTTCAAAGCCAAAGCACGTGCTCCTTGAGGAAAGGAAATGTTTAACGAAAGCATAATATTAAATAGAATAGGAGACTGACTCTGTTAGAACTGAAGTAGAACACTGAAGTGGCATCATTTATTCCCAACTCAGCTTTCACATAATTCCCCTGCATCTTCAAAATAATAGCTCACTCACATATTAAACAAGCAAAAAGAGTATCAAAGTTGGGTAAAACTAATATATGTGTAATCTAAAAGAGGAGGGTTTTATTTTTTTTTCCTAAAAATAAGTAAGATAAGAAACTGGATTTTATTTATTCACTTATTTTTAAAATGTCAGTGACTGAGATTAGATCAGAGGTCCTACACTGTGCGGGGAATAGATTTCACTGAAATAGTCCAGCAAAAACATAACAACAAAAAACCCACAAATAAACATACAAAGAACAAAACGAACAAACCCTGGAGCGAGGAAGAGGCTGTGGATATCTAAAGTTGTTACAATGTATGATCTAAAATGTCCAGCTTTCCACAACAACAACAAAAATATGAGACACCCAAAGAAAGAGGCAAGTGTGATCTGTACACAGGAAAAAAGCAGGTAATAGAACGTGCTTTTGAGAGCACCCAGATGTTGGATTAGCAAAGATTCAAAGCAACTGTCATAAATATGTTCAAAGAGCTAAAGAAAGCCATGCTTAAAGAAGTAAAAGAGACATGATGGCTGTATCTCATCAAATAAAGGGTATCAATAAGTAGAAAAATATTTAAAGAAATAACAAAAACTTTCAAAATCTGAAGAAAAACATTAAACTGCATATTTAAGAAACTTAATGAATTCCAAGTAGAATAATTGCAAAGTGATCTGCACCCAGAAATGTCATATTAAAAAGGCAGAGAGACAAAAACAAACAGAAAACTTTGAAAGTAGCAGGAGAAAAATGATTCATCATACACAAAGGAACCCACCAGAAATTCACAGTTGGCTTCTCATCAGACTGAAGGGGGTCAGAAGGCATTTGGATATCATTTTCAAAGTACAGAAAAGAAAAAAACTGTCAAATAAGAATCTTATATCAACTAAGCTACCTTTCTAACAGGAAGACTAAAATCATGACCAAGTCAACAAAAACCAGAGAATCCGTTGCTAACAGACTCGCCTTATAAGAAATATAAAAGAAGTTCTTCAGGCCGAATGCAAGGGACCCTAGATATATACACATACACACACACACATACATATCCCAAAGAGCACTAGTAAAAAAAAAAAATCATGAGGGTAATAATTATAAAATTTGCATACTTCTCTCTTTCTCTTACCTGATTTTATTTTTTTATTTTT
Organism: Tragelaphus eurycerus; assembly: GCA_935064755.1. NCBI lineage: Eukaryota > Metazoa > Chordata > Mammalia > Artiodactyla > Bovidae > Tragelaphus > Tragelaphus eurycerus. The sequence goes on along the minus strand of CAKXYN010000222.1, from coordinate 710,153 downwards.
TTTTATTTTTATTTTTTTTATTTTTTTTTAAATTTTATTATTTTTTAAATTTTTCTTAACTTTGCAATATTGTACTGCTTTTACTATACATCGAGATGGATCCGCCACCAGAATACACGTGTTCCCCATCCTGAACCCTCCTCCCTCCCCCTTCCCACACCATCCCTCCAGGTCATCCCAGTGCTCCAGTCCCAGGCATCTGTTATAGGGCATCATACCTGGACTGACTCGTTTCTGATATGATATTATACATATTTCAATGCTATTCTCCCCAATCGTCCCACCCTCTCCCAGTCCCAGAGTCCAAAAGTCTGTTCAAAACATCAGTGTCTCTTTTGCTGTCTCATAAGCAGGGTGATTGTTACCATCTTTCTAAATTCCATAAAGCAATTATAGTATAAAAAAATGCTTGTAATTGTAGTGCTGGACCTATGGCATATTAAAATATAATATATTTGACAACAAAATCACGAAAGTGGTGGGTGGGAACAAATATGTATTAGAATAAGAAAATCTACAAAACATATGAAGAGGACCAAAGCTATTAATATGAAGACTAACCTCACAAACTATATATACGTGTATATACTATATATATAGTGTACAAACTATATATAGTATATATACTATATATACACACACATACACACACTTGTGGGCTTTCCAGGTGGCACTCGTGATAAAGAACCCAACTGCCAATGTGAGAGACTTGAGAGATGCAGGTTTGATCCCTGGGTTGGGGAGATGCCCTGGAAGAAGGAAAAGGCAACCCACTCCAGGCTTCTTGCCGATAGAATCCCATGGACAGAGAAGCCTGGTGGGCTACAGTCCATAGGGCTCGCAAAGAATCGGACACGCCCGAAGCAACTTCACACAACAGATAGTTGATTTACAATGTTTTTTTATTTTCTGGTGTGCAGCAAAGTGATGCAGTTATACACACACACTATATGTATTCTTTTTCATGTTCGTTTCCATTATGGTTTATCATAGGATACTGAGTATAGCTCCCTGTGCCATGCAGTAGGACCTTGTTGCTTATCCACTCTATAGATAATAGTGAGCCTCTGCTAATCCCAACTCCCAACTCATCTCCCTCTACCCCCACCCGCATCATCACGACCACAAGTCTGCTCTCTATGTCTGTGATTCTGCTTCTGTTTCCCAGATAAGTTCATTTGTCATATTTTAGATTCCACGTATGCTGCTGCTAAGTCGCTTCAGTCGTGTCCGACTCTGTGCGACCCCAGAGACGGCAGCCCACCAGGCTGCCCCATCCCTGGGATTCTCCAGGCAAGAACACTGGAGTGGGTTGCCATGTCCTTCTCGAATGCATGAAAGTGAAATGTGAAAGTGAAGTCACTCAGTCGTGTCCGACTCTTAGTGACCCCATGGACCGCAGCCTACCAGGCTCCTCCGTCCATGGGATTTTCCAGGCAAGAGTACTGGAGTGGGGTGCCATCGCCTTCTCCAGATTCCACATATAAGTGACATCATATGGTAAGATTATATAAAGTAAGAGTCGGGCATGACTTAGTAACTAACCCTTACCCTTAATAAGTGTAACAATAAATTCTTGGGCTTGTAACACATATAACACATATAGATGTAAATATACATAAACAACTATAATGCAGAAGTGGGAACAGTGCTATATAAAAGTAATATTTCTATATAGCACTGGGGTTGTTAGTATAAATCTGAAGTAGCCTCTGACAAGTTAAAATGTACACTATTAGAGCAACCACTAAACAAATATGTTGTTTAAAAAATAAGTGAATGAATTAAATGTTACATTAAAATAGTCACATAAGAGAAATAAAAGAACTAAATAAGGAAGAAAGGAATGAAGAGGAGATATGAGCCATATATAAAACAAAAGTTATAATGGCATACATAGCAAACTGCATCAATAATAACATTAAATTGACTGGAATAAATAATCCAACGTAAAGGGAGAGATTGTCAGGTCGAATAAACAAATAAGATCCAATAACATGTTACCAATATGTGACTAGGCCCTGGTGGTGCTAGTGGTAAAGAACTCTCCTGCCAGTGCAAGAGACTCGGGTCCAATCCCTAGGTCATGAAGATCCCCTAGAGGAGGGCATGGCAACGCACTCCAGTATTCCTGCCTGGAGAATCCCATGGACAGAGGAGACTCGTGGGCTACAGTCGCACAGAGTCAGACACGACTGAACTGACTTAGTATGCACACAGGCATATGTGACTAATTTTATATTCAGAGATACTAAAACAGATGAAGGGAAAAGATATATCATTTAAACAATAACCATAAAAATCTGGAGTAGCTATTCTAAACTTTAAAAGAATCACTCATCAGGAAGATGTAACTATTATAAACACACATGTACCTAACAACTAAGCCCCAAGATACATGAAGCAAAACCCGATAGAATTGAAGGGAAAGACAGACAATTCAACAGTGATAATTGGAGACATCAAAATTCCCAATTTCATATTGGCTAGAACAACTAGGTAGGAGATCAACCAGGAAACAGAACGATTTTACAACACCATAAACCACCTAGATCTAACTTACTTTTATAGAACATTGTACCCACCAACTGCAGATACACTTCTTTTTTGCACATGGAACATGATGCAAAATAGACCATATGCTTGGCCATGAATCAAATCTCAATTAATTTATAAGGGTTAAACTGTATAAAGTATATTCTCTAATCACATTGAATTAGAAATTAATAACCCAAAGAAATTTGAGAACTTTATAAATATATGGACATTAAAAAACACTCTCCTAAATAACCAATGGATCAAAGAAGAAAACAAGGGAAAATATAGAATATGCTGAGATAAATGAAAATAAAGACACAACATACAAAAATTTACTAGATGATGCCAAGTCACTGCTTCACGTCAGTTCAGTCACTCAGTCATGTCCAACTCTTTGCGACCCCATGATTTGCAGCACACCAGGCCTCTCTGTCCAACACCAACTCCTGGAGTTCACTCAAACTCACATCCATTGAGTCGGTGATGCCATCCAGCCATCTCATCCTCTGTCGTCCCCCTTCTCCTCTTGCCCCTAATCCCTCCCAGCATCAGAGTCTTTTCCAATGAGTCAACTTGTCTCATGAGGTGGCCAAAGTACTGGAATTTCAGCTTTAGCATCATTCCTTCAAAAGAAGTCCCAAGACTGATCTCCTTCAGAATGGACTGGTTGGATCTCCTTGCAGTCCAAGGGACTTGCAAGAGTCTTCTCCAACACCACAGTTCAAAAGCATCAATTCTTTGGCACTCAGCGTTCTTCACAGTCCAACTCTCACATCCATACATGACCACTGGAAAAACCATAGCCTTGACTAGACGGACCTTTGTTGGCAAAGTAATGTCTTTGCTTTTGAATATGCTATCTAGGTTAGTCACAACTTTCCTTCCAAGGAGTTAGCATCTTTTAATTTCATGGCTGCAGTCACCATCTATGTGATTTTGGAGCCCAAAAAATAAAGTCTGACACTGTTTCCACTCTTTCCCCGTCTATTTCCCATGAAGTGATGGGACCAGATGCCATGATCTTTGTTTTCAGAATGTTGAGCTTTAAGCCAACTTTTTGACTTTCCTCTTTCACTTTCATCAAGAGGCTTTTTAGTTCCTCTTCACTTTCTGCCATAAGGGTGGTGTCATCTGTATATCTGAGTCACTGCTTAGTTAGTGGTAAATGTGTCACTATAAATGTGGATATTACAAAAAATAAAAATATTAGATCAATAACCTGATATAACATATGACACTAGACAAGAGTAAACAAAACACAAAACAAGCAGAAGGAAGGAAATAATCATTTAGCTTTCTGACAAGTGACTGTGTAAACCATTCTAGTAATCTTCTGGAGAGATGATGGAGCTAACTGGAGAATTCAACACTGAGCAGAATAATTCAGTTCAGTTCAGTCGCTCAGTCGTGTCCAGCTATTTTTGACCCCATGGACTGCAGCATGACAGGCCTCCCTGTCCATCACCAACCCCCAGAGTTTACTCAATCTCATATCCATTGAGTTGGTGATGCCATCCAACCACCTCATCCTCTGTCGTCGCCTTCTCCTGCCCTCAATCTTTCCCAGCATGAGGGTGTTTTCCAATGAGTAAGTTCTTCCCATCAGGTGGCCAAAATATTAGAGTTTCAGCTTTAGCATCAGTCCTTCCAATGAATATTCAGGACTGATTTCCTTTAGGGTGGACTGGTTGGATCTTCTTGAAGTCCAAAGGACTCTCAAGAGTCTTCTCCAATACTACAGTTCAAAAGCATCAGTTCTTCAGTGTTCAGCTTTCTTTATAGTCCAACTCTCATATCCATACATGACTACTGGAAAAACTGTTGCTTTGACTAGACGGACCTTTGTTGGCAAAGTAATGTCTCTGCTTTTTAATATGTTGTCTAGGTTGGACATAACATTTTTTCCAAGGAGTAGTATTTTTTAACTTCATGGCAGCAGTCACCATCTGCAGTGATTTTGGAGCCCAGAAAAATAAAGTCTGTTTCCAGTTTCCCCACCTATTTGCCAGGAAGTGATGGGACCAGATGCCATGATCTTAGTTTTTGAATGTTGAGTTTTAAGCCAACTTTGTCACTCTCCTCTTTCACTTTCATCAAGAGGCTCTTTAGTTCTTCTCCACTTTCTGCCATAAGGGTGGTGTCATGTGCATATCTGAGGTTATTGATCTTTCTCCTGGCAATCTTGATTCCAACTTGTGCTTCATCCAGCCCAGTGTTTCTCATGATGTACTCTGCATATAAGTTAAATAAGCAGGGTGACAATATACAGCCTTGACATACTCCTTTCCCTATTTGGAACCAGTTTGTTGTTCCATGTCCAGTTCTGTTGCTTCTTGACCTACATACAGATTCCTCAGGAAGCAGGTCAGGTGGTCTGTTATTCCAATCTCTTTAAGAATTTTCCACAGTTTGTTGTGATCCACACAGTCAAAAGCTTTGGCATAGTCAATGAAGCAGAAACAGATGTTTTTCTGGAACTTTCTTGCCTTTTCAATGATATGACAGATGTTGGCAATTTGATCTCTGGTTCCTCTTTTCTAAATCCAGCTTGAACATCTGGAATTTCACAGTTCACATACAGTAGGAGCCTGGCTTGGAGAATTTTGAGCATTACTTTACTAGCATATGAGATGAGTGCCAATTGTGCGGTAGTTTGAGCATTCTTTGGCTTTGCCTTTCTTGGGGATTGGAATGAAAACTGACCTTTTCCATTCTTATGGGCATTGCTGAGTTTTCCAAATTTGTTGGCATATTGAGTGCAGCAGTTTCACAGCATCATCTTTTAGGATTTGAAATAGCTCAACTGGAATGCCATCACCCCCACTAGCTTTGGTCGTAGTGACGCTTCTTAAGGCCCACTTGACTTTGCATTCCAAGATGTCTGGCCCTAGGTGAGTGATCATACCATCGTGATTATCTGGATCATGAAGATCTTTTTTGTATAGTTCTTCTGTATATTCTTGCCACCTCTGCTTAATATCTTCTGTTTCTGTTAGGTCCATACCATTTCTGTCCTTTATTGTGCCCATCTTTGCATGAAATGTTCCCTTGGTATCTCTAATTTTCTTGAAGAGATCTCTAATCATTCCCATTCTATTGTTTTCCTCTATTTTTTTGCATTGATCACTGAGGAAGCTTTTTATCTCTCCTTGCTATTCTTTGCAACTGTGCATTCAAATGGGTATATCTTTCCTTTCCTCCTTTGCCTTTTGCTTCTCTTCTACTCACAGGTATTTATAAGGCCTCCTCAGACAGCCATTTTGCCTTTTTGCATTTCTTTTTCTTGGGGATGGTCTTGATCCCTGTCTCCTGTGCAATGTCATGAGCCTCTGTCCATAGTTCTTCAGGCACTCTGTCTATAAGATCTAATCCCTTGAATCTATTTCTCACCTCCACTATATAATTGTAAGGGATTTGATTTCAGTCATACCTGAATGGTCTAGTAGTTTTCCCCACTTTCTTCAATTTAAGTCTGAATTTGGCAATAAGGAGTTCGTGATCTGAGTCATAGTCAACTCCCAGTCTTGTTTTTGCTGAATGTATAGAGTTTCTCCATCTTTGGCTGCAAAGAATATAATTAATCTAATTTCAGTACTGACCATCTGGTGATATCCATGTGTAGAGTCTTCTCTTGCGTTGTTGGAAGAGGGTGTTTGGTATGACCAGTATGTCCTCTTGGCAAAACTCTATTAGCCTTTAGCTTGCTTCATTCTGTACTCCAAGGCCAAATTTGCCTGTTACTCCAGGTGTTTCTTGACTTTCTACTTTTGCATTCCAGTCCCCTATAATGAAAAGGACATCTTTTTGGGGTGTTAGTTCTAGGTCTTGTACATCTTCATAAAACCGTAGAATGGGGCTTTATATGAGCAAAGTGAAGAAAGTGAAATTCGGTCAGTCATGTCCAACTCTTTGCTAATCCATGGACTGTAGCCCTCAAGGCTCCTCTGTCCTTGGGATTCTCCAGGCAAGGATACTAGAGGGGGTTGCCATGCCCTCCTCCAGGGAATCTTCCTGACCCACGGATTGAATCCAAGTCTCCCACATTGCAGGTGAATTCTTTACCGACTGAGCCACCAGGGGAGCCCTATAGGAGTAAAAGTTTCTAGTAAATGGTGACAAAGACAAAACTGAAGTTCCTCAATATGTCTCCTGAGCCTGGAAGATAATCTGGCATATAATTTACACTCAAGAACAAATGCATTAAACTCCACTTCAGTGTTGTGGTTTAGTAAACTTGTTTTGCTTTATGGAGGAAAGTGTTAAATTTGATTTTTAAAAAACATATTTCTCTATGATTAAACATGATTTCTTTTAAATGTTGTTTTTACTTGTATTTTGCTTTTGATATGGCCAGATATTCAGCTTGTTTTTCATAGTTCCTAATGTTTTCAGAAAAATAAAAATAGTTCCTTACCAAAAAAACAGCAAGTACATTAATCTTTTAGGTAGGAAAAAATTGCAGGAGTAGTTACTGAAATAGGTGAAAATTTTGCCTCAAAAGAAAGGTTGGAGGAACAAACTCTCATCATAAACTCATTGGCAGAGAAGGACCACCATCTGTATTGAGGGGCAATGTGTCTATAGCCCAATGGGATAGTGTGGTTCTCCAGCAGTGAAAGTACCATGAACTACCATTGATTGATTTGGCCTTATTTTGAGTCTTTGATCCTTTCCAGTGTGCCCCACACTCCCTCCAAAAACCCCTCCTAGTATTCAAAAGTCTGGGGCTTCCCAGGTGACCCTAATGGTCAAGAATCTGTCTGCCAATGCAGAAGACCTAAGAGACATGGGTTCAATCCCTGGGTTGAGTAAACCCCCTAGAGGAGAGCATGGCAACCCACTCCTGCATTCTTGCCAGGAGAAATCCATGGACAGAAGAGCCTGGCAGGCTACAGTCCATAGGATGGCAAAGAGTCAGATATGACTGAAGCAACTTAGCACTCACACATTCAAAAGTCTAGTTCAAAGACAGAAAGCTGGAGATTTAATACAGTGTGTGGCTTGTGATTAGAATAATCCCCCACTGATAATTCATATATTCAGTATGAGGTGCACCAAAGGCCGTCTACATTCTATATGCCAAATATTTCCTTCCTAGGGAAAATAAACTTTGTAATCCTAAACTGATCACACTTCCAGCTATCTCCTATTACATTAGTGACTCAGCCTTGAGCTCCCACAACAAACTTACTTCTCATTACACTTAGTAAAAAAAAAAAAAATCCAGCCTGTGCTTATCTACAAGGAAGAAGGTAAGTTGCACAAAATCAAACGGCAATATATTGCTGCTGTTCTAAAAAAGAATTGCTACTCTAGAGAATTCTCCCTTCCTAAATGACTATAAAGGCCCCACGCTCCAGAAAAGTCAGAAGAAAAATTACCTCCCAGCTTGCGCATTTATTTTTATGGCCTTGGTTGATTGTTCCCTCCCACCTCTGCCTCCAACATACCCCAGTGCCTGTCAATTCCCAGACCTAATCCTACACCAGTTTCCCAAGTCCCACCTGGGCCAGTTTCCTGAAATGACATGATATGCTCGGCTTTTGTCAGGCAGCCACGTCAAGAATTATAAAGTGAATGAGTCTATCTGTCTTTATAAGTGCGTTGTGAACTTTATAGTTTAATATTAAACTTGCATCATAAAAAATGGCTCATAAATGGCTAATAAAAGCCTAGTTTACAGCTTATAAAGTGTATCAGTACTTTACATAGGTTGGCTTAGGAAGATTTATGTGCCAGCTCTTTGTCTCTTGGTTAAAGACTATTTCCATACCACCCCCCGCCAAAAAAAAAAAAAAATTAAAAATAACTATTGAAAAATGTCCCTTTGGTTGAACTCTGTGTAGTACTGAATTTGAAGCATTCAAAAAACTCAAACCTGGTGGGCTGGTGCTGATTAATATCACAGGAAATGCCTGGGGTTCCTGAGAAGCCCAGGGTGGGTGACAGCTTGGGGTCTCCTTGGGAGACACAGCAAGTTCAGACAAACTGGCAGTAACCCTGACCTGAAGTCAAGTCTACACGACCCTTAGTAAGAAATCGGGCACTATTCCCAGTTCTGAGGGCACAGAGAGCTTTATGAAAACAGCAGAAAGGCCAATACCCTAAGCTGTCAACCAGAGAGACAGTGGGCTCCCGTCAAGAGCACTTGGAAACTGTTTTAATGACTTCCTCAAGATGGCCTGATCCCTCCTCCCGCCTGCCTTCCTGTCTGCTCTGCTTAATGCGCTCGTGATGTATGTGACTGCAATCCAGTCACCCCCTCCGCCCTATTTCACTTTTTATTACCCAGTGCGCTGCTTTATCCAGGTTTATATACTTCATTATGTTCTCTGCTGTCACTTCTCTTATTTCATCTTTGATTTTTACTTGAACTCAGCGGCTGGCAGCTGTGTTGCCACCGCCGTCTCCCCACCTACCTCCCAGGGCCCCTCTGTGGTGCCCAAGATCAAGGTCTTCTATTCCATATTGACTTCTTACTCAAGACATTGGCAAGGAGGCAGCAGTTTGTGACTCAGCCCCTCCGATGTGAGGGTAGGAACCCAGCTTCCTGCCTCCGTTTTGTCACCATGTAGCTGGGATCTTTTGAGCAAGGGTCCAGGAGATCTAGGTTCGATTCCTGGGTCAGGAAGATCCCCTGGAGAAGGGAATGACAACCCAGTCTGGTCTTCTTGCCTGGAGAATTCCATGGACAGAGGGCTGCCAGGTCGCAAAAGAGTCATGCATGACTGAGCCACCATCACTTTCACTTTTACCCCAACCTCTGGGATCTAATGCTGAATGATTTGAGGTGGAGCTGACGCAATAAGAGTAGAAATAAAGTGCCCAATAAATGTAATGCTCTTGAGTCATCCCGAAATCATCCCCCACTGACCCCTGGTCCATGGAAAAAAATTGTCTTTCACGAAACCAGTCCTTGGTGCCAAGAAGGTTGGGATCAGCTGCTTTGGGGCATTTAGTCAACTTCTGAGAAGATCATATATAAAAGAGCATTGATAGAACTAAATGATCTCCAAGGTACCCAAACGATTCTCAGAGGCTGCCTGATCTACCAAATTTGAACAAGAGCTTTCTGCTTCCCACCCAAGACTGTTAATCAAGACAAACTGAGATTACGACAAAAATCCAAGATCTTTGGATATTCTAGCACTCTTTCTAAACCTACAAGATTCTATTAGTTAAAAGGTGATTTCATCACCTTCATTGTCAGTATACAGTTGTATTTTTCCTATCTCAAGATCAAGTAATAAAGAATTATGCCACTCAATGGATACATGTGTATGTATGGCTGAGTCCCTTCACTGTTCACCTGAAACTGTCACAGCATTGTTAATTGGCTATGCTCCAATACAAAATAAAAAAATTAAAAAAAAAAAAGAATTATACCCCTCCTGCATTTTTTAGGGGATCTCTTCTGTGTTTTGTCAAGACAGGTATTCAATCACCCTTGCATTTGCAGGTCGAGATACCAGAGAGAAGAGGTCAAAGAATAAAAAGCAAAGAGTCTGCCTTTCCTTACCAACTTATTATATCAAAAATGGCATGCCTGAGGGCAGGAGAATGGCTTCAGGCCTTCTCGAAGGAGAAAAGACCGCAGCCACTTCTCAAGGCAGCACTGGCTCTTCATAATCCTTAAAATAATGTTAAATGGTTTTAATTTCAAAGATTTGGAAAGTGAGGCACTCCTCTTTAATGAATTGCTTCATGTATGCCGAATATTGGTGACTAGAGCTGCTTGGACATGCTAGGGAACAGCATGGACTCAAGCCCCTCTACATCTTCATTTCAGAATGTTGAAAAGAAGCCAAATCTTTAATCATCAATTAGAGCAAGTACAAATTATGGTGCCTTCTTTGTTTTGGTTTATTTGAGGAATTTCTCCTTCTCCAAAAAAAAAAAAAAGTTCAAGTAGAAGTTTCATGGCTCTGTCCCCCTCCTCAATGATCAAAGAGAGAGGATTCTGGTCCAAGGTCAATTATTTCCCTATGATTCATTTACCTGAATCTGAGAAGAGATGGCGCTTTTATGTGATGATCATAAAGCTGGGAAGATGGTGTGAGATCTTCCTCTGTCACCATGTAGCTGGGATGCTTTTGAGTAGGGGTGCAGGAGATCCAGGTTCGATTCCTGGGTTGGGAAGATCCCCTGGAAAAGGGAATGGCAACCCACTCCAGTGCTCTTGCCTGGACAATTCCATGGACAGAGGAGGCTGGTGGGCTACAGTCCATGGGATCACAAAGAGTCAGACACAACTGAGCGACTAATACTTTCACTTTTCAGATGTATTGACAATGGTGAGATATTTCTGACCTGGCCTGGTTTGGCCCTTATCAAAAGCTCTATAGTGAATGTTGATGTTAAGATGGATTTTGTTTCCATTTCTCAGCATCAAAGGGAGACCTTTTACGACCCCATGGACTTCAGCACACCAGGCTTCCCTGTCCTTCAACATCTCCTGGAGTTTGCCCAAACTCATGTCCATTGAGTCAGTGATGCCACCCAACATCTCATCCTCTGCCACCCCCTTCTCCTCCCACCCTCAGTCTTTCCCAACATCAGGGTCTTTTCCAGTGAGTCAACTATTTTGCATCAGTGTCCAAAGTATTGGAGCTGCAACTTCAGTATCAGTCCTTCCAATGAATATTCAGGGCTGGTTTCCTTTAGGATTGGCTGGTTTGATCTCACAGTCCAAGGGACTCTCAAGAGTTCTCTCCAGCACAATTTGAAAACATCAGTCTTTGACCCTCAGCTTTCTTGATGGTCCAACTCTCACATCCATACATGACTACTGGAAAAAACCACAGCTTTAACTCTATGGACCTTTGTCAGCAAAGTGATGTCTAAACTCTAATCCTGGAGCAATACTTAGAGTATCCCCAATCCCACCATATCTGTTCACAATTCCACCGCTTTGCATACTCCTTCCCCTCTCTCTGAAATATTAATCCCTGATCTATTTGGAAAATTTCTGTTCTTTTATCAAGGCTCTGCTCAAACACAGAGGCCAGCCCAAAAGCTCCAACTATGCTGGAATCCACAGGTTTACTTGCATTGAAGACACAATTGTCTCAGCATCCAGTGAACATTGTCAAACCCAGTTATTCTTATTGTTGTTGAGTTGCTAAGTCATGTCCAACTCTTTGTGACCCCATGGACTGTAGCTCACCAGTCTCCTCCATCCACGGGATTTCCCAGGTAAGAATACTGGAGCGGGTTTCCATTTCCTTCTCCAGGGGATTCTCCCAAAGGGACCAAACCCATGTCTCCTGCTTAATAGATGGATTCTTTACTACTGAGCCACCTGGGAGGCCCTCAAACCCAGAGGGGATTGCAAAAATCTACGGGACAAACAGACGCTTCTCCATCAAAGAGTTAACCATCATCTAGTTGAGGAGTAAGATTCATTCCACAGAACAATATGAGAGAATGTACAATCAAGCCCCAATTTGGACAGAATAGATTATAAATGCCAAAGGAAGGGAGAGAAGGGGAAAATGCAACCCAGCTGATTCTGCTAAAACTCCAACCATGGCTCCTATGTATACAACAGCTGAAAAATGGTGTGTTGCCACCCACTCTAATTCCACCAGCAGATTATTGAAGTTTTCTCCCCACCCAGTGTAAGGGATTGAAAAAAAAAAAAAAAAAAAAGAGGCAGGAGGAAGAAGAAAGCACAGGACTATAAACATTCTTACCTAGGAAGGCAAACAGAGTAGAAATGCAAATGAGGTTGTCAAAATTTGCTTCACTTCTTTCCCCCAAGCAATTCTACTTCTGGGTGTTTATCCTAGAGAAATATTCTGAATGCACAAAGAGTCAGTGTTGTTAGTAATGGAGAAAAATTGCAAACGAGTCCATCAGTAAAAGACTGGTTGAACACATTTTGTTATAGCTGTACTGTGGAATACGATTGCAGCCATTAAAAGAGAATGGTGTGTTTCTTTATGTACTGTCATGGAAAGACCATCAAAATCCATTATTAAACAGAAAAAAAGATAGCAAGTTGGAGAAACACTGCTATGGTATGATGGAGTTTGTGTAAAACACAGAGGCAGAAAATACTCCATCTCTGTGCAATCTTTCATTCAGTCAGTCAGCCAGTCAACAGTTATCTGTCAGCTCCTATTATGTGCCAGGCAATGTCCTGAGTGCTGGAGAATCCACAGTAAAAAAATAGCAAAAATCCTTACCCTCCCAGAGTTTCCATCATAGGAGGAAGACACAGACGTGAAATAAGTAAGATGATGGGGAGAAGCCTGAAGATAAATAAGACTGTGGGATGGTAAGGTCAGAGGGGAAGGAGTGCCTGGGGCAGGGACATTGCTATTTGCATAGAGTGACAGAGACAGCAGAGAGACCTGCAGGAGGTGAGGGTGTTTTGACCATCTAAGGGGAGAGTATTCCAGGCCAAAGGAAGAGCCATTGCCAAGGGCAATGTAGTACTGGCCAAAACTCTTGAGAGCCCCTTGGACTGCAAGGAGATCAAACCAGTCAATCCTAAAGGAGATCAACCCTGAATATTCATTGGAAGGACTGATGCTGAAGCTTCAATACTTTGGCCACCTGATGTGAAGAGCCAGCTCACTGGAAAACACCCTGATGCTGGGAAAGATTGAGGTCAGGAAGAGAAGGGAGTGACAGAGGATGAGATGGTTGGATTGAATCATTGACTCAATGGACATGAGTTTGAGCAAACTCTGGGAGATGGTGAAGGACAGGGAAGACTGGTGTGCTTCAGTTCATGGGGTCACAAAGAGGCAGACACGACTGAGTGGCTGAACAATAGCAACAATTACCAAGGGCAAAGTGACTGGGATGGGGCAAAGTCAGGGAAGAGGGGAGCGGAAGGAATGGGACAGAGAGGTGGAGGGGTACTTCCTACAGAGCTTCAGAGGCCATTCTTTTTTTTATCATTTCTTAAAATATTTACTTATTTGGCTGCACCAGGTCTTAGTGGTAGCAGGCGACCTCTCAGTTGTGGCCTGTGGGATCTAGTTCCCTGACCAGGGATTGAACCCAGGCCCCCTGCATTGAGAGTTCGGACTCTTAACTGCTGGGCCACCATGGAAGTCCCCAGAGGCCATTCTGATGACTTCAACTTTCATCCTGAATGAATCAACAAGCCACTGAACCACAGGGCAAAGCATGGTCTGAGTTCACCTTCAGCCAGGCCACTCCAGCTACTGTGTTGAGAACAGATCACTGGAGAGCAGGAATGGAGATTTGGGGAAGACTGGTTAGGATCCTAAAACATGACCCTGTAAGAAACACTGGTGACCTGGCTGGAATGACAGCAGGGGAACTGGGAAGAACTGGATGAATCCTGGCTGCATTGTGAAGGTCAAGCCAAAGGATTTCACAATGGCGTGGAGTACAGAAAAAGAGGCTTTCTTTTTTGCAAAGCACATGAAGGAAGGAAGAGGCCATTAACTGAGGTGGGAAAACTATGGGAGGAACCAGTTTACGGAGGCCTATGTATTCACATAGTGAGAACAGAAATGAGTGGATAATTTGTTTTCCCCTGCTGCTGCTGCTGCTAAGTCGCTTCAGTCGTGTCTGATTCTGTGCGACCCCATAGACGGCAGCCCACCAGGCTCCCCCGTCCCTGGGATTCTCCAGGCAAGAACACTGGAGTGGGTTGCAATTTCCTTCTCCAATTTCCTCCTCCAATTTCCTCATTTCTTTTTCTTCCCATCCAAACTAGTAGCTAAACTACAATTTCAAGAGCCAGGGATTTGAGTGGGGCGGAAAGACAAGTTGTCCACAGTTCAAGGATGGGTCTCATGGTGTAAAGGACTGATGGAACCTTATTGAGGCCATGATGTGGGGTCTTTGAGCAGGACAACAGCAATGTATCTCCAGAGAAAGGACACCCCCATCCCCCGCCCTGGCTGAGGAGGAAGAGAGAAGTCTGCAGGGTCTGGACTGGGAACCAGGTCCCCGATTTCAGCAGAAAAGTGGGGAGACGGTGGGATGGGCTGGTTCTTACTCTCATATTCTGTCATCCCTGCAGACTTTCCAGCCCTGTGTGGAGTGGGGGCAGCAGAAAGGGCCATAATTTAGGGAAACGACAAGGGCAGGGACAAAGGACATCTGAGAAGTAACATATGGAAGCCAATGACCAAAACCCCATGGGCACCTGCCATGCCTTAGAACTACATAAAACCCACCAGGTAGCCCAAAGTGATGGCAATTAAATTTTCTGCCAGCTTGACAGAGCAAAGGCTTGGAAACAGATATTACCCTGAGTGATAGAAAGTGAGAAATATAGTATCTCTTCAACATCTGAATTTGTGTGGTGAGATTTATGTCCTCCAGACAGACTAATGCATATCAAATGGTCTAGGAGAGCACAAACTCTGGGTTCTGTGTTGTTGATTGTGTGTGTATATATACACACGAGATAGATATATATGTCATAGATCTATATATCTGTGCCGAGATTCCTCAGTGGCTCAGCAGTAAAGAGTCCAGCTGTAGTGCAGGAGCCACAGGAACGTGGGTTTGATCCCTGGGTCAGGAAGATCCCCTGGAGGAGGGCATGGCAACCCACTCCAGTATTCTTGCCTGGAGTATCCCATGGATAGAGGAGCCTGGTGGGCTACAGTCAGTAGGCTCTCAAAGAGTCAGACAGGACTAAAGCCACTTGGCACACACATGCGTATATTTGTGGCATGCTTGTATAATTAGTATTCTTTTTTTATCTTCACTTCAACACCCAGCTATTGAGAAATCCTGGTGAAAAAAAAAAAAAAAAAAAAAACCTTTTTGTTCACCAGCCATCCTTTAGCCACCACATTTTGCTGTACAAATGGATTTTTTATCCCATGCAATAATAAAAGGTTTCTCAAGGAAGGGAACATAAATTCATTTTTCTTATAAATGAAACTATATATTTTAAATATGCCAGGTAAAATAACTGCATGAAGAAATTTCACTAAAGCCACTCGTCAAGTGAACATCATTCTATGCACACACACACACCCTCCTCCAACAAATCTGATTTGAAAGATCCATCTGCTTGGCATAGCTGATTGCATTTAAGTACACCACGCTTTCAGACATAAAGATCTATCTCCACAATAGCTCTCTTGTAACATCATCTTGTTCTGAGATTAAGACTCTTGAGCAGGAGGGAAAGATGTATAGTTTGACTGCAGAGAGGGGCTGCAGGAATGAGATCAATGGCAGACCAGTTACTTCAAGGGAGGAGGAACTTTCCCTTGGAAAGGAAAGGTAGAAATCTGTCATCTCCTTGAGCCATTTAAGGGCTTTCCTGGTAGCTCAGATGATAAAGAAGCTGCCTGAAATGCAGAAGACCTGAGTTCAATCCCTGGGTCAGGAAGATCCACTGGAGAAGGAAATGGCTACCCACCCCAGTATTCTTGCCTGGAGAATTCCATGGACAGGAGCCTGGTGAGCCACAGTCCATGGGATCACACAGTCAGACAGGACTGAGCAACTAACACTTTCACTTTAACTTTTGAGCCATTTAAAGAGGGAGTGATCAATAACCTCAGTCTTCCTAGATGATTACTCAATAGTCCTCAACATGCTCTAGGGCCTCAGGGAGTCCTCCAGGCACACAGACCCATATGCAACAGAAATTTGGAGAATGAAAGGCTGCAGCGTGCAAGATTCCTAGAGTCCCCATCAGCACCCTGAATCTGACTCCTGGTCAAGCACCTTGGCTCCCGTGACAAACCTGAGATCTGTAACCTGTCCAGGTCCAAGAAACCATGCAGGCCCTGATTGGGCGAGCTTCTTTGTGTCTGAGTTGACCGTAATCAAACCTTCCTAATGGGATTCTCCAGGCCAGAATACTGGAGCAGGTAGCCATGCCCTCCTCCAGGGGATCTTCCCATTCCAGGGATCGAACCCAGGTCTCCTTAAATGCAGGCAGATTCTTTACCATCTGAGCCACCAGCAAAGCCCTAAAATCTTCCTCAGTGAAACCTTTCCAGTTGCTCCAAAGGACATGGGGCTAGGTGTCGTAAACACTTGGCTGTCTCGTGGATGTAGAATCCACCCTCTTCTCTGTTTTCTACAAGCCCCGTCTGAGAGGAACTCTGATCCCCTGAAGAATCAGATGTCTTCTGACTCCAGAGAAATAAGTCCCTTATAAAAGAACAATCATGGACTTGCCTGCTTGTCCAGTGACTCCACGCTTCCAATGCAGGGGGCACAGTTTCTATCCCTAGTCAGGGAACTAAGATTCCACATGCCAGAGCATAGCCAAAAAATAAAAATTTGTTAAAAACAATACGGCCAGTATCCCCTGCAATGGCTTCCCAGGCACACCCTTCACTGTGGATATCAAAGCACCCTTCCTCTCCAAGTCTATCTCACCAACAAATCCTGTCCCTAGGCTTAGACTAGTCAAGTAGGGAGAGATCAATAAATCCGGATTCACCACATCTTCACATCACGCCTACTCTCAGGAGGGGCTACATAATTTGTGGAATCCAGTGCAAAATGAAAATATGGGGTCTCTTATTTTAAAAAATGGGGTCTCTTATTTTAAAAAATGGGTTTCTCAGGTGCTACTAGTGGTAAAGAACTTGACTGCCAATGTAGGAGACATGTAAGAGATGCGGGTTCGATCCCTGGGTTGGGAAGATCTCCTGGAGGAGGGCAATTCAACCAACTCCAGTATTCTTGCCTGGAGAATCCTACAGAGGAGCCTGGCAGGCTACAGTCCATAGGGGCTCAAGGAATATAACTGAAGCAAGTTAGCTCGCATACACACACATTAAAAAATTGTTGAGAATCTAATACAAATTAAAAGTTGTTACAAATTTCAAGACAGGCCTGGTGGTCTAGTGGCTAGGACTCCACACTCCCAAGGCAGGGGACCAGTGTTCCATCCCTGGTCAGGGAACCAGATCCCATGTGCTGTGACTAAGAGTTCGCATGCCGCAAATAAAAGATCCCACATGCCGTAACTGAAATTCAGCACAGCCAAATAAACAAATATGCACCACTGAGGTGTACCCTCGGAAAAGAAAAAAAAATTTCAGGACAGCATCATTAAAGCGTTAAACCAAGTGGAAGCCCTTTGTGGACCCTATGAGACTACATGCGTTATGTGCCCGTGAGGCCAGCCCTGTGGACCTTGTCTACCCAAAGCCCAAGGCCCACCCCTGTTCAGTAATGGAGCAGCAATGCTTCCCTCCATCTCCCCACAGTAATGGTCCTGGGTCAGACCAGAGGAGAACCATCCTGTCCTGCCCAGGATGCAAGGGATGGCGAGCTAGACCAACTGAATTGTCCTGGAGTCAGGCCGTGTATAGGGAGGGAGAAAGACATATTGCTAGAAGGGGGAACTTTCCAGGTCATAAAAGGAAAAAAACAAAACAAAACAAAACAAATCACTCGGGGAATGATCTGGGGATGTTAAGGAGGTAGGAGGAGAAGCGGAACTTTTGAACATCTGGAGTAAGCATTGGCCTTACTGAAACTTCCCAACAAGTGGAGAGAGCATCATGTTAGACAATTGAAAAAACTGAGGCTCAAACAATAAGAAGTTTGCCTCAAGTTATGCAGGTAGAAAAGACCCTGACACTGGGAAAGATTGAGGGCCAGAAGCAAAGCGGGCAACAGAGGATGAGATGGTTGGATGATATCACTGACTCAATGGACGTGAGTTTGAACAAACTCTGGGAGACAATGAAGGACATGGAAGCCTGGTGTGCTGCAGTCCATGGAGTCGAAAAGAGTTGGCCACAACTTAGTGTTTGAAAAATACCAAATGCAGAGAGCAACTCGTGAACAGGTGTTACTGTGTCTTTGTCTTCAGGAAACCACTTTGAGACAATTTTTGGATATCCTCACTAACAACCTTAAATCTTCAAATTTGAATTTCTACAGGAACAAACAAAAACACGAACTATTCAATACATTTAAATGTTATTATGGACCAGACACAGAGCTGAGGGCTTTTGCGTGTGTTTTATATTTAAACCTCCCCCAAACACTAATATCAGGGAAGGCAATGGCACCCCTCCCCAGTACTTTTGCCTGGAGAATCCCATGGATGGAGGAGCCTGGTGGGCTCCAGTCCATGGGGTCGCTGAGAGTTGGACACAACTGAGCAACTTCACTTTCACTTTTCACTTTCATACATTGGAGAAGGAAATGGCAACCCACTCCAGTGTTCTTGCCTGGAGAATCCCAGGGACAGGGGAGCCTGGTGAGCTTCCGTCTATGGGGTCACACAGAGTCGGACACGACTGAAGCGACTTAGCAGCAGCAGCAGCAGCAAACACTAATATGTGGGCCCTGCTGTTTCTTTATTTGGCAGGGGCTAAAGTTTAAGAAAACAGGCTTCCCAGGTGGCTCTGTGGTAAAGAATCTGCCTGCCAATGCAGGAGACACAAGAGACATGGGTTCAATCCCTGGGTCAGGAAGATTCCCTGGAGAAGGAAATGGCATCCCGCTTCAGTATTTCTTGCCTGGAAAAATCCATGAACAGAGAAGTCTGGCAGGCTGCGGCCTGTGGGGTCGCAAAGAATTGAACATGACTGAGCGTGCACACACAAAGGGTAAGAAACGCAGCCACTGCTCCCCTATCTAGAAAGGGCCAGTCACATTTCGAATCCAGAAACAGCTGTCTCCAAGACCACAAACCACTGTTTTCTTCTGCTTTCTTAAATGGTGAGACAAATGTTTCTAGAACCAGGTCAGAAGGCGAGAGGGTGCATGTCAATACAGATGACCTTTCTTTAAGACTTTGCCTCTAAAGAGTATAAAGAATGATTCTGCCTACGTTCACAGGCAGTTATGAAATGTGATGTTGCCAACAGGCAGGACTTCTAAAGACTGTTTCCACTGAGAGTTTGGGTCTGTATTAGAAACAAACACCACTGGCATGTAAACACGGTAAAAGAGTAAAACTTTGTTAAAAGAGGTGGCAGTCAAGAAATCTAAAACAGTCAGGAAAACTGGCCGTAGGTCCGGGAAGCATCATCAACCAGCTGGTGTCACTGGGTCTCTGGGGTTTGTTCCTTTTGTTGGGTAAAATGAGCTTAATTGGAAGAAGTAATTTCTAAAGGCCTAATTAAGCACTATGGTTTTCAGAACTCCTATTCTCTATAAAACTTGCAATACTGCTTATTCCTTTCTTTGTTCATTTGCTTGTTCATTTGTTTGGTTGGTTGGATTCAAAGGCTTCTGGGTTTACCTTCCTGGGAAAATGTCTGTGATCAGCTGCTTATAGTGAATAAAAACATCCACCATGGACTTCCCTGATGGTCCAGTGGTTAAGAATCTGCCTTGAATGCAGGGGACATGGGTTCAATCCCTGCCCTGGGAAGATCCCACATGCCTCGGAGCATCCAAGCCTGCGTGCCACAACTGTCGAGCCCACACACTGCAGCCCTGGAAGCCCACAGACCCAGAGCCCGTGCTCCACAACAGTGAGAGGCCCAAGAATCACCATGAGGAGCGGCCCCCACTCGCTGCAACTAGAGAAAGCCCAGGCACAGCAACAGAGACCCACCACAGTCAAATAAATAAATACATCTTTTTTTAATGTTTATTTTATTTTTTAATATAAATTTATTTAATTGGAGGCTAATTACTTTACAATATTGTATTGGTTTTGGCATATATTGACATGAATCCGCCACAGGTGTACATGTGTTCCCCATCCTGAACTCCCTTTCCACTTCCCTCCCCATCCCATCCCTCAGAGTCATCCCAGTGCACCAGCCCAGAGCACCCTGTCTCATGCATCAAACCTGGACTGGCGATTTGTTTCATATATGATAATATACATGTTTCAATGTCATTCTCCCAAATCATCCCACCCTCTCCCTCTCCCACAGAGTCCAAAAGACTGTTCCATTCATCTATATCTATTTTGCTGTCTCACATACAGGGTTATCGTCACCATCTTTCTAAATTTCATATATATACGTTAGTATACTGTATTGGTGTTTTTCTTTCTGGCTTACTTCACTCTGTATAATAAGCTCCAGTTTCATCCACCTCATTAGAACTGATTCAAATGTATTCTTTTTAATGGCTGAGTAATACTCCATTGTGTATATGTACCACAGCTTTCTCATCCATTCGTCTGCAGATGGACATCTAGGTTGCATCCATGTCCTGGCTATTATAAACAGTGCTGCAATGAACACTGGGGTACATGTGTCTCCTTCAATTCTGGTTTCCTCAGTGTGTATGCCCAGCAGTGGGATTGCTGGGTCATATGGCAGCTCTATTTTCATTTTTTAAGGAATCTCCACACTGTTCTCCATAGTGGCTGTACTAGTTTGCATTCCCATCAACAGTGTAAGAGGGTTCCCTTTTCTCCACACCCTCTCCAGCATTTATTGCTTGTAGACTTTTGGATCACAGCCATTCTGACTGGCATGAAATGGTACCTCAATACATATTTAAACAAACAAACAAAAAAGACTTCCACCAGATGAAACACTGGACTGTTTTATAGACAGCAAATTCTAAGGGCCTGAAATCTCCTTTCTAGTCTATTAATAAATGCTATCACTGTGAGGCCACTGCATCTAACCAGACTATTGATCCCAAGCAGACCCATTATCCAGACCAGGATTCAGAAGACAGCGGTGGAAATCCCAGCACAGCTGTGGCCCAACATCAGCCTTCAGACGGCAACATTCCCCCACTGTCCTTTGCATCCCTCTCCCATCCCAGCTTGTATTTGTCTTTTGAACTTTTTTGGCTCCGTGATGGTTCTTCAGGGCCTTGCTTGCCATTGGTCCTGAGCAGGCACTCGGCCTCTATATTTCTCACTCACTGAATTGTTTCTCACACACAATTTCCATTTGTCCTCAGCTTTGTAAGCATCTGGCCACTCCAAGGAGCCACCCACCCACTCAAGCTTAATCTCCCAGGACACCCTTGGCGGTGGTCTCAGCAGCTTGACCTGATTCACTACAAGAGGGATGTGCAATCAATGGACATCAGGAGGACTTGGCCTCATTTCTTAACTTTGCTTTAGTTTCCTCCTAGCAAACTGGAGATCACAATACACCATGCTAGTTTATGTTAAAAGATTAAATCTCTAAAATGTTTTGTTGAGTCGCTGAGTCATGTCCTACTCTTTTGCAATCCCATGGACTGCAGCCTTCGAGGTTTCTCTGCCCATGGGATTTCCCAGGCAAGAATACTGGAGGCAGTTGTCATTTACTTCTTCAGGGGATATTCCTGATCCAGGGATCTTCCCAACCCACAGATCGAACCCTTGTCTCCTGCATTGTCAGGCGGATTCTTTACCACTGAGCCACCAGGGAAGCCTCTAAAATGTACAACCCAAGATTAAAATGCCAGTGATGGAAAATGATGAAGAGAAGAAAGAGAAGTGAGAAGAAGGAAGAAGAAGAGAATTCCAGCAATAAACCCATTTACATCCAGAAAGTTACCCTGTTACCAATGGGTATGGAATGAAACAGCTGAGATCAATTAAATTCACTGAAATTTGAGATCAGTCATTTTACAGAAAATGATTTTGATGAAATTAATTCAATCTGCAATTCTGGTTTTTAAGCAGCAATAATGATTCCCTTGGCTAAAATGCCGGGCTTTCAGAAGGGGAGGGAAACTTTATTATTACCGAGTGGGGTATCCCCCAAGAGTTCTGGCTTAGATCTGTAGCTGAGCCAAGACATCTGGCAATTTCAAAAATTGAACTTGATCTTTAACAAATATAGACACAAATGTGAAGAACATAAAATCACTCTTCAGAATGAGCCTTAATGGGCTGCACTGCCTTTCAGAAACGTTTTCTAATGAGCATTCGGACACGAAGTGATTCCAATTTGTGATGCATTTGAGGCAAAACCGAGAGGAGAAATGGCATTTGCTTTTCCCCACTGGGTTGTTAAAGGCCCCAGACTGACAAGCCTGCAAGACTCAGTGGTGGGTCATGTTCTTCATGTTCCAACCCCTCGCTTGCTGGGGCTGGGCATGGGGAAAGGCCCAGCAGGATGGAGCCTGTTACGAAACTGTTATAGACCAATGATCCACACACAGCCCAGGCAGCAAACGGCGAGGGAGGCCCCATCTATGCCAGGTACTGTGCTAGGCACTGGCCGAGAAAGAAGAGAAATGAAGGCCACAAGATGAAAGGGACACAGAACTCATGGGCCAGAAGTGAGTGGTACACCCAGCCTTCTAAAATCCTGGTATCCATTCTCCCAAGTTGTTGGGACCACTGGCTTTTGAGATGCTCTGACTACCAGTCTGTATCCCAGCTATTTCTTGAGCTTCTTGGAGAGATCTGTTTCCTGACATGTGACAGCCTGCACACTTGATTCATGTTTTGCTGATGCACCGAGCTGGTTCTAACATCTTAATGTTTGCCTCCAACCATGACTTGGCATCAATTTAATCCAGGCAGAGCAGACTCTAAGCTTGCTATGTAGGTCTTTAGATAGACCCAATGTATGATAGAGATTTTAATTGCAGGTCAACTTAAAGTCTTTTTCTCTTTAGCTTTTCCATTTCAGCAGCTCCAGTTAGGAACCCATCACTGGCCCCAGGCCAGGCCCTTAAGCAACCTCTAGAGATGGATTGAGCCAAAGAGACAACATCAAGGAGAGAGAATCCCTAGGCCTTGGGTATCTTCATGAATTACAGGGGAGCACCCTACTCTGTTTGGTAGGGCTAGTCTGTAGAATTCCATTATGCAAGTTAGAAAAGGTGCCCCTCAAGGCAGGTAGAGCTCCAAGGGTCTTGGGAAGCCTCTGGTTCTTTGGCAAATAGAACTCGGACTGGTCACCAACCCCATCGCTCCATAGCCATTGTCCTTACACAGGTCACACCCTGTTCTACGCAGTGGCTCCGTTTCAGGCAGTGGTGACCCTTCTTGGCTCCTTCTCAGACTCTTTCCAAGGCACTTGCTGCTGAGAAGTCCATTGACAGAATGCCTCTAGCTTCCAAAATGACCTGGGCCTCTGTTCATCGGTAACCCTCTGCTTTCTCTGGGGCATTATCTGGACTTTCCTAGAAACCATTGTCTAACCCCTGACCCCACCAGGCTGCCCTTCTTCCAGTCCCCTGAGGCTAGTGTTCAGGATCCTAGAAAGATTGTTAATGTGTGTGTGTGTGTGTGTGTGTGCGCCAGTCGTGTCCAACGCTCTATGACCTCATGGACTATAGCCCACCAGGCTCCTCTGTCCATGAAATTTTCCAAGTAAGAATACTTGAGAGGGTTGCCATTTTCTCCACCAGGGGATCTTCCCAACCCTGGGATTGAACCCTTACCTTTTATGTCTCCTGCACTGGCATGTGGACTCTTTACCACTGCACCACCTGGGAAGCCCATGATTATGAATAATTGTCACCAGTAGAGTGGAGAGACCAAGAACCTTGCTTTGCAGTCAGGCTGTCTACCTTGCAGTTCATGCTCCATCCGTTCTTAGTCATGAAAGCTTGAGGAAGTTTCTTATACAATTTGTGCCTTAGTTAACTCTCCTGTAAAGGGAGAATAATAATAGTAACCTCACAGAGTCTGGAGGAGGATTACCTGAGTTAGCACACAAAGTGCGCTAAGACTAGAACCTGCTCCCTATGATATGTAACATGTAGCTATTATTATTATGATTATCTCATGGTCTTTTATAATAACATGCCATGAACTGTTCTACTATGAGCCCTCAATATTCCTGCGTGGTTGAAAACTGTTCAAAACAAAATTTAGGGGAACTGCCTGGTGGTCCAGTGGTTAAGAATCTGCCCTGCATTGCAGGACACACGGCTTTGATTCCCTTGTTGGGGAACTAAGATCCCATGGGTCTTGGAGCAACTATTCACCCATGATCCACCTCCCAGAGAAGGTCCATAAAGATGTCGTGCTGTGCTTTCCTTTTGAGCAAGATAGAGCGATGCAGACTGAAGTGCCTGGCACTGCATTCAATATACCTAGGTTCTTTCTAGCTAGGATGCTCCTTAGACGGTTGAAGCCCACATGCCACAACTAGAGAGTCTGTGTGCTGCAATGAGAGATCCCATATGAAGCAACAAAGTTCCCAAGTGCCACAACTAAGACCCAACACAGCCAAATAAACAAATAAGCAATTAAAAAATATGCAACTGACCCGTAGCCATGATAAAAATAAAAACATATAAAAAATAAAGTTTTGGGAAGCCACAAAATAATTTCAAGTGAGGGATATGGGTCAGCCTTTCCTACTTGGCTTTAGAGCTAAGAATCAGGTTTTGCATAAATAGGACCGTATCATACATGAAGTGAAGTGAAATTTGCTCAGTCATGTTCCACTCTTTGCGATCCCAGAGACTATACAGTCCATGAAATTATCCAGGCCAGAACACTGGAGTGGGTAGCCATTCCCTTCTCCAGGGGACCTTCCCAACCCAGGGGTCGAGACCAGGTCTCCTGCATTGCAGGCAGATTCTTTACCATCTGAGCCACCAGGGAAGCCCTTCATACATGTGCATATTAATATATGCATTATGGGTACCTAGATGGGATCACATTTCATGTGCTATGAAAAGCTTCTTTTAAACTGTGAGCCTCATTCTCCATATTTATGAAAATCAGTAATAACCACATGAGACAACACGTTTAGTGTGTCTCCCTGTTCTCTCCCCTCCTATTTCCAAGTCTCTACACAACCTCTCATTCCTCTGTCTCCCTTATCACCCTGCTTTCCTTCTCTCTGTCCACCTCTCTCCCAGAGCATCAGACCAAAAGGAGAAAGAAGAAAATTCACCCATGATCCACCTCCGCAAGAGGGTCCATGAAACATCGTGCTGTGCTTTCCTTTTGAGCAAGACAGAGCGATGCAGATTGAAGTACCTGGCACTGCATTCGATACACACAGGTTCTTTTCTAGCTGGATGCTGCTAAGAAGGGTGATCCAAATCAGTTATATCTTTCCTAAGACTCAGTACACACGAGCCTGTGTATAAACCTTTCCTGTTCGGGCTGATTTTTTCCTGCCTGGCATCACTCGGTTGTCCTTTCGCTACACCCTGTGTTTTGCTGATGGCAAATCAATGGCACATTTTTCTTAAACAGCCTGCACTTGGTATTTTACTACCGACCACGAGGGCCCCCGCCTTTTAATTACTCCTGCTGAGCCCAGCACTATATATAACACTAATGTTTCTGGGACTGCCAGCAATTAAAACCAAAAATAAATAACACATTACAAGCTGCAAACCCAGCTAGGCCTGGGGAATGCTATGGATGGATAGAAGGCTTTTGTTTTTAATTGCTCAAGTTTCTCCAGGCCCTGCAGAATGTAAACACCTGACAAACAGCTGCTGGCCAGGAGCTGGAGCAGAGGAGGCCTTGACTTCGGTCTCTTTTCGGCTGTTCTTTTCCTTGTTTGGGGCACCCCAGGGAACCGACTGAGATTCCTCCGCCTCAGTGTTTCACTCCGCAAAAGGGAGATGTTCAAGAACTCGGCCGAGTGTGTGCACATTCATCGACGAACATGCTGTTCTGGGGCATCTATCAAAATGGAACAAGCTATATTGATTTCTGCTGCTATTTTTGCTTTCCTAGCTTGAAGAGAATACTGAACAGGCAGTTTTGACGAATACTTATTTCGTCTCTTGAATGGGTGACTTGTATACCAGAAGTTCTCTTTAACCAGGAAGAGCAATTATAAGATCAAATAAAGCACCCTTTGAAGTCCAACTTGGACAAATATTTTTATTTTTGGTTAAAGGTACTTTTTATGCAGTACCCAGGTCAGGGGGGTTGGCTGTGCTGTCAACAGCTCCCGAGCGTGGGCAGCTTCACCAAGAAAGAAGGCAAGCCTCATTCAGCTCCTGCCTCTCACCATAACCTTCCAAGGAACTCTGACTTCTTTCTACCTAGTAGACATAAGACTGGAGCCTCTCTGGTGGCTGAGTGGTAAAGAACCCACTTGCCAATGTGGGAGACGTGGGTTCAATCCCCGGGTCAGGAAGATCCCCTGGAGAAAGACACGGCAACCCACTCCAGTATTCTTGCCTGGGAAATACCACGGACAGAGGAGCCTGATGGGCTACAGTTCATGGGGTCACAAAAGAGTCGGACAAGACTTAGCAACTGAACAGCAAGACAAGGTTAAAGGATCAAAGGGCCCTGAGGTTGTAAATGCATCTGACATATTGTGCAAAATTCTTAGAAATACTGCACCAACAGAAACTCTGTTTTGCCAAAAAGGTCAGGAATGATTTTCCCTATTGAAGCTGCTGGATGCCTCCTTAATGGTTTCTCCCGGAACTAAGAACCTGTGGACTCCAGACCAGGAGTTCTCTGCCTCAACTCTAAGCAGCCTTCTGGGCAACAGCAGGAAGGTACGAGCTGCTCCCAATCCAGGCAGGACTGGGTGCACTCCTCACCAGCAGATGGCTGCATTGTGGTCCAGTCCCCTCAGTCTTACTGCCTAGAATGCCAAGAAATGAAAGATGTAAAAATTCAAACACACCAGGGCAAATTCACATGCGTGTCCTTTACCTGTGGGTGGTGGTGCTAGTGGTAAAGAACCCGCCTGCCAATGCAGGAGTCAAAAGAGACATGGGTTCCCGATCCACTGGGTCGGGAAGATCCCCTGGAAGAGGGCATGGCAACCCGCTCCAGTAGTCTTGTCTGGAGGATCCCATGGACAGAGAAGCTTGGTGGGCTACAGTCCATGGGGTTGCAAAGAGTCGGACAGGACGGAAGCGACTTAGCACGCACAGGCATGCTGGCGGTTTTGCTGCAGGCAAAGCATCTCTCTTAAAAGCAACAAATTATCAGCCTTGACAGCAGCAGTACTGAGCTAATGCTGACTCATGAATGTCATCATTGTTCTTTCCTGCTATGGGCATTAGTCCATGTTCAGCCCTAAGCCAGAATGTCTGCATAGAGAACAAAGCTGATTATCCTAGCGATGGCTTTATTGGAGGCGAGCTGCTAACGCAGGTAAACAAAGTACAAGCCTGGGGAAAGAAACCTCCAAGGACAAGAAGAGCTGAGGGCCTACAGTTACAGTGTCCACTTGTTCCCACTGCCACTGCTTCCTCCTGCTGGGTCCCTTCAAGAGGAGGGTGTCATGAATGGCTTTTGGTTCCACAAGAAGTGCCAGCCTGCCTTATTTATTACGTTCAAGCATCATCATGTGTCGACTGCCAATGAGCCAAAAAAAAAAAAAGGACCCGTTCTCTTCTCCAACTCCAGCCCTGCTTGCCCCTCTCCTGCACCTGTCAAAGCTCTGGGCACCAGTCGCCCTGCCCAAGGGAGGACAGAGAGAGAAGGCAGGGGCCATGCTGTCAGCCGTGCAGCTGTCTGGCACAGCCCGGCTGGCAGCTCAGGCTCATTGCCTCTCCGTGTCTTTTCAAGTCACATCCATCAACATCCTATTCTCACCCTTGTCAGGTCCCTGGCCCCCACCTCCACCCTCAGCCCCCACTTCCCCTTGGGTTGGCCAGCTTTCCTCGAACAAATGTTTTATTTCTCTCATTGATGGATATCTTGGCATTGCAACCCCTGTTACACACCAGATTGAACACCATGCCCATTTAATCTGAAGGGTGATCATTTCTCTCTTGCAGCGATGAAGTGTGGATGGTTACAGTTCCTACCCGGTGCTCATGGAGCTGTTAGACCTTTTGGCCTTTGGGAGAAGTGTCAGGAAGGGCCAGAAGAGAACAGAGGAATCCCTTCACTGGGGTGTGAGGATGGCACAGGCGGGTGGGGAGGTCCCTGTGACCCCTGGAGGAAAAACCAAGAGCCCGCAAGTCACCTTCCACAGGAGGTGGAAACTCGGATACCTCCAGGGCCAGACAGATAACACAGATGTGGAAAACTAGCCTTTGTAAAACAACAGGGAGGGTGAGGCACAGGGTAGATGCGGAGTACACACCCTTCCAAAGGGCGTACACATTCAACCTGGAAAAGAACTGCTAGTCTGCAAAATCCATCCTTGGACCACTGTCTAGAGGCTACTGGTCTATAGTCCTGGAAGGTGGCAAGTGTCTGGCTTAGCATGACAGACACCTGGGTGTCCGTCCTCAACTCTTTCACTTAGTAGCTGCCTCATTGTGGAAATGTCACTTCTAAGCATCCACTTCCCAGCTATGAAAGGGACATAATGCGAGTCATAGCAAGGTTGGGAAGTTACAGGAGCTCTTCCATAATGAGCCTGGGGTCAGGAAGATTCCCTGGAAAAGGAAATGGCTACCCATTGCAGTATTCTTGCCTGGGAAATCCCATGGACAGAGGAACCTATTGGCCCACAGTCCATGGGGGACACAATTGAGCAACGAACACTTAGCACAATGCCCGGCTCCCAGGGGAGCAAATATGTGTTGGGTTCCTTCACTCTGAAGTCTCCCAGAGACTTTACTTTCACTAGGCAGACAATCATAGCTGAGGACTTATTGCCCAACAAGCCAGGCAAATGGATCTCTTTTAAATGTA
Source organism: Tragelaphus eurycerus (assembly GCA_935064755.1). Lineage (NCBI taxonomy): Eukaryota > Metazoa > Chordata > Mammalia > Artiodactyla > Bovidae > Tragelaphus > Tragelaphus eurycerus. The sequence goes on along the minus strand of CAKXYN010000222.1, from coordinate 681,211 downwards.
TCAAGCAGTTGGAATAGGTATATCTGGGAACATTTGTTCAGTGAAGGAGCTTCATTATTGTCTAATAATTCTTAGTGAAAAATTCTCAAGTAATAGACCTTTGAAATAGATAGGGGCTCAATAGCATCATTCATTCATTCATTCATTCATAAACTCTTATTAAGCATCTATCAGATGTAGAATACTGTGACTTCTGCTTTGCTGCTTCTGGGTCTTTTAACTTCCAGCCCTGGAGCCTATTACAGGCAGTTCAGATTGATGTTCTGATTTTACTCAGATCACAGAAGTACAAGGAATATCTTTTCTTTACCCAGCCATAAATATTGATCAGATGACTTTTTAAATCATCTAATTGCTGATTGCGCATCTGCTTAGAAATGGCCCCAAAGCAGCTGCACGGGAACCTGAGCTGTAATTTTGCTAACACATCCGTCAACATTTACGCCCAGCTCTACACCACCTACAGAAACGTACAAGGCACTTAAAACCACAGCTGGTTTTCAGCACTCACACTGTAATTCGCCAATTACCACGGCTTAAAAAATCATTTCAGGGTGGACCAGGAATTATGTAAACCACAGATATAACAGTGATTATACCTGGCCCTTCTGGGTGGCTCTCACCTCAGCCACAGGAATCACTCTGCAAATACTAATTAGCTGCATTCATTCGGGATACCCCGTGTGGAACTCGACAGTCACTGGAAATGGAAGAGAAGCCATGAGCCACTCTATTGATGGAACAGGAAGGTCAGTGGCTCAGAGCCCAGCTCTGCTCCACATGGTACCTCAGAGAACAGAATGAGGCAACAGAGGTGGTCCTGGCGAAAGTTTTGGGGGCTAAGGGAAAAAGAATGGGATACTAACGGCTTCACGCTTGTGCTCATGTTTAGTGGCTCAGTTGTGTGCGACTCTTTGTGATCCCCTGGACTGTAGCTCACCAGGTTCCTCCATCCATGGGATTTCTCAGGCAAGAATACTGGAGTGGGATCTTTTGGACCCAGGGATTGAACCCAGGTCCCCTGCATTGCAGGCAGATTCTTTACCATCTGAGCCACCAGGGAAGCCCAATAACGGCCTAAAGGGGCTCCTAAAATTCAGAAAGAGGAGGGAACACTGGGGTGATGATTAGGGTAGGGAGGAACTGAGTCAACATCTATCCCAAACAGACTGTCTGGACTTGGTTTAGATTAGCCGTGACCACTGGACTTGAACATCAGGATGGTTGTTTACCTGATCTCCAGCCTCCAAGTAAACACGCTCACGGCTATCAATCTTCCCACATCACAGATTCGGTCACGTGGAATCTCTAACACCCTTTAACCCCATCACTGCTATTACTTTGTATAAGGATCAGGGCAAGGTCCAGTGTGCCCCCTGTTTTTGTAATAAAGTTTTATTAGCACACAGACATTGTCATTCGTTTATGTAGGGTCTGTGGCTTTTTTTTTTTTTTTTTTGCTTCACCGCAGATTTGTATAGTTGCAACAGAGATCACATGGCCTGCAAAGCATAAAATATTTTCCATCTGGCCCCTTAGAGGAAAAGTTCTCCAGTCTAAGGCGGGGCTTTTAACACTTTTCCTCCAAAGTACTTCAAACCAAAAAAAAGTATTCATGCTTGGCTTCTTACAAGTGCAAAAATACTTTGATATCACCATGTTTATCTTAAAATCATATGACTTTTGTGCTACAGTGTACCTATGTTTGTCTTCATATAAAAAAATCACAGGTATTTTGTTCGTCCTCAGTCTACAGGAAAAATTGATGACCAAAGAAAATGTACAGTGGCTATTTAACGTTTTAAACTGAGAAGGAGGAATTAAGTGAGTTAAATTCTAAATCTCTCAGACTAGGATTTGAGGGTCCACCGTGCAGACAATCTAGAAGATTGAGAGGAAGCTGATTGAGGAAAACAGAAGACGCTCCAGGAATTTTACGCAGGGAATTGATCACGGCGGGGATGGAAGAGCTGAGACATGCACTGACAGTGAGGCAACGAATGCACGGTCCCAGCGGGAAGCAGCGCCGCTATCACCACCACCCAGGGCAGGAAGCAAAGGGAAGAGGCAGAGGCATGAGAACCCGAAGAGTCAGATCTATTGACAGGAGCCGGAGCCACGCTGGGCCTGCGACCAGGATGGCAGCGATGCAGTGACGGAGGAGCTGCACCTACCCGGCCTCTCCTGCCCCATGCCCTCGGTCTCCCTCTGGCGCCCCCTGCTGGCTGAGCCCAGCTAGAAGCCACGTGGTCCCGCGACCTGAGAACTGTAGCTCTGATACATTGCAGAGTGAGAGAAGGGCGGGTCCGAGAGCAAATAAGCAAATGACTGGCACAGATGGCCATCAGGCAACGTTACTGTCACCAGGAAGAGTCCATCCAGGAGGTCAGAGAGTGACAGAGCCTCAGTGAATTCATTATGGTGAAGCATCTGGCCCTCAATATGACCCAGAATCTTCCTCTGACCATATATTACTGACCCCCAGAAATATTCACTCTGATGAAACTCATCTAATGAGCTACTATTAAAAAAAAAAAAAAAAAAAAAAACCAGAGTAAACATCTAGCTGACGAGACATGGAGAGGCCTGAACATCCTTTCCTTGTATGAAAACTGTAAGGCAACCTGAATCATCTACAGACACGTTGGAGCACGGAGGCCAAACCAAGGGTTGTTTGTTTTAGGGTCAGTATATTTCTAGACATTGGGTTGCATAAGCTGAGCAATCTCCATGGCAAAGCTGCCCATGCCATCAAAAACAGATCCATTTCCTCTTTAGGTCAAGGTCGCTCTCCACAGAATTATACTATCCTACAGGAGCCTTGCCTGTGTTCGTTCAGCGACCCGCCCATCATGCTCGCATGACTGGCTAGTGGGCAACTCTTTATTTAGATGGGCTAAAGCAATCCATCAGGTCTCAATCTGGCCTGGGAAACAGTCTGCCTTTTTGAGAACACACAGCTTTCTCTTATTCATTACATGTTGCTATTGAGACTGAACTCTCAGAAGACAGCCCTTTCCAGAAGAGGGGTATAGCAGGATGGGAGAATCAAACAAGGTTTGCTATAGCCACTCACATGCCACATGTAGGCCATCCCACACTGTCTTCCTGAGTTTTCTTGGTCCTTGGCTATAGAAGACAATTCACAGGGTGCTGACCACTTCCCACATGTTCCCACCGACAGACCTTTGCTGACCTGCTTTCCTTCAAGGACTGTCCTTTCTCAAGCTCCCTCCAATGCTCAAGACCCATCTTGGTGCCCATCTTTTATTGATATGTCCTGACCCCCAAGTTAAGCTAATTCAACTGCCATGCCTCAAGGGTCTCAGAGTATCTTGTTGGAATCCTTTTTATGCAAAACACTCTTCTCTTATTGTGATCAGAGATCTTGTTTGGACTCCAAAATTACCTACCAAAGGGCAGAAATCATGTCCTCCTCACTTCTGTGTCCCCAACAGTGATTGGTATACAGTAGGAGCCCAGTGGGGCTTCCCTGGTGACTCAGTGGTAAAGAATCAAACTCTGCCTGCCAATACAGGAGACACAGGTTCCATTGCTGGGTCAGGAAGATCCCCTGGAGAAGGAAATGGCTTCTCTGTCCAGTATTCTTGCCCGGGAAATTCTACAGACAGAGGAACCTGGTGGGCTATAGTCCATGGGGTCGTGAGAGAGCCAGATGCAACCTAGCAACTAAACAGCAGCAGCCCAATTATCTGAACAGATAACTCTGACACGTGATCTGATTTCTCTCTGAAGACTCTCCCCTAGCTCATCCTATTATTAGTGTTAGTTTTTAGAATGTCCTTCCTCCTCTTGACCTAAAATCTTACTCTGTTCATCCATCTGTCTTAGGTGATGCCCTGGCGTCACACAGAATAAGTCTTTTTCTGCTTCCACATGGCAACCTCTTAGATATTTGAGTAAAGTTCTCCTTTTCTTTCAACTACACCTTCTACACCTTGATAGATGGGCTGTCCATCATGCCCATCACATTGGCTCTGTCTGACGACTGTCCATTCCTGGGATCTACCCTTCACATCTACTGGACTTCTCATTCAAATTGTGCTGACGTTGAACTGAAGATGGTTGACTGCAGCCATGAAATGAAAAGACACTTACTCCTTGGAAGGAAAGTTTATGACCAACCTAGACAGCATATTAAAAAGCAGAGACATTACTTTGCCAGCAAAGGTCCATCTAGTCAAGGCCATGGTTTTTCCAGTGGTCATGTATGGATGTGAGAGTTGAACTATAAAAAGAGCTGAGCACCGAAGAATTGATGCTTTTGAACTGCGGTATTGGAAAAGACTCTTGAGAGTCCCTTGGACTGCAAGGAGATCCAACCAGTTCATCCTGAAGGAGATCAGTCCTGGATGTTCATTGGAAGGACTGATATTGAAGCTGAAACTCCAATACTTTGGCCACCTGATGTGAGGAGCTGACTCATTTGAAAAGACCCTGATGCTGGGAAAGATTGAGGGCATGAGGAGAAGGGTACAACAGAAGATGAGATGATTGGCTGGCATCACGGACTCAATGGACATGAGTCTGGGTAAGCTCCGGGAGTTGGTGATGGACAGGGAGGCCTGGCATGCTGCAGTTCATGGGGTCGCAAAGAGTCGGACACGACTGAGCGACTGAACTGAACTGGACACAATTCCTAGCTAGTTGTATATGTTCAGTACCATCATGTCCTCTGGGAAATTATTTTAGACAACTGCATTCTCCCACAGCCCCTACTTCCCCGAGACCTACTCTCCTGAACAATGTGGGCTACTGGGCCACTCTTTTCCAGACCAGCTCTCGATTATGGCATTCCTAAGCTCCATCCAGAGATGCTACAGCTGGGCCCCTCAGTGGGGGATGGAGCTGTCTGTGCCCAGACATCCTCTCAGTTGCCACAGGAGTCTTAGTTCATATTTAATTCAATTAGCTAATATCGAAGTGCATTGATGTGTTTGTGTACACGTGCCAAGCTGCTTCAGTTATGTCCAGCTGTTTGTGACCTCATGAGCTGTAGCTCGCCATGCTTCTCCGTCCATGGGATTCCCCAGGCAAGAATACTGGAGTGGGTAGCCATTTCCTTCTCCAGGGAATCTTCCAGACCCAGGGACCAAACCCAGGTCCGCTGAACTGCAGGCGGATTCTTTATTCTCTGAGCCACCAGGGAACCCCGTTAGGGTGAACAACAGCTGTCAAGACTTATCCACATTCTAATCCTCAGAACCTGTGAATGTTACCTTGTCTAGTGAAGGGGATTTGGAGATGTGATTAAGCTAGTGATCTTGAGGTGGGGAGAGGCTCCTGGGCCATTCAGGTGAACCCAGTGTGACCACAAAGTGCTTATAAGGATGAGGCAGGGAGGTCCAAGGAGGAAAGAGGGGATGTGAGGATGGAAACAAGAGGCTGGAATGATTCAAGGAAGGATCAAGAGGCAAGGAATGCAGCCAGCCATGGGAAATCGAGGCGATAAGAAAAAGAATTCTCCTCTATAGACAGCAGCAGGAATCAGCGCTGCTCACGCCTTACCTTTAGCCCAGTGAGACTGATTTTGGACTTCTGGCCTCTGTAACTGTAGGAGAATAAGTGTGTATTGCTTTCAGCTGCTACATTTGTTGTAATTTGTAACAGCAGCCTCAGGAAAAGACTATGCTGCTGCTAAGTCGCTTCAGTCGTGTCCGACTCTGTGCGACCCCATAGACGGAAGCCCACCAGGCTCCCCCGTCCCCCGGATTCTCCAGGCAAGAACACTGGAGTGGGTTGCCATTGCCTTCTCCAATGCATGAAAGTGAAAAATGAAAGTGAAGTCGCTCAGTTGTGTCCGACTCTGTGCGACCCCATGGACTGGAGCCTACCAGGCTCCTCCGTCCATGGGATTTTCCAGGCAAAAGTACTGGGGTGGGGTGCCATTGCCAGATGGGAAGAATAAAGGAGAGGAAAAAGACAAAGGTATTTCTCTTTCACATTTAGAAAACAGTGAGAAATACCTTCCTTAAAAATGCCTAAGAGAAAAGGTCTTTTCAGAAAGACCAAGCTTCATCTCTCCAGGTAGAGCTCACTGTCTTCGGAAAGGGACTCCTCTATGAGAATATATTGTATTGTATTGTTAGTTGCTCAGTTGTGTCTGACTCTTTGCAACTCCATGGACTGAAGCCACTTCAGTGCTTCTCTGTCCATGGGGATTCTCCAGGCAAGAATACTGGAGTGGATTGCAGTTTCCTTCTCCAGGGGATTTTCCTGACCCAGGGATCAAACCTGGGTCTCCTGCATTTCAGGCAGATTCTTTACCACCTGAGCTACAGGGAAGCACATATGAGAATATAGTGCATCAATTTCATCAAATTCTGGCAAGGACTTCCAGCTCTCCCTCCCCTCGTCCCCCACACACATACCTTCTGGCCCTTACACTTTGTATGTAAGTGTACACACTCCTGCTGCTCTGCTGACACCTGGAAACTATGCTTTCTTGGGTTTAGGACCCCTCTGCATCTTTCTAGGCATCTGACACTCACTACACCCCATCTCTCCCCCAGGGGCTCCTGCCTAAGCCGAGGTAACTCAAAGGGCTTCCCAACCAGTGTGTGGGAGCGGGGAACAGTAGCTGGAGCCCAAGTCTTCTTGGTCCTTGTTCAGTGCTCTGTTCACCACCCACGAGGCCTCCTTGTCTACAGGTCAGAAAGACTAGGATTCTTGGGGGAGTTGTCTAGGGAGACAAAAATTACTCTTCCTAAAACCCTGCCAGCCAGAGAAATCCAACTGCATTCCCATCTGCAAATCCTGCTCAAAAGTACCCCAGAGGTTGTCTTTTCTCCCTTATTGCAGGCCAAGGCTTGCCTGGCATGTGTCCTAATTTCTTTCTGCCTCAAAGAAGCCCCTCCTGACCAAAGAAGGCTGGTTCTCCTATTCAAAGGAGTGCAACCTCTCCGCCTCAGCAAATGACATGACATTTGCATAAAGACCGAATTGAGATGCTCTGGAGCGAGTGATGCATTCAGAAAGCCCCTTGCTCTGTTCCTGTCCATCAGCCTCGCCAGAGATCCTCTGCCCTCCGCCTCTGTTTCAGCACGGAGCCAGCGCAGGGAGGCAGGAACTGGGCCAGCTGCCTGACGACTTTAATGTTAAAATGTGTTGAACATTCACAGGCCACAGAACTCTGCTAAGTGAACCAAATGGGCCTCCCTAAAGCCATATGCTCACTCCATCACATCCCAGCTGCAGCCCTCCTGCAAAAAGGAAGCAGATTTGCTAGGGAAGCGCTGGGGTTTTTTTTTTTTTCCCTTCCTGTTGAACTGCTAATATCAGATGCTGATGTCACAATCAGAGCACTGGCAGAGAAAAGTCAGCAGCGAGCAGAGCATCCCCAGAGAGAGCCAGAGTCTATCCTTTCTTAACAAGCACTTTTTAGAGGCATCTTTAAACTTTGGCATCCCCGGTGCATACTTAAAGGATGAGATCACTGCTGAGCATGAAGAGCTGTGGCAGAGACTAGCTAGCTCTTCCTCTAAAACTTTCCCATTTCAGGGGCAATGGGGGGAAAGAATGGAGAAAGGGATAGTTAGGGAGTTTGGGACTGACGGGTACACAGGGCTATATTTTAAATGGATAATCAACAAGGACCTACGGTAGAGCAAAGGGAATTTTGCTCGATGTGATGTGGCAGCCGGGATGGGAAGGGAGTGTGGGAGAGAATGGATACTTGTATATGTATGGCTGAGTCCCTTTGTCATTCATCTGAAACTATTACAACACTGTTAACTGGCTATACTCCAATATAACAGGCTTCCCTGGTGGCTCAGTGGTAAAGAATCCGCCTGCCAACGCAGGAGACACAGGGTCGATACTAGGGTCAGGAAGATCCCCTGGAGAAGGAAATGGCAACGCACTCCACTATTCTTGCCTGGAGAACTTCAGGGACAGAGGAGTCTGGTGGGCTACACTCCATGGCGTTGAAAAGAGTCGGACACAACTGAGCGACTCAGTACATTTCTATAAAAATAGCCATTTTCAGTGATTTTACTTACCTTGTCCCATCCTCTTTCTGATCAGGAAGAAAGGGCTCAATTCTCGATTCTATCCCTGAGGATAAAAGGAGCTGAATAGAACTTCTTTATAATGTTCTAGCGTCTCTGTGGGCTGCGTGGGGGACAGGTTTCAATCTCACCTGACTTGGAGGTCAGACAGGAAAGACTGGAAACCATGGAAGGAAGTGATGGCTATCGTGGTATGTGAACGCTGCATGGAGACTGTAAACCTACGGATCCATGGTGGCAAGAGACCATGGACAGATATAACAGAATTCCTAAGGCCCCCATGGAAAAAAAGCTGGAGTGAGATTCTGTGGGAAATAAAGACATTTAAAAACTGCTGTGTGTATGGTGGGAATAAAAGGTGAACTTCCAGTTATAAAATAGATAAATTCATGGGCGTATAATGCACAGCACGGTGACAACAATTAATAAAACTGCACTGCATATTTTAGAGTTGAAAAAAGAGTCAATCTTACAAGTTCTTGTCACAAGAAAAAAAAATAACTGTGTATGGTATGGTGCCAGGTGTTAGGTAGAATTATCACAGTGACCATTTTACTATATATACAAATATTGAATTAGTATGTTGTATACCAGAAAATGGTGTTATATGTCCTGCTGCTGCCCATTACACCTCAATTTAAAAACAGTTTTCTGTCCTCAGGGGGAAAAAAAAATAGTCTTCCACAATCTAGGGTGACCAACTATCCTAATTTTTCCAGGACTGTCCCAATTTTACCACTGAAAGCCCTGTATCCTAGGAAATCTTTTGGTTGGTGGTTTGTTGTTTTAGTTGCTAAGCCATAAGATGATGTGGAAGGTAGCCTGCCAGGCTCCTCTGTCCATGGGATTTCTCAGGCAAGAATGCTGAGGTGGGTTGCCATTTCCTTCTCCCGGGGATCTTCCCAACCCAGGGATCTAACCAGTGTCTCCTGCATTGCAGGCGGTTTCTTGAATTGCTGTTGGATTCTTTACTGACTGAGCTACCAGGGAAATCCTTTAGTCCCTGGCAAACAGGACTGGTAGGTCATCCTAGTGATCTCCCCTGACCCCTACTATCGTCAGTCAGCTCTATACGGAGGCTCCCAAGCCATAGATCATGGTTCTCAAACTTCCACTTATGCCAGCATCACCTGAAAGGCTGGATAAAACACGGGTTTCTGGGCCCCAACCCCCACAGCAGGAATTTCCATGTCTAACAGATTCCCAAGTGAGACAGGTGCTGCTGGGCCAGGGACCACACTTTGAGAACCCCACCCTAGGTCAGAGGGTCTCAGACTTTGCTTCAAGTGAGAGTGACTTGGAGAGTTTTGTTTTTGTTGTTGTTTTTTTTTTTTTAAAAGTCCTGTTATCCAGGCAACTCCCCAGATCAATCATACCAGCATCTCTGAGAATAAGTCCTGGCTGGCAGTAGATTTCTAAACTCTTCTCTGTCTCTCTCAAGCATGCTCAGTCATGTCTGACTCTTAGGACCCCATGGATTGTAGCCCACCAGGCTCTTTAAGCTCTATGGGTAATTCCAATTTTCAGCCACATTTGAGAACCAGTGAGCTGGACCATATAGAAGGCTGAGCATGGAAGAATTGATGCTTTTGAATTGTAATGCTGGAGAAGACTTTTGAGAATCCCTTGGACTGCAAGGAGATCAAGCCAGTCAATCCTAAAGGAAATCAACCCTGAATATTCTTTGGAAGCACTTTTGTTGAAGCTGAAGCTCCAATATTTTGGCCTCCTAGTGCAAACAGATTGGAAAAGACCCTCATTCTGGGAAAGACTGAAGGCAAAAGGAGAAGGTAGTGACAGAGGATGAAATAATATCTCCTCTGGAGATATTATTAAGATATAGGCTTTAGTCAATCTGTCTGGGAAAGAGCCTGGGATTCTGCATTTTTAACATGTTGCTAGGTCCAACCAGTCCATTCTGAAGGAGATCAATCCTGGAATTTCTTTAGAAGGAATGATGCTAAAGCTGAAACTCCAGTATTTTGGCCATCTCATGCGAAGAGTTGACTCATTGGAGAAGACTCTGATGCTGGGAGGGATTGAGGGCAGGAGGAGAAGGGGACGACAGAGGATGAGATGGCTGGATGGCATCACTGACTCGATGGATGCGAGTCTGGGTGACCTCCGGGAGCTGGTGATGGACAGGGAGGCCTGGCGTGCTGCGGTTCATGGGGTCGCAAAGAGTCGGACACGACTGAGCGACTGATCTGATCTGAGGTCATGATGGAGCAACTGATTTGAGCAACCACACTTGGAGGAGCAAGGTCCCAGCTCAATGATCCTGCGACTTCTGTGTGTATCAGAATCACCTGGAATAACTTGTAAGAACATGAAGATTGCTGGGTCCTACACCCCAAACTTCTGATGCAGTAGACCTAGATGGCATCCAAGAATTTGCATTTTTAAGAAGTTCCTCAAGAAAGTTCTGGCTACTCATGCCAGAAGAAGAGAAAGGAGTGCATCCTGAGGGACAAACAACAAAGGCTCATGACTCTGATAGAGATCCTGACCCATTTTAGGGAACCACTCAAGCTCCTGAAAGGAAAAGTGAACACCTAAGATGCCCCAAGGTTTCCCTTTGATGCTGAGAAATGGAAACAAAATCCATCTTAATGTCAGTATTCACTATAAAGCTACTGATGCCAAATCAGGCCAGTTCAGCAATATCTTACCATAGTCAATACATCTAGAGATTCAAATTTACAACTGCCTTCCACAGGCCTGAAAATTCTGTCCTTACTGCAACCCTAGGAGAGAAGCACAATTTTTTTCCCTTCACATTGTGTTTGAGGAAACTGAGGCACAGTGAAGGAAAGTAGCATGCCCAAGGTCATGGAATTAGAATCAAGATTTGAAACCAGATAGTCTGACTCCAGTGTTCGCTGTCATAAAGATCACCCTGGACCATCTCCCTCAGGGAGCAGAGAAAAAAACAATGACCTGAAAAGAAACATCCAGACCTTATTATTTAAGATAATTAGAACAAATATCCTGTCTCCTTCCCAAGTCTGGTACTCACTGAGGCTTTAACCATTTACAGGGAAAATATAAAACCACAGGGGGAAAAAAAGGACATGAAATAGCCCACCAAAACCTTAAAGGATCATTGAAGGTCCCCAAACATCTGCTTCATAGCAGAGGCCTGGGAAATTGTGAGCAACATTTTCTGCAGCCCCATCCACCAGATGATTATGCTCAGAGCAGCTCGGAAGCAATTCCCTACCCATCTGTGACTCTGAACAAGTCACCAAACCTTGCTTAGCTTCAGTTTCCTCATCTAGAAAAGCAGGACTCAGAACAGAACCTGCCTCCTAGGAGTGTGGTGAGAGTTAAACCAGGTATTGCATGCTGACAGAAGATGATCCACTGGAGAAGGGAATGGCAAGCCACTTCAGCATTCTTGCCTTGAGAACCCCATGAACAGCATGAAGAAGGCTGAGTACCAAAGAACTGATGCTTTCAAACTGTGGTGCAGGAGAAGACTCCTAAGAGTCGCTTGGACTGCAAGGAGATCCAACCAGTCAATCCTAAAGGAACTCAACCCTGAATATTCACTGGAAGGACTGATGCTGAAGCTGAACTTCCAATACTTTGGCCACCTGATGCAAAGAGCCAACTCACTAGGAAAGGACCCTGATGCTGGAAAAGATTGAAGGTAGGAGGAGAAAGGGATGGCAGAAGGCAGGATGGTTGGATGGCATAACTGATTCAATGTACATGAGTTTGAGCAAACTACAGGAGATAGTGAAGGACAGGGAAGTCTGGCGTGCTGCAGTTCATGGGGTCACCAAGAGTTGGACACGACTGAGCGACTGAATAGATTGCATGTCAAGCACTCAGTCTGGTGTCTGCATTACAGGTGTAGTAACTATTCTGAGCTATTACTGGCATCTTTTTTTAAAATCTACTTTGAAGGATTATTATGAGAATTGGAAATAATATATGTGCCACGCCTGGCACTAAAACACAAAAGATGCTATTGTTAATATCCTCACTGTGGACTTGTGTCATATGACCTTTAAGGAAATCAGAATTTTTGGAGCACTTATCCTGTTTCCCACATTCATTCATTCAACAATTACGACTGGAGGGCTTCCCCAGTGGTCCAGTGGTTAAATCTCCACCCTTCCACTTCAGGGAGCATGAGTTCAATCCCTGGTGGGGAAACGAAGATCCCACAGGCCACATGGTGCAGCCAAAAAAAGAGAACTATCCTACAAAATTCTACTCTGTGCCCTGTGACCTAAGTGGGAAGGAAATCCAAGAAAAGAGGAGACATAAGTATACATATAGCTGATTCACCTTGCTATACAGTAGAGACAAACGGGACATTGTAAAGCAAATATACTCCAATTTAAAAAATAAAGACATCACTCTCATTGTCACATACACACACAGACAATTACTATTGGAAATGGGTCACATTCTGTGTCTATTTTGAAGATGGAAAATATATGGATGGATCGGATGTGGAACATGGAAGAAAGAGGACTCTCAGAGCTGATCAAAAGTACACAGTCTTAGGCATCATAGTGAAAGTGAAATGGAGAAAAAGAGAAAGAAGGAGGTGAAGCTGGAGACATGGACAGGGTACAGTTCATAAGGAAACCTGTGCACAAGATGTGTGTTCTTCTCTCAAAGGCAATGGGGAGACATGGAAGGGCTAAGAGCCGAGGAGAGCTGACTGGAAGATGATACCGAGTGCAGTCACTGCAAGGCATGTGGAAGGTTAGTTCCCTGAGCAAGAATCAAACCTGCACCCCGTGTGGAAGCTTGCAGTCTTAACCACTGGACTGCCAGGGAAATCCCAGAAAGTCTTACACAATAGCTTGGGTGAAGCACAGTGGGGCCTGTATTTAAGGCAAGCACAGGAGGAATGGACCAGAAGGGAGACAGGAGAGTGAGTTGGTGTGTTGGCATGAATTGTTGGTTGATTGAATGGAAAGGGTGAGAGGACAGAGGAGTCCAAACGGAGTCCCAGGTTTCCAACTTGGTAGCCATGGTAGAAGTTGCCAGTCATCAGCTCATCTTCATTCTGGTACATATATACAATGGAATATTACTCTACCATAAAGAATTAAATAATGCATTTGCAGCAACATGGGGGGGATTATCTTCACCAGAGATTATCATACTACGTGAAGTAAGTCAGAAAGAAGCAAATACAATGGATATCACTTATATGTGGTAAAATATGACACAAATGAACTTTTGTGTCCCTATAAAATAGGAACAGACTCATAGACACAGAGAATAGATTTGTGATTGCCAAGGTGGAGGTGTAGTGGGGGAGGGAGGGACTGGGACTTTGGGATTAGCAGATGCAGATGATTATATATAGAATGGATGAACAATACCATTCTACTGTACAGCACAAGAAACTACATTCTATATCCTGTAATGAACCATAATAGAAATGAATATAAATATATTACTTTGCTGTACACCAAAAACTAAACACCACTGTAAATCAGCCGTTATATGTATGTGCTCAGTCCAGCTCTTTGCAACCCCATGGACTACAGACAACCAAGCTCTTCAGTCCGTGGAATTTTTCAGGAAACAATCCCAGTGTGTGGTGCCATTTCCTCCTCCAGGGGAGCTTATCGACCCAGGGATTGAATCCATGTCTCCTTTGTCTCCTGTATTAAGGCCTCTAGAAGAAAATACATCGTCCCGGACAATGGAAAACCAACTACTGGAAAAACCATAGCTTTGACTAGACGAACATTTGTTGGCAAAGTAATGTCTCTGCTTTTAAATATGCTGTCTAGGTTGGTCATAATTTTTCTTCCAAGGAGCAAGCATCTTTTAATTTCATGGCTGCAGTCACCATCTGCAGTGATTCTGGAGCCCAAAAGAATAAAGTGTGCCACTGTTTCCATTGTTTTCCCATCTATTTGCCATGAAGTGATGGGACCAGATGCCATGAACTTAGTTTTCTAAATGTTGAGTTTTAAGCCAACTTTTTCACTCTCTTCTTTCACTTTCATCAAGAGGCTCTTTAGTTCTTCTTCACTTTCTGCCATAAGGGTGGTGTCATCTGTATATCTGAGGTTATTGATATTTCTCCCAGCAATCTTGATTCCAGCTTGTGCTTCATCCAGCCCAGCATTTCTCATGGTGTATTCTGCATAAAAGTTAAAAAAGCAGGGTGACAGTATACAGCCTTGACGTACTCCTTTCCCTATTTGGAACCAATCTGTTGTTCCATGTCCAGTTCTAACTGTTGCTTTCTGACCTGCATACAAATTTCTCAAGAGGTAGGTCAGGTAGTCTGGTATTCCCAACTCTTTAAGAATTTTCCAGAGTTTGTTGTGGTCCACACAGTTAAAGGCTTTGGCTTAGTCAATAAAGCAGAAATAGATGTTTTTCTGGGACTCTCTTGCTTTTTCCATGATCCAGCGGATCTTGGCAATTTGATCTCTGGTTCCTCCGCCTTTTCTAAAACCAGCTTGAACAACTGGAAGTTCATGGTTCATGTGCTGTCGATGCCTGACTTGAGGAATTTTGAGCATTACTCTTCTCGTGTGTGAGATGAGTGCAATTGTGCGGTAGTTTGAACATTCTTTGGCATCTCCTTTCTTTGGAATTGGAATGAAAACTGACCTTTTCCAGTCCTGTGGCCATTGCTGAGTTTTCCAAATTTGCTGGCATATTTAGTGTAGCACTTTCACAGCATCATCTTTTAGGATTTGATATAACTCAACAGGAATTCCATCACCTCCACTAGCTTTGTTCGTAGTGCTGCTTTCTAAGGCCCACTTGACTTCACATTCCAGGATGTCTGGCTCTAGGTGAGTGGTCACACCATCATGATTATCTGGGTCATGAAGATCTTTTTTTGTACAGTTCTTCTGTGTATTCTTGCCACCTCTTCTTAATATCTTCTGCTTCTGTTAGGTCCATACCATTTCTGTTCTTTATTGTGCCCATCTTTGCACTAAGTGTTCCCTTGGTATCTCTAACTTTCTTGAAGAGATCTCTAGTCTTTCCCATACTATTGTTTTCCTCTATGTCTTTGCATTGATCACTGAGGAAGGCTTTCTATGTCTCCTTGCTATTCTTTGCAATTGTGCATTCAGATGCTTATATCTTTCCTTTGCTCCTTTGCCTTTTTTTTTTGGCCACAGGTATTTGTAAGGCCTCCTCAGACAACCATTTTGCCTTTTTGCATTTCTTTTTCTTGGGGATGGTCTTGATCACTGATTCCTGTACAGTGTCAAGGACCTCTCTCCATAGTTCTTCAGGCACTCTTTCTATCAGATCTAATCCCTTGAATCTCTTTTTCACTTCCACTGTATAATCATAAGGGATTTGATTTAGGTCATACCTGAATGGTCTAGTGGTTTTCCCTACTTTCTTCAATTTAAGTCTGAATTTGGAAATTGGAGTTCATGGTCTGTGCCACAGTCAGCTCCCAGTCTTTTTTTTTTTCTTTTGCTGACTGTATATAGCTTCTCCATCTTTGGCTGCAAAGAATATAATCAATCTGATTTTGGTATTGACCATCTGCTGATGACCATGTGTAGAGTCTTCTCTTGTGTTGTTGGAAGAGGGGTTTGCTATAACCAGTGTGTTCTCTTGGCAAAACTCTATTAACCTTTGGCTTGCTTCATTCTGTACTCCAAGGCCAAATTTGCCTGTTACTCCAGGTATTTCTTGACTTCCTACTTTTGCATTCCAGTCCCATAATGAAAAGGACATCTTTTTTGGGTGTTAGTTCTAGAAGGTCTTGTAGGACTTCAAAGAACTGTTCAACTTCAGCTTCTTCAGCATTATTGGTCGGGGCATAGACTTGGATTACTTTGATGTCAAATGGTTTGCCGTGGAAAGGAACAGAGGTCATTCTGTCCTTTTTGAGATTGCATCCAAGCACCCCTGCCCAGAAATGTGATATTATTAACACAACTAGAACAGATTCCTTGCTCAGGGGGAAATTTGCATTCACCAAGCTTATGGGCCTACTATCTAAAGCCAAATAGTGGTTTCTCAATGTGCAGTGAGAAAATGTATAACTATCACGTAGAGGGTTTGAGGAGCATATAGCATAGCAAGAAGAATTCATTTGATGCTCTGAATGTTTGAGCACCTCTCATTAAAGCAGAGTTGACCTTAGCAAAGAGTCAGACATGAATGAATGCCTGAGCATGTGTGTGTGCACACACACACACACACACATACACATAAGGTTGACCAAAATTTTCAGGAACATCTTTTCCACGTTGGAGGCATTCTGGTCCAGCACCAGAAACACTTAAAGGGACTTCCCTGGTGGCTCAGTGGTTAAGAGCTCACCGGCCAATGCAGGGGACACGGGTTCGATCCCTGGTCTGGGAGGATTCCACATGCC
This sequence comes from Tragelaphus eurycerus, assembly GCA_935064755.1. Classification (NCBI taxonomy): domain Eukaryota; kingdom Metazoa; phylum Chordata; class Mammalia; order Artiodactyla; family Bovidae; genus Tragelaphus; species Tragelaphus eurycerus. The sequence goes on along the minus strand of CAKXYN010000222.1, from coordinate 664,828 downwards.
ACGGAGCAACCACTGAGCCCATGCGCCCTAGAGGCTATGCTTTGCAACAAGAGAAGCCACCACAATGAGAAGCCCTCACATAGCAACGAAGACAGCCGAAAGTAAATTAGTTAATTTAAAAAGAAGCACTTAAAGATCTCTGTTAAGGGGTGATGCTGGGCTTCATTTGTGGCTCAGACAATGGAAAATCTGTCTGAAATGCAGGAGACCTGGGTTTTTCTGAGTCAGAAAGATCCCCGGAGCAGGGGATGACTATCCACTCCAGTATTATTACAGGAGAATCCCATGGAGAGTGAGGAACCTGGTGAGTTACAGTCCATGGGGTCACAAAGAGTCGGACATGACTCCGCGACTAACAGTTCACAAGGGTCCCACTACCTCATGACAGGACCTGCATTTCCAACAGGGCTTCTCCCGATTGCCAATGTCTTTCTTTGAATGTGTGAACTGCTATAATAAGGTGGCTGACTGCTCTATCTCTTTAAGGTGACTTTGCCCTGTTCCACTCTGATCTATTATGTATCCGTATTAAAGTTTAACTGCTCAGAAGGCATCCTGATTTCCCTCACTTCTAAGATCTTAAGCAGTGACTCATGTTAGACCCCAAAGACTGACAAGAGCAATGAAACTAGACTGATCTCTGCCTGTGGCATAGAAACCTTTCTCATGACTTCATAGTCTAATGTTTTGTTTAGTACCAGTGAGACTTCAAATTTTAGGCAGCAGGGAAATTTTTCAGAAAGGCCCCACATAACCCTCGTGCTTAGCAAGTAAGCTGTCATTTCCCCAGAAAAGGACTTTAGATCAGGACCTCGAAGGAATTCCAAGACTGGCTGGACATCGTTATGCCCCTGCTGGTAGGGGCCAGTGGCTGGCTTAATTCATATTTGAATCTTGTGGGGCAATTGCTGGCATGGTAACGTCACAATTCCCTTCAGGGTTGTCACCTCCTGTGGTTCAAGCCTCTTCTCCCTAGCAAGCAGATGAACTATACCATATTTGGACAGCTAAATGGTAAGCCTATATATATAAAAAAGGCTTCCTAGCACTAGAGGTGAGTTCCAAGCACATTGCTGATACAATAGTCAATTTCTCTGGCACTGGCATGATGGAAACAACTCGCTAGGGATACACAAGTCAGCCTATGCAAAATACATCATTTCAAGGGGCAATTTGCATGGGTGGATGCAGCCCTGAAAAACACCGTAGGAGACAAAGAGCCAGTTGGCTCCTTCTACCCTTTAAGCTGGCACCTGTCTCCAAACAAATAGCACAGAATCAGTCTTCAACTCCTCTGTCCCTGGCTGTCCACCTAGAAATGTCAAGGAGGTAGAGGTAGCCCCCAGCTGCCTGCCCCCAGCAAGTCCCAGAGCACAGTCTCTGAACCTTGACTACAAAGCAAGATGGTTGAACTAGTTGGGTTCTAAAGGCCCTTCTGATTCCCACGTTCTATTTTAGCTGATGCTTTATTAGTTATAAAACTAGAGCTCACCAGGCACATAGGGATCAATTCACAATAGAAAAAAAGCAGTCATTTGTTTAGCAAGTACTTATGAGCATCTTCTACATAGAGGGCAAGCTATGTTCTGCTATGGGAGATTCAGTTATGACAGAGGTGCTATTTTGATTCTACCGTTTTGTCCTGGCAACTCTTTGTTTCCCTCTTCAAACAAGTCATTAAAGTTATAAGATTTTTTTAACTAGTTATTTTCCCTGTGTTCTGGGCACATCAGCCCCTCTATAGTAGAGAAGAACAAATCTGACTCCATATTAAATGTTTTTTTCACTTTAACCTTTGTATTCTATTGGTTTTGCTACAAGTTAAGAATCCTCTAATATGGAGTACATATTGCATGTACACAAAGAAGACAGTGGATGCTTTCATTCTGGAGGCATCCAGAAAGGGTCCAGAAAGGAAGTGGGTGCTTTCATTCTGGAGGCATCCAGAAAGGGTCCAGAAAGGAAGCGGGTGCTTTCATTCTGGAGGCATCACAGAGGGCTTTATGGAGGCTGTGGCATCCGAAGCCAGGTCATACTGAGGCAGCGCATCTGAGAACAGGATGAGTACACACAGGAAGCTGGGCATCTGGGACATGCCCAGGGCAATAGGGAGTGAGTCTCACTCTGTACTCTGTGTCTGCCCCCAGACCCCAGGAGCGGGTGGACAGGGAGGGAGGGACCCTGCTGCTTCCCTCTACAATGCAAGTTCCTCTGTGTCACTTGAAAGGGAAGGGACCCAAAACTTGCAGTATAGCAGGTCAGGCTCTCGTCCTAGGCTGCCCACATATTAATCTTGCATGTGCTCCTTTGCCAGCCGTGTGGCCATAGGCAAATTATTTAACTTCTCCTGCCTCAGTTTTTGCAGGTGGAAGATGGGGTTAATCGCACTCATAGTGTTGGGGAAAGGATTAAATGAGACAAGGTAAGCAGAGCAGGTATCGTGCACCCACAGAGCCACAGCCACAATAACTGCATACACTGTTACGATGATACAGCATAGCAATATTGTATCATAATACGACGTGAGAGTCCCCCAGGCTGGAAATGAATATCCTGTGTAGTGCTATCTATTCTCTGGGCACTGCTTGTCACCTCATCCGGAACTTCTACATCCACTCCAAGCCATTAGAATAAACTAGAGGGTTAAGATGTTTTCAAACTAGGTTTTCTTTTCAGAAATAGGTAAAAGCAATATTAAAAAAAAAAAAAATAAAACCTCTAAAACTAATTTCGACCTCTTGGCAATCTACTCCAGAAAAATGACAATGATGATGTGTGTGCATGCTAAGCTGCTCCAGTTGTGTTTGACTCTTTGCAACCCTATGGACTGTAGCCAGTCAGACTCCTCTGTCCTTGGGATTCTCCTGGCGTGGGCTGTCATGCCCTCCTCCTGGAGATCTTCCTGACTTAGGGATTGAACCCACGTCTCCTGCACTGGCAGGTGAGTTCTTTAACACCACCACCACCAGGGAAGCCTGATGATGATAAATGATGCTTATTAAGCACCTACTATTTGCCAGGCATTGCTCTAAAAATATATTCTTTCCTTCCATTCCCTTCATATCCTGACAAGGTGAATTGTATTGTTACATGAATTTTAGGATAGAAAAACTGAGGGCTTCCTTAGGAGGACTTGTATCCAACCTGGGCTGGTCCAACATGAAACAAGAGCTCGTTTCTCAAAGCAAAGAGGCTTCCAACACAGTGGTCATAGGTTTTGCTCCACACCATACATTTGCCACGTGTGGGAATGGCTGGCTCTCCCACCACCCACCATCACCAAGCAAAACCACGGCCAGGCTGGGATGTCTCCCCAGGCTGCTGCAACTAAACAGCCTGCCCAGCAGGTGATAGGCACCACTGAGTGGTGTTACAGCCACTTTCTGATTAGAGACTCTGTGATTCTCCCACCCTATCTGGAAAAACCTGAGAAAGATTGTAACACCCAGAAGGTCAAGATCAGACCATCTTTCTCAATGAGTGTGAGGCTCCCAGGCCATCATCCCAGTGAACCATCAGCACCACATCCTGGTGCTGGATCGAGTTCAGAAGCATCCTCACGGGGTTCACACAGGGATGCTCCTAATGACAGCAGGAAGGCTCAGATTCCCCAAGAATGTTCACTCTCAGATGCTATTCCCCACTTGCTTTCGTCTCTATCACTTGTCCAATACCCTCTCCCTGGGTTGCAAGAACCAGATTCCTTTTCAGAGAGAAGTTGACAGATAGACAGGAGTGAGGAGCTGGAAATTTTTCAAGAAAAGGCTTTGATCTGGGAAAAAATAGGGGTTGTCCACTTCTTTATTCATCCCTCCCCCCAACTTCCTTGAAAATAATCCTTTTATCACTTTCAAGCTGGATTTAGAAAAGGCAGAGGAACCAGAGATCAAATTGCCAACATCCGCTGGATCATCGAAAAAGCAAGAGAGTTCCAGAAAAACATCTATTTCTGCTTTATTGACTATGCCAAAGCCTTTGACTGTGTAGATCACAATAAACTGTGGAAAATTCTGAGAGAGATGGGAATACCAGACCACCTGATCTGCTTCTTGAGAAATCTGTATGCAGGTCAGGAAGCAACAGTTAGAACTGGTCATGGAACAACAGACTGGTTCCAAATAGGAAAAGGAGTACGTCAAGGCTGTATACTGTCACCATGTTTATTTAACTTATATGCAGAGTACATCATGAGAAATGCTGGACTGGAAGAAACACAAGCTGGAATCAAGATTGCCTGGAGAAATATCAATAACCTCAGATATGCAGATGACACCACCCTTATGGCAGAAAGTGAAGAGGAACTAAAAAGCCTCTTGATGAAAGTGAAAGTGGAGAGTGAAAAGGTTGGCTTAAAGCTCAACATTCAGAAAACGAAGATCATGGCATCTGGTCCCATCACTACATGGGAAACAGATGGAGAAACAGTGGAAACAGTGTCAGACTTTGTTTTTCTGGGCTCCAAAATCACTGCAGATGGTGACTGCAGCCATGAAATTAAAAGACGCTTACTCCTTGGAAGGAAAGTTATGACCAACCTAGATAGCATATTCAAAAGCAGAGACATCACTTTGCCAACAAAGGTTCGCCTAGTCGAAGGCTATGGTCTTTCCTGTGGTCATGTACGGATGTGAGAGCTGGACTGTGAAGAAGGCTGAGCGCCGAAGAATTGATGCTTTTGAACTGTGGTGTTGGAGAAGACTCTTGAGAGTCCTTTGGACTGCAAGGAGATCCAAGGAGATCTGGTGAGAAAGATACATGTGCAGTGGAACTCAGCAGCTAACAGAATGAAATAGATGCTCTGGAGATGTGTGAGGAATGTGTAGACGCATGATAGAAGGACACAGAATTCTAACACACAGCCCTCCTGTAGGGCCCCAAAGTCCAGCTAATAAGCCAGATGAGAGGCTGGACACAATCCACAATGTATCAGCCCCCATGATCATCCCAAGGTCTATTTTTTTAATACAAACATTCTTTTTTTCTCTAGAAATTGTCTGCTTGACACTCTGCTCAATGTTATGTGGCTGCTGAGACAGGAGAGGAGCTGGGGGAGAAGGGATCCGTGTGTCTGTAGGGCTGAGTTACTCTGCCGTGCACCCTAAACTGTCACGTGGCTAATTGGCTATCCTCCACTACAGAACAAAATGTTTAAAAATAAAAAGAAACTGTCCACTTGGAAGGCATGTGCATGTCCTTCCAAAGAGGCTGTGGTACAGGATGGGCCTGTCTGTATGGAGACAGAAGGGTCAGGAAGACGGAATTTGACACCTGGAAACGGGAAGCCAGAGACACCATCTGGGGAGGGGAGGGGGGCAGTCTTAGACAAGAAGTTCAGCCCATTTCATATAAGCAATCTGGTGTCAACCCAGAGTTAAGAACTTCAACGGGGAGGAGCCGATGTGATAGGTGTCCAGGAGTCCGTGAAAGTGAAAGTCGCTCAGTCGTGTCTGACTCTTTGCGACCCCATACAGTCCATGGAACTCTCCAGGCTGGAGTGGGGAGCCATTCCCTTCTCCAGGGTAAGCTTCCCAACCCAGGGATTGAACCCTGGTCTCCCACATTGCAAGTGGATTCTTTACCAGCTAAGCCACCAGAGAAGCCCCAGAATATTGGAGTGGGTCGCCTACCCCATCTCCAGCAGATCTTTCCAACCCAGGAATCAAACCAGGGTCTCCTGCATTGCAAGCAGATTCTTTACCAGCTGAGCTACCAGGGAACCCCCCCAAAGTCCATGGTACCCAGCAAACTTGGAGGGGTAAGGCAGATGTCAAAGGTGAAAGCAGCAAAGCCAAAGTTGGGGGTCAGACAAGATTGGAAGGTCAAGGCAGCATGATATCCCGTGGAGAAGCTGGTGAGGGTCTGGGAGAGCACAGCGAGAAGCCTGTCCACCAGCAGAGTCTGCCCGCTTGTGGGGCTTCTTACCAGAGCTAGTTACCGCTGAATTCGAAGACAAAGTGCTCCTACCGGCAGCAGAGGACCTCAGCCCTGGTCCTTCTCAGGACCTGAGACCCAAGTAAAGGATTCCCACCAAAGCTCCAACAATACTATTCCCTTCCTTTCAAGGACACTAAGCAACCCCTGATGTAAAATATCTCTGAGTCATCAGATGCCTTCAGCATGTTGTCAGAGCAGCCATAGCTTAGCAATGGCTGCACACCCTCCTGAATGTCTTCCAAACTCAGTTTCTATCAGACAGGACATCCAAACCTAGTCAATGCTAGACTATTCAGTAAACTTGAAGAAGCTGGGCCTTGGTGATCACTTTTCTGAAGGATTCGGGGACCCTGCCCCTCTAATACACTGGGAGATGCTTCTTATATCTCTGCTAAGTATATATCCATCAGAGGTTAGAAAACAGTGATAGACCCCGTAATTCTCCCAGGGATGAGGAGAAGCAGTACCGCATCGTGGTTATGAGGAAACACCATGGTGCCAGACAACGTGCCTTGAATTTAGGCGCCGTTGCTTATTTCCTGTGTGACTTTGGACAAGTTACTTCACTTCTCTGTGCATTTCCCCCAACCATAAAATAGTAATGACCATAATAGTACCCACTTCATAAGCTTGGGGGTAAAAATTAAACATAAGTCAAATTCTTAGGCAAGTGCTGAATACATTATAAGTATTACTATTTGCTTTTTTTAAAAAAATGGACAGCATTTTTTTCTTTTATTTTAGCCAAGCCATGGATCTTGTGGGTTCTTAGTTCCCCCATGACCAGGGATTGAACCTGGGCCACAGCAGAGTCCTAATCACTGGGCCACCAAGGAATTTCCCCCGAATGGATAATACTTCACTGTACAAAGAAGTGAAAAAGTGAGTTTCCCAGAGCCGAATCCCATGCTCTGAAGCGGCTGAGTGGTGAGTGGTGGCAAGCAGAAGCACAAACCCCGGAGTTCTCGGTTCCCGTCGTGCAGAAATCCACCCACCCCATCTCTGAGCAGGAATGGCCTTGGCTCCCCGGTTAATGGATCAGTTTCATAACTCCGGTTGCCTCCTTCATCTTTATTGTTCTCTGTGGTCACATGACACCTTTATTCCGTTCCTCTATATAAATATCATTTCTGTTTTCTGTATTTACTACTCAAGTTGATGCATTATACCACAAGCTGTACATTTGTCTTCATTCCAGAGGAGTAATAGATCTTTCTCTCTCTTTTTTTTTGTAATTCAATAATTTGGTTTTCTATACAAAGCAATTCAAGTTTCTACTCCCGAGGGAAGGGGAAAAACAAAATAAGCAAATAGTACCACCTCAGTGTGAAAAGAGGGAGAAAGAGGGAGGGATTGATACAGAAACCCTGAGGGTGAGAGAGAGTGCAATTTCACTGGGAGAAATTACTTCTTAAACATCCGAGGTCTTGCACACCATTTGAATTCGACACAACTATTATTGGCAGGGGCTGGTTAGGGCAAGAAGACAGGTGACAGGTCCAAACAGTGTGTTGTAAACCAGCCAAGAGTCTTCTTTTCCAGATGCTTGTACAAGCCAGGAGGAAAAAAAAGCTGTCTGAAATTCACACCGAGAGTTGGAAGGCACCCAATAGTGATGGGTGACAGAGACAATTGCACAGGGGACCAGGAGGAGATGAATCCCCGGGCCGACGGAGGAGGTGAATCTTATCGTTTCTCCACCAGCAGTTAGTGAAGTGGAATTCCAGTCTCAGCCAAATACCATGTGGGGACAGCAGAAGAGCTGAGAGGCTGCCACCTCCCAGCTGCATGCCACCTGGCGGATAACCTCTTCTAACCCAGGCCTGGGGCTTCTTTAAGAGCCCAGATAGAGGCCCATCTTTCTGTCACCTCAAGTCTCAGCTCTGCTCCAGCTGGGAACAGTCTGGCCCTCAACTATGTGATGTGTATGTCTACGTGTGTGTATATATATATATGTACACACTCATGAATGTATGTCCATTATATCCCTCTGAGTGACTAACCATGCACACACATACATATGTGTGTGTGCACATGTGTACATATACATACATATGAAAGTGAAGGTGTTAGCTGCTCAGTCATGTCCAGATCTTTGTGACCGCATGAACTGTAGTCTGCCAGGTTCCTATGTCTATGAAATTCTCCAAGTAAGAATACTGGAATTGGTTGTCATTCCATTCTCCAGGGGATTTTCCCAACCCAGGGACACACACACAGACATATATATATACACATTATAATATACTATATTAGAAATATATATACACACACACACGGTGTGTGCATGCTCAGTCGCTCAGTCGTGTCCAACTCTTTGCGACCCCATTGACTATAGCCCACCAGGCTCCTCTGTCCATGGGATTCTCCAGGCAAGAGTATTGGAGTTGGTTGCCATTTCCTCCTCCAGGGAATCTTCCCAATCTAGGGATCAAACCTGCATCTCCTGTGTCCCCTGCATTGGCAGGCAGATTCTTTACCACTGCACCACCTGGGAAGCCCATATAAAGGGTACATATATATGTATGTATATATGTGTGTATATATATATGAAGATTGTATATATATACATGGCATATATATATAAGGTATATATAATAACATATATATATATGTATTTATATATAAAGGGTATTGTTTTGGAGAAACTTAAGAACTCTGTGTTTCAATTCCCTTCTTTTACAGAAAAAGGAAGGACATCCAGAAGCTTTAAGAGACTTGCTTAAGATGACACAGCTGGGATTTGAACCCAGTAAGACACCTGGCCTGTGCTCCCACAGGCTGCCCCAAGAGAAGCATCTTACAGGACTGAAAGGCTGATTTTTACAAGCTGAGCATGTTCAGTGCAGGCTCTCGAGACGTCTGAACACTCACTCCAAAGAAGGAGCCCCACGCGAAGCTCTCTTACTCCTCGACATGTTCACACCTGCCGCCCCAGCACTTAGGTCCCCATGCTGCTTTACACATGCTCATATCCCCTGCAGTACTTTGACATGGAAGCTGCTCGATCAATGTTTGTAAATGAATGAACGGTTGAGTGGGACACGAATAATGGGACTTTGCAGGGAGGTCCAGGGGGAATAAAGATTTACCTAACAATTTATGTTGCTCTTGACGTGCCATGCTTTTTTTCCTTGCCCAGGAGGCCAATAGCACAAACACATGCCTTGCCATGAAAAATTCACAACTGTGCATTAGTCAGACACCCTGGTGACATTACTTGCAAACTGGAAAGCCAAGGTCACAGCAAAAGCTGCTGTAAATCAAAAGTGTCTCAAACACAGCATCCTCCTGTTGGGAAATCTGACCCATTTACTGCATTTCCCCCAGGATGAAGGCCACTTAGCTCACATCCTACTTAAAGCGAGGACGCCTGACACTCAAATACATCTGACGCCAACCTGTAACATCGGCCACTGGCTCCCTGGCCTCAATCCCTGTCCCCGCAGACAGCTTAAAGGCGAAGTTTACCCTATGCCAGGTGCATTAGACCATTGCAGGGGAAGATGTGAAAGGCTTGAAAGCAGCTTTTCCCAAACTGTTCCTCATGCTATTTCTAGGTGTTTGGCAAATAAAAGCATCACACGGTCAGATTTCGGGGAAGCCGCATCTACTCTATCCTATTCTTGAGAGTTCCACAAAGTGCTTATGAAAAATCCCACGGTGAAGAAATTCATTTAACCTTGCTTTACCCAGGGTCTCCCGATCATTCTGACAACTAACACTTTATACTAGGCGGCAGCAGCTCTGCGGAACCCAGCTCTGTGGTTATAGTTACTCATAGCTGTAGAGGCCACTGGGGCCCTCGTGGGGACTTCCCTTCCCGCTTCTCTGACGCCTTAGGGAGCGTCGTAGGAGACACTGCACAGGGAAGCAGTGATGAGAAGGGAAGCCTGCCCGCAGTCTTCTCACTCACCAAGTTCCTCGGGGGCCCGTCCAATGCCCCGGCATCCAGAGGCTGTCAAGTAAAAGCAAACCTGGACTTAGTAAGGACTTTTATTCACCAGGGCTTCCCTAGTGGCTCAGACGGTAAAGTGTGTGCCTGCAACGCGGGAGACCCGTGTTCGATTCCTGGGTCAGGAAGATCCCCTGGAGAAGGAAATGGCAATGCACTCCAGCACTCTTGCCTGGAAAATCCCATGGATGGAGGAGCCTGATAGGCTACAGTCCATGGGGTCGCAAAGAGTCGGACACGACTGAGCGACTTCACTTTCACTTTATTCAAAAGGATTACTGCAAAGTGGTGGGCAGGACTATTGAAATAGAGGGAACACTGCCCCTAAAGTCTGCATACAGCTCAGAGTCAGGCGGAAGGGGCTTCCTTTTATAGAGAAGGGTGAGCAAGGCTAGAAAGACCAGATGTAGGCAAGTTCGGTGAAAAGGTGGCATGACCGGGGGCTTCCCTGGCAGTCTAGCAGTTAAGACGCCACACTTCCAATGCAGGGGGTATGGATTCCATCACTGGTTGGGGAGCTAAGATCAAGCATGCCATACAGCATGGCCAAAAACAAACAAATAAATAAAGGTGGCGTGATTGGATAGTCCACCAGAGAAGTTTCATGTGCGGGCCGGTCCATTCTCGGGAGGGGCATCTGCTGGCCAGGGCTGAGGGTGGGCCAAAGGCCAGGGCATGGAGGAAGGAGGGGAACTTAATGAAGTTTGGGTTTTAAGCATTTTGTTCCGGTGGCTCCGTGTGGATGCAGTAGTTCAGCTAATCCTTTGCGGAGCAAAGACTAGAATCTGGAGGGTCTGGGTCTGACCCTGTTATCAGTTGACAAGGGTCGGGGGATCTATGGGTCTTATCTAAGGTATATGGAGAATGGTGGGTCCTTTCAATAAGCCTGTACCCAGAATCCAAATGGGAAGGGGCTTCCTTTAACCCCTCCCTAGCTGTTTTCCAGGAGTGAGGGGCTCTGGGACATTTCAATGTTGGCAAGGCCTGTTTGCAGCTACATGAATCCAGCATCAATAGTATCTAAGGAACTCATTTCCTCCCACTCTTCACTAGAGTGCTGGCATGTAGAGTGCTGGCATGGTCAGGCTTTTCAGTGAAGGAGGAAGATACAGTCTTAGGGATGAGTCTGAACTCTAAAACCTCATGGCACAGGTGCAGGCAAGAAAGGAATGACAGAGATACCAGGTCACTGACCAGTATGGATTCTTCCCTTCTTCCTCAGTAACAGAACTCCAATCATCGGCCTGCTCTGCACTAGTACAGCCACATGGCTGAGTTCTGGTAACAGAAGGACGTGGAAAGGGCAGGAGTCCCAGGAGTGTTCCTTAAATAGGGATGGAGAGCTGGGGCAATGTTTTGCCCATCTACTTATATTCCTGCCTTGGCCTGGGATGTGCATGAAAGGGTTGGAATTCCAACTGCCACCTTGGGTCATGAGGTGAACTTGAAGATGGAAACCATGCACTAAGAATGGTAGGAAAGGGAAATACAAGGAACCCAGCTCCCTGAAGACGCCATGAGCTGCCAGCCAGCCCAGAGAGCTCTACCCTTTTGCTTCTATTTCTTGGGGAAAAAAACTGAAAAACAAAAGTCTTTGTTACCAAGCCATTGTAACTTCCAATTTCTGTTGAAGCAGTCCACTGAAACTCCTGATACACAGAGATGGGGAAGCAGTGTAAAGGGACAGATCAGTAATACTAAGAATACTTTCTACTATTAATCTTTGACAATCTCTTTCTGTACCCCAAGGCCACAGTCACCATATACAAAAATTTCCAAAATGTCAAATTCTATCAGGAACATCCCCTGAGTACTTGCGTGGCAGACCACAGCACAGAGGCAGGGTTGGGGGCTGTGCTGACCTTCGAACTCCTTTTACTAGAAGACCAGGATATGGCTTGGCAGCTGCATAAGGCAACCCATAAGGGTTGCTGTCTTCTGAACATGGGTTCGATACTTACAGGTTTGAGTTTATCAGGCTAGCATGGATGGGGCTTGTGTTTCATTCTAGTATAATATTTGCAAATGGCTCCTTGGGCTTTGTCTTACTAATATGACTCAGTGCCAAGGTCTCAGGTATGTACTGCTTGCAACCACCTCCAGTAGGGAGAACAAGAGAAAGTGAGGTAGACAGAGGACATTTAATCGGAATTCCTTGATCAGGCAGACAATGATGTGATTGCTCAATAAAGCGAGCCTCAAGATAAGCCTGGGTGAAGATACCATGGGATTTCCGAGGCAGAAACACAGCAGTGGGTTGCCATTTCCTTCTCCAGGGGATCTTGCAATTGAATCCCTGGGTTGGGAAGATCCCCTGGAGAAGGAAATGGCAACCCATTGCCACATTCCTGCCTGGGAAATCCCATGGACAGAGGAGCCTGGCGGGCTATAGTTCACAGGGTTGCAGAGTTGGACATGACTGAGCGCACACATGTAGATACCAAAACAAGCCTGGAAAAGCAAGCAGGTATCTTCACCCAGAACTCTGCTTAAATCCCCCTGCATGCCAGGCTGTGCTCTGGTTGGCTGTGGCCCGTGTCCTGTCACCAGGCTAGCATGATAGCATCTGATGCAGACCAGAGCTCTGAGAAGCTGTATGTCTTATAGGCGTGATCATTATGAAGAGTGGTTTATGAATGCTGAGAGCTCTCAGCTCTCTCCAGAATGGATTCTTCAGATACTCTTTCTCAGTGATACCCCCCTCCCCCAAAAAAGCTACAATGATGATGCAGAAAGAAAGAAGCATGGTCATGATCAGCGGACCTGGACTTTTTGCTCATGTTGGGATTCACTCATTGCATGACCTAAACTACCCACAACCTAAACTACCCACATATTCTGGAACTTGTTTCTTCTTTTGTAAATTTTTATTGGAGTAGAGTTGCTTTACAATGTCATGTTAGTTTCTGCTGTACAGCAAGGTAAATCAGCTACATGTATACATATATCCCCGATATTTCTGATTTATTTCCTATTTAGGTCACCACAGAGCACTGAGTAGAGTTCCTTGTGCTAAACAGTCTGTTCTCATTAATGACCTGTTTTACACATAGCATTAGTAGTCTATTTATCTCAACCCCAAGCTCCCAGTTCATCCCACTGCCTCTTTCCTCCCCTCTTGGTGTTATATGTTTGTTCTTCTCTTCATATGTTTATTAGTGACTTCTTGCTGCTATAAAAATTATACACAATGTTGGTATTAGGGTCAGCCTTCAGGTATATTTCCTTAGGGTAATTGCTCAGAATAAGGGTTGCTGTCTTCTGAACATCGGTTCGATACTTACAGGTTTGAGTTTATCAGGCAAGCGTGGATGGGGCTCGTGTTTCATTCTAGTATAATATTTGCAATTTTATAAGGTGTCTCATGTTCTCAATATGGTAGCATTTTAGATAAAACAATTCTTTGTTCTCTCGGACTGTCCTGAGACTTGTAGGATGCCTCACATTTGCAACGTCACCTGATAAACATCAGTAACGGCTCCCAGTCACTAGCACTCACACACAAACACACGTGAACAGATGCACATTTTCAAATGCCTCTGGGGGTGGGGGTGAGGTGGGACAGCTTCTTGTTGAGATGCGCAGAGTGGAAAGTTGTGGACAAAACAGACGAGGCTTCCTTAGGCTTTCCACGTAGTTCTTAGATTTTCATACAATTCTAGTAACCCGTCCTTTTTCCAGGATTTTAGGATGCCCAACAAGCACCTTAAAATCGTTTCCTTTATGATGAAATATTCACAGTTCAGCCCAGGGTAGCTACCAATGCCCATCTCTTTGCTAGTTTGTGGTTAATCCCGTCCGTCTCAATTCTACTCACAGCTGGAGACATAAGACCACAGGGGTCTCTGAGTGCCAAGGTCACCACCACTGAAGTCTTCCGAGGGATGATGAACCAAGGAGAGAACACACTGTTAAGTTTTGCTTGGTTGGGAATGTGAATTAAATATTTGACTATATAAGGAACCCTACTTTTCAACAACATTAGCTCCTTACACAATCAGCTGTCTTGGCCGTGGCACAAACAGAGTCTCCCAAATTAAATCTGCGGCTAGCTCTTTCCAGCCAATTTTCTGGAGTCAGAAGTTTGAATTCTTCCAAAGTTGTGGGTAAAGACAGGCACCAACAAAAACGTATCTAGGACTGTGTCAGCCACCATGAACGCCTGTTCCTTGCCAAATGGAAGAAAACCTTCACAAGCGGGGAGAAAGCACCCTTCCTTCCTATGTCCCCCTCTTTGTCTGTCTGTCTGTCCCTTCCACTGGCAGTTATTCAGTGGAAGCTGGCCTTCAGTCAGTTTGGTAATGAACAGGAGGGACTCACTGGCAATCACCAAGTTCTTGGTGATAACTTCTGTTAATAAAAGAGCGAAGAGTCTTTGCTGTTTGTCCTCCTCTGAGTGAAACCCTCCAGTTTCCCAGGCTCCAAAAGGGAAGTAACACCAATCATTAGGATCATGACTTAGCTGCTGCTGCTGTTGTTTTGTTGCTAAGTCATGTCTGACTTTTGCCACCCCATGGACTGTACCCACATCAGGCTCCTCTGTCCATGGAATTCTCCAGGCAAGAATACTGGTGTGGGTTGCCATTCCCTTCTCCAGGGGATCTTCCTGACCCAGGGATCGAACCTGGGTCTCCTGCATTGGGCGGAGAGCCACATACACTGAGCCACGAGGGGAGTACACACCAATGTCTGCTGTTGCTGCTGCTAAGTCGCTTCAGTCGTGTCCAACTCTGTGCGACCCCATAGATGGAAGCCCACCAGGCTCCCCTGTCCCTGGGATTCTCCAAGCAAGAACACTGGAGTGGGTTGCCATTTCCTTCTCCAATGCATGAAAGTGAAAAGTGAAAGTGAAGTCATTCAGTCGCATCTGACTCTTAGCAACCCCATGGACTACAGCCTACCAGGCTCCTCCATCCATGGGATTTTCCAGGCAAGAGTACTGAAGTGGGGTGCCATTGCCTTCTCCAAACTAGAGTTCTCTAAAAAGAATAGGACAAACATGGGAAAATATTGGGTACACAGAGACCTGTAAAACAGGCATAATAATACCTACTGCAGAGACTCTCCTGGGGTAAGATGAGCTGAAAGCTTAAGTTGAATATTGGATAATGTAGAACCATCAGTGAAAGGATTCTTAGTACCACTCCTGCTCTTGATCTAAGGCCATTGCCAAGTTTTCAGAGATTGAAAGTAAGGGAAAAGCCTTGGGAAGCAAATCTGCTTGGCCTCTTTTTTAATCACTGTGTTTCATCAGCAACTTCTGCTGGTCCCCTGCAGAACAAACCTCATTCCTGCTCAGAAGGCAGCAGGTGAACACAGTGGTATATGTGTTCCAGAAACTCTCAGGCTGGTTTCAAAAAGCGCCATTTTATCCAAGTGAATAATATGGTTTCCCTTCTGTAAGCAAAACCATGATATATAGGCAAACTCCACGTTAATTGGATAAACCAGTGGTAAAACCCCCAAAGAACAATTAACTTTCATGTGAAATACTCCCAGCTGAAATCTTGGAAAACTTGCATGTAATTAGTACTCTCTTCCAGCTCTCCAAAGTATAAAATACAATACATTAGGGCTTGTAACACTAATATCGCCAAGAACACAGCTAACATGGGGAAGTCTAATTTGCCACTAATATGCGGATGGCAGGCTGGTTGGTGCTTTCACCTGTTCAGGCTAATTGTTTTTAAAGTGATTTAGAAACTCTCTACCTGATGGTCCGTGGCTCTTGATGTATCAAGTCCCCAGTGCTGGGCTGCGGTAAGTCAGGAAATTTAGAAGTGACCTTTGAGGTCATTTGGTTCAGTTCCCAAGCAGTGGTTTATGGACCTGCTGCATTAGCAGCAGCTCAGTTTACAAATGAGAGTTTCCTGGGTTGCACCCTCAGAGATTCTGGGTCAGCAGGCTTTGGCTGGACCTCAGAAATCCCAATGAAAAATAAATAAATGAACACCTTCTGAATGCCACCAGAAGATTCTGTTGTCCAGCCGTGCTTGGGAACTACTGATGTCCCCAACCTTCTACTTAATGCAGAAATCCCCTGTATAACGTGACTGATGGTGGGCATCCAGCCTCTGCTTGAACACGTCCAGGATTAAGCTCCAGTCAATGGCGGCTGCCTGGCCCGCCACACGGAGAGGGCCTCTGAGGTTATACCCAAGTCCAGTGGAAGAGAGTGCCAAGCTGATTGGTGCCCTCTGCCCTGGGCTTAGGTAAGAGCAGTAATATTGTTGTTCAGTCACTCAGTCCGACCCCATGGACTGCAGCACACCAGGCTCCTCTGTCCTCCACTGTCTCCTGGAGTTTGCTCAAACTCATATCTATTGAGTCAGTGATGTTATCCAACCATCTAATCCTCTGTTGCCCCCTTCTCCTCCTGCCCTCAATCTTTCCCAGCAACAGAGGCTTTTCTAATAGGTCGGCTCTTCGCATCAGGTGGCCGAAATATCGGAGGTTCAACATCAGTCCTTCCAATGAACAGTCAGCATTCATTTCCTTAAGAATTGACGGGTTTCATCTCTTTGCAGCCCAAGGGAATCTCAAGAGTCTTCTTCAGCAGCACAATTTGAAAGCACCAATTCTTCGGCGCTCAACCTTCTTTATGGTTCAACTCTCACATCAGTACACGATTACTGAAAAACCGTAGCTTTGCCTATATGGACCAGTATAGGGCAGTATGACAACATGTATTTTCCATTCCTGATAAGAGATATCTACTCTGATGAATCCCATTCAATAGTTTTTAGTTATGAAGATTGAAAAACAGTGGTCTAGTTTCCAAGTTAGCCCGATATCAGAGCATTGCACCAAAAGGGCAGAGTCTGAAAACATGGGTCTGAGCTGTGGTTTCAGTTATCCTGCCTTGAGAAATTGGCTTACTCTGAGAGTCAGTTGCCTGTTTATCAAATGAGGAAATGATATCTGCATGGGAGTGTTTTGAGACTCAAATACACTATGACTGTGAAGAGTCTTTGAAAATGCTTATTTATATATTTTTTAAAAAAGTAAAGTACTCTTATTGTCAGTACACTATCAAACATGAACAGTATTTTCCCAGGAGTACAGGTGCTTGAGTAGGTAGCCAAATATGTACATGTAGTAAGAGGAAATTCAAAACACTGAGCCTTTCTTCCCGTAATGATATCAAAGCTCCTTTTGTTACCAGAATAAAGGCTTGTTCAAACCAAGAGCAATCAGAAGGTGAGTTTGCCTGGTTTTCAAATAGCTTTTGTAAACATTTTGTAAACATCCACCTCTCTGCCTTTCCCTCTGCCTTCAAATGCAATCACCCAGCTTGCTCATCGATTAGAATTTAAGTGATCTGCCCTTGGCTTCAACTCATTTGATAGAGTTGTGTAAGTCAAGTGGTGACTTGACCTAATGGGCTTAACGGACCTCTGCTTTTGGAATGAATAGGCTTAATTTGTTAAATACCAGATGAGATAGACACTGATTAGACTGAGAGATTATAAAACTGAATGATTTATCAGTTTGTTAATAATCTCCTTAAGGGCAATATGCCATGTGCTCAATAGTGTCTAACTCTTTTCAACTCTATGGTCTATAGCCTTCCAGGCTCCTCTGTCCATGGGATTCTCCAGGCAAGAATACTGGAGTGGGTTGCCATTTCCTTCTCCAGGGGATCTCCCTGATCCTGGGATCAAACCCACATCTCCTATATCTCCTGCATTGCAGGCAGATTCTTTACCTGATGAGCCACTGGGGAAGACCTTAAGGGCAAGGAATAGGTCTAAGCTACCTTTGTGCCTTGCAGGACTTTGGGATATATGAGAATCTTTTGCTGAGTGAGTGATTGACAGATGGAATGAATGAATAGTTCACATGTGACTTTCAGAGGAACCAAGGCTGACTGAGCTGATATGACAACTAAGACATGTGTGTGTGTGTGTGTGATTGTGTGTGTGTGATTGTGTGTGTGTGTGATTGTGTGTATGTATGTGTGATAGATGCAGAGCCCTTAAGACATTCTTGCTTTAGAAGAAAGAACAATGTCCACCCACCTCCAATAGAACCAACTAAATTTAGTCCATGTATTTAAATTATTTACCATCCAGGTCAGCTCGTTCAGTAGTAAAGAATCTGCCTGCCAATGCAAGAGCTGCAGGAGACCTGGGTTCGATCCCTGGGTCAGGAAGATTCCCTTGGAGGAGGAAATTAAAACCCACTCCGGTATTCTTGCTGTGATAATCCCATGGACAAAGGAGCCTGGCGGGCTATAGTCAATGGGGTCAGAAAGAGTCAGACATGACTGAGTGACTGAACACAGCACCATCCAGGTGAGTTGTATGACCTCCGTTTCTGCAAGATACCTCTTGAATCATTGCTCATCAAGGCAGGAGAGGATGATGGTTATGGGGAACAGGCCTAGCCTGTCACCTAGTCACCAGGTGACTCAGTGGGAGTCCCTTCTGTGCCTATACAGCAATTAAGACATATTATCTTTATGTTCCAGTTCCCTCTTTTATAAAACAGAAATCATGATCATTGCATCTACATCTCAAGCATGCAGGTGGGTTACTATTGCGAGGATTACGTGGAAAGCACTAAGACCAGTATCAGGCAACTTGCTCACTGAAAGAGTATCCACTTAAAATGGTATGTTTCCAGATCATATGAACACAAGATGTCAAGAAAAAGCACCAAGTTAATTGGTAGGATTTCTATCCCACCCAAGATCAGATCAGAGATCAGATCAGTCGCTCAGTTGTGTCTGACTCCTTGCAACCCCATGAACTGCAGCACGCCAGGCCTCCCTGTCCATCACCAACTCCCGGAGGTCACTCAGACTCACATCCATCAAGTCAGTGATGCCATCCAGCCATCTCATCCTCTGTCGTCCCCTTCTCCTCCCACCCAAAGGGAACCAAAATGCTCTTCCACTGAGAGTCCTAAAGGTCAGCATCACAGCCTGTCAATTCCACTAAAACATTTAAATTTACAGAAAGGGTGGAATGGGATGGGTAGGACTTTAGCAAGCTGTCTTTGTTGAAAGCTACCATGTGCTGGTGTCTTGGTCCAAATGCTACAGACTAGGGTGACTTGTAAACAACAGAATTTTGTTGCTCGCAGTTCTGGAGCCCACAGTGTTTCAAGGCCCCATCATGGCTGGGTGAATGCCCTCTTCCTCGTTCAGAGCCAGCACCTTCTCACTGTGATTTCACACGGAGGAACGGACTAGGGGTCTGTCTGGAATCTTTTTTTTAAGGCACTGCTCCTGAGATAAAAAAGGGGCAGGGCACAACCTTTAAAGTAATGACATAGCCCAAGGACAAGACATAAACTTATTAGAACCAACTGGGTCCAAGATGGTGGATGAGCTGACTTCCCCTAGACCTTGAGCTTCATTATACATTCTTTCTAGCACATCAGCTTCTCAGGTGGCTCAGTGGCAAAGAACCCACCTGCCAGTGCAGGAGACGCAGGTTCAATCCCTGGGTCAAGAAGATTCCCTGGAGAAGGAAATGGCAACCCACTCCAGTATTCTTGCCTGGGCAATCCCATGGACAGAGGAGACTGGCAGGCTGCTGTCCATGGGGTCACAAAGAGTCGGACATGAATGAAGAGACTAAGCACACACATAACATATCCCAAGCTAAATGACACACCCACCAGCACAATGACGGTTCCAAGCCTGACTTTAAAGGTCACAAGAAAGCGGTGGTCCAATTCCTGAAAATCCCCATGCTTTCCCCAAAATAGCCTATGAAATTCATTCATTAGCCTACGAAATTACCTACTGCTATAAAAACTGACCTCACGTATGCAAACGATACCACTCTAAAGAGAGAAGTGAAGAGAAACGAAAGAGCTTCTTGATGCGCTGTATCAAAATTACCAGCTAGAGAATAAAATCTTACCTCCGACCTGTATTTAACAGTAGCACAAAGTAACCTATGTTTTGGGCTTCCCTAATGGCCCACTGGGTAAAGAATCTGTCTGCCAATGCAGGAGACACAAGTTCGATCCCTGGGTCAGGAAGATCCTCTGGAGTAGAAAATTGCAACCCATTCCAGTATTCCTGCCTGAAAAATCTCATAAACAGAGGAGCCTAGAGAGCTACAGTCCACAAGGTCACAAAGAGCTGGAGAGGACTGAGTGACTAAGTACACACAGAAACAATCTATGTTTTAAGAGTTATTGATTAATTTATCTATGGTTTAAAAGAAAAAGAATAACTCAAATTTAGTCACACGCATTCTACAATGGTGTGGACACATGCTTCTGTAGCTGGTATTGAGGCTTTCTGCTCTTGGAGCAATATTCTCTGATTTAAAAATAAATGACATTGATTTATCATTTGAGCCTTTTTATAGGAGGATTTATCTCAACAGAACTTTTAAAGATATAAAATATACAGTTTATGTAGCCTTAGGTTTCTTAACAGAACCAAATCAAACTGAATAATAAAGTAAAATGGAATAATAAAATGATCAAATAGTGTAAGATCAAGTCAGAACTGATCTGGAAGCACCTTTTATAATTACTAGGCTGGAAGCAGTCTCTGTAGATTCGGCAGAACTGAATCACGAAATGAATTAAGACCATATCAAATTATTAATACTTTTCATATGCCATAAAAAAGTCTTCCTTCCTGCCTCTCTGGGACTGGAGCAAAATGTCTCAAATATCATGCAGGGAAAATGGAGGGAAATTAATAAATAGGATATTGCTTATTGTTCTTTAATAGCTCCTTGTCTAATCCTTTGAATATTTTATGGATCTTTATTCTTTCCAAAGAACTTGCCAAGGCCTTATCTCATTGAATCTCTGTTCTTGAGAGGAGCCTCCTGGCTCAGTAAGTCAGGTGAAGGGCCTGAGGGGTAGACTTCTGGCTGCTCCTCTGGACTGGGCACCTGCAGGGAAGTTCTCTAACTGGTCCACGCTGGCCTGGCCTCACCTGGGCAGGGAGGATGGCAGCACTCTGATGGAGATGCTGTCAAGAACGCCAACAGCCTCCAGTTGTGAATGCCTTCAGGGTCCACCTCAGCTAAGGGGGCTGTGGTCTCTCTACTCTCGGAGCATGTGTGGGTCAGTGGTTGAGTAAAGCAGGGGGGCTGAGGCCAGGCCATTTCCAGCCCACAAGGGACTGCCTGATGGGCAGTCTGGGGTCTGGCACTGCCCACTGCACTGGTCTCACAGAGCCCCCTGCTCAATCCTGCTTCCTTCTACTTTTGCTGTTTAGTTGCAAAGTTGTGTACCGCTCTTTTGCGATCTCATGGACTGTAGCCCACCAGGCTCTTCTGTCCATGGGATCTCCCAACAAGAATACTGGAGTGGGTTGCCATTTCCTTCTATTGGAGATCTTTCTGACCCAGGGATCAAACCTGTGTCTACTGCATTGACAGGCGAATTTGGGACCACTGAGTCACCTTCCTTCCACTTAGCCATAAATGTTATTCCTAGTAAACCTTCGGCATTCTCAAATCCCTCTCAGCATCTTCTTCCAGAGGGCCCAGGTGTCTATCTACTAATAGTGCTTACCTGGGAAGACCAGGGTAAGATAATAAAGGTAAAGGTCTTAGCCCAGAGTTGCCCCACTCAATAAATATTAGCTATGGCTGGAAGCCTTTCCCCTGCTTCGTGCGTGGAGAATAGAGGCAGTGCTGTTAAGTGATTATCCAACTAGATGAAGTTTTCTCTACCAGTCAGCTATTTTAAAAGATGCCATTTCAAAGGAGCCTTCAGGGGCTTCTCTGATGGCCCAGTGGCTAAGACTCTAAACCCCCAATGCAGGGGGCCCAAGTTTGACCTCTGGTCAGGAAACTAGATGCCACATGCCACAGCTAAATATCCCTCCTACTGCAATGAAGACTGAAGGTCCTGCATGGCGTAACTAAGACCTGCCACAGCCAAATAAATAATTTTTTAAAGAAGAAAAGATTGAGTTGACATGGGAGTAAAGGGCTTGCCAGTTTGTATTTTGCTCCAAGTTATTGTGTAAACCTGCATGTGTGAAGTGAAGGTGTGAGAAAGACCTAAAAGTTTTGCAAGTTAAACAAGGTTGTGCAGAAGTTTGACTGTCTCAAGCCTCCAACTTACTCAGGTGCCACCTCGAGATCCAAAAAGACAGAATCAACCCTACCAAAATCCGAAACACACTGAACAGCTGGATGGTGGGTTGGATTTGGAGTAAGTCCCTTTAGCATGCACACTCACTGCAGAAAAACTAAACAAATTCATTTAAAATGGTGAAGAAGGGAGAATGTACAGAGTCTACCACATAGAAGCATGATAAAGGAACATTAACAGCCTTATTACTAAACTGAGACATGTAAAATTGGGTTGATATTCTCTATATTCAGTACACTAGTTTCATTAAAAAAAAAAAACAACATTTCTAAGGGGACTTCCCTAGAGGTCCAGTGGCTAAGACTCCACACTCATAATGCTGGGGGCCTAGGCTCCATCCCTGGTCAGGGACTAGTTCCCACATGCTGCACCTAAAAACCTGGCACAGCCAAATAAATTAAATAAACAATTAAAGATTTTTTTAAAAGAAAAAGCTGAAATTTTCCTTGGGGTTTTCAGATCTTTGCTACCGATCCTGTCTTCCCGATTTCTGCCATGAGATCTTAGAACCCTTCCCTGTACCAAGGAGGTGATGCTGGGGACTAGTTGGACATAAACAAAACTCCTAGAGTGTGAGAAAAACTACCAGAAGTGACTTCTATCGATCTCAGCTTCCGTTTCTCCCAGCAACCATTTGAGCTCATGGTGATGGATCGTGTTTTTCAGTCTCTGAGTTGCCCTAAGTGTCTCTCAGTAAAAGAGAAACTGGCCACGAATTCTGATCATTTGTTCTGATTGGGTATCTCTAATGAAGCTTGCCATACCCCTACAATTCGGAAGGTCATTGCCTTCCAGCAAACCCCTGGTTTTGTGATGCCTGACTTGCCCTGTGCTCTTTCCCCTACTCTCAGTGTGGCTTCCCTGGACTCCCGGCCTGACAGCTCAGTGATGCCTCTACCCCATCCAGCCAGAGGGACCAGTGAGAGACCATTCGTCTCCATCTTCCCAGGCACTGGATGCTCATACAGATTCTACCGATATCCAAGTTCTGTTTGTCTTTAGAATTTCTAATTTCTTCATCATCTTTTTTCCGATTCAGTCTTGATTTCTTTCTATGCAGCTTTCTCCCTTGGGGCTGTGTGTTCCATCTAAGCATCTGCTTGCAGCCTCCTTTCGAATTCTCAGGCAAATATTCATTGAATTTCTGTTGCGTTGTTTTCTTCCTCTCTCAATAAATTATCCTGTCTCCTCTTCGAAGTCTTCCTTTCCAAACTCTGGGTTCTTCGTGTACGTGAAAAATCCCTCTGAATTCATCTTCATCTCCTGTGCAACCTCACCTTGATTATTTTCCATGGTTGGCACTTTCCTGCCATAGCTTCATATTAAGGCACCATGCAGTTGTTTAGTCACAAAGTCACATCTGAGTCTTTGAGACCCCATGGGCTATAACTTCCCACGCTCCTCTGTCCATGGGATTTTCCAGGCAAGAATACTGGAGTGGTTTGCTATTTCCTTCTCCAGGGAATCTTCCCCACCCAGGGGTCAAACCCACATCTCCTGCATTGGCAGGTGGAGTCTTCACCCCTGAGCCTCCAGGGAAGCTCAGTGCATTGTGTAGCCCACAGGAAAGTTTGCTAACTTCACCCCTGAGCCTCCAGGGAAGCTCAGTGCATTGTGTAGCCCACAGGAAAGTTTGCTAACTTCATTTCTTGTTTAGGCCAGTCTGCCTCCTGTGTGGATAAGCTCTGGGAAACAAGGTGGCTACCCAAGCAGAGAGCCCCTCAGCCTCTGAGCACCCTAAGCCACATAGTTACCAGCCCAGAGCCCCATCTGTTTCTGCCCAAGTCAGGAAGGGTGACTTCTAAGCTGAGCAGAATGGCAGAACAACCCTTCTGGTCCGAGACACCACGACTGGGATGGGCCACCCCAGAATTTCCCAGTCCTGTGCCTATGTGCTAAGTCACTTCAGTCGTGTCCAACTCATTGAGATCCCATGGACTGTAGCCCACCTGGCCCCTCTGTCCATGGGATTCTCCAGGCAAGATACTGGAGTGGGTCGTTATGCCCTCCTCCAGGGTCCCAGTCCAATATGGGTCCCATAATCTCGAGGCTAATGGAGATGCCTGTTTATAGATGGAGGATCATTCTGGTTTAATTTGAGAGATAATGTAATGTGGTATCACACACTTGGAAGACAAAATGTAAGCAGCATACAGACTTCAGGACTGACTCAGGGTAAAAACCCCCATTCACACATGTCACATGGGACCCGACACACTCCAAAAGGAGGGATATCGTGCTTTGCCAGTCCAAATAAGGACTAAAGGTAGGAGGTGTTTTTGGTTTTTTTTTTCCCTTACATAAAACTAAAGTGCATTTCCCTCGTGAAAACGCACAGCAGGGTTAGCTAGGATGAGACCCAGAGTCCTTCCCTAGGAGGCCAGGGAAGGGTCAGGAATCGTGGCCTTTGTGTTTGCAAAAGGCACCACCTCGTCCAGCTGCACAATCTAGGACAAGTTATTTCATTTCCCTGGGCCTTCATGTTCTCATATATAAAAGAGAGCTAAGGATAGCCAGGTAACAGGATTGTCTAACAAAGGAAACAAGACAGTGTATTTGATAATGGGGTCTGCTCTTCTCCCTGGCTTCTGATCCGATGATGGCTTTCTGGGTTTAGCACTTGTAGCTGGTGACTCTGCAGAACTTCCACAGGCTAAGGGACCCTCCAGGCGTCCTGAACTTGGGCAAGGCCCGTCTTCACACAGACCTGGATCCATAGCACCGGGATGAGCACGTTCCCAAGGGATGAGCCTGCCTGGGTTCAATTTTGTTCCTCTCCCTTGATGGCTGGAGAAGGCAATGGCACTCCACTCCAGTACTCTTGCCTGGAAGATCCCATGGACGGAGGAGCCTGGTAGGCTGCAGTCCATGGGGTCACTAAGAGTCGGACACGACTGAGCGACTTCACTTTCACTCTTCACTTTCATGCATTGGAGAAGGAAATGGCAACCCACTCCAGTGTTCTTGCCTGGAGAATCCCAGGGATGGAGGAGCCCGGTGGGCTGCCGTCTCAGGGGTCACACAGAGTCAGACACGACTGAAGCGACTTAGCAGCAGCAGCAGCCCTTGATGGCTGAGTAGTCTTAGGGAATACGCACCATACTAGCACTGATAGGATTGTGTGAGGATTAAAAGAGATGATTCCTGCAAAATATTTAGCAAATATGTTAATACATAGTCATTGATATCCAAGCCCTTGATTATGCTGACATTTTATCTTTTTCCTAGGGGGACAGAGATGAGGAATCTGAGGTCCTTTCAAACTGAAAGAGAAGAACAGGGAACAGCACCTCTCCACATTCAGAGTTTGGTGTGCGTTGATTCTCAAAAGGATAAGATGAGCAAAGCAGTCAGTATTGCTCCCAGTCTACTGAGGAGAAAAACGGAGACATGAAGAAGTTCAATGGTCTTTCCAAAATCACAGGCAGGTGATGGCCTGTGACCCAGCCTTCTCACACCTCACTCAGTGATCTCCACAGACTCTCGCATTGAAAGTCAGGTCAACCAGAGACAATTCTCAAGGCCAAAGCTAAGACATTCTTTCCAACCTTTAATAAAAGCATCTGTTTGCTTCAGTGCCGGGTGTAGCTCTCTTCTCTGCCTGCCACGTGCCTCATACAAGACAAGGACACCTACTCAGTTATTCAGCTGGTCTTTGAGATTCCAGACATCAAGCAGAATCACTCTCTGAGGTCAATCTGAATGATTATTCAAGAGACTCAATTTCCTTTAGAGAAGGCACATTGTCAGTTCAATCTACTGTGGAATTTGTAGTATTAATGAATTGAAGGATACTTCGGGGATTTCTCCCAGATGCTTATTTTAATTTAAGCTCTAGGGGTTTAACTTTCCAAAATACTCAATTTTGTTCATTATGAAAACTAATAACTGGCTTATTTCACTGCTAATTTGGGTACGAAGGTTAATTATCTATAGTGGAGTGGTCTCGAGTTAATCTAAAGTCTACCTGAACACAGAACTGTGGCTAATTGATTCCCCCACACACGGAGGAATGAGTATTTCTTTCTGGAAAAAAGGAAAAGGCTCCACTGACTTGGATTCTTTCTGCCTCTGTCTCTGTAAAGGACGCAGGGTTTCTCTGAGATGGTGGGCAACCTCTCCTTTTATGGATACGGTGGAATTTGTTCACTTGTGCACATGAGAAGGTCCCACTCAGTTCCTGCTCAGCATTTTCTTTTCCACAACAAAGCACCCAGTCACCACTCCTGCGTGAGTGCATGCCAAGTCGCCTCAGAAGTGTCCAACTCTCTGATACCCCCTTGACTGTAGCTTGCCAGACTCCTCTGTCCACAGATTCTCCAGGCAAAGCTACTGGCATGGGTTGTCATGTTCTCCTCCCAGGGATCTTCCTGACCCAGGGACTGAAACCACATCTCTGGTGTCTCCTGAACTGGCAGGCAGATTCCTTCCCACTAGCGCCACTTGGAAAGCCCAGTCACCACTCCTACCTGGTGTTTCTTCACGACAGGTTTAGGAAATGGCAAGTGTATAAAGAACATTATCTTAGCATGATCTTGATCAAACCAGAATGCCTCGCCTTCTAAAATATACCCCAAATAATACCAGTCATAATGGTCATCATCGGAAAGTCCACAAATAATAAATGCTGGAGAGGGTGTGGTAGAAAAGAAACAGTTGCGTACACTGTGGGTGGACATGTCAACTGGTGCAGCCACTATGAGGAACGGTTTTGGAGTTTCCTCAGGAAACTAAAAACAGAACTACTTTATGATCCTGCAATCCTACTCCTAGGCATATACTTGGAGAAAATCATAATTCAAAAATATACAAGGACCCCAATGTTCCTAGCAGCAGTATTTACAACAACCAAGACATGAAAACAATGTAAATGTCCATCAACAGGTAAATAAAAAGATGTGGTGTACACACACACACAGGAATATTACTCAGCCACAGAAAAGAATGAAATAATGCCATTTTCAGTAACCTGGGTGGACCTAGAGATTATCGTATTAAGTGAAATAAGTCAGAGACAGAAAGACAAGCATCATGTGGTATCACTCGTATTGGGACTCCAAAAAAATGATACAAAGGAGATTACATACAAAATAGAAATAGACCCACAGACATAGAAGAAAATTTCTGGTAACCAAAAGGGAAAGGTAGGGGGGATAAATTAGAAGTTTGGGATTAACATATACATGTACAAACTACATATATACAGTCCATGGAGTCGCAAAGCGTCAGGCATGATTGAAGTGACTTAGCATGCTCACTGGAGAAGGAAATGGCAACCCACTCCAGTGTTCTTGCCTGGAGAATCCCAAGGACGGGGAGGCCTGGTGGGCTTCCGTCTATGGGGTCACACAGAGTCGGACACAACTGAAGTGACTTAGCATAGCATAGCACGCTCACATATATAAAATAGACAAAACAACAAGGTCTTACTGTATAGCACAGGGAAATATATTCAGTATTTGTAATAATAAGTAAAGGAAAAGGCTCTTAAAACTTATATATATATATATATATATATATATACATATATATGTATGCACGTATGTATATGGTCTTCCCAGGTAGCGCAAGTGGTAAAGAATGCACCTGCCAATGCAGGAGGGACAAGAGACTCAGGTTCAATTCTTGGGTTGGGAAGATCTCCTGGAGCAGGAAATGGCAACCCACTCCAGTATTCTCACCTGGGAAATTCATGGACAGAGGAGCCTGGCGGGCTGCAGTCCATGGGGTCGCAAAGAGCCAGATACGACTGAGAATGC
Source organism: Tragelaphus eurycerus (assembly GCA_935064755.1). NCBI lineage: Eukaryota > Metazoa > Chordata > Mammalia > Artiodactyla > Bovidae > Tragelaphus > Tragelaphus eurycerus. Next base: position 637,090 of record CAKXYN010000222.1, on the reverse strand, counting down.
ACACAACACTCGTGCACATACACACACAGGCATGCAGTAAGTACAGGTATATATGTGTGTGTGTGTGTTGTGTGTGTGTGTGTGTGTGTGTAGTTCAATAATCAGCTTGCTGTATACCTGAAACATAGCACTGTAATTCAACTATACTTCAATAAAAAATAAAATTCACCAAAAAGAATGATCACACAACAACAAATCTATTGTCTTGCTCTCTGAATTGTCCCAAAAGGCAACAGGTTTCATATACATTCCCCTCATCTTTCTAAGAACTCAGTGAAGCACAAAGGATGCTTTATTTCTTTCTCTCTTTAGTAGAAGAAGAAACGGAGACCCACACAGACCCAGGTTCACAAGATATCGGGTGTGAGGCATGGAAATAGAACATAGATTTCTTGATTCCTAACTCTTGGCGCTTTCTAGTCTATCACCCCACCTCTGTGATCTGCAATGTATTGGAAAGTATTATCTACTCTTTCAGATACTCTACTATACAGTTCTATTTCTTGTGCTCCAAGAAACCCAATTTTGTCTCCAGGAAGAAGGACAGACCAATGTTGCACACTGGATCCTAAAGGACATTCCATTCATTGACGTTCAAGTCTTCACCTGGAAGGTCAGCCTTTTCCTTCTGCTGGCTCTGTTCTTACAGAAGGCGGAGCATCTGGGTCTAATTCACGTTCCCACTCTTCCCAAGGACTGAAGCCAGATTTGGCCCTGAACTTCCTATGCACATGTTAGTCTTAGAACTCTCTTTCCCCATCTACCTCTGATTTATTTAAAAATTACTTTCTAAACCAACTTGAAGCAGCTCAAAAATTAATTTAAACTCCCCCAAACTGAATTTGTCAATGTCCACCGTTGTAATTTGTTACATTGCATTATAACCTACTACAGAACCGTGGCAATGTCAGAACTCTGATGATGTAGTATGGTCTCCATCTACAATATATCATAAGAGCAGTTTCAGCTTGGATGATAGATGGGGCAAGTCTGGGAAGAATTTTAAAAGAGATCTAAATTTCTAGAATTTTTTTTTATTCCCTTTAAGTGGCTGAAGGCGTCACCCCTCCCCAAGAGATTACTGAAAATCTAAATCATTTTTTCTCCTCTTTTCGCTCTGCATCAAACAGAGGTCTGCAAAGGCAATTAACCTGGCATGGTGGCAGAATTGCTGAGGTGTAATTTGCCTGTGCTCTAGCCTTGTAGCTTTGGCCATGTCCCATCAGTCGGGAAAGGAAAAATGAATCTGCTTTGGCGTAACTATCAACAACCATGGTCTGTCCATCCCTTTGTCAAGCTCCAGGATGCCAGGTCCTTGATAAGTTTGTCCCCAAGGACAGGAAAGAATTCACGTACAGCCGGCATAACGTATTTTGTGCTAGTTTTTGAAACCAGTACCTGTTAGGCAACCTGCTGGCTTAAATGAATCAATGCCAGATTGAGGCTCTACCACCATGGAGGATAACCAGGGTCCTCTGAAGAGATGCGTCCTCTATGGCAAGGAGCAAATGCAGAGCATCTGCAGGTACAGATGACATGCCATCATCCTGGTTCTTCCCAGAGCCTTTCTTAGACTTCTCTAGCTAAATGAAGCTCAACAGTCCAGCCATCTCGTTTTATGGTAAAAAGAAATGCGGGCCCAGTGACTCATGCCAGGTCAACAGCAGGAACTTAAAACTGGGTCTCGAGACCTGGGCCCCTGTGTTTTACACTCTAACCCAGCAGGTCTCCATGGCAACTACCTAACATGCTAATGTGTCCTGATGAATTCTGAGCCTGGTTGCAGCTAATTCATTATTGAAATAAATTGAAAACTGGGGAATTATTTTGCTTTTTAAAAATGTAATTTTTAAAATGTTATGGAAGTATAGCTGATTTACAATGTGTTAATATCTGCTGTACAGCAAGATGACATTTATACATATGACTATTCTTTTTCATATTCTTTTCCATTATGGTTTATTACAGGATATTGAATATAGTTCCCTGTGTTATATAGTAGGACCTCATTAAAACATAAGTTAGTTGTCTTTGTAATGACTTTTCCACTCTTGAGCCATCCCACTTGCTTTCCTGAGTGGAGGAAAAAGGGGCGGACGGTGCCTTGGGAATTGTAGGCACTTCTAGGGACTAAAATTTATACTAAAGTTCAAATGAATTGTATAAGATTTTCATGGAATTTAAGTGGGGGCACAAATCATAGGAAGAATTAGAATATTGCTGGCACCACTGAGGATAATTGTTTGAGTGTCACGATTTGCCATGAAAACTACTCTTTCTTCGCTATGTTCCTTGCTTCCATCTCGGGGACTCTGTTTCTCCCCACTAACAATACATATAATAGATAGATAGATTGTTGCTGTTGTTCAGTTGCTCAGTCGTGTCTGACTCTTAGATAGATAGATAGACACACACACATAAATCATATGGGCTCAGCTCAGAGCAAGCCCAATAATCTGATCACAGAGATGTGCCAAGGCAACTGAGATATGGCCAGGAAGGAGAACACAGGTGGACGCATCCTGACCACCTGATGGTGTGCATCACCTGTGCTTATCGCTCTCTGACAAGTGCAGCTTCCAAACAGACAGAATTATGTCCAAGGGCGGGAAGGGAGGTTGCTAGGATAAGACACAACAGTGCGCTTCTCAAAAACATCCTCTGGACTTGTTTTGGCCCCGATTTGGCTTCAAAGTGTCATCGCTTTGAGTGTTCCATAGGTCAGCAATGACTCCAGAACACTCATCTTGCTGGTCCTGATTAGATTTACCAGTTCTTGTGGTTGCCATGGAACCTGGCCACTGTGACAGGGGATGGGATGGGAAAGCGGATTATGGTCCAGTCCACTGCACAGTGGCACCCCACTCCAGTACTCTTACCTGGAAAATCCCATGGATGGAGGAGCCTGGTAGGCTGTAGTCCAGGGGGTCACTAAGACTTGGACACGACTGAGCGACTTCACTTTCACTTTTCACTTTCATGCACTGGAGAAGGAAATGGCAACCCACTCCAGTGTTCTTGCCTGGAGAATCCCAGGGATGGGGACGCCTGGTGGGCTGCCATATATGGGGTCGCACAGAGTCGGATACGACTGAAGTGACTTAGCAGCAGCAGCAGTATGACTTTGGGCTTGTCACACATCTTTTTTTTATGTTTCCTTTTTTTCTTCTTTATAAATTGGGGTATAGTTGATTTTGAGCAAACTCTGGGAGACAGTGGAGGACAGAGGAGCCTGGCATGCTATAGTCCATGGGGTCACAAAGAGTCCAACATGATTTAGCAACTGATCAACAGATGGCTCAGACAGTACAGAACCCGTCTGCTGATGCCAGAGTTGCAGGTTTGATCTCTGGTCTGGGAAGATACCCTGGAGAAGGAAATGGTAACCCACTCCAGTATTCTTGCCAGGAGAACCCCATGAACAAAGGAGCCTGGTGGGCTATAGTCCATGAGGTCACAAACAGTTGGATATGACTGAGCAACAAACACTGGTTAACTTGTAAGTTACTTCGAACTCATTGAAAACACCACGGCCCCACCCAAGGGGAGAGGGATTCTTTCATCCTGACCGAACTACTGCTGCTGCTGCTGCTAAGTTGCTTCAGTCATGTCCGACTCTGTGCGACCCCATAGATGGCAGCCCACCAGGCTCCCCCGTCCCTGGGATTCTCCAGGCAAGAACACTGGAGTGGGTTGCCATTTCCTTCTCCAGTGCATGAAAGTGAAAGTGAAGTCGCTCAGTCATGTCCAACTCTTAGCAACCCCATGGACTGCAGCCTACCAGGCTCCTCTGTCCATGGGATTTTCCAGGCAAGAGTACTGGAGTGGGGTGCCATTGCCTTCTCCGTACCTCTGCTGCAGGTTGCTTTAAAAATGGAAATACAGAACTTAAGCTCTGGGGAGGATATCATCTAATGAAGAATCAAAATTGAATCTAAGCCAAGGGAAAAAACTCAAAATCCCCATGCTTCTAGAACTTGGCATGGCATTTTCACAGGTTGAGAGGCTTTTTCTTTTGAATTGTGAAAGATCCATCACATGTTTAATGTTGCTGCTATTCATACCAAATCAAATTTTATCATGATCAGACCTAAAGTGCGTTTTAGTCTGTATTCCCACATGCATACTGAATTCTAAAACTGAGTTAGAGTTTCATCCATGTCTCTCAGTCCAAACCACTGTGTGTGGAGAAACAGCACCCTTCTGCACATTGGTATTTGCTCGTCAGCATCTTAACACCTGCTACGTGTGTGCGTGCTCAGTTACTTCAGTCCTGTCCGACCATGTGTGACACTATGGGCTGTGGCCTGCCAGCCTCCTCTATCAATAGGCTTCTCCAAGCAAGGATACTGGAGTGTGTTGTTAGGCCCTCTTCCAGGGTGCACCTGCTAGAGGGGAAGTCAAATGTGGAGGGTGAGGGGTGAATTCAGCCCCTTCGTCTATCAGTTCAGTTCAGTTGCTCAGTCATGTCCGACTCCGCAACACCATGAACCGCAGCACACCAGGCCTCCCTGTCCATCACCAACTCCCGGAATTTACTCAAACTCACATCCATTGAGTCCGTGATGCCATTCAGCCATCTCATCCTCTGTCATACCCTTCTCCTCATGCCCTCAATCTTTCCCAGAATCAGGGTCTTTTCCAATGAGTCAGCTCTTCCCATCAGGTGGCCAAAGTATTGGAGTTTCAGCTTCAACATCAGTCCTTCCAATGAATACCCAGGACTGATCTCCTTTAGGATGGACTGCTTGGATCTCCTTGCAGTCGAAGGGACTCTCAAGAGTCTTTTCCAACACCATAGTTCAAAAGCATCAGTTCTTCAGCACTCAGCTTTCTTTATAGTCCAACTCTCACATCCATACATGACTACTGGAAAAACCACAGCCTTGACTAGATGGACCTTCGTTGGCAAGGTAATGTCTCTGCTTTTTATACTCTGTCTAGGTTGGTCATAACTTTCCTTCCAAGGAGTAAGCGTCTTTTCATTTTCATGGCTGCAATCACAATCTGCAGTGATTTTGGAGCCCAAAAAAACAAAGTCTGACAGTTTCCACTGTTTCCCCATCTATTTACCATGAAGTGATGGGACCAGATGCCATGATCTTAGTTTTCTGAATGCTGAGCTTTAAGCCAACTTTTCACTCTCCACTTTCACTTTCATCAAGAGGCTTTTTAGTTCCTCTTCACTTTCTGCCATAAGGGTGGTGTCATCTGCATATCTGAGGTGACTGATATTTCTTGATTCCAGCTTGTGCTTCTTCCAGCCCAGCATTTCTCATGATGTACTCTGCGTAGAAGTTAAATAAGCAGGGTGACAATATACAGCCTTGACGTACTCCTTTTCCTATTTGGAACCAGTCTGCTGTTCCATGTCCAGTTCTAACTGTTGCTTCCTGACCTGCATAATACTGTTTTACAATTGTTTTTGATTATCAATAATGGTTGGCATAACAACTCCCCTTTTGGTTCTCTTCCCCTGCCTTCCAACTTGTCTTTGTTTCTTAGCAGAGCTTTTTTTCATGTCCTTTGGAGAATTTCTTTGTGGGTCCTGAAGGGAAGTTGTCTTCCATACCATAACCCCCAAGACAAATGCAGGAGTACAGTGAGTTTCAAATGCATTCTGAGGAGCCCCAGACATGGAAAGAGAGATTCCAGTAAGAACTAGGGAGGATAGAAAGTCTAGTCTTGGAAAATCTAGCCTGTTGTTTCTTCTGTCTGGTCACCCTGCACAGTAAGGTGGGGATGCTCCCTATGGTCCACCTGTAGTCATCTGTGCTACAGGCTGTTGGGGAGGAGGTGACTGAGTGGAGGTGGAGGGTAAGGAACCCACCATCCCTAAACTCCTCCCCTCATTGTCTTGGCCATTGATGCTCCTGGATGTAAAAAAAAAAAAAAACAAAGAAATCTCTAAACAGAGAAGAGCATGGCTAAGATAGGAAGCATCCTTAGATGTTGGTGGGTTCCTGGGAAAGAACTCTGCAACCTACCTCTCCTGACCACATCACAGATGTGTAGAAGATCAACAACAAAATTAGCAGGTGTTTGAAAGAATCAGAGACCAGAGGGTCCTGGACTGCTGGTCTCAGACACAGCTCAGAAAAGCAGCAATACCCCAGGAAACAAAAGACTGCTGGAAGCCTCTCACCCATGGGTCAAAGGGAGTCTCATAGCTTTTCCAGACTTCCTAAGTGACTCAGTGGTAAAGAATCCACCTGACAATGCAAGAGACGCAAGAGAAGCAGCTTTGATCTCTGGGTTGGGACGATCCCCAGGAGTAGAAAATGGCAACCCACTCCAGTATTCTTGCCTGGAAAATTCCATGCACAGAGGATCCTGGCAAGCTAAAGTCCATGGGGTCACAAAGAGTTGAACCCAACTGAGTGAGTAAGTACAGGGCAGGGCAGTGTATGGTTTTCCTGCCTCTCAGAGCCTCTTAGGTGAGGAGTGTGTTTCCTAGATTCCAACAGCAGCACGAACTCAGCATAGAATGCCATGAAAGATTAAAAGTCTTTGCAGAAGAGTTAGCCTAGGAGGACTGTTTGCAAAGCTGGCCCTTGACTGGTATCTGGGAATTGAGATTTAGGAAGGATCCTCACCATGATTTCACTGATAAGAGAGGCTTTCGGTGCCTAAGCCATTTGTACAATGTTTATTATGCTAAATGCCCACTTTCCTCCTGGGAGCCTGAAGTATTGGCAGGTTCTAAGCAGAGGTGGTCTCTGTGATCAGCTCCCAGTAAAACCGTGGTCACTGAGTCTCTAATGAGATCCCCTGGATGGATAGCATTGTACACATGTTGTCACACCTGGCTGCCAGGTGATGGTGATTTAGTCACTTAGTTGTGAAATGGAAGGGGCTGGGAATGGGGGAAGGAGAAGGCAATGGCACTCGACTCCAGTACTCTTGCCTGGAAAATCCCATGGACGGAGGAGCCTGGTAGGCTGCCGTCCATGGGGTCTCTAAGAGTCAGACACGACTGAGCGACGTCACTTTCAGTTTTCATTTTCATGCACTGGAGAAGGAAATGGCAACCCACTCCAGTGTTCTTCCCTGGAGAATCCCAGGGACCAGGGAGCCTGGTGGGCTGCCGTCTATGGGGTCGCGCAGAGTTGGACACGACTGAAGTGACTTAGCAGGAATGGGGGAAACTGGGAGATAATTTGGTTTTCCGGTATGTTGTGGGGGTAGAGAGACTCACCTTGCTCCCCAAGAATTAAAACCTTGCCAGCCACCATCACTGGATCTGCACACGAGATCCATAACCTAGCACCAGGGCACTCAGTTAGGATCTAATGTCCAGAAAGCATTTATTGCCTTTCAATCCTCAGATGCTTTAACAAAGCATCCATGCAGTATTTTAGCACTGGGAGGACCCAGGCCCCATTTCTCTTCTTAAATCCTGGGTCTTCCCCCTCTTTATATCTTATCCAGACTACAGAGATTAATAGAAGGAAGGGTGTCCAACTACTACTTTTTTTAAAATGAACTCCTTTGAAAATTTCCTTTGTGGGAAGAATCTTGAGGTTTTAAATTCATAAACCAACAGATTATAGTTCTAGATTCTGACTAAATTTGAAATGCTGAAACTTAAAGGACTTAAACCATAAGTCCTCTCCTGTTTTTCACAGCTAGCACATCGGGCCCCCAATCTAGTGTTCCCCATTCAATAGGCACCCCCCCCACCTCAGAAATGTACTGTAGCAGGCATAGTAGTTCTTGATGTCAACCTCAAAGGTAGCATTTTGAATATCCCTTAACTTCTCCATAATAAGTTGCAATAGATCTATTATTCATTAGCTTATCTAAACCTTTTCTTGAAGCTCTTTATATTTTCAGCTTCTAATGGAGTCATATTTCTCAGAAGATAATTAAGGTTGAAGGTAGTTTGGACCTTTATATAAATTCCTTAGCCAAGTAATTCCATCATGAGGGTCCCCCAGAGTCCAGTAATGTCCCAAATGCCAGAAAGCTTGAAGACTCCTTCTTAATGATGGAGCACTACCTGGAGCCCCTTTCCTCTCCTATGAGAACTTCCTATGCCTAGCTTTCTCCATTCTTGAGAGCAGGTTCATCATCAGCTCCCACTTCTAGCCCACCTCCAAGCACTCCTCTCATCCAACACAACGTCTAATACCAAAGACATCAACATGCGGTATTGGAAAAAGTGACTCTTTCCTCTTTTGTTTCACTGGAGTGGCCATTGAACCTGACTCAATACTCTAGTCTAATTGCTACAAGGACATCTCCACCATAAAGGCTTCATTTATCTCCTTGAGAATCTCAACATTCTACTTCGCCAGGACTTTCTTCCTTTCACTCTTTATGTTAACAGGGCACTTTAACTTTCTCTTCCTTTGAATGCTTTATTTTAATTACCAGAGGAATGATTTTGTACATGAAAGGCTATGGGAAACCAGGCTGAAAATTCCATTTCTTTCAAGAGTATCAAGTGTGATAAGCTTCCTTACACTGAATACAAGTATAATGTATTCTGTTTGTTGGGAGTGCAGTGTGTGTCTTTCAAGAGAGTATTATTCTAATAAGAAAGACTAATCATATACAGAGTCTCCCATTTTACAAAGTGCTCTTCCGGTCACGATCTCAACCCTATGAAAAGCGAGGGTCAATGCAATGAGGGATGAGGGATCACACTAAGTGCCCTGGGACATTCACAATCAGGCCGATTCTCTGGTCGTGATACTGCGATGCCATCAGATCAGGCGGGTTTGGTGCTCATCTAAAACATGCCCACACCCAAATTGACCTCAAGTGTTATAAACACTTGACTCTACATACATGTACACAAATAAGTGGATGTAAAACAGGTAAAATCTGAATAAGGCCCAAAGATCAATCTTTTTTTTTTTTCCCTTTGGCCACACTGCATGCAGTAGGCAAGATCTTTGTTCTCTGACCAGGGACTGACCCCCACACACTCTTCAGTGGAAGCTCAGAGTCTTAAACACTGGACCACCAGGGAAGCCCTTCAAGGGTTATTCTAACCTCAGTTTCTTGGTTGGGATACTGTGCTGTGGTCCTGGCAAGACATGGCCATTGAGGGAAAATGGGGGAAGTACACAGGATCTCTCTCTTCTATGTCTTGTAACTTCCTATGGGGCTTCCCAGGTAGCTCAGTGGTAAATAAATTCACGTGCCAATGCAAGAGATGTGGGTTCTGTCTCTGGGTTGGAAAGATCCCCTGGAGAAGGAAATGGCAACCCACTGCAGTATTCTTGCCTGGGACATCCCATGGACAGAGGAGCCTGGTGGGCTACAATCCATGGGTTTGCAAACAGTCAGATACAACTTAATGACTGAAAAACAACAACAACAATGTAGCCATAATTACTTTAAAATAGCACATTTAAAAAATAGATTTCACTTGAATTTAAATGTTTAGAGATACACTTTTTCAGAAGAATGTTTAAATTTGTTTTTTTTAATAATAACTCTGCTAATAAAGACCCAAGTAATACTGATACATGCTATTCCAGCAAGAATTCATTTAACTAATTACATCTACAGTGATGTAATTACTTGGACATGAGTTTGAGTAGGCTCCGGGAGTTGGTGATGGACAGGGAAACCCGGCGTGCTGCAGTCCATGGGGTGGCAGAGAGTCAGACACGACTGAGTGACTGAATTGATCTGCTGCTGCTGCTGAGTCACTTCAGTCGTGTCCGACTCTGTGCAACCCCTGAGACAGCAGCCCACCAGGCTCCTCCGTCCCAGGGATTCTCCAGGCAAGAACACTGGACTGGGTTGCCATTTCCTTCTCCAATGCATGAAAGTGAAAAGTGAAAGTGAAGTCGCTCAGTCATGTCTGACTCTCAGCGACCCCATGGACTGCAGCCTTCCAGGCCCCTCTGTTCATGGGATTTTCCAGGAAAGAGCACAGGAGTAGGGTGCCATTGCCTTCACCGATCTACAAGCTAAGGAATACCAAAGACTGCTGGCAACTCCAGAAGCTAAGAGAAAGGACTGGAACTGTCCCCTAAGAACCTTCAGAGGATATACCACCCAGCTAACATCTTGGTTTCAGACTTATAGCCTCCAGAATTGTGAAAGAAGACATTTCTGCTGTGTCAAGCCAAGACCAAACCAAAAACAAAATAATAGGTTCCTTTGTCAATTACTCACACACAGTAATACATTGCTCCACTCCATGAGGGAAATAATGGCATACTTTCATATTTAAATTATTTTTCACCAATGAATTCTAAAATTACTACCTCAATGAGATCCCATAATACAATTCCATGAAATACAATGGAAAATTATTTCAAAAGATTGCAGCACGGAGTGACGTGAGATAACATTGAACAAGGTTACACTTAAAGTGTGCACACACAGGTTTGAGTGTTTAAAGCCGCACATGAGTCTCCATGTGAAATGGCTGCCAGCAGGGCTTGTATAGAGCAAAACTCTTTCAGAGCAAGAGAGCCCACGGCCTGGTTATATTCAGACTAGCCAGAGAATACCCACAGTACCACTATCCTCACTCTGGGGCACCACAGCTTAAGAGGGACATCAATTAACAGCAGCTGAAATCAAGGAGAATGACAAGATTTCTCACTATAAGGAGCTGGTGAAGAAATATTTTAATGTGGAGAAATAGATATGTGAACAGAGCTTTGGAGCTGTCTGATATTTCAAGGGCTGTCATGTTGAAGTAAGATTAAATCAGTCTACAGAAATTAAAGCTAAAATCAGAGATGGATGTTAAACTATGGACCACTTGGCTCTATGGAAAGACTGCATCTCATTAGGACTTGCCTGCTTCACATAAGTCCCCAAATGGCCCTGTACGTGGCTTAGAGTCCCTGCCCCTCATGTCACCCCCGCCCCCCAGGATAAGGGAAACTGCAGAGGATTGCTATTACTAACGATCTAAGAAAGACAACACCACAAACCATTAGGTCTTACACATGTGCATAGATGACTTTCATAAACTAGGTGTCACCTATCAAAGCAGAAAACAAGTCCCTGAAAGAATGGGACATGCAATAAATGAACGTACAGGAACTTGCAAAGTGGGGTGTGTTCCAGGGAAAGAGTTTGAGAGGAAGGATCATTTCAATAAGAAGGACCCACTGAAGGTTCTTCCTTCAAAGTCTCATTTGTAGACAAGAGAGGTTTCTACCATCCTGCCTTCCATTCCAAGATGAACTTCCAAGAGAATTCCTTTGCTTTACACACACACACACACACACACATGCATGCGCACACACACACACACACACACGACTGCATGTGAAATACGTGAATCTGTATACTACTACTACTACTAAGTCACTTCAGTCGTGTCCGACTCTGTGTGACCCCACAGACGGCAGCCCACCAGGCTGCCCCATCCCTGGGATTCTCCAGGCAAGAACACTGGAGTGGGTTGCCATTTCCTTCTCCAATGCAGGAAAGTGAAATGTGAAAGTGAAGTCGCTCAGTCGTGTCCGACCCTCAGCAACCCCATGGACTGCAGCCCTCCAGGCTCCTCCATCCATGGGATTCTCCAGGCAAGAGTACTGGAGTGGGGTGCCTCCAAATCTGTATAATAATTATGTTCTAATGTTAAATCCTGGTTGTAACATGCAAACATCATCATACAAAACATTACCACTGGGGGAAAATAGATGAAGGGTACATAGGACCTCTCTGTGCTATTTTTGCAATCTCCAGTGACTATTATTTCAAAATAAGTTTTTTTAAAAACCTTGACTTTAGTTAATTTCATTTCTCTCATTTCCTTTATTTTTCAGGATAATGTTCACAATTTTTTTGGACAATCTATAGATTCAATTATCAATCACACTTACACATGCCCAACACACATGACACCAAGACAAGTAATTGGCTGTCCCCTCCCCTCACTCTAAGGGCTTCCCTGGTGACTCAGGTGGTAAAGAATCTGCCTACAATGCAGGAGATCTGGGTTCAATCCCTGGGTCGAGGAGATCCCCTGGAGAAGGGCATGGCAACCCACTCCAGTATTCTTGCCTGGAGAATCCCATGGATAGAGGAGCCTGACAGGCTCCACTCCATAGGGTCGCGAAGAGCCCGACACTGAGCGACTAACACTTCCCTCACTCTGGCACACTTGCTCTGTCTCCCTCCCCTTGAGTGATGCCAGACCCAAACACTCTGCTGGTGGCCACCCCTTCAGCGGGAGGGAAGGTATGCAGGCAGGAGAAGGAAATAGATCAAGCAAAAGAAGGAAGGGGATACAGAAAAGGGAAAGACAAAGGAGGGGAGCAAGAAAGAAAGACAAGAGAAGAGCCAGCATTTGTCATTCAAAAAGATAAACATTTTACAGCCCAGCTTGACTGTGTCAAGAACACTTGTGTTTTAATAGTATGCCTGCGAGCTTTCAAAACAAGTGTTTACCTGTCACAATAAACAGTTATGAGTGAGGAACACAAAACAGAGAGAACCAGGAGCTGGCAGGCTGCCAGCCCTGCTGCCTGCTGCTCCATGCTCAGCCTGTCATCCAGGCAACAACAACTCAGCCTCTCTCGTCTCCACAGTGAGGCCCACAATCCCAGGGTCACAGAGCTGCTAAGGCTCTGGGGAGGCCAGTTAGAACCAGAAGGGGCCAGGGGAACCCAGTCCTTAAAGGACATGCAGTAGAGCAGCAGTTGCCAGCTCGAGGGCAGCCCACAGGGACCAACAGGAGGCCAGAGGTCCCAAAAGATGGGAACTTCTGGAAAGACCCTTGATGGAGAGCTGGAACACGAAATGCCACACACTCCCTTCCTTCTTGCCCTTTCATCTTCACAACAGGTTCACGCCTGAGGTAAGTCAACAGCAGCGTCGTGCTTCAACTCTCATATTTATAACTTGGAACTGGGAGCTGGCAGCCTCATAAAAACTAACTTTTATGGAGTAGGTTTTTCTGTAGGAAGAGACTTCACATACATCTGTCTCAGTTAATCCTCACAATAATCACTTGTCATGGCCAGGCTAATAGGATCATCCCCACTTTGAGGAAACAGACAAGTCCTTTCACCTACAAACCTCACAGTCTATTATCTACTAAACAGCCAAGTAAGGGCTCCAACACATAAGAACGGGGCTCAAATGATCTGTGGTTCTGAAACCCAGGTGTGCAGAAGAGTCTCTGGAGTGACTGGCTTGGAACGCTCCAAGCGTTTTAGCATCAGCAGATATGGGCTGTGACCCAACCATCAGCATTTTTAAACACTCAGGAAGCTGGCTGAGAGCTGGGTGACTCTGAAGCGGTTAGTCAGGACAGTGTAATTTGAGAAGCAACATCGCTAAGAGAACAGCGTGCACCTCAGCCCTTGTGAAATTCCTGTCTAGAGCTGAGCTGTCCGTCACAGTAGCGACCAGCCCACGTAAACACTGAACACTTGAAATGTGTTTAATGACACATCTCAAAATGACATTTGGATACATTAGGTTAAACTAAAATGTATCACTAAGGACTTCCTTAATAGTGCCATGGATAAGAATCCACTTGCCAATGCGGAGGACATGGGTTTGATCCCTGGTCTGGGGAGATTTCACATGCCTCGGAACATCTAAGCTCATGTTCCACAACTACAGAGCTCACACTCTGTAGAGGTCTTGAACTGTGACTACTGAGCCCACATGCCTAGAGCCCGTGCTCTGCAACAAGAGAAGCGACTGCAGTGAGAAACCCACATGCCGCAACTGGAAAGTAGGCCCCCTTCTCTGCAACAGAGAAAGCTCAGCAATAAAGACCCAGCACAATAAAAAAAAAAAAAAAAAAATTAACTAAACAACAAAAAAATGTATCACTTAAACTAAATTTATCCTTTTATGTTTTACTTTTTAAAGCATGGTTATTGGACTATTTAAAATTACCTATGGTAGAAACAGATGGATGCTAGTAGGGAACAAGGTGTGTGGGAAGAATTGGGAGATTGGGATTAACACATAAGGTCGGACAGAATGTGGTCCACTGGAGAAGGGAATGGCAAACCACTTCAGTATTCTTGCCTTGAGAACCCCATGAACAATATAAAAGGCAAAAAGATAGGACACTGAAAGAGGAACTCCTCAGGTCGGTAGGTGCCCAATATGCTACTGGAGAAGAGTGGAGAAATAACTCCAGAAAGAATGAAGGGATGGAGCGAAAGCAAAAACAACACCCAGTTGTGAATGGGACTGGTGATAGAAGCAAGGTCCGGTGCTGTAAAGAGCAATATTGCATAGGAACCTGGAATGTCAGGTCCATGAATCAAGGCAAATTGGAAGTGGTCAAACAGGAGATGGCAAGAGAGAACATACACATTCTAGGATTCAGTGAACTAAAATGGACTGAAATGGGTGAATTTAACTCAGATGACCATTATATCTACTACTGTGGGCAGGAATCCCTTAGAAGAAATGAATTAGCCATCATAGTCAACAAATGAGTATGAAATGCAGTACTTGGATGCAATCTCAAAACGACAGAATGATCTCTGTTCGTTTCCAAAGCAAACCATTCAATATCACAGTAATCCAAGTCTACGTCCCGAGAAGTAACACTGAAGAAGCTGAACACTTCTATGCAGACTTACAAGACCTTCTAGAACTAACACCCCCAAAAACGTCCTTTTCATTATAGGGGACTGGAATACAAAAGTAGGAAGTCAAGAAACACCTGGACTAACAGGTAAATTGGGCCTTGGAATACGGAATGAAGCAGGGCAAAGACTAACAGAGTTTTGCCAAGAAAATGCACTGGTCATAGCAAACACCGCCTTCCAACAACACAAGAGAAGACTCTACAGATGGACATCACCAGATGGTCGACACTGATCAGATTAATTATATTCTTTGCAGCCAAAGATGGGGAAGCTCTATATAGTCAGCAAAAACAAGACCCGGAGCTGACTGTGGCTCAGACCATGAACTCCTTATTGCCAAATTCAGACTGAAATTGAAGAAAGTGGAGAAAAACACTAGACCATTCAGGTATGACCTAAATCAAATCCCTTAGTGGAAATGAGAAATAGATTTAACGGACTAGATCTGAAAGACAGAGTGCCTGACGAACTATGGATGGAGGTAGTGACATCGTACAGGAGACAGGAATCAAGACCATCCCAGTGGAAAAAAAATGCAAAAAAGCAAAATGGCTGTCTAAGGAGGCCTTACAAATAGCTGTGAAAAGAAGGGAAGTGAAAAGCAAAGGAGAAAAGGAAAGATATAAACATCTGAATGCAGAGTTCCAAAGAATAGCAAGGAGCGATAAGAAAGCCTTCCTCAGTGATCAATGCAAACAAATAGAGGAAAACAATAGAATAGGGAAGACTAGAGATCTCTTCAAGAAAATCAGAGATACCAAGAGAACATTTCATGCAAAGATGGGCTCGATAAAGAACAGAAATGGTATGGACCTAACAGAAGCAGAAGATATTAAGAAGAGGTGGCAAGAGTACACAGAGAACTGTACAAAAAAGATCTTCATGACCCAGATAATCATGATGGTGTGATCACTGACCTAGAGCCAGACATCCTGGAATGTGAAGTCAAGTGGGCCTTAGGAAGCATCACTACAAACAAAGCTAGTGGAGGTGATGGAATTCCAATTGAGCTATTTCAAATCCTGAAAGATGATGCTGTGAAAGTGCTGCACTCAATATGCCAGCAAATTTGGAAAACTCAGCAGTGGCCACAGGACTGGAAAAGGTCAGTTTTCATTCCAATCCCAAAGAAAGGCAATGCCAAAGAATACTCAAACTACCGCACAATTGCACTCATCTCACACGCTAGAAAAGTAATGCTCAAAATTCTCCAAGCCAGGCTTCAGCAATACGTGAACCATGAACTTCCTGATGTTCAAGCTGGTTTTAGAAAAGGCAGAGGAACCAGAGATCAAATTGCCAACATCTGCTGGATCACGGAAAAAGCAAGAGAGTCCCAGAAAAACATCTATTTCTGCTTTATTGACCAAAGCCTTCGACTGTGTAGATCACAATAAACTGTGGAAAATTCTGAAAGAGATAGGCATACCAGACCACCTGACCTGACTCTTGAGAAACCTGTATGCAGGTCAGGAAGCAACAGTTAGAACTGGTCATGGACCAACAGACTGGTTCCAGATAGGAAAAGGAATATGTCAAGGCTGTATATTGTCACCCTGCTTATTTAACTTCTATGCAGAGTACATCATGAGAAACGCTGGGCTAGAAGAAGCACAAGCTGGAATCAAGATTGCCAGGAAAAGTATCAATAACCTCAGATATACAGATGACACCACCCTTCTGGCAGAAAGTGAAGAACTAAAGAGCGTCTCAATGAAAGTGAAAGAAGAAAGTGAAAAAGTTAGCTTAAAACTCAATATTCATGTCCATCAGCAGATGAATGGATAAGAAAGCTGTGGTACATATACACAATGGAGTATTACTCAGCCATTAAAAAGAATACATTTGAATCAGTTTTAATGAGGTGGATGAAACTGGAGCCTATTATACAGAGTGAAGTAAGCCAGAAAGAAAAACACCAATGCAATATAGTAACGCATGTATATGGAATTTAGAAAGATAGTAACAATAATCCTGTATACGAGACAGAACAGTCTTTTGGACTCTGGGAGAGGGAGAGGGTGGGATGATTTGGGAGAATGGCATTGAAATATGTATTATATCATATATGAAACAAGTCGCCAGTCCAGGTTCGATGCACGGTACTGGATGCTTGGGGCTGGTGCACTGGGACGACCCAGAGGGATGGTATGGGGCGGGAGGAGGGTTCAGGATGGGGAACACATGTATACCTGTGGCAGATTCATTTTGATATATGGCAAAACCAATACAATATTGTAAAGTTAAATAAAATTAAATTTTAAGATCATGGCATCTGGTCCCATTACTTCATGGGAAATAGATGGGGAAACAATGGAAACAGTGACAGACTTTATTCTTTTTGCCTCCTAAATCACTGCAGATGGTGATTGAAACAATGAAATGAAAAGACGCTTACTCCTTCAAAGGAAAGTTATAACCAACCTAGACAGCATATTAAAAAGCAGAGACATTACTTTGCCAACAAATGTTCATCTAGTCAAGGCTATGGTTTTTCCAGTGGTCATGTATGGATGTGAGAGTTGGACTGTGAAGAAAGCTGAGCACCGAAGAATTGATGCTTTTGAACTGTGGTGTTGGAGAAGACTCTTGAGAGTCTCTTGGACTGCAAGGAGATCCAACCAGTCCATCCTAAAGGAGATCAGTCCTGAGTGTTCATTGGAAGGACTGATGCTAAAGCTGAAACTCCAGTACTTTGGCCACCTCATGCAAAGAGTTGACTCATTTGAAAAGACCCTGATGCTGGGAAAGATTGAGGGCAGGAGGAGAAGGGGACGACAGAGGATGAGATGGCTGAATGGCATCACCGACTTGATGGACATAGGTTTGAGTGAACTCTGGGTGCTGGTGATGGACAGAGAGGCCTGGCATGCTGCGGTTCATGGGGTCTCAAAGAGTTGAACATGACCGAGCGACTGAACTGAACTGAATAAGAACGCACTGTGTAGCACAGGGAACCCTACTCACTGCTCTATGGTGACCTATATGGCGAGGAAATCCAAAACAGGGGAGGCATGCAGATGTTTAAATGGGCTTTCCTAGTGGCTCAGAGTATAAAGAATCTGCCTGCAGTGCAGGAGACCTGGGTTCAATCCCTGGGTCAGTAAGATCCCCTGGAGAAGGGAATGGCTACGCACTCTAGTATTCTTGCCTGGAGAATTCCATGGAAAGAGGAGCCTGGCTCGCTACAGTCCATGGGGTGACAAAGAGTCAGACAGGACTATGCAACTAACACACACATACACACACACACACACACACACACACACACACACACGAATGAATCACTTTGCTGTATAGCAGAAATTAGTACAATGTTGTAAATCAACTATACTTCAATAAAATATTAATTTTTGAAAAAATGTTAAGAAAATTACCTATGAGGTATGCATTATATTTCTACTAGGTAGCCCAGGTCTAGAGGAAACCAAAAGGCAAAGGGAAGGCAAATCTCAACACATTAGAGCAAATGGCTAAGATAGAAGGATAACGAGGTGAGTCCAGTAGCTCTGAGAAGACTCTCAGGAGGTGTTTCCTCTTTCTCCCATTAAGTCTCAAAAAATGATCAAGAGCAGGAGGAAGCAGAAGAAACAGTATCACTTCATGATGTGTTCAAGGCTCTCACCTAACCACTGGGTATTACTCAAGGGACCAGAGATGGAGCGTGAGTGGCAGGAGGAGCCCAGCAGGGAAGTCTTAAGAGTCAAGCCAGGGACTTCCCTGGTTCCCAGGGCAGAAGGCCTTGGTTTGATCCTTGGTCAGGGAACTAGATCCCACATGGTATGCATACTAAGTCGCTTCAATTATGTCCAACTCTTTGCAACCCTATGGACTACAGCCTGCCAGGCTCCTCTGTCCATGGGATTCTCCGGGCAAGAATACTGGAACAGGTTGCCGTGCCCTCCTCCAGAGGATCTTCCCAATCCAGGGATCAAACCCGCGTCTCATCCAACCCTGCCCTGGCAGTCAGCTACTTTACCACTAGGCCACCACGTTGCAACTACAAGTTCACATAGTGCAACTAAAGAGCCTCCAGGCCAAAACTCAAGACCCCAAATGCTACAACAAGGATTGAAGATCCTGAGTGGCACCACTAAGAGCTAGCACAACCAAGTAAATAAAATAATAAATGGCTACGTTGTAAAAAGCCAAGCCAAGAAGCCTGCTGCTGCTGCTGCTGAGTCACTTCAGTCGTGTCCGACTCTGTGCGATCCCACAGACGGCAGCCCACCAGGCTCCCTTGTCCCTGGGATTCTCCAGGCAAGAATACTGGAGTGGGTTGCCATTTCCTTCTCCAATGCATGAAAGTGAAAAGTGAAAGCGAAGTCGCCCAGTCGTGTCCGACTCTTAGCGACCCCATGGACTGGAGCCCACCAGGATCCTCCGTCCATGGGATTTTCCAGGCAAGAGTACTGGGGTGGGGTGCCATTGCCTTCCCCCCGCCAAGAAGCCTAGAGATGGTCTTAAGCAAAATGGGCAGTCATGGAGGCACTGAGGATAAACTAAATATGGTCAAAACTGACCCTGAGACCATCCACTCTGGCTGCGGTGCTGAGGATGGATGGAAAGACAACAAAGTTAAGAAACCAGTTAGGCCATTTCAATAATAACCAAGTGGGAGTAATAAAGACCTGAAGTAGAGCAGTCGTTAGAAACTTGGAGAGTAAGATACAGAGTCCAGGAAATGCTTAGGAGATAAAACCCAGCAGAGTTTGATGATGAACTGCATCTGGAGAAGGAGGGAAGGGAGTCCAGGCTCTGGCGATGGTGAGGGTGCCTGGTGAGCACACACACTGAATCTGGGCACTTAGAAGGTAGACCCTTTGTTCACGTGGAAGGTGCTGTTAGTTTCATCACATAGAGGTTGCACACTGGAAAGGCCCATGTGAATTTCACATAGGTTCTGTACAGAATAAGGAACACATGAGCTCCAAGTTCAGAGATGAGTGGGATGCTATTCATATTTGGGAATCAACTGTGTACAGAGAGTAATCAAAACCAGGGAAGAGCAGATTGAAATTCCAAAGGGAGAACGAGACATGAAGCCAAGTAC
Source organism: Tragelaphus eurycerus (assembly GCA_935064755.1). Lineage (NCBI taxonomy): Eukaryota > Metazoa > Chordata > Mammalia > Artiodactyla > Bovidae > Tragelaphus > Tragelaphus eurycerus. The sequence goes on along the minus strand of CAKXYN010000222.1, from coordinate 617,482 downwards.
GCAACGCTGGGACTCAACAGTGTTTGGTCCTCAAGCTCAGCATTGTTTAGTCTACACATTGACACACACTCATCTGACTCATCCCAACGCCGTCCCCCGCCCCCACCACCACTACCCCCCATTGCCAAACGAAATGCCTTTCACCTGAACCCACTGGCTCAGGGGATCTCACTAATCCAGGACAGGAAGCCACTTTGGAGACTCCTGGCTCTATTGCTCTGGGAGTGGTTGGCATTGTGGCTTTGTCTCAGAAAACTCCAAGAAGAGTTAGGAAAAGACATTGTGTTCTATTTCTCAAACTTAGTATGCATTTTTTTTTTCTTGAATGCTGAAGTTACACAGAAAAAAATATAATGTTACTGAGCTTTTTCACATCTTTTCAAGTGTTTAAATAGAATATAAGCTCCTAGGGACAGGGACACGTATTGGGTTCCACTGTTGTTCAGTTGCTAAGTCATGTTCAACTCTTTGTGACCCCATGGACTGCAGCATACCAGGCTTCCCTGTCCTCTACCATCTACCAGAGTTGGCTCAAACTCATGTTCATTGAGTCAGTGATGACAGCCAGCCATCTCATCCTCTGTCACCCGCTTCTCCTCCAGCCCTCAATCTTTCCCAGTACCAGGGTCTGTTCCAGTAAGTTGGCTCTTCACATTAGGTGCCCAAAGTATTGGAGCTTCAGCTTCAGCATCAGTCTTGCCAATGAATATTCAGGGTTGATTTCCTTTAGGATTGACTGGTTGATCTCCTTGCTGTCCAAAAGACTCTGAAGAAGCTTCTCCAGCACCACAATTCAAAAGCATCAATTCTTCAGTGTTCAGTCTTCTTTGAGGCCTAGCTCTCACATCTGTATATGATTACTGGAAAAACCATAGCTCTGACTAGAAGAAAAGCCATGACAAACCTAGACAGCATGTTAAAAAACAGAGACATCACTTTGCTGACAAAAGTTTTTATAGTCAATTAAGTTTCATATTTTTATGGGGGGGGAAAACTGAATGAACTTTTTGGCCAACCTAATATTTAAAATTCTTTTACATTTTCCTCCCATTCCTGTTTTCAGGGATGAATAGAGTGCCAGATACTTAGGAAGATACAGCCTCTTGAAAAGTAGGCTTTTAATAAATGTTTATGGGAAAAAAAATCTATACTTCATCAAGATACATTGAATTATGGTGAATGAATGAGCCTGCTCTTCTATTAATGGCCTTGGGTCTATATATCAAGAAGAGCATTAAAAGAGCTACAAACTAGTCAGGTCTTCCTAGGTAAACCCACTCTGTCCCATGGTACACAATAGGTTACACAACAGTTACTCTCCTTTTAAATTCCAAACACGTGCTCCCCGTTGCGTTTCCACTTGAGGTTTCCACTTGCACTTGTGGGAGAAATCTCAGAGTTAACATAAGCAAAATAGTACTCTTGGATTTTACCTTCAAAACTGCTCTTCCCTTCTCTTCCCTAGTTGCTCAATCAAACACTAAGGAGGCATCCTCAGCAGTACTGAATCCACCCCAGGACCCTTTCTGCTGGTCCCTCATTGCTAATGTCAAGTCCCTCGTCCAAGTCACCCATGGACTGTGGCCATGGCCTTTTTGCTTCTTCTCCTGAATCCTAGAGTCCATCCTCCAGTCTTTGACCAAAGGGAGCTTTTGAAAATGTAAATCAGATTGAGTTACTCCCCATCCCTCCTCCTTAAAACCCTCAAGTGATTTCCTGTTGAATTTGAAATAGAACCCAAACTCTTGAGCAGGGTCTCTACAAGTCTCTACAACATTTGAACGTGACTTCTTCCCCAATATAATTTTCAAACATTTTCTCTTCTTCCTATCTTCTCTCTGACTCTCCCGTCTGTACAGAATTTTCTTCATAGGACTGACTCCTTCTTATTATTCATAATTCAACTTAACACCCTCCTCAGAGGTACCTTCCCTAATCATATAATCTAATTTTAGCCCATAAGGATTAGCTCTACCCTACATCAAAACATAATGTAAAGACTGTATAATTAAAACAGTGAGGCCTTTTCCAAGGAATACAGACACAGACCAATGAGCCAAAATAGAGTGCCCAGAATAGACCCAGTTACATATGGATAAGTCTCATCTCAAATCTCTAAGGAAAATATGGCTTTGCAAATAAGTGCTGTTGGAACAACTGGAGAGTCCTATGGGAAAAGAGAAAATGGTAACGCTTCCATGCCCTTCCCTTTGACAGGCTGTGAGCTCACAACAGCAGGAACTGTACATTAATCCTGATTCTGTTACTGGTTAGTCGCTCAGTCATGTCCAACACTTTGTGATTCCATGGACTGTAGCCCTCCAGGCTCCTTTGTCCATGGAGTTCTCCAGGCCAGAATACTGGAGTGGGTAGCCTTTCCCTTCTCCAGGGGATCTTCCCAACCCAAGGAGTGAATCCAGGTCTCCAGAATTGCAGGCAGATTCCTTACCAGCTGAGTCACAAGGGAAGTCCAGGAATACTGGAGTGGGTGGCAATAAATGTTTATTATTGTCATGACCACAGGGCTAGGAGAAAAAAAAAAATAACATGTTTTTTTTAACTTTATTTTATTATTATCATGATCCTTATTAGTTGTTTTCATTTCTTGAAAGAATGAAATGTTAAAAAGAATTTTCTAACTTTACCATTTCCCAGCAATCTATGATCTTCATCATCCTTGAGCCTCGGTTTTCTTACTCAATCCAGACAGTAACATGCAGATTACAGGTCTTTGCAAGAATAGAAGAGGATGTGTATTTAAAAATCAACTATACTGAGAGACTTCCCTGGTGGTCCAGTTGTTAGGAATCCAGCTGGCAATGCAGGGGATGTGGGTTCAATCCCTGGTCGGGAAACTAAGATCCCACATGCCACAGAGCAACTAAGCCGGAGCAACTAGAGCCGGCGCTCTGCAACAGGAGAAGCCACCACAGTGAGAAGCTCGTGCGCCGGAACTAGAGAGTACCACGCCTCCTCCCCTCACTGCTCACGGCAACCAGAAAAAGCCCGTGCTCGGCGAGGAAGACTCATTACAGACCACAATTAATTAAACAACAATCCAAGAAAAAAAAAAAATGTGCCTATAGACAAATGCTCTCAGAAGCTTGCATTGTGATTCCCAGACAGCGCATCCTGCCATGTAGCCAGTCTTCCCAGCGCTCAGCATCAGAGCAGCAGAGATGAGCACAGGCGAAGTAAACCAGTAGGCACAGGCCAAGAGGTCAGAGCCCGCAACCATGAGCATCCAAATGACCAGCCCCGGGCAGAGACTGAGCTTCGGCAAGTCACTTGAAAATGCACTTCAAGTCCAAGAGAGGTTCTGCTTTTAGGAAAGCAATTGAGTCCCTCAGTCCTCTAGGAGATCAAAGGACACTCTCTGTCCTTTAATGAATAAGCTGTTAATGAATAAGAGGAACAATTGGATTCTGAAGTGAGAGGACAATTAGGCACCAGCATGATTTCCAGCAGGTTGCTCGCTGAACCATACTTGGAAGCTGGAGAAAACCCAGCAGCATTCAAGTGATTTAGGGAGACGCAGAGACGCCTGTTACTAAGGATGTAAAATATAGCCGGTCTTCACTTGTTCTCAGATTGGAATCTTTAAATGAGCGCTGATGTTGAAACAGACCAGGACCCTGTGAGGCCTCCTGGGTACGAATCCTCTCCGCATGCCCCCATTTCTGAAGGAAAAAGACTACAGCCTCCTAGACCTTCCCGGAGTACCAAAAGGCAGGTTCCAACAGCTACTGATCAGGAAGTGAGGGAATGTAGAAGGAAAGGAGCAATAAAGAAAGAGTGCCGGGCTTCCCTGGTGGCTCGGTGGTGAAGAATCTGCCTGTCAGTGCAAGACACATAGGTTCGATCCCTGATCTGGAAAGATCCCACATGCCATGGAGCAACTGAGCCCATGTGCCACAACTACTGAGCCTGTTCGCTAGACCCTGAGAGCTGCAGCTACTGCAGGCCGAGGGCCCTAGAGCCTGAACTCTGCAACAAGAGAAGCCCTCACAATGAGAAGTCTCCTGGACGTGGAAACTGGAGAGTAGCCCCCACTCTCCGCAACTAGAGAAAAGCCCACACAGCAATGTAGACCTAGCACAGACAAAATTAAATAAACAACTTTAAAAAAAGAAATACTGCAGCCGTGGGGCCAGGTCCTGGATCTCCCTCAAGCGATCAACCTGGCAATATCTTTGAGTTCTCCTGCAGGAACCAAGATCCTCAACCAGGTGGAGGATGGTAACTTCAGGCTGAGCACAAGACTCATTGAACACTGTTACCTCACTACCAACCAGGGTGACTGAAGGAAGTCAAACACCCTGCAGCTCTCATCCCAAATTCTACCTATAAACCCGAACCCTGGTAAACCTTTGGGAATTTTTTTTTTTTTTTTTTTTAAGCACATGCTACTCATTCTCCTTGCTTGGCTCTGCAAGAAACCTTTCTCTGCTCCCAGCTCTGACTTTTTGGTTTGTTTGGCCTCACTGGCATTAGACACATGCGTCTTGATAACGGTGCAACTGGGTGATTCTAGGGGTTAAGAACCTGCCTGCCAATGCAAGAGTTGGGGGTTCCAGACCCTGGGTCAGGAAGATAATCCTGGAGAAGGAAACGGCAACTCACTTCAGTATTCTTGCCTGGAAAATTCCGGACAGAGGACCCTGGCAGGCTACAGTATATAACGCTGCAAAGAGTCAGACACAGCTGAACACAGGAGACATTTTGCCCTCCCCAGTGTGTCTCTCACCCCAGCCATGGGTGGATGTTTGTGATGGCTTGCACAGCTCTGCCAGGATATAATGGGGATCAGCATCAAACAGTCAGCCTCAGTCCCAGCCCAGTTCATCTAAATGTAAAGCAATCTTGAGTCCACTAATGCAGCTGCAAGTAGAGGAAGGATAGAATGTAAGGAATAATAGTAAAGCTGTTAGGGAACCGCTGGCCAAAACTGGCTGCCTTGGCTAGGCAAAATGATGATTGCTCGCATGGGTTATCTGGCAACAAGAGGTCCCGATAAAGAACACTGGGTTGCTACAGAAAACTCATTGGGGATGGGACTTCCCTGGCTAAGACCTTGCTCTCCCAATGCAGGGGGCCTGGATTCAATCCTTTGTCAGGGAACTAGATCCCACAGGCCACAACTATCAGTTCGCATGTCCCAACTAAACACCCTGCATGCTGCCAACTAAGACCTGGTGCAGCCAAATAAATAAGTTAAAAAGAAAATTAACCAGGAGAACTCTGGAGGGGCCATAACAAGGGAGGAGATGTCAGTCCATAAGTCCTACCAGCCTCCCAGAATCCTTTGCACTGGAATCATCCATCTCTATTGAGAGATGCACGAAGCATCAGGAAGGACCCTGAGTCAGAGTGGCAGAGACACCTCGGAAACTAACCCCATCACCCTAAAACCTGAGCCTGTGAGTCACATGGCCTAGCAGCTCTCCTGGGTTCCCTTAGCCGCCTCCTCCCAGGTGCCCCTCATAATAAAGTCAGCACCTGTGTCTCTTTGGACAATTAATTGTTGAATGTTAGATAAGAGCTTACTCTCAGACCCTGGAAGGGGTCCCCCTTCCTGCAACAAAGACAGAGGACATAGAGGCTAGAAAGTAGGGAAGCTGGAAGAAAGTGGGGAAGAGAAGCCAGCAGGATTAAAGGAGACAGATTATATGAGGCAGCTTTTAGCACAGGGCAACTCCTACCACTGAGATAATTGCCAAGGATGTTGTGTCCAGTTTCACAGCCTGCACGTTAATTCGTGCCATCACCTCTGGGGGAGAGGTCCTGCCCATGCACACGGGGCCTAAGTTCTTTCAGCTCTCTTGGTCTTTGGCTGTGACAAAGCTAAACACATGTGTTCAAGAGAATCTGCTGGCCTAAGTCCTCCAAAGGAGAAGGAGGGGATAGAATTAGGAAGCTGGGAAAGAAGGCTTGGATTTTTACCTTTCTAAAGTTCTCAGCAAAGCATTTTGCATAAAGAGATGCTGAAGAGATGCTGGTTCTGGAATTTTCTGGAGGTGGGTGGTAATTTTCTGGACCAGCAGCTAAAGCAGCACTAATGAGTACTTACTGTTTATTCCCAGGGAGCCTGGCACATTGCCAGTACCAGATGCCTGCATCCTCTATCCTTCCTCGTCCCTCAGCTGGGCAGAAAACCCAGGTTATCTTTAAACTAAAGGCAGAAAATAATCAAACCTTCTTGTAACACGTTCACCTTTACACAGTGCAAAAGAGAGAAAGATGAGAAGAAAGAAGAAAGGAGAGGGAAGGGAAGGGGAGAAGAAATACAAAAAAATATGCTAAAACTATGACAGACAATTTCATTTTTTTCAATTTGTAATACTATGTCTTATTTAACCCACCATATCCAAAATATTGTCATTTCAAAATAAAGTGAAATTAAAAAAAAAAGTAAAATGCGGTCATGATACATTTTACTTTTTTATTGTACTGTCTGAAGTCCAGTCTGTATTATTCACTCCCAGTACATCACGATTTAATCTAGATACCTCTCAGGCACACATGGGGCTGGCGGTTGTCAGATGGGACCCCACACAGCTAGACTGTGTTCCCAGTTCCATTCTTGGCCATTTCCACCTATCAACATTCATTTAAGAAAGTCAATACATATTGCACTGGTCCTAATGCAAGAGCTCTGTTACTCTCACTAGCCTAGCAAAGTGGATTAGACATCTAATACCCTAAATATTCACAGCTATAAACAAAGCAACCTGTGATACGGTCCGCTTTGAAAACTCCTCCCAACAATAATGACTATGGTCTACTGAATCAATGAGAGCTCTTCACTGAAGAATTAAAACTTGAGACAAAGGCCATTGATAGAGGAATGGATAAGGAAGAGGTGGTACATATATGCAAAGGAATGTTACTCACCCATTAAAAAGAATGAAATAATGCCTTTGTAGCAACATGGATGGATCTAGAGAGTGTCATACTGAGAGAAGTAAGTCAGACAAAGGAGAAATATCATATGCCATCTCTTATATGTGGAATTCAAAAGGAAATGATACAAATGAACTTACAAAACAAAGAGACTCACAGACTTAGAAAACGAACTTATGGGTGTGGAGGGGCAGTGATAGTTAGGGACTTTGGGTTAGTCATGTACACACTGCTTTATTTAAAATGGATAATCCACAAGGAACTATCATATAGCACATAGAACTCTGCTCAGGGTTATGTGGCAGGCTGTGTGGGAGGTGGGTTCAGAGGAGAATGGATACATGTATGTGTATGGCTGAGTCCCTTCAGCGTTCACCTTAAACTACCACAACATTGGAGAAGGGGACGACAGAGGATGAGATGGCTGGATGGCATCACTGACTCGATGAATGTGAGTCTGAGTGACCTCCGAGAGCTGGTGATGGATAGGGAGGCCTGGCGTGCTGCAGTTCATGGGGTCGCAAAGAGTCGGACATGACTGAGCGACTGATCTGATCTGATCTGATCTGACCACAACATTGTGAAACAACTCTACTCCAAAACAAAATAAAAAGTTTAAAGTTTGAAGGGAAGAGAAAACCTTGAGCCAAAGAGAAATCACTCAAGCCTGTTTCAGACCATTGAGGCAGACATCTGAACTTCCTAAACTCCCGCCTCCATCTTTTCAGCCACTTTCACTGCCCCTACCTTCAAGGTCTGTTGTTCTCCCAGGTAATCGAACCCGGGTCTCCTGCATTGGAGGCAGACGCTTTAACCTCTGAGCCACCAGGGAAGCCCCAAGAAGGGCTTTACTTTCCAGAAACGGAACATAACAAAAGTAGATTAATCAGGTTGCAATTATTCACAAGGATCCCTAGCTTCATAAAAGATTTGACTCTGGGGTTCATTTCAAGAGAGCGATTTCCTTCTATTTTTCAAATATGATTAGATTTACATGCAACTTCTCTCAGGCAAAATGAAGTCCAACTATAATGGGATTTTTCCAATATCTCTGTTGAATTACAGGTGGCCAGAATTTATAAACTTCAGTGCTTTGGGGTTCAAAAGCAGTGAACCAGGATCCCTACATTAAATGAAAAGATGGAGAAAGAACCGGACAGATGAGGCCCGGTGGCAGTCATGGAGACCATTTGGACAGCCGGCCCAACCATCTCCTCTGTAAGCCCAGCCTCCGTACTTGTCGTGTCCGACTCTGTGTGCCCCGGACGGCGCCCCCAGGCTCCCCCGTCCCTGGGATCCGTTCCTTCTCCTCTGAGTGAAGCCTCAGTTCCCTCTTCCCTACTGGTTCCCCATCATGATCAAAAGTAGGGGTGGGGTGCCATTTCCTTCTCTGGATTTGTTGGCTGGTTTCTTCCATATTTTCAGGTCCATGGATCAGTGAGTGACTATTCAACTTTCTATTGGTGATTCCCCCTCCTTTGGATTAATTCAGAAGACCTGGATGCACTGAAGAATGAATCTCCACTCAGTAGAATGGAGCGGAAATGCCAGGCTCTGGGTGCAAGTGAGGCAGACATAAATACAGTTGGGAGACCACTTCCTGAGAGCTGACAGGACGTGTAAAGGAATATGGAAGGCAGGCTATAGACAAAAGCCAAGAAAAGGTCTCTCTGTCTGGCTGATAGCAGAGCGCACCAGAAAACAGCACAGCTAATTCTTGAATCAAGGCAGACAAGGCAAAGCATGGTGGAAGGCTTCCAGCTGTTGTCGCTGCTGTTCAGTGGCTCGGTCGCGACTGACTCTTTGCAAGCGCATAGACTCCCACATGCCAGGCTTACTGTCCTTTACTATCTCCAGGAGTTTGTGAACAATGTGCATAATGCAAATAAATAGAGGGGGAAAATAGAATGGGAAAGACTAAAGATCTCTTCAAGAAAATTAGAGATACCAAGGGAACATTTCATGCAAAGATGGGCACAATAAAGGACAGGACGGTAAGGCTTCCAGTAGAAAACTTAGACATTCACTACACCCAAGAGTTACCTAATGACCTGTCCGAGCTTAACTCTTTTTTTTTTTTAACCTTTTTCTTTCTTTCTTTCTTCCTTTTTGGCTGTGCTCGGTCTTCATTGCAGAAAGCAGGGGCTACTCTCCAGTTGCAGAGCGCGGGCTTCTCATTGTGGTGGCTTCTCTTGTTATGGAGCAGGAGCTCTAGGGTGCCCAGGCTCGGTAGTTGTGGGTGGTTGCTCCTTGGCATGTGGGATCTTCCCTGATCAGGGATCCAACGAGTGTGTCCTGCATTGGCAGGTGGACTCGTTACCACTGAGCCACCAGGGAAGGCCCTAGCTTAACTCATCAGCTTCCAAAATGCACCAGCCAATCTTCTGATGAATCTTAGGGACACATTTCCCTATAGGTGTCCGCCATCCCAGGGAGAGAGGTTGGAAAGATTCTCCCACCTCAACAGCAATTCTGATCAACCTTCTCTTACACTGCGTGAACTTCTAATCAAGGTCTAGGACGCTGGATTCATTAATTTTAATGAATTGCTAGAACAGTCTGAACAAGAGCCCTTGCTAATAAGGCCTTGCCTGAGTAAGATGCCATGTATTCTTCTGAGCAGGAAAAAAAAAATCCTTGGAAAACTTAAAAATAAAAAGGTTGGCATGTTAAGGCCAAATTGGGAGGAAAAATCACTCTGGAATCTCTGGTTTTCTCAAGTCACAATTTACAATCTACATTTCAAGGTCAATTGAACCACTTGATGGCCAATTTGGGGACAAGGAAAGAGCTGCATGAGGAATTATAAATGGGCATAAGGGTTTCTGACACCAACCAGACCCTCACAGCCACACTCGACTGAGTCTGTAATGATCTCAGGTCATTCCAAAAAGCGCAGGTCAAAGGGGCTCTGTGAGCACAGGGACCGAACTGTTGATTTAACACCAGCCTGGTGACATCCGTTCTGCTCACTCTGTGGGCGAACTTTCCACGTGGAGACACAGCACTAATGAGGTGTGGAGGCAGAAAGGGGATTTAAAATGTTTGTGGAAACCGGACCCTTCTCTGACAGTCCAGGGCTTCCTTTTCCATTCTGAAGCATGCATCCTGTTTTAGAGACAACACTCTAGGTAATCAGATGGATCGTGATTGGTGGAGGTGTGAAAGGGATCCTCATCCAAGGAGATGTGCGAGTTGTTCACAGAGTCATTTGCGGGAAGGGATTAGAGAAGTTGGCTTCCCAGATGGCTCAATGGTAAAGAATTCCCCTGCCAAAGCAGGAGACTCGAATTTGATCCCTGAGTCAGGAAGATTCCCTGGAGTGGGGAATGGCAACCCACTCCAGTATTCTTGCCTGGGAAATCCCATGGACAGAAGAGCCTGGTGGGCTACAATCCAGGGGGTTTCAAAGAGTTGGACATGACTGAATACGCATGCCTTAGGGAAGGTGCCTGAGGAACCATAAGAGAGAATTGGTCTCTATGTTCAAACATAATGCTTCTCACTGTTAATGGTCAAGGGAAGCCACAACATTTTTGAGTGTGTGTGTGTGAGGGGGGAATCTAACTCCAAGTTTGCCCTAAATGCCTCCATAGATATTTAAATATAAATTTATTTGGTTAAATTTATTTGGGTGCTGTCATTTGAAGCAGGGAGTGAAAGGAGTTGAAAGTACAAATTACCACTTATAAGTAATCAAGTCATGGGGATGTAATATACAGCATGTTGACTAGAGTTAATAAAACTGTACTGCATATTTGGAAGTTGCTAAGAGAGTAGAGCTTAAAAGTTTTCACCACACACATAAAACAATTCTGTAACAAAGTATGGTAACAGATATTAACTAAACTTATTGCTTTGATCATTTCATAATATGTACAAATATTGAATCATGTTGTACACTTGAAACTAATATATTATTTTGTGTCAGTTATACCTTAACAAAAATAAAATCAGGCCATAATAAGACAAACAAAGAAGTAAATAATGTTACAGTACAAAAATGGAAAACAGTGTACTGGATTAGTACTTTTTAATTACACTGATGCCTTTTTTACACAATAGGGAAGACTCACACCTATATATCGGCCTGACGCAGTGATGCATAATAATATTGTGGTTTAATAATGAATAAAATAATTTTAATTATATTTTATTTTAAAGGTATTATTCAGTTAACAAAATATTTCATCACTGAACTAAAATTTGAATTTACCAAACAAAAATATTATACTTTGCAAAAAAAAAAATTAAGAGTGGAGATAAGGATAAGATTAAGTATTTTTCTTAACTTGTCTAGTTTCTGGGAAATTCAGGCATCATGGAATAAAAATCCAGATTTCTAGAACTTGAAAGATATAATAAGAAAGAAGTCGCTAAGCCATGTCTTTGTAGAATTTGTCTTGAGATTATGAAGTGTTATAGCAATTGTCCCCAAATATTTGAAGACAGGATGTGGTTGCAGTCAGAATCACAGGGACATTTATTAGACATGCAGATCCTTAAACCCCATTTCCAAAGATCTGAGTTTAGTGAGTCATCAGCAGCTCAATTCTCTCACTGCTCACTGGAGGAAACCAAGTAGGAGAAAATATATTTGTCTTTCCTGATAAATCTCATTAAATTGTTGTTGAAAAAGGCAGAGCATAAATGCATGGGAAATGAGGCAGCCAATCCAAGACTGAGCCGTGATCTTCCACCTCTAGTCCAGCGTTCTTTCCTGTGCCAATTCATTTTTTTGTGTCCCTTTAGTGAATTTCCTTCCTCTGAAAACTCCTGCTTGTCTAGCTGAAACACCCAGTACTTTGAATGTCATATAGTCTTCCCCCTGGAACCCAAAACAGACCTGTGCTCTTGCATTAAACCCTACAGCTCAATCTCTCACTTCATCAAAGCCCGTGCTCAGCCACTAGGCTCACACGAGCCCCTAATACATTGTGACACCTTATTACTATCGTGCCTTTATGAGCTTCAAGGGAAATTACATTTTAAATTATAGCATACAAGTATAATGGAAAATCTAATTGTAGCAATGACAGTTTATTTATCAATCATCTATCATTTTGATTTATAAGGTGCCCAACTTGATTTAAAGGTAGCTAATGTTTAAAAATCTCAAGGCACCCATACAACCAAATATACACTGAGAGCAACAAAGTGAATGACTCCTGCTTTTCTGCAGCTCATCTTTCCCTTATCCAAGGCTAGAGCTAGAAACACAATAAGGTCAATCCTGGGGAACTGAAAGGCGGCATCTCAGACCCTCCTAATATCAAGTCTCATTGATTATAGAACTTGGCAGATGTAAAGCATCATTGTTAACATAGAGTCGGTTTCTTTCATATTAATATTCCTGTATCCCAAGTCTGGGTTTCCCAGGTGGCTCAGTAGCCAAGAATCCACCTGCCAAGCAGGAGACACTTGTTCGATCCCTGGGTCAGGAAGATTCCCTGAAAGAGGGCACAGCAACCCACTTCAGTATTCTTGCCTGGAGAATTCCACGGACAGAGGAGACTGGTGGGCTACAGTCCAAGGGGTCACAGAAAGTTGGACATGACATAGTGACTGAACAGCAGCAGCAGCCCTGAGTCCACAGAGCTTGAGAATTTAGAGGTAGAAGGGACATCGAGACAACCTTATTCCCATACCTCCTTCCATCCTTCTAAGGAGTGTGCCTTTAAGATTCACAAATAGGGGTTGATAGGTACAGGTCAGTAGCCCTTCAAAGCAACCCGCTCCATGGTATCATTCCCTATGGCTTTGCTTCAAACCTTTCCTCTCTGCCCATTCTCCCTGGGTTTTGCTCTAGGCTCTGAGTGCCTCTCTGACTCTCAAATTCATCCTTGCTTGAACTGGGTATCACCTTCCCAGTGCTCTAGTAGAAGCCCACCACTGCCTGGGCTTAACTTTCACATCCCATGGACATATTCTACCTTACACCACACTTCACCTTGTCCTGACCCGCCACTTTATGGTCCCCTCCTGGTTCTGAAAGCTCTGAGTGACCTCACCCCAAAGCAAGACCCCAGGTAAAGCATCAGAAGTCTTGGGAAGTCTGAAGTCCAGGACTTGCTGTAGCAACGGAATCAAACTCAGTCTTCACGGTGGAGCTCTGCCTCCAGGCCAACTTCAGTGTTCATAGTTGGGGCTTTCCACAGTTTTCAACTCAACTTAGCACATACATACATGCCAGGCACCCAGCTTAACAGTCCTGCCATGAAGGGATTTTCCCAGCCCCAAATTTGTTCAAATTCCAGTCTTCCACCTTCAACAGCAGTATTTTTTCCACTGCACCATTCCCTATTCATCAATTCAGCATATCTCACTTTATTTGCTATATTCAACCACTTTGTTTAGAAAAGACCTTAGGTTCGCTACACTGTCACTCTGAGATGAGAATTCTCATTTCATTCTTTGGGGCTCTGATATTTATCTACTACAGAGGAATACAGTCTGCTTCCAAATATTAGAATGCTTGGTTGTCAATAGAAGTCTAATTTCCAAACACCTTGATCACTCACTGATCATCACTGCTGGAAAGATGCTAAAATGGTGTGTAAAGACTCATCCTCCTCCCCCAGTGAGAGAGACTGAGCTCTGAAAATAACTGATGGCTGAACACCCTTCCTCTTAAGCAGGATGTGAACCCCTGGTGATTCACAACAATATTCCCCACGTTGCATTTCTTGCAACAAAAAGGTAAAGCTTTGTGAGAATGTGGGGAAATTGGAACTCTTTGCATACTGCCAGTGGGCATTTAAAATGGCTCATGCCTCTCTGCACAACTGTTCAGCAGATCCTCAAAAAGTTAAACATGGAAGAATCGTTTGGCCCAGCAATTCCACTGCTAGGTAAGGAACCATTTTGAAAACAGTGCTCAAACAAGCACATGTACACCTATACTCATACTGACCAAAAGGCAATGGGTTGGCCAAAAAATTTGTTTAAGTTTTTTCATAATATCATATATAGAAACAAACTTTTTGGCCAACACAATAGGAACAGCCCAAACATCCATGAACAAGTGGATGTATAAACAAATGGCAGCATGTCCCTGCCATGGAATATTATGAAGCCACAAAAAGGAGTGACGTACTTACACATCCAGCAACACAGATGAGCCTTTAAACAATACGCTGTGTGATAGATGCCAGACACAGAAGGTCATATATGGTGCAACTCTATGTACTGCTACTGCTAAGTCACTTCATTTGTGTCCGACTCTGTGTGACCCCATAGATGGCAGCCCACCAGGCTCCGCCATCCCTGGGATTCTCCAGGCAAGAACACTGGAGTGGGTTGCCATTTCCTTCTCCAATTCTATGTACATGGACTATCAAGAATAAAGAAATCCATAGAAGCAGAAGTCAGATGAGTAGCTGCCAGGGAATCATGTAGGGAGGTGTGGGATAAAGTTGCTTAATGGGTACAGGTTTTACTTTGGGATGGTAGAAATGTTTTGGAGCTAGGTATTGAAGTGGGGGTTGCATAACCTTGTGAACAGTGCTAAATGCCATGAAACTGTTCACTTTAAAATGATTGATTTTATGTTAGGTGAATTTCAACTCAAATTATTTTTTTAATTGAGCAGTAGATGAATTCACTCACTTTATGATAATGAGTTCCAGTGCCAATGTATGTCATAGAGATCCTTTTGCTAGTCTAATTTTTGTCTTTCCATCTGTCTGAAGTAGAAGGTGTTATGAAACGAGTCACCAGTCCAGGTTTGATGCACGATACTGGATGCTTGGGGCTGGTGCACTGGGATGACCCAGAGGGATGGTATGGGGAGGGAGGAGGGAGGAGGGTACAGGATGGGGAACATGTGCATACCTGTGGCGGATGTATGTTGATATATGGCAAAACCAATGCAATATTGTAAAGTTAAAAAATAAAATATATATTAAAAAAAGAATGTAAAAAAAAAAAAAGGTGTTTTTAAGCAGCATTGAAATCCACCACTGAAGCCAGTGTCTTCCTCAGGCTTTGCACAAACACAAATGCTTCAATCCTAAGTCTTTGAACCTGCCATCTGGATGCAGGTGGCAGGTTTGATCAGCCCACCCCCAGGCCTGGGGAGGTAATCGCTGGCCTAGAGGGATGTGCAGGGAGTGAAGGGGAGGTGTCACATCAAAGGCTGGTAGCTGTCCTACTCATAGCAAAAGCACAATTATGAGAAAGGGGCTGGTGAACTGAGTCCAACTCTCTGATCTCCTGGATCTTAGACTCTAGCCTGGGACACAGACACTAAACCCAACAGACCAACAACTCAATGAACAGGGACGTTAGGCCAGTGTTCTTAACTACCAAAACTTGCTTTCTAGACAAGAAACCAGAATAATGTGGTCAACGGTGGTGGGGGTGGGTGGTGTGAATTGGGTCAGGGAAACCCACTCTGAGGAGAGGACCAAGGTTTGGGCTGAGACCTAAACCCTGGGGAAGAGAGTTCCAGGTTGGGGAACAGAGAGCAGAGGCTCAGATGGATGAGTCCCTTGGTGGCCTGTTGCTTCCCTCTCGTGTCTTCTGCCAAGCAAGCCTGTTTCCTCCACTCCCAACCCTTTTGACACAAATGTGTTGTTTCCCCTCACATGAGCAATTCTAATGCTAACCACCCAGAGTCAGTGGAGAACCCACAGTTTAAGGGTTCAGGCCCCAAGACCAACCCCATGATCACAAGCAGTGAGGCTCCAGGTTACTAGAATCTGCCCAAAAGAAAAAAGGAAGGGAAAGTCGCTCAGTTGTATCTGACTCTTTGCGGGGACTGTGGCCTGCCAGGCTCCTCTGTCCATGGAATTCCCCAGGCCAGAATACTGGAGCCAATCCCATCTCCAAGGGATCTTCCCAACCCAGGGATCAAACCCAGGTCTCCCACATTGCAGGCAGATTCTTAACTGTCTGAGCCACCAGGGAAGCCCAAGAATACTGGAGTGGGTAGCCTAACTCTTCTTCAGTGGATCTTCCCAACCCAGAAATTGAACTGGGGTCTCCTGCATTGCAGGCTGATTCTTTACCAGCTGAACTCCCAGGGAGGCCCAGCATTCTGCCCAGCTTGGCCTCAAATCCAGAATTCCC
This sequence comes from Tragelaphus eurycerus, assembly GCA_935064755.1. Taxonomy (NCBI): domain Eukaryota; kingdom Metazoa; phylum Chordata; class Mammalia; order Artiodactyla; family Bovidae; genus Tragelaphus; species Tragelaphus eurycerus. The sequence goes on along the minus strand of CAKXYN010000222.1, from coordinate 601,507 downwards.
AGTATCCCTCCATGGGTTTGATAATTTGCTATAAAGGCTCACAGAACTCAGGGAAACACTTTCTACACCAATACTGTTTACTCTAAGGGATGAAACTCAGGAAGAGTCCACTAGAAGAGATACATAGGGCCTGGTGTGAGGGGTGACAGGCATGGACATTCCATGCTCTCTTTGGGTGCACCACCCTCCCATACATTGATGTCTTAACCAACCCAGAAACTCTTCTAACCCCAATATTTGGGCATGATTGATTAAGTCATTGACCATGGGCAATTAACTCAATCTTCAGCTCTCCCCCATCCCCAGAGGTTGTGGGGGAGAGCTGAAAGTTCTAACCTTCTAATCATTCCATGGTCTTTCTGACCAGCTCTCACCCCAAAGCTTCCTGGGGACCCCAGCCTCTGGTCATTTTAGTAACATAAAAAGATACTCATCTCTCCAAGGATTCCAAGGGTCTTAGAAGCTCTTCTATCAGGAACCAGGGACTCAGGTCAAATACCATAACTAAAGATGCTCCTGGGCTACCCCGGTGACTCCGTGGTAAAGAATCTGCCAGCCCATGCAGGAGACACAAATTCAGTCCTTAGGTTGGGAAGATCCGTTGGAGAAGGAAATGGCAACCCACTTCAGTATTTTTGCCTGGAAAATCCCATGGACAGAGGAGCCTGGCGGGCTACAGTCCATGAGGTCCCAGAGTCAGACATGACTGAGCGACTGAACAGCAGCAAAAGCAGGGGAGTCAGTGCCTTCACAGCAGGTACAGAGCCAGTGATCCTGGACACAGGGGCCCTCAGAGGTTCAGAGACAGGGCTGGCAGGTGCACGAGGGTCCGAACAGCACCGGAGGGGGCTTCGCTAGAAGGAAGGGCAGGCCTGGTGATCTGAGCCAGCCTAGAATACTCTCCCCTTGCAGGCTGCATGTAGCCTGACCCCCACATGGGTGAGAGAGGGCAACACCAAGTGATCCAGGAAAGACCTTTAAATAAGACCCTTGCTTCTGGGTTCCATGGTTTTCATCTTCATAGCAGCAGTCGAACAAATGCTAGGCCCAAGGCAGCAGCAGCAAACCCTATTTTCCCAGAGTTCTGGTGGTGTTCTTATTTTAACCAAATCAGGCCATCTAGTTGGAAATAGCCTCAGTGTCACATCGGACCTCAGCTGGAACATTTTCACTGTTCCGGGGCATGAGGCAACACCCCCCAGCTGGTGACCGGGAGCAGAACGCTCGGGGCAGGGCTGGAGGGCCTGGCATTTTGGAACTAGCCGCAGGCCACATGTGCGGACATGCAGCTGCTCTGAGATGCACCAGCTCAGGCACACAAAGGTGCCTGTCTTAAAACCGACTTCTCTATTGGAAAACTCGAGGGAGACCCTGACCACCAAATGCCTTCCCAGGAACCCCATCTGCAAGGCTGTGCTTCTTCTCGTGGTTTCTGAAATCACCTCCATGAATTCTGCCTGGATGACTCTCTTCAAACCATCTGCTCTCTCACCTGCGTCAGCTCACCTCCATCCGTCCGCACCAAGAGGAACTCATTTTGTAACTGTCATTTGAAAAAATCAGTGATGAGATAAAAGGGTTCTTAGACTATTTTTCAAACTTAGAAATAAGAAACTTCTCAGAAGCAAGCAACTTATTTAACTATATTCTCGAGCCCTTTATTTAATATTAGATGGATCATTTACTGGGCTTCCCTGGTGGCTTAGAGGATAAAGAATCTGCCTCCAATGTAGGAGACCCAGGTTCGATTCCTGGGTTGGAAAGATCCCCTGAGGAGGGAGGGCATGGCAATCCACTCCAGTATTCTTGCCTGGAAAATCCCATGGACAGAGGAGCCTGGTGGGCTATAGTCCATGGGGTCACAAGAGTTTTAGTTGTGGCATGTGGGATCTAAGTTTGATCAGGGATCGAATCCACACCCCCTGCATGGGAAGGCAGATTCTTAACCAGTGGACCACAAGGAAAGTCCTAGCAATGCCACTTTTAACTGTGCCCATGAACAGGTCTCAAAACCTTCATTTTCCCATCTCTAAAATGGGACAAGTCATGACCCCTCCATGAGTTGACTATAAGGTCTAAAGAGATCAAGGCATATCAAAGAGCCAGCCTTGGGTCCAGGACATGGGACAAGCTTGATAAATGTCATCTCCCTTCTCTCTAATTCCACACTGCTCACTGGACAATTCAGAGACCAGGTAGGTCTGCTGAGAATCTGAGGGTGTCTCCTCTTCAGAGGAGGTGGAGGGAACTGCACAGCAGGCCTGGACAGGTAAGCCATGCAGAAGAGGCAGGGGCCATTAGGAGATAATTGACTGGGGAGAGGACCCACACAGCCCAAGGTGAGCCACAGGGCACTTTACATATCAATAAGGTCGATTATCAGGGGATGTCGGCTTCCTTGGTGCTGCTATTAACCTATATTGCTCTTATTAACCTTTCAGATGAAGAATCTTTCAAAAATAATTATATTAAAGCATAATTCTCTGCGAGTTTAAAATATGTGAATGTTCCATTTCAGTACTCCTGTGTCATGAGATAATGAACACCTGATTGCCCAGTTACCGCGACGAGGTTTTTAATCAGAATCCTCTCCCTTCTCTGCTGCAGGCTCTCAGATCAGACCTGGGAGGAGGGGAAGTGCATCTGGGGAGTGTTTAAGGGCAGGACTGAGACAGAGGAAACAGATTTTGAGGAGAAACAAAGGGCCATCCACTTGGGGTGTGTCCTGGGAAGGACGTGGGAGGGGACTCTACCCAGTGATGCTGAGAAATGGAATATTTGCTGCCACATCAATAAACAAAGATGCCACAGTCACCAGCAATTGCAGCCACCATGGATGCTGAGCTGGTGAGCCCTGAGGAAGCTCAGAAAGGAAAGAATGCCTGCAATCTAGCACCCATCAGACTGCAGTCAGGCTTTCTGGAGTGAGGCTTGAGGAACTCAGGATGTGAAAACAGAATACTGGGCCCAGATTGCTAAGGTGCATATGAAAGGAATGATTTCAGAGAGCCCAGACTCTTGCATCTTCCCATGTCCTGTACATAGAAAAGCCACTGAATTCCTTAATTTGGGTTATAGGGTTCTTTTTAATTAACAATAAGCTATTGATGTTCAGACTACCTGCCCTTTGTTGCAAAGCTTCTACATGACCTGACTCCGCCCCTCACCACCTCAAGGCATTGCTCCCAGAGCTATTTGAGACCCTGTCTCCTAGTTTGAGCACCTAAACATTCCCACCAAATAAAACATAACTCTCAACTTTTAGGTTGTGAATATTTTTTTAAATCCACCATACCCCAAAACTTATACTGGACTCTTCTTTTATTTTTTTTAAAACAGAGGACACAATTTAGTTTCACACTGAGAGATCAGAAGTCAAGAGTGATCCCTATAGAAACAGAGAACTGATTGGCTACTCACACATATTAATTCTGAATATATACTGGAAGGACTGATGCTGAGGCTGAAGTTCCGATAATTTGGCCACCTGATGCGAAAAGCCGACTTACTGGAAAAGATTTTGATGTTGGCAAAGATTGAAGGCAGGATGGGAAGCGGGTAACACAGGATGAGATGGTTGGACGACATCATTGACTCAAGGACATGAGTTTGAGCGAAGTCCAGGAGATGGTGAAGGGCAGGGAAGCCTATCGTGCTGCAGGCCATGGGGTCACAAGGGTCAGACGCCACTGAGAGACTCAACGACAACAACACGGAATGAGGCGGGAGCTGATTCTGTGCTGAGCACACGTAAGTGCAGGTGAGGGAAATCAAGGTGCCAGACACCTAAGTAGGGCTCGGGGGGCGCATGTTGGAGGACCGGGAAAGAGCTGAGACAGAACCAGAAAGGAAGGATGGTGGGCGGACGTGTTTGGACAAAACAGATTGACTTTACCCATTGCTGTAACTGCCATAGATAGAGACGGGACACAGATGCCCGGCCTGGGAGTCAGGCAGCCCCCGAGCTGAGCTGTCACCCACTGGCCATTCCCCACATGCAGCCCCTGCTTGGCTATGTGCTCACAGCTGCAGCATCAGCAGCCTCTACGGTCCAAGAAGCACCATTTCAGGGGCTGTTTAGTGCCTGACAGTTTGTTGCAGAAACCAGTAATCGAGAAACCAAGCGCCACACTCAGAGAGTTGGAGAACTCAGGTTTATTACGCTGGTGGGCCCAGAGGAGTTAACACTTTAAGCTCTGAGCCCCAAACAAAGGGGTTACAGAACTTTTATACGTGAACAGGCACGATTAAGCGGGTTTGTGGGTTTGCAGGGGCTAGGGATTGCAAAAAACAGGACAAGGGTGACTGAGATAAGCTCCAGTTTCTAGTATTGTGAGTCCCCACTTTCTGAGACCTACGTGATCTAGACTTTGCAAGGAGCAAGCTGAGTTACAGAGGCACAAAGAGCCGGAAGTTATGTAAAAATTTTAACTTTTTCTCTTCAAGTTGAAATGCCAGCTTTCTTTCTCCTCCCTAGCTTCCATTCGCCACAGGAGATTAACCTGTGCCCCTGAAACTTTAGAGCTCCTAGAACAAAGCCTGGTACACAGAGTCTTCAGTGTCACCTTATCTGCAGGGGACAGTGGACGTGAACTCTTGAGAAACCTCTGAGGGTTCAGACTTTAAGCACAAACCCAAATTAGGTGCTGGTCACTTTCCATCCTAAATGTGCCAACATCAGATTTAGTCCTCAATTTCTCAGGGTTCCCCTTGCAACCAAGAAGGACCTTTCCAACTTCCTCACGTGAAGTCACTGGGAAATGGGGTTCCCTTCACATGCCAGGCACCCACTCGTATTCACTTAACTCACAGTCTTCATGGACTACATGGAGGGAAAATATTGCCCCTAAACACAGGCCAGAGAGATGGACATGGGTGTCAGCAAAGTGATGAACAACTCTAGACCCAGGTCATAGCAAGCATATGTGATGGTTACTAACCTCAACCCATTTCACAGATGAAGAAACTGAGTCAGGGAGAGGTTAAAGAGCTTTCCTAAGGTCATGCAGCTGACCTTGGAGTAGCAGAACTAGGATTCCCACCCAGGCTTTTGGCTCTCAGAGCCAAATATTTTTTAGCCATTATTCTCTACTATGTAGATATGGAGGGTTGATAGTATAGGCAAGTCAGGGGCAAACCAAGGCAAGGACTCTGGGATGAAAGAAAATTTCAGGTGACTGATGTGACCTCACTACAAGCCCTGTGGTCATAAAATGTGCCAGGAAATACTGGTAACCAAGAAAGCTAAATAGCGGGGTTGAGAAAGGGACTAGGATCTTGGCAAGCAGGCATCTCAGTTCAGGCAAGAATCATGTGTCAGTTTCAAAGATAAGGTTGTCTCATGAGCTAGGCTTTATCTCAAGGTTGTCGTGTCTTGTTTTACTCATGTCCTACTCTTGGCGACCCTATGGACTGCACCCCTTAGCATTCTCCAGGCAAGAGTACTGGAGTGGGTTGCTCTTTCATCCTCTAAGGAATCTTCCCAACCCAGTGATGGAACCCGGGTCTCCTGTCTCCTGTATTGCAGGCAGATTCTTATCTGCACGCAGATAAGCTATCAGGAAAGCCTTATCTCAAGGTAGATGCCCAGAAAATGAGAGGCCAATTCTTCCTCTTGAACTAAGTTGACATATTAGGGTGACAGAATACCCAGAGTTTCTTAGTTGAAAGATCCAGAAGGCAAACCAGGCAAATACCAGGAGTTCTGAGGACAAACCTGATAAAGCTTCATACTGTCTCCAGGCCAAACGGGAGAGCCTGCTCTTCAGAGAGGCAGTGCGCTCAGAGGCTGGAACACACGCTCTAGGGCTGAACTGCATGCCTGGCTTCCCAGCTCCTCCACTTACTAGCTGTGTGTCCTCAGGCAAACTGCTGAACCTTTCTGAGCCTCATTTTCATCACTGGACCAAACAGGACTGCTGGGAAGATTAAATAGGTTAGCACAGACATGACTTAGTTCCATTAATGCCCTCTACATCAGATCAGATCAGATCAGTCGCTCAGTCGTGTTCGACTCTTTGCGATCCCATGGATCACAGCACACCAGGCCTCCCTGTCCATCACCAACTCCCAGAGGTCACTCAGAATCACATCCATCGAGTCAGTGAAGCCATCCAGCCATCTCATCCTCTGTCATCCCCTTCTCCTCCTGCCCTCAATCCCTCCCAGCATCAGAGTCTTCTCCACTGAGTCAACTCTTCGCATGAAGTGGCCAAAATACTGGAGTTTCAGCTTTAGCATCATTCCTTCCAAAGAAATCCCAGGCCTGATCTCCTTCAGAATGGACTGGTTCAATCTCCTTGAAGTCCAAGGGACTCTCAAGAGTCTTCTCCAACACCACAGTTCAAAAGCATCAATTCTTCGGCGCTCAGCCTTCTTCACAGTCCAGCTCTCACATCCATACATGACCACAGGAAAGACTATAGCCTTGACTAGGTGAACCTTTGTTGGCAAAGTAATGTCTCTGCTTTTGAATATACTATCTATGTTGGTCATAACTTTCCTTCCAAGGAGTAAACGTCTTTTAATTTCATGGCTGCAGTCACCATCTGCAGTGATTTTGGAGCTCAGAAAAAGAAAGTCTGACACTGTTTCCCCATCTATTTCCCATGAAGTGATGGGACCAGCACTAAATCCACCTGGGAAGAACACCACCTGTTTAAGAACAACTGCAAAGAAACCAACATGTAATGGAAGAGAAGAAAGAAAGTGTTGGTCACTCAGTCATGTCCGACTCTTTGCAACCCCACGGCCTCTAGCCCATCAGGGTCCTCTGTCCATGGAATTTTCCAGGCAAGAATACTGGAGTGGGTTGCCATTCCCTTCTCCAGGGGATCTTCCTGACTCGGGGATCAGAGCTCGAGTCTCCCACATTGCAGGCAGATTCTTTACCACCTGAGCCACTGATGGAAGCCAGAGAAGGGGAAAAATACCAAATTCACACCCGTGCCATCTCACCTGCAGAGGCAACAGTGTGGTTCCAAACACTTCCCACCATGACTACAGAAGTCCTGGACATATTAGGAACTAAGTGATCAAATGGGAAAATAATATCTGTCCCGGGGACTTGTAAGGACTACAGATAATGTAGACTGGGGCTGAGAAACCCAGATGCCTTCGGGAATCTGAAGAGACCTCAGTACAGGAGGACCACGTCTCCTGTGCGGTTGTGCAAGCATCCTCTGAAAGGCTTGTTGAAAGCAAGGGTTGCTGAGCCCCACCCCCAGAGATTCTGAGTCATGAGGGTGGGGAGTAGGGGGCGTTGCCTAGAAACCGCATCTCTACCAATTCCTGGGTGGATGTTCCAATGCTGCTGGTTCCCAACCACCGTTTGAGAACGGCCGGCACAGAACACGAGCTGGTGAAACTGTGGAGTACTGAATACTGCCAGGTAGCAATGTGGCTTCCAATGATGAAATCTACATATGTTGGAAAGAGAAGTCGTAAATTTGGACTTCTTTGTGCTATAACCGGTTACCTAAAAGAGTCCAAACGAAACATGGCAGCAATGAGCGACTCAAAGTAGAATATTCAGGAAGGATGACAACAAGGGAAGAAGTGGCCTGGGCCTGTGCAGATGATGACAATGGCAGGAAAAGAGTCAGCAGACGAGAAGGTAGAGTGTGAAGCGGATCAGATTTGGGGCTTAGACGCTCTGCCACTGTTATAAAGCCAGGGAAGCTGAGCAGCTTGTGTTTTTGTCTGAATTTAGAAGCAAGTCTTCTTGAAGAGAGAATGTAAATGTGATAAGAGGGAGGAAAAAACCCAAAAAACTCTGAAAGCTGTAGATAACATTCTAATAAAAAGAAAGAGGGGGCTGGGTGGGTGGGGAACCAAAGATGGTTCAGAGACAGAGATTATGGGAAAGAGGAGTTAGCATTCTAACAAAGCACACCTGTCAACTTTTAATGAGAATTTCTGGGGCAACACGTTAGGGATCTCAGAGAGCCGGGCTGCATTAACAATTTCTTTTTCTTTAAATTCTGGTTTCCTTTTCCTTTTTTTCCAAAAAGACTTTCTGAGAACCATGGAACGCCAGAGACTCAAAAACACCCCTAGAGTTCCAGAAACATGTTTTCATTTATGCAGGTTTCCATGAATAGCACTTGCTAATGAAATTCTCTAATTGTTCATGATATTAAATAGGAATACACATTTCATTTCCACTGGAATATTTCCATCAAACCAATAACACCAGGCTTTTTTTTTTAACATTAAAAAAATTAATTTATTTTAATTGAAGGCTAATTACTTTACAATATTGTGGTGGTTTTTTGCTATACATCGACATGAAACAGCCACAGGCACCAGGCTTTTTAAATGACGATGCCATTTCCCATTGTTTTTATGAGAAGCATTACCCTTATGAAAATCAAGGTCTTTGTGATTTTAATACAAGACATTAAAAGTAATATTTTTTCCCAAAAGTTCAGGAAAGAGAATTTGTCCACATTTTGCTAATCAATTCGTTCAAATACACAGAATTTTCTATTTTGTACAGGCTTTTTAAAAATTTGCAGCATTTAGACCTGCCAGAACTAAAATCCAATGATTTCTACTTATCATTCTAGCTGAACAATTTTATTAAAATCAGTTCTCTACTAGCTGAATTCAAAGTCCAAACTATTCACTGTCTATTTTAAAATGGGAGTTGGTGACTGTTTCTTAGCAAGGATTTTGTTTGCCTTACATGAAGTTTGGTTTGAAGGTGGATTTCAGGAGTTTCCTTTCCGAAGTGGGACTGAAGGCAAGAGACAATGTCCCAAACCCCATTTGGGCAGCTATTGGAACGTCAAACCCAAATCAGGCAGCTGTGTGAAAGGTTCTAAGAATTTGATACTCACTAGTTATAGGAGATGGCCAATGATCATTCCTCCAGGTATCAGAGGAAATTTGAAGTGTGAAAAAATCAATTATACTCAATATTCATCAACAGATAAATAGGGGGTTTGGTCAGACTTAGCCAGCATCCTCATTATGAGCACACTTGGGTTGTGTAAGAAAGACAAGAGCAGACTTGAAGAATCACTGACTCTCAAAGAGGCCTTAAGAGTCATCTTGTCCACACAGTTGTCTGTCTCTTTTTGATTGTGTCTTATGCTGAGCCCCTTTAAGCTGACACCTGTGCAGCTGTACCGTGATCTCTGATTCGCTTAATCACCTATGCTGTGCTCACTATTCAAGGCCATATACATGTATCTACTCTTTAGATTTTTTCCCATATACTTGATTGTATATCAACTACATGCTCTGCTGTGCTTAGTCACTGAGTCGTGTCCGACTCTTTGCAACCCCACGGACTGTAGCCCTCCAGGCCCCTCTGTCCATGGGGATTCTCCAGGCAAGAATACTGGGGTGGGTTGCCATGCCCTCCTCCAGGGGATCTTCCCAACCCAAGGATTGAACCCAGGTCTCCTGCATTGCAGCCAGATTCTTTATCATTTGAGCCACCAGGGAAGCCCAACAATACTGGAATGGGTAGCCTATCCCTTCTCCAGGGTATCCTCCTGACCCAGGAATCAAACCAGGGTCTCCCACACTGCAGGCAGATTCTTTACCAGCTGAGCTACCAGGGAAGCCCTGTACTCCAATACAAAAATATATATATTTAAGTCCAAGGCCACAATGACTGTTTGCATAAGAATAAGATTCCCGCTGGTTTTCCCATCCTCCTTAACTTTCATTTCCATGCCACCTTCATCAGCTGTACTGGACACTTCCATCTCATGGAATGTTCTCTGTGCCAAGTCGAGAGGCCTTCAGTGTAGGCCATAAACCCAAATCGTTGCTACAGGCGCCACCTGCCTTGGCAGTATCCGTATCCTCCTTTCTTCCTGGGACTCAGGTGTCGGTAGGTAAAATCCTTGAGAACAGCACCTCCTGGTCCTCAGTCTCCTAAGACACCATGGTCCCCAGCAATGCTTCTCCCTCTACCCGCATAAAATATAAAGATGCTAACCCTCATAACAAAAGATGGAAAATGTTACCAAGCAGCAAAGACCGCCAGGCTCCAGGAATTTGGCGCATCTTCAACTTGTTTTTGGTTATAATTCCATCATTTAGTGAAAGTTTAGGGGAGGAAAAGTGACTGGGGCACCGGGGCTCAAAGGGGGCTCAAAGAGGGCTCAAAGGGTTCTTTACTTTCACAGTGAAGAGACTATAGTGGTGCGAAACAGACATGGTTCTCATTCTGGTTGTACCAGTCATAAGCAGGACGACTTTGGGAGGACAACAGCCTCTCTTTGTTGTTCTTTAATATTCAGCAAAATGAAGAACAGGATCATTGCCTCCTAGGGTCAGTGTTCAAGGGAACAAGAGTGTCCTTGTGATGGACCTCAAGCGATCTGTATGAAAGTTGTTGTTGTTATTCAGTTCACTAAGCCACGTCTGACTCTTTGCAACCCTAAGGACTGCAGCACACCAGGCTTCCCTGTTCTCCACTATCTCCCGAGGTTTGCCCAAGTTCAGGTCCATTGAGTCTGTGATGCTATCTAATCATCTCATCTTCTTGCACCCTCTTGTCCTTTTGCCTTCAATGCATGCAAGAGATGCTTACAAAGGCAATTCTTTTTTTTTTTTTTTTTTTCATATCCACTTATCTGAGCAACTGAACTGAACTGAACAAGAACTGATCTTTTAAGTAGGAGCAGCAAACAGTAAAACGGGCCATCTCTTGGGCTTTCCAGGTGACCAGTGGTAAAGAATCCGCCTGCCAATGTAGGAGATGTGGGCTCAATCCCTGAGTACGGAAGATGCCCTGGAGGAGGAAATGGCAACACACTCCAGTATTCTTGCCTAGAGAATCCCATGGACAGAGGAGCCTGGTGGGCTACAGTCTGTGGGGTCACAAAGAGTTGGACATGTCTAAGCACATCAGTGTTACTTGGAAGCCAGATTTTGGAACTAAATTACGGATCCATCATTTGCCTGTGCTACTGCCCCTTTCTGGGCTGTGACTTTCTTGCCCACGAATGGGAAATTCGAGGCTCACCTCACTTTGCTGGCATGGCATGGGCACAGAGTGGGCACTTGATACACATTCATTCTTTTCTCCTTTGAGTTCTCATCTTGGCTCTGGTTTGTATTTCTATGTAACCTTGGGAGAATTATCTAACCTTTCTGGATCTGAATTTTCCTGCTCATAAAACTAGGGGATTTGACAAGATTCCCTTTGAATTTCTTTCCAGCTCTTACATTCTGTGATTCTGTGACTTTGAGCCACCCAGGGGATATGGTAATGGGTTACATTACACAAAAGGTTTGGATGTAATATTATGAGCCGTAACAACTGGCTTCCAGCAAACTCCCCCGTTCTCCCCAGTAGAATTCCCTATTGTTCCGAGTGTAATGGATAATCCAACACCACACGTGCTCTATCTGAGCCCTGCCCATGTCCACACTCGGGGCCAGCCGGAGGCAACACAGTAAAGCTGAAGAAGGATGCTGTCAACATCTCCCCTTTCCCTGGCAATGCCCCTGCCCAGGTGAATGTATTCAGTTACTCTGATATCACCCACCGAGGCCAATATCTCATGCTCTGATTACTCCCTGCTCCCACAGCAGATTCAGAATTCCCCATCCTTCTGCTCCATTCCTTTGGGACCCAGTGTGCTGCCTCTTGGGGCTTCCCCGGTGGCCCAGAGGTAAAGAATCCACCTGCAATACAAGAGATGCAGAAGACTTGGGCTCGATCCCTGGGTTGCGAAGATCCCCTGGAGAAGGGCATGGAAACCCATTCCAGTATTCTTGCCTGGGAAATGCCATGACCAATGGAGTCTGGAGGGCGCTACAGTCCATGGGGTCACAAAGTGTCGGAGACGATCAAAGCGACTGAGCACATATGCACGTGCTTCTGGTTCATATGATGAAGTGATTCATTGAAGTACGTATCACTTGCTTTCAAAGATACCAAGGTGAACAAGACAGAGTACTTCTCCTCCAGAGCCTTCAAACTTAACACACAATTATCAATTGGAAAACATCAAGTCCAAAAATGAATTGTATTCTTTCAGGAAAGGAAGAGAATATTATTCCATGAAGTGAGAAGAGAGGTCTTTGGAAGGGTGGCATGTGAGCTGAACTTCAGGTGCAGGTAGAATCTGGTAGGCAGTGATGGAAAATGAGAGCATGATGAGCAGAGAAAAAAATATAAACAAAAATATTAAGTCAGAAAGTATACTGTGAGTTTCAGAAACCGAGGATAATCCGAGTTGGCTGGGTTGCATGAAAAGAAGCAATGAGGTTTGCAAGGCTGGTTGAAAACCCTATCATGGAGTTCTAGGGAAGCCTAATCAAGGCTTTTCCCCATAGATAATGGGGAGTTATTGAAAGTCAGGGGGCAAGGGCAGGGGTGGGGAGCAGGGGCGGAGGGGCAGGTTAGACAATTTCTGTAAGAAGCTTAAGCTTCTGTTTGGGAGGATTGAAGTAGAAACCTGGGAAGTAGGGAGCAGATTAGAGGACCTGTAAGTAACTGGGAGAGAGATGAGGAGATTGAGATTCAAGAAGCAGCCAGGAAAATGGAAACAGAAGTGTTAGAGGGAGAATCAACCAGCCTGGGCTATGATGACATAATGAGGCAAAATATGCTTTTTTTAAAAAAAAAAAAAAAGACATGCAGAGAATCAAATGCTTGTTGACCCAAAACAGAAAGGAGAAGTCAGGCAGGAGACTGGGTTTGGGTGAGGTTTGCCAGACATTGAGTGTCAACGACTTTGGAGGGACCAGGTGGGGTGTGTGGATTTGAAATCAGAAGAGGAACTGGGTTGAAAGCCCAGAGTGGAACGTCAGCTAAACAGAATGAAGTCAGGAGACAGGCTAAGTTCTAAAGTGTGCGTTAAGAGAGAAGGGATGGGCGCTAAGCACCGAGGCTTGGGGAAAGCTACACAGGTGAGACAGAAGAAAAGGAGCCCGAGCAGAGTGTGGGCACGTGGCCCGGGTCAGCTCCATGGAAGAGCAGGAGGCAATGGAATTCCGGGAACCGTCCTGGTTGGTGGGTCTGCTCCCAGGCGTATCTCCTGCAGCTCCTGGGTTCACCTGCTGGCGGCAGTGACTCGGGACAGGCGGCCCTGCCACCCCTCTCCTGGGAGGCTCAGCCCTGCTCTGGCTCAGGTGTGCGCCCCCGCCTTTCCCAGCATCTTTGTCAGCCCCCATAGAACAGCTCTGAGTGCGCCCCTATAGAACAGTTTTAGAGACAGTTTCCTTTTAATGGAATCCCTTCTAGAAGAGCACAGCTTTGTCTGTAGGAAGAACTCAGTGCCCACAAGGAGTAGGTGCGGTGCTGCAGAGAATATTCACAAGCAGATGGGAAGACAGCATCTAGGGTGAACAGAAGCTACTCTGCACAACAGAAGGGGAAGAATGGGGAACTCCAGAGGGCAAGCCGGAACATGGAGGCTGAGGTCCTGAGATGGGAGTGCAAGGGTTAGTCGCTCAGTCGTGTCTGATTCTTTGAGACCCCATGGACTGTAGCCCAGCAGGCTCCTCTGTCCATGGGATTCTCTAGGTGAGAATACTGGAGTGATATCTCCATGTCCTCCTCCAGGGGACCCTCTAGACCCAGGGATCAGACCCGATCTCCTCCAGGGAAGCCCTGAAATGGGAGTGGGAATGAGGAAAAGGAATGTACGTGCTGCAACAAGCCTGGAGGCAGGGGGAGAACACTTTAAGAATTGATATTACATGGAGGAACCTTAAATGCATTTCACCAAGTGAAAGATGCCAAACTGAAAAGGCTACACACTGCACAATTCCAATCATATGACATTCTGGAACAGACTAAACTATGGAGACAGTAAAAGGATCGGTGGTTGCCAGAGGTCAGGTGAGGGCAGAGGGCACACAGGCAGGGCACAGAGGATTTCCAGGGCAGAGAACCTGTTCTTTACAGTAATACAGTGGTGGATACATGTCATTATCCATTTGTCCAAACCCATAAATGTACAACATCGAGAGTGAACAGGAATGTAAACTATGGACCTTGGGTGATAATGACATGTCAATGTAGGTTCATCAAGTGCAATAAAGCTGCCACTCAGGTGTTGGGTGTTTATGGTGGGGAGAGGCTAGATGAGGGGAGGGGTATACGGGAACTCTGACTTTCTGCTTAACAGTGCCAGGAACCTAGAACAGCTCTAAAAAATAAAAATCTATGTAAAAGGAAAAAAAAAATGATATTGCTTCCTTGCAATACCTGTTGACACTGCTGCTGTGCAGACCTCTCTTCGGCCAACTCTTTCTTTCTTCCCTGTCTCCCAACCCTCTCCCACCAAGACCTTATCAGAGTACACAGAAGCCAAAACATCCTTAGCAGACATGGATTTTCTTTTTCTTTACTATGTAAGAAACTAGTGAAGAGACTCAATTTGAGGAACAGAGCTCATCTTCACAAGCCCAGGATCCAAAAGGAGAGATCAAGCCTTGGAGAAGTTACAGAAATTGGAGAGAAGTCTGAATTTTCTCCAACACTGGAATTGGAAGGGTGAGGCACTTTTATCCAGACCTCAAGCCCAGGGGCAAGTCTCCACTCACAGCCTGATGCTGCCTGGAAGGCTCCAGCTTGGCCATGTTCATCGCAGCTACATTTTGTAACTGCTGTGACTCCGGAGAACAGGTTGGAGTAGAGGAAAGGGCATCCCGTGAACTGGGAATAGACAGACTAGTCTCTTATCTGAGCTCTGACATGGCCGCCAGCTTTGACCTTGACCAAGCACTTGGCCCTCATGATCCTCTCTGCTCTAGAATTCTACGTTCCTAAATCAGGACTTCTGCCCTCGTTTGACTCCTGTGAGAGAGAAATATCATTAGTAACCAAGTGAAGCAGAAGGCAGTCAGTGGGCTTCCCAACCACCTGTGTTATTGAATCTCAACCTGTACAGCATTTCCCTCCAGAAACACGGGGCCGGCTTAGCCTCAGGGATCACCAAGTGGCAAACACAGGCCCCGCCTGCCTGCCCCAGAGGACTGATGGAGCTCCGGGTTCACCCCAGGTTGCACAGCATACAGTCTTCTGCAGCACGAGGCAGCAGCCCAGCCGGCGGTGCAGGAAAATGCCCCACAGCCCTCTGTGAGGCCCCGGGTAGTCCCGTAAGCTCTGCGCCTGGTGAAATGGTCTTCCCCAACTTGTATTCATCTCTCCAGGGCCCCCTGAGGTCAGCGATGTTTAAACAGCAGTGGAGCTTGAACCTGCTCACCAGGCCAGCTCACTCATCTAATTCTGCTCCCCTGCCTCCAAGGCCACAGCCTTCTTCAGTCATGGCCAAACTGCCACGTGAGCCACAGGTGAACGGCAAGGTGTGCAAATATTTGGCTTCATCCACGATCAAATAAATCATTTTTCCTTTCCCTGAGCTCTAGGAAAACCCAGCAAAGCTCCTGGACCTGCCCAGGAGCGAAGACTTCTGGGACATTTGAAGGACACTCCAGGCTGTAGAGAGAGTCCATTTTTCCACACACACAAATTACAACTGGGATCTCAACACCTTGCTTTTCCAGATATACACCTTTGCAAAGCGTATCAGCCTGTGCAGAGCAATAGATGAAGTGGTGCAGGGAAATAAACTACCTTTACACGATGAGTTAACGTGAGGGTTCATTTCCAAAACAGCTCTGTCATATTTATTCGGGCCCGTGTCTCCCACGTGGGAGCCAGTCAAGGCTTTCACGGTTTTCAGAAAGTCCTGAGTCCTGGATCTTCAGCAGTTGTCACAGCTCTGCTTTGTCCCTTCCCTGAAGGGCAACCAAGGCCAACTTTCCTGGGACACCCAGGCAGCCAGAGGAAGCCCTGCTGTGCTTCTCAAATAGCATTCCATATCCCAGAGCCTGTTTTTTATTTTTGCTTTTAAAGTTTATTTACAAAGGGTACTGCTACATATGCACGCACGTGTGCTAAGTCGCTTCAGTCATGAAAACTCTTTGCAATCCTATGGACTGCAGCCCACCAGGCTCCTCTGTCCATGGGATTCTCCAGGCAAGAAGACTGGAGTAAGTTTCCATGCCCTCCTCCATGGTAACTTCTCGACCCAGGGATCGAACCAGTGTCTCTTGTGTCTCTGGCATTGGCGGGTATGTTCTTTACCACCAGCAGCACCTGGGAAGCCCCACCTGGAGCCTGCTTTTATTCCTTCCAAAGGACTAAGCCTGGAAACAAAGGGGAAACGTTTAGTCAAATTGCTTCGTGGGCTTCATCTTTACCAGTTTCCTAAGATGACTTACTCCAAGAAAATCCCAGTGTTGTCTATTTCTTGCAGACACCTCTGATTGAGTGGGTTTGTGTATTTTGGTGCTGTCTCCTACTTCCGTTTCAGAGTACACAAGGCAGAGACTATGTGGGAATTCATGCACTTTGTGTGATTTTTTTAAAAAAAAAATCTCAGCTCATCCTGTTTTCCTAAATGGATAGTGCCAGCCTGCTTCCTCGGCTATCTCCCTCTCCTCCCCTTCCTCCTTGTGGAGGAAATGGCAACGATCCACTACCAAACAGACATCAACACATCCGGGTCCAATCTAAATATGGGGAGCCCAACATAATGAAACCACCCACCAAAGCAAGACTTCCCACCCTGGACTCGAGTGTGGTCCATGATCTCTGCGTCAGGGATAAACAGCATCTTCCCTCAGGTTGTGGTCTTGGAACAGTGCTCACCCCTTCCTCAGCCATCTTCCATCCTGACTCTCCAGCATCCTCAAACAGACACTGCTATTTGGGGTGTTCAGACTGTTTTATTATAAGGAGACAAATAGGACACCAGGCCATAGCCTTCCTTCTCACATGAGTTCAATCACCAGTTTCTTAGGACTGGCGCTCTGGAAAAGAGAAGAGTCCTCTCTCTCTGGAACACTGACATTCAGCCAGGTTTGCACACTTAAAACTGCATTGCCCGGGGACTTCCCTGGCAGCCAGGTGTTTGGGACTCAGAGCTTCCCCTGCAGGAGGTGCAGGTTCAATCTCTGGTCCAGGGACTAAGATCTCTAATACCATACCGAAAAAAATAAAATAAGCATTGCCCTGTCTTCTAAGGCATCATCCCTGTGATCAATCCACCAGAGCTGAGTTGCTGGATCTTTCTCTGACTGGATTCATGCTCCTTCACCAATTCTCTTCACTTTCTGCTTTCTCTACACCCTTACCCTGGTTTCCTCCAAATGTTTCCTCAGGCACCTCATGTCCACCCCTAAGTCAGTGAGGCTGCCTGTCTTCTTCCCTTTCAACTTCCTTCTAAGTCATTACGGAGTGACCATGCCCCAAACACACATTGGCTTGTTCTCCTCTCCTTCCAAATGAAAACTCTTAAAAACATTCATCACACTACTGAAGTCCTGGTTCCTCGACAACGCCAATTTCCCATTTCTAAATGAACTTAACCTTGTTAATATCCCTGAGTGGGCACAAGCCAAGACAGGCTGATGAGCCATGCAGACCATCACCTCCCTGGACTGGCACTCTGCTCCTGTTAATATGGTCAATGTGGCACGGGTTTCTTCAGGAGATGATCAGCTGATGGCCTATGCTGGGCTTGAAGCTTCTGTTAAGTCAGCTCATCCATCAAAGACAAGCAAGCTGACATCTTTTTCAATGACATCCAACCTCTCTCTAGAAGTGAGCAGAGAGATTAGAACCCAAAAGGCAGCTCAGAGATGTCTCCTGACAGCGCGGGGTCAGAAATCAATTTTAATCTCTCATCTATAATTTCAGGGTGAAGCAGCCCTTAGATGACTCCAGCCTCATTAGCAAAGCAAATGACACAGGTCCCCCAAGCATCTGAGCTGCTTACTTTCCTGTGATGACAAAGACAATTGGCGTTAAAGAGTTTCAAGGAAAGGTGCTGGAGCAATAGAGTGCTAAAAACATCTCTCTCAAAACTATATTCACGAAAACTGGAAGAAGCGCTAGAGGTTTACCCAGGTTTCCAGTGGAGTGAAAAGACCACGGGTCTCATAATTAAAAGACATGGATTGGCTTCCTGGCCCTGGTACAGTGGAAGCCGTGTCAGGGGCACACTTAATCCCTCTTGGCCTCAAATCCTTTATCTACAGCTGGATCATATCTGCTTCATAGGGCCGTGTGAGAACCAGGAATGATGAAAGCACCTGACCCAGTGATAACCACGCAGCAGACGGTGACCATTAGCATTATCTAAGCCAGCCTTCAGGGACTTTTCAAGTAGCACTAGGGGTAAAGAGCCTGTCTGCCAGTGTAGGAGACTCAGGTTCAATCCTTAGGTCAGGTAGATCCCCTGCAGCCAGAAATGGGAACCCCACACCAGTATTCTTGCCCGAGAAATCCCATGGATAGAGGAGGTGGGCAGGCTACAAGCCAGGGCGTTGCAAAGAGTCGGACACGACTGAGCGCACACACACAAGCCAGCCTTCGATCTGGGCAATAAGTCACCTCTGTGATATCCATAGTTAACAACAACAAAAAACCTCTTTCAGAGCATCTAGTCATTAACTCACACCTGTCATTTCTTAAGGTTTCTGGAAATCCGTTTTCCTGAATCAGTCACACAGCTCTGGCAGGGGCCGCCGTGCCCTCAATATTACAAATGACAAGGCAGCCGGTCACCTCCCCTCCAGGTTCCCATCACCTCTGCATCCTCAGACGATGCCCATTCATCTTCCTTAAGTCCAGCGGTTCCCCACTCTCTTCCCCCGTTGTCTGAGCTGCGAAACTGCCAACAAGGCAGATCAAGAATTCATGACAAAGAGCCTGGCTTCTGGGAGTTTCCAGACTATAAAACAGTTTAGCTCCCATTATTCATATGATCCATGCAGCCCAGGGTAAAATCAGCGAGGTAAGCGGCGATTCTCTTGGACTGTGGATTTGATTTGTCCATGAAGGAGCCACAGACGAAGAAGCTTCACTGGGAGATGATTCCAATAAGGATTTGATGGGAGAGCCATAATCAGATTCTAATCAAAGCACCACAGGTGTAGTTGCCCCCTCTGTGGTATGCTTCTGACCTATCTCACCATCCAGACAAACCAACCCAAAGCAAAAGGCTTCTCCAAGCCTGTCCCTGAAATTACACAAGAGATCCACTCTTAAGGCTTCCCAGTGGTAAAGAACCTGACTGCCAATGCAGGAGACTTAAGAGACATGGGTTCGATCCATGGGTGAGGAGGATCCCTGGAGGAGGGCATGGGAACCCACTCCAGTATACTGGCCTGGAGAATCCCCTAGACAGAGGAACCTGTGTCCTACACAGCCCCTGTGTGGGCTACAGCAGAAAGGGTCTCAAAGAGTCGGACACAACTGAAGCATCTTAGCATACATGTACCACTCTTTGAGCCTAAATGCGAATCTTCATTAAATGCTAATATTTTTTAGGACCTGACACGTTTTGCTTGACCAGCATTTCCACCTCTAGATAAAGTATGTAAATAAGTCCAGGAGTCACTCCTTGCTTCTCACTTTCCCTTATCGCCTACATCCAGTCCATCAGAAAGCACTGTACTCCTTATTCCCAAACGACATTCCACGGCTGCCGCTTCTCATCACTCAACTCCACCTCCGTGGCCTGGGAGCATCTCTCCAACTGAGTGCAGTGGCCTCAGTGCAGTGCTCAGGGGAAGTCATGTTGCCCCAGATAAAACAGCCAGTGGCCTAGGAGACTGGGGATCAAAGCAACAGTATCATGGTCTGTTTGTCAAGTTACTGGGTCAGAAGATATATGACTAGGTGCTAAATGTCCATCTTCCTCTCGATGGAGCAAGTGCTACAAGGGAAAGAACTGTGTCTCTGTTCACTTCTGAATCCCCAGGACTCTGCAAATACCTGCTACTGAATAATAACAACAACAGTAATAATAGCTAACATGATGGAAACTGACTGTGGGGCGTTTAGCACATGTTCCTACCGGTGAGGGCTCAGTGTCTATTCAAAGAGTGAGCTGACAGATGAATAACAAGAATGGTGAGAGGATGCTGGACGGTAGCAAGGTCCAGCTCACGAGGTCACAGGTCAGCGAAGAAGGATGACTCCATCCAGAAGGCAGTGGGCGAGGGCGTCACAGGGTGTGGGGGTTAAGGCAGAGAGTGAAAGGGTTTGCAGTTCTCTTTTAAAAGTTCACTCTGGCTGCTATATAGAAAATGGATTGGAGCAAAGTCAGAGGGGAGATAGGGACCCCAGTTGTATGCCATGCAAGATGAAGAATGAGTGATGCTGGAACGATGGAGAGAGGCAAGTGCTCTCAGAGCTAGGTTGTTGGATTTTTTCCTAATTAATTGATTATTTATTTGGCTGCACTGGGTCTTAGCTGCTTCACTCAGCATCTTCAATCTTCATGTGGCATGTGGGAAGCTTTGTTGCTGCATGTGCAATCTAGCTCCATGTCCAGGGATGGAACCCGGGACCCCTGTGCTGGGAGCAGGGAGTCTTAGCCACTGGATCACCAGGGAAGTCCCAGAGCTGAGTTTATACAAGGAAGAAGATGGTGGATGCCATACACCATAGATCAAAATATGAATAGTTCCCATTAGATAAAAAAGCTGGCATTTTTTGAGAGTTTGTTCTGTGTCACATATTATTTTCAGTGTGTTATACCAATTAGCTAATGCAAGCCCCCAAACAAATCTATCAGACAGATACGATAATTATACTCAGGTACCCAGTCACGACTCTTGAGAGTCCCTTGGACTGCAAGGAGATCCAACCAGTCCATTCTGAAGGAGATCAGCCCTGGGATTTCTTTGGAAGGAATGATGCTAAAGCTGAAACTCTAGTACTTTGGCCACTTCATGAGAGGAGTTGACTCATTGGAAAAGACTCTGATGCTGGAAGGGATTGGGAGCAGCAGGAGAAGGGGACGACAGAGGATGAGATGGCTGGATGGCATCACTGACTCGATGGACGTGAGTCTGGGTGAACTCTGGGAGTTGGTGATGGACAGGGAGGCCTGGCGTGCTGCAATTCATGGGGTCGCAAAGAGTTGGACATGACTGAGCGACTGAACTGAACTGAACCCAGTAATGACTGAGCAACTTTCACTTTTCACCGAGTCAATACCTACATTCTAACTAATAAGCTATCTTCCCAGACTGACCTCTGGTTATGACTTCTGCCTCTCAAAATACACACAATCCTTTATTTCATGAATCCGTGGTCCTACACAGGCTTTCCTGGTGGCTCAGAGGGTAAAGAATCTACCTGCAATGCAGGAGACCCAGGTTTGATCCCTGGGTTGAGAAGATCCCCTGGAGAAGGGAATGGCTATCCACTCCAGTATTCTTGCCTGGAGAATTCCAAGGACAGAGGAGCCTGGCAGGCTACAGTCCATGGGGTTGCAAAGAGTCAGCCAGTGGGATAGATAAAGGATCTGGATAATAAAAAGAACTGGGACCAGCGGATAGGACCAGCTTCAGGACTATGAACTCAGGTGGTCCCAAAACTGAGAAGGGCTTGGAACTCAAAACATGGTTACTTAGTTGCATGCACAGCCGTTGTTCTCTTGAGATTCGAAGTGACTTTTGAACAAGGGTCTGGCCCCCTACTTTCATTTTGCACCCAGCCCCATCCATGATGTAGCCAGTCCTGCCAGTGGATACGAATTTCAGGCAGCAGATTTCAGACCCACATGGAGAAACCTTTCTTCCTTCATGCAGAGTGATTAAATTGCCTCCAATTTCAGCATTCCCCTTCGGTGCATATATTCACCCAGATGCTAGACAACCACACAGCAGAGATGTTATAGAAATAATTTACTTTTCAAGTAGAGGGTTCGACTAGGTCATCTCCCCAGAATCATCCACATGATTCAGAGTAATGATAGCATCTCAGATTACAGTCAATTGCCTCCAGTGACTGGTCCTTTATGGCTGTGGATTGTAACCAGAGGTACTGACCAGAATCACTTGGCTGAGAGATTTTTTTTTTCCAAGATAAATGTGTCCAGGCTCTACTTGAAACACTGAATCCAAATCTTTAAGAGTGGGACAGGAGTGCAGATATTTGGAAAGGCTCTCCTGATGATTTTTAAAGGCACCCCTGCTTCCCAGGTGGTTCAGTGGTAAAGAATCTTCCTGCAAGAAATGCAGGGGAGACTCCCAGGAGGAGGAAATGGCAACCCACTCTAGTATTCTTGTCTGGAGAATACCAAGGACAGAGGAGTCTGGTAGGCTACAGCTCATGGAGTTGCAAAGACTCAGATACCACTTAGGGACTAAGCATGCTGTTTAAAGTGAAAGTGAAGTCACTCAGTCGTGTCCAACTCTTTGCGACCCCATGGACTATAGCCTATCAGGCTTCTCCGTCCATGGGATTTTCCAGGCAAGAGTGCTGGAGTGGATTGCCATTTCCTACTCTAAGGGATCTTCTGGACCCAGGAATTGAACCCAGGTCTCCTGCATTGCAGGCAAACACTTTACCATCTGAGACACCAGGGAAGCTTCCCTGGTGGCATGCTGTTTAAAGACCACTGCTAAAACAGAAACCAGCTCCGGCTCCTGTCCATCTAGACCCCATTTAAAAGGCACATCACACTTTGCTCAATGAGAAGGGAGTATTTGGCCCAGATCCCAAGTGGAAGTTCATCAGTTCTTAGGTCTTTCATCCTGCAGTAAAAGTACAACTACGCTTAAACTCCCTTCCTCTAACATCTCAACTATTCAATACTCTAAATGATTCAATAAAACAGAAAATGGCCCCTAAACTTAAAAGGAAGATAGACTCAAAGATGGGGCATGTTTGATCAGTGCCCCCTTTCACCAGCTCATTGCCCTAAAGAGCCAGCAAACCCTCTGCTTTATCATCCTATAGACCTTTCCATCTTCTCAAGTTTCTTCATTATAATAACATCCTCCCATAGTGGACTAACAGAATCATGCATGGGTTAACAATCCTGCTGGGTCTCCAGAGATAGCCTGAAACTATAAAGAACGAACCAAACAGAGCAGGTGGAGGTAAAGGTTAGCCAGCTTAGGTACCCCACACCTACATCAACTCAGCAAACTCTCGTGTCCACCCACTGCCCTTTAGGAGCAGCAACCTTGTTCCCTCCAGCTCTGTCTCCTTCCAGTACAATGCAAACAATGTTTTAATGCTAAGAACCACCTGCTGTGTTTTTCTTTAATGTGATTTGAAACAATACTGTTCCAAATTACATGAATCATCTCTAAATTTAGAAGTCAGCTCCTAATCCTCATAGCCTGAGCTGAACGCTAAATAATCGTTTCCAGTTTTCACGTGAGAATCATTGCCAGGAACCTCTTAACTTGCTGCCTCATGATCCTTGAGAGGTGAGCATGAACCTACTTGCTACACTTGGCAGACACACTGAGACTCTGTGCGTGTGGCACAACAAATGGTCCGCCCAATTCTAGGTAAAAATAAAACGTCCCCCTGGGCCATGTGGAACGGTGGCTTTCAATTCGGGAGGGGTTATAGACTGGATATTTGTGTCCTCCCAAAATACACATGTTTTGTTTGTGCTCTGTCACTCAGTCGTGTCCGACTCTTTGCAACCCCATGGACTGTAGCTTACCAGGTTCCTCTGCCCGTGGGATTTTCCAGGCAAGCACACTGGAGTGGGTTGCCATTTCCTCCTCCAAGGGATCTTCCCCACCCAGGGACTAAGCCTGTGTCTCCTGCATTGCCGGTGGATTCTTTACCGCCTGAGCCACCAGGGAAGCCCAAGAATATACATGCTGAACCTCTGATCTTCAATACAATGGATTTTGGAGGCAGGAATTTGGGGAGGTAATTAGATGAGGTCATGAGGCTGGGGTACCCATGATGAGACTGGTGTCCTGGTAAGGAGAGACACAGAGATCTTGCTCTTTCTATCTACCTTGTGGGGACACAGGGAGAAGCCAGCCATCAGCAAGCAAGGAAGAGGGCTCCCGCCAGGAGCCTGACTGGCCAGCGCCCTGATTGTGGACTTCCCAGCCTCCAGCTCCATGAGAAATAAATGGCTGTTGTTTGAGTGAGGTTATGGCAAGCCAGGCTTCAGCAATATGTGAACCGTGAACTTCCTGATGTTCAAGCTGGTTTTAGAAAAGGCAGAGGAACCAGAGATCAAATTGCCAACATCTTCTGGATCATGGAAAAAGCAAGAGAGTTCCAGAAAAACATCTATTTCTGCTTTATTGACTATGCCAAAGCCTTTGACTGTGTGGATCACAATAAACTATGGAAAATTCTGAAAGAGATGGGAATACCAGACCACCTGATCTGCCTCTTAAGAAATCTGTATGCAGGTCAGGAAGCAACAGTTAGAACTGGTCATGGAACAACAGACTGGTTCCAAATAGGAAAAGGAGTACGTCAGGGCTGCATATTGTCACCATGTTTATTTAACTTATATGCAGAGTACATCATGAGAAACTCTGGACTGGAAGAAACACAAGTTGGAATCAAGATTGCCTGGAGAAATATCAATAACCTCAGATATGCAGATGACACCACTCTTACGGCAGAAAGTGAAGAGGGGCTAAAAAGCCTCTTGATGAAAGTGAAAGTGGAGAGTGAAAAGGTTGGCTTAAAGCTCAACATTCAGAAAACGAAGATCATGGCATCTGGTCCCATCACTGCATGGGAAATAGATGGGGAAACAGTGGAAACAGTGTCAGACTTTGTTTTTCTGGGCTCCAAAATCACTGCAGATGGTGACTGCAGCCATGAAATTAAAAGACGCTTACTCCTTGGAAGGAAAGTTATGACCAACCTAGATAGCATATTCAAAAGCAGAGACATTACTTTACCAACAAAGGTTCGCCTAGTCAAGGCTATGGTCTTTCCTGTGGTCATGTATGGATGTGAGAGCTGGACTGTGAAGAAGGCTAAACGCCGAAGAATTGATGCTTTTGAACTGTGGTGTTGGATAAGACTCTTGAGAGTCCCTTGGACTGCAAGAAGATCCAACCAGTCCATTCTGAAGGAGATCAATCCTGGAATTTCTTTAGAAGGAATGATGCTGAAGCTGAAACTCCAGTATTTTGGCCACCTCATGCGAAGAGTTGACTCATTGGAGAAGACTCTGATGCTGGGAGGGATTGAGGGCAGGAGGAGAAGGGGACGACAAAGGATGAGATGGCTGGATGGCATCACTGACTCGATGGATGCGAGTCTGAGTGACCTCCAGGAGCTGGTGATGGACAGGGAGGCCTGGCGTGCTGTGGTTCATGGGGTCGCAAAGAGTCGGACACGACTGAGCGACTGATCTGATCTGATCTGATCTGATGGCTAGTGTAGGCAGTGTGCTACATGACACTTAAGCTTCTTACAGGAAATTACAGAGGAAAAGGTTGAAAGAAGTCAAAGAAATTAGCAGAATTTAGGAAAAGTCCTAGAAAAGGATGCCAGAAGAGAATGCTAAAATGGTCCCCCCAAACTCATGAGGCCAGAAGTTAAGATTTGCAAGCCAGAATTTGGAGCCATGGAGATAATAGCAAGCCCACACCTTGATAGTGAACCACAGAATGCTTCTTGTTCATAGCTGGCCTTCTATCATCATTAAAGGGCCAAAGATAGGGCTTTCCTGATGGTCCAGTGGTTAAGAATCCACCTACCAGTACAGGGGACATGGGTTCCATCCCTGGTCAGGGAAGAGTCCACGTGCTGCAGGGCAACTAAGCCCGCACACCACAACTACTGAGACCCTCTGTGCCCCACAACAAGAGAAGCCCCCACAATGAGAAGCCATGCAACCAAGAGTGGCTCCCGCCTGCCACAACCTGAGAGGCTGCACAGCAGCGAAGACTCAGCACGGCCACAAATTAATTAATTTTAAAATAAATATATATATATTAAATATATATATATATATATTTTAAAGACTCTTTGAGACTGATCCATTCACTGACGTGGGTCAGAATGTTATGATCCTCTGCTTCTTTTCATGTTCTCATACGCACAGTGCACACACACACGTACACATGTATGCACACACAGGTACACCACGTCCCAACTATTTTTAACAGAGCTATGAAGGACCCTGGTTTCACACACCACACACCTGCATTACTCACCAAGACATACCTTCAGAGAAACCTCTCCATTCTTCTCCCAACAACCCAACAGCTATTTCCCAAACCCTGGCACCCATCACTACACAGTAGCAGGGTGGCCACTCAGGGCTGTTTGACATATTACTCCCGGGGCCAGGTCCACATACATCACTGAGGCAACCAGCACCTTCACTGCAGTCCTGTTCCTTGATGCCTGTCCTGTGGTCATTAACCTTAACCATGTCAACAGTATTCACAACCCCAAGCCTGAGTAAACTCTCGAGGCAGGCTGCCCCCAGGGACTGGAGCAGTCACACCATAACTCAGCCTGAGCACCCACAGTCTGAACTAAATTCTCCCCACCAGAAGGGAGGGCTTGCAGAAAACCAGAAAGAAAAAAGGGATTGGCCTTTCAATCCATGAAGCTTTTGTACCAGTCTGATGCCAATATGGCCAGACGGACAGTGAAAAAAACTTGCCTAAGTCATGTGGTCATTTGGGGCCACATGTCACAATAAGTAACCATAACAGATAAAACAGTAAGTAAAATCAAGGAATAACAATTATCCAAAATTACCTGCTGTCATGGAAAACTGAGGGACAACTGGAATAGCCACTCAGTGAATATCTGCCTTCCTTATGCACTGGGCTGGACCCTTCATCATTGATCTCTGACCCTCTGGAGAAGAAGCACACGAGTAACTTTTAGTGTTCTGATTTTACACATAAGAAAAGTAGGTTCAGAGACTAGCTTGGCCAGCACCCTGATCACGGACTTCCCAACCTCAGAACTGTAAGAAATAAATGCCTATTGTTTAAGTGAGGTTATGGCTAGTGCAAGCAGTGAGTTACCTGGGACCAAAGCTAAAAATGGGACTTTCTTAAAGAGAATTTCGGAGGAGAGGGCTAAATGAAGTCAGAGAAATGAGCAAGAATAAGCAATTTGAATTGCATAGTCAGTACATGGCCAAACTGAGGTTTTTTTTGAACCCATGACTATTGTGGTGGACAACATAATATCCCTAAAAGACATTTACATCCTAGTTCCTGAAACCTGTGACTATGTTCCCATAGCAAAAGAGGACATAATTATGCACCAGAAGGTGGAAATCTTAGGAGGCCACCTTGGAATTCTGCCTACCACAAACATCCATTAGCATACATGAGCTGAGTTCACCAAGCGTCACTCCATGCTCTACCTACTTACAGATTGTCTTTCTAGGTCAATCACAAACAACTTTACAGAAAAAACCACCCAAACTCAGTATTGACCTGCCTGTCTGCAAACGCCAGTCCATACCGAAATCTCCCTCTGTTTTCTCTCTGTGATCATAGCCCTTTACATGCACCCTGTTGGAAACCAAATAATGTTAAGAGTTAACTTGTCAGTAAAGACGCTCCTGCAATGCAGGAGAACTGGGTTCAATTCCTGGGTTGGGAAGATCCCTGGAGAAGGAAACGGCAACCCACTCCAGTATTCTTGCTTGGAGAATTCCGTGGACAGAGGAGCCTGCTGGACTATAGTCCATGGGGTCACAAAAAGTCAGACACAATTGAGCGATTAACACAGCAACAACAAAAGATATAATTACAACAAACCTTGTTTGGAGCACCAGGTACTGGTCTAAGAAGTAGGTACTGGGACAGATCTCTGAAGTGAGTACTAATACCACTCCAGTTTTTCAGCCAAGGAGAGGTTAAGGAACACAATACCTCTTAACCATGAAGCAGAGTTGGGGCTTCCCAAGTGGTGCCAGTGGTAAAGAACTCACTAGCCAATGCTGGAGACATAAGAGACTTGGGTTCCATCCCTGGGTCAGGAAGATCCCCTGGAGAAGGGCATGGCAACCCACTCCAGTATTCTTGCCTGGAGAATCCCAGGGACAGAGGAGCCCAGAGGGCTACAGTCCATACGGTCACAAAGAGCTGGACACGACTGCAGTGACTTAGCACACATATGCAGGGAGCAGAGTTAGGTTCATAAAACAGGTCATGGGACTTCACTGGGGATGCAAAAGAGTCAGACAGGACTTAGCGACTATAACACCACCACCAAACATGGACAGGAAGAGGAACCCTGGAGGATGCTCAGTTTTGTGGATCTGGGGCTGACCTTGCCAATTCTGGGAATTTCTCCAGTGTGAATATTTTGTTCCTTCTCTCAGAAACAAACAAATTCACAGCATGTTCTAAGGCGCCTGGGGAATAAGGGGAAGATTTGCTCTACTCAGCCCTTTTTCCCAAATCCAGTGAAGAGATTCCTCCTCCCTCTACCTCCCACCCCCAGAGTTTCCATGCAGGAAAAGTACAGGGACTTCTGGTCACCCACTCTTAGCAAAAGCCAGCTGTGAGCATCACCCCACACAAACTCCACTATGCGTGCAAAGGAGCACAGAAAAGGAAGCAGAGACTTTCCCAAGAAATAATGTGTGTGCCTCCCACACACACAGAAGGTGGGGTCATGTCAGGAAAGTCTGATCAAGTGCTTTCTCTGGAAGCTGTGGTTTCATCATCTTTCTTAGGAACCCTGCTGTACTTACATATGGAGAACATATTTAGAAATTCACCTTGTGCTTTGCAGGGACAACCCTGCCGCTGCACTAACTGCTCACCTGTTTAGGTCTGGGTTGGACCTTTGGTCTGAGGGCAGGTGCTATGTCCTGCTTTTCCTTTTTATCATCTTCGCTATCAGACTCAACTGGGACTCAATAAAATTCATTGTTGGTAGACTGATAATTTTCTCAAGGGCCACAGACCCTCCAATGGCCAGTCTGAATTGGACTGTCTAATTCAGACTGTGGGTGCCCAGGCTGAGTTACAGTCTGACTCCTCCAGTCTCTGGGAGCAAATTGCCTCAAGAGTTAATTCAGGCCTGCAGTTGTGAATATTGTTGACATGCTGCGTGCTCTGTTTTTTGGCCATTGTGATAGTATCTGTCTTGATGGAACATCTGCTTTGCTCTGTAGGGTCCTAGAGCCACAAAGCCCAAGTCTCTCCTCTCCTTAGTGACTCCTTGTTGGGGCAGCAGCCACGATGGGACCTCAGTCTTATGAGAATCATTAGAATATTTTTTTAAAATATATTTGTTTGGCTGCCTTTTCATACTGTTTGCAATGGTTGGATGGAATCACTGCTTCAATGGACATGCGTTTGAGCAAACTCCAAGAGATAGTGAAGGACAGGGAAGCCTGGCATACTGCAGTCCATGGAGTCGCAAAACGTCAAACACAACTTAGCGACTGAACAACTATTTGGCTGCATTGGGTCTTAGTTGTGGCATTTGAACCCTTATTTGTTGCATGTAGGATCTAGTTTCCAGACTAGAGATCAAACTGCATTGGGAACTTGGAGTCTTAGCCAGTGGAATACCAGCAAAGTCCTAGAGAATCATTAAAGTCTTAACATACTTCCGATGCCACACCTGACTATTACTTTGTTTCACCCTCCTCGGATCCTATGTGATGGGCAGGCACACAGAGGAATTCATGAGACTCTTCTAACAGCAAACTTTTTCAATCTATATGTGCTCTCTGCCCTCATTATTTCTAATACAACTCAATTCAGGAAATTTTCACAAGGATGTTCACCATTTGTAAAAATTTCTAACGTGGCTCTGAGTCATTCTCAGCATCCCCACCCCCACCCCATGCACACACACAAAGATACACTGCCAGGTGGATTATTCTAGAATCATGCCAGTGATCATTATTAACAAACAGTTGACACTTCATTCCCACAAAGGTCAAAATGGAAATTCGATTTAGAAATCCAAGTTTTATCACTCTGCACAAAACAATCTGAAGGGAAACAGTTGAATTTTCTTAGTCTTAAATTACTTTTGAAAATGAGCTTAGTTGGTAGCCAGCATTCTGAATTCATTCAATTGCTATTTTTAAAATAGTCTCTTTGTCACTTTAACTAAATTGAACTCTTCTTTTTAAAAAAGAATGCATATTTTCCAGGAGGACTTATGTTTTCAGAGTTCAGTGAAGATACCATATAACTTTTCCACCACCTCTGTGAGTTACATGCATTTCATGTTTTTTATAAGATTTAATGGATGTAACTTACTAATCAAATTGGAAAAGTTTGATTCCCTGTTTCTTCCTGGTGGTAGAGGCTACTGGCTGCCTTCCAATATCTTTTCTGTCCTTTCCTAAGAACCTAAGTTCATATTGTATTATCTGGAACACAGATGTGATATCTGGAACTCTAGCTGCCATATCAAAACATGAGGAAAAGGGTCACAGGCTTGAGATGGCAGAGCCTGGATCCTAATAACGTGGGGAAGCTGCCACTTTAGCCCTGCACTGAATATCCAGATTACCTTAGCTTCAGAGGAAAGGAGTCATCTAGTTCTCTCAAGCCATTCTACTGTTGGACTCTTTATTATCCGCAGGCAGCTCTAATCACAACTGATTCAAATGATAACTTCAAAAACATTTTCCAGCTTACATATTCTAGAATTCCAATGTGTTTCTTCTTAGTTTATCCTTGGCTCATCACCACATATCAGAGAAAATTAAGCTCAGAGAGGTTAAGTGTCTTGGCTAAGATGCCACAAGAGCAGAACCTGGGAATTCTCTGACAAGTAGATCTTGCATTTACCAATGCCTCTGGTGATAAGAAGCTTCAAATGTCAGCTCACAAACACATTACCATTCATCTTGATGCCAAATCCCCTAATGCTTTTGCATCTGGCTTCTTAGAAAAGTACAGCTTTCTAAAAGCTAAATTATCACAGTGTACCATCAAGCAGAATAGCACTCAATGGTCTTACCATCCATCATTTCTTTCCCTTTAAACTGGTGTGCATCGATTGCCCAGTCTAGAGAACTGTGACAATCAATAACTTTCTTCAGAGAAATAGTGGGTGAGACTAAAGAAATTAGCTTATTTTGTAGTGGAAAGAAACAAGATGTCAATCAAACTCCTTAAACCTGATCTCAAATAAGTGCAGATGCCAATACAAGAAAAATCTAAGTCATAACTGCCTAACGTCACCCTGATGGGAGAAGACTAAAGCTCACACGCTGACTAGCCATGAAGGGGGGATGGGACACAGAATGTCCCGTCATAGTGAGACCTCTTGTCCTGTGAGGCACCCCAGAAGATTCTCCACCCAACTGCACCACCCCACTGCAACACCTGATGTCACAGCCCATGTTCTGGTTACCACTGCTGATGAACAAATTACCCCAAAACGTAGCAACATAAGACAACCATGTCTCACAATCCTGTGGCTCAACTGGAAAGTTCTAGCTTGGGATCTCTCATGTGGTTGCCCTCAGATGCTGGCTGGTGCTGCCATCATAGGAAGGCTTGATGGAGCTGGACATTCAAGATGGTGCATGCATGAGGCTGACAGTTAATGCCAACTGCCAGCTGGGATTGCCGAAATACCCGCAGGTGGTCTGCCTGGCATGAAGGTCTCAGTATACTCAGACTTACATGTCAGGTGTCTTTCCCAGAGAACCAGAAAGAAACTTGATGGCCTTTTGTGATCCAGCCTTGCAAGTCCTAGGCCATCACTCCCACTGCATTCTCTTGGTTGAAATGGCATCTGAGTTGCATCAGCCCATCCTCAAGGTGAGGGGACTTAGATCCCACTTCTCAATAGGAGAGGACTTCCCTGGTGGTCCAGAAGGTAAAGAATCCACCTGCAGTGGAGAAGACCCAAGTTGGATCCCTGGGTCAGGAAAATGACCTGGAGAAGGGAATGGCTACCCACTCCAATATTCTTGCCTAGAGAATTCCATGGATGAAGGAGCCTGCAATGGGATTGCAAAGAGTCAGACACAATTGAGTGACTAACATTTGCAGTTTTTACTTCTCTCAATCAGAGGCATATCAAAAACTTGCAGTTGTTTTCGGACACCTGTTTGCAGACCAGAATTCCAGGGAAGGGGAATGAGGGGGTTCCAAAGGAGAGAAACAAGACAATGTACTTTGAGAAAGTGTTAGTTAAACTTGAATGGTTACATTTCTCATGGTGCTGTGATGTTCCTCAACATCAACTTTGATTCTTCAAACTTCCTCAACTTTGCCTCATTTTCTCCTCAGCTTCAGCGTGCTGTGCTGTGTTCTGTCCATCTACTCTGGTCCCACCTGACCACGCTTTGCTGACCTGTCTCAGTTCCCTAGGCCCTCCAACCCACATCACTCATCTTTCCTCTGTGGGAAAGCCTACTACTCAGCTCCAGGTGGGACATCTCTCTCCTTTAGACAGGTCACAGTTTTAGTAAAGCCTGACTTTAACGTATCTTCAAAGCAGAAAGTGAAGTAGACCCTGAATGCAAAGAAGCAAGAGTATTAGAAAGTCTTTGTCAAGCTGTCAGAGCCAACACTGCTTTGGCAGGCAGAACACAGGTATGAACCAGAGGAGCAGCAAAGACATCCCATCCTGCCCAAGATGTCCCTGGTTGAAAGGGACAGCCAGTACTCAGGCAGAAGACAGGACGTCCTGTCATCGCCCTGTGAGGCTGGAAGTTACACTCTCCCTGTCGAAGCCATCCCTTCCAGGGTTAGACCTTGGGTTCCGAATCCCCATCCTGATCATCTCCCTGCCTCCATTTCCAGATTCATCTCCCACCACCTAGCAAGTTCTCCATGCTCTACCAAACTGAAATACTTTGGCCAACTCAGAATCGTACACCAGGAGGGAAAGGTGAGAGAAGCTATATTCCCAAAGCAGCTCAAAATTCCCCTGTGCTAAATAGAATCTTTTAAAAGCCCAAAACAGATAGCTAGTGGGAAGCTGGTGTAGAGCATAGGAAGCTCAGCTTGGTGCTCTGTGGTGACCTAGAGGGTGGGATCAGGGGTGGGGGCGGGAGAGAGGGTGATGTTTGTATACATATAGCTGATTCACATTGTTGTATGGCAGAAACCAACACAATATTGTAAAGCAATTATACGCCAATGAAAATTTAAAAATAAATAAATAAATAAGCCCAAGGCTGGGTTCACAGATCAGATCAGATCAGTCGCTCAGTCGTGTCCGACTCTTTGCGACCCCATGAACTGCAGCAGTGGGTTCACATAGTATGAAAATAATTCAGTGCGCTCACCCATGTACCTCTCCAGTGTGCTGGGTGTGTGCAGGTGGAGATGTGAGGACCGCAGGGAAGGCTGGCAAGCTAAGTTAATAGTTTACCTTTCTTTCTTTCAGTTCAGTTGCTCAGTCGTGTCCGACTCTTTGCGACCTCATGGACTGCAGCATGCCAGGCTTCCCTGTCCATCACCGATTCCCAGAGCTTGCTCAAACTCACTTACCTTTCTTTAAACAAATACGATCAAACAAAATCCTTGATGTTCAATATTTAAGTTTATCACAGACACCATCAGTGCTCAGCCCAGATCGCCTTGGATCCTTTGACTTTTTCTTCATGCCTCAAGGAAAAAGCTTTGGATTCTTCTGTGTCAAATAGTCAGCACTTGCAGCTCTCATCAGAGGATGTCGGTGGGCTACCCACATGGACAGAGAGTGGGTCTGCCTCAGAGCTCGCTCTCACCCCCACACCAAGGCGCTGTCAGCCAAGGACTGGAAAATGTGGCAGAACGAAAGCCCAGCTCCCTGCTTCAAGTTAGGACAAACTCCGAGGTGTATCCATGCTCCAGAGTTCCCCTGTGGAATCAGGCTGGGGCTTCACTTGAAATTACACCCTCATGTAGGTCTTCCTCTTCTCTGCTCTGATTCCCCTGTTTCCTGACTGATTTCCCCAGAAGCACATCCCCAATAAATCATGTGCACATGATCCCTTGACTCAGGGCTCCTTTGGGGGCCCTTGGGCTGAGAAACTTATTAAGAAATTAATTGAATCCTTCTTGACCCGCTCTGGCCAAGAAATGTGATCACTCCAAAGACGGACAAGCACTGAGGAGTCAAGGTTTATCATGGGAGAAACAAGGAGTCACCATACAGAGCAGAATATTATGGGTACCACAAGTGGATAACCAGAGTCATGGATCCTAAGAAGAGGATGAATATCAAAGTGGGCTCAGAAGAAAGAGCTGCTGGCAAGGAGAGTTTTTATGAAGAAGGAAAATCTAATCAGAGCCTTGAAGGAAGAGGAGGGTGGAAGGCATTCCAGTGGAATGAAATAAGGTGTATCAGTCAGAGTTCTGCAGAGAAACAGAATTAACAGGAAATATATGTAAGAGGAAGTTTATTATAAGGAAGTGGTTCCTGTGATTATGGAAGTTGTGAAGCTCCATGCCCTGCTATCTGCAAGCTGGAAATGCAAGAAAGCCAGGGGTGGTTTTCCCAGGACTGAAAGCCAGGGAAGCACTGATGGAGACTCTAGTCTGCAGGTCTGAGAACCAGGAGCCCTGGGAACAGAAGATCAGTGCTCCAGGGCAAGCAGTCAGCCCGAGAACAAACTCCTCCTTCCTCCACCTTTCTGTTCTATTCATACCCACAGTGGACTGCATGATGCCCACCGATGTGGGGAGGGCCACGTGCTTTACTCTGTCCACCGATTCAATACTAAACTCTTCTGGAAATACCCCCATAGACACGCCCAGAATTAATGTCTAACTGGCCATCCCCTGATCCCATCACATTCACAAGTAAAATGAACTATCAAGGAAGGGCATAAGCCAAGACATAACGATAGGAAAGAAAAGCATGGATCAAAGCTTCTTATTCACAAGGCACAGTCCTAAGATTCATGCCTGTATTACCCATTTCAGACTCACTGCAACCCAGTGAGACATGGTCTATGATCACCCCCATCTTACAGAGGTGAAGAGGAGGCACAAAGTGATCAACAACTTGCCCCAAGTCACACATATGGAGGGAGAGCCTGGGAGGTGGACCCACTGGTAGACCCAGACAGGTCAATGCCACAGGCCAAGCTTTCAGCTACCACTGCCAACTCCTCTGAGCTGAGCAGTCTGCCTGGAAAAGGATCAACAGAAGTCACTGGACAGAGATAGTGAGACCAAAGCATAAGGTGTCTATATGTCAAATACAGTTGGGACTTCTATATCCCATTCATTCCACAAATATTTACTGAATAACTATGATGTGCTGGCTTGGTGGGAGTATGGTCATACACCAGAAAGACAAGGTCCCTCTTCCCATGGAGTTTACAGTCTTATCCACCTAGCTATTAACACCTCCCTCAAGAGGAAACAGAACAGACTGGCCCAGCAAAACAAAATTGGAAGAAAAGTTAGTTATTTGGGGGGGGGGGTCATTTCTTTTTAAGTTAACAAGGGCTGTGGGGGACACAATCTCCCACCTTCTAAAGACCTGGAGCAGATCACATTGTGGATGGGTTAGGGCCCTGCTGGATGTTGCAACAAAAATAATTTCTTTTTATTGTTTAGTAAAAAAGAAGTTTATGTTTGACAGATGTTCCTCATTGGCCAGTGACTTTCGTCCATGCAGTGAGTCAGGGATACAAGCTCCTTCTACTTCCAACCCCCAAGTTCCTTCCAACACCCAAGTTCTTCTCATCATCCTTAGCCCACTGACAGTAAAGGACAGAGAGCATCAGAGAAGGGATATGTTTCTTTTTTTTTTTTTAATTTTTATTTTATATCAAAGTGGGGCTTCCCTGGTAGCTCAGATGTAAAGAATCTGCCCGCAATGCAGGAGACCCAGGTTCAATCCCTGGGTCGGGAAGATCCCCTGGAGAAGGGAATGGCAACCCACTCCAGTATTCTTGCCTGGAAAATTCCGTGGACAGGGGAGCCTGGCGTGCTGCAGTCCATGAGGTCACAAAGAGTCGGACACGACTGAGCAACTGACACTTTCACTTTCACGTAGCAGTGTACAACCTTGTGTTAGTCTTAGGTATACAGCAAAGGGAGTCAGGTATACACACACACTGGCTATTCTTTTTGAAATTCTTTTCCCATTTAGCTCGTTACAGAATACTGAGCAGAGTTCCCTCTTCTGTCTGGTAAGTTCGTGTTGGTAATTCTTAAATGCTGTCAGCCAGCTTTGGTCACGCTGTGTTTGTCACACTCATCCCGTGGCCACACCCAGACACCAGGCGAGCCATGTGGCTGTTTCTGGAAGTCCCGTCCCAGCAACAACTGCCGGCTGTGAGAGAGGAAACACAGATGTGTGTGGAAAAGCTAGTCTTCTCTGCCCCACACCCTGTCCTTTCCTTTGTCCATAAACTGTCATTGAAACAAATACATTGAAATAGACTCAACTCCAGGACCAGTAACTTCAAGGCCACCTTTAGGGTGTGAAAGAAGCCATATTAGGACCATGCTCAGTACTGGAGCAGAGTGACTGGATGCAGATTGAAGGGACAGGAGTTTATTAACCATAACGTTCAATTGTTTTTGTGTGATTGTTCCCCAAGCCTACACTTGATAGGGCCACTTCCTTAACATGCTGCCTGCCTGACATATTTCTCCAAAGCTCGCAGTAGAGGTAGACATAAATTTTGAAGTTTGGGGGAAATGTCCCATTCACCCAATCATATATGCTATTTTCCACTCTGCTTTTCAGACTCTCCATGTTTAAGAACAACTGAGTTCTAGAACTTTCCTGGCAGTCCAGTGGCTAGGACTTTGCCTTCCAGTGCAGAGGGCGCAGGTTCAATTCCCGGAACAGGAGCTAAGATCCTACATGCCTTGAGGCCAAAACACCAAATTATAAAACAGAAGCAGTATTGTAACACATTCGATAAAGACTTAAAAAATGGTCCCCACCACAAAATCTTAAAAACTAAAAATCTGAGTTCTAGCTGAATACATGGAGAGCTAAATTCTAAGAATCAAGATAGAGGAGCATCAGGGGAAAGTGCTGCTGCTGCTAAGGAGGTCTAATTGTTTTTTGTTTTAGTTAGTTAATTTTTGGCTGCTCTGGATCTTGGTTGCTGCACGCAGGCTACTCTCTAGTTGCGGTGTGCTGGCTTCTCATTGCGGGGGCTTCTCTTGTTGTGGTGCACAGGCTGTAGGGTGTGCATGGGCTCAGCAGTTGTGGTGCAGGGGCTGAGTTGCCCCGTGGCATGTGGGGTCATCCCAGACCAGGGATTGAACTCATGTCTCCTGCATTAGCAGGCACTGCACCCAATCACTGAACCACCAGGGAACTCCTTGGAGGCCTTATTTTAATATAGGAGGACCCTAGACCAACACTGCCTGATGTCCCCCAGCACAGATGCTTTGGAGTAATTTATAACTTAGATACCCCTCCCTTCTTGCATATGGGAACTGCTGATTGTATTTGATGATTCCAGAAACAAAGAGAATCTTCAAAATCGTCTATTCCAATGTCTTTATCTGATGGATGAAAAAACAGTCTCAGAGGAGTTAAATGACTTCCCTGAGATCACACAGCTTTGAGTGGCAGAACCCAAGGATGAGAAAACAGTGGGGTGTCACTGGCAGGGAGGTTTGCATTCTGTAAATATCAGTGACCAAGCTAGGTCTGGACAGCCTTCTCCCTGTCCTAGCTTATCTCTCCTGCTTATTCTCCAGGCTGACATTCTATGATCAACTCTATGACACCAAACTGTCATTCTGTTACATTCTGAAGAATCTGTCAACAGAACTGTAAAGGTTTAGCTCAGCTCACACGTCACCTTCCTGTCAATGTTTCTGGCAAGGGAGCCAATAATAGATCTTGGCACTGCCAACTGTATCCCACACCAGGGTTATTTGGAAGGGTTGCATTCAGACAAATAATCAGCTAGACTGAGTCTCATTTCATTGAAACTCCAAATCATTTGGTTTGTGCATACTTAGTCCCATTACATATTCAGGCTGATCTGGGCAGACGTGACCACGATGGCCATCCCCCAGAAGACACTCAGGTGTCCTGATCCTTTCCAGGTAAACCAAAAAACTGGAGAACCATGGTATGAGGTCCCTGTTGAAATAACAAGCCACCCAGTGGAACTTTCACCCCAGTTTCATTATGGCTGCATCTGCAAATCCAAAAGACAGGCTGGTGGGGAGGAAAACCCGCAGCTGTTTTTCAAGAAATTAATTTCTCTCCCTGCAGTGATCAGTCCTGGTTAAGTGAGAGAATCAAATTATCTAAGTTACTTCTGCTGGGAAGGTCGGCTGCTCTGAATCCTGATGAAAAATAACACAATGGTGCTATTTAATTTAAAACCTCCGTCTGCTTCTCTTATAATTCATAATGATTATACTTCACATTTATGTAGTATCCGAGGATGGCAAAGAACTTTGATGGCATAAATGATTCATCCTTGGGACCCCACAGAGAAGCAAAGCTGGCCTCTCTATCTCCATACGGACAGCGAAGAGAAGAAGAGCCTGGTAACCCAGATTCCCAACTGACTTTTCAACACGAATCAGCACTCCCTCTCCAGTTATTTAGGACTTGGCATCAATTCTGACCAGACTAATATATTACACAAACGGATATCATGATATCGGGAGCGTAAAAGAGATAAGAAGTTATGGCTTGCAAATGTAAATCAATAAAAACTGTGGGCTTCCAGCCATTTCTTTCTACGAAAAAATGCTTCTATTGCTTCCAGCAGCCTGGCCAGCATATGGTAGCCTTCTACAAGAAAGTCTTAAATGTTGATCTAATGGGTTCGTGCATTCCAGAGACAGAATGAACCGTGTAAAAATAACAATGAGCACGTGGCCCTCACTTTACAGTTTACAGAGCACTTTTGCTTCTATTCCCTCATTTACACACTCCTGTCTTGTATTACCTTCTGTGCTCTGCACTCCTGGCTAAAACTGAAGTGATTATTCACACCCCTCTGGGCAAAACGCAAGGCTCAGCTGCCCTCACCGCCCTACACTTGTATTCACACAGCCGCAGAGAAAGTTGGCTTTACTCCACTTAGTTACTAAGTCACCAGAGGCAACACAGATTGATGTCAGGACAACTGGGGCACAGACTGAAGGACAGATGCTGGCTGATGGTCCACCTGAGAAAAAGCCACTTGTGCCCCCACCTCCCACTGCCCAGCCACAACGGCTCTCTGGCTTGTTCCTCAAACACACTGGTCCTTATGTCCCTTCTGCCGGGAATGCCTTGATCCTTCCCACTCTGTCTGCCCCAAAAGCTGCTACTCTTCCTGTTAAAGTCAAGCTCATAGATTTTCTCTTGTGTGTGACTTGCTTGAATCTCCAAGCAGAAATAATCGTTTCCTCCTCTGCGATTCCATAACATTTTATCCATACTTTATCTGATGGCTCTAAGAACATTGTCTTAGAGATAATCATCTATGTGTGTCTCTTCCATCAGACTTTGATCTCTTTGAGGTCAAAGGCACAGTTTAACTGTCTCTTTATGCAGATCAAGAAGCAGCAGCTAGAGCCGAACGGAAAAACAGACTGGTTGCAAATTGGGAAAGGAGTACCTCAAGGCTGTATATTGTCACCCCACTTATTTAACTTATATGCAGAGTAATCATGCGAAATGCCAGGCCGAATGAATCACAAGCTGGAATCTAGATTGCTGGGAGAAATATCAATGACACCACCCTAATGGCCGAAACCAAAGAGGAACTAAGGACCCTCTTGATTAAGGTGAAAGGAGACTGAAAAAAAGCTGGCTTAAAACTGAACCTTCAAAAAACTAAGATCATGGCATCTGGTCCCATCGCTTCATGGCAAATAGATGGGGAAACAATGAAAACAGTGACAGACTTTATTTTCTTGGGCTCCAAAATCACTGTGGACAATGTCTGCAGCCATGAAATTAAAAGACGCTTGCTTCTTGGAAGAAAAGCTATGATAAACCTAGACAGCATATTAAAAGGCAGAAACATCACTTTGCTGACAAATGTCCATGCATTCAAAACTGGTTTTTCTAGTAGTCGTGTATGGATGTGAAAGTTGGACTATAAAAAAGGCTGAGTGCCAAAGAATTGATGCTTCAGAACTGCTGGAGAAGACTCTTGAGAGTCCTTTAGACAGCAGGGAGATCCAACCAGTCCATCCTAAAGGAAATCAGTCCTGAATATCCATTGGAAGGACTGATGCTGAAGCTGAACCTCCAATACTTTGGCCACCTGATATGAAGAGCCAGCTCACTGGAAAAGACCCTGATGCTGGGAAAGGTTGTAAGTCAGGAGAAGGGGGTGACAGAGGATGAGATGGTTGGATGGCATTATCAACTCAGTGGACATGAGTTTGAGCAAACTTTGGGAGATAGTGAAGGACATAGAAGCCTACTGTGCTATATAGTCCATGGGGTTGCAAAGAGCTGGACAGGACTGAGTGATTGAACAACAATAAAAATCTTCAATTTCAAGTCTTTGTGTGATAAAATGATTACTTTTTTTTTTTTTTTTTCCTCCACACTCCCCACTAGGCTCTTAGGTCTATACTGAATCAGGACCCTTGCTTATCCCCAGAATCTAGCTTAGCACATGGAGCTTTTTTTCTGACAGACTGGACAGATAGATGGAGGGAAAGCAGGATGGGTGGATGAGTGGGTGGGTGGGTGGATGGATGGATAAAGGAGGC
This sequence comes from Tragelaphus eurycerus, assembly GCA_935064755.1. Lineage (NCBI taxonomy): Eukaryota > Metazoa > Chordata > Mammalia > Artiodactyla > Bovidae > Tragelaphus > Tragelaphus eurycerus. Next base: position 561,139 of record CAKXYN010000222.1, on the reverse strand, counting down.
ATCTCTTGCATCTCCTGATTGGCAGGTGGACTCTTTACCACTGAGCTATCTGAGAGGCACCCATGGACACATACACGCACCTGACTGCCCATTCTCCTCACAACATCACTTCAACTCTGGGTCTACTTTGGGGGACACTTGCTCCTGTTCTCAGAGAACGTGATGGCACCCCATTCCAGTACTCTTGTCTGGAAAATCCATGGACAGAGGAGCCTGGTAGGCTGCAGTCCATGGGGTCGCTAAGTGTCAGACACTACTGAGCGACTTCACTTTAACTTTTCATGCATCGGAGAAGGAAATGGCAACCCACTCCAGTGTTCTTGTCTGGAGAATTCCAGGGATGGTGGAGCCTAGTGGGCTGCCATCTGTGGGGTCGCACAGAGTCAGACACGACTGAAGCGACTTAGCAGCAGCAGCAGCAGCAGCTCCTGTTCTAGGTAAGGAAAGACTACCAGAGGGAGAAGGCCTTTCCAGAATGGAGATACCTTGGCACTCAAGGCTCCATGTACACATCCCCTCCAACCTAGGGGGCCCCTTCCACTCCCTGCTTGACCTTGTGACTCTCTGCCTCTGCTCTTCGAGACCACACCATTTCACCAAGGGAAGAGGTTGAGGGCTGTTGGTTGTTCTGTTTGGATGACAGATTAGCAAAGTGGAGAGCAAGGCAGAACCACCATGTGCTGGGCACAGTTCTCTTCCACTTTGGCTCCCTTCTTGCCCTCCCTCCCATCCAGCCTCTTATCCGCCTGCACAGCAACTGAGCACTACTCTCTCCAGGCATCAGCCTCATAAGGGATACAAACAGACAGCTGTATCAGCTGCCTCTCCCAGACCAGCCTGTAACCTCCATGGTGCCCACAAAAGAAAACAAGGATAGAGCATCCTTGCAGCCACGATTCTAATTACCTTATGTGAATTGGGCCACATTCAGGCTTGCAGGATGGGGCTGTTTACAGAACATTCTGTACCAGGTGGCAGCCTGCACAGATACCCCCAGAGAGGGAGGAAGCCCAAGATCTCTGCTCTTGGATGAGCTGGCTCTTGAATGAACTGGTCCAGGTTCTGTGGGACTGAGGCAAGAGCTCTAATCTCAGTCCTTGCATATTGGAGTTTTAAGGATCCCTGAGTGTATCTCAAGCCCCAGAGTATGCAAATTTTCCTTATATGTACCTATATGCATATATCTGGGGGATTCAAAGCTTTCTTTGGCTTTTCAATGAAACCCAGTGTCTTTTTTTTTTTTTTTTTTTAATACAAACATAACTGGCCTGGAGGGGAAAGCATTTATCAAGATTTTTGTTCATTTTCTGCATACCCTTGGAAAATGTAAATAAATAGCCTCCCCCTCTACCACCACTGGAAGAAGGCAATGGCACCCCACTCCAGTACTCTTGCCTGGAAAATCCCATGGATGGAGGAACCTGGTAGGCTGCAATTCATGGGGGTCACTAAGAGTCAGACACGACTGAGTGACTTCACTTTCACTTTCCACTTACATGCATTGGAGAAGGAAATGGTAACCCACTCTAGTGTTCTTGCCTGGAGAATCCCAGGGATGGAGGAGCCTAGTGGGCTGCAGTCCATGGGGTCGCACAGAGTCGGACACTACTGAAGTGACTTAGCAGTAGCAGCTACCACCACCACACCCCTTCCCAAAAAAGGAAAAGAAAAGAGAGGCTGTAGATTGAGGTTGAAATTAGAACAGAACCAACAATCTAGGCACCAGGACATTACAAGCAAGAAGCCCAAGTCTTCTCTACAGAGTCCAGGTAGAGAGAGAGTCTCACACACAGTCTTCTCTACACAGGCAGACCAGAAATGATCTGCAGCTATATTAGAAAAATTAATTTAGTTCAACCAATTTATCTCTTTCCATACTTGTCACCTCTTGGTTCAAATTCTAACAATTTTTTTTTTTTAACATAAGCTAAACCTTTCATTTCTTGCCTGGGCTACTGCAACGTCCTCCTAAATGGCTACCTGTATTCATGTTTTTGTGGCTTCTCCTGTGGCTCAGTGGTAAAGAATCCCTCCCCCCATCCCCTGCAATGCAGGAGATGCAGGAGACATGGATTCAATCCCTGGATCAGGAAGATCTCCTGGAAGAGGGCATGGCAACACACTCTAGTATTCTTTGCCAAGAGAAACCCATGGACAGAGGAGCCTGGCAGGCTACAGTCCATGGGGTCGCAAAGAGTTGGATACAACTGAATCGACTGAGTGTGCACACAGGCATTCATGCTTTTTATTTACTTATTTAACTTCCAAATGTAGAGAAGAGTTGAAAGAACTGGGCAATGAAAAGCCATGTACCCACCAATGAACTTCATACACCTCTTTCCCACATCTGTGTTCATCTATCCAACCTCTTTTTAACCATCACACTCACTTTTCCTTGTTGGTGCTATTGGTTTGGGTACCTCCCTCTTTTGGTACCTCTTTTGGTATTGGTTGGGTACCTCCTTTCCATTTTATTCCCCATACAGAAATCTCTGATCTTTTGTGGCATGTAGTCAATTAAATACTACTCAGCCATTAAAAAAAAAAAAATGAAATTTTGCCATTTTCAGCAACATGGACGGACTTGGAGGGCACTATGCTAAGGGAAATGAGAAAGACAAACAGAGGATCAGGAGGTACAAACCAGACACTTCCCTGGTGGTCCAGTGGTTCGACCCCTGGTCAGGGAACAAAGATCCCACAGGCTGCGGGGTGACTAAGCCCATGAGCCACAACTAGAGAGCAGGTGCCCTGCCATTACTGAGCCCACACACTGTAGATCCTGGGCTCCACAAGGAAAGACACATGCATGACAGGGAAAGCCCACGGGCCACAAAGAAGAGCTTGGGCAGCCTAAAGAAAAGAAAAAGGCAAAAAGCCACTGAATATAAAATAAGCTACAAGGACATACTGTACAATACAGAAATACGTGCTTAGCCGCCCAGTCGTGTCCAACTCTCTTCAGCTCCATGGGCTATAGACCACCAGGTTCCTCTGTCCACGGGGATTCTCCAGGCAGGCATACTGGAGTGGGACATCATTTCCTGCTCCAGGGACAGGAATAGAGCAGATATCTTACAATAACTATAAAGGAAGGATAACCTTTGAAATCTGTGAATCACTATATTGTACACCTGTAACATATAATGCTGTATAGCAATTATATTTCAATTTCAAAATGAAAATCAAAGAAGTCAGTGATATTTTGGAAGCACAAATCTGATCATATCCCGCAACCTGCACCACTCCTGTGGCCCAACAAGTCTTCACTGGCCTCAATCAGGGAGGATGCAATGACATAGGCGATTGAACTCAATTGTGTGTACAAGTTATAGAGAAGAGTGCCAAGTGTATTGGTTATGCCACATTAAACCGAAGTGCATAAAACTGGTTAGGAAAAACGTTAAATACACAACGCATACTAATATTACATAAGCCACAGATAAAGAGTCTTTTCAATTAAACCTTCCACTGATTATAAGTTAATGTTTGGGCTTTAATCAGAGTTCCTACGTTGCATTACAGACTAAATATGAATATCCTTCCATGGCAGCTAGAATTCCAGATGTTTCAGATTCAATGAGGGGAAAAAAAATATAATCTCTGTCTTGCCATTGTTTTCAATATGAATTCAGCTCATCCATGCTGCCAAAACTGTGCTGCATCAGGGCAAAACAAAATATGCGTGTGACTCAAATACCATTATTACATTTAGACCAGCATGGGCAGCTGCCCTGGAGGTTTCAATACGAGGGTCAGGGATTCACGTCTTACAAACGATGCTTTGTCTGCCCTCTGCAGACATTCAGAATGTGATGTGATACAAATTTCAATTGAAGATATATTAACAGATAAGAGTTTCTTGCAGGAGCTTGTTGGCATATCATTTTATTGTTATTACTGAGAGAACATAGGGGGAAAAATTCTTCTGACAGATTACTCTAGGCACTGCCGCAAACTGGAAGGAGATCCAAAAAATCACAAATATGCCCAAAGAGTAACTTACAATAATTGTTTGTATAGCTTGTGTGTGCTCAGTCATGTCTGACTCATTGTGACCCCATGGACTGTAGCCCTCCAGGCTCCTCTTTACATGGAATTTTCCAGGCAAGAATACTGGAAGGTGCTGCCATTTCCTATTCCAGGGGATCCTGCCACCCTAGGGATCGATCCTGGGTCTCTTATGCCTCCTGCATTAGCAGGTGGATTCTTTACCACTGTGCCACCTGGGAAACCCATTCTTATAGTTTAACTTTATTTTAATTACAGAGCTGCCTCCAATTTTATAGAAAATAATAGATAAGTCATTAAACACTGTAAGACGCAGTTTCAACATTTGGTAAATAAAACTGATACTCCTTGCCCTCAGTGGACTTAAAATAAAGAGAATAGAATAAAATAATGTTCAGCCTTTTTGAAATATTGAAAACTCAACAAAAAGTTATTCTTTATTCATTCATTAAACAGTTAAATATTGAGTACCTCCCATTCATCAGCACTGTGCCAGGTCTAGAAATTGTGTTCAAAAATAGGTATGATCAGGACTTCCTTGGAGGTCCAGTGGTTAGGACAATGAGCTTCCACTGCAGGTGTGATCCCTGCCCTCTTGGCACCATTAATCCTACCATAGAGCCACCAGAAATTACACAGGACTGGGGAAACAGACTCTTGGAGGGCACAAACAAAACCTTGTGTGCACCAGGACCCAGGAGAAAGGAACAGTGACCACACAAGAGATTGACCCAGACGTCCCCATGAGGGTCCAGGAGTCACTGGTAGAGGTGTGGGTCAGTGGTGGCCTGCTACAGGGTTGCAGGCACTGAGTGTAGCAGTACATGCCCGTGACCTTTTGAAGAAGGTCACCGTTATCTTCATTACCTCCACCATAGTTTGGCCTCAGCTCAAATAACAGGGGGAGGGGGAGACAGACCCATCCATTAACAGAAAATTGTATTAAAGATTTACTCAGCATGGACTCGCCCTTCAGAACAAGACCCAGTTTCCCCCTCAGTCAGTTTCTCCCACCAGGAAGCTTTCATAAGCCTCTTATCCTTCTCCATCAGAGGGAAGACAGACTGAAAACCACAATCACAGAAAACTAAGCAATCTGATCACATGGACCACAGCCTTATCTAACTTAATGAAACAATGAGCCATGCCCTGTAGGGCCATCCAAGACCAATGGGTCATGGTGGAGAGTTCTGACAAAATGTCGTGCTCAAGAAAGGGAAAACCACTTCAGTACTCTTGCCTTGAGAATCCCATGAACAGTATGAAAAGGCAAAAAGATAGGACACTGAAAGATGAACTCCCCAGTTCAGTAGGTGCCCAATATGCTACTGGAGATCAGGGGAGAAATAACTCCAGAAAGAATGAACAGATGAAGCCAAAGCAAAAATAACACCCAGTTGTGGATGTGACTGGTGATGGAAATAAAGTTCAATGCTGTAAAGAGCAAATTTGCACAGGAACCTGGAATGTTAGGTCCATTAATCAAGGCAAATTGGAAGTGGTCAAATAGGAGATGGCAAGAGTGATTGTTGACATTTTAGGAATCAGTGAACTAAAATGGACTGGAATGGGTGAATTTAACTCAGATGATCATTATATCTATTACTGTGGGCAAGAATCCGTTAGAAGAAATGGAGTAGCCATCATAGTCAACAAAAGAGTCTGAAATGCAGTACTTGCATGCAATCTCAAAAATGACAGAATGATCTCTGTTCCTTTCCAAGGCAAACCATTCAGTATCACAGTAATCCAAGTCTATGCCCTGACCAGTAATGCTGAAGAAACTGAAGTTGAATGGTTCTGTGAAGACTTACAAGACCTTCTAGAACTAACACCCCAAAAAGATGTCCTTTTCATTATAGGGGACTGGAATGCAAAAGTAGGAAGTCAAGAAACACCTGGAGTAACAGGCAAATTTGGCCTTGGAGTACAGAATGAAGCAGGGCGAAGGCTAATAGAGTTTGGCCAAGAAAACACACTGGTCATAGCAAACACCCTCTTCCAACAACGCAAGAGAAGACTCTACACATGGACATCATCAGATGGTCAATACCAAAATCAGATTGATTATATTCTTTGCAGCCAAAGATGGAGAAGCTGTATACAGTCAGCAAAAACAAGACTGGGAGCTGACTGTGGCTCAGATTATGAACTCCTTATTGCCAAATTCGGACTTAAATTGAAGAAAGTGGGGAACCTCTAGACGATTCAAGTATGATCTAAATCAAATCCCTTATGATTATACAGTGGAGTGGCAAATAGATTTGAGGGATTAGATCTGATAGACAGAGTGCCTGAATAACTATGGACAGAGGTACATGACATTGTACAGGAGGCAGTGATCAAGACCATCCCGAAGAAAAAGAAATGCAAAAAGGCAAAATGGTCATTTGAGGAGACCTTACAAATAGCTGTGAAAAGAAGAGACATGAAAGGCAAAGGAGAAAAAGAAAGATATACCCATTTGAATTCGGAGTTCCAAAGAATAGCAAGGAGAGATAAGAAAGTCTTCTTCAGTGATCAATGCAAAGAAATAGAGGAAAACAACAGAATGGGAAAGACTAGAGATCTCTTCAAGAAAATTAGAGATACCAAGGGAACATTTCATGAAAGATGGGCACAATAAAGGACAGAAATGATAAGGACCTAACAGAAGAAGAAGATATTCAGATCAGATCAGATCAGATCAGTCGCTCAGTCGTGTCCGACTCTTTGCGACCCCATGAACCACAGCACGCCAGGCCTCCCTGTCCATCACCAGCTCCCGGAGGTCACCCAGACTCATACCCATCGAGTCCGTGATGCCATCCAGCCATCTCATCCTCTGTCATCCCCTTCTCCTCCTGCCCTCAATCCCTCCCAGCAAAGTCTTCTCCAATGAGTCAACCCTTCGCATGAGGTGGCCAAAATACTGGAGCTTCAGCTTTAGCATCATTCCTTCCAAGGAAATTCCAGGACTGATCTCCTTCAGAATGGACTGGTTGGATCTTCTTGCAGTCCAAGGGACTCTCAAGAGTCTTCTCCAACACCACAGTTCAAAAGCATCAATTCTTTGGCGCTCAGCCTTCTTCACAGTCCAGCTCTCACATCCATACATGACCACAGGAAAGACCATAGCCTTGACTAGGCGAACCTTTGTTGGTAAAGTAATGTCTCTGCTTTTGAATATGCTATCTAGGTTGGTCATAACTTTCCTTCCAAGGAGTAAGCGTCTTTTAATTTCATGACTGAAGATATTAAGAGGTGGCAAGAATATACAGAAGAACTATACAAAAAAAGATCTTCATGACCCAGATAATCATGACACAGTGATCATTCACTTAGAGCCAGACATTCTGGAATGCAAAGTCAAGTGGACCTTAGGAAGTATCACTGTGAACAAAGCTAGTGGAGGTGATGGAATTCCAGTTGAGCTATTTCAAATCCTGAAAGATGATGCTGTGAAAGTGCTGCACTCAATATGCCAGCAAATTTGGAAAACTCAGCAATGGCCACAGGACTGAAAAAGGTCAGTTTTCATTCCAATCCCAAGAAAGGAAATGCCAAAGAATGCTCAAACTATCACACAATTGCCCTCATCTCACATGCTATCAAAGTAATGTTCAAAATTCTCTAAGCCAGGCTTTAGCAATACGTGAACTGTGAACTTCCAGATGTTCAAGTTGGATTTAGAAAAGGCAGAAGAGTCAGAGATCAAATTGCCAACATCCGATGGATCATTGAAAAAGCAAGAGAGTTCCAGAAAAACATCTACTTCTGCTTTATTGACTATGCCAAAGCCTTCGACTGTGTGGATCACAATGAACTGTGGAAAATTTTTAAAAGAGTTGGGAATACCAGACCACCTGACCTGCCTCCTGAGAAATCTGTATGCAGGTCAAGAAGCAATAGTTAGAACTGGACATGGAACAATAGAGTGGTTCCAAATAGGGAAAGGAGTACATCAAGACTGTATATTATCACCCTGCTTATTTAACTTATATGCAGGGTACACCATGAGAAATACTGGACTGGATGAAGCACAAGTTGGAATCAAGATCACCGGGAAAAGTATTAATAACCTCAGATGTGCAGATGATACCACACTTATGGCAGAAAGCGAAAAAGAACTAAAGAGCCTCTTGATGAAAATGAAAGAGGAGAGTGAAAAAGTTGGCTTAAAACTCAACACTCAGAAAACTAAGATTATGGCATCCAGTCCCATCACTTCATGGCAAATAGATGGAGAAACAATGGAAACAGTGACAGACTTTATTTTGGGGGGCTCCAAAATCACTGCAGACGGTGACTGCAGCCATAAAATTAAAAGATGCCTGCTCCTTGGAAGAAAAGTTATGAGCAACCTAGACAGCATATTAAAAAGCAGAGACATTACTTTGCCAACAAAGATCCATCTAGTCAAAGCTATGGTTTTTCCAGTAGTCATGTATGGATGTGAGAGTTGGACTATAAAGAAAGCTGAGCGCCAAAGAATTGACGATTTTGAACTGTGGTGTTGCAGAAGACTCATGAGAGTCGCTTAGACAGCCAGTCCATCCTAAAGGAAATCAGTCCTGAATATTCATTGGAAGGACTGATGCTGAAGCTGAAGCTCCAATATGTTGGCCACCTGATGCGAAGAACTGACTCATTTGAAAAGACCCTGATGCTGGGAAAGATTGAAGGTGGGAGGAGAAGGGGATGACAGAGGCTGAGATGGTTGGATGGCATCACCAACTCAACGAACATGAGTTTGAGTAAACTCTGGGAGTTGGTGATGGACAGGGAAGCCTGGTGTGCTGCAGTCCATGGGGTCGCAAAGAGTTGGACATGACTGAGTGACTGAACTGAGCTGAATTATTTAAATACACAAGGAGCTGATGAAGGTCCCTCAATATTGTCTGTGTGTTTTCCATTGAATTCCATCAATGTGATCCTAAAACATTAGTCTCAGGCCCTCTTTTTTTTTTTAAAGAAGAAAAGAAGTATCCTCATTGTAATTAAGCTTTCATATAATTTATCAGTAGAATGAGACATATTTATGATTTAAAGAGGGAACTATTAATAGTTATTCCAGGAAAAGGCATTAAAATTGGGAGGCTCCAAGATACCAGACCATATGGACAGCCTGGTTACGATGGTGATTTGTATGGTAAAAAAAATTAGGATATCAGGAACATGAAGATACAGATTAATAAGTCAAAAATTTAACAAAACAGAACAGCTCATTTTGCCAGGGTAAGAGAAACTGGGAAGTGATTTATGTTTTGATATGGAGGAGATCAAGCATTACACACTGAAAAATAATTTATTTTTCCATTTTTCCACAACTTCAGTATGTAAAGAAAAACCTACATTTCTGGAAAATTTGTGGCAAGAGAAAGAAACAGCTGACACAGCTGCAGTCAGATGTGGAATAATAGATTACTATGAGACAGATTGATTTGTGCTGTGCTAAGCTGATCACCAACGCAATGAACATGAACTTGGGCAAACTTTGGGAAACTGTGAAGGACAGGGAGGCCTGGTGTGCTGTAGTCCATGAAGTCACAAAAAGTCAGACACAACTGGGCCACTGAACAAGAAGCTCAAAGAGGACATCTGTCCTTGCCTTGGCTTGTAGAAGAAATGTAAAGGCTGCTGCTGCTGCTGCTAAGTCGCTTCAGTCGTGTCCAACTCTGTGCGACCCCATAGACGGCAGCCCACCAGGCTCCCCCATCCCTGGGATTCTCCAGGCAAGAACACTGGAGTGGGTTGCCATTTCCTTCCCCAGTGCATGAAAGTGAAAAGTGAAAGGGAAGTCGCTCAGTCGTGTCTGACTCTTAGCGACCCCGTGGACTGGAGCCTACCAGGATCCTCCATCCATGGGATTTTCCAGGCAAAAGTACTGGGGTAGGGTGCCATTGCCTTCCCCGATGTAAAGGCTACCCTCACATATTAAATGAGGCTAAAATTTTTGATCAATAATTTTTCTTCACAAAAGCCAAAAAGGAGAAAATGATTCTAGACAGGTTCCAAACACTTAAAACCCACTACCAGCTGACAGATAACACTTTGCAAGCAGGATTTTGAAAATTGCCAGTGAAATGGCCCAAATAATGAAAGGGGATTTTAAAACACTGTGTTTCATCATATTTTTCACTCCTTTTTAAAACTGAGACCAGACAGGGATGTCAGAGATGATGATGTGCAAAGAAACGTCGGTTATCAGGACGTTCCTGGTGGTCCAGTGGTTAAGAATCTGCCTGCCAGTGCACGAGACACCGGTCCAGCAAGCTCCCACACGCCACAGAGCAGCTGAGCCCGTGCACCACAATGACAGAGCTATCACTCCAGCCTGTGAGCCGCAACTCCTAAAGCCCCTGGGCCCAGAGTCCATGCTCCACAAGAAGAGAAGCAACCGCAGGGACAAGCCTGCACACCACAACAAAAGTAGCCCCCGGCCGCCACAACTAGAGAAAGCTCACAGAGCAACAAAGACCCAGCAGGGAGGAAAGTAAATAAATAAATCTGGAAAAAAAAAAAAAAAAAGAAACATAGCTTATCAGCTGTTTAACAAATAAGTTTGAGACAGTTTGATAAAATGGCAAATTTTTTTAAAAGAATCTTTGAAAGATACACTGTATCGAGTTTACATATCTTTTATTTACCTAAACATCCCTTTGCATTGAATCAGCATCCATATTTGTAAAACTGAGAGTCCATGAAGGTTGCCCCCATCTGATTTCACACCTGAAAAGCTCTCTACTTTTTCTTCCTCCATCAAAACAGCTACAGATTCTTTAAAGTCCACAATATTCTCTAGAATGGGTTAAAGCCTGAGTTCATTCTTACCATGCAAATAATCTATTCAAGTTAATGTCCTACATCTCAAGTTCTACATGTAAAATGGAAGTGATAACCGCTATTTTGATTAAATGACAAAGTGGCCAGGAATAGACTAAACACAGACCCTGACACTCAATAATTCTCCATAAAGATGACAACTTTATCCTTAGTCCCTTCCTCCCTTCTTGCCCTCAGAAATTCAATGGAAGTCATTTGTCGAGAAGTGGATGGACCTAAGAGAGTGTCATACAGTGTGAAGTCAGAAAAACATTGTATATAAACCCACGTATGTGGTATCTAGAAAACTGGTCCAGATGAACTTATTTGCAAAGCAGAAACAGAGACACAGATAGATGGATACCAAGGTTGGGAGCAATTGGGAGACTGGGATATATGTACACTCTTGATACTATGGATAAAATAACTAACTAATGAGAACATAATGTATGACTCAGGGAACTCCATTCAATGCACTGTGGTGACCTGTGTGGGAAGGAAGCCCAAAAGGGAGGGGGTGTATGTATATGTAATGCAGATTCATTGTTCTGTGTGGTAGAAACTAACACACCATTATAAGGCAACCGTGAACTTCCTGATGTTCAAGCTGGTTTTAGAAAAGGCAGAGGAATCAGAGATCAAACTGCCAACATCCGCTGGATCCTGGAAAAAGCAAGAGCGTTCCAGAAAAACATCTATTTCTGTTTTATTGACTATGCCAAAGCCTTTGACTGTGTGGATCACAATAAACTGTGGAAAATTCTGAAAGAGATGGGAATACCAGACCACCTGATCTGCCTCTTGAGAAATCTGTATGCAGGTCAGGAAGCAACAGTTAGAACTGGTCATGGAACAACAGACTGGTTCCAAATAGGAAAAGGAGTACGTCAAGGCTGTATATTGTCACCCTGTTTATTTGACTTATATGCAGAGTACATCATGAGAAATGTTGGACTGGCAGAAACACAAGTTGGAATCAAGATTGCCGGGAGAAATTTCAATAACCTCAAATATGCAGATGACACCACCCTTACGGCAGAAAGTGAAGAGGAACTCAAAAGCCCCTTGATGAAAGTGAAAGAGGAGAGTGAAAAAGTTGGCTTAAGGCTCAACATTCAGAAAACGAAGATCATGGCATCTGGTCCCATCACTGCATGGGAAATAGATGGGGAAACAGTGGAAACAGTGTCAGACTTTGTTTTTCTGGGCTCCAAAATCACTGCAGATGGTGACTGCAGCCATGAAATTAAAAGACGCTTACTCCTTGGAAGGAAAGTTATGACCAACCTAGATAGCATATTCAAAAGCAGAGACATCACTTTACCAACAAAGGTTCGCCTAGTCAAGGCTATGGTCTTTCCTGTGGTCATGTATGGATGTGAGAGCTGGACTGTGAAGAAGGCTGAGCGCCGAAGAATTGATGCTTTTGAACTGTGGTGTTGGAGAAGACTCTTGAGAGTCCCTTGGACTGCAAGGAGATCCAACCAGTCCATTCTGAAGGAGATCAATCCTGGAATTTCTCTAGAAGGAATGATGCTAAAGCTGAAGCTCCAGTATTTTGGCCATCTCATGCGAAGAGTTGACTCATTGGAGAAGACTCTGATGCTGGGAGGGATTGAGGGCAGGAGGAGAAGGGGACGACAGAGGATGAGATGGCTGGATGGCATCACGGACTTGATGGGTGTGAGTCTGGGTGACCTCCGGGAGCTGGTGATGGACAGGGAGGCCTGGCGTGCTGCGGTTCATGGGGTCGCAAAGAGTCAGACACAACTGAGCGACTGATCTGATCTGATACACTAGTAAAAATTAATCTTAAAAAATTCAATGGATATCCAAGAGAGGTAAAAATCAGTGTTCATCTTTTGTTTAATAAATGTTTTTTTGACATATAAGTGCACAAATCATTTATTTAAATGGCGTACTTTTAGAAAGAAAACACATCACATGCAACCAAAAAGAGAGTAATATTTCTAGACATCGCCCCCTAAAAAACCCCTCCCATCTACCCTTTTTATCTGGCTTCTTCCATTCAATATCAGATGTGTGAGATTAATCAATTTTCTTGATGTGGCAATAGTTCATTTTCATTGTTGGGAGGATATTTATTATATCAGCATATCATGATGGATTTGTTCATTCTTCTCTTGATGAAGATTTGGGTTGTTTCCAATTTTGTCTATTTTTAAAATGTTATTTTGGATATTTTTGTCTTTGGGGGCACAGAGTCTACATTTTTGTTGACTATGTACTCAGCAAGGGGGTTTCTGGGTCATACAGTTACTATATTTAACTCTAACAGTTTTGTCAGGGTTTTCTAAAAGAGTTAAATATTTGCATTTTCAGTAGCAATGTACCAGAGTTCTAACTCCTATATTTCCATATTACCAATACTTGCGGTCACTGGTTTGTTGGGCTTGGAGTTTTTATGTATTTTAAGGTACATGGAAACATCACTTGCTTCCACTTGCATTTTTCTGATGACCATGTTTTATGTGCCTTTAACCACTTGTATACACACCACTGTAAGTGCCTGTTTGAGTTTTCTGCCCACTTTTGTTGGAGTTTAATTGTATTTGTTGATTTGTAGGAGTCCTTTATATATTCTGGATATGAATCCTTTGTCAGTTATGGGAACTCTTGCTGTACCACTCCCCTTTTCACTCACTCAATGACATCTTTTGGTGAAAATAAGTTCTTAATGTTTACAGTTGATTGTATCTTCTCCCTCATTGCACTTAGTAGATTTTTTTGGCTTAAAAACAAAACAAAACAAAACTTTGCCTATCCCACCATACAGATATCCTCCTGTTTTCTTCTAAAAACATTTTTGTTTACTTTACCATTTAATTAAAATTCCATTTGGAAGTGTTTCGATGTGGTATAAAGTGGAGTCAAGTATACTATTGTTTTTCAAGGAAATAAACAATTGACCCAGCCCCAGATAATAAAAACAACTTCCTTTCTACATATTATTTTCCTTTTCCATGTATCAGATGGCCACTATGTCTAGGCTTTTTGCTACTCGCTCTTCCTTTGTTATTTTTCTTTGACTCAAAAGCATATTGTGCTAATTATAGGGGCTGAGTTATAGCTTTTAGTACGTGGAAGTGTAAGTCTTTACACTTTATTTTTCTTCAAGATCATCTTGGCTATTCTTGGCCCTTTGCAACTTCCTACGACTTTTACAAAAGAGCTTTTTAAATTCCACATAATAAGCCTGTTGAGTTTTTGATTAAGTTCTATTAAAACTTAGATCAGTTTTAGGAGAACTGATGTCTTTACTGTTATAATGCATTAACATATAATACACCTTAATTTATTTAAAATTTCTCTTTAGTAATAATAGTAATTTTCTAACTTAGCAGTAATGAACTTCTTTTTATAAGATTTTTAATATTTTTTCACAATAACTGGTGCTGCTAAGTCGCTTCAGTCGTGTCCGACTCTGTGCAACCCCACAGACGGCAGCCCACCAGGCTCTCCCGTCCCTGAGATTCTCCAGGCAAGAACACTGGAGTGGGTTGCCATTTCGTTCTCCATCACAATAACTAGTATCTTTTAAATTTGTTTTCTAGTTGTTGCTCATACAAAGAAATACATTTTTTACATATTGTCCTTTTATCTAGTGATCTTCTTAAATTTACTTATCAATTTTAATAATTTATCTAAATAGATTTTTTATTTTAAACCACCTATGTTATCTGTGAATGTCATTTCTATTCTTTTTTCAGTCCTTACTCATGTCCTTAAATATGATTTTTTTTCTTGCCATATTGCAAAGGCTAACAATCACAGTACAGTATTGAATAAAAGTGGTGATTATGCACATCCTTGTCTCATTCCTGACCTCAGGACAAATTTTTCATAGTTCAACATCAAATATTATATTCATTATAGTTCTTTTTTGGTCATGCTTCTATTTCTTACATGTTAAGAAATTCTAACCTCTATTTCTTTCTTATTTTTTTTCCCCCTTTTTATAGCATGTATAGTTTTATCATATATTGAATGTTATTAAATGTTTTTTTCTAAGTCTAGTGAAATGATTATATTAGTCCATTCTTTGCTCTGTTAATTTGGTAAATTGCATTGATTGATTTTCCAAAGTTAAGCTCACCCTGCATTCCTAAAATAAACCAAACTTCTCATGGTATACTATCCTTTTATATATTGCTGTGTTTAGTTGGCTAAAATTTAAAAATGTTGCAAATTTTATATTCACAAAAGTGATTACACAGGAATTTTTTCTTCTTTCAGCATCATGAAAATAGTTGAATATGAATTTTCTTTTCTGTTGGTAACAAGATTATACTGGCCTCATGATAAATAAGGAAGTATTCCCACTTTTCCTATTTCCTGGAAAAATTAGTGTAACAATGGTATTGTGTCTTTCTCAAATATTTTCAAGACTTCACCAGTGAAGGCATATAAGTCTGGTGTTTTCTTTATGAGATATTTTAAATTAAAAGTATTGCTTCTTCATGAAATATTTTTATTTAAAAGTATAGCTTCTTTATTAGATCTAGGTAGTTTTGATTTTATATTTCCTCTAGTTCCACTTTTTGTAAATGGTGTTTTCAAAAAAGTATTCCTTTCTTCTAAATTGTAAAGTTTATTTATTTTTTAACTAAACATTTTATTTTGTATTGGAGGATAACCAGTTAACAATGCTGTGGTAGGTCTAGGTGGACAGCAAAGGAACTCAGCCACACACATGCATGTATCCATTCTCCCCTAAACTCCCCTTTCATTCGGGCTGCCACATCACGTCGATCAGAGTTCCCTGTGCTCGCTCTACAGTAGGACCCTGTTGGTCATCCATCTTCAATATAGTGGTGTGTACCTGTCCATCCCAAACTCCATAACTATCCCTTTAAATTGTCAAATTTATTTGCAAGCTGCTCACTTTATCCTCTTACTAACATTTAATGTCTAAGGGATCTTTTTATCCTTAACATTGGTCATGTGATATCATTCTTTGATTCAAACAGTTTTTGGGACTTTGGTTGTTTGTTTTTTGAGTTTTTACCCATATGTTCTAGTCATTCTTGGCTTGAAGGGTGGTCTGAGGCAAGCTACTTTATCACAGAAGAACATTAAAGTTGGGCTGGGCTACATTTTATCACTCAATGTTCCAAGGAGATGAACTAGCAGAAAGCAACTCCCAAAGGAAAACACCCAGTCTATAACCCCAAAGTCTCCTTGAAACAAAAGACTGCTCATGGGTCTCTTTAAATCCCCAGGGTCTAGCATCTTGTGCACTCTCAAAAAAGTGTTTGCTAAATTTATGAATAGATGAAAGAATAACCGGCATGCCACCCCGAGGGGCCGTGTATGTGCTCCTGCACACCAGCAACTTCTCCAACCTGGAGAACACCAGCAGTCAACAATGGGCTAACGTGTCAGCCCCTCAGTTGTGTCCAACTCTTTGTGACAAAGGCACACAATCCTAAGTGCCAGATAGCAATCAAAAAGGTCCACTTGGATCTTGTTTCCTTAGTCAAACTTTTTCAATGACATCTCCATGGGCTATTTAAACATATTAATCTGCTTTGCTAGAAAGCAACCACCCTCTACAGTGTGAGTCAGCCCTCCCATTTTCTTGCTTTAACCATAAATCAGTTGATCTTCTGATCCATAAACACTCTGTTTTTTTTTTTAACATGCAATTTTTAATATGTATTTTCATTTTATTTATTCGGCTCTGCTGGGTCTTAGTTGTGGCACACAGGAGCTTCATTCAGTTTTGTTGCAGCATATGGGTGGGGTCTCTGGGCTTCCTGTGTGCAGCTAGTGAACCCACCTGCCAATGCAGGAGATGTAAGACGTGTGGGTTTGATCCCTGGGTTGGGAAGATCCCCTAGGGGAGGGCATAGCAATCCACTCCAGTATTCTTATCTGGAGAATCCCATGGGCAGAGAAGCCTGGCGGGCTACAGTCCATATGGTTGCATAGCGTCTGACACAACCAAAACAACTTGGCGTGCACATGCATGGGATCCTTAGTTAGGGCATGCAAACATCTAGTTGAGCCATGTGGGATGTAGTTCCCTGACCAGGGATCAAATTTGGACCCCCTGCATTAGGAGTGTGGCATCTTAGCTACCAGGAAAGCTCCCATAAACAGTCTTTTGTACTTTTTCTTTTCCGAGCTTTTCCTTGTATGCTGTCCTCAGCCTAGAATAAACATTTCGGTTCTCTACATGTTCACCTCCCGTCTCTTAGTGTCTTCCTTTGCTAGTTTACCTGAGTCTCCTTTAGATGATAGCAGGTCACTGGCAGACTCCAGCCCCTGGTCTGCCCTAGTTCCCATTCCTCTCCTCCATCCTGCTGCTGAAATTCCAACATGCCTGACTGCTCAGCCAGCCCAGAGTTAAGAGGATCTGTCCTTCTGGCCCGAAGAGGTTTTCCCTTCTCTCTCTCCTCAAGTCCCAAAGCACCACTCTATGCCACACGCTGATTTGTTGATTAAAAAGGAGATGATGCATTTAAAGCATTCACACAGGACCGCTTTCATTTCTAGTCATCATAAATAATAATCACCATTATTGTAATTGTAACAGATCTCAATTCCCCTGCCAAGCTGGACAAATATCTGTTGAATGAGAAAATGATTGGATGAATAGATAGAGATAATGAAGACAATGGATATGTTATTCTCATATTGGAGATCTTAGGATGGAGACTTGTATACGTTTTATTTTAAAATTTAGACATACTTTTAAAAACTAAAATCCCCAAACATTGGAGAGGACTCCTGCTAGGGGCTTCACTAATTCCTCAATTTGCTAGCATCTCTCAGTTTATCAATGGCATACTGTTTTTCCATGAAAAGCGCTAAGGTATCTATTTAGGTCCATGTTTTCACAAAGTAACACAGCATTTCTGATTTCATGAGCAGTTCCTGGTACAGGGTAGAGAGTAGTGAGGAACAAAGCAAGGGGAGGGACCTGTGCTGCTGGTGACCAGAGGTGGGTCCGGCTGGGTGACTTGTACCTGTCCTACTCATGGACATGACATGTAACATACAAATCCAGGTCTCGAATTCCCATGGTGCCTCACGTTTGGTGAAAAATAATCAAAATCACAAATATTATAGTTCTCAAATGACAAGGGTTCTACTATAACTGGAATGTACCTGGCACAATGCATTGCATCTAGCAAATGTCCAAAACATATTAAACTAAGCAATTGTTCTATTTAGACACTTGTATGAAAGGGACAATTCATTGGTTTATATCTTGATATATATAGGTCCATGGGATTTTCCAGGCAAGAATACTGGAGTGGGGTGCCATTGCCTTCTCCGGTAGATAGATATACATACATATAAAATTTTAAATATCATATTTATATGATTTTAAATGCTCTCTAACAGGCTGGATTTATTTTAAAGCCTTCTATTGTACTAGGGTTAACGATCTGATCATCTTTTTCTTGCATTTACCACTTCACCCCAAAACAGATAGAAAGGTAATGAAGTATTGTTAAGTCTCTGCAGAAGAGTTTTAGCTATCACAAGAAAACATACAATATTTATCCAAGTGTCTGTATTTCCATTTCTGACTAGATGAGAATTAATTTTCGGACTCCTCAGATCATGAGCAGCAGCCTTTAGTTTAGAGTTTTGGAACAGACAAGCTTTGATGCAATGAGCTGTGTTAAGCACAGACAACCAGCCAGGGAATTTGGTAAGCTGGGATGGGTTCATGCAAGCCGCCAGCACTAACTTTTTACAAACTCCTTTCCTGATAATGACAGGGAAGAGTAGACACAGGCTGGAAATTTTGGCAGTAAAATTAGCTTTAACATATGACTCATTTTTTTTCTTTCTAAACATAGAAAGGGGGAGGGAAAAGCAAACTAAAATAATTTAGGGCCTCTCTTATTGGGAAAGCAGACACTAGTTGGCTAGCATTTCAGTATGCCCCAAATCTGGGTGCCATCTGAGACCCAGGATCTGTCCTCTACTAAAGTATCATGGGGTTTTGACAACTGACAGTCACACTGTCTCCATCAACAAAGACTCTGAGTGAGTCAGGGTGACAAGATCCCTTGTTATTAGGAAGTAAAATGATGATGGGGCCAGATAAACAAGGATGCCCATCAGTATTCACAGCCTCCTGGGGGAAAACCAGCTTCCCTGTAACTATTTCCTTTTCTGTATTCAAGTCATTCTCATACAGAAACTTAATAACATAAGCAACATCACCAGGAAAAAAAAAGAGTTTGCATGCTTTGGGTTTTCTATGTGTTGCTGGAGTCGTAGTTGTTATTACTGGACTAGAAGACGAGGCATTGTGGGTTTTGGTTTAGGCTCCAAGGTATCAGGGCTTCCCAGGTGGCTCAGGGGGAAAGAATCCACCTGCCAATATACAGGAGACACAGGAGACATGGATTCGATCCCGGGGTGGGGAAGAGCCCCTGGAGGAGGAAATGGCAATCCACTCTAGTATTCTTGCCTGGAAAATCCCATGGACAGAGGAGCCTAGTGGGCTACAATCCATGAGGTCACAAAGAGACAGGTGCAACTGAGCACACAGGCAGCCAAGGTATCATCTGTGCATAGTTCTTAATCTCTTTGGGCCTCAGTCTCCCTATCTGTGAAATGGGGGTAATGACACCCACACTGCAAGTTATGTAAAGATGAAGATTAATAATTATTTGAAAGCATATCTCAGTGCTGACACAAAGATAGTTGAGAAATAGCAGTTTATAACCCTACTTAAATTATTTGAATACTATTTGACATGAAAATTCATTCTTGATTTTAACAATTATATTAGATAACACCGAGAGTTCTAGCTAGAAAGTGAAACATTCTGGTAAATGGGTGACTTAGCATCTTATAGCTGGACAACTGCAGCCAATTGCTACCTACTTTGTTGAAGTTCAAGGCATCCTCAGTCACACTGGCTTCCCAAACTGCTCGCTACGTATGGTGTTCAACATCACTACACCCAAGTTCACTGCAGCTTTATTCACAATAGCCAAGATATGGAAACAAGCTAAGTGTCCATCAGTGAATGAATGGATACAGAAGATGTGGCACATTCATAAAACAATGCTATTCAGTCAGGAGGAAAGGAAAGCCTGCTGTTTGCAACAATATGGGTGAACATTTAGGACATTACGCTGACTGAAAGAAGTCAGATGAGAAAGACAAATACTAATTGAAATCCCTTATATGTGGAATCTAAAAAAAGAAAATGGAACTCAAAAAAAACAAGAATGGAATAATGATTCCCAAGGGCTGGGATATAAGAGGAAGGGTGATGTTGTTTACTTGTAACTGATAGATAAATAAGTATTGGATACTCAATACATAGTTGAGCAATTATAGGCAACAAAAATGTATTATAAACATTAAACTTGTTTAGAGACTAGATCTTCACTGTTCCCATCACTAGAACAAATTATAGTTATGTGATGGCACAATAGAAGTGTTAGCTAATGCCATAATAGCAATCACACTGTGATATAAATGTATCAAAGCTGCGTGTCATATGGGAACAAAGCTACAGGCTTCCCTGGTGGCTCAGAGGGTAAAAGCATCTGCCTGAAATGCAGGAGATTCAGGTTTGATCCCTGAGTCGGGAAGATCCCCTGGAAAAGGAGATGGCAACCCACTCCAGTACTCTTGCCTGGAAAATCCCATGGACAGAGGAGCCTGGCAGGCTACAGTCAGCCCATGGGGCTGCAAAGAGTTGGACATGACTGAGCGACTTCACTTTCTTTTTTCACATGTTGTATGAGCTTCCCTGGTGGCTCGGGGGTAAAGAATCCACCTCCTAATGCAGGAGATGAGGATTCGGTCCCTAGGTCAGGAAAATCCCCTGGAGAAGGAAACTGCAACCCACTCCAGTATTCTCACCTAGGAAATCCCATGGACAGAGGGGCCTGGCTGACTGCAGTCCATGGGGTCACAAAGAGTCGAACACGACTCACCAACTAAGCAACAACAAACGTGCTGTAGACCTTAAACTTACTCTACATGTCAATTATTTATCAATTTTTAAAAGTATATTAGAATATTAAAAACGTCTCTGATGTTCCAACTTGACACTGAATGCAGAAATAGGAGCAGACAGTGTCAGGCTTCACCCCTGACCCCACCCCACCATCCAGGACCTCACAGTGAGCATCCCTGAACCCCGGGGCCAGGAAAGAGGACCTGGGCTGGCCCCATGCTGCTCTGCAGCCACTCCCACTCTTAGCCTTACCTGGGATTCCCGGTTTTCACCCAGGCTGCCCAGGTTCAATCCCTGGGCAGGGAACTAAGACCTGTCTTCAGGACCACTCACAGCTATCTCTCTGAGGTCACTGCTAGGAGGGTGGAGACAGCCATCACCCCCTTTTCAATAGATGTTTGTTAGACAGAGCTTTACTGTCTGAGCCACCAGAGAAGCCCAATCTCCAGTCTCTATCTCCGAGGCCCTTTATCCAGTCGGTCTTCAGATGAAATGCATATTGCCCCCATGGCATTTCCTGGTGGGGGCAGCAGGGCTGGCAGGACCCCCAAGATCATGGTCATCTCAGCATCTATGTCTCACTTCTGAGCATGGAAATGCTTTATTTCCTCCTCAAAGCTAGCAAACATGCATTTCCTCCTTTGAGAAACAATGCCAAAAAGAAAGGATTAGGTTAAGAGCAAGAAGACACAATTTATAAGAGTCTTTCCTTGTATATTTCTTGTTCCTTCTACTTAAGACATAGTGACTCATGATTTGTGCATTGATACCCTCTGGTTACAGGAAAGCTCTGTATATTGGAAGGAAATAGACATTTTGATGGATGTCTTATTTTTCTGTCATTCACTTAATAACATATCTTATTCCACATCATAATAGCAAGTAGTTTTTAGATTGCATCTTGCAGGGGAGAAAGTATGTGAGAAATGGTCTTTCTCTGCATAATCTTTTCTTCAGTACACGTGGGAAGAAAGAGTCACTGATTTACCTGCAAGCTCAAGAGGAGGGTGTCCTTGGATAGACTATGTGGGGTAGGGGGACTAATTTGATCAAAATTTGTTTGAAATTCAAGTGTGGTCATTTCCTCTGAAATAAGTTGACCCTGAAAATAAATTCCATCTAGGAATTTAGTTATTTTGCACTGACCTCAAAGATCTTTGATGTTTTTCATATTGATAATTTTCCACTATGAAGAGTCCTAAATTCCCTAGAACTTCTAAGAGTCATAGCGAAATGTCAGTGGCCTTGGCTTCTGGTTTTCTGTCTTCCTGCTCTCGTTTCATGCAGTAAGTATACCAGGGGCAGCATGCCAGACATGGTAGGGTGAACCGGGGCCCAGGCTCTTCATCCAAATAGCTGCACATAGTGAGGAGAGTGGATTATGCAGAGTTAACAGCCAATGTAAAGATAGTATCTCATTGAGCTGGTGGCACATTTTCTGTTTGTCATTACATCAGTCACATGGAGGCCCTCACTGATTCTACAAAAACAGTAGGAAGAGGGCAGGATGTTCATTTCCTGAAACAAATCTGGTTGATCCACACCCTAAAAGGAGATTCCAAGGCACAAGCAAGCCTCCTGTCCTCAGGAAGAGGCTCCCTTGAGTCTTGATTGACACTGTTTCCAAGGGCCTCGGGGAGACCTTGCTGGGCAGCATCTGGCACCAGGCTTAGCATGCTTGACATCCAAGGAAAGGTGTTCCGGGGTTTCCCCTTCATCCCACTGGTTTTGGGCAGACAGAGTTTTCGGGTTTTTTTTTTTTTTTTTCCTTTACATCCCATCAGCAGAGGGAAGAGATGGGAATAATCATGTCAAGAATAAATGATATTCCAATCAGTGCTTCCTTCTTGAGTTGGATCAAAATTTGGACTACCATTTAAAGAAAAAGAGAGAATGGACTTAAGAGATTGTCATGCTGAGTGAAGACAGAGGAGAAATATCATATGACACCCTTTATATGCAAAATCTAAAAAGAAATGATACAAATGAAATTATTTACAAAACAGAAACAGACTCATAGACTTAGAGAACAAACCTCCGGTTGCCAGCGGGGAGGATGGGGGCAGGGATAGTTAAGAAGTTGGGATGGACAGGTACATATGGCTATATTTTAAATGGATAACCACCAAGGTCCTACTGTATTACATAGGGAACTCTGCTCATTGTTACGCAGCAGCCTGGCCGGGAGGGGAGTTCGAGGGAGAATGGATACATGTATATGGATGACTGAGTCGCCTGTGCCCTGCTGTGCACCTGAACATCACAACATTGTTAACTGGCTATACTCCAATACAAAATAAAAAGTGTGTTTTAAAAAGCCAAATTTTCAGCCTGGTAGCCAAAGACCCAGATAGGTAGCATTTGGATATAGAGTCTAACCATCATCAGTTTTAGCTGATTACAACTAAGAAGCAATTAATTATATACACTTTTTAACCTAAATTACAAGGTTACTTGGAATTATAACAAATAAGCTTTGAATCTCAGTCTTCATACAAATCAGAGATTCTTACCTTCCTCTTGCCAGGAGTTGTGTTTAAACACCCCTACCCTCTCTGAGCCTACAATGATGCCCTCCTTACCACCCTGCTTCAGTAACAAGCTCTCAAGGCTACACTTTCAAAGGGCAATCTGTCACAAACCACAGAGGGACACAGCCCTGGACTAAAGGATACTGTTAAATATGATTTTGATTTAGTGGCTCTGATTTTATCTTTTGTACTGTGTAAAGAAAAAAAAAAAAGACAGTAATGTTTTATCAGCAGCTACATGGTAAGCATATTGTACACTTCGATTAGATTCCCTTTATCTGGTACATGCTGCCTTAAGTGAACTGCTGCCTCGCGTTTCTCCCGTCCCCAGGCAGGCACACACAGCCCAGGTTGAGGGTTCTAAGATGCTTTATTAAACGGAAAATTAATATAATGTTATTGTGTCAGCTGGCAGCTTCTTGAGAGTGAGAGACTTTGCAGTATTTTACTACAGAACCAAATTCCAGCTTCTAGGAACTGGCAACCTAGAGACTTTAATATCCATACTTCCCCAGGAGAAAATTGCCTAAGCCCCCACGTGAAGCTCTGGCTACAGCCACATGGAGCCAAAACAACAAGTGATTATATGAACTGAGCCAAACACCTGGCTCTTTCCTGAGCAAGAATGAAACTGGCCTTTATATGGTGTATAAACTGATGGGATTTCAGGGATTTGTGTAGATTTCATTTGCTTACTCAATAAATGTTTAAATGAATGCCTTCTATGCTTGGCACTGTAGGTCCTGGAGATGGGGGAATAAGCCATGCTCTGGACTTCAAGGAACTCACCGTTTAGTAAGGAGAAAAACATGAAACAAAAAAATTATAATACCAGATGTGGTGGAGGCTGTCGCCATTATCATTTAGTCGGACTCGACTGAAGCAACTTAGTAGCAGCAGCAGCAATCCTTTCTTCCATTTTTCTAACTAACAGATGACATTTGTGTTGGGTTGGTGATGTCCCCAACTCTATACTTGCTCTAGCAGCTTCTTTTGTAGCTAGGAGTACACTAGTAACATAATTCTTGACAATGAAATATAAGTAGATGTCTAATGGGATATTCAGGGGTAGCTTTTGCTCGCTTGAATAAAGAGGACAGACATGACCCATGCTGCAATAACTTTCACCTTTTGCATTGAGCATAGGTGTGATGCCTGGTGCAGTGGCAGTCATCTTGCAACCATGAGGTGATAAGGGGTGCTAACACTCAAAGCATGGAAAAGCATAAGGACAGAAAATTCCTGGCTTCCTGATGACAATACTGAGATCCTGCATCAATGCCAGATACCACCAAAACTCTGGATGTTTTGTTAAATAAGTAATAAAAACCAAACATATACTTTTTAAACTTAAGCCATTTTTCATCCGGTTTTCTATTCATGTATAGCTATATTCCTAATAGTGACTGGAATAAAAGGAAAGGTGTATACAGATTACAGAGGAAGGCGTGAGTAACATTGAAATGGGAAAGGTCAAGGAAGGTCATACTTCCTCCTAGAGAAGATATAGTTCCATGGAATGACATTTAGATCAGCTTCAGTAGAAGCACAAAAGTTCTCCTGTCTGAGGGATGTCAAATGGAGAAATGCAGACTAGACGGAGGGACCAGCACATGCAAGGGTTGGGTAGCATGAAAAAGCAAGCATCCTGGGGAGCCAGAATGGTTCAACAGGAAGAAGCATGAAGCACAAAGGAAGGGAGCATGGGTTTGAGGAAGGAAAGGTGATGGTGTGCGAAGATGGAGCTAATCTAGTTAAGTAGACACTAGATTATAGGGGGTTTTGAAAGCAGATCAGAAACTCAAGAAAAGTTTTAAGCAGGTGAGTGCTGAGTTTGAAAGATAACTTGCTTCCCTGAAAACATGCAAGAGAGAAAAGGGAAGGGACAGAGAAGGTAGCTCAAGGACGATCAGCTTGAATGTACTTTTTGTAATCATCCAGAACGCTTTAAACCCTGGTGCCAATAAGTAGTTTTTATAGTATGTGAGAGATAAATATCTTATTTCAAGTCTGGCACATAGACTATCTTATTTCATCTTTTTTTAACCCAGTGGGCTCAGTGTTGTATCTCCACTTTGGAGATGAGACGACTAGATGTCAGGAGCTTGAGCAATTGCCCAAGTTCTCACAACTACAGATAGGAGGCCTGGTTCCAAAGACTATGTGGATCTGGTTCACCACCTCGCCTTGACACCCCCACTCCTACTTGACAAAGGACTTTGCCCCCAGCTGGATTGGGGGTTACGGTGGTGCTCTGGATGCTAACACAGGGACCCAGAGATCACAGACATGGTGACCAGGAAATTACTTTTCCGACCCAAAGAAACATCCATCTAGAGGAAAGACACAGGGAAACTGATCTTGTCAACATGGTCCAGGTGGTTCTGCCAAAAATAGGTCTGCAGGGAAATCCCTCTTGATAAGAATTCCTTCACTCTGTGGGAACCAGAATCATTGTCTTCAAGCTTGTCCAAGATAGATCAACTAGAGACATTTTTAAATGATACTACTTGTAATAAACTCTTTAAAAGTAACTTGCCCCAAATGCCAGGCATTGTTCTAAGTGACTTATATGCATTAGCTCATTTAATCAATGACAACATCACAGGGGAAAACCTCCTGAGCAGAGTTTATGTTGCACGTTAAACCACTAAGAGGCTGCCAACATGGATACAGTGCCCACTGAGATCTGATAGATAGAGTGCTTGATGAACTATGGAATGAGGTTTGTGACATTGTACAGGAGACAGGGATCAAGACCATCCCCATGGAAAAGAAATGCAAAAAAGCAAAATGGCTGTCTGGGGAGGCCTTACAAATAGCTGTGAAAAGAAGAGAAGCAAAAAGCAAATGAGCAAAGGAAAGATATAAGCATCTGATTGCAGAGTTCCAAAGAATAGCAAGAAGAGATAAGAAAGCCTTCTTCAGCGATCAATGCAAAGAAATAGAGGAAAACAACAGAATGGGAAAGACTAGAGACCAAGGGAACATTTCATGCAAAGATGGGCACAATAAAGGACAGAAATGGTATGGACCTAACAGAAGCAGAAGATATTAAGAAGAGATGGCAAGAATACACAGAAGAATTGTACAAAAAAGATCTTCACGACCCAGATAATCACGATGGTGTGATCACTGACCTAGAGCCAGACATCCTGGAATGTGAAGTCAAATGGGCCTCGGAAAGCATCACTATGAACAAAGCTAGTGGAGGTGATGGAATTCCAGTGGAGCTATTTCAAATCCTGAAAGATGATGCTGTGAAAGTGCTGCACTCAATATGCCAGCAAATTTGGAAAACTCAGCAGTGGCCACAGGACTGGAAAAGGTCAGTTTTCATTCCAATCCCAAAGAAAGGCAATGCCAAAGAATGCTCAAACTACTGCACAATTGCACACATCTCACACACTAGTAAAGTAATGCTCAAAATTCTCCAAGCCAGGCTTCAGCAATATGTGAACCGTGAACTTCCTGATGTTCAAGCTGGTTTTAGAAAAGGCAGAGGAACCAGAGATCAAATTGCCAACATCCGCTGGATCATGGAAAAAGCAAGAGAGTTCCAGAAAAACATCTATTTCTGCTTTATTGACTATGCCAAAAGTCCATGCTAAAGCCTTTGACTGTGTGGAAAATTCTGAAAGAGATGGGAATACCAGACCACCTGATCTGCCTCTTGAGTAATTTGTATGCAGGTCAGGAAGCAACAGTTAGAACTGGACATGGAACAACAGACTGGTTCCAAATAGGAAAAGGAGTACGTCAAGGCTGTATATTGTCACCCTGTTTATTTAACTTATATGCAGAGTACATCATGAGAAATGCTGGACTGGAAGAAACACAAGCTGGAATCAAGATTGCCAGGAGAAATTTCAATAACCTCAGATATGCAGATGACACTACCCTTATGGCAGAAAGTGAAGAGGAACTAAAAAGCCTCTTGATGAAAGTGAAAGTGGAGAGTGAAAAGGTTGGCTTAAAGCTCAACATTCAGAAAACGAAGATCATGGCATCTGGCCCCATCACTACATGGGAAATAGATGGGGAAACAGTGGAAACAGTGTCAGACTTTATTTTTCTGGGCTCCAAAATCACTGCAGATGGTGACTGCAGCCATGAAATTAAAAGATGCTTACTCCTTGGAAGGAAAGTTATGACCAACCTAGATAGCATATTGAAAAGCAAAGACATTACTTTGCCAACAAAGGTTCGCCTAGTCAAGGCTATGGTCTTTCCTGTGGTCATGTATGGATGTGAGAGCTGGACTGTGAAGAAGGCTGGGCACCGAAGAATTGATGCTTTTGAACTGTGGTGTTGGAGAAGACTCTTGAGAGTCCCTTGGACTGCAAGGAGATCCAACCAGTCCATTCTAAAGGAGATTAGTCCTGGGTGTTCTTTGGAAGGAATGATGCTAAAGCTACAACTCCAGTACTTTGGCCACCTCATGCGAAGAGTTGACTCATTGGAAAAGACTCTGATGCTGGGAGGGATTGGGGGCAGGAGGAGAAGGAGACGACAGAGGATGAGATGGCTGGATGATATCACTGACTCGATGGATGTGAGTCTGAGTGACCTCCGGGAGTTGGTGATGGACAGGGAGGCCTGGCGTGCTGCGATCCATGGGGTCGCAAAGAGTCAGACATGACTGAGCGACTGAACTAAACTGAACTGAGGGGCTGGGGGTAGGAAAAGGGCTATCCCCACCTGCTCCCTGCTATTTAAAACCTCTGCAACAGGAGCTGAAGTGTGTATTCCTCTGGAGAAAGGAACACAGCGGTTGAGACAGGCTGACGGGAAGCAGGAGGAAAGGAAAACAGCTGGCACTTATCAGGACATATTATACGGCAGAGCCAGAGCTGGGTCCTTTGAAAGCCTGTGCAAAATTGACTGCACAGTAACCACCCCTGAGCTAATGCTATCAAGAGGGCTGTTTAATGGCGTTACCCAGGAAGAATCATGGCAGTTTTGTTCCTGCCCAGTGAGGAAATCCATTTTCACTTAGGACATCAACCAGGAAGTTCCACCGCCAGCCAAATGGAATAAAGCATGGATCCCATGGCCCCATGTGGGCAGCACACAGGTGATAATTCTGATTGCACACATTTATCTGAGTGTATATACACGCCAGGCACAGCCAGGAGTTCTGTATGTTTGTTATCTCATTTGATCCATAATGAGGTGAGAATGCCACCTCTAGTTTATTGATGAAGAGAGGGAGGCATAGGGGGTTTCTGTAACCTGACCAAGTTTATCCAGCAGCTGAATCATGGGTTAGGGAAGGGCCATGAAATACAAAATAGAGAGTGGTCAGATCAATGCAAAGACAGAGCTAATAAACTGAAGGGTCCATTCTTGGAATGGCTAATGGAGGTCATATCAAATCGTTGGATGGCCAATATGGCACTAAGTAAGTAAGTGTTAGTGGCTTGGTTGAGTTCAAATCTTGTGACCACATGGATTGTAGTCCACCAGGCTCCTCTGTCCATGGGATTCTCCAGGCAAGAATACCAGAGTGGGTTGCCATTTCCTCCTCCAGGGGATCTTCTCACCCCAGAAATGAACCCAGGTCTCCTGCATTGCAGGCAGATTCTCTACCATCTGAGTCACCAGAGAAGCCCCCGATATGGCACTGCCTCTAGTCAATCAGACTGGATGCTGGCTGTGGGCACCCACTGGAGTTGGTAGGTGTTAAATGGCTGAATGTGTGCCCAGGTGATGAGCAGGCAGCCAGCCAGCATTAAGTCAAGTATCTTAGAAGGAAACCAGATTTCCACAACAGAGCACAATAAAGATTACTTCTTGGACCAAACTTTGAACAAGTATTCAAATGAAGCCTGAACATCTTTATCAGGCTTCATTTCATGGCACTCATTAATTCCTTCACTCAACCAGCAAGCATTTGTTGAGTACCCACTGTATACCAGGTATGGCTGTAAATGCCTAGAATACAACTTCAAATAAGAAGAGACAAAAATTCCTGCCCTCATGGAGGTCATGTTCTAGTAAAGAGAGAGAGAGATTAAGAAAAAGTAATAACTAGGTAAACTATATTGGAAGATTATATGTGCTATACAAAATAAAATAGGAACAGGCAGATTGGAAGACAGGCTGGGTAGACAGGCTGGGATGAGGGTCAGGACCCCAGTGAAATGGTAACATTTGAGCAACACTTAAGGTAAAGAGTTAGCAGAAAGCTGGAGGTAGCTGGAGGAGCTTCCAGGCTTCCCTGGTGGCTCAGTGCAGGTGATGCAAGTTCAATTTCTGGTCTGAGAAAATCTCCTGGAGAAGGAAAGGGCAACACACTCAAGTATTCTTGCCTGAAGAACCCCATGGACAGAGGAGCCTGGTATGCTGCAGTCCATGGGGTCCCAAATAGTCAGACGTGACTGAGCAGCTGAACAGCAACAACAGAAGAGCCTCTGATCCAGGTGTTTGAAACAGCCAGTCCACAGGCCCTAAGTGACAGCAGTGTTTGGGCTTCACTGGGGAGCAGAAGAGAACCCAGAAACACCAGTGAGGCAGGAATAAAAGCCAACGAGCAGAGCATCCCGGAATCTAGGGGATGGGGCTCGTGTCCCAGCTCTACCAGGTGCGTCACCTTTCCGAGCCTCAATTTCCTCATCTGTGAAATGGGAATAATAACTGTAGCTGCCTGAAAGGTTCTCGTGAGGATGAAATGTGACAATATGCTTAAAGAGCTAGGCAAGCTCGTGTGGGGCAGGTCGTGAGCCCTCAGTGATATCAGCTACACGGTGGCCTCTCCTCTCAGCACCTAACTCCATAGTAGCACCTCCATGGGGGTGCTCCCCCACTTTCCTGAGGGGCAGGGACTGTGTCTTCAGACCCTCAATCAGGATGTGGCAAAGGGCAAGCCCGGGGTGTAGGAGGGTGTGGAATAGGGCACTGAAGACGATCCAGCAGGGAAACTGCAGATAAAATTGTAACTCCAGCACTTAATAATGCAAGTTATTGGGCTTCCTTGGTGGCTCAGTGGTAAAGAATCAGCCTGCCAAGGCAGGAGACATGGGTTCAACCCCTGGTCCAGGAAGATCCCACATGCCGCGGAGCGACTAAGCCCGTGCACCACAACTACTGAGCCTGCGCTCTAGGACCTGGAAACGTCCCACAGCTCCCGAGGCCTGAACGCTCCAGAGCCTGTGCTCTGCAGCAAGAGAAGCCACTGCAAGAAGCCCACACACAGCGACTAGAGAGTAGCCTCTGCTCATGGCAACTAGCCAAAAGCCCGCCAGCAATGGACACCAAGCACAGCCAAAAATAAATAAGTAAAATCTGAAAGAAAATAATGCAAGTTATTGGCTGTTGCACTGAGCAATATAAACCCTCTCTAAAGATGAGAGTCCGGTCACATACTCCAGACCTCAGGTGCTAGAGGCAGGGGAAATGTGGCCACAGATCTGAAAGAACCACCAGAAACAGATGCTGACTGGAAGGGTACCAGGTTTGGCCTAGGGGGCCCAATAGGGTTCTTGGACAGAAGTTTGATTTGTTCAGGGTCTAAGGTCAATGCCATCCGTGAATCAGGGAAATTCGGAGCCTCCCACTGGAAAATGTTGCCTTTTCCTTCGCCATGTGTCGCCCACACCTCAATGCCCGTATCTGCCCAGCACAGCTTCCCACGGTGTCACATCACTGCACAGAGATGCGCCCTGGTGAGCTGGAATCCAGCTCATGCCTCGTTCACTGGATTTCTCTATTTCTGGTGACAAAAGCAGGCACCTCCCCTCCCCCAGCGCCCCACCCCCACCCCCACCCCACCCCCTGGAAGCCTGAATCTGTGCTTTTCATGTATGTCTGTCCTCCAATAGCCCAGGGACAACTGGGCTTGGGTGCTAGGTGAAGAACAGAACCGAAAGAGGAGCGAAGGAAAAACCTATACTTAGTGGGAGGCTGGCCCCCGCGCCCACGATGGGGACACGGTCGTGCACAGGCTTCCGGGGCATCATGCTTGTGCAGAAGGCACCTCAGGAGCTGCTAATAATTCCCAAGCCTCTCCTACAGCCAATTTTACTCCAACTCCTTGATTTAATTATACTCCCATGTACAATAGGATGCTTGCATTCTCCTATATGCAATGAATATTAAGCTGATAGACTGTAATTTCCTCCACCAGGCACACTCTCAT
Organism: Tragelaphus eurycerus; assembly: GCA_935064755.1. NCBI lineage: Eukaryota > Metazoa > Chordata > Mammalia > Artiodactyla > Bovidae > Tragelaphus > Tragelaphus eurycerus. The sequence continues at coordinate 529,683 of CAKXYN010000222.1, read as the reverse complement.
TTTTTGCATATTGATGCCACATTTAGTTTGTTATTTTCTAATTTTCCATCTTCCTGGTCCTGTGCTCAACCACCTTCTCCCCATAATAATTTCTATAACCTTTTCCCCATAATAATTTGGATCAGCAGAAGCATACATCCTGCCCTCCCTCTCTCCTCCAATCCCACCCGAAAGGTGAGCAGCACACACTTGAGCAGTCTGAGCCCACCTTTTATACCTGCCACAGGAGTGGAGAGAGGGCTCTGGGCTCTAACTGGAGGACACGTGGCCATAAATGGTCAAGAAGAGATGATAGAAAATGGAGGTACAGTGATGTGAGGTGATATCGTGGTTTTGATTTGCCCATCCCATTAGAATGGTCATCATCAAAACATTCACAAATGAAAAAGGCTGGAGAGATTGTGGAGGGAAGGGAACCCTCCTACACCATTAGTGAGAATGTAAATGGTGAAGCCACCATGGGGGACAGGATGGAAATTCCTTAAGAAACTAAAAATAGAGCTACCATCAGTTCAGTTCAGTTCAGTCGTGTCCGATTCTTTGCGACCCCATGAATCCCAGCATGCCAGGCCTCCCTGTCCATCACCAACTCCCAGAGTTTACACAAACTCATGTCCATCAAGTTGGTGATGCCATCCAGCCATCTCATCCTCTGTCATCCTCTTCTCCTCCTGCCCCCAATTCCTCCCAGCATCAGAGTCTTTTCCAATGAGTCAACTCTTCTCATGAGGTGGCCAGAGTATTGGAGTTTCAGCTTTAGCATCAGTCCTTCCAACGAACACACAATCCTGCAATTCCACTCCTGGGCATATACCTGGAGAAAAACATGGTCCAAAAGCATACACGTACTGCAGTGTTTGCTGCAACACTGTTTACAATAGCAAAGACATGGAAGCAACATAAATGTCCACCACAGAAGAATGGATAAAGATGAAATGTATGTGCATATAATGGAATATTACTCAGCCATTAAAAAGAATGAAATAATGCCATTTGCAGCAACATGGATAGAAGTAGAAATGGTCATACTGAGTGAAGTTAGACAGACAAAGAGAAATATCATATGATATCACTTATATGCCAAAGCATGCTCTAACTACCACACAATTGCACTCATTTCACATGCTAGAAAAGTAATGCTCAAAATTCTCCAAGCCAGGCTTCAGCAATATGTAAACTGTGAACTTCCAGATATTCAAGCTGGTTTTAAAAAAGGCAGAGGAACCAGAGACCAAATTGCCAACATCTGTTGCATCATCGAAAAAGCAAGAGAGTTCCAGAAAAACATCTATTTCTGCTTTATTAACTATGCCAAAGCCTTTGACTGTGTGGATCACAATAAACTGTGGAAAATTCTGAAAGAGATGGGAATACCAGATCACCTGACCTGTGTCTTGAGAAATCTGTATGCAGGTCAGGAAGCAACAGTTAGAACTGGTCATGGAACAACAGACTAGTTTCAAATAGGAAAAGGAGTACGTCAAGGCTGTATATTGTCACCAGGTTTATTTAACTTATATGCAGAGTACATCATGAGAAATGCTGGACTGGAAGAAACACAAGCTGGAATCAAGATTGCCGGGAGAAATATCAATAACCTCAGATATGCAGATGATACCACCCTTATGGCAGAAAGTGAAGAGGAACTAAAAAGCTTCTTGATGAAAGTGAAAGTGGAGAGTGAAAAGGTTGGCTTAAGGCTCGACGTTCAGAAAATGAAGATCATGGCATCTGGTCCCATCACTACATGGGAAATAGATGGGGAAACAGTGGAAACAGTGCCAAACTTTATTTTTCTGGGCTCCAAAATCACTGCAGATGGTGACTGCAGCCATGAAATTAAAAGACGCTTACTCCTTGGAAGGAAAGTTATGACCAACCTAGATAGCATATTCAAAAGCAGAGACATCACTTTGCCAACAAAGGTTCGCCTAGTCAAGGCTATGATCTTTCCTGTGGTCATGTATGGATGTGAGAGCTGGACTGTGAAGAAAGCTGAGCACCGAAGAATTGATGCTTTTGAACTGTGGTGTTGGAGAAGACTCTTGAGAGTCCCTTGGACTGCAAGGAGGTCCAACCAGTCCATTCTGAAGGAAATCAGCCCTGGGATTTCTTGGAAGGAATGATGCTAAAGCTGAAACTCCAGTATTTTGGCCACCTCATGCGAAGAGTTGACTCATTGGAGAAGACTCTGATGCTGGGAGGGATTGGGGGCAGGAGGAGAAGGGGATGACACAGGATGAGATGGCTGGATGGCATCACTGACTTGATGGATGTGAGTCTGAGTGACCTCCAGGAGTTGGTGATGGACAGGGAGGCCTGGCGTGCTGTAGTTCATGGGGTCACAAAGAGTCGGACACGACTGAGCGACTGATCTGATCTGAAGGCTGCATATTGCCACCCTGCTTATTTAACTTATATGCAGAGTACACCATGAGAAATGCTGGGCTGGATGAAGCACAAACTGGAATCAAGATTGCTGGGAGAAATATCAATAACCTCAGATATGCAGATGACACCACACTTAGGGCAGAAAGTGAAGAAGAAATAAAGAGCCTCTTGATGAAAGTGAAAGAGGAGAGTGAAAAAATTGGCTTAAAACTCAACATTCAGAAAACTAAGATCATGGCATCTGGTCCCATCACTTCGTGGCAAATAGATGGGGAAACAGTGTCAGACTTTGTTTTTGGGGCTCCAAAATCACTGCAAATGGTGATTGCAGCCATGAAATTAAAAGACGCTTACTCCTTGGAAGGAAAGTTATGACCAACCTAGACAGCATATTAAAAAGCAGAGACATTACTTTGCCAACAAAGGTCCGTCTCTTCAAGGCTATGGTTTTTCCAGTAGACATGTATGGATGTGAGAGTTGGACTATAAAGAAAGCTGAGTGCCGAAGAATTGATGCTTTTGAACTATGGAGTTGGAGAAGACTCTTAAGAGTCCCTTGGACTGCAAGGAGATCCAACCAGTCCATCCTAAAGGAGATCAGTCCTGAGTGTTCATTGGAAGGACTGATGAAGCTGAAAGTCCAATACTTTAGTTACCTGAGCCAAAGAACTGACTCATTTGAAAAGACCCTGATACTGGAAAAGATTGAAGGCGGGAGGAGAAGGGGATGACAGAGGATGAGATGGTTGGATGGCATCACTGACTCAATGGACATGAGTTTGAGCAAACTCCGAGAATTGGTGATGGACAGGGAGGCCTGGCATGCTGCAGTCCATGGGGTCGCAAAGATTCGGACATGACTGAGTGACTGAACTGAACTGAACTGAATATGCAGAAATTTTAAAAAATACTAGAAATGAACTTATTTACAATACAGAAACATAGTCACAGACTTAGAGAACAAATTTATGGTTACCAGGGAAAAAGGTTGGGGGGAGGAATACTTAGGGAGTTTGGAATTGACATGTACACACTGTTATATGTAAAATAGATAACCAACAAGGACCTACTGTATAGCACACGGTATTCTGCTTAATATTCTGTAACAGTCTAATTGGGAAAAGAATTTGAAGAAGAATAAATACATATACATGTATAACTGAGTCACTTTGACAAGTAAGACAAATAGAACAGAGACGTGTACACGTATGACTGAATTACTGTGAAACCAAGACAACGTTGTTAATCAAGTACACGCGTACATTCTCCGTTGCTCCAGTCCTGTCTAACTCTTTGTGACCCTATGAACTATAGCTCACCAGGCTCCTCTGTCCATGGGATTCTCCAGGCAAGAATACAGGAGTGGGTTGCCATGCCCTCCTCCAGGGGATCTTCCCACGAATGAAACCTGTGTCTCCTGCATCTCCTGCATGGCAGGTGGATTCTTTACCCACTGAGACACCTGGGAAGCCCATAATCAACTATACTCCAACATAAAATACAAAGTTAAACAGAAAAGAACAGAGCTGTGAGTGAGCTTCTGAGGGTGGATGAGGAGGCTGGAAACATCCTTGCTCACAGACATCAAGAGTCAGGTTTCCTCAGGCCAGCCTCCTGTCAGAAAGTGTTTGGTATCTTTAAGGGAAGCAGAGAACAGTAACATCTCTCCAGGGAGGGAACAGGCATAAAAGTCAGGAGCAGGCTGGGGTGTCCAGAATGGGATGACCTCAAAGCCAGAAGCGCTCATTTTGGCACCCTGGAGTCCACCTTTACTCTAAAGAGAGATTGGCCAACCAACCAGCAGAATTCTTGTTAGTGGATAGAGTGACTTCTTTCACCAGCTCTGACAAGTTCTCACCCACCGATTCCCCTTCTGTAGACTGGATGCAAATACTATTTGTCTATTACTAGAGTCTTTGTTTAGACAAACTGAGAGTGTTGGTTTAGGTTGAGGTTCACTTTCCTTCACACGCTCATCCTGAGCACACTCCAGCCACGCCAGTTAGATTGAAAGATGTGCCAGGCTCATGGGATTGTCTGATGGTCCCCAAATCTCCTTAGCAACACATTTATAAAGGCTCTTAGAATAGACTGCGTCTGCAGCTGACTAATTCCAGCCATTACGTGTTGCTTTTTACTGGTTCCATTTGGAAGAAGATCTTTCCCTCTGTGAGCCTCAATTATCTCCCTGATAAAACGGGGGGTCGTTATTCAGAATGATGATGATAGCTTACCTCTAACAGGATTGCTGTGAAGATAATCAAAGCAATGTATGTAAAAATGTAAACTGTCAAGTGCCCAACTGAAGCAGATGTATCTAACAGTTCACATGATAAAATGGAGCAAGCTCTGGACTGGGAGTTAGATTTTACACAATTTCAGAGGCTGAATACATCACTTAACATTTCAGGGAGACACTTTACCACCTGTGAAATGTGAGCCATGACCCTGGACGTTCCCCCTAGCAGGACTAGTATGGAAGTCACGTGAGCATTCTGGAAAGTCATCTGTAAACGGCAATGTGGTGTGCAGGCATCCAGGATAGCCAGACTCACCGAGGAAGTTTCTGCCATGGAGAAGTCATGTGGCAAATCCCTTTGTAAAGCAAATAATCTCCTGCTCACATACACCTCAAGTCCAAAACACACTTAAGGTTCCATTTTAAACCAGCTCACATGAATTGGCCAAATGTACCAAGGTGAACTTTACTTAGTGGCTGTTTGATGAATGAATGAATGAGTGAGTGAATGAATGACTGAACACTGCCAGGTATAAGGAAGAGATAGATGGCTTTCTTATGGCTTCAGCTTCATGTGATGTTTTTAAATTCCTCCGTACAATTAGTTTCGTGAACCACCAGGCAGCATAAATCTTGGTTGGTACTAAGAGAACCTGAATTACTGAAAAATCATCTCTTCCTACAAAGTTTTGTTAGAAGTGTGACACATGTTATATGGTGTTTCTGTTCACTGAGCACTGAGTGAGGGAAATGCACACAGATGCAGAGAACTTGCCGGGCGAGCAGGCAAGACTGGGTCTCCTCGCTGTCCTGGGTCTCTGTCCCCACCCAGTGCCCTGAATTCTGCCGGCTGTAAAGAAGACCCTGCCCGCTTCTCTTGTGATCAAGCTGCTGTCTCTTTTCTCCACCCACTGTAAGCCCCACCCTTCAATGTCTGGGCTGCAATCTCTTCCCACCCCATTCAAAAACCACACAGCAGCATTATTAAGTAAGTAGTGCTGCGTGAAGACAAACACATGTCAGTGTCCTCAGATGTCACGCACTGGGGCACTGCATGGTTCATTCCATGGGATCTATTTCTCAGACATAAACCTATCTTTACTATATTGACAGTATATAACTTCATTTTGTTCATTGATTAAGCTGTATTTTCTATATGAAAATGTATAAAGAGGGGAATATGGTGGTGTGAATGAGCTCTCTTGGACACCTGAAGATGCAGCTTCCAAATCTGAACTGATTAAATGGCATCTGTATACTCCCCCCCCCCCCAAAAAAAAAAAACAACTACACACACAGTAGATGGTTCCTGCTTACTCTGCCAGCAATAAAGGAAGCCACAGCTGTCTGATTTCCTGGGTGCCTGGCATTGTGCTCGTCTTCCCTTACGATTCTCTTTCTGGTCCCCCTTTATATCCCACAAAAACATCCCCTCCTGCTCAGTCCCCTGCTCCTTGTGTATGACATCCCTGTGTTACAGGATGCTGTTCTCAAGTGTATTTTCTGGCCCTTCCCTAACACTGTTCAGAAAAGTAATGGACTGGAGATTTGTGTCCAGTCCTCAAAGAACTTCCCATAAAAAGCTGCAGTAGGAGAAAGCCTCATTCAATGGTGAAAATGATGACTAGTTTGGATGATGACCAATTCAGATAATTGGCCATAGACCTCTAATCTTGCTGGCATCCTTCTGTCACTCAGCAGGGAACCGGCCGATCATTCCATCAATACATTTATTTTGTCAGCTGTCTCTGTGTGGCGCCCACACGTCTCAGCTGGGTAACTTAGGCTGAGAAGTGGAAACCTGCCAATATCAGAATCATTTCATCCCTATCTCATGCCTTTCTTGTCATATGGATTTTCAATGCATTTCTGCCTGGCTTGGCAATTCTAAGCCAGGACCTTGCTTTTAGCTGCTGGGTCCCTTTAATTATTACTACCAAATTCCAATCAGCTTGAGTCAGTGCGTTTCCAAAGTGCATTAACTCAGTAAGTTCCACCCACAGATTTCTATTTATTCTGTCCAATATCCCCCTTTATAAACATACACACATACTCTCTCTCTCTTAACCAGTATCACTTTGAACTGGTTATTTCTTCTTAGCAGAGAATATATTTATGTACAATATATAAATTGATTTTCATGATTTTTCATGCACAATTTTTCCTAAGTAATTTTACTCCTGTCAGAAGGAAAGTACTAGATTCTTCACAATGGTAAATAACTAAACTATTGCCTGTTCAATCCTGAAAAGTGAAAGTGTTAGTCACTCAGTCATGTCCGACTCTTTTCGACCCTATGTGCTATAGCTGGCCAGGCTCCTCTGTCTATGGAATTCTCCAGGCAAGAACACTGGTGTGGGTTGCCATTTCCTCCTCCAGAGGATCTTCCTAACCCAGGGGCTGAACCCAGGTCTTCTGCAGATTATTTATCATCTGAGCCACCAGGGAAGCCCAAACACTGTGTCCTTCCTAAACCAGGTACATAGTTGCATTTTGAGAGGTGAAATTTAAAAAAAAAGCCAAAAAATAGTTCTCAGAGAAAAACTACCTATTATTTCCTTAAAACCAGAGCCAACTCATGGGAAATTCCCTGATGCTGGGAAAGATTGAAGACAAGAGGAGGAGAAGAGGGCAACAGAGGATGAGATGGTTGGATGGCATCATCGACTCAATGGACATCAGTTAGAGCAAACTCCAGGAGATAGAGGACAAGGAAGCTTAGTGTGCTGCAGTTCATGGGTTCACAAAGAGCTGGACATGACTGGGCAACTGAACAACAACAGCAGTGAAATGAGGACATCACACACCTCACAAGAAAGTGATCCTCATTAGCGTGTCCCAACCATCAGGACTAGGGACACACCACTGTGCTCCTACCTTTATAGGAACCTTGCCTGCTGGTATCCAGGTAAACAGCACTTCTGAGCATCACACCAACTAAAATGATTTTGCTCTGATGTTATAGACTGGGCATCCAGGCATGGAAGGGGGGTGAACGCGAGTTTTAAAGTCAAACCAAGCCCTGGCACCTTCTGATCATGGATATGCTTCGTCACTACACAACAGGAACGATAATAGGGTTGTCATCTGGGGTCAAGATAAATAACACACACACCCATATGCCCATAACAGAGTGTCTGTTACTTGGTAGCTCCTCAAAGGTCTACACCTGCTGCTGCTACTGCTTTTATCCCAGCTCAGTCATTACCCAGGTATATAAACAGCAATACTTGGAACTTATCTTGAAACAATCCTTGGACACCTAACCCTTCGTCGCAAAACAATAACTAGTGTTGGGATGCTACTAATTAACTCCCAATATATATCATCCTTTTCTTTAATAGGGCTTCCCGGATTGGCTCAGGGGTAAAGAATCCACCTGCCAAGGAAGGAGTCTCAGAAGATTAGGGTTTGATCCCTGAGTCAGGAAGATCCCCTAGAGGAAGAAATAGCAATGCACTCCAGCATTCTTATCTGGAAAATTCCATGGACAGAGGAGCCTGGCAGGCTACAGTCCATAGGATTGCTACAAGGTGGACACGGCTGAACATATGCATATATTTCTTTAACATAATCATGATTTCCCACTACAATACTGTCAGTCACTTGGAAGAGTACCTTGCACAGCCCCCCTTGAATCTATATTCAGATATGACTAAGTTCTGGACAATAAGATATAAGTAAAAGTAGTGTGAACATTTTTTAACATTTTTTTTTAATTTCAGGAAATATCTTCAAAAGATTTACCTTCCACTTCCTCCACCTTGTTGCCTGGAACATGTATGTGAAGACCAGTGCTCTAGCAGCCATATTGGACTATGAGGACAGTCTCATAGCCTAGGAACATGGAGTTGAAGAACACTGGATCTCTCACATCTTCCCGTAATGGCTTTATCATTCTTGAGCCACTTATTCCAGGACTTCTTTTATATGAGACAGAAATCTATCAAATTATTGGAGGATTTCCTATTATAAACAGGCAAAGGAACTCATGTGCCTGATTTCCTCCATGCCTCTTCTCCTCCACATCAGCTCCAGGACCAGTTGGGTTCTATTTCTTTTCTTCTCCCTTTATTTCAAAGATTCTAAGGTCCCAGGATAGATGCTCCCATTAGCTGAGTTCAGCTCAGGTGCCTGACCTTTCTCTACCAGGGATGAGGGATATTGAATCTGGAGGAGGGAGCCTCCAGGGACTCCTGGACTGACCGCACCTTCAGGAGGTGAAGGTTATATCCCAGAGGGGAAAAAGGGTGGCATTGACACAGATCTGCCAGGTAACTTTCCATTCCTCCCTCTCCCATTGAGTAGCTGCTTGTCACTTCCAAGACCATAGCAAAAGCAGCAATCAGTGTGTTTGCAACTGTGAATGCTAATATCTCTGACTTTCCAAAAGCGACAAACAACACTTACATCATGGGGTGACTCTAGCAATAGCACAGGGAGTCATATATTTGTTGCACAGTAGAAGGTTGGGGACTTCTTTGTCCCAACATTTACTGCAGGTCAGCTAATGCCAGGCCTACCCTGCACACTAAGGACACAAGGGCGTGGCGTTCCCTGGCCTGCCTGGTGCCTGCAGCCTGGAGGGAGATGCACAAGTCGACAGACAAGTGTGTGAGACACGCGGCGGTGGAGAGCTGGGCAGGGGGTTATAGGAAGCACAGAGCAGCATGTAACCCAGGCTGGGAGGACATGCGGAGGTGGAAGGATAATTTCCGCAGTGAGTCCAACTTCAGAGCAGAATAGGAGCTGCGGGAAGCAGAGGGCTGAGCAGGCTGGAGGCAGGGAGAGAGAGAGAGCAGAGCACGTCTGAGGAAGTGCAAGTTACACCGCTGGTCTTACTGGAGCCCAGAGTGTGAGGAGGTGTCGTGGGCCAGGAGCAGGCCACGGAAGGCCCCGTGGGATGCACAGTGGAGCCTAGATTTATTCTGTAACCAAGGGAGAGCCATTGCAGCCTCATAATCATGAGAAGTGACTTGATGAAATATGCATTTTAGAGTGATTAGAATAATGACTCAGTGTGGAAAATGGATGGCGGTGGAGGGGGCCAGAGTCAAGGCCAGGTGACCAATCAGGAGCCTGTTGGGATAATATAATCAAAAAATAACGGTGCCTTGAACTGAAAAGAACACGGCTTTACAGGAAAAACAAAATACAGCAATGTTCTGCTCCTGGACAGTTCTTTTTGGTTCACCCAGTGAAAGCCAAAACCATGATGCTAAACACTAGGCACGTCTGCGTGCATCCAGGGGAACCAGGACCAAGGGTACAGAGGGCTGGGAGCCCACTTGATCCTCTAGTGGAGCATCAGAAAATTAGCAGTTCACTCAGTGCTTCTTAGACCATCTCTGGAATGTCGGTGATCTCCAACGAGCCCTTCCTTTGTCAGGGGCTGGAAAGCTGACTGATAAGAATGTGCTGGTGGGACTTCCCTGGTGGTCCAGCGGTTAAGACTTCTGCTTCCAGGGCAGAGGGTGTGGGTTCAATCTCTGATTGGGAACTAATATCCCAAGGTCTGATGGCCAAGAAGCCAAAACACAAAAACACAAAACTGAAGCAGAGGTGTAACAAATACAACAAAGACTTAAAAAAGCATCCACATCTCCAAGAGGAGTGGGACCGGGTGGGAGGTGGGAGAGAGGTCAGGAGGGAGAGAATACATGTGCACTTATGGCTGATTCACCTTATTGTACAGCAGAAACCAAGACAATGTTGTAAAGTAATTATCCTCCAATGAAAAAAAAAAGATTTAAAAGAAAACTGGTCAAGGATATGAAGAAGTACTTCACCAATGGTGAACTACAAATTATTTTAAAAATAAATACAAAGTTAAATGTTACTAGTGTTTAAAGAAAATAAATAAAAATATGATGCCATTTTCTCCCTTAAAAAAAAAAAATTCAGGCTCTACTACAAAGCCACAGTCATCAAGACAGTACGGTACTGGCACAAAGACAGAAATATCGATCAATGGAACAAAATAGAAAGCCCAGAGATAAATCCACACACATATGGACACCTTATCTTTGACAAAGGAGACAAGAATATACAATGGAGAAAAGACAATCTCTTTAACAAGTGGTGCTGGGAATACTGGTCAACCACTTGTAAAAGAATGAAACTAGAACACTTTCTAACACCATACATAAAAATTAACTCCAAATGGATTAAAGATAAATGTAAGACCAGAAACTATAAAACTCCTGGAGGAGAACAGAGGCAAAACACTTTCTGACATAAATCACAGCAGGATCCTCTATGACCCACCTCGCAGAATATTGGAAATAAAAGCAAAAATAAACAAATGGGACCTAATTAAAATTAAAAGCTTCTGCACAACAAAGGAAACTATAAGCAAGGTGAAAAGACAGCCTTCAGAATGGGAGAAAATAATAGCAAATGAAGCAACAGACAAACAACTAATCTCAAAAATATACAAGTAACACCTGTAGCTCAATTCCAGAAAAATAAATGACCCAATCAAAAAATGGGCCAAAGAACTAAACAGACATTTCTCCAAAGAAGACATACAGATGGCTAACAAACACATGAAAAGATGTTCAACATCACTATCAGAGAAATGCAAATCAAAAGTCAGAATGGCTGCAATCCCAAAGTCTACAAGCAGTAAGTGCTGGAGAGGGTGTGGAGAAAAGGGAACCCTCTTACACTGTTGGTAAGAATGCAAACTAGTACAGCCACTATGGAGAACAGTGTGGAGATTCCTTAAAAAACTGGAAATAGAACTTCCATACAACCCAACAATCCCACTGCTGGGCATACACACTGAGGAAACCAGAATTGAAGGAGACACATGTACCCCAATGATCACAGCACTGTTTACAATAGCCAGGACATGGAAGCAACCTAGATGTCCATCAGCAGATGAATGGGTAAGAAAGCTGTGGTACATATACACAACGGAGTATTACTCAGCCATTAAAAAGAATATATTTGAATCAGTTCTAATGAGGTGGATGAAACTGGAGCTTATTATACAGAGTGAAGTAAGCCAGAAAGAAAAACACCAATACAGTATACTAACGCATATATATGGAATTTAGAAAGATGGTAACGATAACCCTGTATGCAAGATAGCAAAAGAGACACAGATGTATAGAACAGTCTTTTGGACTCTGTGGGAGAGGGAGAGGGTGGGATGGTTTGGGAGAATGGCACTGAAACATGTATAATATCATATGTGAAATGAATCGCCAGTCCAGGTTCGATACAGGATGCTTGGGGTGCACTGGGATGACCCGGAAGGATGGTACAGGGAGGGAGGTGGGAGGGGGATTCAGGATGGGGAACACATGTACACCCATGGCGGATGCATGTTAATGTATGACAAAACCAATACAATATTGTAAAGTAATTAGCCTCCAATTAAAATAAATAAATTTATATTAAAAATATATATTAAAAATAAAGATGAAGCTATTAAAAATTAATAAATAAGTACAAAGTTAAATGTTACTAGTGTGTAAAGAAAATAAATAAATATATGATGCCATTTTCTACCTCAAAAAAAAAAATAAAACAGTTGACATCAAAACATCTTTAAAAGAAAAAAGATTAGTGTTGCTAGTTATACCAGCATTTTGAATGAAGGAAGGAGCACGCCATGCATGAAAAGTCGCTTCAGTCGTGTTCAACTCTTTGCCACACTGTGGACTGCAGCCCACCAGACTCCTCTGTCCATGGGATTCTCCAGGCAAGAATACTGGAGTGGGTTGCCATGGCTTGCTCCAAGGATCTCCCGACTCAGGGATTGAACCCAGGTCTCTTACGTCTCCTGCATTGGCAGGCAGGTTTGTTACCACTAATGCCACCTGGGAAGCCCCCAGATGAGGAAGGAATGAATGACTACATGAATTTATCAGTTAATTGCATTTCTGGATCAGGGTAACTCTGGTTTCCACAGTTAAACTTCAGGGTGGAGAGGTTTTTGTCCGTTTCCCCATCTCTGTCTTTTAAAAAAACAATGCTGCTGCGGCTTAGTTGCTCAGTCGTATCTGACTCTTTGCGACCCATGGACTGTAGCCCACCGAGCTCTTCTGTCCATCAGATTCTCCAGGCAAGAACACTGAAGCGGTTTGCCATGCCCTTCTCCAGGGCATCTTCCCAGCCCAGGTATCAAACCAGTGTCTGTTACGTCTCCTGCATTAGTAGGCGGGTTCTTTACTACTAGTGCCATTATTGAACCATCCTTACCTCCTCACTCCACAGAAAGAATTGAGCAATTATCCTCCATCAGAAACAGTATCTGGAATGCAAATGAGACAACCTATAGCTGAAATTTTAAATGATCTTAGAGCCTTTTACTGACAGTGGAGCCAAACAATTTAGGAAATGTATTTTTTGTAAATGCAGAATAAAAGTTAAGCAGATAGGTAACACATGGAACCTGAATTATCAAACATCTTATTACTCTGTAAAAACCTTCACTGAGCTATTGGCCTTTTCTTTGGAGCCCTGCAAGAAAGGGCCTTTTTTTTTTTTTTTTTTTCTTCCAGGCATGGCACCTGTCCTGGTGGGAATGAATTCAGCCAAGGAAATAATGTGCCATATGCCTTGCTCATCAGTTTTTGTACTTATGCTGAATTGTCCATAATGGGTTTATTCCCTCTCCATTCTGACTCTTAATCTCCTGAAAGAAGACAAAGAAATTGTCTAGGGTAAATCCACATACAGGATTATCAAGCAGAAGCTGGCCCATGTCTCATATTTAGAGAATTCTATGAACATTTGCCAGTGAATGATCAAATCCATTCATTAGCAACTTTGGGCCTATTGTTTTTCTGTTGCTTAAGTTGTGTCTAACTCTTTGCGACCCCATGGACTGCAGGCTTCTCTATCCTTCACTATCTCCTGGAGTTTGCTCAAACTCATGTCCACTGAGTCGATAATGCCATCTAGCCATCTCATTTGCTGTTGTCCTCTTCCCCTCCTACCCTCAATCTTTCCCAATATCAGGGTATTTTCCAATGAGTCGGCTCTTTGCATCAGGTGTTCCAGAAAATTCCAGTAGCCTTCTGGACAACTTAAGTCGGGACACGAAGTGTTTGATCACACAAAACAATAGCACAGGACTTCCCTGGTGGTCCAGTGGTTGAGAATCCACCTGCCAATGCAGGGGACATGGGTTCAATCTCTGGTCTGGAAAGATTCCACATGTCACGGGGCAACTAAGCCTTGTGCCACAACTACTAATCCCATGCTCTAGAGCCTGATGGTCAAATCTACAGGAGCTGGCATGCTAGAGCCTGCGTTCTGCAACAAGAGAAGCCACCACAATGAGAAACCCAGGCACCACAACTAGGCAAAGCCCCCCACAGCAGTGAAGACCCAGTGCAGCCAAAAATAAATACCGATAAATAAAATTTTAAAATAAAATTAACACTCCCTCACAGAGGAGCCTGGCAGGCTACAGTCCACGGGGTCACAAAGAATCGGACACAACTTAGTGACTGGACAGCAACAACACACAAACATGCCTCTACTAAACAAATCAATTAAATTTAATGAGCACAAGAAACTTTAAAAAAAATGATAGCACAAACTAATGTTCAACCAAAAAGCACCTATGGACCACCTCAGACTCACGAGAACAGCTACTATAAGAATAAAAATGAATCAAAAAACAAACTAGCAAGTGTTGGTAAGGATGTTGAGAAAATGGAACCCTTGTGCACCCTTGGTAGAAAAGTAAAATGATACAGTCACTGTGGAAAGCAGTATGGTGCGTTCTCAAAATTTTTTAAATAGAACTAGTAAATGATCCAGCAATGTCACTTCTGGGTATGTATTCAAAAGAATTGACCCCAGAGTCTCAAAGAGTCATTTGGACACCCAAGTTCAGAGCAGCATTATTCACAATGGCTAAAAGCATTATTCACAATTGCTAAAACCCAAATGTCCAACTGACAACGGATGACTAGATAAGCAGAATGTGGTACATGTACATACATACCAAGGAGCATTATTCAGCCTTAAAAAGGAAGGAGATTCTTCACCACCCGAGCCACCAGGGAAGCCCTGGAAGGAGAGTCTGACACAGGCTACAACCTGAATGAACCTGGAGGACATGTTAAGTGAAATAAGTCAATCACAAAAAGACAAAAAGACACATACTGTATGACTACACTGAAATAAGAAACCCTGAGTAGTCAAAAACTTCACAGAGACAGAAAGTAGAATGGCGGTGGCCAGGGGCTGAGGGGAGCAGCACACAGGGAGTCAGTACTTGATGCGTATAGAGCTTCAGTTTTATGAGACGAAAAGAGTTCTAGAGACGGATGATGGACGATGGCCACTGAACTGAACTGTATACACAAAATGGCTCGGATGATAAGCATGACATTGTATGCATTTTACCACCATTTTAAAACAAAATTAAAAAGCATCAATGGGCCTGGAGAAGAGAAGGGGTACCAGAGCCAATGTAAAGTACATCATGAGACTTTTTTTTTAGTTTATGTATTTATTCCCCTTCATAATCTCACAGCCTTGTCACGTCAAAGGGGCTTGTGTAATTCAGTGAAGCTATGAGCCGTACCAGGCCAGGCCACCCAAGATGGACAAGAGTTTATTTATTTGGCTGCTCTGGGTCTTAGCTGCAGCACATGGGATTTTCACTCCATCGTGCAGGATCTTTTGTTTTGGAGTGCCGGTTCTCTAGCTCTGATGAGCAGGTTTAGCTGCTCTGTGGCATGCGAGAGCTTAGTTCCCTGACTGGGGATTGAACCCGGGTCCCCTGCATTCCAAGGCAGATTCTTAACCACTGGACCACCAGATAAGTGCCCCCTGTGACTATTTTAAACCTAAGGGAAACATGTCATCTCTTCTTGCCCTCTGCCTTCCCAGTCCTTGCCTTTCTCTATCTACCTTTCTCACTTTGGGGCTACAGAGACCATCCCAGTGTCTTTAGAGCTTGGGAGCCGTGTACTCTACTCCCTCCCCCACCATCAAGGTCATTGCCAAGACTTCAGCCACCCCTTAGTTCACATCAAGCCCCAAATCGAACCTCCAGATTCCTCCTTTCCACTTTGTTTCAGACTCACATTGTCACTTGCTCACTGGAAAGGTCCCTCTGCAGTTTCCACAAAGAACTCATTCTCTTCCCAAATACGCCCTCCTTCCACACTCTGATCTCAGTTAACAGTGTTATTCCTGATCCAGACTTCTCCAGCAAGGTCTTGGGTCCCTTTCTTGAACCATCCCTACCTGCCTGCCTCTCCTTTTCTCATCTCTAAGGCACCATCCTTTCATTTCTATCAGCAAAATGTTGACCCTCTTTTCTCCATTATCCCCTTCCAAGTTTCCTGGCACAGTGCCCTGCGCTGTGTCACAGCCTAATTGATCCCTCAGCTTCCTGTATTCTCTGAATTCCTATGTTCTGGTTTCGACACTCCTTTTTGAAAACATAGGTGTGGCAGTGTTTCTAACCCTCCTGCTGTGTGCTTAGTTGCTCAGTCATGTCCGACTCTTTGCAACCCCATGGACTGTAGCCCGCCAGGCTCTGCCATCCATGGAGATTCTCCAGGCAAATATACTGGAGTGGGTTGCCATGCCCTCCTCCAGGGGATCTTTCCAACGCAGGGACTAAACCCAGGTCTCCTTCACTGCAGGTGGATTCTTTACCATCTGAGCCACCAGGGAAGCCCTTGTAAAAGAAACCACCTCCAATGTCCCAAGACAGAGGGAGGGACTTTCAAAGATCTCGGGAAATGAGCTAATTCTCCCAGCTCTGGGTCAGATGACAATTTTCCAGTCTAACCACCTGTGACAAGAAGGCATTTAGGAAGAAGGCAGCTGTGGGAGGCAGACTTCGAAAGATGACACCCCAAGATTCCTGGCCCTTGGTTGTTAAATCAAACATGAATCTATGGGATGCTGAGAAGAGATTCTGATAATGCAATTAAAAGCCCAAATCAGTTAACTTTAAAACACAGAGATGATCTGGGTGGGCCTGACCCAACCAGGTGAACCCTTGCAAGAGGAAGCTTTTTCTGTAGCAGAAGATGGGGGATCAGAGAGAGTCAAAGAAAGAGAAGCATTCAGTGTGCTGTTTTGGCTTTGAAGACAGAGGAACCACCTGCAAGCCCATAGACCAGCCCCCAGGAGGGAAGCGTGATCCCCCTAAATTCTGCCAACAACTGAATGAACCTGGAAGAATCATCTTCCTTAGATCTTTCATGTAAAAGCCCAGCCTGGCCAACACCTTCATCTCAGCCCTGTAGGACCCCAGGCAGACTACTCACTCAAGCCCACCCACACATCTACCTAAAGGACTACAAGCTAACTAGGTGAAAAGTACACAGGACCTCTCTGTGTTATCTTTGCAACTTTCTGTTAATCTGCAATTTCTAATTAAAAGCATTTTTTTTTAAATTCCACTTAAAATCTATTTAATAAAACACCTATGACTGAAGATAAAAGAAAAAAATAAAGGACTGCAAGCTAATGAAGGATCTGGTTTTAAGCCACTGCATTTGTGGCAATGTGTTACAAAGCAATAGGAAATGAATACAGCACAGCCACTCTCTCTGCATGTCTCATAGCGGGGGCAGGGAGGGCTCCCTGGAGGCCAGGATGTCCTGAGTGGACAATTTCCTCAATGGCTGTTTCACCCACCAACCCATGTACCTCTATCTGTCCTTCATCACTTTCTCTGCCCTGTATTAGATTCACTTGGAACTTCACAGACTTTTCAAAACAAGCCTAAGAACTGTAATTACTCTTATCCTAATCTAGATATATTTCTGGAGAAGGCAATGGCACCCCACTCCAGTACTCTTGCCTGGAAAAATCCCATGGACTGAGAAGCCTGGTGGGCTGCAGTCCATGGGGTCACTAAGAGTCAGACACGACTGAGTGACTTCACTTTCACTTTTCATTTTCATGCATTGGAGAAGGAAATAGCAACCCTCTCCAGTGTTCTTCCCTGGAGAATCCTAGGGACGGCGGAGCCTGGTGGGCTGCCATCTGTGGGGTCGCACAGAGTCGGACATGACTTCTGCACAGAGTCCGAAGCGACTTAACAGCAGCAGCAGCAGCAGATATATTTCAGATTGCCAAAGTCTAGTCTTTCCACATCATCTTTCCCACACACCCTTGTATATGCTTGTAATAAGCTTCCTAAATCAATATCGACTCCTTCCACTACCCCATCCCCCACTTCTGTCCTCTCTCTCTCTGCCTCCCCCTCCAACACACACACACACACACACACACACTGCATGACCACATAATGCCTTTATCGCCTTTACTTCTTAACTGAAAGGAAATACATGACAATTTTCAATAAGAAAATAAAAGAGCACCCATCCTTAATCACTATCCACACTGTTTGCCAACTGTGGTTTCTGAACATTAAATTTGGAATCATTTAGAGAAAAATCTGAATCCCAGATGCCTTATTTAGTGGCTAAATGACAACCCTTGGTCTCAGTTTTATCATCTGCCAAATGGGTAAGTAATATCACATCCCTCATAGCATTCCTATGCATGCATGCTAAGTCATTTGTGTCCAACTCTTTGCAACCCTAAGGACCAGAGCCCACCAGTTTCCTTAGTCTGTGGGATTCTCCAGGCCAGAATACTGGATTGGGTTGCCATGCCCTCCTCCATGGGATCTTCCCGACCCATAGATCGAACTTGCATCTCGTATGTCTTTTGAATTGGCAGGTGAGCTCTTTACCACTACTGCCACCTGGGAAGCCCAGCATTCCTATGAGGATTGCTTAAATAATGCCCATAGAGCTCTCAGCAACTGCTTGGCATGGTACTGAGTAAGTGGGGCCATTACGCCTTTACTGTCATAAAAGAAATGAAAGCACGTGAACCTTTAAAGGTTAGGAATTCGTATAGCTCTGGCTCGCTCAAGGCTAGGTGCCCACAGTAGTTCAGTTTGGCTTGGGTTTTGAGTTTAGCCTAGTCTAAACAATTCTCTCCCTGGATCTGAGTCCATCTTTCTACCATATAAACATTACCAAGCAATGTCCAGCTAGTCATTTTTGAGTTACACCTATAGACAGGATGGTGAGGATCTGAGAAAGGGATGCAGATAGGAGCCAGCATCGTCACCTCTTCTGTCTCGTGCATTCCAGAGCAAAGCCCAGGATCCCGAGTGCTGCTGCTGCTGGTGCTAAGTCACTTCAGTCGTGTCCGACTCTGTGGGACCCCATAGACGGCAGCCCACCAGGCTCCCTCGTCCCTGGGATTCTCCAGGCAAGAACACTGGAGTGGGTTGCCATTTCCTTCTCCAATGCATGAAAGTGAAAAGTCAAAGTGAAGTCACTCAGTGTCTGACTCTTAGCGACCCCATGGACTGCAGCCTACCAGGCTCCTCCATCCATGGGATTTTCCAGGCAAGAGTACTGGAGTGGTGTGCCATCGCCTTCTCCATCCCGAGTGCTAGAAGCACACAAATAAGCCTGCAACCAGTCGGGAGCTGCTCCTGTGGGCCGTGACTACCCTATCCCTGTGGGAGGTCAGAGCAGATTACTGATGTCAACAGCAAATCGCCAGAGATTAAATGCACACAGAGAAGTGCAGAGGGAGCCAGTAATTTCTCTGCATCTGATGTTCAAAAGAAAGAGATTGAGGACACAGAAAATGCAGTAGAATTTGATGTGCTACAAGGGGCCTTTGCTACCAGCAGCTCTTGGGACCTGGGCAGAATCTAAGGCATGCTGCGGTCCCAAGTGCTCTTAGCCTGGCAGCGAAACTAACATGCTTAATATCGCACTCACCACCTCACTTTTGTTACTTTGATTTTTCCTACCTGAGCCTAATCAAGGGAAACTTTGAGCTAGAGGGCTCTTATATCATTTTCAAGGATTTGGAGTAAGTGAGAGCTACCTTTCAAATTCAAGTCCTGGGTGTATAATTTTAATAATGGTATTAAACTCTCTGGTTCCCATTCGTTCTTTGAAACATGAGAACAAGTGATTCCCCCCATGGAGTTGTCAAGATTAATCGAGAAAACACATAAATGGCGCCTAGCACATTGCTTTCGACATGATACAGTAGGTGCTTGCCAAGTGGTATATTATCAGCTTGCAGGGCTGCGTTTCACACTGGGATGAAAACTTCCCCCATTATAAGATTCTCAGATGTCCTATGGGCAAGTGAGTGTTGGTATTGTTTAGTCGCTCAGTCGTGTCCGACTCTTTTCCGACCCCATGGACTGTAGCCCACCAGGCTCCTCTGTCCATGGGGTTTCCCAGGCAAGAATACTGGAGTGGATTTCCATTTCCTTCCCCTGGGGATCTTCCTGACCCGGGGATCAAACCCTCGTCTCCTGCATTGGCAGGTGGATTCTTAGCCACTGAGCCAGCAGGGAAGCCCTAATGAGTGGATAGGTTTGAGTAGATAAAACCCTCTGAACTCACACTGGATCCACAAGTCGATTCCAAAAGCAAACCTGTTCTGGAACTTTGGGTTGGGTTAGAATGGTGGGAAATGCAAGCTGCCTTCATTGAACAAAAGGGGGAAGGGAGGGAGAAAAGAAAATGGGAAAGCTTCATTCTGCAGACAAGCTGGAAAGTGATTCCAGGGCTTGAGAATTACCCAGACTTGCCCAGTGTTCTGCCACTGTGTAGGGACAAAATAACATGACTGAACATGCCCACATCAGTAAGAGTCCAGCGGCCTTGTCAACTCACTGGAGACTTGTATACATGTTACCCAGAAAACCTGCGATGGGTGGGCAGGGTCTGAGAACACCTGGGGGCATCTCCACTTCTGGGTATTAAATGCTCCAAAGTGAGCAGGCAGGTACCATTCATCTCAGGCAGGAGGTCTTCACCTGGGGTTTGTAATCATAAATTTGGACGGAGGGGGAAACAAACAAAAAAAAAAGTACATCTCTAATTTTCCCTTACCTCAAACTGAAATCTAGCATTTCCATCCATTTACGGGCCCAGACAACAAACTGCAGGAGAATCAGCAGTGCCTGAGACTTTATCCCTGATACAATCAAAGACATTTTCCTATCACATCATGCCTGTTGTAGATATCACAAAATAGTAATTATGTTCTTTGTGACTTAAAATTAGATTCATTATTAGGCGCACTGCTAGAATGTGTTACCTAAGGTGTTAAAAAAAAAAAAGCAGATCCATTATAGTATTAGTCGCTCAGTCATATCTGACTCTTTGAGACCCCACAGACTACAGCTCACCAGGCTCATCTGTCCATGGGATTCTCCAGGCAAGAATACTGGAGCAGGTTGCCATTCACTTCTCCAGAGGATCTTCCCAATCCAAGGATTGAATCTGGGTCTCCTGCATTGCAGGGGGATTCTTTACCGTATGAGCTAAAGAGATAGAGCCATTACTATGTCACAAATTTGTTTTTGTAATATTGTGATAAATAAACAGTGTAAGCATAATTGGTTTCTTCTTTAATCTAAGGTATTTTATTTTATTCTTTAGAAATGATTTTCTGAGAAAAGGTCTATAGCGGGGGTCCCCATTCCCCAGGGCCACAGATTGGCACCAGTCCGTGGTCTGCTGGGAACCAGACTGCACAGCAGGTGGTGGGTCGCCGGTGAGCAAGCGAAGCTTCATCTGTATTTACAGCCACTCCCAATGCTCACATTATTGCCTGAGCCCTGCCTCCTGTGAGTCAGTGATGGCATTAGATTCATATAGGAGTGTGAACTCTACTGCACTGGAATCATCCTGAAACCATCCTTACCTTATCCTCCCCCTCAACCCCCATCCATGGAAAAACTGCCTTCCACACACACACACACAAAAAATCCCTTGTGCCAAAAACATTGGGGACCACTGGTCTATAGGGCTCATCAGACTTCCAAGTGGCCCATGACTTAAGTGAGGGATAATGAACCTGCTGCCTATGAGCTCAAAGCATCAGGATCCAGCCCTGCAGAATATGCCCTGCCCGTGAGAAAAAGTGATCCCTGAGGAAGAGGGTACGCTCTGCACCCTGGGGAGGGTGAGAAATCCTACAAGGGAAGAAATAAATGGAATCGACTTGATGGAACACCCACTTCATGTCACATATTTTTTATCTTTAATTTTTTATTTTATTTACTTATTTCTGGCTGCATCGTGTCTTCATTGCTGCATGCCAGCTTTTCTCCAGTTGTGGCCAGCAAGGGCCACTCTCTAGGTGAGGTTCCCACTGCAGCGGCTTCCCCTGCTTGGGAGCATGGGTTCTAGGGTGCTTGGGCTTCAATAGCTGTGACTCACGGGCTCAGTCGCTCTGTGGCATATGGAATCTTTCTGGACAGAGATCAAACCTGTGTCCTCAGCACTGGCAGGTGGATTCTTAACCACAGGACCACCAGGGAAGTCCTGTAATCCTTTACTGAAATCCTATAATCCCTTAGAGCAACCTCATGAAGTGAGAACAAGTTCTCCCATTTCACAGATGGGGAAACTGTGACTCAGAGAAGTGCAGTCATCCTGCTAGGAAGCGAAGGCTCTATTACAACTCTCATCCAGGTTAGCCTGACTTTCGACTCTCTGACCACAGCTGTGACAGTGACATGAAACTGTCACATGAGTGAAGAGGTCAGTGCATCCACCAGAGAAGAAGCCACCTTGGGTGGTCTTGGAGGTGCACCACCTAGAGTGCCCTTTATGAGAACCTGCTCTGAGGAATCCAGCCCCTTCAGCTCCTTGGCAGCATCTTCTCTGAGGACATGCCCTGCCGGGCCTCTCCCAGGGATGGAGGAGGGTGGGGCCGTTCCTGCCGGGAAGCACAGGTCTCCTTGGAAAGACAATCTGCCTACAATCCAAGGCTTCTCCTATCCAAGTACACCCTCTCCCCCTCCCCTCCGCCCTTCAGAGATGCAGACCGGCACTGTGGTCTGAAGGCTCTCTGGCCTCTTCCTGCTCTCTCTCCCCTTCATCCTTCACAGGTATTTCCTTCAGTTACTTGGATGCCTGCTTCCATCTTGATGCCTGTCTTGCAGGACCTGAATGAATGCAGCCCCCAAGTCTGGGAAAAGCTACAACCCTACCTCCCTCTGATGGGCAATCAAAAGAGAGTGTGTTTCTTGTGACAGATCCATGGGCCAAGGAGGGACACCCAGTATCTCTTTCTAAGGACCATTACATGGAAAGTCCAAGAAATACACGTGGCAGGCGGCAAGGCTGTTAAGGCTGAAAAGAGGGTCATTATATTAAAAGTCAAGATAACGGTTACACTGATGAAGAATATTTTGGAGAGGAGGCATGAAAGGGGATTCCTGGGGTGTTGGTAATGTTCGGTTTCTTGAGCTGGGTGCTGAATACACAGAGATGCTTGTTTGGTGACAATTCATGGAGAAGTTCACTTGTGATCAATGTAGTATACTGTCCATCTATTTTTCCTCATTAAAAAGTTAAAAACAAAACAAAACAAAACACGAGGTAGAGGAACTTCCCTGGCAGTCCAGTGGCTAAGACTTTGCCTTCTAATGTAACGGGTGTGGGTTCAATCCCTGGTCGGGGAGCTAAGATCTCAAATGCCTCATGGTCAAAAAATCAATATATCAAACAGAAGTAGTATTGTAACAAATTCAATAAAGACTTTTAAAAACATCTGGATTAAAAAAAAAAAACCTAAAAAATTTAGGTGGATTTGCAAAGCAGAAATAGAGACACAGATGGAGGGACATAAGGACATCAAGGGGGCAGCGGGGTGGGATGAACTGGGAGACTGGGGCTGGCACATATAAACTTGCTGTTGTTTAGTTGCTAAGTTGTGTCTGACTCTTTGGCAACCCTATGCACAGGAGCCCACCAGCTTCTCTGTCCATGGGTTTCCCAGGCAAGAATACTGGAATGGGTTGCCATTTCCTTCTCCAGGGAATCCTCCCAACCCAGGAATCAAACCTTTGTTTCCTGCATTGGCAGGCGGGTTCTTTACCACTGAGCCACCAGGGAAGTCCCGTTTATACACTATTATGTATAAAATAGATAGCTAATGAGAACTGATTATATAGCACAGACAACTCTACTCAATGCTCTTTGGTGACCTAAATGGAAAGGAAATTCAAGGAAGTGGGGATATATGTATACACATGGCTGATTCACTTTGCTGTACAGCAGAAGCTAACACAAGGCTGTAAAACAACTATACTCCAATAACAGAAAGAACTAGGTATATTTCTAGTACTTAGCACCTCTCCCAGTGAGGTGAGATTTGAGGGACTGTTCTCTGTATATACAGCTTCCCTGGTGGCTCAGATGGCAAAGTGTCTGCCTGCAATGCGGAAGACCCGGGTTCGATCCTTGGGTCTGGAAGATCCCCCAGAGGAGGAAATGGCAACCCACTGCTGTACTCTTGATGGGAAAATCTCATGGACAGAGGAGCCTGGTAGGCTACAGTTCATGGGGTCGCAAAGAGTCGGACACAACTGAGCAGCTTCACTTTCCATTCCTTTCTCTGTATATACAGGATGCAATGTATTCATTAAATGGGAAGTGGGTACTTTGCACAGTCCACCACGAGCTCTGGAGAACCCTGATATGAACTTGACTGTGGTCCTTAAAGAACCTTAAGGCTATTTATCTTGGGGCCTGGAGTTACTAACAGAGGTTCTAGACTTATCTGATATATATGCCCTTTATAGCCAAACGTCGGTTGAATAAATAAATGACTTACTTATATCTTGACATTTTGGAGATGTCAGAAAGAGAAGAAATAGGGAGTTCTACAATCCTCGGTATTGCCTGTGGCAGGATTCAGCGCTTGACTTTGAAAGCATGATGTGTAGCCTCGCCGAGAGAATGAATCTTCCCCGGGTGGAGGGATGTGGATATATGTCTGACAAATCAATTCCGTTCTCTGAGAAGGAGAAGGGAGACTCCCACAGGGGTCAGGCAGCTCAATTACCAGAGGCAAAGCAGGGTGGCGGAGGTCTTGCAGAATAAGGCGGCCCCTCGTGCCACAGCTGCACGGGGACTGGCTAGCGTCGCCTGGTCGGCTGGGCACCACTGCAGGGAGCCTCTGAAATTAATGACATCCTCACCTCCACCAGCGGGGCCAGCCTCCACCTTCATTCTCTCAGGTTCAGAAACACCTCAAGGCTAAAAAGAATCCCCCACGGGTCCGCCCCCGCGCCCCCGCAGAACCCCCAAGCAGTGCTCTGCTAAAGAGGAAAAATTAAACCCCCACCGGGTCCTGGGAGCCAGGACAACAGTTGCCTTTCTCTTGTTATTCAGGGGACCATCTGCCCCAGGGGCCCTCTCGCAAACCAGTGCCCATGACTGGGATCATTTACTCTTCCTCGCAGGCAGAGGGAGCTAGCATTGAGGTACCCAGGGAAGTCATAGAGAATACAGTTTCGGCTCAACAGCAGCACAAAAGAGGCAATGGATGTAAGAGTTAGGAGTGTTAAAATATTAAAAATATTCTAGGGTATTCCCTGATGGTCCAGTGGCTAAGACTCCATGCTCCCAATGCAGGTTGGCCTGGGTTCAATTCCTGGTGAGGGAACTAGATCCCATATTTATATATATATAGCATATGTGGGATCTAGTTCATATAATTCTACCACTCAGTAGCAATATAATCGTAGGCAATTTTTTTTACCTCTCCAAGCCTCCATCTTATCATTGATTACCATAAGTATTTGTTATAGTACTTAGTTCAGAGAATTGTGAGATTTTAGTTAATATGTAGAGAATGCCATAAAAAAGTACAAGTGATTGACATCAGCTCTTACTACTGCAGTGATCATTAGTGTGTGTGCATGCATGCTAAGTCACTTTAGTCATGTCGGATTCCTTGTGAATTGTGTTGGATTCTTTGTGAATCTATGGACTAAAGCCTGCCGGGTTCCTTTGTCCATGGGATTCTCCAGGCAAGAATACTGGAATGGGTTGCCATGCCCTCCTCCAGGAGACCCTCCCAAATCAGGGATCAAACCCACATCTCTTATGTCTCCTGCATTGGCAGGTGGGTTCTTTAGCACCACCTGGGAAGCCCCATTAGTGATACCCACCAAATATTTCTCGCTCTTTGTATTCAGGTACATGTCACATGGTAGATCTCTCCAGAAAGGTAAACTAGCCACGTGACTTGTTTTAGTCAATGAAATATATCACGTGTCACCTCCAGGCAGAAATTCTAAAAGCCTGTATGCAGTTCACCCATACTACTTTCTTCTTGGAAAACATGGAAACATAGAGATGAAGCTTCCCTCAGTCTGAGGCCTTGAGTGAGAAAGAGAAAAAGCCAAGATCCCAGCCCCGCTTAGGTAGACCTGTAGTAAGAACAAGAAATACACCTCCACTGAAACGTCACGTTTACTTGCTGCTTTGACATAATCTCATCTTTTCTACCAAGGAAAAAGGCGGGGGGGGGGGGGGGTGGCTGCGGCTAAAGGGACTTCCTGACGATCCAGTGGTTAAGAATCTGCCTTGCAATGCAGGGAACATGAGTTCAATCCCTGGTTGGGAAACTAAGATCCCGCATGCCACAGAGTAGCTAAGCCCGTGAAACACAACTAAAGAGTCCAAGTGCCACAATCTCCTTGATGCAACTAAGACCCAACACACACACATATATAGATATATGTACCATATATACAAATATATGTATATATATGGTACCTAATGAGATCCCACGTGGCATTAATGGTAAAGAATTCACCTGCCAATGCAGGAGATGAAGGTTTGATTCCTCAGGTGGGAAGATCCCCTGGAGAAGGAAATGGCAACTCATTGCAGTATTCTTGCCTGGAGAATTCCACGGACAGAGGAGCCTGACGGGCTGCAGTCCACGGGGTCACAAAGAGTCAGACGCAACTGAGCAGGGACACACACATCATAACACAGCCCTCAAAGACATGGAGTTAACTTGTGATTCGAGGGGGTCAGTCTACAAAAAGGAGACCATCACTGGAGGCTGGAAGGGGCCACCCCTAAGATGCAGGGCTGAATGCTAATGCTAATGCTAAGTCGCTTCAGTCGTGTCCGACTCTGTGCGACCCCGTCCCTGGGATTCTCCAGGCAAGAATACTGGAGTGGGTTGCCAATTCCTTCTCCAATGCATGAAAGAGAAAAGTGAAAGTGAAGCCGCTCAGTCATGTCCGACTCTTAGCGACCCCATGGACTGCAGCCCACCAGGCTCCTCTGTCCATGGATTTTCCAGGCAAGATTACTGGAGTGGGGTGCCATTGCCTTCTCCGAAGATGCAGGGCTGAAGTACGTGGTAGGGCTGAAGTACGTGGTAAAACTGCCAATTTCGCTAACCCAGAATACAGGTAATATGTCATAGCTCCAGAGAGGTAAGTTATGAGACAAAATTTTCATTTTGATTGCATTGGCTTCATTTGGTCAGGTGATACAAGAAAGCAGCTCAGAAGAGCAGCAGCCAGGGACTTCCCTGGTGGTCCCGTAGTTAAGAATCTGCCTTCCAACGCAGAGGACACAGGCTTGATTCCTGGTCAGAGAACTAAAATCCCACATGCCTTGGAGCAACTAAGTGCACACGCTGCCACTACTGAGCCCAAGCAGCACAACTAGAAAGTCTGCTCACCACAATGAAGGATCCACCTGATGCAACAAAGGATCCACCTGACGCAATGAAGACCCCACATGTTGCAACTAAGACCGGAGGCAGCCAAATAATAAATAAAAATAAACAAATATTTTAAAAAACCTGAAATGGGGTGTGTTTTAAAACAGAAAGGAAAAAAGAAAGGAAAACAGCTAGTTTGCCAGCAGGAAGGACTGGAAATGCAAAGTTCTAAAACTCAGAGACTTGTAGATTTACAAGAGTAAACATTAGAGATAAAACCGAGAAGTATAAGACTTTGCAGCAAGATCAGATCCATGGTTCAGCCTCACACTCATTGTTGATGTTTGTGAACATCCTTACAGCTATGCTTGGAACCCCAGCTCCACACAGGGGGCACAAGAACTTCTGCATCTGGGGTTTGGAGGGTGTGGACTCACTCTGAGCCATGCTCAGGTCTAAGACCCGGGATCCTCCCAGAGACCTGGCCTGTATTCCTGTCTTGTCTCACCTCCTGTCTCACAATTCCCAGTCCCTGTCTCTGCTCTCTGTCCAAAATTCCAGCTTTTTTAGCTCCCTGCCTTGCAAACCCCGCCCTGTCCTTCTAGGGGTCTTTTCCTGAGCCCTGATCCTAATGGTTCTGTCTCCACCAGTTCCTGTCAGGCCACTGGGATCCAGCAAACCTGAGTCTCTGGATATGACCCTAGCCAAGCAGTCTTGAATCTGTGACATTTTCCTGTAAGTCTTCAACATGCCTCCAACTCTGTTGTCTTTCTGGGCTTTCTCTAGTGGTCATAGGGCAAGGATTGGCCAGTTTACAAGCCACAACTGAGCAAGGGTCCCATTGTCAGTGCAGCAGGCCTGAATGCATTCTGTCGCCTCAGGCATATCTTTGCAACCCTATGGACTGTAACCCTCCAGGCTCCTCTGTCCACGGGATTCTCCAGGCAAGGATACGGGAGTGGGTCTCCGTGCCTTCCTCCAGGGGATCTTCCCGACCCAGGGATCGAACACACATCTCTTATATGCTTCCTGCTTTGGCAGGAGGGCTCATCACCACTGAGCCACCGGGGAAGCCCACTGTTAGCACACAGATCCTTCATATTTGGCCACCCAGGGCCATGGGTCTGGGGCAGCATTACTTTCGTGGCTTAAGTTTGCCTTGCTCATATTAGGACTGACTTCTACTCTATTCCCCATGGTTTCTCTCCTGGTATTTTTTTTTTTCTTCCTATCTTCACAAAACATTAGTTTGCAAATGTCCCATTTTAGAGAGCTTTTCGTCTTTAGACAAACGCACAGTTCTGTTCTCATGAACCTGGAAGTTAAAATGTAACAGCCATGTTCCCAGCCGTGTGAGAAATGACATCCTGATGCATCACCCCTGACACTCAGTCTGCCTGGCTCACGCACCTGCACAATTGTCAATTGTTTAATTTTTCCTCCCAATCAGGAGAAACCTGAGAAAAGACACCTTAACATCTGCTGGGCTTTCAGGCAACTCATTACAGGAATTCAGCACCTGGGTTGCCTGTGGAGTGTCTGCTGTTTTCCCCAGAAAGAGAGTTCCTAGGGGGCTCTACGCTCATCTATTCATCAGACAATTGATACAGGCAAATCTCATAAATGTCAAAGGAAAGTGTATCCAAGAAGCTTCCTTTAGTACATTTTTTTTAAGATTTTTTTTTTTTTTTTTTGCTGTGGATCATTTTTGAAGTCTTTATTGAATTCGTTACAATACTGTTTCATGTTTTTGGATTTTTGGCTGCAGGGCACAGAGGACCATAGCTCCCGGACCAGGGATCGGACCCACACTTCCTACATTGGCAGGTGGAATCTTAACCACTGGACTACCAGGGAACTCCCACTATATTTTAGTGACAACAAAGATCATTCTTAACAATGTATGAAGGGGAATAAGATAGCCCCTTCCTACTCTTGCCGAGAATTCCATGGACAGAGGAACCTGGTGGACTACGCCCGGGGGTCTCAGAGTCATCACGACTGAGAACTAAAAAAAACCAAAAAACACGCTGCAAAAAAAAAAACTTTTCTTTATTCAGAAAGAAGGAGAGACAAAAAGAAAGAATGTGGGAGGAATGGGGAAGAGGGAGAGACAGATGGGAGAGGAAGGAAGGGAGGAAAGAAGAAGGAAGAGAGAGAGAGGGAGAGGATGAAGCTAAACTGGGCTGAGCAAGCTGTCCACTGGAGTCTACTCATGAAATGTTCTAGACTGTGCAATGCAGAACCACATGGCAGACCATGTGAAGAACACCCCAAGGGCATGAGGGTCCACTGCTGCCATCAAGCTTACACTCACACGGTGGGGCAGGGCCGGGAAACGTATCTTGTGAATGAATCACAGGGCCATTAAAGAGTGAAGCCCCCTCGACAGGTGAGACTACACATTGGCTCGGCCCCATAAACATTAGCAGTTCTGTACACCATAGAGAAATGCGGGCCATAGGCTACATCACACTGTGGAATGTGATACCAATAAAATCTTATAACTGTTAATAAATTTTCATCATAGGCAAGTGTTCTGGACAACAAAGTTATTGTCATATTATGCAGTTGGCCCAGACTTAAGCACATGTTTCTATTTGAAATAAGTCAGTGTAAAATCTTTTACAACATATTATCTTGAACAACAACTATAACAATTTTTCTCTTATTTGTGACCATTTAACAAATACAATTTAAAAACAAAACTTTCTTGCTTTCCTCTGTATAAACTGCCTACTCCTCACCCCACCCCTCTCCAAAAAAAAAGCCTCTAAATTATCAAGGGAATCTTTCAGCTGAATTATTCCCAGCGCTGTCATCCTGCCACTATGAAAGCGAGCATGTTAGTTGCTCAGTCGTGAATGACTCTGAGACCCCCATGGGGTGTAGTCTACCAGGTTCCTCTGTCCACGGAATTCTGCAGGCAAGAGTAATGGAATGGGTTTCCATTTCGTCCTCCAAGGCATCTTCCCAACCCAGGGATCGAACCCAGGTCTCCTGAATGGCCATTAATCTGCAAATGTCCTCACCTCTTTCAGTTATCCAACATAAGTTTTCACTGAAACACAATAGCTCATACCACAAAAGTAAGCCTACATGGAATTTTTAAAAAGGACTTGGAACAATCTAATGCCATTAAGTGGTTTTGAAAATTGAGTGGACAAACCAATCAATCAACAAAGGAATTAAGAAATGAATTAGCAGCTTCCCTGGTGGTCCAGTGGCCAAGACCCCACCCTCCCAATGCAGGGGGCGCTGGTTGGATCCCTGATGAGAGAACTAGATCCCACATGCCCCAAGTAAGAGTTCACGCGCCACAATTAAAAAGGTTCCGCGTGCTGCAATGAAGATCAAAGATTCTGAGTGCCGTAACTAAGACCCAGCACAGTCAAATAAATATTATTTTTTTAAAGAAAGAAATGAATTAATACAAGAGCCTGAAATCCAATAGGAAAGAAGTGAGAAAATGTGAATTTGGAACATTATCAAACTCTACTTTCACCGTAGGATCAGAACATTTATTATTAACTTTTTATTAAAAATTAAACTGTCACTGGACCAGTTGGTCTTAAGTTCTACATGATTTTTGCTTGTGCATGTGGAGAGAATGATTTCTAGAAACACACTCCTGTTGACCCCACAGAGTATGGGGTAAATAGATTGTGCTGGTGGTGTTGAGAAGTTGGCTTCTTGCCATTTCGTGTGAAGGTAGTGAAAAAGACTGCTAGGGAGTTAGAAATTATGTGTTAGTTGCAATTTTTAGTTCTCTGGATATGAAATACTCACTACTTTATATTTGAGGACTCATATGTGAGTCTTAATGTAGAAAGATGGAAAAAGACAAAATCATAAGGCGACATCTAATAGTGTGCTAGTTTTGAGGCGTAATCTAATGTAATCTAATTATTTTATAATTTGCCATGTTTCTTTAAAAGGCTTGATAAGTAGGCTATTTTTTTTTCTTTTCTATCCAAGTCTGCCTCTTGTTCTCCCTCTTGTTCTAAACAGGAAGAACAATCCTGATGATTATGAATGAGAATACAAAGTCCCTGGTGGGATCATGGCTTCTAATTCTATTTCATCCCATTCATAAACCATCCTAGGTAAGTTACCGGTTGAACACAAGTACTGAATTATTCAGTGGAAAGTGCATGGAAATATCCTGTGAAATAAGGAGAGCCTATAATATGCATTTAGTATTCTTTCAGTCAACTGTCCTATGTCATGTCTACCTAATCCGCTCCCTACCTTCAGCTCAGCAAGCCCTTCAGCTTATACACACACACACACACACACACAAGCACACAAACTCATTCTAAATAATCCCTCTCTGCCTTAACACAAGAAAGTCTTCTTTAACATACCTCATTCCATAATAAAATCCTTGTCAGAGCTATTTTTAAAATAAAGGACTGCTTTCAAGGAAAAATTATGAATAGGACCTCATTAATCGAGACCCAGCCTCAGTAATTTTACATATGCAAGAAGAGTGTAAAAAATGCCATATCTGATCCCTTATGAGCACAGATAATTTCCACTCTTATCACAGTCATCCTTCTATCCTAAGGGTATGGGTGGCCCATTTCTAAAGCAGGTGTATGTTAAAGAGTTTGGTTTACATGGTTCCAACTTAAAATGAATTAGCAAATGAAATCCAGGGATACATTTGAGTAAGAAAGAAGGCTACAAATGGTGTGAGGCTTGATTGAAAACTGTAAGATACATTTGAATCCAACAAAGGTTTTAAAAAATGATTTTGCTCTGCCCTTTCCATTAGTGTTCAGTGAACAGATTCATATCACAAATGGGAGACTGGAAAGAGTAGGCTGATGATGTGCCTAGAGGAAGAGAGAGAGGTAGAGATAAAAGGCCAGTGTTTGGGGGTCAAGAAGAAGAGAGGAAGGTGGGAAGGAGGAGAAGGAAGACCATTGGAAGAGGAAAGAGAGGGAAGAAGAAAAAGAAAATCAACACTTTAAATATCTGTAGGAATAATTGTATTAGAAAACAAACTCATGAAGCCTTCAGTGGGGCCCAAGGCTACTGTGTACAGGGTACTTCCAGCATTCTGCACTCTTGTGTAGCCAAAAGTAGGGTGCCCTCTGCTCATGGTGATGGTCCTCGAATGGAAAACAGTGTAAACTCCAAGTTCCTCTTGGAGTCCTGCAGGCTAGGGGCCCTGATATGCAGGTGAACATCAGTGCTGGAAGGGACTTGATGGTCCTGACTCCTCCCTGGTCTACAGTCATTGCTGTTCAGTCGCTCAGTTGGACTGCAGCTCACCAGGCTTCCCTGTCCTTCAGCATCTCCCAGAGCTTGCTCACACTCATGTCCATTGAGTCAATGATGCCATCCAACCATCTTTGTCCTCTGTCATCCCCTTCTCCTCCTGCCTTCAATCTTTCCAAGCACCAGGGCCTTTTCTAATGAGTCGACTCTTCTCATTAGGTAGCCAAAGTATGGGAGCTTCAGTTTCAACATCAGTTCTTCCAATGACTATTTAGGATTAATTTCCTTTGGGATTGACTGGCTGGATCTCCTTGCAGTCCAAGGGATTTGCAAGAGTCTTCTCCAACACCACAGTTCAAAAGCATCAATTCTTTGGCACTCAGCCTTCTTTATGGTCCAACTCTTGAATCCATACATGACTACTGGAAAAACCATAGCTTTGACTATATGGACTTTTGTTGGCGAAGTAATGTCTCTGCTTTTTAATATGCTGTCTAGGTTACACTTTCATAAAGAGGAATTATGTCACTGTCACAAAGATAAACAGTTGTTTCCCTGACCTGCGCCTTGGTTATCTCTCCAAGCTCATCTTTGGCCATCTCTCACTTATATTGACTTTGTGTTTTTTCAGTTTCTTCCCAGAGTCAGGTTCTTTATAAGAGCCTTCACTGATTTGTCTCCCTTTGCCAAAAAACTGCCCTTCTCCTCTCTCATCCCCTGAGTATCACTTCTTCAGGAATCAAGCATCCTACCAGTGGCAAGGCAATTGTAACTGAAGTCACAGAAACCCTGACTCAATTGGTTTATTTATAACAAAGATGTACTGTAAAACATAAAGTCTTTTTTAGATGAAAATATTACTTGTTTTTTTAAATATTTAATTGGTGAATAATTGCTTTACAATGGTTGTGTTGGTTTCTGCTGTATAACAACCTGAATCAGCCATAAGTAAATATATCTATATCCCCTCCCTCTTGAAGGACGATGGGACAGAAGGATGGACAAAGCAGGGTCATTGATCACATTGTTGAGGAGCTGAGTTCACCAACCTGAGAAGTTCCAGATGGATCCTTTGCCTATTTGGCTCCTGTGTGGTTGCAGATGGATGGTATGGTTCTATTACAGGCAAAACACGAGGTCACAACACCATCCAGAGGAGAGGAAAACCTCTCTCGGTCTCTGAGTGTCTCTAAGAGCAAGGAAATATTTCTCAGAATCCTCCATCAGACTTTCAGTTCTCAGTGACCAGCACTGTGTAACAAACACATGCCTAAACCACTCACCAGCAAGAGATGGGTTACCGTGATTGGATTAGTGAAGTGCAGATTACAGGAACAGAATTAAGTCAGCCAGAAAAGAGGATGGTGTCAGACTGGCAACAAACACTATTTTCTACAACCCCCAAACCCTTGCATGTTGCTTTAGGGGACCATGGCCTGCCACTGCTCTCGATTCTGCCCCCTCAGAAATCTGAATCATCTACATTGTGATCAACTATTCACTTATATGCACACATGTTCTGTTGCTCCATCATATCTGACTCTTTTGTGGCCCCCTGGACTGTAGCCTGCCAGGCTCCTCTGTGGAATTTTCCAGGGAAGAATACGGGAGTGGGTTGCCATTTTCTCCTCCAAGGGATCTTCTTGAGACAAGGATTGAACCTGTATCTTCTGTGTCTCCTGTACTGGCAGAGAGATTTCTTTACCACTGAGCCACCTGAGAAGTCATTCACATATTTGTCTACCCATTAATTTTAGAGCTTCTTAAAGTTATACATTATGGCTTATTCACTATTACAGTCTAGAACCTAGTACAGGCTTGGAGCTTAAGAATGAATGAATAAATGAATACATGAGTGACTATATAGAAAGTAAAATGGAGTCGCTCAGTCGTGTCTGACTCTTTGCGATCCCATGGACTGTAACCCCTCAGGTTCCTCTGTCCATGTGACTCTCTAGGCAAGAATACTGGAGTGGGTTGCCATTTCTTTCTCCAGGGGATCTTCCTGATCCACGGATTGAACCTGGGTCTGCTGCAGTGCAGGCAGATTCTTTTCTGTCTGAGCCACCAGGGAAGCCCAAATCACTGTATAGATGATAGCTATTGGATGCATGGGTAGTCAATAACTTTCTAATGTAGCCATTCTTTTTCCCATTCTACACTTGGGCGAACTCCCCTTCAGAAGGAATGAAAAGCTTTTCCATCCATCATCATGCTATGGAACAGAGCCAGAACTTAACTTCAGAGGCTCTAAGCTGAAGGCTGCATCCAGCAGCAAGGAGGAAAAGAAGGCCAGAGTATTAAAAGACCTTCCCGGTGTCCCAGAGAAGCAGTGCTTGCAACTCTTTTTTTTTTTTTTTTTTAATATAATTTTATTAGCATGTCCAAAGACCATTTAAAATATTGACTATAGACACACACATAATCCTAAGACTTTTATTCAACCTGACTCAAATCTTACTCCGACTTTAGCTTTTTTTTCATCCCAGAAACATTTATATAACAAATTGACCATGATCTTTTGAGGATTCGGTTTGCAATCCCAACAAATTAAGGACCCTGAAGAATCAATTATTTTTACTTATCTCCCAGGCTAAAGGGGAGGAAGCCCTACATTTCTGGAACTTTGGCTTGAAACCTCTTGAAAGCATTACAGAAAAGCCAAGGGAATTAGACAATAAGAATTCTTTCAAAACAGTAGGATTTAGAGGATCTTATTACCTACTTTATAATCTTACCTTAAGGCTGTAGAAAGTATTAATTGGAGCAAAGACGTCGAAAAGGGAACAGCGACTGTAAGTCATCTACATTGTTGAAGTCTGTCTTTTATCTCTTTAATTTGTTACATTGCCTCACCCTCGGCATCTCTTTCAAGATAAAGCTCCCCAACTCTTGACTCCCTAGTCTATTTCTTTTTTCCCCTCGGGACACCGTCAGGAAAAATAAAAAGAGCTGGGCCAAGTGAATCGATGGCACTTCAAATTCCATTTCCTGCCCTGTTCAGTGGTTGATCCCTTCAAGAAAAGTGGGTTGGAGAACAGAGCAGGCACTAGACACGAAGAAATACTCCGAAGTATCTCTAGAGCTGCCTTACATAAGGCCTGAATCCCCAGCATCAGTTCTAACTAGAAGTAATATACTGTTTCTCAATAGAAAGCGTGAAAGATTTTAAAGTATGTTGGAAGCCACTCTGATCAATGAAAGCAGGATGTGCTAATAGCATCCTGTGGTTCCTCACTCACTGTGCCTGGGAGACCACCTCATCCCACTCACACATTTTTTTTTTTTTTAAGTAATCATCTTTGGGAAAAAAAAATTCATAATCCTATGGAAAATGGCTGGAGGAAAAGGGACTTTTGATCTTCATAAAGGGACCAAAAAGCCAAATCAACCCCTATTTTAAGAAAAATGGGTCTTGGTATAATTTCCTCTCCCAATTTGTAAATGGTTTCTCAGTGCATTAGGCTAACACTTAATTCCCTTTTTGCAGAAGATTCCTGAAGGCTATCAAGGGTACTGAAATATTCCTCAAACTGCAGTCCTTGATTCAATCGAAAAATGCCAATTCCTGGGTGCCCCTCCCAGATCCTCTGACACTGAAGTTCTGAGCAATAGGGCCAAAAATCAGAAACAGCTCCTTGGGTAATTCTTAGGTATAGCTAACATTGGAAGACCAATAGGCATGGTGAATGAATTCATGGACTTTGGAGTCAGAAAGCACAGGATTTGAAGGCTGTAACCTTAATAAAACAAGAGAAATCAACTTGTATGAGGAAAGGAAATACATTTCATCTTTATTGGTTTAACTAAATAAACAGGATATTTATGAAGCCTGGTGGCTGCAGAATGTCAGGTTCACAAAGATTTTCTCGATGACAACCAACCAACTCATGGTTCTGTGAAACTGATTTGTGCACCCTGTCTTTCTCAACTCCTGTCATTTTATCATAACTTATGAGTTGGGCCCTTCCTTTTACTCCTCGCCTGTTCTGCATATGTCTACACAGTACACTCTCCAGACTGGATGGGTGCCTATGAACAATCATCTGGATTCAGACATTTAACTTCTCCCATTATTTTGACACTTTTTGACAGATTCTAAACTAAGAAACAGCCAAAGGGCTAACCCCGCCCCACCCCGAGGCCTCCCCCCAAAAGAAAAGCCTGAGATTGGTACTGGGGGTTTTGATTGGAAGGGATTCCAGAGTCTGTTTTCTGAATCTGGTTGATACTCAGCAGAACCAAGGTCCTCACATGGAGTGGTGAACTGGGTTAAAGAAAGGATCTACATGAGACTTCCCTTGTGGTCCAACGGCTAAGACTCCAAACTCCCAATGCAGGGGGCCCAGGGTTCGATCCCTGGTCAGGGAACTAGACTTCACAAGCTGAAACTAAAGATCCCATGTGCCACAATGACGATCAAAGATCCTGAGTGCAGCAGCTAAGACCTGGCTCAGCCACATGAATCAACAAATTTTAAAAAAGAATGGTGCTGGGTATTTCTTAAACTTGCTCTGATTGGAATCAAAGAACACAACTGGAGTGAGCTTAAGTAGATAATGATGATGATGATGATGATGATGCCACCGAGGCAGTTCAGAAACTCCAGTGAAAATCTAAACAACCAAGCCAACAGAAAGATAGGAAGCCAGGGCTATTCCCAGGTTTTCAGCAAGGAGAGTGGGTCAGTCTTTGTTCCAGGATCCTGGTTTTACTTGACTCTGCTCTCAACACCCACTTTCGCAGGAGAAAAACTCTGATGACCTCCCCGCCAATCACTTTCTCCATGGCCTGGTGAGAAGTGTCACACACTGGAAACTGACATTCTGCAGCCACCAAGCCTCTTGTGAGTGGGGTGGCCTGTTCCAAACAGTAGCCCTAGACAACCCCTCTGACACCATGATGTTGCTGCTAAGTCGCTTCAGTAGTGTTCGGCTCTGTGCGACCCCATAGACGGCAGCCCAGCAGGCTCCCTCGTCCCTGGGATTCTCCAGGCAAGAACACTGGAGTGGGTTGCCATTTCCTTCTCCAATGCATGAAAGTGAAAAGTCAAAGTGAAATCGCTCAGTTGTGTCCAACTATTAGCGACCCCATGGACTGCAGCCTACCAGGCTCCTCTGTCCATGGGATTTTCCAGGCAAGAGTACTGGAGTGGGGTGCCATTGCCTTCTCCCTACCTTGATCTTAAAAAAATACAATAAAATGCAACAGAATGTAAACTCTCAGCAGACTGACAGACTGTTAAGGGAAGATGATCTGTGCCTGATTTATCCCGGCACCTCCTATGAGGGTTCAGCGCCTGGAAACACTGGGTTTGAACTCGGCTTGTCACCGTTTGAATGGCTAGTCTCCTTACCAAAGATGCTCATCTGATTTTCAGTATATCTCAACTCTCAAACTACTCTATTCATTTGTAAAATAGGACAGTGCTAGTACTTAATTCTCAGGTTACTGCAAGGATGAAATGTGAATACCAGCATCCACCTAACAAGGCATCACTTGGTGAGGAATTTCTTCACCTCCCAAGCACAACTGGGAAAACTTCTGTCCACAGCCCAGGGAGAAAGGTACAAATCTCATTAAAAGATAGCAGTTGTTATTAACAAAGATTCTTTATTAACAAAGACTCTCATTAACAAAAACTCTTTGTTCAACCTGAACCTCCTGAGTGATGAGTAAACTGTCCCTTTAAATCTAAAAGAGATATGCCAAGGGTAGATGTCCAGAGTTTCCAAAGAGGCCTCTTAGCAATGAAGATGTCCCCTTGGTGAACTATTTCCCATCTCCCTCCAATAAAGCTTTGACAACCACTCTCATGCTCTGCTTCTGCTTTGGGAATTATTCAAATGCTTGATTGGTATACCAGGGTGAGAAATTAGTTGAAATCTTGCTCTCCTCTTCACTCATTTCCAGACTCTTCCACACAGGGCTGGAAATAGAAATAGGGTCTGGAGTTCCATTAAGGGGAAAGTCCTATGGCTACACTTATGAGGAAACTGGAGAGGCCAGAATGTATGTAGGGCACGGGGCCAAGGCTTAGAGCCATGAGGCTTTAGGGCCACGCCTTGGAACTTCAGCAGCATGGGTGTTCTGGAGGTGCATCCCTGGTGCCCAACTCTAGGACATTGCTGGACAGCATTGGACAGCCCTGTAAGAAGTGTCATGGCTGCCCCCAGCTAGCATCCCACCCTTGTTTTGAAGTGACTATGTAAACTCTTGAGTTTTTATACAGTCCAATGTAGAGACATCCTAAATATCAGACTTTTTAAAATTAATTTATTTTAATTGGAGGGTAACTACTTTACAGTATTGGAGTGGTTATTGCCATACGTTGACATGCATCAGCCATGGATGTACATGTGTCCCCCATCCTGAACGCCCCTCCCCACCTCCCTCCCCATCCCTCAGGGTCATCCCAGTGCACTGGCCCTGAACACCCTGTCTCATGCATCGAACCTGGACTGCAGGTTCTTAATGACCCCAGCCAGTTGGGGATATGGTGTTCTATCTGTAGATATTTTTTCCTGTTATGTGATACCTATTTTTTTAATTGGAAGATGACTGTTTTACAATGCTGTGTTAGTTTCTGCTGTACAACAATGTGAATCAGCTACATGTACACATAAATCCCCTCACTTTTGAGCCTCCTTCCCACCCCACCCCCATCTCACCCCTCAAGGTCGTCACCCCTCTAGAGCATTGAGCTGAGCCCCTGTGCTACGCAGCAGCTTCCCACTAGCGTCTATCTTACACACGGTAGTGCATACAGGTCAGTGCTGCTCCCCCAGTGCATCCCACCCTCTCCTTATTTGTGTCACATTTCTTGTACCTCTGCCACAGTGGAGCAATCCCTCCTTGATATATACATATATATATATATATATATATATATATATATATATCTGTGTGTGTGTGTGAGCACACACGTGCACACTCAGTCATGTCTCACTTTTTATGACTCCATGGACTATAGTCAGCCAGGGTCCCCTGTCCATAGGATTCTCCAGGCAAGAATACTGGAGTGGGTTGCCATTTTCTCCTCCAGGAGATCGTCCCGACCCAGGGATGGAAACTATGTCTCTTATGTCTCCTGCCTTGCCAGGGGGATTCTTTACCACTGCAGGTTCTGGGCCTGGCAAAGGAGTGTCGGTGTCTTTGAGCACCTGTGGCCACCCTGATATGACTGGGTCTGTCTACAACAAGACTCGGACTTTTGGTGAGCAGGGATTTCATGCAGAGACCCTGCCCTCATTCAGCCTGCCCTCAGTCTTGGGCTCCACTGGGCCCCCACCCCCAGAGTGGCCCCTGGTTACACACCCCCACTGTTACTGCACATTCTGCCTTCCCACCAGCAGCCTCACTCACCACTTGCTGTTGCACCACCACCTTCTGCAGGATGCTCAGAGCCGCTCTGGTCAGTGCAAACAGTCCCCCAGCTCCCTGCAGCCCAAATCGCAAGCCTTCAAACCCACCTGAGGCAACTCTCCCTACTGGACAAACTGAACCCTGAAGAGGGGTGGGCTGGGTGGGGCCTCTCCTGGGCAGGAGAGAACACACGGAGCCCATTACTCTAGGAGCCCAGCACCCTTTGCTAGAATTCCTAAGAGGTGTAACTGTGTCAGCCAAGGCTCTGGGGGAGTCTGCCTCCCAGACTCACTATTGTATGTAATGTATGTATATGTGTATTTGTAAATGTGATAGAAGTCTTCTGGGAAGCCACATATATACATCCTAGTATCATCTAAGCTCTGGCCTGCCCCCTGATCACTCTCTTCTCAGGGAGCAACTCCTTCAGCAGCCCCTGCTCAGTGGGCTGGACCAAACAAAGCACCATGGTTGGGGAGGGGCAGGGACTAAATGTGCTGGGTGGCTTCAACCCGACATTCCCCTGCACCTACAACTATGGATGAGATAGAGTGTGGCTGGAGTGAGCCCATAGCTCCTGTTTCCCCCACAGAAAACCAGTGAATCCTGGGCCATACAGAGAGGATCCAGAGTTTGTAAGGTCCAGAAACAGAGAGGCCAGGAGAGGCTGTCAGAAAGGGATCAGCAGCAGAAAAGATAGGCAGAGATTAAAAGGGAGGCTCAGACAAGAGGCAGAATAACCAGCCAGGGGAGACGCAGAACACCAGCATCAGAAAAATAATCCTAACCTGAGATCCTATTAGTTGTATTCATAGTCATTAAATTTTATGATGATCCAGGCACTGTGCTAAGCTGGTTAGATATATTAATCTCACCTGAGTCCCTAAACAACCTGGCCAAAGAGTATTAAGAACTCCACCCTATAGAAGAAGAAACAGAACATCGAAGTCACCCAAGGCAGCCAGCTGATAAGCAGATGGGGAGAATGGAACTCTTGCTGGGGTGAGGGGGCCATGCAGCAGGGCCAGAAGGAAGGACTGATGCTGAAGGTGAACTTCGAATACTTTGGCCACCTGATGCAAAGAGCTGACTCATTGGAAAAGACCTAGATGATGGGAAGGACCGAAGGGGGCAGAGGGATGGTTAGATAGCATCACTATGAATGGACATGAATTTGAGCAAACTCTGGGAGATAGTGGAGGACAGAGGAGCATGCTGCAGTCCGTGGCGTCACAAAGAGCAGGGCATGACTTAGCAACTGAACAGCAACTGTCACCACTTGTGATTCATTGTAATCATGTTCCATAAAGTCATGGCAAACAACGAATTAGTGAACACCGAACTCGCTCCTGAGGGAAATACATTTTCATCAACCAGTCAACACATGTTTTATCTGTGTTTCAGTTTAAAGACACCTTATTGAATATATGTGTGTGTTAGTCACTCAGTAATGTCTGACTCTTTGTGACTGCATGGACTGGGTCCCACCAGGCTCCTCTGTCTCTGGGATTCTCCAGGCAAGAAAACTAGAATGGATTGCCACTTCCTTCTCCAGGGGATCTTCCTGATCCAGGGATCGAATCTGGGTCTCCTGCAGTGCAGGCAGATTCTTTACAGTCTGAGCCCCCAGGGAAGCCCCATAGGTTTTATACTCGATTCATTAACATTGAATTCACAGACAACAGCACTGTAACCCTGCCTGAACAAGGATTACCTGACACATGCATTCTCTCCATAAGACACATCCCAGCCTTTTTGCACTTCAGAACACCAGACAGCTCTTTAGCAGTACGCGTGGCAGCTGTTCAAAACAGCAAAATCACAACCCAAATCACAGAAATGTGGGAAATGTGATGCTAAATACACTATGAAAGGGACCCTCGTCAAAGTCTGAGCAGAAACAACAGAGTGTCACCTTGATAGACATCAGCCAGGAATGTATGCGTTTGACAACTCAATTTTTTTTTCAGGTCTATGTATGTCCATAAATGCCTGGGAAAGAGCGAGTATCAATTTGATGATTATAGATAAGTCTTAGCAAGTACAGTAAGTAACATACGAACCTTCAAGTCGTGAACTTTCAAAGATGGAAACGCACGTTCGCATGTCCAATCATGTACATTTGGAAGTTTGTTCATGTATCTGCATTCTCTACAAGTGCTGGTGCTTTTGTGTACTTTACAGTCTTATATATAGTAGTGCAGTATGTTTATTTCAAGCCCAGAACCTTCCATCAGTATCAGATATGAGTGCCCCTCCGTCTCCTACTGCTGACGATCCTTCAGCTCTACCATCTCCCACCTCCTCTCCCTCCTGCAGTCAGTAACTCTTCTTGCCTCTTCACTCAGTGCCAGCCCATGTATGCAGCTGTTGTATGGTTTTTCCAGGAGTCATGTATGGATGTGAGAGTTGGACCATAAAGAAAGCTGAGTGCTGAAGAATTGATGCTTTTGAATTGTGGTGTTGGAGAAGACTCTTGAGAGTCCCTTGGACTGCAAGGAGATCCAACCAGTCCATTCTAAAGGAAATCCTGAATATTCATTGGAAGGACTGATGCTAAAGCTGAAACTCCAATACTCTGGCCACCTTATGCGAAGAACTGACTCACTGGAAAAGACCCTGATGCTAGGAAAGATTGAAGGCAGGAGGAGAAGGAGACAACAGAGGATGAAATGGTTGGATGGCATCATGGACTCGATGGACATGAGTTTGAGCAAGCTCCGGGAGTTGGCGATGGACAGGGAGGTCTTGGCGTGCTGCAGTCCGTGGGCTCACAAAGAGTCGGACATGACTGAGTGACTGAACTGAACTGTACTTTTCACGGTACTGCACTGTAAAATGAAAAATGTTTACTTTCTGTGTTTGTTTTTTATGTACTATTTGTGTGAAAAGTATTATAAACCTATGACAGTAGAATATTATATAGCCAATTGTGTTATTTGGGTACCTAAGGCTAACTTTGTTGGACTTAAAAACAAATTGGACTTACAAAGACACTCTTTGAACAGAAGTCTTTCTTAGTGCAGTCTTTCTTAGGAAAGTGAGTTCGCAAGTGTGGAATCAGCAAGCCATGACGGTTGACAATAGTTTCTCCACTAGCAGTTCTGCCTTGAGCAGGAGAAGCACCTGAGCCCATTTCCCCATCTGTAAAATGGGGCTTACATTGCCTTCCCCCAAGGTTGCAGGGGAGTATGAGGCTGTTGACTCAGGAAAGCAGGTGAAACGGGTTCAGAAAATTTTCACCCCTTTCTGCCTCTCTCCAGACGCATGGTGGATTATCTCCCATTCCTACACTGATGAGAAGCCTCAGCAAGGCTGAGTGATTATTCAAAGTCACACAGCTTAAAAGCATCTGACCCAAGATGCTCCTCAAGGAAGGACTCATTTGAAGTCCCCCAACCCACTACCCCGATAACTCCAACGTGAATGGGCTTGCTTGTGCGTGTTCTTTTTCTTCCCTTCTCCTCTTCAATTCCTCTTCTCTCAGCCCAGGGAGACCGGCCATAGGGAGGAAGAAAATGAGCCGATTAGTCTGGGCAGGGCAAATACCATTACACAGCAAGCCCGCCGGTAGGGAGTTCATGGAGTCAAGCATAGGCATTGAATCCCAGCGCATCACAGCACTGAAGTCATCTTCATCTTTTAGCTTCTTTCCAGGCCATTCATTCACCAAATAGACAAATATCTGCATTTTTGTAGATAAAAATGAATGCAGAAGGAGCCATTTCCAAAGATAGATGACTGTCCTTTTTCCTTCAGCAAAGTTTAAAAAGGTAAAAATTATCATATTATGGGCTCAGTGGTCATGGAGAGAAAATGAGGCCACTGCTCAACGGGGGAAATTGCTCTCCTTGCTCAGGAATGTTTTAGCATTAAATTAACTCTCCTATCTCCTGCCTGCTAATAGGAAAGCTCTCACCTCTCTGTTTGGCAGGGGATCTACATTTGCATTTAGATGGAGCTGTTGTAAAGATGGCCCTGCACAGAGGCCTCCATCCTTTATTTACAATAGCGGCCGAGTGATAAAATGATTATCACATAAGAGGTTGTTTCACTGGTTTTGATAGAGCCAGAACCAGAATGGGAAAACCTGTCATGTGAATTAGTCAATGAAAGGAAAGGATAGTTTTTCCACCTGGTGAGAGCTGTGTGGCCTCTTTGACAACCTTGAGGCATGCTAGCTCCCTGCTGTCTGACAGAACACGGCTGTCCAGACACTTATTGTTGTTTAGTTGCTAAGTCGGGTCTGACTCTTTGCAACTTCATGGACTGTAGCTTGCCAGGCTCCTCTGCCCATGGGATTTTCCAGGCAAGAATACTGGAGGGGGTGCCATTTCCTTCTCTAGGGGATCTTCCTGACCCAGGGGTTGAATCTCATCTCCTCCATGGCCAGGCAGGTTCTGTGCCACTGAGCCAGCAGGGAAGCCCTGCCCAGACACTGGCTCCCTGTAAAAAGGCAGCAGAGGCTGTTGCTTCTTACGCTCCTGCTGCTTCCTGGACAGATTCCATGTTACAGTTTGCAGATCTCTTCACATTTCATAGCGGAAGGCAACATGCAGATTGTTGTTCCCAATTTTTGGATAAGGAAACTGAGGCTTGGAGCTGGGGTGCAATAATTCTCCCTTGACCATATGGAGAGAATGAGAGTTTGAAAGCAATTCTAATCCCAACATAATGCACGATCTTTTATCAACAAACCTCTTTAATCATCCATCCATCCATCCTCCTCCCAGCATCTTCTTAAGCTCCTAGAACAGATCCCGCTGAAGTGGGATCCAGAGAACTAAAAGCCGTTCTGATTTCTGCAGTTCATTGTGTGACACTGGGTAGCTCCTCCTACACTCGCACCTTTTTCTAGTCTCAAAGTTTTTATCTATAAAAGTTAAAGATTTGGACAAATGTATCAGTAAGAAAAGCTTCCATCTCCTGTATAAGTGTTGCAGCTTGTTCCAACATACAGGAGCCTGTCCAGCAGACTAAGAAAATGTTCAGCTGTCAAGGGAATGAGTTCATTCCAAGCTCCAGAGCAGTATTTCTCAGGCTTAAGCTGCCATCAGAATCACCTGAAGGGCTTGTTAAACTCTCTTGC
Source organism: Tragelaphus eurycerus (assembly GCA_935064755.1). Classification (NCBI taxonomy): domain Eukaryota; kingdom Metazoa; phylum Chordata; class Mammalia; order Artiodactyla; family Bovidae; genus Tragelaphus; species Tragelaphus eurycerus. Next base: position 484,879 of record CAKXYN010000222.1, on the reverse strand, counting down.
TGGCTCACAGAGATTCAGATTCTGTAGGTCCAGGACAGAGCCCAAGAACTTACACTACTAACAAGATCCTGGGTAACTCTGATGCTGCTGGTCAAGAGATGGCACTTTGAGCATCATTGCTTTAGACATAAGAAAGTTCATACCACTGCAGGAAGGACTCTGACTTGTCACTTTTTGAGCCATCACTAGAGCTTTGCCCATTTCTGCTGTTTTCCCCACCTGTGATGACATTAGATGGTACAAGCCCAACCAATGAGATATCTCACCATCCACGTGCCCTTATTGCCTAGGGAAATAATGATCACAGCAACTGACCACACCAACAGATGGGCAACGGATGAGGCAGTAGTCTTGAAACCTTTCAATGGGAAAATTCTTACTATTAATACTTAGGAGAAACTATAAAACCAAGTCAAGCACAGTCTTTGGAAAGCTGGTTGTCTGTCCTGTGCTAAATAGCAGTATAACTTCCCTTGATCTGGTGACAGATTCAAAAAGAGACAGATTTGATATGTAGGATGGATAACCAACTAGGCTGTACTGTATAGCATAGGGAACTATATTCAATAACCTGCAACAAACCATAATGGAAAAGAATATGAAAAAGAAGATACATGTTAGTGGTAAAGAACCTGCCAATGAAGGAGACAAGGATATGATCCCTGGGTTGGAAAGATCCCCTGGATGAGAGCATGGCAACCCACTCTGGTATTCTCTCCTGGAGAATTCCCTGGACAGAGGAGCCTGGCAGGCTACAGTCCATAGAGTCACAGAGTCAGACATGACTGAAGTGACTTAACATGCATGCACACATATATATGTATATGCATAACTGAGTCACTTTGCTGTATAGAAGAAATTAACACAACATTGTAAATTAACTATACTTCATTAAACTTTTTTTTTTAATGATAGATTTTGGCCCAGATCAACCAAATGGATCCAGAGGTGAAACATCCAATAAGACCCAAGATAACATCCAAGAAGAACTTGTCAACTTAAAAAATAGTCACAACCTAAAAGTTGAGAGTTCTGTTTTATCCAGTGAGAATTTTTAGGGTTTCAAGCCTGGGAGACAGCATCTCAAGTTAACCCTGAGAGAACTGCTCTGAGAAGGTTAAGGAAAGAGTCAGGTTATATAGAAGTTTTGCAACAAAGGGCAGGTTGTCTGAACAGCAAAAGCATATTTGTGAATTAAAGAAAACCAAATATCCCAAGTTAAGGAGTTTAGTGCTTTTCTATGTATGGGAAAATGCTTACTGAAATCATTCCTTTCATGGGCATCTCAGCTATTCATCTGGTCCCATCACTTCATGGCAAATAGATGGGGAAACAATGGAAACAGTAAGAGACTTTATTTTCTTGGGCTCCAACATCACTGCAGATAGTGACTTCAGTCATGAAATTAAAAGACACTTGCTCCGTGAAAGAAAAGCTATGACAAATCTAGATAGCTTATTAAATAGCAGAGACATTACTTTGCTGACAAAGGTCCGTCTAGTCAAAGCTATGGTTTTTCCAGTAGTCATGTATGGATGTGAAAGTTGAACCATAAAGAACGCTGAGCACCAAAGAATGGATGCTTTTGAACTGTAGAGTTGGAGAAGACTCTTGAGAGCCCCTTGGGCATCAAGGAGATTAAACCAGTCAATCCTAAAGAAAATCAACCTTGAATATTCATTGGAAGGACTGAAGCTGAAACTGAAGCTTTAATACTTTTGCCACCTGATGAGAAGAGCCAACTCACTGGAAAAGACCCTGATGCTGGCAAAGATTGAAGGCAGGAGGAGAAGAGGATGTCAGAGGATGAGATGGTTGGATGGCATCACAGATTCAATGAACATGAATTTGAGCAAGTTGTGGGAGATGGTGAAGGACAGGGAAGCCTGGCGTGCTGCAGTTCACAGAGGTGAAAAGAGCTGGACACAACTGAGTGACTGAACAACAGTCAGCTATCCTGGGCCAGTATCCCATGTTATTCACATTGTGAGCTCCCTTGGACTCACCACAGGGAGTGGCTGCAGGCTGATGGTTGTTAGATCAGAGGCATTTTCCTCCTTCCTGAGTGCCCTTGGGCTCACAGTGGAGAGCTGAAATTGCTGATGACTGTGACATCCTTGTTTACTGATATGGCAGGAAATATTCCATTTTTCAACCTTCACAGCAAGTACTGTGTTGTGTGTCCCTCTAGACCCAGAAAGTGGTCTTGCCAATTGGTTTCTGTCTCACAGCATACAAACTGGAATCCACCCATACATCCCAGCCTGGGAGAGCATGATTGGGAAAAAAAAAAAAAAAACTCCTCCAGTCTGTGCCTGGTTATCAAGAACTCCTAGCAAAATAGGATCATGAGATGGTGTTCCAGGCTTCCAATGAGTGCTTAATTGCTCAGAGAAGTCTGACTCTTTGTGACCCCATGGTCTATAACCCACCAGGCTCCTCTGTCCAGGGGATTTCCCAGGCAAGAATACTGGAGTGAACTGCCATCCTTCTCCAGGGGACCTTCCTGACCCAGAGACTGAACCCACATCTCTTGCATCTCCCGCATTGGTAGGCTAATTCTTTATCACTAGCGCAACCTGGGGTCACATGTAAGGGAATTTTAACTCATCATCTAGTGTGTATAAATAATTGCTGATCCTTAAGCTGAGATTTCAGCTTTCATTAAAGCATTCTGCCTTGACAGCACCCAGAAAACAAGGTCAGCAGAGATGCCTGGGGAAGTGAGTGAGACTGAATTGCTGTGCTGGACTCGGGAAAGGGAGGGTTAAAAGATCGCCACCTGCTACTGTTGCTTCCACCTCTGGCCCCCACTGTGAGGTAATGACCCCTGAGAGAGAAGGAGGAAGGCCAGACAGAGTGTGGAGGGGAAATGCAGATGAAAAGAAATCAGAACGCTTTTTCTTTCATGTTTCAAGTACCAAATTATGCTTGACATTTGAATTTTCCCCAAGGCTCACTTCCATAAAATCATGCCAAATTACCTTGAAAGGGTTGGAGCTTCCCAGAGAGACTTTTGACTGTAATCAAACAGGTCTCCTCCATTGTTCCAGACACTCTGAAAGGATGTGGAGGAGAAGGGGTGGAGGGCAGGTGATGGGAGGCTGGCTAAGGAATGGTGTGGAGGCTGCAGTTCTGGTTAGAGACCCACCACTGTAAGACTGGACATAGAAGCAGTGGGCATCCTAGGATGCAGGCATCCCCAAGAGCTGAGAGAATATGAAGAGACCAAAGCATTCTAAGGCAAAGGGATGTGTAACAATTCTCATATTGGCTAACATTTATGGAGGTTGATTGCAAGACCACCTGGAGAGAGAAATGGCAACACACTCTGGTATTCTTGCCTGAGAAATCTCATGGACAGAGGAGCCTGGTGGGCTACAGTCCATGGAGTCACAAAACAGTCAGATGGGACTTAATGACTAAACAACAACAACAATATTGCAAGACAGGCACTGTGCTGAGGCCCCTACTCAAAATCTGAACTTCATGATGGCCAGGGGATGTTATTATTCAACCTTTGAATATGAAAGCTGGAGACAAGAAAAGATGAAGTAATTAATCATCTTCCAGATGCCAAAACCTGAGTGTAGGTGTTACTGTATTGCCTGAATGACCAGATGTAATGCCAATGCCCCAGGAAGAGGAAAGGGGCAACTCAGTACCAAAATATTGTGCTATGCCACTGTGATAAGTCACTTCAGTCGTGTCCAACTCTTTGCAACCCCATGGACTGCAGCCCACCAGGCTTCTCTGTCCATGGGATTCTCCAGGCAAGAATACCAGAATGGGTTGCCATGCCCTCCTCCAGGAGATCTTCCTGACCTAGGAATTGAACCCTCATCTCTTATATTCTCCTGCACTGGCAGGCAGGTTCTTTACCACTACTGCCACCCAGTATTGAATATCAAAGTATCAGTGGGTGAAACTTGCCCAGAGGCCCAGTGGTTAAGATGCTATACCTCCAATGCAGTGGACACAGGTTCAATCCCTGGTTGCAGAATTAAGATCCCACATGCAGTGCAGTGTGGCCAAAACACTGAAACTCAAAATATCAATGGGTATCATTATTTGACTGAATCAACCAAACCACCCAGTTTCAGGGGCTTCATCTAGACTAACTTATATTCATTGACTGGTCAGAAACCACTCATTCTATGACATCTTTCTCCTGCTGGACGCACCAGTGTCGATGTTGGATGGGTGTGGACACCAGGCTGGGAAAAATCTTTAAGACCAGTAGAAGCTCACTGCTGCAGGAGGCCTTGGCCCTCCCCAAAAGGTCCTTCTGGAGGTTGCCTCAGAAGCTGGACCTGCTTCCTGTGGAGTCCTTGCTGACTCTACTCTGAGTCGCCCATTCTTGTGGGTGACTGTGGTTTATATTCTTGCTTTCACTGGACTTGGTTCTTTGCTCTTTCCAAGCAGCACTTCCCTCCTCGTGCTCTGACACCACCTTTGTTGGTCTCCACCATTTATTCACAAAGATTAATGCTGAACACTCCTAATACTTCTCCACGCCAACTTTTGACCCTTCAGCAGTTCTGTCAAAGTCATCTTTCTAGAAGCAAATCTGATCATACCAAGTGTCTGCTCCAAACCCTCCCATAGCTTTTGAACTCTTCTGGGATCAAGCCCAGGTGCTTCATGGGCTGCACAAAGACCTTCGGGCTCTGCTCCCCAGGACCCACCTCTCTCCAAGCCCTTCTTTTTCCTCCATGCTCCACCCTCGGTCCAACATCAGCACGTCTACAAACAGACAGTGCTTTCTGTATCCCCCAAAACTTTGCGGGACACCTGCTGGACACACCAGTATCAATGGCTCAGATAGTAAAGATTCTGCCTCCAATGTGGGAAACCTGGGTTCGAACCCTGGGTTGGGAAAATCCCCTGGAGAAGGGAATGGCAACCAACTTCAGTATTCTTGCCTGGAGAATTCCATGGACAGAGGAGCCTGGTGGGCTACAGTCCATGGGCTTGCAAAGACTCGGACACAACTGAGCAACTCACACTTTGACACTTTCTTGTCCTCAGGCAGATAAAGCTGTGGTGGTGGGAGGAGGTGTGTTCCAGGCAAGCCCCTGCCCATCCTTCAGTTCTCACTCAAATGCCACCTGTAGGCACAAGACCCATATATCTCTCTGAGCAATTAACAACACGAAACAACCACCTCCACCTCATTTATACCCACTGGAAGGCCCCATGGGATTGACAGAGGTGACTGAGCGGGAGTTTCAGCCAAGTGTGACCTCTGAATAGGCAACACATGGAACCAACCAGTCATCCAGAAAAACATCCAGGGAAAAGTTCTCTAGCAAGAAGCAATTCTCTAACAGCATGGAAATCAAAGCGAACATTACAGAAAACGCCAGCTCTAACTCCCAAGTTGTGGCGCTCCAGAGGAGCAAACTTGGAAAATACTGTATTCATTGCTAAGCAGACTTTGCTCAGCTTCACGGTAGAGACAACCCCAATGAGGCGGTGTGCCATGTGCCCTTCCCCCGGCAGATGGATGCCTGCCTCTGTAGGTTTCCTCCAAGCTCAGATGCATTGGTTCAGTCTATACGGCACATGTCTTTCTATTCCTGCCTAGAAGCCTCTCAGAACCCCAGACCAACTGGCTGCACCTTGCCCTTCTGTCCACAGCTTCCACAGAGAACTGAAGTGAAGTGAAAGGCACTCAGTCATGTCCGACTCTTTGCAACACCATGGACTGAATAGTCCATGGAATTCTCCAGGCCAGGATATTGGAGTGGGTAGCCTTTCCCTTCTCCAGGGGATCTTCCCAACCCAGGGATCAAGCCCAGGTCTCCTGCACTGCAGGCAGATTCTTTACCAGCTGAGCCACCAGGGAAGCCCAAAAATACCAGAGTGGGTAGCCTATTTTTTCTCCAGGGGATCTTCCTGACCCAGGAATCGAACTGGGGTCTCCTGCATTACAGGCAGATTCTTTACCAGCTGAGCTGCCAGGAAAGTCCCTACAGAGAACTGGGCCCCCACCTATTTTTTGGCTTCCACTCCCACTGAATTATAAGCACCAAAGTGCTCCCAGGCTGTGGTTGCTTAGTTCTTACTGCCTTGGACTCTACACTGACTCAAATCAATCCTACATCGTCACTGTCCTTTTGAATACCCAAATCTGAACTTCTATCTTTTGGTGATAAAGTCCTAGATGTCCATCCACAGATGAATGGATAAGCAAGCTGTGGTACATTTACACGATGGAGTATTACTCAGCCATTAAAAAGAATACATTTGAATCAGTTCTAATGAGGTGGATGGAACTGGAGCCTATTATACAGAGTGAAGTAAGCCAGAAAGAAAAACACAAGTACAGTATACTAACGCATATATATGGAATTTAGAAAGATGGTAACAATCACCCTGCTTATGAGACAGCAAAAGAGACACTGATGTATAGAACAGACTTTTGGACTCTGGGACTGGGAGAGGGTGGGACGATTGGGGAGAATAGCATTGAAATATGTATAATATCATATCTGAAACGAGTCAGTCCAGGTACGATGCCCTATAACAGATGCCTGGGACTGGAGCACTGGGATGACCTGGAGGGATGGTGTGGGAGGGGGAGGGAGGAGGGTTCAGGATGGGGAGCACGTGTATTCTGGTGGCGGATCCATCTCGATGTATAGTAAAAGTAATACAATATTGTAAAGTTAAGAAAAATTAAAAAAATAATAATAATAATAAATAAAAAAATAAATAAATAAAAGAGAGAAAAAAAAAAATAAAGTCCTGGTTCACCTAACCTGGGGCTCACCTGCTTTTGCCATCTTCCCCAGCCTTTGATTAAAAAAAAAATTTTTTTTATTATATTACCTCTCTCTCTGCAGGACACATTGAGGCAATTTGCAAATGCTTCATGACATCACTCAGCTTGGTGTTTTACAGGAATAGGTTTTCAATGAATATTTGATTTGAAACATGAACGGTTTTACTTCCCAATGATGAATTGTGTCTATGAGACGGGGATGATCACTGCAAAGAGGCCCCAATGGATGGCTGAGCTTAGAGGGCACACCAGGCCCTGGCCAGTTCTGCCCCAAAGTGGGACTCCTTTATGGGAAGTCTCTGCACTGGAGCTCCTGTTGTTGTTGTTCAACTGCTCACTCGTGTCCAGCTCTTTGTGACCCCATGGACTGCAGCACACCAGGCTTCCCCATCCTCCACTATCTGCTGGAGTTTGCTCAAACTCATGTCCATTGAGTTGGTGATGCCATCCAACCATCTCATCCTCTGTCGACCCCCTTCTCATCCTGTCTTCAATCTTTCCCAGCATCAGAGTCTTTTCCAGTGAGTTACCTCTTTGCATCAGCTGGCACAGCCATGAAATTAAAGGACACTTGCTCCTTGGAAGAAAAGCTATGACCAACCTAGACAGTGTATTAAAAGGCAGATACGTCACTTTGCCGTCAAAGGTCCATAGAGTCAAAACTATAGTTTTCAAAGTAGTTGTGTACGGACAGTTCTCACTTCCGTGCATCTTGCTAAGAGCTTCCAGGAGCTCCACCAGAGTTTCAAGCTCTTCTACCCAATCTTCCTTCCTCCCTTCTTCTTTCACACGCATCAGGCCTGCATAACACGCATCAGGCCTGCATAATCGGGCAGCTTTCCCTGCCCACACCAGCAAAGCCTGAGGGCCCCAAAGGCTCCTCCTGTCCTGTTTTCACAGATAAGGCTCTCGGGTTACTTGTAACTACACCTGGGCACTCCTTTCTCGGAGAGTCAGCCCCGATACAGTATCATTCCATCATTCCACAGATATGGACACTGGGATTCAGAAGCTAAATATCATGCCTGAGGTTGTAAGCCAAGATGATATGGAACAGAGAGAATTTATGTCTTGAGAGATGAACATCACAGTCTAAAGCAGCAGTTCCCAGCCTTTTGAGGGCACCAGGGACTAATTTCATGGAGAAATTTTTCCAGAGACGGGGTGAAGGGGATGGTTTCAGGATGATTCAAGGATAATAGGGTTAGAGAATCTAATCTATGAGAACCTAATGCTGCCACTGTTGATCTGACAGGAGAGGAAGCTCAAGCAATAAGGCAAGTGCTGGGGAGAGGTTGTAAATACATACAAAGCTTTGCTTGCTCGCCCACTCACCACTCACCTTCTGTGTGTGACCTGGTTCCTAACAGGCTATGGACCGGTACCAGGTACCAGTCTGTGGCCTGGAGGTTAGAGAAATCGAAAGTGTTGGTCGCTCAGTTGTGTTCGACTCTTTGTGACTGCATAGATTGTAGTCCACCAGGCTCCTCTGTCCACAGAATTCTCCAGGCAAGAATACTAGAGTGGGTAGTCATTCCCTTCTTCAGGGAATCTTCCCGACCCAGGGATGGAACCTCCATCTCCTGCATTACAGGCAGATTCTATACCATCTGAGCCACCAGATGGAAAGTCCATGGCCTGGGGGTTGCGGACTCCTGGTCTAAAGCTTGACAACTCTGCCCCTGTTTGTGGATGAATTGTCCAAGATTCCAGATAAGGATGGTTGAGGCTGAATCTGCTATGGTTTGGGCTGGGCAGATATGAGAACCAGCAACATTCAGGCCTGTGCCAGAAATCAGCAAGCAAGCAGAAGGTCCAGTCTGCCACCTGGGATGAAGCAGTCAACACAAATATCAGGAGATCATTAGGAATTATAAAAGGAAAATTTTGAAAACTTCAAATCCAGAATGACAATCCACAAATAAGACATAGCAAACAGCAAGAAGGAAGATGGGGCTGGCCAGAGTCATGCTAAGACATAGTAAACAGCACAAAGGAAGATGGGGCTGGCCAGAGTCATGCTTCCGGGGAGGTCCATGGACCGGAGTCTCTCTCACCTTGGGTTGCCTGTACCAGCCCTCCATCTCCTGACACTGCAGAGGTAACCTGGACAGATGGCACTTGAGAAAAGCCAATTTCCCTCTGTGCCTTATTTCCTTCCAGTTAGAGCAGCAGGGTTCAAAAGCACAATATGGATGACCATTACTGAGCTGACATCATTTGGTCATTTTTCAAGTTGATGGGACTTTGAGAGTGGCGCATCATTTATAGGCTCACGAACCGCAGAAAACAGAAAGTGTAATTGAGTAACACCTCCCACTGCATCTTCAAGGCTTCTCATTGTTTCAGAGCATGGGGCACTCTTTATCATCAAAAATACCCAAAGAACCTTATCCTCCAAAATGGTAGTTGTTACAACCTGTATCTATTGTTTGAGGAAATAGGAAACAACTGCTATGAATGAAGAATTCTTTAACATCTGCATTTCATAAATCTCAAAATTCACAGTGATTAGAAAATTGGTAATACATAGATGGGCAAGATGTGTTACCTTTTTGGTTGTAAGACAAGACTTTTCTGAATGGTAATTTTTGAATATATGGTATTATACTGCATTGCGACAACAATCTAGATGAGCCCCATGTTACAGAAGGAAAAACTGAGGCACAGAGAAATCGAATAAGTTGATAAAGGCCACGTGGTGGAACTTTGGTGATATCCAAAGCTCTTTCCAAAACTGCCAAAGGGCACCAAGTGTGGTGTGTCAGACTCTTCCCTGGCCGTACATGTAGAAGACAAGTGAACTTCAACTGCCCAAAACAATATGGTCTGGATTTTAAACAGAAAATGGTCAGTTTTTTAAAAAGAAAGTATTCCCAAGTCTCCCTGTCCACATTTCCCCCCACCCAAGCTGTGGCGGCCGCCCACTGCTGACCTGGCTACCTTTCCTCTGTCTATACCTCTGTACAGCTCAGAATCCTGTCCATCTGCTCCAGTGGGAACAACCTGGAGATTAGCCAAAGTGGCCTGGGTCTCTCTACACCCTTAACATTGGGCACAGAGTAACAGTTCAATAAATGTTCCTTGACTGTGGAGTGAAGGAATCTGAGAGGCCAAGTCAGGATAGAACTTCTATGGACCAGAACAAAAACTAAGACTAAATCCAAGTCACTAAGCCACTAATTCAAGTCCTAAGGCCCTGTACTTTGCTCAGACAGAAACTGGAAAACCCCACAGAGTCCTGACCCTGGACCTGTCACTCAGTGACAACCCATCAGTTGACAGTAAGATAATGAAGACCTGATCTCGTCGTCGTCAAAAACCAGTGGGTGTTGTTCTGAATACACCAGCATCATGAATTTTTTAAAAATGACTTGCAGACTCACTATACTACCAGGCTGTGCATACCAAATGCCAAACAATAAATTACAAAGTGGAGTGGGGAATATCAGACAAATGGGTGTTTTGAGTACCATAGAGAAAAAATTTCTCCAGCCACAGCCATCTGTGTATCCAGACACAACAAACCATTCTGTGCTTTCATTCTGAGCAGAGAGCACTGATCAATTGCCAGGTTGTCAAGCTCTTTAAAGTCTGTTTTTAAACTCAAAGGCCTGACATTCCAGAGCATAAGCGTTGTGGGTTTGCCTATGGTGGCCTGGTGTGTGTGCAGTGTGGCAATTCCAGACGTGTCAGCAATTCCCCACCAAAGGGAGAATTGAAATGATGTCTTTCGAGCCAGAGGATTCCGCATCCACATGCTTGCCTTGGCATCTACCTTCCTCGGGAAGGCTTGAGGGAGGTCATATGACACCGTGTCCTATTTATGAACTTACTGCAGTAGCACCCCGGCCTGCACCCTGGGGAAAGTGGGCCGCTGGCTTCACTCTCTTCATCAGTCTCTCATCCACTGGGAGCTGAGTGCTGGGCAGTAAAGGTGAAAGAAAGTGTTAGTCGCTCAGTCACATCTGACTCTTTGTAACCCCGTGTACCATAGCCCACCAGGTTCCCCTGTTCATGGAATTCTCTAGGCAAGAACACCAGAGTGGGTAGCCATCCCTTTTTCCAGGGGATCTTCCTGACCCAGGGGTCAAACCAGGGTCTCCCGCATTGCAGGCAGATTCTTTACCTTCTGAGCCACCAGGGAAGTCCCAAATGCTGGGCAGAGATGAGCCAAGGTTCTCTCTTTTGGAGAGGTGTCATGAGGGAAGGGGCTCTCCTGGGGAAGATCAAGGAGATCATTCTGGGGATTAAATTGAAAAGGTTTTACCTAGTGTGGGACTTCTTCCCTCTGTCTGTAAAGCTTCTCTGCTTTCTCTCTACAATATACACAAACCCAAGTGACTGCAACTTTCTAGAACTATGGCTGCCAGCTGCATTGATAACAAAAATAGCTGACACGGATTGAGCACTTACCAACTGCTGAATTCCTTCCATGCTCTCACAGCTTGCCACCAGCACAGAAGCAGAGCCCGCACCAGGGAGCACAACAGCAGGACCTGAATGGGAGGAGTAGATGCTGATGTGTGGGAACCAGTCCAGGAGGCACCCCAGAGATGAGTAGCAGCAGCAGGGCGCCAGCCCTTCCACTTTTCCCATTCAATCCTCCAGCCACACTCAGAGCAGCTCGAAACAACCCGGATCTTCCCAGCTGCGACCTTTGTGTTGTTGACTGTTTGCTACCTTGATAGCCATGCTCACTCCACTCTGTCCTTCAGAGCCTGGGAGGCTTCATTCTCTGCCACCCTAGGCTGCCTCAATTTGTTCTTTCTCTGTGTGTCCAAAGCCCCTCGGAGAGGCAGAACATAATCAATATGCAGTCTGCTGCCACCTCACAAGATGGGGAGCTCCTTGAAGGTGTGTGCATGCGTGTTCAGTTGCTCTAGTCATGTCTGACTCTTTGTGGCCCTTTGGACTCTAGCCCACCAGACTCCTCTGTTCATGGGATTCTCTAGGCAAGAATACTGGAGGGGGTTGCCATACCCTCCTCCAGGGGATCTTTCCAACCCAAGGATCAAAATCAAGTCTCCTGTGTCTTGTGCATTGGCAGACAGGTTCTCTACCCACCGAGCCACCTGGGAAGCTCTCTTGAAGGTAGGGACCAGGAGTAAGTCATCATTGGTCCCTGACTTGGCACGAAATAGATACTCAGTAAATACTAGTTGAAGGGAACTCCCCTGGTGGTTAAGGCTTCACCTTCCAATGCAGGAGGTGGGGGTTCAATCCATGGTTGGGGAGCTAAGACCCCACAAGTCTCACAGCTATAAGAACAAAACCTAAACAATAGAAGCAGTACTGTAACAAATTCAGTAAAGACTTTATAAATGGTCCATGTGTAAAAGACCTTTTAAAAAAAATACTAGTTGAAGTCTTCCCTGGTAGCTCAGGTGGTAGAGAAGCCGCCTGCCAATCCAGGATATAGGAGACACAGGTTTGATCCCTGATTCAGGAAGATCTCCTGGAGAAAGAAATGGCAACCCACTCCAATATTCTTGCCTGGGAAATTCCATGGACAGAACAGCCTGGTGGGCTACAGTCCCTGCAGGTGAAAAGAGTCAGATACAACTGAGTGACTAACACAGTTGAAGGACTAGAAAACACAGCTTCATTATTATTTTAGATACAAGAAAAAGGTCCTCTGACATTCTATAGACTCTAAAGCATTCCATAATTATATGCTAATAAAAATAAAATTTAATGAAACAATGCTATATCAAAGACTTCATTTTTTTTTTTCATTCCCGTCCTCTTTGGGGTATGAAGAAATACAACTCAAGAACTGCTTAAGAGATCAATTTGCTCCTTGGTATCCCTTTTCCTACCCTTGCTACCATCCTGAAAGTGAAAGTGTTAGTTGCTCAGTCGTGTCTGACTCTTTGAACCAAGCTCCTCTGATCTTGGAATTCTCCAGGCTAGAATACTGGAGTGGGCAGTCATTCCCTTCTCCAGGGGATCTTCCTGACCCAGGGATCAAACCTGGCTTTCCTGCATTGCAGGCAGATTCCTTACCACCTAAGCCCCTAGGGCACCCCATTACCATCCTAGTCTTGGGCTATTTGTCCATATAAATTTCTTTGAAAATTTCAAAATTCACTGAAATAGGCTAACAGCAAGTAACCAGCTAATGATTGATAATAGCCATTTTTAAAATACCCCATTTTTGAGCTGGTTGCAGCTCAGGCCTTGTTGGGTTTCCCGGCTGTTTGAGATGGCAGTCTGTACACATAGTCACGGCCTCTATAATTATTCCCAAATGCAATTACATTTACAACAGGAAATCCTTCTCTAGAAGTCATCCCCAGCCCAAGCAGCTGGACCATTAAGCTTGTGGAACACTGGGTGAAAAGGTCAAAGCCTCGTTTCCATCCTAGTGGTGACTCCAAAGTAGAACAGTGCTCGAAAATGTCAATAGTAGTGGGATTAGAGTTGAGATTTTCTTATATTTTTCTGCTTCCCTTTCAGCATAATGAAGATTTACTATTTTGATCATAGATGTGATTATACATTATACTATAGGCATAGTATTCGTGAATATATCGTGTGTGTGTGCCAAGTCACTTCAGTCGTGTGTGATTCTTTGTGACCCTATGGACCGTAGCCTGCCAGGCTCCTCTGTCCATGGGATTCTCCAGGCAAGAATACTGGAGTGGGTTTCATGCCCTATTCCAGGGGCTCGAACCTGAGCCTGTTGCATCTCCTGCATTGAAAACTGGATTTTTTACCACTAGTGCCACCTGGGAAGCCCTAAGTATATCATAGATACAGGCAGATCTAATGATACGGTTGTAAAGAATCTGCCTGCAATGCGGGAGACCTGGGTTTGATCCCTGGGTCAGGAAGATCCCCTAGAGAACGGAATGGCTACCCACTCCAGTATTCTTGCCTGGAGAATTCCAGGACAGAGGAGACTGGCCTATGGGGTCACAAAGAGTAGGACATGACTAACTGACTAACACTTTCACTTCTCACTGTACTATAGACTATGCAATTTTATAATTACAAAAAAAATTGTAAATGGAGGACAAACTCAATTTAAAAGCAAAGAAGCAGGACTGAACAATCTTTACATGTCAGTCAGAAAGACAAACCAGAGTAGGAGCATAAGATGAATCCAGGATTGAATCTAAATCAAACAGAGATGCCTCAGAGACAATGCGTGTGTTCTGCATGGAACACATGTGTAGCTCTAAGGTTTCCAGTAGCCAGTGGTGAAAAGAGATATCTGAGCAATTCCCCAGGTCTGACCTCATACAGGGACAGACCAATTAGAAAATGGCCAGCATTTCCACACTCTGGGCCCAATGGAAAAATCTCATCAAGGTCTTATATGAAGGCTAGTTCTGCTAGTGGTGAGGTGAATTTTTCTGTTGGCCTGAGCTGACTGGCCAGGTTTTGCAGACAGCTCATCATTAGCCCCTTGGGTTTGCCAAGTCAAGAACACACACCCCCCAGGGTACAGCCACCCCCAGTCCAGCCTCTCCATCATTTGTCATCCACCCCATCCTCTCACGGTCCTTCTGCTGACAATTTGTCCTGCTCTAGTTTCTCTTCCACCCCCTCCTCCCAGTTCAATCTAGCATTTAGCTGCCTTCCCAGTTCTAGACTTGCTCCTCAGACTCAGTTGAGCCTTTTCAGTTCCTGGTGGTGAAAAGCTTGTGAAAAGCTTCTGCAAAGCTTCTGCCAATCTTCAAAGTCTCTGTGCCTGTCGGGGAAGGAGAGGGTGGGACGAACTGGGAGAGTAACATTGGCATATAAGGGCGTCCCTGGTGGCTCAGCAGTAAAGAATCCACCTGCAATGCAGGAGACACAGGAGACATGGGTTTAATGTCCAGGTCAGGAAGATCCCCTGGAGAAGGAAATGGCAATCCACTCCAGTATTCTTGCCCAGAAAATCACAAGCTCAGCAGAGCCTGGCAGGCTACAGTCTATAATGTTGCAAAGAGACATGACTGAGCACACACACACACATATTGACATATATACACTGGTGGTGGTGGTGGTGATTTAGTCGCTAAGTCATGTCCAACTCTTGCAACCCCATGGAGCCTCCTGCCAGGCTCCTTTGTCCATGGGATTCTCCAGACAAGATTACTGGAGTGGGTTGCCAGTTCCTTCTCCGATATATACACTACTGTGTTTAAAATGGGTAGTGGGGAGCTACTGCATTGCACGAGGAACTCAGCTCGGTACTCTGAGCTGAGCTAGAGGAGTGGGGTGGGGCAAGGGAGGAAGGCTCAAGAGGAAGGGATATATGTACACATATAGCTGATTCACTTTGTTGTTCTCCAGAAACTATCACAACATTGTAAAGCAATTATACTCCAATTTTTAAAAACGTCTGCATGCCTCTTATGGCATGGGTCTGGTCCCCTCTCCCATTGCCTCTCTGCCCTTCACATCAGTCACCTTCAGGTGAAATCAGAGAAAATAAACAGTTGCTGCCTCACATGATCAGACGGTGATCTAGAGCAGTGCTCCTCAAAGCTGGCACCTCAATCAGTGCTGGTCCACTTGACCCACCAAGAGAGACAGGCAGAAGCCAAGAGCAAGCCTGCCAGAGCTTTGATGGCACTGCCAGGACAGCCAGCCATGGGAGCACTGGATTTGCTCCTTGTGAAAAGTATAGATCAGCTCAGGTATGGCTGCCTCAAGGTGACTCACATGTGTATGCTGGAGGAGCACTTATCAGTGCCTGATGGAGTGGGAATCTTTAGAAAGGTCCTTCCCCAATTTGGTTTGGAAGTACAGTCTGGAGCCTTGCAACCAGTCTCTTGTCTGAGCATAATAGCACCGTCAGGAATTGAGTTCTTACTACTTTCCAGACACTGTGTGAGACAAATTGCCAGTGTTTTTCCATGTAATCACACCCACTCCAGGAGGTAAGTACTACTACCATAGTCCCCATTTCATGGCTAACACAACAGAGTCCCTGGGTAGTTCTGCATCTTCCTCTAGGTCTTGTTGTGCGATTGACAGAGGTAAATGTGCCAAATCTACTTGAATCTAAAACCCATGCATTTACCATTGCCCTCCACAGAGTAGCAGGATGACGTCTGCGGGACTTAAGGAATCGGCAGGAAATCGCAGGCTGTTTGTCCTTAATGAGGAGCAAGTAATAGGTAGCTTCTTCCCCCGCCTTCCCTACCTCAGTTCTTAACACTTAGAGCTTGTTATTCCTGATTTTAAAACAATTGTTCCCATGGCAACACCCTGGCAGCTTCTCTTAGCAATCATAGCCATCTTTCACCATTTTCACAAAGTTGGTTCAAATACAAAACTGCTTTTTGAAAGAGTTTTCAGAAGCAAAACCCAAGGTGATCAGTTGACCAGAGCTTGACTTTTTATACATCTTAAGAAAATCAAGTGGCAAGTTTTATACATCTTAGGAAAGACAACTTTCTAGCGGTTTTTCAAAACTAGGTGAAAAGAGAAATACCCAGGTTTGCAGGTCAGGATAGTGTTTGAAATCTAAATAATATGCAAACTCTCAGATGTGAAATTTTCCTCTGGTTGACAAAAGTTTCACAAACAGAGTATTTAAGGCTTACAGTTTTTTAAATTAATTTTTTACCAGAGTATATTTGCTTTAGAATGCTGTCAGTTTCTACTCTACAGCAAAATCAATCGGCTATACATATACACGTATCCCCTCTTCCTTGGATTTCCTTCCTATTTCGGGCTTAACTTATATGCAGAGTACATCATGAGAAATGCTGGACTGGAAGAAACACAAGCTGAAATCAAGATTGCCGGGAGAAATATCAATAACCTCAGATATGCAGATGATACCACCCTTATGGCAGAAAGTGAAGAGGAACTCAAAAGCCTCTTGATGAAAGTGAAAGTGGAGAGTGAAAAGGTTGGCTTAAAGCTCAACATTCAGAAAACGAAGATCATGGCATCTGGTCCCATCACTACATTGGAAATAGATGGAGAAACAGTGGAAACTGTGTCAGACTTTATTTTTCTGGGCTCCAAAATCACTGCAGATGGTGACTGCAGCCATGAAATTAAAAGACACTTACTCCTTGGAAGGAAAGTTATGACCAACCTAGATAGCATATTCAAAAGCAGAGACATCACTTTGCCAACAAAGGTTCGCCTAGTCAAGGCTATGGTCTTTCCTGTGGTCATGTATGGATGTGAGAGCTGGACTGTGAGGAAGGCTGAACGCCGAAGAATTGATGCTTTTGAACTGTGGTGTTGGAGAAGACTCTTGAGAGTCCCTTGGACTGCAAGGAGATCCAAGCAGTCCATTCTGAAGGAGATCAGCCCTGGGATTTCTTTGGAAGGAATGATGCTAAAGCTGAAACTCCAGTACTTTGGCCACCTCATGCGAAGAGTTGACTCATTGGAGAAGACTCTGATGCTGGGAGGGATTGGGGGCAGGAGGAGAAGGGGACAACAGAGGATGAGATGGCTGGATGGCATCACTGACTCGATGGGTATGAGTCTGAGTGACCTCCGGGAGCTGGTGATGGATAGGGAGGCCTGGCGTGCTGCGGTTCATGGGGTCGCAAAGAGTCGGACACGACTGAGCGACTGATCTGATCTGATCTGATCGGGCACTTCAGAGCACTGAGTGGAGTTCCTTGTGCTATTCAGTAGGTGCACCTTGCTGCTGCTAAGTCACTTCAGTCGTGTCGGACTCCGCGTGACCCCATAGACGTCAGCCCACAAGGCTCTCCTGCCCCTGGGATTCTCCAGGCAAGAAAACTGGAGTGGGTTGCCATTTCCTTCTCCAATGCATGAAAGCGAAAAAGTGAAAGTGAAGTCGCTCAGTCGTGTCCGACTCTTAGCGACCCCATGGACTGCAGCCCACCAGGCTCCTCCATCCATGGGATTTTCCAGGCAAGAGTACTGGAGTGGGGGTGCCATTGGCCTTCTCCAGGTGCACCTTAGTTATCTATTTTATACATCGTATCAATCACGTGTATATGTCAGCCCCAGTGTCCTAATTCATCTCACCCCTCTTCCTATCTCCATGGTGTGCATCTACTTGTTCTCCATGTGTGTGTCTCTATTTCTGTTTTGCAAATAAGATGGCACCCCACTCCAGTACTCTTGCCTGGAAAATCCCACGGACAGAGGAGCCTGGTGGGCTGCAGTCCATGGGGTCGCTAAGAGTCGGACATGACTGAGCGACTTCACTTTGTCTTTTCACTTTCATGCATTGGAGAAGGAAATGGCAACCCACTCCAGTGTTCTTGCCTGGAGAATCCCAGGGATGGGGAGGCCTGGTGGGCTGCCGTCTATGGGGTCGCACAGAGTCGGACACGACTGAAGTGACTTAGCATAGCATAGCATACCAAATTTCTAGATTTCGTACATGCGTTAATATACAATATTTGTTTTGCTCTTTCTAACTTCACAATGTATGACGGTCTCTAGGTCCATCCATGTCTCTACAAATGAGCCAATTCCATTCCTTTTTTATGACTGAGTAATATTCCACTGTATATATGTACCACATCTTCTTTACCCATTTCTCTATGGATGGACATTAAGTTGCTTCTGCATCCTGGCTATTGTAAACAGTGCTCCAATGAACATTGGGGTGCATGTGTCTTTTTGAAATTATGGCTTTCTTTGGGTGTATGCCCAGTAGTGGGATTGTTGCATCATACAGTAGTTCCACTTTTAGTTTTCTCAGGAATCTGTATTAGTTCTCCATTGCCACTGTGACAATTTGTTGCCAATTTAGTGGTTTTAAAAAAAAAAAAAACCTACAAATGTAACATCTTACAAGTCTGTAGATCAGATGTCTGACTTGGAAGTCACCAAGCTAAGATCAAGGTGCAGGCAGGTGCATTGCTTTCTAGAAGCTCTAAGAGAGAATCCCTTGCCTTGCCTTTTTAAGCTCCTAAAAGCTGCCTGCTTGCCTTACATCATGGCTACCTTCCTCCTCCTTCAAAGCCAGCAACATTGAGCTGAGTCCTTCTCAAGCTTCCATCTCTCTGACAGCTCTGCCAAATTCCTCTTCCCCTTGCAAAGATGCTGTGATTACCTCCAGCCCTCAGCTAATCCAGGCTAATCCCTCTATTTTAAGGTCATCTGATGGACAGGCTTCATTCCGTCTGCATCCTTAATTCCTCTTTGCCATGGCACCTAACCTAGCCACAGGATCCAGAGATTAGGAGGAGGACGTCTTGGAGGAGCTATTTTTCTCTCTACCACAGTGGATACAGCAGCCAACACATTGTTTCCTAATGAGTAAGAGAACGTGGGCACAATGGTAGAGTAACTCGTGGCATCTCCTCACCTGCAGCCACCATGCATCTCTTTGGCCTCTTCCTCTTGTGTATTCTGGCTATCAGCTAAAGTATGTACTTAAAATAACAAGTGGCTAAAAGTCTCTTCCCCAATCTTTACTCCAAATGGCAATGGTCAGTGCTAAGCAAAAAGTCTGTGGAGCAAGACTAAGCCTCTCAAGCATCTGTTATCTGGACATGGAGCTGGAGTTGGGGCCACTACCAGGTTGCCCACTAGGGCAAGACAAGCTGGCAGCGAGCAGCTCAGGCTTAGAGCTGCTGACATGGGCAGCTGATCATGATGGATGTTGGAGAAAGGACTGACTCCATGAGGTGCAAACCTTTCCTGAAACATGGCGACAATTATCCCGTGAAGACATTTATGTAGTAGGACAGAAAACAAATCCCCGTTGTGATCAATACAAACAAACCAAAAGCTGTAATTTCCCAGGGACAAACAGCTTCCAGGGTGGCTGAAGAATACACAAGAACGTCATCAAGTCCTGTGTCTGGTTCTGTGCTGACACCTTGGAGGAAAGTGATGGGGGCCAGGGCCCTCAGGAGTCTCCCTCCCCAGCTCGGGAGGGGAGACAGAGATTCCAGCAAAGCTAATCTACAATGGCAAACATGCTATGCAAAGGGTCAAAGAGTTGTGAGCTGCTTTTTAAAGAGTCAGAGGAGTTTGGAAGAGATGGAGTCCCTGTGACCTGGGGAGAGGGCAGTGAGGGTGAGGGGTTGGTCAACAGAGGTGAGGAAGCAGCAAGTGGTCGGCGGGGAGTAGGGCTCTGTCTCTTGCCAGCTGCATGCTTTGGCAACTGACTTGACCCCAGGTGACTCAGTTTCCCTGTCTGTGGAAAGGCAGTGATATTAGAACTCTTGGGTTTACCTGTTGAAATAAGACCCCGTGCACAACACTGGGAACATAGTAGATATGCTATATATTGGTTTTTGTTTTGTTTTGTTTTTTGCGATTTTTTGATGTGGGCTATTTTTAAAGACTTTATGGAATTTCTTACAACACTGCTTCTGTTTTATATTCTGATTTTTTGGCCCCCAGGTATGTACAGTCTTAGCTCTCCATCCAGGGATCGAACTTGCACCCTCTGCACTGGAAGGTGAACTCTTAACCACTGGGCCACCAGGGAAGTCCTTGTGTTTTGTGGTAAGAACACATAGCATGAGATCTACTCTCTTAACAGATTGATGGTGGTAGTTTGGTCGCTAAGTCGTGTCTGACTCCTGTGGCCTCATGCACTGTGGCCTGTCAGGCTCCCCTGTCCACGGATTCTCAGGCAAGGATACTTGAGTGGGTTGCCATTTCCTTCTCTGCTCAACAGATTAGTAAGTGTCGAATCCAGAACTGCTCTCTGTGGGCCCAGTGCGGTACAGCAGATCCCTGGAGCTCACACGACTTGCATGCACCCTGACTGGGGAGTCTCTACTCAGCATGCTAGCCCTCGGGCTGCAGCTGTGATTGTTGAGTGCACTTAAGGCTTCCTAGAAAGACGACGGGAATGAGGCTGCGCCGTAAAGGGTTGGCTAACCAGTGAGGAAAGGAAGAAGGGACCACAAAGGTGAGGCAGTGAGAACCAATCAGAACAGGAGGAGCCAGGCAGGTAGTCTGACTCTGCTCACATTAGGGATGGAGCCTCTTCTCAGCAAAGAGGTCAGGATCAAGTTGCAAAGTGGTCTGGCTACTGCTGCTTAGTCACTCTGTCATATCCGACTCTCTGCAGCCCCGTGGACTGTATCCCATCAGGCCCCTCAGTCCATGGGGCTCTCCAGGCAAGAATACTGGAGTGGGTTGCATTTCCTACTCAGGGGATCTTCCAGACCAGGGATTGAACCCCTGTCTCTTCTCCTGCCTAAAAAAAAAAACCCTAAAAAGTCCCCATGTGAGTGAGATCAAAAAATCAAAAGAGAGACACTAGGCCATGTGAAGCTTGCACAGTGGGGGATATTCTAGAATGCATGGTTTTCTAGAAAAAGTCAGACACTCTGAGCCCATTTCCTCACCCACAAGGTAAGGATGGCTGTCACCTACCTCGGAAGGTCAGGAGTGAGGGTTCGATGGGGAAATGTCACATACCTGGGGCTGATTCATGTTGATATATGGCAGAAACCAACACAATATTGTAAAACAATTATCCTCCAATTAAAAACAAATAAATTTTTAAATAAAAAAAATTAAATGAGGAAATATCTTTAAAGTGCTCAGCACAGTGTCCATGTTATAGTAAGTGCTCCAAAGTATTAATTATTATTATTCCAAAGGGTGTGTAATCATCTTTTTAAATAGTTTTCGAATGTGTTTCTGTTGATTTTAACAGTGAAACATTTCCTCTCTCCCACAAGAAGCCTCATGTGGTATAAGAGGGCAGGCCTGGCTGACCTGGGGGGTCAAGGCCCAGAGCCCACCTTGCTCGCCTCCTCTCTGCCCCCAGGGCACCTGCCTGGAGAAAGTGTTCCTGTACTGTGGAGGCCCATAGAGGAGGGTGCCTTGGCCAGGGGCACCTTAGGGCCTCGCCACCTGGAGCTGAAGCTGGTTTCCGAATGACCAGTTCATCACACAGCCAGTTCGCTGAGTCAGTTTGATAAAGGTCAGTGCACCTGTCATTCTACCAAATGCCAAGTCATCAGTGACTACTGTCTGAGTTTTCCAAATCATCAAAAATGTGCTCCAGTTTTAACAACTAAATAGCTTTAGAGCACTTCATACTGGATCCATGGGTGTTGCTGTGAGGAGCCGGAACTCCTTAGCCAGGTTCCTTCTCATCCTTGGCACAACCCTTAGGGCTCCCTCTCACTGGCCCCCAGTTCTACCTCCTATACCACCAGGAGCAACTCTCCCACCAAGTCCCCGCCCTTTGGAGCTCCAGGTTTCCCGATCCTTACCCTTGTCACCTTGGTTTACCCTGCCCTGCCCTCTGCTGCTCAAAGCCTCTGCGGGGTCTGCAGCCCAGGCCGTGTTCTCAGCTGACCCCTCTCTCCACCTTCCTCCGGCAAACCCTCCGCTCCGTCTCCGGAGCCCCAGTCACTATGGGAAGCTTGGGGACAGACACACCATGAAGAGTTCCTAAAATCTTCTTCTGAAAGCTGATCACCTAAAACTTCCCGGAAATCATCTAAACCTTTTGTTTTAAGAAATCAACCAACAGATTAAAATAAACACAATTTTAGGAAATTTTGCAAATTCTTTGAATTTGTTATTTGGCAAGTTAACCATATGATGAATTCTCTGCCATTCTATTGTTTTTTGGAAAATTGGCCTAAAACTGGAACACAGATTTCCAGTCCAATTCACTTTCTTCTAAATAATACTTCTCAGTACTCGTTTGTAAACACAATCAGTATGTCTTTATTGGTATGGTTAAATTTGGTTTCTCTTCTCTCTTTATTTTTGGCAACTTGGTTTTTGCAAAATGCATTTTCTCAATTTTTTTCAAACTTGCTTTCTTTTTAAAAATGCAATGTTTTTAAGATGCTAATGGCCTCATTTTAATTTGCACATATTCTTGTTAATAATGAAATCTCCTTAATGTGAGTTAAAACTAAAAGCCTGTCAGAGTAATTCACAAACATTTAAAAACTCTGTAGCAATTCTAGGAGGATTCCCTGTTAATATTCTTAAGGACTTTCAATGGATATACTAAGTGGGCCTTGGTATTAACAGAAATAGCAAACAAATTAAAATTGGACTCTCGGTAACAATTGGGAAATAATGAATACGCACAGCCTTCAGCATACAACTGAAGCTAGTTGTACAAGAGCCTCCTACACTTTAAGGATATCTTTATTGAATAACCATCATGCTAATAAGTATCACTTAAGACTGGTATTGAGTCACCTGACTTCTCTATATTTCTTTCAGGAATGCACAAGAGAACAACATCAATCAAATGTAAAATAATGCAAACCTCATTTGGTGTTGAGGCTAGCTGCAATCTCTATTTGCAGCATATAGTATATTTTCATGTGAGCAATGTAATTTGCAAGGAATTAAAATTCCAGCCTAAGAGACATCTCAAATCCATTCTCAGGCCTTGGCGAATATCCCGATGATCCATGAGAAATGTCAGAATGATCCGCCATTTCCACAGTGGATTACAACTTTGAGAACAGTGCCCACCGTTGCAAGGATAAATTGCTCTTCAGGTTTAATCTCTTTGAGAATTCGGTTTATACTAAAAGAAAAACACTTTGCTATGTATTTGTACATTAAAAAAACAGGATTTAACGTGGAGCTTTAAGACATTATCCTGTTTAATCTTCACAACAATCTTTGGTGGTAGGTATTACAATCACCACTCGAAAGATGAGACACTTGAAGCTCAAAGAGGCTAAATGACATTCCCAAGTTCACCCAGCTAATGAGAAGTAGACAGGCATTAAATTGAAGTCTCCTGACTCTGAGCCAATAAGTTAAAACAACAAGCATACATTGCTTATCATATCCATAGACCCTCCTCTTTTTTTCTTTCCCCCCAACCTTTATTGAGATATAATTGACAAAGACCACAGTGTAAGCTGTACAACATCGTGATTTTATGTATGTATATATTCCAAAATGATCACCACAACAAGGTTAGTTACCATATCCATTGCTCACTCAGCTACAGTTTCTTTTATGGTGAGAGCTTTAAAAACCTACCCTCTTAGCAACTTTCAAGTTTCTAATATGATACTGTGCTCACTCTCTTCAGTCATGTCCAACTCTTTGCAACGCTATGGACTGTAGCCGGTCAGGCTCCCCAGTCCATGGAATTCTCCAGGCAAGAATACCAGCGTGCGTTGCCATTCCTCCTCCAGGCGATCTTCCCGATCCAGGGAGCGAACCTACTCCTCTTACGTCTCCTGCATTGGCAGACAGGTTCTTTACCACCAAAACCACCTGAGGCACCATTAGTAGCTATACTCACCATGCCATGATCTTTATAATTAGATGTTTGTACCTTCTGACCACCTTCACCCGCTTACATTTTGTCTAGCAGCAGCTTTGCATTACAAGGACGGAATTGGGTAGTTGCAACCAAGATTGTATAGCCCACAGAATGGAAAATACCTTTGTAGAAAAAGTTTCCTGATGCCTCTGCTGAAAATAATGGCAAAAATGACAGTCAACTCGTAGCCCTACTGAGAGGTGGGGGGAAAAAATCCTACGGGAATCAAGGACTTGCGCTCCAGTCTAAGCTATGGAACAGGCTGAGCCTTACTGTGCCTGTGCTCAGCTGCTTAGTTGTGTTCCACTCTGCGACCCCAAGGACTGTAGCCACCAGGCTTTTCTGTCCATGGGAATTTTCTGGCAAGAATACTGGAATGGGTTGCCATTTCCTCTTCCAGGGGATCCTCCTGATCCAGGGATTAAACCCACGTCTCCTGCACTGGCAGGCAGATTCTTTACCACTGAGCTACCTGGGAAGCCCAGCTTAGTCTCATATATCGGACAAAGCAGTTCCCTGTCTGGATCTCAGTTTCCTTATCTGTAAGATAAATCAGACTAAATCACGATTTTTAAATCAAAGCTCTTTCCCTCAAAGCTGTCTATAGTAAGTGCTGTGTGTACAGCAGACACAAAGCCATCTATTTGGATAAACAGCTGGGGTTGGAGGCTACAGTCCTAACCTATCGCCTCCCAACCTTGCCCATGTGCTCAGAGCTTTGGTTGGGACGGGGAGAGTGTGTCTCACAGTCCCCCACAGCCACAAGCACAAAGGCCACTGAGCTAACCAGTCTCCGTGTCCCTTCCACAGTCGATGTTCATGCTTTGGAATCCATGGCACCTTGTAAAACTCTCAGATTGAGAACCCTCCAAAACTAAACTTCATCTTTGAGAATTGTCTTCATAGCCAAACCACAGCTGAGATAGACTGAAAAGGACATGCATACATACATATCTGCCATTTCCCCTACTTAGCCACAGGACAGCCTAACGTGTATCTTTCTGCTTTCTGGAACGAGTTGGCACTCTCTGTGATCTGTCTTGAGCATTTTAAAACACAAAAGCAGAGTGTCAGCCTTGGGGAGCTATACAACATGAGGGATTGTCACCCCAGTGACAGCACTCCTGGGGACAGTGCTGCTTCAAAAGGCATCAGGAGGTAACGACACTGTGAATTATTTGTTGCCTGAGCAGGGACTAGTTTGAGCAGCTCACAGGTGCATTGGAACTGCATCAAAGAGTGTTTTGGTCCCTAAGTAGGGGGCTTTGGAGAAAGAGAGCTGGTTAGAGGTTCTAAGAGCCCAGAGCTCTGGACGAGAAGTCAGGGCATTGGCACAGCTTTCCCTCTGACACTCTCCTTGCACCCGAGTTAAGGTTTCTGGGCTTTCTGGGACTGTGACGTGATTGGCTGCACCAGAAGATAACTGTGGGTCAGGCTTTGCGCATACACAGCTCAACTAATGCTCAGAAACTCTCCACACACATCAGATCTCCATTTCATGAAAAAGGTAGGAGACTGAGGCTTACTAAGTTAAGTAACTTACCCCAAATTACACAGATAGTCAGTTGGGCAGCAAGGCTTTAAACTAGCTACCAGAAGCAATTTGAAAAAAATGGTTCTGGTATATATGTGTAACTGAATCACTTTGCTGTATACCTGAGATAAACACAACATTGTAAATCAACTATTTCAGTGTTGTTGCTATTTCGTTGCTAAGTCATGTCCCACTCTTTGTGACCCCCATGGGCTGTAGCCCGACAGGCTCCTCTGTCCATGGAATTTCCCAGACAAGAATACTGGAATGGGTTGCCATTTCCTTCTCCAGGGGATCTTCCTGAGCCAGGGATCGAACCCACGTCTTGTGCATTAGCAGGTGGATTCTTCACTGCTGAGCCACCAAGGAAGCCCCTATACTTCAATAAAAGCATTTCAATTAAAAATTTTTAACAGCCAAGGTATGGCTGTGAAGTCAAATAGCTGCTGTTTGGACCCTGTTTTTGCCACTGACAGGTGTGACACTAGTCAGTTTGTTTAAATGCTTTGATTTCTTTATCTATAAAATGAGCCTGATGGTGTTACCTGCCTCATAGAATTTAGAGGATGACATGATCTTTACAAGATACCTGGTAAAGGAACTGCCCTTGCGGTCCAGTGGTTAACATTTCATCTTCCAATGCAGGGGGTGCAGGTTCAGTGCCTAGTTAGGGAGATAAGATCCCACATCCCTTGCAGCCAAAAAAAAAATTACATAAAACAGAAGCAATATTGTAACAAATTCAATGAAGACTTTAAAAATGGTCCACATTAAAAAAAACTTAAAAAAATACCTGGTAGATACTGAGTCTGGAGAAGGCAATGGCAAGCCACTCCAGTACTCCTGCCTAGAAAATCCCATGGACAGAGGAGCCTGGTGGGCTGCAGTCCATGGGGTCGCTACTAGTTGGACACGACTGAGCGACTTCACTTTCACTTTTCACTTTCACACAATGGAGAAGGCAATGGCAACCCACTCCAGTGTTCTTGCCTGGAGAATCCCGGGGACGGCAGAGCATGGTGGGCTGCCGTCTGTGGGGTCGCACAGAGTCGGGCACGACTGAAGCGACTTAGCAGCAGCAGCAGATACTGAGTCACGGAGAAGGCAATGGCACCCCACTCCAATACTCTTGCCTGGAAAATCCCATGGACGGAGGAGCCTGGTGGGCTGGAGTCCATGGGGTCGCTAAGAGTTGGACGCGACTGAGCAACTTCACTTTCACTTTTCACTTTCATGCATTGGAGGAGGAAATGGCAACCCACTCCAGTGTTCTTGCCTGGAGAATCCCAGGGACGGTGGGGCCTGGTGGGCTGCCGTCTATGGGGTCGCACAGGGTCAGACACGACTGAAGCAACTTAGCAGCAGCAGCAGCAGCAGATACTGAGTCATAATTATGGTCGCTATTATTTTTTGTTCAGTAGCTCAGTTGTGTCCAACTCTTTGTCATCCCACAGACAGCAGCATGCTAGGCTTCCCTGTCCTTCACTGTCTCCCAGTTTGCTCAAACTCATGTCATTAAGTCAGTGATGCCATCCTACCATATCATCCTCTGTTGCCCCATTCTCCTCTGGCCCTCAACTTTCCCAGCATCAGGGTCTTTTTCAGTTGAGTTGGCTCTTCGCATCAAGTGGCCAGAGTATTAGAGTTTCAGCTTCAGCATCAGTCCTTCCTATGAATATTCAGGATTGATTTCCTTTAGGATTGACCGGCTTGATCTTGTAGTTCAAGGGACTCGAATCTTCCCCAGCACTACAGTTTGAAAGCATGTATTCTTTGGCACTCAGCCTTCTTTATGGTCTAACCTTCACATCTGTACATGACAACTGGAAAAACCATAGCTTTGACTAGACAGACTTTTGTCAGCAAAGTGATGTCTCTGCTTTTTAATATGCTGCCTAGGTTTGTCATAGCTCTTCTTCCAAGGAGCAAGCATCTATCAATTTCATGGCTATAGTCACCATCCACAGTGATTTTGGAGCCCAGGAAAATAGTCTGTCACTGTTTCCATTGTTTGCCCATCTATTTGTCATGAAGTGATGGAACTGGATGCCACGATCTTAGATCACTATTACCATCACCTGGCTAATTCCAAAATCCATGTTGCTAGCCACCCTGTAAAAATCAAGCTTCCTCCCTATCTCTTCTCCGAGAGGACTCATCAATGTCTCTGATGAGCTACATCAGGTCAGGCCAGTGATAGGTCAATTCTTCCTCATTTCATCCCTAATCTCTCAGTAGCATTTGATGTTGCTGAGCACCTCTGCCTTGAAATATTAATAGCTTCTTGTCTAGCCTTTAGACACCACATTCTTCTGGTTTTCCTCCTTCCTTAGAGGTCACTCATTCTCAGCCCCCTTTGCTAGGTCCTCCTCCTTTCCCAGACTTCTAAAGGGAAGAGATCCCCGAGATCTCATTTTCATGTCCTTCTTTTCCCCACTGACAGTCCTTTGTTGGGTTATAACGTGTGGGCCCACACCTTCAAATGAGCTGGCAACTCTCACACTTCTCTCCCTACCTGGAACTATTGGCGCCTCTGAGCTCCAATAGCCTCATGTTTCTACTTGGATGTCTCAAAGGCACCACACACTTAATGTCCTAAACAGAAATGCTGGTTTCCTCTCTATTCAAACATCTGTCCTCCTTCCAATCCATGTCAATGAAGGTGCCTCCATTGACCCTGTTATTCAGGCCATAAACCTATTAATTCCTCTCTTTCTCTCACATCCTTATCGAGTTAATCAGTAAATTCTTTTTTTGTACCTTATATGCTTCCTTTTGAGTGTGTTTTTTTCTTTTAAAAATTTCTTTAAAGTATTTTTAAGCATCTGTGCTTAGTTGTGTCTGACTCTTTGCAACCCCATGGACTGTAGCCCTGCCAGGCTCCTCTATCCATGGGATTGTCCAGGCAAGAAGACTGGAGTGGGTTGCCATTTCCTCCTCCAGGGGAATCTTCCCAATCCAAGGACCCATCCACCTCCTCCCCACTCTCCTCCACAACCTGACCCTAGTCAATCAAGATACAGGATGAGCTTTTCTGGACTGGCTAACACTCATCTATTCATAAATGATGTGTCCTAATGTCCATGCAGGAAACTCTGACCTGGGGAAAAATAGGTGACCTGGAATCAACCAAAGGCTATTCCAGGACAGAGAAATGGACTCCATATGACAAATCAGACTAACAACACATGTCCAGGAAGGTACAGCAAACTCAGTTCCAGATGGTGAAGGTGAAGTTGCTCAGTCGTGTCCAACTCTTTGCGACCCCGTGGACTGTAGCCTACCAGGCTTCACCGTCCGTGGGATTCTCCAGGCAAGAATACTCAAGTGGGTTAGGGTTACCATTTCCTTCTCCAGGGGATCTTCCTGACCCAGGGGTCGAACCCAGGTCTCCCGCATTGGAGGCAGATGCTTTAACCTCTGAGCCACCAGGGAAGCCCAGACAAATCGAATAGAAATGCCAAGGGCTCCAATTAGAAAGGCTTGGGAGAACCAGGACTCAGGCTTCAAGAATACACCCATTCTCGGTGTTGACATTCATTTGACAATAGATATTTTTAGGATTCAGACTTCTCTGATAGCTCAGTTGGTAAAGAATCTACCTGCAATGCAGGAGACCACTTTTTTCACTTTCATTTTTAGGATCCACTACCATGGAACCATTTCATATCTATGTTTAGTTATCATAGAATCAAACCACATCAGGTCAAAGGAGACTAAGCTTCAGACCTCATCTAGGATCAGAGGATTCTCACCTTAAGACTCAAAACCTCTAGCTTCAGACCTCATCTAGGATCAGAGGATTCTCACCTTAAGACTCAAAACCTCTAGATGGTTCATGAAAGTATTCTATGCATGATTTTTTAATATATGTTTCAGGAAAACTTGGTCGAACTCATAAGACCATTGCAAAAACCAACTGCTTAAATATCTTTGCCTTTTTTCTGAAGTTGTATCAGTTCAGTTTTATACCACATACATCAGAATCCCTTTCTCAATTTCTAAGATTAATAAAAATGAAAAGACAAATCTGTATTTATGGTAAAGTATAATTTTCAGGATTTTAAAAGCATAACTCATGCAAATATAAAATTAATGCTTGTCAAAGATTTTATTCTACTCATTAATTACTGAGGGAAGCAGTGAGATGTTAAGACTGGTTCAAATAGCATTTAAGGGACCAGGTCTTTATAGGCAATTAAGTAAAGGGCTATTAGGATGACATTTCTGGACTAGATACAAATCCTTAAACGTCCACTAGGGCAGCAAGCTATAAACTTCAGATTTTCTGTTCCATTGGACACAAATCATTTGCATCTATCCTGGACAAAAATCTACAAAAGTTAACATGTAACTTCACTCAATTTGAAAACTTGAATCAATATTCAATAATAAGTTGAACAAGATAAACCCCTCTAAATTTAGATGGGCCTGTGCTCTATGTATCAGTTCATTTTTTGCTTTATTTTCAAATTATGGACAACTCAGAAGTCTCTCTACTACCTTCATCATACCATACATAATCTCCAAAGTGGCTGGCACCAGTATCTTTGGCTTGCTTACTTACATATGTGGGAGAAAAGAAAGGTTACCAGACATGACTCCTTGAATGTGCTTTAGAGCCCTTCTGAATGGAGCAAACTTCTGTGTTGAAATTTTTGTAAGAAATCCTGGACAGGACTTCTGGAAACCTCTACTATTTTTCATCTGTCCTAAGACTAGGAAAACAAGTGCAAGACACTCTCTCCACCAGATTTCACCTGGTGGTATATGTGCTTATATTTGGGGATGAACTCCTCTCTTCTTGATATCCCCCAAATTTGTGACATCCCTGCCCTAGCAGGGGCCTCAGATGTGCAGCTGACACCACCCTTATGGCAGAAAGCAATGAAGAACTAAAGAGCCTCTTGATGAAAGTGAAAGAGGAGAGTGAAAAAGCTGGCTTAAAACCCATCATTCAGAAAGCTAAGATCATGGCATTTGGTCCCATCACTTCACGGCAAATAGATGAGGAAACAATGGAAACAGTGAGAGACTTTATTTTCTTGGGCTCTAAAATCACTGCAGATGGTGACTGCAGCCATGAAATTAAGACGCTTGCTTCTTGGAAGAAAAGCTATGCCCAACCTAGATAGCATATTAAAAAGCAGAGATATTAGACTTTGCTAACAAAGGTCCGTCTAGTCAGGGCTATTGTTTTTCCAGTGGTCATGTATGGATGTGAGAATTAGGCCATAAATAAGGCTGAATGCCTTATAAATAAGGCAAAATGCCAGGCTGGATGAAGCACAAGCTGGAATCAAGATTGCTGGGAGAAATATCAATAACCTCAGATATGCAGATGACACCACCCTTATGGCAGAAAGTGAAGAGGAACTAAAAAGCCTCTTGATGAAAATGAAAGAGGAGAGTGAAAAAGTTGGCTTAAAGCTCAACATTCAGAAAACTAAGATCATGGTATCCGGTCCCATCACTTCATGGCAAATAGATGGAGAAACAGTGGAAACAGTGTCAGACTTTATTTTGGGGGGGGGGGCTCCAAAATCACAGAAGATGGTGACTGCAGCCATGAAATTAAAAGACACTTGCTCCTTGAAAGAAAAGCTATGATCAACCTAGACAGCATATTAAAAAACATTACTTTGCCACAAGCTATGGCTTTTCCAGTAATCATGTATGGATGGATGTGAGAGTTGAACTATAAAGAAAGCTGAAGGCTGAAGAATTGATGCTTTTGAACTGTGGTGTTGGGAGAAGATTCTTGAGAGTCCCTTGAACTACCAGGAGATCAAACCAGTCAATCCTAAAGGAAATCAGTCCTGGATATTCATTGGAAGGACTGATGCTGAAGCTGAAGCTCCAATATCTTGGCCACCTGATGCGAAGAACTGACTCACTGGGAAAGACCCTGATGCTGGAAAAGATTGAAGGCGGGAGGAGAAGGAGATGACAGAGGATGAGATGGTTGGATGGCATCACCAACTCGATGAACATGAGTTTGAGCAAGCTCCAGGAGCTGGTGATGGACAGAAAAGCCTTGTGTGCTACAGTTCATGGGGTCACAAAGAGTCAGACATGACTCAGCAACTGAACTGATACTGACTAACACAGCTCTAACACAAAATGACTAACACAAAATGATAGGATACTGAAAGAGAAACTCCCAGGTCAGTAGGGGCCCAATATGCTACTGGAGATCACTGGAGAAATAACTCCAGAAAGAATGAAGGGATGGAACCAAAGCAGAAAGAATACCCAGCTGTAGATGTGTCTGGTGATAGAAGCAAAGTCCGATGCTGTAAAGAGCAACATTGCATAGGAACCTGGAATGTCAGGTCCATGAATCAAGGCAAATTGGAAGTGGTCAAACAAGAGATGGCAAGAGTGAATGTTGACATTCTAGGAGTTAGTGAACTAAAATGGACTGGAATGGGTGAATTTAACTCAGAGGACCATTATATCTACTACTGCGGGCAGGAATCCCTCAGAAGAAATGGAGTGGCCATCATGGTCAACAAAAGAGTCCGAAATGCAGTACTTGGATGCAATCTCAAAAATGACAGAATGATCTCAGTTCGTTTCCAAGGCAAACCATTCAATGTCACAGTAATCCAAGTCTATGCCCCAACCAGTAACGCTGAAGAAGCTGAAGTTGAAAGGTTCTATGAAGACTTACAAGACCTTTTAGAACTAACACCCAAAAAAAGATGTCCTTTTCATTATAGGGGACTGGAATGCAAAAGTAGGAAGTCAAGAAACACCTGGAGTAACAGGCAAATTTGGCCTTGGAATACGGAATGAAGCAGGGCAAAGAATAATAGAGTTTTGCCAAGAAAATGCACTGGTCATAGCAAATATCCTATTCCAACAACACAAGAGAAGACTCTATACATGGACATCACCAGATGGTCAACACCGAAATCAGATCAATTATATTCTTTGCAGCCAAAGATGGAGAAGCTCTATACAATCAGCAAGAACAAGACCAGGAGCTGACTGTGGCTCAGACCATGAACTCCTTATTGCCAAATTCAGACTTAAATTGAAGAAAGTAGGGAAAACCACTAGACCATGCAGGTATGACCTAAATCAAATCCCTTATGATTATACAGTGGAAGTGAGAAATAGATTTAAGGGCCTAGATCTGATAGATAGAGTGCCTGATGAACTATGGAATGAGGTTCCTGACATTGTACAGGAGACAGGGATCAAGACCATCCCCATGGAAAAGAAATGCAAAAAAGCAAAATGGCTGTCTGGGGAGGCCTTACAAATAGCTGTGAAAAGAAGAGAAGCGAAAAGCAAAGGAGAAAAGGAAAGATATAAACATCTGAATGCAGAGTTCCAAAGAATAGCAAGAAGAGATAAGAAAGCCTTCTACAGCGATCAATGCAAAAAAATAGAGGAAAACAACAGAATGGGAAAGACTAAGGATCTATTCAAGAAAATCAGAGATACCAAAGGAACATTTCATGCAAAGATGGGCTCGATAAAGGACAGAAATGGTATGGACCTAACAGAAGCAGAAGATATTAAGAAGAGGTGGCAAGAATACACAGAAGAACTGTACAAAAAAGAGCTTCACAACCCAGATAATCATGATGGTGTGATCACTGACCTAGAGCCAGACATCCTGGAATGTGAAGTCAAGTGGGCCTTAGAAAGCATCACTAGGAACAAAGCTAGTGGAGGTGATGGAATTCCAGTGGAGCTATTCCAAATCCTGAAAGATGATGCTGTGAAAGTGCTGCACTCAATATGCCAGCACATTTGGAAAACTCAGCAGTGGCCACAAGATTGGAAAAGGTCAGTTTTCATCCCAATCCCAAAGAAAGGCAATGCCAAGGAGTGCTCAAACTACCGCACAATTGCACTCATCTCACACGCTAGTAAAGTAATACTCAAAATTCTCCAAGCCAGGCTTCAGCAATATGTGAACCGTGAACTTCCTGATGTTCAAGCTGGTTTTAGAAAAGGCAGAGGAACCAGAGATCAAATTGCCAACATCTTCTGGATCATGGAAAAAGCAAGAGAGTTCCAGATAAACATCTATTTCTGCTTTATTGACTATGCCAAAGCCTTTGACTGTGTAGATCACAATAAACTGTGGAAAATTCTGAAAGAGATGGGAATACCAGACCACCTGATCTGCCTCTTGAGAAATCTGTATGCAGGTCAGGAAGCACCAGTTAGAACTGGTCATGGAACAACAGACTGGTTCCAAATAGGAAAAGGAGTACGTCAAGGCTGCATATTGTCACCCTGCTTATTTAACTTATATGCAGAGTACATCATGAGAAATGCTGGACTGGAAGAAACACAAGCTGGAATCAAGATTGCCGGGAGAAATATCAATAACCTCAGATATGCAGATGATACCACCCTTATGGCAGAAAGTGAAGAGGAACTAAAAAGCCTCTTGATGAAAGTGAAAGTGGAGAGTGAAAAGGTTGGCTTAAAGCTCAACATTCAGAAAACGAAGATCATGGCATCTGGTCCCATCACTACATGGGAAATAGATGGAGAAACAGTGGAAACAGTGTCAGACTTTATTTTTCTGGGCTCCAAAATCACTACAGATGGTGACTGCAGCCATGAAATTAAAAGACGCTTACTCCTTGGAAGGAAAGTTATGACCAACCTAGATAGAATATTCAAAAGCAGAGACATCACTTTGCCAACAAAGGTTCGCCTAGTCAAGGCTATGGTCTTTCCTGTGGTCATGTATGGATGTGAGAGCTGGACTGTGAAGAAGGCTGAGTGCCGAAGAATTGATGCTTTTGAACTGTGGTGTTGGAGAAGACTCTTGAGAGTCCCTTGGACTGCAAGGAGATCCAACCAGTCCATTCTGAAGGAGGTCAGCCCTGGGATTTCTTTGGAAGGAATGATGCTAAAGCTGAAACTCCAGTACTTTGGCCACCTCATGCGAAGAGTTAACTCATTGGAGAAGACTCTGATGCTGGGAGGGATTGGGGGCAGGAGGAGAAGGGGACGACAGAGGATGAGATGGCTGGATGGCATCACTGACTCAATGGATGTGAGTCTGAGTGACCTCCGAGAGCTGGTGATGGACAGGGAGGCCTGGCGTGCTGCGGTTCATGGGGTCGCAAAGAGTCGGACACAACTGAGCGACTGATCTGATCTGAACACAGCTCTAGCAGGAGATGGGCTTCCTTAGAAGTC
Source organism: Tragelaphus eurycerus (assembly GCA_935064755.1). NCBI lineage: Eukaryota > Metazoa > Chordata > Mammalia > Artiodactyla > Bovidae > Tragelaphus > Tragelaphus eurycerus. The sequence continues at coordinate 450,181 of CAKXYN010000222.1, read as the reverse complement.
TGTTAGCCGGACACCAAGCTGGTTTCCTTGGGAGTGGTTTGTAGGCAATGACTCCACATAGCAGATCAGTAATTGTGTTAGTTGGGGTTCTCTAGAGAAACAGAACCAATAGGATAAACATATATTGGGAAAGATTTATCCTAAGAATAGGCTCACACAATTATGGAGACTAGGAAGTCTCACTATCTGCCATCTGCAAACTGGAAGACAACCTAGTTTACTGAGTCTATTGATTCACATACTAATCTCAGTCAGACAAAACCAGGAATAATGTTTAATCTAGTCACCCCATGCCACAGCAATTTTCCTTAAGAGTGGGTCTGTCATACCTAATTAAATGAGAATCCTCCTCAAATGTGACATCTAGTCATGACTTTGGCTACACAATTGATTTGTCCAATTATATTCTGGGGAAAAAAAGAGGATAGATTCTAATGAACCCATGTCAAAGATACATTGCCACAAAAAAAAAAAAAAAGTACACTCAGGGACTGCCCTTGTTGTCCAGTAGTTTAGAGTCTGTCTTGAAATTGGGGATGTGTGTTTAATTACTGGTCTGAGAACCAGGATCCCAAATGCCATGGGGCGACTAAGTCTGTACGTCATGAGGAAAGATCTCACATAATGCAACTAAGATCTGACAAGGCCAAATAAATATATTTTTAATTAAAAAATATGGAAGTAAGTATTTTTTATTATTTTTAATAAAGTATGTCTTTTCAGGAAAAAAAATATGGAAAGTCAGTAAAAACATTTATTTTTGAATGCTATGGAGTTAGGTGGGAGAAGGCAATGGCACCCCACTCCAGTATTCTTGCCTGGAAAATCCCATGGATGGAGGAGCCTGGTAGGCTGCAGTCCATGGGGTCACTAAGAGTTGGACGCGACTGAGCGACTTCACTTTCACTTTTCACTTTCATGCACTGGAGGAGGAAATGGCAACCCACTCCAGTGTTCTTGCCTGGAGAATCCCAGGGACGGGTGGGGCCTGCTGGGCTGCCGTCTATGGGGTCGCACAGACTCAGACACTACTGAAGCAACTTAGCAGTAGCATGGAGTTAGGTTAAGAATCAGATATCATAAAAGGTTTTACTTAGCTTAAAAGGAAAGTCAACTAAATTGAGGGTTAGTGAAGGAGGAAAGGCTGTCTCATATTTTGTTCCATGTCCATAAAATGAAGAACATGAAAATATCATCACTACTGTATATAAAATAGATCATCAACAAGGACCTACTGTACAACATAGGAAACTCTGTTCAATACCTGCAATAACCTACATGGAAAAAGAATCTGAAAAAGCATGGATTATATGTATTGGAGAAGGCAATGGCACCCCACTCCAGTGTTCTTGCCTGGAGAATCCCAGGGACGGAGGAGCCTGGTGGGCTGCAGTCTATGGGGTTGCACAGAGTCGGACATGACTGAAGCAACTTAGCAGAGCAGATATGCATAGAGAATGGATATATATATATATATATATATAGATTATAGATATAGATTATTATGATTATTGATAATGGAGAATAGATATATATATTGATATAAATATATATATATTGATCATGCCAAAGCCTTTGACTGTGCAGATCACAACAAACTGTAGAAAATTCTTCAAGAGATGGGAATACCAGACCACCTTACTTGCCTCCTGAGAAATATGGTCAAGATTTTGTCTTAGAATATAGTTGATAGTCAATAGTTGAGAACATGTTATGGATTCTGAGCGTTATTGATCAGTCTCCAAGGCATTCTTATAACATGTAGGACTTCTGAAATATTTGAACTAATATCATTTTAACTATTGACTTCTTGACCATATTTAGGTCAAGAAGCAACAGTTAGAACCAGACATGGAACAACAGACTGGTTCCAAATTGGGAAAGGAGTATGTCAAAGCTGTATATTGTCACCCTGCTATTTAACTTATATGCAGAGTACATCATGCGAAATGCGGGACTGGATGAAGCTGGAATCAAGATTGCCAGGAGAAATATCAATAACCTTAGATTTGCAGGTGACACCACCCTTATGGCAGAAAGTGAAGAACTAAAGAGCCTCTTGACGAAAGTGAAATAGGAGAGTGAAAAAGTTGGTTTAAAACTCAACATTCAGAAAACTAACATCATGGCATTTGGTCCCATCACTTCGTGGCAAATAGATGGGGAAACAACGGAAACGGTGAGAGACTTTTATTTCTTGGGCTCTAAAATCACTGCAGATGGTGACTGCAGTCATGAAATTAAAATGCACTTGCTCCTTGGAAGAAAAGCCATGACCAACCTAGACAGCATATTAAAGAACATCAGTTTGCCAATAAAGGTCCATCTAGTCAAAGCTATGGTTTTTCCAATAGTCATGTATGGATGTCAAAGTTGTACCATAAAGAAAGCTGAGTGCCGAAGAACTGATGCTTTTGAACTGTGGTGTTGGAGAAGATTCTTGAGAGTCCCTTGAACTGCAGGGAGATCAAACCAGTCAATCCTAAAGGAAATCAGTCCTGAATATTCATTGGAAGGACTGATGCTGAAGCTGAAGCTCCAATACCTTGGCTACCTGATGCAAAGAACTGACTCATTTGAAAAGACCCTAATGCTGGGAAAGATTGAAGATGGGAGGAGAAGAGGACGACAGAGGATGTGATGGTTGGATGGCATCACCGACTCAGTAGGCATGAGTTTGAACAAGCTCCGGGAGTTGGTGATGGACAGGGAAGCCTGGAGTGCTGCAGTCCATGGGGGTCACAAAACTGAATTGATATGTATATAAAGAATGGATATATGTGTGTATATATATATATATAGAGAGAGAGAGAGAGAGAGAGACAGAGACAGAGAGAGAGAGAACCTAATCACTTTGTTGTATATCTGAAACTAACACAATATTGTAAATCAACTATATTCTAAGATAAAATAAAAATTAAATTTGAGAAAAAACTATCAACAATATTGCAAACAAACAATCCAAAGTAAATTTCCTTCCTCAGTCTATTCCATCCCATATAATTAACTCCCTCTCTGCTGGTGTAGGTAAGCAGTCTGCTTTCATGTTAAACTGAAGAGTCCTTGAAATCCCGACTCTGTCTATTGATGCAATCTGAAAATTGGTTTAGCTATGTCAGATCAGAAGCATGTGCCTTGGAGTTTATTCTTAGCCATATCAATACTTTAGAGTATTTGGTATAATCATTTTCTAGGAGGCTCTGAGGTCACCTTTTTTATTGAAGAGACAAATTCTAGCCTGTAGAACCTATGGACAAGACTCAGTAGAAAGCAGAGACCTCTTTGATTACAAAACTGAATGACTCTGGTTAATGTACTACAGCAATCAATAATATCAGAACAGAGAAGAAAATTCTATATTGTGGTAGAGTGCATACCCATTTCGTCAGAATTTGATGGCTGTTTCCCCTGAGGGTGAGAACATGTTAAGGATACCAAGCATTATTGACCAGTCTCCAAGGCATTCTTATAATATGTAAGACTTCTGAAATATATGAGCTAATATCATTTTAACTATTGAAACTTAACCTAGGGTGAGCTGAACATCTCTTTTGATTTGATAGTTTTACGCATGCAACTCTTACGTTAATGTAAAATTGATTTAGAGATTTGTGTTCAGGGCTCAGTCATGTCCAAATCTTTGCAACTCCATGGACTGTAGCCACCAAGGCTCCTCTGTCCATGGAAACTTCCAGGCAAGAATACTGGAGTGGGTTGCCATTTCCTGCTCCAGATGTAGAGGTATAGAGACAATCAAAAAAAAAAAAAAAAGAACCCTAATTATTTCGAGTATCTTTTTTTATAAGGCACAAAATCAAATCTTTGTGATTTCCAGGGGAACTCTTGAAACTCTAAAATATTGTGCTAGATGTAAAAAATATCCTGGGAATGTCATTTTATTTGTTTCAATTTAGGATCCCAACTTGGGAAAAATCAAAAGAGCTATCAGAAGAGATTTAGTCACTTGATTGAGACAGAATCAAAGAAACAACTTGGCTACCTATTTAATCAAAGTGACAATATAATATTTTAAAGACAACATGATTATAAAGAACCTGAGCTTGTGTGTATGGGGAAGAATCTTTGTTCTTCGTTGCTCTTGTTTTTAAATAATGAAAAACATGATAAAGTCAACACAAAGACCAGAAAATCATCAAATCATCCTAGTGAGATACAGAATCCCTGACAACCACTGGTCTGCTCTCAGTCCCTATACTTTCACCTATTCCAGAATGTCTTAAAAACAGAATCCTCCAGCACATAGCCTTTAAGTCTGACTTCCTTCACTTAGAAGAATGCATTGAGCTTCATCCATGTAGTTGCAGGTCTCAGGAGTTTGCTGAGCAGGGTTCCACTGCACAGATATACAATAGCTTGTTTATCCATTCATAAGTTGAAGGATGCTTGGATTGTTTCCATTTTTGAACAGTTATGAATAAAGATTCTATAAATATCCGTGTACTGGTTTATGCATAAACATGAGTTTTCATTTCACTTGGGCATATCTAAAGGGAGGTTGCTGGATCTTATGGTAAATGAATGCTGAACTGCCAAACTCTTTCCAATGTGACTGTACTATAGCATGTTCATAGGAACACATGAGGGTTTAAACTGCTTCACATTATGGATGGAGAGTCATTCTTTTGCATGTGGGTGTCCAGCTGCTACAGCATTTTTCAGTATGGCTGTAATTTCCCTATAGTGTTCCCTTTGTGTCTTTGTCAAAATCGATCGACCGTACGTGGAAGGGTCTGCACCTGGATTGCTCCCTGTTTCACTGACCTATGTGTCTATCCTTTTTGACAATATCAAACTGGTTTGAGGGTTTTTGTTTGTTTGTGTTTGGCCATGCCTTGCAGCAGGTGGAATCTCAGTTCCCCAACCAGGGCTCAAACCTCCATTCCCTGCATTGGAAACAGTCTTAACCACTGGACCACCAAGGAAGTCTCTAGTGTATCTTTACAATAAGTGTTGAAATCAGGTAGTGTGATTCTTTCAGCTTTGTTCTTTTCTAAAAATGTTCTGGCTCTTCTGTATTCGTTGCCTTTGTTAATGTTAGAATTAGCTTGACAACTGCTACAGAAGTCTTTCTGGGACAGGCTGGGGTTGACTTGAATTTATACATCAATTTGGGAAGAATTGGCACCTTGACAATATTGTGCCTTCCTATCCACAAACATAAATCCATTTATTTAAACCTTCTTTTATTTTATTGACAATTGTACTATAATTTACGGCATAGAGATATTCTACATAATTTGTTAGATTTATACCTAAATATTTCATGGGTTTTCTTTGGTGTCATTATAAATGGTACTTTTAAAATTTATGAATGTTCATTGGTAATCTACATAAAAATACACTGACTACTATACATTAACCTTATATCCTGTCTCCTTGCTAAACTAATTTATTAGTTCTAGGAGCCTCTTTGTGAATTCTTTAGGATTTTCTTTATAGACAACCATACCATATAAGAGAAGAAGCACTTATTTTTCCTTCCAATCTATATGACTTTTATTTCTTTTTGCTGCTTTTCTTTTTCCTTATTGTGCTGACTAGCATGTCCATGACAAAGTTGAATAGAAACAATTAGAACAGCCCCCACCAATCCCAACCATACCTTTTAAACAAAAAAACTCACTTCAACCAAAATAATTTCACAGAGAAAACTAGGAGGAGGGACATTGAAAAGTCATTCTTGCACACAAACATTTCAGTAAACTATCAAAGTTCAGGAACACACAGGACAGAACTAAATAGAGCTTCACACCTCTGTGCTCCTTATCAATGGGATAAAGATGAACAAGGTTTCTTAATGGCGTCACCCAAATCCAGCCACTCTGTACTACATAAAAGTAATAAGTCAAACATGTAAATTTAAAATTATGCTGAGTCATCAATGTTTCATTATCCAGTCTTAGAAAATATCTAGGTAAACAACAATTATCAATTAACTCAATTTAATATTAATTCAAGGTTTCAAGTTACCTGAAGATGTTGGAAATTATGTCCAAGCTGACAGACTACACTGCATAAATACTGCCATGAAAACATTTTTCACAATTATCACTTCAATTTAGTTAAACAAAATTTACATTTTTTATAATCTTAAAATCCTGTGTATGGGGTTGCTGCTGCTAAGTCGCTTCAGTCGTGTCTGACTCTGTGCGACCCCATAGACGGCAGCCCACCAGGCTTCCCCGTCCCTGGGATTCTCCAGGCAAGAACACTGGAGTGGGTTGCCATTTCCTTCTCCAATGCATGAAAGTGAAAAGTCAAAGTGAAGTTGCTGAGTCTTGTCCGACTCTTAGCGACCCCAAGGACTATGGCCCACCAGGCTCCTCCGTCCATGGGATTTTCTAGGCAAGAGTGCTGGAGTGGGGTGCCATTGCCTTCTATGCTAGCTCATTTGATCAGCAAACTAGGTTAGAAAGTCCATGAGAAAAAATACCAAAATCTTAATTATAAAATCAAGTCAAAGATATATATATATATATATATAGTTATTGCTTATAAATTAAGCCAAAATTATTGAACCAGTCTAATTTTTCCAAAGATTTATCTTAACTATGTGAAGTTGAATTCCTTTTTTTAAACCATTTATCATTTATTTATTATTATTATTATTTTTTTACTTGACAATATTGTTTTGGTTTTGCCATACATCAACATGAATCTGCCACAGGTGTACATGTGTTCCCCATCCTGTTGAATTCTTATACTAACATGTTTATGAGCTAACATTTTCATTAGGAAGCATTTTAAAAATCTACTACTTTAAAATGTAGTTTACCTATTTTCCGTATCTTTGGGGAATATGAGATTTATATGAAGTTTATCTATTTCTAAAAGCCAGTCAGATCAGAGTCCCCCTATTTTAAGAGAGAATAATCTAACCTGGAAATAAGAAAACACTTCCTATGTGTAAAATGAGCCTTTTCTGAATCACAGACACACAGACAGCTCATAGCTTCAGTTCTATAGCTGCAGCCTCAAGTCAAAAATAATCACAGAAACAAATATTCACCAGTTCGGATCTCAAGGAACTGGTCTTTCCAGTGAGCATGAAGTGCTTAATTGATTGTGCTCACAAGTAGACAAAGCTGCAAACAACATAAAAGCGTCTCAAACCAGAATGTCTGTCTCCCTGGCAGAGAATAGATAGATCTCCATCATTCATTCACAAGAGACCATAAAACCAAACTCCCAATCCTTGCTAACACCAAGAGGAATAACAAACCAGAGACTAAACAAAAAGGTAAAATCTATAGACATGAAACAAACAGAAGAGATCTAGAGAAATAGAAAACCAGAAAAGTTAGAGTTCTGTTGCCACTGAGATTCACTCTGCAAGCAAGAAAAAATGTGTCTTGTGATCAGCCTTTGAAATGCATTTTTCAAGCAACAAGGTTTAATCAGCTCTGTTGGGTTAGTCCACTTGGGCATCTCTGTAGAGCAACCTACAAAAAGCATAATTTTCAAAAAGATAAAATTTTGACTCTTGTGTAAATATAAAATGAACTCATGTCAAAGATTTTATTCGATTCATTCATTAATGAAGGAACCAGTAATGTGCTAAGACTTGTTCAAAGAATATTTGAAGAACTAGGTATTTAAAGATGATTTACTACAGAAATGTTAAGATATGATTTCTGGATTAGATACAAAACCATTTGAAGTTCAACAGGATAATAAACTGTAATATTTGGGGTTATCAGTTCAATCAGACAGAAATTACTCGTGTCTGTACTGGATGGAAAAAATCTCCAAGTTAACATATAATGTCATAGAGTCTGAATCTTTAACCAATAGCAAGCAGAGAGTTGAACAAAATACACTCCCCACCTTGGGTGGATGTGTTCATGATGTTTAAGGGACATGCTACTCACTTTATTTTGAAATTCTGAATAATTTTTCTGAAGGCTCTTCCCTGGTGGCTCAAATGGTACCACAGCTGCCTGCCATGCAGGAAACCCAGGTTTGATCCCTGGGTTGGGAAGATCCCCTGGAGAAGGGAATGGCAACCCAATTTTTCTGAACACTAAATAAAAGCTGTCCTACTTGGGAGTTGAAAGCTTCATGCCATAGTGTTCTTGAAGAGCAAAAATAGTCAAATTGATTGTTCTTGATTGATAAAAAAACATTCCCTTCCCTTTTGCCCAAGACCTCAAAGCTTCTGCAGGTCATGGCTGAGGCTAGAACCCAGCATTTCAATGCCCTCCATTCCTCACCCATTGTTTGAAATACTACTCTCTTAAGAAGGTCAATGTGTTCGTTAAGATGCTTTTAAGACAGCAAATCAATAAAATGAAGGAAATAGATACTCAGTGTTAACTCACAGGCATCCATTAGAAGAAACTGATCGAGGTAGAGAAGATTAAAGAGATCTGACCTCTTTCTGAAAGGGTGGAAAGAAGTTCATAACAGTAAAACACCCTGTGTCATCCACCCCTCCTCCCCTCTGGCCCTGAATGCCTCCTTCCAAAGATACCATAGATCCCAGCCTGAGGAATTCCCATTCAGCCAAGTCCCTGGCCTGGTCAATGAACCCAGAAAGCCAGTGTGGGATAGATTTGGATCCCAAAATGAGACTTGTGGATTGGGTTCTCAAGTCCTCCCCATCCACCCTCTGCAGCATGGCCCAAGGAGTGGGTTTTCTGTTCTGCCTGATTTCTGAGGGTTCCTTAAATCACCCTTGGATTTTTCAGTTTAACCTTCTCTCTCTGCTTGACAGTAAGGCATATACTTTTAACATTTATGTAACCAAATAAAACTCAGGCGTAGATAAGCACATTAAAAATGGTACTTAGCCTAGTGAATCGTTAGAAAGTGAGCATCTCTATAACCATCACCCAATCAAGAAATAAAATTCAGCCAGCCACCTCAGAAACCTGATTCCTTCTACTAAAAGTTACCTTGCTGGACCATGTTTAAGTGGAGTGGAATAGAAAAAAATGGTGAGTTTGCACAGGATTGGAAAAGGTCAGTTTTCATTCCAATCCCAAAGAAAGGCAATGCCAAACAATGCTCAAACTACTGCATAATTGCACTCATTTCACAAGCTAGTAAAGTAATGCTCAAAATCTCCAAGCCAGGCTTCAGCAATATGGGAACCGTGAACTTCCTGATGTTCAAGCTGGTTTTAGAAAAGGCAGAGGAACCAGAGATCAAATTGCCAACATCTGCTGGATCATGGAAAAAGCAAGAGAGTTCCAGAAAAACATCTATTTCTGCTTTATTGACTATGCCAAAGCCTTTGACTGTGTAGATCACAATAAACTGGAAAATGCTGAAAGAGATGGGAATACCAGACCACCTGATCTGCCTCTTGAGAAATTTGTATGCAGATCAGGAAGCAAGAGTTAGAACTGGACATGCAACAACAGACTGGTTCCAAATAGGAAAAGGAGTACGTCAAGGCTGTATATTGTCACCCTGTTTGTTTAACTTATATGCAGAGTACATCATGAGAAATGCTGGACTGGAAGAAACAGAAGTTGGAATCAAGATTGCCGGGAGAAATATCAATAACCTCAGATATGCAGATGACACACTCTTATGGCAGAAAGTGAAGAGGAACTAAAAAGCCTCTTGATGAAAGTGAAAGTGGAGAGTGAAAAAGTTGGCTTAAAGCTCAACATTCAGAAAACGAAGATCATGGCATCTGGTCCCATCACTTCATGGGAAATAGATGGGGAAACAGTGGAAACAGTGTCAGACTTTATTTTTCTGGGCTCCAAAATCACTGCAGATGGTGACTGCAGCCATGAAATTAAAAGACGCTTACTTCTTGGAAGGAAAGTTATGACCAACCTAGATAGCATATTCAAAAGCAGAGACATTACTTTGCCAACAAAGGTTCGCCGAGTCAAGGCTATGGTCTTTCCTGTGGTCATGTATGGATGTGAGAGCTGGACTGTGAAGAAGGCTGAGCGCCGAAGAATTGATGCTTTTGAACTGTGGTGTTGGAGAAGACTCTTGAGAGTCCCTTGGACTGCAAGGAGATCTAAGCAGTCCATTCTGAAGGAGATGAGCCCTGGGATTTCTTTGGAAGGAATGATGCTAAAGCTGAAACTCCAGTACTTTGACCACCTCATGTGAAGAGTTGAATCATTGGAGAAGACTCTGATGCTGGGAGGGACTGGGGGTAAGAGGAGAAGGGGACGACAGAGAATGAGATGGCTGGATGGCATCACTGACTCGATGGATATGAGTCTCAGTGAACTCCGGGAGTTGGTGATGGACAGGGAGGCCTGGCATGCTGCGATTCATGGGGTCGCCAAGTCGGACACGACTGAACGATGGATCTGATCTGATCTGATCTGAAAGACTGCCTGCCGATGCAGAAGATGCAGGTTCCATTCCTGGGTTGGGAAGATCCCCTGGAGTAGGTAATGGCGACCCACTCTATATTTTTGGCTGTGAAATCCTATGGACAGAGGAGCGTGGTGGGCTACAGTCCATGGGTAACAGAGTTGAAAATGACTTAACAACTAAACAATAACAACATGCAAACGAGCTAAGCTTTGTATTCTAAAATTTCTGCTTCGTGTAACTTTTACGTCTAAGTGTTGGTACTGGGCCACAATTTCTCACTGCAGATCACAATCAAAAACAGTTTGCTAGGCACTGCCATCGGTGTCAGCCCGCCTACCAGATCACCAGCAGAGAAAAGAAAATACCGCAAATTTTGTCCCAGAGCAGAGGTAAGTACAGGCTTCATTTCGTTTTACAATGACTGTAGCATTTTCCTTTCCCACCTATCAGAATATTTCAGAAAAAGTAAAATATTTTTAAAGAAGATAAAATGTCTGTCTACGATATGCAAAAAAAAAATGAATTTGGAATATTATAAAGAAAGCAATTAATCCACACTTAAAACTAATTGCCTAACCCACTGGGTCTTTAAATTATTCATTAGTGCTATTTAAAAATAATTGCAGTTTATGAGGAAAACCCATTATGGATTTCTTTTAAGAACTAAAAAGAAAGGGTTTCCTTTTTTATTTACCAACTGCTTACGGCCCTTGAAACCAACCCATTTTTTAAGCCAGTCTCATGATCCTGTCCTCAGTCTAATCAGCTTTAACATTTATCACACCAACACTTTGTGAGGGTCCCTATGATAGATTCTGAACTCATGGAGAGGATGATGATATTGTCCTAAAAGAATATGAAAGATGGGTCTGGAAAGGAAGAAAGGAAAAGGACTCTCAGGGAACAAAGCAGGAAACCAAGATGTAAGCGTTTTTGCAGGTGGTTCAAGCTGGTCCCTCTACTTCCAGCCAAATGGCTGAGATTTCCCTCCCTGTTTGCTCCTGTCAGCCAGGACTTGTGAGGCCTCCCTCTTCTCTCCTCATTTACTTCTTGCCTCAAGTTCCTTAATTTCTCCATTTCCTTCAAAGAACACTCAGAACTATGGCCATGAAATGGCAGGACTACAGAGGACTTCTGTCTAGTTTGGTGGCTTTGACACTGTGTTCACCAGCACCTCAGAAGTTTCCAGTAGGAAAGGGCTGATAAGCCAACAGGGCTCCGTGATTCCCCAATTCCGTGCCAACCCCCCACTCCCCAGGATCCATCAGAAGAGCCCACTTTGAGTCGTCTAAGATTCCACTCGAAGGAAGCATTTTTCTGCTAAAAACAAAACTTGAAAGTGACTCTCAAGGTGTATCTAAGAATACCACTGGAGAAGGAAATGGCAACTCACACCAGTATTCTTGACTGGGAAATCCCATGGACAGAGGAGCCTGGCGGGCTACAGTCTGGGATCACAAAAAGTCAGACATGACTGAGTGACTAAACCACCAACCACTAAGAATACCATAGCCCAGAAGAGGAAGTGACTTGCCCAAAGCAGGACAGCCAATCACGGAACTGGGAGCCAGCCTGGCCTCCTGACTCCAGGTCTAATGATCTACGCCCTCCACCAGGCAAGGTACACCAAAAAGAGCACGAGCCTTGGGTCCAGAATGATCCAGATATAAATCTGATCTAGTTTTTTGTTCTTTGTTGATGTTGTTCCGTCGCTTAGTCGTGATCGACTCTTTGCAACCCCGTGGACTGCAACACGCCAGGCTTCCCTGTCCTTCACTCTCTCCCGGGGTATGCCCAACTCATGTCCATTGAGTCAGTGATGCCATCCAATCATCCCATCCTGTGTCGTCCCCTTCTCCTCCTGCCATCAATCTTTCCCAGCATCAAGGTGTTTTCCAATGAGTTGGCTCTTCGCATTAGGTGGCCAGTGAATTGGAGCTTCGGTTTCAGCATCAGTCCTTCCAATGAGTATTCAGAGCTGCTTTCCTTTAACCCTGGCTAAGCTATTATACTGGAGAAGGCAATGGCACCCCACTCCAGTACTCTTGCCTGGAAAATCCCATGGACAGGGGAGCCTGGTGGGCTGCAGTACATGAAAACACCTTGTATGTAATATGCACATACTAAGTGTTCAGGTGTGAGCAGCATCTTTATCAGAGATGTTCCTTTAGCACCCCACTGGGAATGTGCTTGTGACGGTCATCATTGTGCCAAAGGTGAGAGTGCACGTGCACACACACACACACACACACACACTCACATGCACACTTAGATGACTGTGTGTAGATATAAAGAAGATCCTGTGGGCTGTAGCTTCACTGACTACCCCCTATCTTAACAGTGTGGGTCTGTGTGTGCCCAATCCTCTTAGAGCCCTCTTACCCACACCAACATGTCTTCCTTCTTCACTTCCTTAAAAGCAAACAAACTGGAGGTGGGGAGGGCAAAATAAGCAGAATGTAGTCTTTTGACAGTCATGATAAATATCAATTTGCAATAGTAAGCAAATAAACATAGTTTGGGGGGCCTAACAAAAAGACATAATCTGGTTAATTAAAGGAATGACTATAAGTGACATTTATCTTGCCATGTCATGCTTAGTTGCTCAGTCACATCCGACTCTTTGTGACCCCATAGACTGTAGCCCACCAGGCTCCTCTGTCCTGGGGATTCTCCAGGCTAGAATACTGGAGTGGGTTGCCATGCGCTGTTCCAAGGAATTTTCCCAACCCAGAGATGAAACACAGGTCTCCCGAATTGCTGGCAGATTCTTTACCATCTGAGCCACTAGGGAAGCTGGTATCTTACTGACACCTAAGATTTATGCTTCCTTCTTATGTAATAATACTCTGACTTTTACGGTCTTTCTTTCTTGAGCCAGGTCTCCCATTCATTGTCCTTTTGTTTGAGTAGGACTGACCCCACCCCTGATTCCAGAAGGGGACTCTGATTAGCTGAAGCCAGTGGGCATATCATCCATGCTTTTGGCCACAGTAATTGGTTCTGGGATGGGACAGAACTCAATCAGGGCATAGGCCATTGACAGGCCATGGACATAACTCACTCAGAGAAAAAGGATGTTTGCTGGAACTACTGGGGGAAAGCATCTTTCTTCAGCTGATTCTGAGTTTTCCTTTTATTTGAATATTTGATATTCTGTTCATCATGAATTTCTGCATTTTTTTACACATAGTGTGAAAATATTATGTTTCTTGATTAATGAGGTTTTTTTTTATGTACACTTAAATTTTGCATCAAGGCAAAATTGCCTCAGTCCTCTCAGCCTTGTCCTGGCCCTGGAGGGATACTGGGCTCACAGCTGACATAGTGGTTCTTTTTTTTGCTTGAAGAGAGACTAGGGAGATGAGAGGGGGCCACCGCATGGAGCTTTGGGAGGAAAGCATGGGAAGTGCATGGGATCAAGAGAAACCCAGTCCCAGTGATCTGAATTACCAGATCCAGCTTTGCCTAGAGCTTAGCCCTCCTATTTGAGAGTTTACAAGCACCAGTAAATTCTCTTCCCTCTGACTTATAACCAAAATAATGCAAACTGACACAATGGCTAATTACAAGGAGTTCACCTCTGAAGGTACCGGGGGGAGTGTTTCTAAAAGTCCGAGTAACACTTCCACCTTTAGACACACGATCGATCAAACGGAGCCAAGTGTCTTCCTTGGCCGTGGTCAGTTTTCTGAACAGCAGCTGTCACTTGTAGAGTACTATTTTCTTCTCTAATTTATTAAGTCCCTTTTACATGTCAGGCACTGACACATACCTGACATGTATATATGTGTGTGCGTATGTGTTAGCTGCTTAGTTGTGTCTGACTCTTTTCAACCCCATGGACTGTAGCCCACCAGGCTCCTCTGTCCATGGGATTCTCCAGGCAAGAATGCTGGAGTGGGTTGCCATGCCCTCCTCCAGGGGATCTTCCCAACCCAGGGATCGAACCCGGGTCTCCTGCATTGCAAGCAGACTGCTTACGGTCTGAGCCACCAGGGAAGCCCCAGGTATGGTAGAAACACTCTGTATATGTTATTGCCTGTCATTCTTAGCAGTCCCTCAAAATGGTATTGGGTCATACTATTATTACCCATATTTTACAGGAAAGGAAGCCAAAACTGAAAGAAAAAAAAAAAAGTAGGACGTACAAGGTCATAGGAAAAGAGGCAGAGGCGGGCTTCACAGCCAAATCCGCTGGAACCTAGGCTTATGTTCTTAATAAGCACCTGAAACAGCCCCAAGATTTACAAGAAATACCTGTTACAGATGCTCCGTGTGTATTTGAGGAAATGAATAAATTTGTTACTTAATTAGTTGAAAGGTGAAATGTTAGCCATTTTGATATCCACTCATTTCATTTCAATTTACCTCCTTCTATAAATAGAGTGTGAAACACAGCCTCTTTAGGTTATGTTTGGGTTAATAGCAGTTTTTCTATTAGGGATACTATTCTCAGAAGTTACACATCATCAACATTTTTTAATACAAACTGATGAAAAAGCACACACAGATAGAATAATGGTGAATTTGGTCTCCTTACTTCAAAGATTCGATGTGTGTGTGTGTTGTGAGGTGGGATCAAACCAGGTCAAGGACTTTAAAATGTTTTCTAAACTCGGAGACAAATACACAATTCATTATTACTATCTTTTTATGTTTATTTTCTTTAAGTAGGGACTCAGTATCCAAAACCCTAATTGAATGTTAAATTTCTCTCCCTCTATGACTGAGAGCAATCATTTGATGAGTATGTTTGCAAGACAAAATCAATACAGTCTTAAGCAATAAATTTATCTGACGAAGGTAAGTATCACAGTACAAGAGTTCCAGGTTTTTAGCATTCTTAACCAAAGCAATAAATAAACAGACTCCTCCCAAAGCAAAGATGGAAATATAATTATTCAGTCTCTCCATGTCAGATTTGCCCAGAAATTGAAATATTGTTAGCAAACACGGATTTAAATTTTGTGCTCCAATGAATTGGTAGATCTCTTAGTTTATTGTTTTGATTTCCCTGCATTCTACCACAGGGAAATTATGCAAACTCTCACACTACATGAAAAGAATACTGATAATTACAGAATTTGCCGCTTAGCTGGAAGATCATTTTGCAAATCTCTTCTGATCCATTGGCATGGTAGCCTGTGTACACTTGTGTCACTGCTGTTCTTAAGATTCGTGATCTGATACAATTGTTAAGTGTGCATGAAGCTGCAATGCCCAGCCAACTGTTCAATTCAACAAATAAAAATCATCGTAGCTGGTTTTCTCTGAGGGGCTGGTTGCTTAACAGATTTAAGTTATTCTAGAGCCCAAGGTTTGGAGAAGGCAATGGCACCCCACTCCAGTACTCTTGCCTGGAAAATCCCATGGATGGAGGAGCCTGGTGGGCTGCAGTCCATGGGGTCGCTAAGAGTCAGACACGACTGAGCGACTTCACTTTCACTTTTTCACTTTCATGCATTGGAGAAGGAAATGGCAACCCACTCCAGTGTTCTTGCCTGGAGAATCCCAGGGGCAGGAGAGCCTGGTGGGCTGATGTCTATGGGGTCACACAGAGTCGGACACGACTAAAGTGACTTAGCAGCAGCAGCAGAGCCCGAGGTTGGAAATCCACTGTCTGCTTCCAACTCCACCTGCAGGTCAGAAGCCCTTGGAAAAGCTTCATGAAACACAAACCCCAGGTCCCACTCTAGACTGTCTGGGTGATCATCAGAGCCCAGAGAACCTGCCTTTAAATACACCCTTCAGTGCGGTGACTCCTCTGCACTGCCAGATGGAGAGCACTTCTGTGTCCATGACCCACAGAAGAGGTGGAAATAATGCCATCCTTGTTTTGTCTGCATGACACTCAACCTAAGTACTTTTTGTTGTATTTATTTACTTATTTATTTTTTAATAAAACCTGTTGGAGCCCACTCCCCCTCCACCTTTCCCCTGACTGCCATAATGTCATGGAGATACAAGCTCACAAGCCTTGTTTCCATCTGGAAAGTCTATGCTGCTTAGAAGCTGAGAGAAATGTATTTATCATGGAGCCTTAGAGGGTGTCTGTTTCCCACGTTCCATCTACATTCTCCACGGTAATTCTCTACTGAGGTTCAAAGTCTTCTCTCCATTATAAATAATAACCCTTCAACTCTATGAAAGCAGCAAGTCTTTCAGTTAAACATCTCTTTTCACCTGGCCATCCTAAATCAAAGAAGTAATGGAGTGTAGAAAAAAACACACAGGCTTTTAATCCTGCACTTACTACCTGCAGATTGTTGAGTCTTCCTTGTGCCTCAGTTCCCTCATCTGCAAAATGGGGTTTACTGGCATTATTATAATATGCATACCTCGTGGAATTATAAAAATTAAATGAGATAACTCACGTAAAATGTATGCACTACATGTTGTTGTTCAGTCACTAAGTCATGTCCGACTCTCTGCTACCCCCGCAGACTGTAGCCCGTCAGGCTGCTCTGACCATGGGATTTCCCAGGCAAGAATACTGGAGTGGGTTGCCCTGCCCCTCTCCAGGGCATCTTCTCAACCCAGGGATTGAGCCCGCATCTCCTGCACTGGCAGGCGGGCTCTCTACTGCTGAGCCACCTGGGCAGCCCAGGATTAAAGAGAAGACAGCTCTTACGGTAATTGGGCTTCCCAGGTGGCACTAGTGGTAAAGAACCTGCCTGCCAGTGTAGGAAATGCGGGTTCCATCCCTGGGTTGGGACGATCGCCTGGAAAAGGGCACGGCAATCCACTCCAGCATTCATGCCTGGAGAATCCCATGGACAGAGGAGACTGGCAGAGGAGCCTGGCAGGCTACAGTCCATAATATGGAAAATGGTCGGACATGACTGAAGCGACATCGCGTGCAGCGTGCATTATGGTCCTTGCTATGACTAAACTTTGTTTTCCAGACTGCTGAACAATGGAGTTCTGTATTAGATGTGGTTTAATCTACCGTTTTCTTACTAAAGATGGGAACATAATCCCAGTTATGGTTTGTCCCCAAGCAGTGTTCAATAGACAGATTTATTTTATTTAGAATCAGGGAGGTCATACTCACCACATTCTTTTCTCCAGTCAGAAAATGGAATGAGTCCATTATTTCTGCATCACCCCCTTTCAGAAAGATATTGATGGGGTTTCCCTAGTGGTTCGGTGGTTAAGACTTCACCTTCCAGTGGAGGAAGGGGTGCTGGTCCCAACGGACAAGAGGAGTTAAGGATTCCACATGTAAACAGAACATAAACAACAGAAGTAATGTTGTAACAAAAATCCAATAAAGACTTTAAAAAAGAA
Organism: Tragelaphus eurycerus; assembly: GCA_935064755.1. Taxonomy (NCBI): domain Eukaryota; kingdom Metazoa; phylum Chordata; class Mammalia; order Artiodactyla; family Bovidae; genus Tragelaphus; species Tragelaphus eurycerus. Next base: position 432,568 of record CAKXYN010000222.1, on the reverse strand, counting down.
AGAAAGATACTAAAAAACCACAGTGTTGGGGGAAGTGTCCAGGGAAGTGTTGGAAACCAAGACTGCATTCTGCAGGAAATATTTTAGAATCTGGCGTTCTCAGCTACGAAAAGAAAAGCCATCAGGGAAAGTATGACAGTTGTGCTCAAATATCTCCATAGCTATTCCAAAGAGAAGAGGCTTGCTGAGATGGTCCCAAGAAGTAGACTCAGAGATGGGCTGTAAGGCTTCCCCAGCACTCAGAATCTCAGGCTTTCCCGTGACCCGAGCACTCTGCTTCTCCTCAAGCTAATGAGAAATGAGTGTTAATTTTTAAAAAGTCACATTACAGTGCTGCCCTTTCTGAATATTCAAAAATGGCTGGGGTTGCTGCTGGGAATGGTAGCCTGCAAATTAGAAAGGAGCCGCTGTAATTCACATGAGAAAAACAACCCCCAAAACATAGACATATGAGTCACAAAGGCCAGCTGGCTGGCGAATGATTTAAGGGGGCCCAGAAGCCCCATTTACAGGCGTCGGGCTATCCAGACTGTTTAGAGCTCTCGAACATCATGATTACTGGTACGGGGAGAGGGGATTACTATACAAATGTCCCTGGCTGCTCTACAAAGCCCTGGCCACAGGAAAGCCATCCGGAGAGGGTGGGTGGGGACTTTCCTTAATCTGGAAAGCAGACCATTGTTTAACAGGACCTGAATCCCCTGAATTCAGGAAAGAATAGGAAAGCTACTTTTTCTTCAACTTGATTTTCGTGATCCAAGGCATGATGCAGTAGATAGGAAGCTCTGAAATCTCTGTTTATTTCATAAAAATACAATAACCTACACTTTGTTTGATAACAGTGCCATTGTAGGGAATTTCCTGGCAGTTGAGTGGTGAAGACTCCACACTCCCAATGTAGGGGGCACAGGTTAGACCCCTGGTTAGGGAACTAAGATCCTGCATGCCACATGGTAGGCCAATAATAAAAAATAAGTAATATTAGAAAAATAAATAATGTCACTATTAAAACCCTTCCCAGGTGGCGCTAGTGGTTAAGAACCCACCTGCCAATGAAGGAGACCCTAGTTCGATCCCTGGGTCGGGAAGATCCCCTCGAGGAGAGCATAGCAACCCACTCCAGTATTCTTCCCTGGAGGATCCAATGGACATAGGAGTCTGGCGGGCTACCGCCCATGGGGTGGCAAAGAGTCAAGCATGACTAAAGTGACTTCAGATCAGATCAGTCGCTCAGTCGTGTCCGACTCTTTGCGACCCCCTGAACCTCAGCACGCCAGGCCTCCCTGTCCATCACCAGCTCCCGGAGGTCACCCAGACTCACACCCATCAAGTCAGTGATGCCATCCAGCCATCTCATCCTCTGTCGTCCCCTTCTCCTCCTGCCCCCAATCCCTCCCAGCATCAGAGTCTTCTCCAATGAGTCAACTCTTCGCATGAGGTGGCCAAAATACTGGAGTTTCAGCTTTAGCATCATTCCTTCTAAAGAAATTCCAGGATTGATCTCCTTCAGAATGGACTGGTTGGATCTTCTTGCAGTCCAAGGGACTCTCAAGAGTCTTCTCCAACACCACAGTTCAAAAGCATCTATTCTTCGGCACTCAGCCTTCTTCACAGTCCAGCTCTCACATCCATACATGACCACAGGAAAGACCATAGCCTTGACTAGGCGAACCTTTGTTGGTAAAGTAATGTCTCTGCTTTTGAATATGCTATCTAGGTTGGTCATAACTTTCCTTCCAAGGAGTAAGCGTCTTTTAATTTCATGGCTGCAGTCACCATCTGCAGTGATTTTGGAGCCCAGAAAAAAAGTGACTTAGCATGCATTAAAACACATCTTTTCTGGGAAAATCAAAGTCTAACAAAATTGTTATGCCTACTATAAAAACAAAAGAGTTAGCCAGTCTAGATGATATACAAGCAAGCTTCTTGCAAATGAATGCCATGCCTCTTTGACTCTCAAGCATCGTATTCTCTAAACATAAACCATTTATGGGTACTGTGGTCCTTATGTGTCCCCCTAAAATTCATATGCTGAAACCTAATCCCCCAAAATTATTCTCTGAGGAGGTAGGGCCTTTGGAGGTGATGAGGTCATAAGGATAGAGTCCTCATGAATGGGATTAGTGCCCTCATAAAAGAAGCTCCAAAGAGCACCCTCATCCCCTTCAGCCACATAAGGAGACAACTAGAAAGACAAGGAAGAGAGCCCCCATTTGACCATGCTGACACCTTGATCTCAAACTTCCAGCCTCTAGAACTGTGAGAAATAGATTTCTGTTGTTTTTAAGTCCTTTTATATATGGTACCTGGACTTCCCAGGTGGCTCAGTGGTAAAGAATCTGCCTGCCAATGCATGAGCCAAAAAAGATGTGAGTTCAATCCCTGGGTCGGGAAGATTCCCTGGAGGAGGAAATGTCAACCCACTCCAGTATTCTTGCTAGGAGAATCCCATGGAGAGAGGAGCCTGGCAAGCTACAGTCCATTGGGACCCAAAGAGCTGGAGATGACTAAAGTGATGGAGTATACATGCATGCGTATTATAGGGTATCTTGTTTTAGCAGCCCAAAGGACAACATGAATGAGAGAGCCATCTAAGAAGGAAGACAAAGAGGCATAAAGGTTTACATTCATTGCTCTGGAAGGTGCAGTGGAAATGGCAGAATTGGCATCAAAACTCAAACCTGCTTCTCCTACTGGTACGTTATAGACTGAAGAAGCCAGAGACCCTGGAGAGGGCTGTTGGGCAATGTGGCCAAAATGCCAACCTAACCTAGGCTAACGCAAGGCAACAGAATAAACTGGAAGGGTGCCATGTTAATTAAGACCCAAGGTTTGAAAGAGTAGAGCCAAGACCATAAATGCCAGAATTGAAGTGGAAGATGGGAAAGAGACTCTTTGGAAAATCAGTGCTGCTCCAGATATTCTAAGAGATGCTCTCATACTGAGCAGAGACTCGCTATTTGCAAAGTTAACCTGAGTTTCCAAATCTTAGGTTCAAAATCCTGTGAGCAATTGGAAAATCTTACATGATCACAAACTAGACCTCCACAGGGAAAAGTAATACTACCATTTTGCACAACTCTGAGAGACACAATTTACAATATGGAACATGTCTTCTAGAATTGTGCAACATGGCAGGCCTACAGCACACTTGATATTTTAACAGCATCTGAGCTAGTGACCAAGCCTAACTCACTGTCCAGCATGTGTATCTTGGTGTGGCCTTTTTGCTTTCTCTTCAGTGTAAAATGACAGACTTCATTTTCTTGGGCTCCAAAATCACCGCAGACAGTGACTGCAGCCACGAAATTAAAAGGCTCTTGCTCTTTGGAAGAAAAGCTATGACAAACCTATACAGCATAATCACTTTGCTGACAGAAGTCCATATAGTCAAAGCTGTGTTTTCTCCAGTAGTCATGTATGGATGTCAGAGTTGGATCCTAAAGAAGGCTGAGTGCCAAAGAATTCTTGCTTTCAAACTGTGGTGCTGGAGAAGACTCTTGAGAGTCCCTTGGAGAGCAAGGAGATCCGATCAGTCAATCCTAAAGGAAATCAATCCTGAATATTCATTGGAAGGACTGATGCTAAAGCTGAAGCTCCAATACTTTGGCCACCTTATGTGAATAGTGGACTTATTGGGAAAAACCCTGATGCTGGGAAGGATTGAAGGCAGAAGGAAAGGGAGGTGACAGAGGATGAGGTGGTTGGAGGGCATCATCGACTTGATGGACATGAGTTTGAGCAAGCTCCGGGAGATAGTGAAGGACAGGGAAGCCTAGCACGCTGCAGTCCATGGGGTCTCAAAGACTCGGACACGACTGAGCAACTGACAACAACATGGGAGGGTAAAAAGGATAACGCTTTTAAGCCAGTTGCAAATATCAATAATGGAAATAGAGAGAAATTGAAAAGAAATGTTGAATAAATTCAAGGGTAAAATTTGAATTTGGTAGTTGCTTCAAGGCAGCCAGTACTCTATAAGGAATCAAGAAAAAGTAATTTCTGAAACTGTTGAGCGAGTGTTCCAGCAAGAATTTATTTTAATTGCTTTATAAATTGCTTTAATCCTATATTTAGGGAATCATTAGGGGCCTGAAAGGGTCACTTAAAATTTTCACTTATGCTTAACTAAGTTTTATAGAGAAAATTACATGTTTTAATAGTATTCATAGAATCAGGGACTTGTAAAGGTCTCGAGATGTGTCCTTTTAAAATAGCAAAGGTCTGTGACTCAATATCACTTAATTCTCACAATAGCCCTGTGAGATAAAGATAATTATTCTTTTTATAGATGAGGTAACTGACCCTCTGAGGGTCTGAATTATTTGCAAAGTAAGCAATTTGAAGGAAGGATTCTACCTTATTCATCTTTCCATCTCAAGGGTCTGGAACGTGGCAGACACTCAGCACTATTATTTCAAGGGTTCTCAAAGCATGGTCCCCAGACCAGCAGCAGCAGCACAGCCTGGGAACTTTTTAGAAATGCAAACTCCCAGGCTCCACCCCAGACTTCCTGACTCAGACACACCCAGTACAGAGCAACCTACATTTTAACAAGCCCTCCTGGAGATTGAACAGAGGTCTGTATAGTCAAAGCTATGGTTTTTCCAGTAGTCACATACAGATGTGAAGGTTGGATCATAAAGAAGGCTTAGCATCAAAGAATTGATGTTTTTGAACTATGATCCTAGAGAAGACTCTTGAGAGTCCCTTGGACTGTAAGGTGATCAAATCAGTTCAGTCCTAAAGGAAATCAACCCTGAATATTCATTGGAAGGACTGATGCTGATGCTCAATATTTTGGTCACCTGATGCAAAGAGCCAATTCATTAGAAAAGACTGATGCTGGTAAAGATTGAGGACAAGAGGAGAAGGGGGCAACAGAGCATGAGATGGTTGGAGGGCATCACTGACTCAATGGACATGAGTTTGAGCACACTCTGGGAGACAGTGAAGGATAGGGAGGCCTGGTGTGCTGCAGTCCATGGGTTTGCAAAGAGTTGGACGTGACTTCACAACTGGACAACAACAACCAGGAGGTGGTGGTGCACACAAAAGTGTGTAAGAAGACTGGTGTTCAGTGAGCAGTGAATGAAGTGTATTCAGGTGAGATGGCGTGTATCCAGGTTCCTCAGAGCCCTAGGAAACACGGGGGAGCAAGTGTCAAAGAGCTAGGACAGCAACATCCCAGTTCTGGACTGATCTCTGCTAGAGTCTCCCTCGTCCTCATTCTCAGAAGAGCCGTATGCCCTCAAACCACAGTGTGCCAGGATCTGCTCACAGCTGCCATGCCCGCACCTCATCTCGCCACCAGCAATGTGCACAGAATCCCAGTCCCTTCCCTGCAATGAATACAATTAGTCAAGTTTCCATTTTTCTTTCTTCCTCCCAAATCCCCCACAGTGAGGGCCACCTGAGGAAAGAAAATTTCATCTTGCACAAAACCAGATTTATCTCTGTTCTTTGCACAACAATACAATGAAAGCCCAAATGATTTCTCCACATTTGGTAGCACTTAGAAGCTTTTCATCAGCACAAGAATAAGGAGTACAACTATTTCCCTCATTTCTGTTTACGGCAGCGATACAGCTGAAAGAAAACAATTTAAATCTATCAACTGCAGAGATGTTTTTGACTTAAGACAAGCACCAAAGTTTCAGCATTTATCTAGCATCACAGCTTGTCTTGAGATGAAAACAGCCTACAAGGTCATCTATCTAGTCCCTGCAAGATGATATACAGTGGTACCCAGAACAGTTTCTGTTAAAGAATTATGTATATATTTTAATATGTATCAGGAAAAAAACATGTAACTTTCATATCATACCCACAATTTCACGGATATTATTGCTTGTGGTGGTGATGCACTTCCTTCTCCTTTGTGCTCATGTGCTTAATCATGTCCAACTCTTTGCGACCCCATGGAGGAGCCCACCAGGCTCCTCTATCCATGGGATTCTCCAGGCAAGAATAATGGAATGGGTAGCCATTTCCTTCTCCAGGGGATCTTTCTGACCCAGGGATTGAACCTGTGTCTCCTGCATTGCAGGTGGATTATTTACCCCTTGAGCCATCAGGGAAGCCCTTATTATTGCTCAGAGTAAAGCTAATTAGTGAGTCAAAAACAAAAGTGAAATGATTTCAGAAAACATCTGTAAATAAACAATAGCCCAGGTGTTGTGCAGATATGGCAGAAATCATGAAAGTGATACACAAAGTTTGGGGATTAGGTAATCACCCCAGTAGGCTGCTGGAAGGAAAGAGAATTCACCTCCCCCAAGATGGTTCAAATGGAGAATTGTCAATGAAGGAAATTCTTAGGGAATTGTGGGCAGTGTTAAGGGAACTGAAGGTGATGCTGAGGCATCTGGGAATCAATGGGTGGAGGAAGTCATCCCCATCCCGAGGCTGAAGGGACAAGGGAAGGAAATAGTGCGGCTGGAGCCCTGGAGGAGAAGTGACCTGGAAAGACCCAAGACAGAGTCCTGGCGGGAAGGAGCATGAGAAAAGAGCTCAACCGTTCCTCCTTCCTCTCATCTGCCTCTTCTTCCCATTGGCCAAACCCAACTGGAAGCCAGAGGCAAAGGAACCAGGCAGTCGCTATGGTAGAGGCCAGGCCCCAAGACACAGGTGGCAGAGGGATGAGCACGGTGATGGAAAAGACAGCGCTAGTGACAGGGAGACAGGAGTCCACCACACTTGCTTCTTTCAGACGTGCAGACCTGCCTGCCCAGCAGGAAAGGCAGGCCAAGCGGCCTTCAGGAAGACTCACTGGTCAGAAATACGACTGCAGAGATTGGTAGATCTCAGAGAAGTTCCATAAGATATCTGCACCTCAATTTCTTTATCTGGAAAATGAGAAGATTATCTCTGCATTGCAGGTTGGTTGATGCTCAATAAAAACTAGCAACTTTCATGCCAAATGAAAGAAGCCAAACACAAAAAGTCACATATTGTACGATTCCATTCATGTGAAATATCCAGAATAGCTAAATCCATAGAAACAACAGATTGGTGCCTGCGTCAGGCTCGGGGGAAGGGAAACTGGGGAGTGATTGCTGAAGGGGTTGATTTCATTTGGAGGGTGCTTAGAGGGGGATAGTGAACCCGTGTTGGAACTAGACAGCTATGGTGGTTGGACAACACTGTGAATATACTAAATGCCAATGAATCACTCACTTTGAAATGATTATATTTAATACTAATTTGCTAGGGCTGCCATAACAAAGTACCACAACCTTGAGTGCCTTAAATAACTGAAATGTATTGTTTCACTATTCCTGGGTCAGGAAGATCTGCTGGAGAAGGGATAGGCTACCCACTCCAGTATTCTTGGGCTTCCCTTGTGGCTTATCTGGTAAAGAATCCGCCTGCAATGCAGGAGACCTGGGTTCAATCTCTGGGTTGGGAAGATCCCCTGGAGAAGGGAAAGGCTATCCACTCCAGTATTCTGGCCTAGAGATTTCCATGGACTACTGTCCATGGGGTTGCAAAGACTCAGACACGATTAACTGACTTTCACTTTCACTTTCTTTCTGGAGGCTGGAGGTCCAAGGTCACAGTGCTTCATGGTTAGTGCCATGCATCTCTCCTTGCCTTGGAGATGGTCAACTTCTGTGTGTCTCTATGTCCAAATTCCCCCTTTCTATAAGGGTATCAGTCATGTTGGATCCAAGGGCCCAGCTAGTACAGTAGGACCACATCATAACTTCACTAATCTGCAATAGCCCTGTTTACAAATGAGGTCAGTTCTGAGACTCTGGGGACTTCAATATAGGAACTTAGTGGAAAGGGGAACAATTAAACCCTGAACAACAGTTAATTTTATATTATATGAATTTCACCTCATTAAAAATATGGGAGAAAAGTAACTAATTATTATGATCGTTATTATGAAAGTCAGTGGCCCATTATCTCAAGGTCAGGTGTAGCATAAAAACCCCTATCAAGAATTAATTCTTTGCAGGGCAGAAACAGAGACAAAGACATGGAGAAACAGACTTGTGGACACAGTGGGGGAGGAAGAGGGTGGGATGAATTGGGAGATTAGGGTTTACATATATACACTACCAGGACTCCAGGTGACGCTAATGGTGAAGAATCCCACTGCCAATCCAGGAGATTTAACAGACTCAGATTCAATCCTTGGGTTGGGACGATCCCTTGGAGGAGGGCATGACAACCCACTCAAGTATTCTTGCCTGGAGAATCCCATGGACAGAGAGAGGAGCCTGGTGGGCTACAGTACAAAAGGCCTCAAAGAGTCGGACACGACTGGAGTGACTTAGCACACATGTATATACACTATCATTTGTAAAAGAGCTAGCTAGTGGGAAGCTGCTGTATACCGCGTGGAACTCAGCTCCGTGCTCTGCGTTGACCTCAAGGTGTGGGATAGGGATGGGAGGGAGCTCAAGAGAAAGGGAGTATATTTATACAGATAGCTGATTCATGAGATACATCATGAGATACATCATGAGAAATGCTGGACTGGAAGAAACACAAGTTGGAATCAAGATTGCTGGGAGAAATATCAATAACCTCAGATATGCAGATGACACCACTCTTATGGCAGAAAGTGAAGAGGGGCTAAAAAGCCTCTTGATGAAAGTGAAAGTGGAGAGTGAAAAGGTTGGCTTAAAGCTCAACATTCAGAAAACGAAGATCATGGCATCTGGTCCCATCACTACATGGGAAATAGATGGGGAAACAGTGGAAACAGTGTCAAACTTTGTTTTTCTGGGCTCCAAAATCACTGCAGATGGTGACTGCAGCCATGAAATTAAAAGACACTTACTCCTTGGAAGGAAAGTTATGACCAACCTAGATAGCATATTCAAAAGCAGAGACATCACTTTGCCAACAAAGGTTCGCCTAGTCAAGGCTATGGTCTTTCCTGTGGTCATGTATGGATGTGAGAGCTGGACTGTGAAGAAGGCTGAGCGCCGAAGAATTGATGCTTTTGAACTGTGGTGTTGGAGAAGACTCTTGAGAGTCCCTTGGACTGCAAGAAGATCCAACCAGTCCATTCTGAAGGAGATCAATCCTGGAATTTCTTTAGAAGGAATGATGCTAAAGCTGAAACTCCAGTATTTTGGCCACCTCATGCGAAGAGTTGACTCATTGGAGAAGACTCTGATGCTGGGAGGGATTGAGGGCAGGAGGAGAAGGGGACGACAGAGGATGAGATGGCTGGATGGCATCACTGACTTGATGGGTGTGAGTCTGGGTGACCTCCGGGAGCTGGTGATGGACAGGGAGGCCTGGCGTGCTGCGGTTCATGGGGTCGCAAAGAGTCGGACATGACTGAGCGACTGATCTCTCTCTCTCTCTCTCTGATTCATGTTGTTGCACAGCAGAAACTTGCACAATATTGTAAATCAGTTGTACGCCAACTAAAAAATAAATAATTTTTTTAAAAAGAAAGTAGACTGCAGCCTAAACATTTAAGGGATTTCCAATTTACAAAAAGAGAGAGAGAGAGAATAAATTCTTCATGGGCCCTAACTTAGTCTCTTCCAGATATCACTACTCTGATGGTCGTGGGTAACGCCCACCCAACCCACGCACCTTCAAAAGTACCTGGAGGTATAGATAATGAAGATAGCATGGATATATTTAGAAGATAATTAGAATGTTTGTTGAAGACACCAAACTCTTACCCTGGAGTGAGAACTAAATACAGCATAGCATGTTCTAGCAAACATAAGCATGCCACAGCAACCTACTCGGCGAGCTCACTGTCTATAAACTCCTTGCTAGAGACATTGTGCGGAGAAGGCAATGGCACCCCACTCCAGTACTCTTGCTTGGAGAATTCCATGGACAGAGGAGTCTGGCAGGCTACAGTCTATGTGGTTGCAAGAGTCGGACACGACTGAGCAACTAAGCACAGTGACATTGTGATAACACTTATTACCTGGGACTTTCCTGCTCTGGTCTACCCTGGCCTCACCTCCACCCTGTGCTGGCTGAGTCCTGCCGAGTCCACTCACTCCTTGGGGGGGTCCATAAGACTCCTGCGCCTTGTCACTCTGCTGTGACTGTTGCTTACACGTCGCCTTTATCTTTGTCTGCAGCCAGACGTGTCACTGTAAATGTTCACAGTTCTCCTTGAGCATGGACCTGCCCTTCCTTCCTCCGTGCTTTGTCAGCTGGGAGTGATCTGATGCATCTGTGAATCCTGGAGATGGCATCTATTTGGCCCCAGAGTCTGCTTTCTAAACCTGGACCTCTGTCCCAAGTCAGCATGGTCTCCGTCTGCTCCACTGGCCCTCCTACGTTTTCTTGTAACAATTGTTAACATGTATTGAGGACTGACTGTGTGTCCAGGGCTGTTATTATCTGTATGTCAGAGATGAGGAAACTTGGACCCAGTAGGGTTACAAGTCCCAAATAACAAGAGCCGGGACATATCAGAAGGAAATGAACCCTGGCTCCAAAAGCTCTGTTCTTACCCACAACACTGGACTGTCTTTCAACACCACGAACACCATTAACATTGCTACCCTACTAGTACTTTAAATCTGAATAGTGGTCACAGTTTACACAACATTTTAGCAGAACTAAAGAAATGTGTCATTGAATCCAGTGTTGAAAGAGCATCTGGGGCTAAACTCAAATTCAACAAATATTTATATACTAACTGACTTTAATGTTTTTCCTCATCTACAACTTCACAAATACTGCCTAAGACAAGGATTAGACTCGTTGTTTGAATCAAAGCAAGAGTATACCTTATTTCACTTCACAATTTTACAGTTTTCCAAACATTTCCACATATATTACAATATTTGAACTTTATAAAATTCCTTGAAGCATAAAAAAATGGAAATAATTATTCCTATATTTCAGATGATAAAACTGAGGCTGTAAAACATTAAGATACAGCTTGAACTAAGGTCTCCTGGCTTGTAACCTTCTATACAACATGGTGTCTATCAATGGACTCGTTTGGGGATAATATATTCACAACAATTCAGCCAATTTGGCAAGTGATGTTCTGTAATCTCTGTTATAAAAGGCAGCATGCCACTTTTCCTTCATCTAGCTAGAATCAATTTCTAACAAGAGTGTTCTCCAACAGAAGTGTTTCTGCATTGCTTTGAATGATAGAATGAAATATTCAAGCAACTGGCCTTATGTACAACACATATGCAATGAAGGTGAGGAAATGACCCCTCATTCTCTTTGGTATCAACATTCTTCATTTAATCAGGCTATCGAGATGGTCATGGGGTGAGTATTTGGACTAGATCCCTGTCTCCAGAAACAGCACGGCCAAGGCAGGAGATCTGCTCTCCTCACTAGAATTACAGGAAGGAAGGAAGATTTCAGCTCTCTGGTAGGCGTCCATCCCAAAGACTTCATTTCCCTTTGTGTTTTCACAGCCAGGAAATCCCTCATCAGATTGAAATAAATCCCTCTTTCTCTTCTCTAAGCCCTCATCTTGCTCTGTTTTCTAGGAGGAGAGGGAACAGCTGCTTATTCCTAAGAAGCAGCAACCAACCCCTGAAATCTGTCCACCCCAGCACGCTGTGGGATTCCAAATATTTTAGTGTCAGACATCTGAGTGTTAATTACTTTACTGTGGCTCCCACATCCAGGCTGATGGGTGCAAAGCCAAGCTGGCCGAGCTAAACATTGCAGGAAGAGAAAGCAGAAAGCGGGTTCTGGCATCGCCGGAAGGTCCTAACATCACCCAGATTCTCACACATTACTTGTTTGTCACCATCCATCACTCTACCCCAGGGCTCAGCACCTACCACCACCCACCCCCAGACACCTGTGTCTGCAAAGACACACTCAGGTACACAAAAAAGAAACTCTGGGTTTGACCTTTCACTCACTCTCTCAGCTCCTCTCCCACCTCATTGCATCCCACCCTGATCCATTAATTTCCTCTTGGATGTTGAAATGTTCCCTTAGCCTAAAATCAAAGCTGCATGTCTTATCTAGTTTCTTGCCCACAGCCAGGGGTTGTGGGGTAACAGCTTTACACAATAAGTATAATACCTGCTTACATAGCCCACGTCATTTTCCCATACAATGACTGGGAGAAGCAGAGTCTGTATCACACATTACTAATAGGAAGACTTAGGGAGTAATCATTGCAACACAAACACCCCACAGCAAAAGAAAATCTTAGAAGTTGGTCCTTGGTCCCCTCCGTGGGTGGGCATTTAGCTGGAACTAGTATTCTTGCCTGGAGAAACCCATGGACAGAGGCGCCTGACAGGCCACAGTCCATAGGGTCAAAAAGGAGTCGAACACAAATGAAGTAACTGACCACACGCAGAGCATAAATATAGTCATCATAATATCCATTATAATAAAGATATGATCTAATTTTATAATATATAATGATCTAACAAATACAAGTGATAAAAATAAAACACTAGATCATTAAAAAATAAGTCTCATTAACCAAAGATAGTTCTGGACCCCAACTACTATTTCTACTGGGGGACTAACAGTACTTGAATCCTTGTCTCCTTGTTGGAAAAGTGACAACGATTAACAGGATGTATGCTCTGTGCTTAATGCTTTCAGCTGTGTTCCTTCTCCATCTTACCAGCAACCTCAAACACAGATCCAACGTGGTAAATTCTGTAGTTTAGACTTGTGCATTCCTTCTGGGGGACTTGAGGACTTCAATCCACATAATCCTGGTCTCCATGCTCCTCTTGAGTTCTTTGTGAACCTTAAAAAAATCTGTACTCTACAGCTTCTGCAAATGAAACTATCAGGAATGTGCAGATTCTGGGCTCCTGTCCCTCATCACCTGTTCCCCACATACTCCCAGTGAGAGTTCTAGATCAGGGGCTGTCCAATGGGACTTCTAATAAGATATTTGGTTGTTGTTTTTTAATGTGGACCTTTTGTACAACATTGTAAATTTGTTACAACATTGCTTCTGTTTTATGTTTCAGTTTTTTGGCCTCCAGGCATGTGGGATCTTCCCTCCCCAGGATCAACCCAGCACCCTCTGCATTGAAAGACTAAGTCTTGACCACTGGACCACCAGGGAAATCCCTCTAATAAGGCGTAGACCATTCCACAGAAGAGAGGGGCCATAACCTTATAATCACACACACAACAGCCCTCAATAGGGGAAAAACTCCCTAGAGAGCCACCAAAACCTGTGTGTATCGCCGACTTGAGCAATTACTTACTGTTTTGCAATTAAAGTCACTCAGGAAAATGGAATCGTTACCATGAGGAGCAGCTAACCAGCAAAGGGCCAAAGTGCGCTTTCAGCCATATGGCAGGCGATTCCCAATGATGTCGACAGAGAATTGCACGTGAGCGACTGCGAGGCAAGTCTCATTCCTGGGAGAAGCTCTGAAGATTCACTATCGCGAAGGGAAGCAGAAAAGTGTAGGGACTGAGTGTGGCTGTATGAAGCCATCATTTTTATGCAAACAGACAGACTAAGCACACACCCAGTTCATTATAGTATATTCTTCTATCCTGTCCAAGTTTTAGGGGAGGTAGAAGAGAGTACATCTTTTGCAAAAGCTTTCTTTTTAAATTTCTTTCAGTACATTGATATTCTGCTCATAGCAAAGAAACACTCAAGAATAGTATCTGTTTTGAGTTAGTGAGTAAAGATCCTTAATATGCTAAGCATCGTGCCGATGGAATGCACAAGGTCAAAAATGCAAAATTTAACACATGGGCTCCGTGTTTGAGGTTGTTGGTAAGATGGAGAAGGAACCCACGGAAAGTAATAAACACACTTCCTCTTAACTGGTGTCACTTTCTCAAGAAGGAGACAAAAGGATTTCTTAGAACAAGTCTTGTCATCAGCCCCCACACAGACAGGTATGAAGGTATAAAGGCCAGAGGTTAGTGCCAGCCCTGGTGCAGATATGCTTGGCCTCGGTCAAACCCCACACAGCAGGTTGTTATGCAAAAATCATCAGCCATGCGTCAAAACATTCCAGATTTTCACTCACTGGCATGAAATAAAGCCTCTGATGTAAGGGCTGGTTTTATAAAGGCTCCGTGTGGATTATAAACTCAGAGAGGAAAGACATTGCTTCGTGCTTTTATTTCACTCCTGTAGGCTCCAAGTATGTGATTGCTCCAACCATCCCATAAGAAGGAGGGATCCCAGTAAGAAAGCAAGGGAAAGGAAACACAGAGTTAGTCCAGAAAAGGTGAGAAATATAGGAGAATCCTTCACTGGGTTCACCGTAGCACTCTTTGCCTGGAGGAGAGTGAGGTAACCAGGGGTGATGACCACAATCAGAATAATCCCAGTAATAATAGTAATAACAACAGCTAACACCCACTGAGTGCTCTCCATGAGCCGAGCACTGAGTTAGGTGCTCCACACACGTACCTGCTGATTGCATCCTCTCAAATTCATCTCATGTGAATTTCAACTTCCCTGCATAGTAGATACTACTGTTGCTTGCATTGTATAGATGAGGAAAGTGAGGGTAAATGATGGAGGAAAGGAGATTAAAATAGTGAATAGATCAGTTAGGAAGGAATGGGAATGGGCAGGAAAAGTAAAGGATGGTCATTGAGTGGGAGAGTCTGGCCAAAATGTGCAGGGGAGGGGATACGTCCACAAGGTCAACAAAGGCAGATGGGTGCCACGGATCCCAGCAGTCAGGCAGGTCCAGGGTCTGGATCGTTAGTGGGTGAGTCGGCCAGCCCAGTGTTCCGTGGTAGCAAGCTCTAATCACAGGCACAGAAAACACACATATTGAGCAGTGGCTCTTTCAAAGCTCCTGCTGCATGAGATTCTTAAAACCACGCTGAAGTACAAACACCAGGACAGAGGTTCAGAAAGCACCTCACCTAAGCTCACATCCTTGGGAATCCATAGAGCTGTCACTCAAGGAACTGTTCAAGCTCAAGCCACCTCTTAAACTCAGCTGCCTCTCAGGGTTGCTTAACCAGCACCTGGGGTTCTTAGTTCTTGAAACACATTGACTTAGTTCTTGAAACTTGAAACACATTGACCACTTGGAGTATGAACCAAAGTCCCAGAGCCCGAGAGACCCGCTGGATAAGGAGGGAAGACCACTTCCACCATGGGATGGACGGTTACCTCCAGTAAGTGACTGACGGTGGCAGGGGCAGGCTTGAAGGACAAAGCAGAGGTCAGATCAGCAAACTGCAAGGAGTGAGATGGGAGGCATGCCGGGTGATGACCATGTGATAGAGGAAGAGAGGCCATAAGGATCGGAATGAAGCAAGAGGCCTGATATTCAGTTGGCCCATCACACCCACAAACAGCCTCAGTTGCCTCTGCAGCACTGAAGAGCCAGGAAAAACAGCGCTGTCCATAGAAGGGAAGGGGCTCTGTGTCCTTCAAAATGCCCTCCCCAGATGCTCCAGATGCTGGGATTGTAGACAACAAATTTGAGCCTCCTTTGAACTCTTACCCCTTGGGATGGTCAAGATTCAGCTCAGTATCTTTTTCCTCCACCACTAACATCCTTCCCACTTAATGTGATGTGGTGTCATCCCCAAGACCTTATTCAGATGCTTCTTTTTAATTCATTCTCAGACGCAATCCTGAGGTCAGACACTTTGCATGCATCAGACTCTTTGTGACCCCGTTGATTGCAGCTCACAAGTCTCCTCTGTCCATGGAATTTTCCAGGCAAGCATACTGGAGTGGGTTACTATTTCCTACTCCAGAGGAATCTTCCCAAACCAGGGATCAAACCTGCGCCTCCTGCATTGGCAGGTAGATTCTTTTACCACTGTGCCACCTGGGGAGCCCCAGACACTCTGAGGCAGATCCAAAGATCTAGAGCATTCTATCACGTTATTGTGTTATTAAAAGCTTCCTCCCAGCGATGTGTCCCCAAATCCTCAGAGGCTTCCAGCCTCTGTCCCACCTCAGATATAGGTAGATGACCCTTGTTAAACTGTCAGGTCTAATTACCAGTTCATACTCTAACCTCTTCTCTAATTTAAAAGACTCTTCATTCCAGTTCTTTTTTATTTCCCTGCTCCCATTCTTTCTTTTCAGCAAAATGAGAGATTAAGGCCTAACCACCTTAGTGGTCTCAGTGCCACTAATAATGAGAAAACCATTGGTTAATTTTTTTTTCTAAAGATAAGGTAGCAGTCTTTTCAAATAAGGAAACAGAAAGACTTTCCAGAGGGAGCAGGAGGAAAGGTGATAAATGGGAAAACAGTGTAGCAACCGCACTTCGGTTTCAACTTCTTTCCTGCGTCCCTTTGAAGTCGGCTGGATTGAAAGCATTTGTTTCTTCACAAGAATAGAATGTTTGACAACTAATTAAACCAGGCTTTTGACCTTAGGCTTAAACAAAGTTTGTGATCATGGAGTACAGAGCTAGGTTTAAAATAAGAGGAGGGGAGAGTGGCTACCATAAACATGGTTGGGGATTAGAAATGGCTGTTGTTGAACCGGTTCTGGTTTTCAAGAGTGGACGCAGGCCATACACTGATGGTCAATTTGCCTCTTTTTAAAATGCACTGACTGACCATACAAACCTTATTTTACCTCATTTAATCGTGTGCTGGTGTTTCAAAAGGCACTTCCGAATGCAGTATGGCTCAAGGTCCTGACTCTGAACTGTTTAGAAAGCTAACTCCCCCATCCACCTGTCCACTGCCTCTGGCCTTGCCTCCCAGTAGGCTTGCTTCAAGCTGGCAGGCAGAGAGAGCCTTTTAAAATGGGACCGCTCACGTCACTCTGCGCTCAGAAATTAGCCAAAGATGTCTCTTTATCTGTCAAAGTAAAATCGAAAGTCCTGGCTAAGATATCTGTGGCCACCCAGTCTTATTCCCACCTCGTCTCTCTCTTTCTCTCTCATTTTCTCTCTCTCCCCCTATACCTCCACTTTGCATTTCCTAAAACATCCTCACTGCCCATTCTGTTTGCCTTCTGCAGGGAATGCTCTTTCCCAGGTTTCAATGTGATTTATTCCTTCACCTCATTTAGATCTGGACACAAGTCCCCTTACTAGTGAGGCCTTTTCTAATCACTCTACTCAAAATGGCACACCCCAACCTTCCATAGCCCCTACACACATGCACACACACATGCACGCATACACATACCTTTTGTTCAAGATTCAGGGGTTCCAGTCGTGAGTCCCACAGAGCCCTCTGCACCCCTGTTAAAGCTCTAAAATCTAGAAAAGTCACCCTTGCAAAGCTCTTAGAGGCTTCCTGCTGGCTCTGTGGTAAAGAAACTGCCTGCAATGCAGGAGACCCAGGTTTGATCTCTGGGTCAGGAAGATCCCCTGGGGAAGGGAATGGCTACCCACACCAATATTCTTGCCTGAAGAATCCCATGGACAGAGGAACCTGGCAGGCTACAGTCCATTGCGTTGCAAAGAATTGGACATGACTGAGCAACCTGGTAGGCTGCAGTCCATGGGGTCGGGAAGAGTCCGATACGACTGAGCGACTTCACTTTCACTTTTCACTTTCATGCACTGGAGAAGGAAATGGCAACCCACTCCAGTGTTCTTGCCTGGAGAATCCCAGGGACCGGGGAGCCTGGTGGGCTGCCATTTATGGGGTCGCACAGAGTCGGACACGACTGAAGCGACTTAGCAGCAGCAGCAGCAGAGCGACTAACACTTTCCCTTTCCAGAGTTCTTCACAGCATTGACTTAGAGGCTTCCCTTCAGGTCAGCTCCTCAAAGGCAGCATCTGTGGAGGGGACCCCAAAGAGCCATCTGCTCAGCCCCCCTCTTAGTCTCCTCTCCAGGAATTTGGATTTTGAACCAAAAAAAAAAAAAAACCCAGGCCACATTTGGGTGGCTGGGTGCAATATCATCTCCCACCGATTTGTGAGTAACAGAGAAGAACAAAGCTCAGGCCCAGAGAGGAGCAAAGAGGAAAGGCAGTTCCCCAGGCCTGCCATGTGCATCACCCACCTTGCACGGGTGAGACACCCCAATATCCTAAAAGAAGCTTCTCTTTTCTGTTAAGTTAGTTTGAAAAAGACAGGCTATCTTTTTCATCTCTGCATCCAAAGTGCCTGACATGGAACAGATAATAAAGTATCTAGAACAGAGTGAATGAACAGATGAATGAATTCATAAGCTGGTGAGTGAGGGGTGTGATGCCTGTCACTCACAGAGCAGGACATTTTGAGAGACATTGGAAGACAGCTCTCTGTGACAAGACGGTGATACTGGTCTTAAGAGACCCACAGACAGAGGTTCACAGTAAATATCACAATGAGGGCATTCCGTGCATGTGCGGGAGGACCGCACTGAGAAACAAGTTCCAGTCCCATCGGATGTCTTGAAGTCAGCCATGCTGCTGGCTAACCGTGCCCCAAATGCAGCCCTAAACCAGCAAACCCCAAGTGAGAGTACAGGGCCCTACACAGAATTCTGCCCTGAATTTCCTTCTTTCTTTCTTTTAATAATCAAGGAGTTACATTTAGAAACAGACACTTTCATTCCATTCATCTTAAAGAAGGCTGAGTGTCAAAGAATTGCTGCTTTCAAAATGTGGTGCTAGAGAAGACTCTGGAGAGTCCCTTGGACTGTAAGGAGATTCATATCAGTCAATCCTAGAGAAAATCAACCCTGAATATTCACTTGAAAGGACGATGCTGAAGCTGAAGCTCCAGTATGCAAAGAACCAACTCATTGGAAAAGATGCTGATGCTGGGAAAGATCGAGTGAAGGAGGAGAAGGGGGTGACTGAGGAGGAGATGGTTGGATGGCATCCCCAACTCAATGGACGTGAGTTTGAGTAAACTCCCAGGGATAGTGGAGGACAGGGAAGCCTGGTGTGCTGTAGTCCATGGGGTCACAAAGAGTCAGACACGACTTAGCGGCTGAAAAACAAAAACACCTTCTCTGGAGACCTCAGAAACTGTTTACCCGAACTTGGCAACAATTTTTCCGTAAGTCAGCTCGTCTGTCAACAATAATATTCAGTTTCTATTTTGTGCCAGCCATTATGAAAATATGTAAAAGGAGTAAAATATGTTCCCATGTCCTGAATTTCAAGATGTGTCACACTGTCCAGGTGCCCATGCCTCTAATGCTGTGACATGGTCACTTGGAGGACAGTTGGCTCAGTAGCAGAGAGTGGATGGAAGTTGGAAACTTTTAACCATGGTGTGTGGTACCCAGTACGTGAGGTACCCTCTGCAGAACACTTCACAGAGCCCGGCTCCTAGTAAATGCTCGATGAAGATGGCTTAGCCTGTCTCAGCCTTGGTTCCCTGTCAGTAGATTGAATTAAATTGGACCGGATGCTTTCTAAGGTTTTTCCCATTCTAAATGTCTATGATTTTTATCAGTCATAGCAGAGTTTGGGGGCATAGCTTTGGGGCATCCTCCATGTCACCCAATCAAGGCTCTGCCCAAATCAAAACCTGCCAAGGAAACAAACCCCCAAGGGGACTGAAGAAGCAACATCACGAATGGTGACAGTGATGGCAGTGTTCTTCTGCGGAGTTAATGGTCGTTAGCTGGTCTCCGAGCGTCCCCCAAGGACCTCTGCTGCTAATTAGCAAAGATGTAGCGAGAGGCGTCAGGGTCCCCAGGGCCCCCCTTTTCATAATTTCTCATGACTCCTGCTTCTTTGTGGTTGATGCTCCGTCCCATTAGCGCAGGCTGCTCTCCTTCTTTTGGATTGATGGGAATAAAGTAGGACAAAGATGGTGAGAGGAGCCAGCAAGCCTGGGTCCCCGGGCAACACCTCGAGTGGCATCCCCCAAAGGTGAGCCCTCATCACCAGAAATCTCCCAGCAGAATCTAGGTGCTCTCTGGGAAACCTGAACTTGACCCATTTTCATTCCCTCAGTATTCGTTGAGGGCCTCTCTATGTGCCAGGCATGTGTAACTAGGCACCAAACTTATAAACAAGCAATTAGCGCAGCATAATAAGTGCTTTCACAACTATACAGAAGGATGTTGAAAGCTCCTTGCTCTATAGGAGAGGGTCACGTGCATGCATGCCAAGTCCCTTCGTCTTCTCTGACTCTTTGTGACCCCATGGACGGTAGCTCACCAGGCCCCTCTGTCCATGGGATTCTCCAGCAAAGAGTACTGGAGGGGGTTGCCATGCCCTCCTCCAAAGGAACTTCCTGACCCAGGGATCGAACCTGAGCCTCTTACATCTCCTGCATCAGTAAATGGGTTCTTTACCACTAGCGCCACCTGGGAAGCCTGGAGAAGGTTGCAGAGGAGGAAATTTCTGATCAGGGCTGAACAGGCTATCTGAGGACTTGAGGAAGGCCAGCTTCATCTGGTCTGACTCAGTCTCTCTGGTCTACATACCAGCTTTCTCCTTCTCCCAGCAGCCCTTGTAAACTGAGGCCCTGCCACACCTAGGACCAGAGCCCAGGTAGGTAATGACAGTGTAGTGGTAAATAGAGTGCTGCAGTCCGTGGGGTCACAGAGTCAGACACGACCTGGCAACTGGACAATGGTAATTGACCATTCCTTCCTAGATCCACTCTCTACATTTCTCCCCACCCCACCGCCTTTGCCAGGAGACTGGCTACCGTGGACTCCATCGATGGGGTTCTCTGGCTCCCTTGAAGTAAACCAGGAGCCTGCAGGGCAGGAGGAGGGAGAGGTCAGAGTGTGCACCTCCCCAGCCCCCTCCATGCTGGGTGATGGTTGTCAGTGCTGGTTCCTCCACCCAGGTTGTTGTACAGTCGCTCAATCATGTCCAATTCTTCTGGTTGCAGCACACCAGACTTCCCTGTCCTTCACCATCTCCCAGAGCTTTCTCAGACTCATGTCCATTGAGCCACTGATGTCATCCAACCATCTCATCCTCTGTCGCCCCCTTCTTCACCCAGGACCACACTCCTGTTGCACCAGCTCACGCAGACTTCTGTGACCACCCTTTCCCCTGAGCCTTCTTCCTGCCATCACCAGCCCAATGTACCCGACCACCTCCCATCAGCCCCCTTAGCCCAGCCCACGTGTGTGTAAATGGCCTTGTCACTCCAGTCTTCCTGGCTTCTTCTTTGGAGTGTGCCATCTGTTTCCTGCCGGGACCTTGCCTGAGACAGATGTTGACATAAATACTTTGAGACTAAAGGATTTAGATCAATCCCAGAGTTATTTCCCTGGTGGATCCAGTGTTTTATGGAGGGTCTCATTGGTAAACTTAAGAAAGAATTTTGCAAATGAGTACCTAAGAAACCTTTCGGTATTTTTTCCCCCAGAAGGCTTTCAGGAAATTTCAAAAATCCCCTGGAATTTGATCCCCCTAATTCTAGGAGGGAATCACTGTTCAAATTTACTTAGTAACTGCAAAAACTCACTTGCAAAAATCTAAGTACAAATGTCTCACTCAGCTATGCAGGATCCATTATAATCAGGCACTTACTGACCCATGTCACTGGCTTGATTCTTTCCTCCCAGTCTACCCCTCTCAGATCACAGTCCCTAGATAACTGCCTCTCCCTTTGGTTCATTCTGGTTCCTTCAGCTGGCTTATTCTGTCCCCTCCAAACATCACTTGCCTCCCATTTCTCCTGTTATTGCAGTCCTAGCCATTCCTTGCGGGGAAGGCAATGGCACCCCACCCCAGTACTCTTGCCTGGAAAATCCCATGGACAGAGGAGCGTGGTAAGCTCCAGTCCATGGGGTCGCTAAGAGTCAGACACGACTGAGCGACTTCACTTCACTTTCACTTTCATGCATTGGAGAAGGAAATGGCAACCCACTCCAGTATTCTTGCCTGGAGAATCCCAGGGACAGCCGTCTATGGGATCGCACAGAGTCGAACACGACTGAAGTGACTTAGCAGCAGCAGCCATTCCTTGAAACCCAGTTCAAATCTCCCTCCCAGTCTTGCCTAATTCTCTACTATTTCTGGCCTTTAATCCATCCATCTCTTGTTCTCTCTCTCCTCTGGGCTCCTGAAGAATCTTTATTTTTTTTAAATTAACACTGACTAAAACTGGCTTTGGGCTTCTCTCGTGGCTCAGTGGTAAAGAATCTGCCTGCCAATGCAGGAGACACGGGTTCAGTCTCTGATCCAGGAAGATCCCACATGCCATGGAGCAAACTAAGCCCATGCACCACAACTACTGAGTCTGTTGCTCTAGAGCATGGGAACCACAGCTACTGAGCCTTCGCACCACAGCTGCTGAAGCCCACGTGCTCTGCAGCCTGTGCTCTGCAGCAAGAGCAGCCACTGTGACGAGAAGCCCAGGCATGACCACTGCAACCAGAGAAAAACCCACGCAGCAATAAAGACCCAGCACAGCCAAAAAATAAGTAAATAAAAAATTTTTTTAAATTGTCTCCCTTGGGCATATACAGTCCTATATTTAACACATAGTTTCACAAACAGCTCTATCACCCACAAAACCCCTCATGCTATCCCTTTACAGACATGTATACATGTATATGTGTTTCTTCATACATGTGAAAGTAGTGGAAGTGAAAGTGTTAGTCGCTCAGTTGTGTCCAACTCTTGTGACACCGTGGACTGTAGCCTGCCAGGCTCCTCTGTCCATGGAATTCTTCAATCAAGAATACTGGAGTGGGTAGCCATCCTTTTTCCAGGGAAACTTCCTGACTCAGAGATCAAGTATGTATATATAGAGAGATTTATTATAAGGAATTGGCTCACGTGATTATGGAAAACAGCAAGTCCCTCAGTCTGTATGGACTGTCAGCCAGCTGGTGTCCCAGGAGAGCTGCTGGCATTCATCTCATCCAAAGACCAGCGGGCTCAAGACCCAGGAACCAGCTGTTATTTCAGTTCAAGGTCAAAGCAGGAAAGGCCCACATCCTAGTCCAAAAGCAATCAGGCAGGAGGAACTCTCTTCTGCTTAGAGGAGGGTCAGCCCTTCTGTTCTATTCAGGCCTTCAACTGAGGATGAGGCCCACCCACAGCAGGGAGAATACTCTTCTTTACTCAGTCCACCAACTTAAATGTGTTGTTGCTGTTTAATAGCTAAGCTGTGTCGGACTCTTACGCGACCCCTAGGACTGTAGCCCGCCAGGCTCCTCTGTCCATGGGCTTTCACAGGCAAGAACACTGGAGTGGATTGCCATTTCCTTCTCCAGGGGATCTTCCTGACCCAGGGATCAAATCCATATCTCTGGCCTCGGCAGGCAGATTCTTTACCACTGAGCCACCATGTTAATCTCATTCAAAAACACCATCACAGAAACACCCAGGATAATGTTTGGGCTTCCCTCATAGCTCAGTCAGAAAAGAATCTGCCTACAATGTAGAAGATCTGGCTTCAATTCCTGGGTCAGGAAGATCCTGTGGCGAAGGAAATGGCAACCCACTGCACTATTCTTGCCTAGAGAATCCCATGGACAGAGGAGCCTGGCAGGTTACAGTCTATGAGATCACAAGAATCAGACATGACTTAGCGACACCACCACCACCACCATTTGACCAAATATCTGGACACCCTGTGGCCCAGTCAAGCTGATGCATAGAATTAATTACTGTGATTGTCTAAATGGAATCATATAGTACAGACACTTTTGAGAATGATTTCACTCAGCGTAATGCATTTGAGATCCATCCAATCTGTTGAGTGTATCTATAGTTCCCTTTTCATTGCATAGTGGTATTCACTGTGCAGCCATGGCACAAAATGAATCGTTTTTCTCTTCATTTACTCATGGAAGGATATTTGTGTTGTTTCCAGTTTGGGACAGTTATGAATAGATTTGTATGTATAGATTTTTGTATGAGTATAAATTTTAATTTCTCCATGATAGCCTAATGGTGGGATTAAGTCATGTGATGAGTGTATTTCATAAGGAACTGCCAAAGTGTTTTCCAGAATGCCTATGCCATTTTGCAGTCTTACCAGCAGTGCATTAAAGTTCCAATTATTTCCCATCTGAGGTACTGGTATCGTCAGTAATTTGCTTTATTTTTTTCCTTAATCATTCTAATAGGTATACAGTGATATCTCATCATGGTTTTAATTTGCATTTCCCTAATAGCTAATGATCTTAGACACCTCTTCAATGCTTATTGACTTCCATATATTCCCTTTGGTGAAATTTCTGATCAAGTCTTTTATCAATTTTCTAACTGGGTTTGGGGTTGTTTTGGTTTTTTTTTTTACCCCTGAGTGTTGAAAATTCTTTATATGTTCTGGATACAAATCATTTGTCAGATATGTGATTTGCAAATATCTTCTGCCAATCTGTAGCTTGTCTTTTCCAACTTTATTTTTCACAGAGTAAAAGTTCTAATTTTACTTAAACCACATTTACCAGTATTTTTCTTTTTTGAATCATGTTTTGATGTCAGGACTAACAATTCTTATCCAACCCAGGTAACAAGGATATTCTCCTGTATTTTCTTCTAAATGTTATACAGTTTTACAATTTACTTTAAATAGATTATCTCTCCCCTTTGAGTTAACTTTTGTATAAGGTGTAAAGTTTAAGTCAAGATTCATTTGCTTAACTTTGTTTACAGATGTCCAATTCTCCCAAATTCATTTATTGAAAAACAAAACAAACTCTCTCTTCTCACTGAATTCCTCCAAACAGTTATCCAAAATCAATTGGCCAAATTTGTGTAGATTTATTTCTGTATTCTATTCCCCTTTCATTTTTACATTTATATTCCTGTTTTCATTTTTCAGTACCTGCTTTGTCTGGTTTTGTATAAAGGTATTCCTGGCCTCATAAAACGAGTTGGCAAATGTTCCTCCCTCTCTGCTTTTAGAAGACATTATACGGGATGCATTTTTATTTCTTTACATTTTTGGTAGTATTATCCAGTGAAACCATCTGGTCTTAGAGATTTCTTACAGGAAAATGCACTGCGGTTTGGAGCAACACTTCTTGGTATGAAAAGAGTGTGCGTTTGCCTGGCCTTCCACTCTGGATATATTTCTTTCAGGCATCTCAAAGGGTGGGGTTAGGGGAGGCTATGGTAGGAAAAACGTTTAGGGATTCCAATGCTGAGCCCCGAGCCATCATTCTAGACTTATGCAGAGCTGTGTTGCAGCCAATGATCAAGAGGCCACCTTGGAGACTCCACAGTCTCCCAAGAGGGGCCATAATCTGGGTCACTCCACACATCACAGCACCCAGGTAAAAAACCAGGCCCCTCGGCTTAATTAAAATTCAAGCTTGTGGAGTTATAGAACAGTTCAACTGAAAATGTCTCAGGATCTCCCGCAGTTTAGTCCATCCATGAAGCAGGCTTTCTGGTCACTGAGCCTATAAATATCGATGTCATGATAACACTAGTCTTCTGAATGCAGTAGCAAAGCCTAGATCAAGGCCCTGGGTCTCTGACTCTTCCCCCACCGCCACCCCCGCTGTCTCCTCCTTCTTACCAGATTGAGCCAAACCCTAAACCAAATCATACAAGCAAACCACAAACAGCTCAAAGAACTCTAAATCATTTATTTATTTATTGGCCATGTGACATGCAGGATCTTAGTTCCCCCACCAGGGATTGAACCCATGCCCCCTGCAGTAGAAGTGCAGACTCTTAACCACTGGACCACCAGGAAAGTCTCCCCAAATCACTTTTATCCCAATAGCTGTCATAAAATTATCATCAAAACTCTAAAGCATAATTCTAAATAAATTATCTTAAATTCCATTCAGCGTCTCTGAAGTACAGGAAGAAATTAAGTTAAAAAGTGAAGAAGCATTCTTAAAAAGCATCCCTACAGTGTCCTTTTTAAAGACTTGATCAAAATTTATTAAGTTTCAATTACCTGTGAAGCGTATAACTGGTTACTCTGACGGATACAAAATAAGCAACAAGCATGGTCAAACCTGGAGAAGGAAATGGCAACCCACTCCAGTGTTCTTGCCTGGAGAATCCCAGGGACAGGGGAGCCTGGTGAGCTTCCGTCTATGGGGTCACACAGAGTCGGACATGACTGAAGTGCTTAGCAATGGTCAAACTTAAGAGCATTCACTCTGGTACGAAGACAGACTTGGGGCTTCCCTGGTGGTTCAGATGGTAAAGAATCTGCCCTTAATGCGGGAGATCTGGGTTCAATTCCCTGGGTTGGGAAGATCGCCTGGAGAAGGGAATGGCTACCTACTCCAGTATTCTTGCCTGGAGAATTCCACGGACAGAGGAGCCTGGCGGGCCAGACAGTCCATGGGGTCACAGACAGTGGGACACAACTGTGCAACTAACACACACCTAGACTTGGGGCCAGAGCTTAAAATTCAGAGCTTGTGCTCACGCATTGTGTGATTCAGGTTCTAGATTTGAGGACAAGTTATTAAGAAATCTAAGGCTCAAAGAAAAATCTGTGAAACTGGGTGATAATCCCCTCAGGGTGTTTGGGGGAGAATAAAATAAAATCACTTGTGTGAAAGCAATTTAGCACAGTGTCTGCACATGGAAGGTCCTTGGTCAGTATCAGCTGGTCAGATGGTTACATGGATGAAGGCTTGCATCGATCAGCTTAATATCCAGTTGGAAAACCAAGAAAAATATAAATCAAACAAGGAGGAAATAACCTGACATTATGGACTGGCTATAATGCAAACTGCCTAGTGATAAGTGGAATAAAGTTAAAAAGGTAGCACTTGGCAAATTTGACCAAGAAACACTTTTAGAAAGGAGGAAGACTTGGATAGGATCTGAAAAATGGGCACAGTTTGAATCTGTGGGGACAAAGCAGCCAGCAGTAGACCAACCAAGAATAAAGACAGAAACAGAACAAGAGGGAGATGCAGCAGCCAGCATCCACATGCGAGCCTTCACATGCCACCAGGAGTGGAACCAAACAAAACTAAAGCGGTGTATGAAACTCAAGTACTGCTTGGCCTCTAGAGGCACCTTAACTAAGCCCCACGGCTCATCACACCAGGAGTGACACATATTCACAACTCCCAGCTTCAGCCTCTCTGCCAGAATCTCTCCAGGATTTTTGGCAGAAGAATCAGCCTCAAGACACAATCGGCAGGCATCCATGTGCACAGCATCTTCCTAGACCGCAAGTCTTCTCAGGCCTCTGTCTCTAATACACTCCAGAGGAAAGATTGCTTTCTCCTCTTCGAAACAGATAAGATCAATACACACAACTCTTCAAGCTAGCCAATGGAGGGACATGCAGGCAAACTGCCCTGGAGCACCCAGATAACACTTCCATTAGCACCTTGGGTGTAATGGTTTGTTTATGTGCCCCAGCAAGCCCCTTGCAATGGGGAAAGGAGAGGCCTTCAACCAACCTCTTGATAAATTCTAGTCATCAAGCTAGAGAATCTATTTCCTGTGGAATTGAAAAATGGTCTGTGTTAGAAAATGAAGCAGAAAAGATTTCACATTTTCAAGAGCACAGCCTCAACATTCTGTAACAGACAGCACGCCTAGGTACTCGGCGTGTGTTAGCTCCTGTGGCTATTACGACTTTAGGAGGTTGGTAAATGTTCATAATCTACAAGTAGTGAAGCTGATAGCACCTAGAGAGATGACATCACAAAGCTGGAAGACGGGAAGATCGGAATTTGAGTGGGCTTGTCTAACTTAAAAGCCTGTTGGTTGCCAAGGGGGTGCGGGGAGGGGCAGTGAGGGATGGACTGAGAGTTTGGGGTTAGCAGATGCAAACTGTTATGTAGAGAATGGATGGAAACAAGACCCTACTGTATAGCACAGGGAAATAGGATCAGAGTTCTAGGATAAGCCGTAATCAAAAAGAATGTATAAAAACCGAGTCACTTTTGCTGTATGGCAGAAATGAACATGACATTGTAGGTCAACCTTACTTCAATAAATAAATAAATAGATAAATAAATAAAAAGCCTATTCTGAATATGCTAAATACCAAGACAGATAATAAGGCCTGGGAAGGAGTAAGTTACGTTGCAGAGTCCCCGTCCATCCATGTCCATGAAATTTGGGGCAGTGATCTGTGAGACAGGAAGGGTAAATAAATAAATGAAAATGATGTGCAAATGTAAGCACAGGGAGGTGTGGAAGACGAGCATTTGACACACACAAGAGGTTTGGTGACAGGGTTGTGAGATATCGTTCCTTAACATCATTACACTTCATTATTGATGCTTCACAGTCGTAAATTTTGTATTTATTTGTGGCTTTTTTTAAACACAGTCCCATTTTGATATGAAAGTCATGCTGACAAAACAAGATTGATTAAAGTTTCTAATTATCTGTCATCACAGCATGACCAGTGGCAAATGGAATGCATTTTCTCATTTCTTCCAGAAAAAAAAAGAAAATAGAGAGAGTGCTCCTAATGCAAGGCACAAAGCTCTTCTGGTTCACTCAAGTGCTGGGTAAAAACCTGCATGGCAGGACGATAAAAGGGGCAGGTGACAACCCACAGCCTTCCAGCAAAGCTGAAATCAATCAACCCAGAGCCGAGAAAAAGGACTCCAGAGTGCCCTATGCAGACACCTCGTAGAAATTTTCTTCCTGACTTTCATTTTGGTACCAAATATGGGCTTCCCTGGTGGCTTAGATGGTAAAGAACCCACATGCCAATGCAGAAGATGTAAGAGACATGGGTTCAATCCCTGTGTCAGGAAGATATCCAGAAGAAGGGAATGGCAACCCACTCCAGTATTCTTGCCTGGAGAATCCCATGGACAGAGGAGCCTGGTGGGTCATGGTGTCGCAAAGAGTCAAACACAACTGAGCAACTTAAACTAACACACATAACTCGGTTGAATCTGCCCTTCCTATGGTAGCCAATCCTATTGAAATTCTACATGAGTGTCTGCTTATAGCAAGACTAGTAGCTGGAACAAATAACTCAAATTATCAGTGGCTTAACACAAAGAAATGTATTTCTTATCTAAGCATCAGTCCAATGCAGGAGTTCCTGACTGGCCAGCAGCCTTTCACAGAATGATTCAAGGATCCAGGCTTCTTCCATCTGTGGTTGCCCAACCTCTCCCGCCTCAGAATCCCTTCAATCCATCCAGTGGATGGGGGAGAGATACAAGTACTTTTAACCTCTTTAGCAGATGAAAGGTACTTTAGACACAATTCATGGCAGGAACACTGTGGTACTGAAGAAGACACTTGAGAGTCCCTTGGACTGCAAGGAGATCAAACCAGTCAATCCTAAAGGAGATCAACCCTTAATATTCATTGGAAGGACTGACACTGAAGCTCCAATTCTTCACCCACCTGATGCAAAGAGCCGACTCATTAGAGAGGACCCTGATGCTGGGAAAGATCGGGGGCACGAGGAGAAGGGGACAACAGAGGATGAGATGGTTGGATGGCCTCATTGACTCAGTGGACATGAGTTTGAGCAAACTCCAGGAGTTGGTCAAGGACAGGGAAGCCTGGTGTGCTATACGCCATGGGGTCACAAAGAGTCAGACACAACTCAGAGAATGAACAACAACAAAACATGGCAGGAACCAGTCATGAAGCCTTTGGGGGCTGGTGGCCACTTCCTAGTAAGACTCTCACCCCTGGAAAAGCAGACTTGGGTGGGTGGTGAGTCATCTTTCCACTGCCATTTCTTTTGCCCATCAATCATTTGCCCCCACCTCCTCCACACAGGCATATACTGACTCCCTGCTTGGGTGTCCCCTCAGTATATATATCTAGTGTAAAGCACAGGAACTCAGAATAAAAAACAGTCATCTCCAGTCACCTTTTACAAAGTTCCTCATGGAACCATCCCCTTCCCCACCTCACCGAAAAGAGTTATCTACCCGCCATACACACAACACCTTGCAGGTAGCTCAGTGGTAAAGGATCCAACTGCCAATGCAGGAGACACAGGAGACATGGATTCAATTCCTGGAGGAGGAAATGGCAACCTACTCCAGTATTCTTGCCTGGAAAATTCTCTGGACGGAGGAGCCTGGTGGGCTATTGCCCATGGGGTCACTAAAGAGTCAGATACAGCTCAGTGACTGGGCATGCATGCCAGCACACACACTCAACCTACATAGTGGTGATGAAGCAGGGACCAGAGAATCACCAAAAAAAAAAAAGGAATAAACTTCCCATTCTCTCTGCTGAAGAGAAATCCAGCATTCACCAGTAATGTTGTGTTTTCTAATTTTTTACACCACAGCTATAGCCCGAGAGGCACTGAGTCGCCTTCTGGGTAATGACAGACCATGCTCCCTAGCTTGTCCATTGTGTAATGTTTGAGTCTGGACCTGCGCAGCCTCTGATGTCCATGTTCTCACCTCACCACCCACACACAAAGCCCACAGTATGTAGTTCAGGTTTTTTCTAATGTTAGGACCCTTCCTTGGGGAGGACCTGAAGCTGGGAGCACATCCTTTTCCTCTCGGCAGAATTCTGAAAATGCTCCAAACCAGTATCAGCAGGAAGTCATTCTAGAAATGCTCTGTGTATTTGGCAGCCTAAGTTTAAAGTTTTATAGAGTGTTTTTTTTATTAACTTCTTAGAGACAAAGAAGCTAGGAAACTATTCTTTCTCCTAGTCTATGTTTTGACCATTTCATATGCGTTCAAGGACTGATTAAAAACACATGCAAACATTTGGGAACAATCGGGAGTTTGGGATTAGCAAATGCAAACTAATATGTAGAGGATGGATAAACAACAAGTTTCCATTGTATAGCACAGGGAACTATATTCAATATCCTGTGATAAACCATAACAGAAAAGATTTAATAAAAGAATATATACATATGTGCAACTGAATCACTTTGCTATACAGCAGAAATTAATACTTTGTCAATCAACTACAAAAAATTTTTAATTAAAAAAATGCAAATATTCTGGTAGCAAATTTCCTAGGCTATATACACCTATATTGTCCCTTGGGGTGGTCCCATTAAGAGTCTACATTTGCATGTCAACTATGTTTCTATGCATAAACCACAATACCATCTTTTGATTTTCTTCATTGTGACAAAACTTTGGTATTAGGCCTTTTCCCAAAAATCAAATCTATTTTCAAAGATATCCATTACCAAGTCTGGTGAGTAAAGTGGATAATCGGAGCACTATCACACTGGGTCAAAATACAGGGTGTATTTCAGGAGGGGCACACAAGTAATCTATGTACAAGAATCCCAGGTGGAGCTTTGTAAAAATAAGCACCCCAGGTGGAAATGTGAGAATGTGTTGTGATACATTTATCATCTTTCACATTGTGAAAAAGGTTTGAAGGATGCTATAACATATACTTGTGAACCCATCACACAGTTTAAGAAACAAAGCCTTATACACACATTTGAAGCCCCCCAGAACCACTGTGCAGTGGCAGGGTCACCCCACCCCTCCCCCCTTGCCCAGAGTTACCGATGTTCATCACCTGGTCTGTTTCCCCGGGGTGTCTTTATATGTCTTTATACTTTTACTAGATACATATTGAAATGATACAAACCATTGTTTGGTAGATTCTTGAGCCTTAAACAAATGATATACTATACTCATCCATGCACAACTTCCTTTTTTCAATCTTATATTTGTAATATTTAATCATGTTGATAGATCAGCTGTAGTTCATTCATTTTTCACTTTCATTTGGTGATCCACTATATGAATATAATATATTTTATTTAATCTCTTCTCCTGCTGTTGGACATTCAGTTTGTTTCTGCTGCTGCTGATGCTAAGTGCTTCAGTCGTGTCCGACTCTGTGCGATCCCATCAACGGCAGCCCACTAGGCTCCGTCCCTGGGATTCTCCAGGCAAGAATACTGGAGTGGGTTGCCATTTCCTTCTCCAATGCATGAAAGTGAAAAGTGAAAGTGAGTCGCTCAGTCGTGTCCGACTCCCAGCGACCCATGGATTGGAGCCTACCAGGCTCCTCCGTCCATGGGATTTTCCAGGCAAGAGTACTGGGGTGGGTTGCCATTGATAGGTCATTATATATATCTGCTATGACCATTTTTGTATTTCCTTATCCCATCTATATATTTTAAGAATTTCACAGGTGTTCTTCTTATCCACCCAGATCAAGAACTGATACTCCAGTGCAGGAGTTCTCAAAACATGGTCCCTGGACCAGCAGCCTTCACATCACCCAGGAACTTGTCAGAGGTGCAAATTACCAGGCCTCACCCCAGATTGACTGAATCAGAAACTGGAGGGGTGGAGGATGATCTGTATTTTAACAAACTTCCCAGTTTGTAACAAGATTCTGATGCTTGCTAACATGTAAGCAGTACCGTTCTACTCTGATGCAATGATGCCCTTGGTTTGCATGTCTTGGAACCCAAATTAAAATTTCTGAAATGTTTGTGCAGTGACTGAACATTGAAACAAATACAGAAACTCCCACTGACAGCTTCAAAGCACTAGATGCATTCTAATGCAATACACTGAGGTCTAAGGAAGAGCTTTGAAAATCATAACGCATAAGACAGGTTAGTAATAGTCAATGTGGAAAATTTGTTTTAAGACATTGTTGTGTTGCTTTATAAGTCAGGACTCACGTAGCTATAGACAACAGCCAGAGAATACAGCAATACAAGGGCACAAAGTCATTTCAGTCAAGTATGAGTGTTTAAAATAACACTCAAGAGCGTCTGAGGCATTAAATATATTTCTGAATGAGTTTCAGTATCATCACCCATCTGGCATGGAATTGTTTTCTTCTGTGTTTCAATGTGTGCTCTTGCTTGTGTTTTGGTTGTCTGGGCTACTTAAAATCCCATGCTCTTGAAACAAACAAACAAAAAGTCCCATCTCCGGATTTGTTGGTAAAGCATAATAGCTTTCCAGAGTAAGATGAAACAGTGAGAAGAATGGGCTTAGAACCATCTATCCACCAGGCACAGGGGCCATGGACTTAGCCAGGTCCATAATGAAAGGTCAGCAAACCAGTCACAGCCCAATACTCAAAGGCCTCGGCATTTTTTTCACCAAAATTCAGGGAAACTGTTGACACCATGGGTCTTTGATGTAGCTGGAGGTTCCCAGTAGATGAATAAGAATGACTTCAGGGGACTTCTCTGGTAGTATGGACAATAAGAACCCATCTGCCAATGTAGGGGACACGGGTTTGATCCCTGGTCCAGGAAGATTCCACATGTCACAGGGCAACTAAACCCACAACTACTGAACCTGTATGTTGCAACTACTGAGGCCTGTGAGTCTAGAGTCTATGCTCCCCAACAAGAGAAGCTACTATAATGAGAAGCCCAGGCAGCACAACAAAGAGGAGTCCCCACTCGCCACAACTAGAGAAAGCCCATGTGCAGCAACAAAGACTCAGCACAGCAAAAAAAATAAATAAATACAAAATCAAGAATGACTTAGGGTCACAAAAACAGAACATAGATAGAGAAATCCAAGAATCACCAGTTTTCATCTAGGGTAGGGTCTGGTCAAGACCAAGGAATGTCCCCAGTCTCACTGAGGGGCTGGGATTTCTCAAAGGATTAAGGCTGAGAAGCCAGTGGAAGCTCAATTTCTAGGAGAGGGCACAGGGGAATCAAGCACAGAGACTCCGTTAGCGAATGGGAGGTGGTGTGACTCCGAGTCCAGAAGGCAGCCCTTGGACATCCACCTAAGGATCAGAGCTGCCCAAAGAATAAGTCAAAGGCAAGTCCTTGGATGGACAGATGGAGCATCTGAGTGCTTCTGGTCTCAATCAGATTAGACTCAAGACTGCGGACGGTGATGCAGCCGTGAGATTAAAAGACACTTGCTCCATGGAAGAATAGCTGTGACAAACCTAGACAGCATATTAAAAAGCAAAGACATCACTTTGCTAAAAAAAGTTTCTATAGTCAAAGCTATGGTTTTTTCCAGTAGTCATGTACAGATGTGAGACTTGGACCATAAAGAAGTCTGAGCACCGAAGAATTGATGCTTTCAGATTTGTGGTATTGGAGAAGACTCTTGAGAATCCCTTGGACAACAAGATCAAACCAGTCGATCCTAAAGGAAATCAACCCTGAATATTCATTGGAAGGACTGATGCTGAAGCTCCAATACTTTGGCTACCTGATGAGAAGAGCTGACTCACAGGAAAAGATCCTAATGCTAGGAAAGATTGAGGGCAGGAGGAGAAGGGGGTGGCAGAGGATGAGATGGTTGGATGGCATCACTGACTCAGTGCACATGAGTTTGAACAAACACCAGGAGGCAGTGAGGAGAGCGAAGCCTGGTGTGCTGCAGCCCGTGGGGTTGCAAAGAGTTGGACTCGACTTAGTGACTGAACAATAACAACAGGCTCGAGAACGTGGGCATATGAGGAGTGGGCTAAGTTCTGTATAGGAGCATCAGTGGACCCAGATGGGAGGAGCTGGGCAGCAGACCATGGGAAAACAAAGAGGAAGTCAACAGAAACTCAAAGAAAAAAATAAGTTGAATGTTTAACCTCCTGTCCTATGCCTCCCTTTCCCCACGAATAGGACATCCAATCCCCTCCATTGCGGGAACAAGGTGAGAGGAGGAGAAGCCTCCTGAATTCAGGTGGTCACTGTGGGGAGCCAGGTAGAGAACAGATATGGCAAGTTATTCCACACTAGAGGCTTCACGGTCAGAGCCAGGAATGTAGTTACTCCATAGTGAATCATGAGACAAGGTGGCTTGAGAGAAAAGGTGAAGCCAAAACAAGCTGGGAGAAGGGAGAAGGTTAAGGATCCAGGAAAGCCAAGAGTGAGCAAAAAGCCAAAGAAGGACAAACTGGAGAGGTTCTGGATAAACTCTGGCTACCAGAGTCTGCAATGTCACTCAACAGAGCCAGACAGGAATGGACAGTGTCCTTCTGGGTCACATTCAACCAATGGGAAGAAATGGGCTTGGCGACAAAAATCCTGTGTTCAGAGAAGTGAAGAGAATAGAGTCCTCATAAGAAGCATTCTTCCCTACCCCTCTTCCTCCACCGCCCTTGTCTCTAGGCAGGATTCAGCTCCCAAGTAATCCAGACAGAACAGGTATACTGGACCCAGAACATCAGATACTGATAAGTTTGACAAGAGTGGAAAGGCCAGGGTTTCTTTCACTGAGTGCTAAATAAACAATGATCTAACTCACAAAGCAGATTCTCATTCATTTGCAAATCTAATTTATGCAAAACCACTAGTGACCAGAGATAGATGGTATCACCCACCCCTGAACCACTTTCTACTGTGACAACACCAGGATCTTTGGTCTCCTCTGTGTTTACTGAACTGAAATGAACCCACACGTGGAGCCAAATGTTTGTTGAGAACTTTCTGAGTGTCGGGCCATTGTCCCTGAGGAGAGAAAAGGTGAATTAGACCCAGTTTTCTTGTCTGGACAAGACAAGCATTGATGTCAGTGCCTTACTCCAAACTCCTCTGATTAACCAGGTCAATATTTGCATCAAGTCTGGGATCTTCTTCCCTCCCTAAAAAGAGTTTTCTGGTTCGGTAGTGGTTTCAACAAACTGTCAGACATTTAAAAACAGGGCAATTGCAAAAGGGGCATTTATTACTATATTGGAGCCTTAATATATTTGCTTAAGAACAAAACTGAACATTAAGTCAGGTACACTGTGGACTGGATGTAGTTAATGAACTAGTAAGTGAACCCTTCCAACTGCATTTTTATCTTGAGCCCTGGGTGAACTACTTTGTATTCTTTAATCTTTTCCATCACTCACACACAGGGATTGTCAGCATGGGCCTCAGAATGGGAACACTCTCTTCCTTAATTACAAAAAAAAAAAAAAAAGATTCAGTTCTGTTGATTCACAACATTCTCTTTAGTGCAATTCTCTAAGAGCACTTAAACAACAGCTTTGCTGTTTATTAGGCCAAATGGTTGTCTGCTAACCAGCATCAATGGGTTTCCCACTCACACTGCCTGCTTCCCTGTTGATAAGACGCTGTGGCAAGAACCAGACCCACTGTGTGTTGAGAGACATTAGATGGGAAGTAATCCCATAACTTCTGCCATCATTTTACTTGTTAGTGAATAAGCAAATTTAAAACCAGAGAAAGAGGACTTCCTTGGTGGTCAAAGTGGCTAAGACTCTGTGCTCCCTAAGCAGAGGGCCTGGGTTTGATCCCTGGTCGGGGAACTAGATCCCACATGCTACAGCTAAGACCCAGTGCAGCTAAATAAATACAATAAACAAAAATAAATACTAAAAAAAAAAAAAAAAAATGAAACCTCTTACCAGCCTGTACCAAAACCCAAAGGAAGTTCATGTAGAAAGGACACACACCCTTAGATCATATGGCTAAGGAAGGCTCTAGGCTCCCTACACAGGGACCCTGGTTTTGTACCTGATGTGAAGAGCCAACTCACTGGAAAAGACCCTGATGCTTTGAAAGATTGAGGGCAGGAGGAGACGGGGGCAACAAAGAATGAGATGGATAGATGGCATCACCAACTCAATGGACGTGAGTTTGAGCAAACTCCGGGAGACAGTGAAGGACAAGGAAGCCTGGTGTGCTGAAGTCCATGAGGCCGCAAAATTTTGACTGAGCAACTGAACAACCAGCCTCTTAGCAGAACCAGAGAGAAGTTTATGTAGAAAGGATACACACCCTCAAATCATATGTCTGTGCTTCCAAAGGTGGGATTACAACTTGGCTTCTTCTCTGAATCTGAAGACTAATGGGTCGTATAAGACAGGCCCTGCCCCAGGCAAGTCTGGCAGTGTTCCAGGGAAGGAAAGCAGAAGCGAGGATGAATACCAGACCCATTGCTGCTTAAATTACCACAAACTGGATGACTCAACACAACAGAGATTTATTCTTTACGCACAGTTCTGGAGGCTGGAAGCCCCAATTCAATCAGTAGCATGGAGCCAAAGTCAAGGTGACTGGCTGCCTGAAGATGCTCTGGAGGAGAATCTATTCCTTGTCTCTTATGGCTTCCAGTGACTGCCAGCATCCCATGGCTTGTGGTCCCATCACCTTGATCTCTGATCCCATCTTTTCCTCTCTGTTGAATCTCCCTCTGCCTCCTTCTTGTAAAGACAATTTTGATAGCATTTAGGAGAGCCAGCCTCTAACTGTCT
This sequence comes from Tragelaphus eurycerus, assembly GCA_935064755.1. Classification (NCBI taxonomy): domain Eukaryota; kingdom Metazoa; phylum Chordata; class Mammalia; order Artiodactyla; family Bovidae; genus Tragelaphus; species Tragelaphus eurycerus. The sequence continues at coordinate 395,734 of CAKXYN010000222.1, read as the reverse complement.
CTCCAGATTGCCCTGTTTCAGGGGCAGAAATTGCTGGGCGTTGCCTGTATTGGTTTGCTAGGGTTACCACAACAAAGTTCTGGGTGGCTGAAACAACAGAAACTTATTGACACATGGTTCTGGAGACTGGAAGTTCAAGATCAAGGTGTGATGGGGGCTGGTTCCTTCCAAAGACCATGAGAATCTGTTCCATGCCCCTATGCTAACTTCCAAGGGTTTGCTGGCAATCTTTGGCTCCCTTGTCTTGAAGATCTCTGCCTTCATCTTCATGTGGCCAAATTGTCCCTTTTTGTAAGAATGCCAGTCTTACTCGACTGGGGGGCTCAGCCTACAGTAATACGAACCCATCTTAACATTTGCAAAACCCTGTTCCTATGGATTTCAACATAGGAATTTGAAAGGGACATAGTTCAACCCGTAACAGTGCCCAAGAGCCTACTACCTTCTTGTAGATTTCTCTTCTGCTTATCCTCTGCCTTGACTTCTGTCCATCCCCAGCCTCTGGACAAGCTCTGCCTATCTTCCTGACAAGGGCAGTCCTGGCACAGATACAGACCTGTCCCTGGCCTGCCTCCAACTGACTGCCATCTTACCCTTACCTTGTTCTGACTGCTGACCTGGAATTCTTCCCAGCTCTTGCAGCTCTCAAGCAAGTACAGAGCAGGTATTCCATACACAGTCATTGGATTAGTTCATCGATTGGTTACCACCTAATAGGTGGATAGACTTCTAGATTCTGACCTACCTGGGCTGCCACACGTATATGCATGTAAGCCCTGCTCAGCCACGTCTTCAGTCATGACATTATCTGGAGGTGAGATATCAGAGAAATGACTAAGAATTCATAATTCTTTAACTCACGCAGGGCAGGCCCAGGTTATACACGGCAGCCCAGGAAGAGAAGCACACAGTTTTCTGATCAATCAATAAAAAAGATAAGATCACTTGCAGTTCCTAACTGACGTGCAAAACTCCTGTTAGGAAAAGTAGACTAGGTCTCTTTGTGGCTTTAAAGTCTGAGAAAGTCAACGTGATGGGACTTGAGGCAAGAATGCTAACAAGGAGTCCTGTTTCATACAGTTTTCCTGAGGTTTTCAGGTTAAGTTCAGCTCCATAATTGCCCACTGCTACTTGTCCATCTCGGAGAAGGCAATGGCACCCCATTCCAGTACTCTTGCCTGGAAAATCCCATGGATGGAGGAGCCTGGTGGGCTGCAGTCCATGGGGTCGCTAAGAGTCGGACAAGACTGAGCGACTTCACTTTCACTTTTTCGCTTTCATGCATTGGAGAAGGAAATGGCAACCCACTCCAGTTTTCTTGCCTGGAGAATCCCAGGGGCAGGAGAGCCTGGTGGGCTGACGTCTATGGGGTCACGCGGAGTCGGACACGACTGAAGTACTTGTCCATCTGCTCCCCTCCCCACTCTGTCCTTCCCTCCTTTCCTCTATCTTTATTTCAACACCATCACAAGAATTCTAGAAATCCTAACTTCAACACAGATAAATTTTGGGGTGAAGATACAAGAATCACCATCCATTTTTTGAGGTGTCAATATACACAAAAGGCCATGAAACAAAGATAGGATTAGTAGGAAGTCTTTTTACTTCCTCTTTAAGAGATCATTTCCTTTTCTTTTTTTAACTGGTCACTTCCAATTATTTTTCTAATTGCTTTGGGCTTCCCAGGTGGTTCAGTGATGAAAATTCTGCCTGCCAGGCAGGAGACACGAGTTCAATCCCTCAGTCAGGAAGATCCCCTGGGGAAAAAAATGGAAACCCACTCCAGTATTCTTGCCCAGGAAATCCCATGGACAGAGGAACCTGGCAGGCTATAGTCCTTGGGGTTGCAAAAGTCAGACATGACTTACCAACTAAAAAACAACAATTGCTTTATTAATAAAATTGCTTTGTGTTAGTTTCTGCTATACTACCAGGTGAATCAGCTAGAAGTGTATATATATCCCTTCCCTCTTGCATCTCCCTCCCACCCCAGTCCCATCCCACTCCTCTAGGTCATTGCAGAGCGCCGAGCTGAACAGCAGCTTCCCAGCAGTGTCTATTTGACACGCAATAGTATATATATGTCAGTGCCTCTCCTCCAGTGTCCCATCTTCCCCATGCCCTCTGTGTCCACATGGCGGTTCTCTGCATCTGCGTCTCTGTTTCTGCCCTCAATAGGCTCACCTGTGCCATTTTTCTAGATACCACATATATGCATTAATACACAATATTTGTTTTTCTTTTTCTGATTCACTTCACACTGGGTGTATATCCTGAGAAAACCATAATGCAAAAGTCTATCTATCTTAAAGAACTAGCTCACGTAATTGGAGGGGCTGGCAAGTACAAAATCCACAGGGCAGGCCAGCAGCCTGGAAACTCTGTAAGAGTTGATGTCACCGTCTTGATTGTGGATTCCAGAGGGCAGCAGGTCTGGGAACTCAGGTGTGGTTTCTATGTCGCAATCTTGAAGCAGAATCCATTCTACTTCACTCTTCTCTGTTAAGACAAACTGAGTGGATGAGGCCCACTCACTTTATGGAGGGCTTTACTGAAAGTCTATTGATTTAAATATTATAATAGATACTATGGATAAATAGAAGATGAGATAGATACAGATAGATGACAGATAAAGATGATCACTAGACTGATGGACTGATAGGTAAAGATATATGACAGAGACAGATGATTAATAGATTAAAAACAGATAGATAGATATCCTCTCTGGTTCTCTGAAGAGAGCTGACTAATACACCTTCTAAATCACAAAGCTATAGGGTGAGTGGGTTTTCACACAGCTAATTCAAGACCAGCAGCAGCAACCACATTATGACAGAGAGTGGGGGGCAGCTGAAGAACCCCAGTGTCAGGCCCTCTGTGAGTGGCTGCACAAACAGCAAGGGAGTTACTGCTCAGGCAACATGAATAGGCCTCCTCTTAAAGAGCAGGAAGCCCCCTGAGGCCGGTCTCTCGGAGACCCAAAGATGTGTTGCTAAGTGCCATCACCCCTGGGAAGGCGCTCAGAGGCAGCTCCCCGGAGATCGTCCCTTGTTCAAAGGACTGAGGGAGCTTCAGGGACTTGGAGCTCCAGTGAGCGAGAGCACTAAGGAGGCAGGCAAAGGGTGGTGGAGAGAAGGAAGAGAAGTCACACAGTTCACATATGGAGCAAGGAAAAAAATCTCACTGTAGGGAGGTGGTCTCTCTGATTTTTCATGCATGCCTTCTGCTACCCTCTGGCCCCAGATGGAATCTGAAACACACAGTTCTGCCAGCCTCTGGGTGGGTCCCCCATGATCCTCTTCTATGCTTTCATCATCCCTCCAAAACAGGATGCTTGTCTGATTCAAGTCTGCCTGTGTCGTTGGATGGTCCCGGTTTCAGAATCTTGATTCCTTAAAAGAGGCTTAAATGGCTCCAGATCCTCAGAAGGGTCTCCCAGGACACTCAGGAGTTGACTCAGCTTTCCAGAAATGCTGTATGAAGTCAAGAGCTATTTACTAGAAAAGCCCACAAGATGGAGAAATCAGGGCCGGCTGAGAAGTCAAGCAAGTCTTCCCAAGGCACGCTTTGAAGAAAGGCTTCAATTGGAGCAGCTGAAGAATGGGATCACTGATGTCTCTTAAAGAGGCCAATGGCAGCTTGTGGGGAAAGACGGGGCAGAGAGAAGACCCACCTGCTAGATCACAAAATGCAAGTCAGGACGATGTCAGAAAAAAATGTGGGGCGAGTAAGAGCTCTGTCTCAGCTTTTCGCTCATCTACCATCACCACGTTCATCCTGAACATCCCTCCCTGACCCTCACTTAGGCCCGATTCTGGTCACTCTCAGAGTGACCTTGCTGACTCTGCACTGGCTGCAGCCTCCCTCATGTTTGGAATATTATCCCCACTCAACCTCGGCTGCTCTCCATGAAAACCATGGCTCTTCATGCTGCTAGTTGGCCTCCATCTGCTTTCAAAATGCCCCTCCTGGTTCGACCTGACCCCACAGCCAGGACCCCTCAGTCCACCCATGAGTGAGGGGCAGACGCCAGGGGCGGGTTGCCTGACTTCTCCACTGGACATTTTACTCCCAGCCTCTACCACCAACGGTGATCATTTGCAGTTTTAATAGAGATGCAAATCCATATTATAAAAAGCACTTTTAAAAATAGAATGTCTTTGCCCATAGAAGAAAGCGTCGCATGCACACACACAGAGGGTTCGTGAAATGCCTGTTTGCAAAAGAAAGCCGCATCCTCCAGGCTGTGAATCATACCGTCCCCAGAAAGTGATGCCATTTTCTGTGACGGCGTGACAGGGTCCCTGAATCAGGCTGCTACAAGCCTGTTGAGAGAGTGCAGCCTTGCGGGATGAATTAAATGGTCATTTCCACCTGTCACTAATTTCTCTTGCTGGGTGAGCAACAGCTCTATTAATCGGGAGAGACCTTGATTGGTGCAGTCCTCTGTCTTCAGCCTCAGGTGTGCCCGGCATGGCTTGTGGAGCGCAGCAAGGGCTCTGGGGCCTGCCAGCCTGCAGGCAGCTGCTGGAGTGGGTCAGTGAATCTGATTACACTGCTGCTCTGTCCAGAGTGTCTAACTCTATTTTTTTTTCCTCTCCCTAAAGAGTGGTGTGATTACTTTATGCCAAGCCACTCAAGGATAATTCATACTGTCAGGCAACCCTTGTGTTTGCCCATTATCCGACAGTTTGGGGCTCACTTCATATTCCAGAGTGGCGTGATATAATGTAACACGATTTGAAATACTGTAAAGCAATAACCAAAGTAACACAGTTTGACATCTTGAATCTCAGAGGAGGCAGGCCCACGCTGGCTATGCTGGATTTCTACTTCCCAGTAGCTGCTACTTGATTCTATTCGACTTTTAAAGCATTATCTGTGCCTAAATGCAATTAGCCAGGGAAGGCAATGGCACCCCACCCCAGTACTTTTGCCTGGAAAATCCCATGGACGGAGGATCCTGGTAGGCTCTAGTCCATGGGGTCGCTGAGAGTCGGACATGACTGAGCGACTTCACTTTCACTTTTCACTTTCATGCATTGGAGAAGGAAATGGCAACCCACTCCAGTGTTCTTGCCTGGAGAATCCCAGGGACGAGGGAGCCTGGTGAGCTTCCGTCTATGGGGTCGCACAGAGTTGGACACGACTGAAGCGACTTAGCAGCAGCAGCAGCAGCAAAATGCAATTGGCAGGTTGAGGCATTGGCAAAGAAAATTCCTCAGACTTGATAAGAACCGTCAGTGACGTCATCAGTCCTAGATGGAGTCTCTCTGGTGGGACACCACGTACCCACACGTATGACATGAACGGCTAGTGCACATTCCACATCACGTGCAGAGATTGCGCTTGCTCCTCTACGGGAGCTGCAAGGTTCTCTATAGGTCACACCCATCCAACCAAAGCACAACTATTTATTGTGCACCTACTATGAGTAAGACGTTCAGATGAAGGAGCTGGCATGAGAACTGGAAGTCAGACAGGGTGTGATGGAAACTACCAGCCAACTTAGAACAAATGTGGTTTAAAACTTGGAGAATGAGTTGGATCAAAGCACCGGACTTGCTTGCTCCATTGATTTCTTTGTTCTTCACAGGAGCCAAAAGCAAGGGTTTAGGGGCCAGAGGGGAGGTGGCTGCCTCAGCCCCTGCAGCCTGACATTCTGGAAAGTCAAGAAAACCTGTTGCCCCAGCACAAAGGCCCAGATTTGGGTCCTGAGCCCATTCGAAGGAAAAAAACAAATTCTTAAAAACAAAGAAACTCTCCATACTCCTTTCTCCTTCTCAAAAAATTACCCAGTCCATCTTTTCTTCCTCTGTGATTGTGTAAAACGACAGTGCCTGCTTTCTAAGTCCATTTCCTAACCTCCCATGCTCGCACCAGCCCCCTGCAATCTCACTTTCATCCAGTCATTCCAGTGCATTTCTGACTATTGCTTCATCTCCCCTGCTCCCTCACACTTGACCTCTGAGCTGCTCCTGAGATGTGGACCACCTTGTCCTTCATGATATGGTCACTTCCTACAACCTGCCTCCTTCTTTCCTCTCAGACTGCTTCTAGGTCCCCTTTGTGGCTTGTTCATTTTCTCCGAGAGTACTGTGCTTGCTTGGTTCACTGCTCTCTCTGCTTCATGCTCTCCACCAGGGCAAGCCTCTCTGTTTCCCCCACTGATTTCAGTGCCACATTTGCATTTGTTGTTGTTGTTTAATCTCCAAGTCCTTCCAACTCTGTGACCCCATGGACTGTAGCCCACCAGGTTCCTCTGTCCATGGGATTTCCCAGGCAAGAATATTGGAGTGGATTGCTATTTCCTTTTCCAGGGAATCTTCCCAACCCAGGGATCAAACCTGGGTCTCCTGCATTGCAGGCAGATTCTTTACCATCTGAGCTACCAGGGAAGTCTGACTCCCAAATCTTCATCTCTGGCACAAACCAGGATTCCCAGTTTCCAGGCTTGGAGTTATTTACCAGGTATCAGCTAGCTGGGGGGAAGGCAATGGCACCCCACCCCAGTACTTTTGCCTGGAAAATCCCATGGACTGGAGCCTACAAGGCTCCTCTGTCCATGGGGTCACTAAGAGTCGGACACGACTGAGCGACTTCACTTTCATTTTTCACTTTTATGCATTGGAGAAGGAAATGGCAACCCACTCCAGTGTTCTTGCCTAGAGAATCCCAAGGATGGGGGAGCCTGGTGAGCTTCCGTCTATGGGGTCGCACAGAGTCGGACACGACTGAAGTGACTTAGCAGCAGCAGCAGCAGCTAGCTGGTATCAGCTAGCTATCTGGTCAACCTCGCCTTCGAACTGGCATAAATGTTGGAAGCAGGCAATGTTCAGCTTGGGGCTGCTCACCCTCCTTCAGCTCTCCTGATCCAGCAGCAAGGACTTCTTTGAGTTCCTTGAGCAGGCCAAGCCTTTCCCCAGCTTCTGGCCTTTCAACTTTGAGTTCCCTCCTCTTAAAATTCTGTCCTCAAGCATCACCTCCTTGAAAGTCTTTCCTTGCTAAAAGGGACTACACAGCTTCCCACGCTTATTCTATTTCATCATTTATCACATTCAGTGATTATTTTGTTTATATTCTAATTTGTTGTCTAGATCCATTTCCTCTTGGTACCACATAACTTTCTTCTCCACTAAATGATAAATGCCCCAATCATAGTTCCTAAGTCTGTTTTATTCTACAATGTACACCAAACTCCTGGCATAACTTATAGGCTGTGTTAAAGAGTTTTTGAAGCATGTGAAAGAAGGAAAGTCTGGAAAGAAGAATGGAAGAAAGGAAGGAAATTAGTTTCACAAGTACTTTTAGACCAAATAAAAACATTATTTTTCCCCATCATAATACAACCCACCAAATATCCCAGATTCCCTGTCTCATCGATGGCATCATCAGTCACTATGCTGCCCAAGTTAAACATCTCAAAATCATTTCATCAATTCATTCATCTCTGCCATCCAGTAGACCACCAAAAGTAATCATCTCTACCTCTAAAACATACCTCAGATTCCCACCTCATCTCCATCCCTTCTTCTTAGTAAGTTGGATAAAGTTTTCATGATGTCCCATCTCATCTCTGGGCTTTAAATTACGTGAACTTCCTAGCTGGCCCTGCTCCAGACTAGATCTCCTGCCAAGACCCAAACTCTAAAAGAGAAATGTGAGGTCATTTCTCTTAAAATCTTTCAATGGCTCCCCATTGATTGAAGAATTATTTCCCATGGTATTTAGAGCTGTTGAGATTCTGACTCTATCCTATGTCTCCTATCTTATCTCCAAGGGGTACCAGAGATGCTCTTTCTCTCTGCATTTTCACAGGTACCTTATCCTCCCCCAGTGATATGCATGCTGCCAACCTTTATCTTAACCACATCATCAGTCTAGAATTCAATTTCAACCCCTTTCCTCTCTGCAAGACCCCAAATCATAACCAAGCCCAGTAATCTTCACATAAATTAAGTAAATGTCATTTTCCTATAAATTCAGGACAGTAGGTCCCCTATATACGAACCTTCACGTTGTGAACTTTGAAAGATGCAAATGTGTCCGCATGTTTAGTCATGTTCACACATCTGGCGTACATTGTCACATTTGTGCAACCTCTACAAGTGGTTGTGCTTGTGTGTACTTTATTGTGCAGTATTATATAGAGTACAATATCTTTATCTCAAGCCCTGGATGTCCAGAAGCAAGCGTGAAAAGCAGTGGTGGCGTAGCTGCTACTCCTGTACTTTTCAAGGTACTGTACTGTAAGATTAAAAATATATTCTTTATTTTTTTTGTATATTATTTGTGTGAACAGTATTACAAACCTATTACAATATAGTACTAGATAGCCAATTGTGTCAGCTCGGTACCTAGGCTAACTTTGTTGGACTTACAAACAAATTGGGCTTACGAACATGTTCTAGAAACAGAACTTATGTGTAGGGGACTTATTTTAAAAGCTAAGCATTTTTACATAAAATTTAAATCAAGTATTGGATTTCACAAGCAACTAAACTCTCTCTACACTGAGCACCTACTATGTGCTGGGCTTTATATATTGTCTTTACACACACCATCTAAAATAGATAGTACTATAATCCTTACTTGTATAGCACAACAGAACAAACTTAGATAAATGGAATTACTGTACCCAGGTTGCCAGTTAGCAAATAGGAGAGGCAGAAATCTCACCCAGGTTAAGACTGTTTTCTTTAAAGCAGTATTTGGTACACCCTCAAAAGACTGAGGTCCCATTTGATTTATATCTACTGCTCAATATCTAGGCTACAGTAGGCAATCAATAAACATTTGTTGATTGAAGGAAAGAAAGTGGAAAATCATCAGGCTTCCCAAGGTTCACAAGGGAAACCAGGAGCCTCCTTTGTAATTTGGCTGAAGTAACTATTCAGTCAACATTGAATCAAATGTGAATTGAATTGAGTTAACCCAAGTAATAGAGGTAGATATGTCTCCCGAATTGAAGACAGAAAACTCCCTTCTATATGACTTTGCAACTTATCACTGTCAGAAAGGCTGAGAGCGGAGAAAGCCGGGGCTGAGCCAGCATACACGGAAGAGTCTGGAAAATAATCAATTGAATTCAAACCACCATACATCATGGATGCTTAGAGCCAGACAGGACCTGGGAGATCATCAGCTTCTCTTCCTTCATTTCACAGAAGAAGAAAATAAAGCCCAGCAGGGGATGCAGCATTGTCTAAACCACCCAAGCTAGAGGAACACTGGGACTAGGAACATACTAGACAGGGCCCCTGTCTCTTCCATGGACTTGTGCATTGCTTGTCAGAATGAGCCCTCAGTTGTCAAAATGACTTTATTATTCTCTTTCTTTCTAGATAACTTTAAGATAAGTATCCTTATTTTTTCTTGCCTTACATGCCTATTTAAAACTTTTACATGTTCTTTAATTAATAGTTATATTGTTTTCCTCGAAAGGAACATCTGCTTCAATGTTTGGCTTAAACTTGGTGTGAGGAGGAGGAGAGCAAGGAATAAGGTAATTTATAGCATCAGTCAGAGAAAAAAAAAAAAAAGGCCATACATTTAGAGAACTTCCACTTTCAGGTATGGAATGAGGTCTTTCTAGCCACCAGCCCATAAAAACCTTAACCCTAAACCTCTCATTGTTAAGATAACGGAGACCAGGTCAAACTCAGGCTAGAAAGGCTGGGGTTCAGATGGACAGAGGATGGTGCTGAAATACCACATCAGGTGGGATGCTGAAAACTGCGATTCACACAGAACACTGCTCAAACAATAAAGAGAATGCTTGTCAGCTCAGGCAATTACAAAGTCTACCGGGAGGGCTGGCATTAGGTGAGGACTGCTCTAGTAGGATCAGTGGTATATTCATGACTCAATTACACTTAGTTCAAAACTGAGGTTGCTGCTGCTGCTAAGTCGCTTCAGTCGTGTCCGACTCTGTGTGACCCCATAGACTGCAGCCCACCAGGCTCCCCCGTCCCTGGATTCTCCAGGCAAGAACACTGGAGTGGGTTGCCATTGCCTTCTCCAATGCATGAAAGTGAAAAGTGAAAGTGAAGTCGCTGAGTCTTGTCCGACTCTTAGCAACCCCATGGACTACAGCCCACCAGGCTCCTCCATCCATGGGATTTTCCAGGCAAGAGTGCTGGAGTGGGGTGCCATTGCCTTCTCCAAAACTGAGGTTATGGAGATGAAAAAAAAAACTCCCTGCCCATTGAAGGAGACAGAATATCTGTGCATGCTGTGTCTACCCCCTCACCACCTACTGTTCAGCTCATTATGCATGCATAATGAGAGGTATGCATAGAACACCTGAGACCACAGAAGGAGGAACATCCCCAGACTGGACACAACACTCGGTTGTCCTCCTTAGAGGGGTCAGGAGGTGTGTCTGACTCCTTAAAGAACTATCTAAAATTAGTGTTGGAGATGACGTGGAAGAGGAAACACAAAGAGATTCTATTTGTGTGTCACGGTAGAGAATCACCGTTCGGTGCTCACAGAGAACAGTACAGAAAGGGAAGGGAAAGACCAAGCAGTAGAGACTTCCCTGGTGGTCCAGTGGCTAAGACTCCATGCTCCCAATGCAGGCGACCTAGATTTGCTTCCGGGTCAGGGAATTAGAAAGCTTCCCAGGTGGTGCTAGTAGTAAAGAACCCAGGTGCCAATGCAGGAGACTTAAGAGACTCGGGTTCAATCCCTGGGTTGGGAAGATTCCCTGGAGGAGGGCATGACAAACCATCCCAGTATCCTTGCCTAGAGAATCCCATGGACAGAGGAGCCTGACGGGCTACAGTCTACAGGGTCACAAAGAGTTGCGTGAAGCGATTTAGCATGCACGCAGGGAACTAGATCCCACACGCCACAACCAAGAGTTCACATGCAGTAACTAAAGATTCCACAAGCTGCAACAAAGACTGAAGATCTCACGTGAGGCAACTAAGACCCAGCGCAACCAAATAAACAAATGTATAAGTGCTAAAAAAAAAAAAAAAAAAGACCAAGACATAGGTAGCCTCAGATAACAGAGGAGATTCACACAGGATGGAGAGTAAGATTCTGGTCCCAATTTCAATGTGTGGGGAGTTTTCCCCATACATTCAAACAAGTCTCTAACAACAAATGGGTATCTTACAGTTCAACTCAGTTCAACACTACCTACCCAGAGACAGCATCAGATTCTACAGGTTAAGGTCTCAGCGCTCTAAGACTGTCCCTCCCACCCCCTCCTACTTCAGATGCCAGTTACAAGCTCAGGGCTCACCAATGCTTTTGACCGACTGGCTACAGATTGAAGTTTCCCATGACTTCCTCCATGCATGCATGCTAAGTCACTTCAGTCATGTCCAACTCTTTGCAAACTCATGGAGTGTAGCCCGCCAGGCTCCTCTGTCCATGGGATTTTCCAGGCAAAAATACTGGAGAGGGTCACCCTGCCCTCCTCCAGGGAATCTTCCCAACCCAGGGATCAAACCATCATCTCTTGAGGCTCCTGCATTGCAGGCAGATTCTTTACCACTGAGCCACTTGTGGAAGCCTGACTTCCTCCTTATGTTTGATCAATTTGCTAGAGAAACTCACAGAATTCAGAGTAACATTTAATTTACTAGATTATAGGTTTATTATGAAAGGATATAACTCAGGAACAGCCAGATAGAAGAGATGAATAGGGCAAAGTCTGCATAAGGGAGATAGGGTTTCCTTGCTTTGGGGGCACACTATTCTCCTAGAAATTTCATGTGTTCACCAATCAGGAAGTTCTCTGAACCCCAGCTTTTTAGGTTTTTATGGAGACTTCATTATATAGGCACCATTGATTAAATTCTTGGCCATTGGTGATCAGTTCAACCTCCGATCCCTCTCCTTTCCCCAGAAGACAGGGAGTGGGACCAAAAGCTCTAACCTTCTAAATGCTTTGTTGGTTGCCCTGGCAACTGACCCCTATCCTCAGATGTGGTCCAAATGTCACCTCCTTAATATAACAAAAAAATACCTTTATCTCTCTTTTCATAGGAAATTCCAAGAATTTTAGGAGCTCTATGCCAGAAACAATGGATGAAGACCAGTTATATATTTCCTAGTATATATCACTATATTACAGTGCCATACCAAGGAGATGACTGGCCACCATTTAAGGAATTAAAACAAATGTAGGTTGGGGTGTTTTCAACATATAGAACCTGAGAGTGGAGGAGGGAATTCCATAGGTAGTTTATGGTATGAGAGAAGATGGAAATGGTCTGATCCCTGAAAAAAAAGTCATATTTACAAAGGCATGGGAGGGAGACCATGATAGAGATAAAGAACAAATTTAGGCAGCTGTTAATTATCTTAGAAAATCAAAAGGATTCTTAACTATGAACTGACTTTCTCTGAAAAAGTATTCAGATTTTTGTTTGTCAATAGGAAGCTTTTTATGGAGAAGGAATCCATAGATTTCATCAGAAACTCAAAGATAACTATGACCCCAAACTGACAAAGAATCACTAAATCAATGGCAATAGAAAATAAAAAAGGAAGTTATAGCTTCCCCAATGGCTCAGTGGTAAAGAATCCACCTGCCAGTGCAGAAGATGTAAGAGACTCAGGTTCAATCACTGGGTCAGGAAGATCCTTCAGAGAAGGAGAATTCCATGGACAGAGGAGCTTGGAGGGCTACAGTACACGGGATCACAAAGAGTCTGACAAGACTAAGTGACTAACAATTTCACTCTCATCTAAAAAAAAAAAGTTAAAAAAAAAGGGGGGGTGGAGTTAAGAACTTCAAAGGTATATTCTAACATTGGATGAAGAACAAGCCACTAGCCTGGCTCCATGAGAGAATTAATCCCTAAGGCAGAGGTCCCCAACCTTTTTGACACCAGGGACCAGTTTCATGGCAGACAATTTTTCCACAGATCAGCAGAGAGGAGATGGTTTCAGGGTTACTCAAGCACATTGCATTTACTATGCACTTTATCTCTATTATTACTACATCAGCTTCACCTCAGATCATCAGACATTATTAGATCCCAGAGGTTGGAGACCCCTACCCTCAGGCATCCACTGCACACAACAAATGAAACTCTCTGCAATCTAGAAAAGTACTAGTCATATTCTGCTCTTGGAAGAATTGATCAAAATAATTATCAGTCAAATCAGTTTCTGTGCTCTGTGGTTCCATTGAAGAGCGTGGTGGAGAATAACTACATGATTGATTGCTGTTTACGTCAATGGATTCTAACATTCTTTAGGGGAAAAGAAAAACTAGCTGTTTGTCAAATAGACACCACTTAGTTCAAATATCTAATTTAACAAAATAAACACCGCACCAATATAGATGTATGCGGGGAATCGCATGAATGCTATTACTCTCCTCAATGGTTTGACATTTCTTGCAGATGTTTTCTTTTATCTGATATGGGCAAATGGGCCTCTCATTTTTACTGAAAAAGAATAGGGAGGGGAAGTGTTCCAGAAGGGGCAGTGGCTAACTTCATCACACCAGTTACTCACAGAGATGGGCTAAAACCAGGGTCGTGTGATCCCCTTCTTCCTTTCTTTTCGCCTTTCCTTTCCTCTTTTTCTGTCAAAAGCACATTCTCTGATTATTTTCCATTAAATGCGTCATTCACATTCACTCTCCAGAGAGCACTTTGGAAGCATTTTTATTCTTTAACTCTATCACTTAGCATGGTTGCTCTGTGAAATCTGTGGTTTGTAAACCTTCTTGTTGCTCCTAATTATTCCACTTCTTAGATTCCTAGGATGTGTGCACCTGATAATCAAGAGTTATTCATTGGAAGTCTTCATTACGTTTGATACGGATAATACAAATTTTACTCGTGAAATGCTACTCGGGGTCTCCTTTTTGAATGAAGACATTGATTTACTTACATTTTCAGAACACACACAATAGGCGGAGAATTAAAATAATGGACAACAACTGATAGAAAACAGGTGTGACTGAAACTTCAATGGTGCATTCTTCAGGCTTGGAGCAATGCTCAGAGAAGAACGTTTACTATACAATAATAGAGACAGCAAAAAAAAAAAAAATAATAAAACAAAATAAACAATAAATTCTCATTGCAATGAGTGCAGTTTCCCAGCTGGAGCCTATTTCAGCATTGAGGAGTGCAACCAAAAATGAACACACAAAGACTGCTAAACTAGGTTGGTTTTATTTCCCCTAGAGACTGGGAAGAACATAGCAAGAGTGTAATTTAATTTCTGCAAAATGTTTTCTAAACAAGTTCAGGGGCTGTATCATTTGGGTTGACAAATTGAATACCAGGTCTGAAGTCCTTGTAATAAGGTATATGCCCTGACTTCATAAGAGAAACTCATCACTCAAATCCACAGCTGAGAAGGCAAGAAAATTTAAGGGGGATATACACAAAACCACTAAAGGCCAAACCTGCATGCAACTCAAGTACCTGACATGTGAAGGGCAGAGCATTTAATCTACTGACCCTCAGCATCCAGAAGAAACTGCAAGTGGTCAGGACTAATGTTAAGTGGTTATTTTTGGCAGCCTGGGTCTATGTGGTAACCTTGAATTAGTTCCACCAGCCAGTTTTGGTGGGGTGGCCATCACATTTGAAGAACCTCTTTTTCCTCCTACTCTGAGCTCTGAAATAAACAGTGCCAATTTAACCCAATTTGATTCTTGGTGCATTTTTGTAGATCTCATTGCACAGATGGACTGAGATAATTTAGGGGAACTGAGATGGACAAAAATCAGTCTTTTTTGTTGTTGCTGTTCTTTTTGTTCTTAAAGTGAAAGTATTAGTCACTCAGTCATGTCTGACTCTTTACGACCCTAAGGGCTATAATAGCCCACCGGCTCCTCTGTCCATGGAATTCTCCAGGCAAGAATACTGGATTGGGTTGCCATTTCCTTCTCCAGGGGATCTTCCCAACTCTGGGATCAAACCCAGGTTTGATCTGCATTGCAGGCAGATTCTTTACCATCTGAGTCACCAGGGAAGCCAGAAAAAGAGGCTTGTGGTGACCCTTACGAGGATCAAACCCACATCCTTAGAGTTGTTAGCACCATGCTCTAAACAACTGTGCTTACCAGCCAATTTGAAGACCGGCCACCTAAAAAACCCAGGCTGAGTAAGGGGAGTGCTATAGACTGAATGCTTGTGCCCCTCTACTGTGGAAACCTGATCCCAAATGGTGTGATGGTATTGGGAGGTGGGGGCCTTTTGGGCAGTGATTAGATTATGAGGTCAAAGCCCTTCAAGTTCACACAGTAGCTGGTCCAGAAATACAGTGTCTGATCCCCTGTAGTGGATACTGTTATGCATTGCCCGGGTTCCGCTTGCAGTCCTGATGCAGGGAGAACCGGGCAGAAAACAACCTGCAGCTGTCAGGACTTGAGGTCGCAGAGAGCCATGAGCTCCTGGTTACACCACGTAGGCAGCCCACATCCTGGTCCAACAAGAGCAGAAAGGCTAGGACATTTCCAACTGACGTAGGATTCTGGTGGACAGATTCCAGAGCAGTGGCCACGCTGGCCAAAGATTTATAGGGGCTGCTCCTTGATTCCACTTCTTTCCCAACCGCTTCCCTTCACAAGGGATCCCTAATAAATGTCTTGTACCCCAAGCTGTAGTGAAGGACAGGGAAGCCTGGCATGCTACAGTTCATGGGGTCACAAAGAGTCGGATATGACTGAACAGCAAGCTTTGTCCCAGCATCTCCTCCCACGGTGCCTGACCTGTGACACCCCAGTCTCTTGACTACAGATCCGCTGTTTACTTTCATAAGAATCACAGATAATGCTTCTTTAAAGCCTGAAGAACAGCCCCTCAGCACAGCAACGCCTGAGGCAAACAGGGCAGCGGATCAGAAGGTTCGTGTTAAGCCAAAATCTCTCCAAGGTGAGCACTGCGCACAGACATCTAAGCCCCGGAGTTACCTCAATTTATATTTAATGTGCAAATGCTCCAAGGCGGCCTGAGCCTGGAAGCCAGATCAAAGCATTTATCCTCACTGTGTCTTAGAAAAACTTATTAGCTGACTGTATACCATATCCAGGAGGAGCAGGGGAAAAGGCGGGAAAGAAAAAGAAAAGAAAAAATCTGTAGCCACCAGATAAATGGAGAAAGCCCGGGGCTGGCAGGCGGCAGTGGTGACTGTAATGCATTGTGATGCATCGCCAGCGAGCACTTGTAGAGCAACAGCGGACCGTGTCTGACATCGCCTCCGCTGACCTTTTCAATATTGCCCACGCGCTGCGGAGCCCGTGTTTCTAGAGGAATTCAAATCGAATGTACTCAGGCAGAAAGGATTTGGCTGTGGGCAAACCCTATCAGTCTCTTCACGTTTCGCCTTGTCCTTCTCATGTAAATTGTAATTCTTTATTAGCATGGCCGGCCTTCCGCCCAGGTGCAGGAGGCCACGTGTGTCTGCTCGGAGAGCCACCCAGCCAGCGAGGACGTGCGATCACCTCCCAGGGCAGGGAGAGGAGCTGAGCCCACAGGCCATTGAAAGCACAAAAGAGGCAACATGAAGTTCAAAGAAAAAAGGATCTACCATCTTTAGCAAATTTTTGTTTTCATCTCTGTTGCTGCTTATCATTTTGTTTGGTTTCTTTTTTTTTTTTTTTTAACTGGGGATATAGTTGCTTTACAAGGTTGTATTCGTTTCTGCTGAACCAGCTATATGTACACATATATCCCCTCCCTCCCTTAGGGGTGGGATCACCCCTCTAGGTCACCACAGAGCACTGAGCTGAACTCTTGCTATACAGCAGGTTCCTGCTAGCTGTTTTACACCTGGCAATACACGTACATCAGTCCCAACCTCCCAATTCATCCTGCCCACCCCTGTGTCCACATGTCCATTCCCTACATCTGTGTCTCTATTCCTGCCCTGCAATCATCTGTACCATTTTTCTAGAGGCCACATATTGGTTTGGCTAAAAAGTTTTGTTCAGGGTTTTCCATAACATCTTATGGGAAAACCCAAATGAACTTTTTGGCCTACCCAAAAATGGGCTCAACAAATTTTTAAGTATACAATACCATATGTTAACTACACCCCCATGAACAAGAGCTCTCTAGATGGTATTCATCTCACATAACTGCAACTCTATACCTACCAAACAGAAACTCCCCATGTCCCTCTCCACCAGTCCATTTTTTATACCTTTAACTTTGTGTCCTTATAATAGACACACACAGAGGCATGAAGAAATTCTTGGAGGAGACAGATAAAGGATACATTTATTATCTTGATAGTGGTACAGGTTTCATGATTACATGCATGCTTCCTCACTTAGCAACTAATGTACTACTTTTTGTATATCAATTATATCTCAATAAAGCCATTAAGAAAAACAATGTATATTGTTTTGTAAAATTGTTATGTATATTGTAAAGTAACCTGTATAAATGTTGATGCTAAGAATACTAGGTGTACATGTGAATAAGGATGGTGTTAAGTGAGAGAATGTGTTCATTACAGTGGGAAGCATGGCATACATTGCAAATGCACCTGCATAAAATCTATCTATAAGAGTGCTTGAAAAATACGATAAACTAAAATACTACTACAAAAGGAGGGAGGGAGATGGTGTAGGAAAGAAAGAGAGGGAGAGAGAAGGGAGGAAGGAGGGGGAAAAAGAAGAGACTAAAACTTGCCATGTGGTCAGCTCTTGGATTTCCTTTTATAAATTCCCCTGAGTAGGCCATCATCCCCATTGCTCAGTTCCACGCATTCCTCAGCTGCCTTAGGGGAGCCCGAGAGAAGGACAATGAGGATGACTGGTGATGGGTGGTGGCAAAAGTGGAGATTACATAACGCTGCCCTGCTCTCACTTCAGCTAAGAGCGAAGTCAGAAGGGCAAGGGAAGTCAGCTCCGTAGGACCCATTTAAGGCTTGGTGCGAATGCTCTCTGGCCCAGTCGTGTCCGACTTTTTGCTACCCCATGGACTGTAACTCACCAGACTCTTCTGTCCATAGAATTTTCCAGGCAAGAATACTGGAGTGGGTTGCCACTTCCTACTCCAGGGTATCTTCCTGATCCAGGGATCGAACCTGCGTCTCTTGCATTTCCTGCATTGGTCTTTACCACTGTGCCACCCAGGAAGTCCAGAGCAGGCTCAAAATTCATAGCTTCAGTCCTTCCAGTAAGTCCTTTCCCTTACTCCTGCTCACCACTTACCTTGCTTATATATGGTGGTTCTGAAAATGTGGTCCCAAGACCAGAAGCACCAGCATCACCTGGGAACTTGCAAACTCCCAGCCTTCATACCATTGCAAAGAGTCGGACAGTACTTAGCAGCTGAATGGCAGCAAGGCCTCATCCCAGACCTGGGATCAGACACTCTGGGATGGGATCCAGCAATCTGAGTTTTGACGAGTTTTCCAGAGGATTCTGATACAGAGTGTGAGAACCATTTCTCTAATAGCAGCTTTGCTTATCTTTCAAGCCTTATCTTCATCCAACCCAGGGACATTTAACCAGTGGAGGGAGGAAAGAGGACAGTCATCTCACCACTGTCACCCCAAGGGGCATTTCTAGCCAGGAGGAGCTTGTGGATTTTGGAAAACAGAGTCAACACTTTAATAAAAGTTCCACAAACGTGGAACAGAGGAATCAGAAGACAAGGATTTAATGGACTAACTCCTTCCCAGAGTGAGTCAGAGCTTCCAAAAGAACAGTAACTGGAGGTCATAATGGGGAAGCAACTAAAATCACCTCTTACCTGGCAACCCTGGAAACAGGTGAGCCTCCCAGGGAAGCAGCCATGCAAGGGAATCTAAGAGCTGCTCGGTTGAGAGCCCAGGTGTGACTCAGCATGGAACATTCTTGGCTGGGCCATCACGCACCTGGCAGTCTGCCGGAGGTGGGTGCACCCAGGCACTTACAGGAGACATGGGGCAGCATCCTTGCCAGGTGCCTGGGACAGGGCTCCAAGCATCGGAAATGCCAGGCAGGGTAGCAGAGACAGCAGTCCAGCCTCAGGACAGGACACAGAGGAAGATGGAAGTCCCCTACCCAGCACCCAGATTGTACGTCCCGTCCCAGTTAGGGCTGGGTCAGGAGCTGGTGAGCCTCAGTTGGATAGAAAAAGCATCAGACACTTCTGTGAAGAGACACTGGAAAGACAAGAGCTGATGGATCCAATCCAACCTTGCAGGTTTAGGAGTTCGAATGACTTCAAGGATTTTTCTTTTTTTCCCTAGATGTGGGATTTCAGCGGTTTACTAGGGCAAATACAACTGTGTGCTAAAGAAGAAAGAGCTTACGAAGAAGGCAGAAAAGGTTTGCAAGATGTCAGAAAGCTCTGAGAAAACAATATTTTGTCACATTAGGTGTAAATTAATTTTGAAAAATGGATTATATTTCTCTAAAAATACATACAACTCTGAAAATCAAGGCAGGGAAAGGAAACTGATAAAATCTGTTTCGGGTTTGGCATAGCAGAGTCCAGTGTATTTGGAAGTGAGGTACAGCACTTCAGGCAACAGGTTTTACCTATCATCTTTCTTTTTCTCTACCCATAATCATTTGTTTCTCTGGTGGCTCAATATGGTAAGGAATCTGCCTGCAATGCATGAGACTTGGGTTCAATCCCTGGTTGGGGAAGATCCTCCTAGAGAAGGAAATGGCAACCCACTCTAATATTCTTGCCTGGGAAATCCCATGGACAGAGGAGCCTGGCGGGCTATAGTCCATGGGGTTACAAAGAGTCGGACATGACTTAGCACCTAAACCACACCCATAATATTTATGATGCAAAGATTTTTAGAGGGGAAAACACCTTAAAAGTCATCCACTGGACTCCCTTGATGGATACATGAGAAATCTTCAGCTTAAGGAAGTTAAATAATGGTATACAGTTCCACAAGCCAACAATAGCAAACTTTAGAGTACTTGAGGACCAGATCAGGGTCAAAGTTAACAAGTCACACAGAAGCCAGCAATAAGACACTCATGCTCCATTATCCATTGAGAGATACACACATGATTATGTAATGATAAAGAGATCAATCCACCAAAAGTCACAACAACCCTAAACATGGACACACCAAACAACATAGTCTCAAAGTGTGTGAATCAAAACAGATAGAGCTGAACAGAGAATTAGACTCATTCTCCATTATTGTTGGAGACTTCCCTACCCCACTTCTCAGCACTCCACTAACACTTGAAGGGGATGCCTGCAAATCTCCAGGGTTATCTATTCATGCAGCTCTCTCCCTCTTTGTGCTGCCCTATGAATTCTAGTTACCTTGATTTCCCTGGACTCCCAGACCCACCTTGTCAACTCAAGGAGACTGCTGGGCTCCTCCCGAGGTCTCACTCTCTGTTGCACAGCCTGGAAACTCAAGACAGTAAGTTTTCTTTTAAAACACATACACACACACACGTAATTTTTATACATTTTGTCTGGACTTTTTTATTGTTTCTGGCAGGGTGATGAGCTTCCCTGGTCACTCAGACAGTAAAGAATCTGCCTGCAATGCAGAAGACCTGAGTTATATCCCTGGGTTGGGAAGATCCCCTGGAGGAGGGCATGGCAACCCACTCCAGTATTCTTGCCTGGAGAATCCCCGTGGACAGAGGAATCTGGCAGACTACAGTGCACGGTAATAAATTCCATGCCGGTCACTCTTCCTTAGGTGAGCAAAAGTCCTTCTAGGAGTTTACACTGGGGCCTCAGTCCAGTCACAGGGATCTTGGCAAAGAGGCCACAGCTGGGAATCTATCACACAGCACCCAGAAGGAATGTAGTCTCTGGAAGACTCTTGGGAGCCCATGATCTGCAGATTTATCAGCCACTTTTAATCCCAGTGGTAGAATGAAAATGTACATCACTATCTTCTCTGTGCCCATAGTGGCTAACATAGGAGAGTTCAACATGAGTTTTATTGAATATAGAGTTTGTTCATTTTTTAAAAATTGAAAACAGTTCATTGACCCAAATTTTTTAAATTATAATTTAAACTTAATTCATTATAACCATCATGTAATAGAATGATAATGTTAACAGCTTTCTAAATAACTTTTAAATAATGGTATTAAAAATAAGTGAGATAATACAGCCCTTATAATTTAGAAAGCAATTTCATATGCATTATCTTTTTTAATCTTTTCTAATTTCTTTAATATAGATACATACACTAAAGCTCTTAATGATTATTTGACCTCAAATTTGATCACCTAGAGCTAGGACTCAAACTTAGATAATTATTTAACTGTAATTTATAACATATATAGACTCTACCTTTTGAAAAAATTGATGTCCTTGGAGGAAAAGTTAGGGTCTGTTCTAAATTAAGGAGACTAAAGAGACAAAATAACAAAGTGACAATTATAACTCTCGATTGGATCTCAGTCCAAACAAACAATCATAAAATATATATATGGGATAAAATTGAAGAAATTTGAATATGGATTGGATCAGATCAGAGATCCATCACTCAGTCGTGTCCGACTCTTTGTGACCCCATGAACCACAGCACGCCAGGCCTCCCTGTCCACTATATTAGATATCAAAGAAGTATTATAAAATTCACAGATCTGCTCATGACATCGTCATTTGTAGGGGGAATATTCTTACTCCTGGGCTTCCCCAGTGTTTCAGTGGGTAGAGTCTGCCTGCAGAGCAGGAGTCACAGGAGACTTAGGTTCGATCCCTGGGTCAGGAAGATCCCCTGGAGGAGGACATGGCAATGCACTCCAGTATTCTTGCCTGGAGAATCCCATGGACAGAGGATCCTGGTGGGCTATGGTCCATAGGGTCCCAAAGAGTCAGACACAATTGAAGCAACTTAGCACACACATGCATGTGCGTTCTCATTCCTTGGACATGTATGATGAAATAATGTGGGGCACAATGACTTATCTCTACAATTTAAAAATGATTCAGAAAAAGTTATATGTATATATTACACTCATATATAAATAAGTAAATAAGACAAAATGCTAACCATCATTCAATCTAAGTGGTGGTACAGGTATTCACCATATGATTCACTCAGTGTTTCTTTATATTTGAAAGTTTTAATAATAAAAAGCTGGGAGGAGATTGAAATGACAATATTAGACTCTAAAATGAAAGAAAAATAATCTACAAATGGACAAGGAATGGCTGTAGAACCTTCTCCACTGGCCTATGAATTTTCTTTTCTTACATCAACCATATGTACAGTTTTAGAGTCGTGCACGTGTGCATGCTAAGTTGCTTCAGTCCTGTCCAACTCTTTGTGACCCTATGGACTGTAGCTCGCCAGGCTCCTCTGTCCATGGAATTCTCCAGGCAAGAATACTGGAGTGGGTGCCATTTCCTTCTCCAGGAGATCTTCCTGACCCAGAGATGGAACCCACATCTCCTGCATTAGCAGGTGGGATCTTTACCACTAGTGTCACTGGGAAGCCCTGGTAATTTTAGAGTCACATAAGTGAAATTTGAACTGCATTTAAACTAGAAGCCTTTTTAGATTTAAATATTGTTCAAGTGAGTAAACTAGTATTTATGTAAATATATTTGAATGTTTTAAACCTTCTTTGTTATAGCAATACAAATTTAGATACTTTTATTAATATTATAGAAACCCATTTCCAAATAGCCTGACAAAAGTAGGGAAAAGATTACAAAGTTAATAATCTTATAACAACATGCAATTTTCATGCTAGGACATACAGTCAATTCTCCTTTTCTCTGGTTGTTAAGTTCTATAATGTTGCCAGGAACACTAAATTAACAAATGTTGAATCATTACTCCTGGAGGAAATGTGTATATATGTATAGATACATATTTTACATGAATTATATTCTTAAATCCACTAAACAACACATTCTTTAGATTCTATTGTCCTTGTCCTTATTTTTCCTAAGAGAAAATGAGATTCAAAGTGTTAAATGATTTATCTGAGTCCATGGATGTGAGAGTTGGACTGTGAAGAAAGCTGAGTGTCGAAGAATTGATGCTTTTGAACTGTGGTGTTGGAGAAGACTCTTGAGAGTCCCTTGGACTGCAAGGAGATCCAACCAGTCCATCCTAAAGGAGATCAGTCCTGGGTGTTCACTGGAAGAACTGATGCTAAAGCTGAAACTCCAATACTTTGGCCACCTGATGCGAAGAGTTGACTCATTGGAAAAGACTCTGATGCTGGGAGGGACTGGGGGCAGGAGGAGAAGGGGACGACAGAGGATGAGATGGCCTGATGGCATCACCGACTCGATGGACATGGGTTTGGGTGAACTCCGGGGGTTGGTGATGGACTGGGAGGCCTGGCTGCTGCAGTTCATGGGGTCACAAACAGTCAGACACAACTGAGCTGAACTTACTCCACATACAAGTGCTAGAGTTGGGGTTCAAACTCCTACCCAACTGGCCCCAGAGTGAGTTTCTCACGCTGCTCTGTGCTGCCCCCTACCCTCTCCATCACTGGTCATCTCTCTGTGTGCATGCATGCTCAGTCTCTCAGTCATGTCCAACTCTTTGCAACCCCATGGACTGTAGCCTGCCAAGCTCCAGGAGATTCTCCAGGCAAGAATACTGGATTGGGTTGCCATGGCCTCCTCCTGGGGATCTTTCTGACCCAGGGACTGAACCTGTGTCTCCTATGTCTCCTGCACTCGCTGAAACAAGAAGGTAGAGAGTAGCTTTGCTTGATCTCTGCTAGGAAGTTGCCTGCTGGATGATTTTAAATTCTCACTGTTGTGTGCATGCCTCTGAATGACCAGAAAACACAGCAAATATCTATGTGGGGGTTATAAATAAATGTTAGCAAATTAGCAAATTCACATAGAATCTGCAAACAATGCAGATCGATGGTAATTTACAATTGTGAAACTTTGTACCGAATTATAATGGGCAGTACCCATGTTAAATTCATTTCTGTTTGTCTGACAGTGTTTACCCCAGTGAAGGTGCCTGGTATATCTTTGATAAATAACTGAACGAATAAATGTAAATATTCTAAACTCAATAGGTGGTGCTTTATCAGTAAGGTAACTCAGGACTAAGACAAGCAAGACCAGACAAAAATTACTTCTAATTCTTTCTTGACTTTAATCACTCAAATTCAAGATGAGAAAGCAATTTGGGAAAAAGTTAAAGCTCAGGACACTGCCTCCAGACTTATGGGAGGAGGGTGGGCAAGAATGCACCTTCAAAATAGACTGTATATCTATCAAAACAAGAACTCATTCTTTAAAAATAAAGACATTTTCTCAATAGTGCTAAGTTCCCAGTCCACAGGCTTCCCAGGTAGCACTAGTGGTACAGAGCCCACCTGCCAATGCAGAAGACATAATAGACATGGGTTAGATCCATGAGTCGGGAAGATCCCCTGGACAAGGAACTGGCAACCCGCTCCAGCGTTCTTGTCTAGAGAATCCCATGGACAGAGGAGCCTGATGGGATACAGTCCATGTGGTCACAAAAAGAGTCAAATACGACTTAGGAACTAGGCAGTTCTCTATAGCCCTTGAGAAAGAACTGAAGGTCCCTGACTGTGCTTAATGACTCATGACTCCCAGTCCACAAAAAGCCAATAATAAACAGAATGCATCTTGTGACTGCATTCTGCATAGTATATTAACTATGAGTAAAGGCATAAAGTACAAACATTAGTGCCAGCTCTTTGGTCCACAAACCTCATGATCAGTGAACGATCACATCCCTTCTTCCAAAGTCTGTTGGTGACTGGTCACTGTACAATCTGGATAACAATGAATGACAGTCTGTGAGTCAGATGACACACAGACAGCAAAGTGTGCGCTTGTGTTGCTTCTTTATCTCCCAGGGATAAACCTGTGACACATTATAAAAATGGGTAAGTGGAAGTGGGAACTGGCTAAAACAGATCACAGTGCAGCAGGAAACATACTTCCGGAGGTGGAACCTGATTCTAATGTTAGTGGAGTCACAGGAGATCATGGGAATTCGGACACTCCTGCAGTCCCCTTAGCTTGTTGCAGCCAGAAGAAGTTAGTGAAGGCAGATGTATCGACATCAATAAGGAAAGATTTTTGAAAGAGGAGATATGTCCCACAGGAAGTGATGCTTGCAAGGGACTTCACATGAAAGGCACACTCAGAGATATTTGATGATTCTGAAAGCACACAGAATGAAATGTTGAAAAGCTGATTCAGACTCAGAAAGGGCTATGACAGCTCACCAAAATGCTCACTGTGCATCATAAATTAAACAAAGAGAAGTCAATCACTGTTCAGACTACTCTTGATAAATTTTTTACAAAGAAGATGTCTTTATGCTCAATGTTTCAAATGCTTTCAATTACTTTACCAAAGAAACATCGTTTTTCCTATGTTTTAATTTTCCTACACATTTGTAACTGATAGCAAGAATGTTCTTAATGTTTTGACAAAAAAATTAAAGGTCATTGAACACTCATAATTTTCCCATTGATTATTAGGATCACTCTGCACGGTTTAAGCTTATGGGGTCAATTTATGATTCCCACCATAATGAGAAGCATCTAGGATCATCTGTATTGGCAATAAAACAATATTATTAAACACAAGTAAGCAAAATAAAGTAACAATGAAGTAAAAAATTATATTTACCTCTCCATGAAAAAAAAATGTGCATTCCTATAAAACAAGCAACATACCAATGAAGTTCCAGAATTAAATTTTGTATGAGAATTGGACCTTTAGCATTGAAATATGTATAATATCATATCTGAAACGAATCGTCAGTCCAGGTATGATGCCCGATAACAGATGCCTGGGGCTGAAGCACTGGGACGACCTGGAGGGATGGTGTGGGGAGGGGGGAGGGAGGAGGGTTCAGGATGGGGAACACATGTATACTGGTGGCGGATCCATCTCGATGTATAGTAAAAGCAATACAATATTGTAAAGTTAAGCAAAATAAAAAAATAAAAAAAAATTTAAAAAAAATTCACAGCTTTGACATTTTCAGTAAGAGGGAAAAAAAATTTAATTGTTTACATTTAGAAAAAAGAGAAACATAAAATCTGTCAGGGCTCTGAACAGAAGTGGGGAGAGGCTCAGAGCTGCCTCTGACAGGTAAAGCCTTGTGACACTCCAAGGTGTCTCCATACCTGGGAAGTCAGAGCCTTGCTCTCCCAGCCAGGCCACCCCTCTTGGAGGTTGGGCTTCATTGCAATAGCCTTCTTCTGTAGCCTACATGGCATTTAACCAACCTAGGCAGCTAAGGTCAATCAGTGCTTGTTGCTTTATCGTGAATTAATTTTTAAAAACATACACCCAACGGGACTTCCCTGGTGGCTCAGTGGGAAAGAGTCCACCTGCAGTGGAGGATATGCATGTTCTATCCCTGGGTCAGGAAGATCCCCTGGAGGAGGAAACGGCAACCCACTCCAGTGTTCTTGCTTGGAAAATCCCATGGGCAGAGGAGCCCAGCGGGCTACAGTCCA
The DNA here is from genome assembly GCA_935064755.1 of Tragelaphus eurycerus. NCBI lineage: Eukaryota > Metazoa > Chordata > Mammalia > Artiodactyla > Bovidae > Tragelaphus > Tragelaphus eurycerus. Next base: position 369,357 of record CAKXYN010000222.1, on the reverse strand, counting down.
TAAGATCGCACAGAGTTGGACATGACTGAAGCAACTTGGCACGCACACACCCATACACACACAGAATGACTTGAGATAAGGCTGTCACTCTATTCAAGCCCAGCCTACTCACCATCCGGAGTTGCAGATCAGATCAGGATGCTGTCTTTAAAATCCCCGACACCTCATACTTTCTACAGTGGGGAAGGGCAACAAACAAGAGGGTCTTACAGACCCTGCAGAAGTCAGCTGACAGCACAAAGACTGAGCATGAAAAGCTCAGTTGCCAAAGGGGAGAGGGATGGGGGAGGGAAGGACTGGGTGTTTGGGATTAGCAGATGTAAACTATTATATATATAATGGATAAACAACAAGGTCTTACTGTATAACACAGGGAACTATATTCAATACCCTGGGATAAACAATGGGAAATAATGCTTTAAAAAAAAGAATGTCTATAGGTATATAACTGAGTCACTTTGCTGTACAGCAGAGATTGGCACAACAGTGTAAATCAACTGCACTTCAATAAAAATAAATAAAAAATGTGACAGTCCAGTTTATTCCCAAGTGCTTGTCTGCTGAGTGCCTACTTCAGCAGGCACAATGCTGTGAGCCTGGGACACAGAGATGTGAGTAACTACCAGCCATGGAGTTCACCGAGACCAGATGGACACGTACGCGAATGAAAACCTGTGAAGCTCTGCAGGAGCTTGACAAGGAGGTCATCCTCTTGCGAGGGCATGTAAGGGAAAGTTACAGGGAAGATGAGGCAGCTCCAGGCCCACTGCAAGGGCGGAGGTGCCCATCAGCTGGAGCCACAGAAGCAGGGCAGGTGCAGGAAGGTGAGAGCAGTTCTGGGCAGCTGGCTCCATATGCAGGAGGAGTGCAGGCCTGGTAGGAATGGCTAGAGATGGCCACTCAAAGGCAGGTAGCCATGGTCATTCCTGAAAATCTACTTTCTTCTCAGTCAAGGGAGATGCTTTAGATCCCTCAAGTAGAGGTGAAGGTTGGCCTTAGCTAATGATCACTACACCCAACAGCAAGCCGTGAGCCCCACCCCAAGCTTTGCTCAAGAGAGAGAATCATGGAGAGAGGACAGGATTAGAAGGCCTAAGCTTGGATACAATAAAGACCATGCATGTTTTTTCTGCTGCTCTGCCCCCACGCAGCTCCTAATAGATAGTTGGCAGCCCATCAAGGCATGTAGACTTGGCCCCAGTACCCTTCAAAAGAGCCTTTGGTTGTGCAAGGGAAAATATAAATGGAAGGGGCAGAAACAATGAGTTTAAATCTCTCTTCCTTAGTGAAAGGCGTCTTCTTTGATGAAGGCATTTTGGCTAAGTTTTTTCCATTATATATTTTTCCTGTTGAGAGACTTAGAGTTTTCATTTGGCAGGCTCAAAGAGTTTGACTGGGGGTTGAGGCAGCTGCAAAAGATATTACTGGGTCTTTGCTATAAGGAGGATTGGGCCTCCATGAAATAACATTCAGCCAAAACCGAGGAAAAATATAGCTTTTAAGGGACTTCCTGTGGAGAGGGCTAGCCAATAAATTTTAGGAACAGCAATATCTGGTGTCCATTTTTAAGTTGTTTCCTGCCCCAGGCTGTCATTTCCCGCTATTCCTCAATCCAGATTCTCTAGAGAAGTCAGTGTGGGTGGGTGGGGCTGGGGGCTTGAAGGTGGGGCACCTCTACTCACACTTGGTGTGAAATAGCAAGGAAGGCATCAAAGCACAGACATTAAGAAAATAAAAGACTTCAAAGAAAAGCTATGACAAACCTAGACAGCATATTGAAAAGCAGAGACATCACTTTGCTGATAAAAGTCCATAGAATCAAAGCTATGGCTTTTCCAGTAGTCATCTATGGATATGAGAGATGGTCCATAAGAAAAGTGCTGACCGCCAAGGAATTGATGCTTTCAAACTGTGGTGCTGGAGAAGACTCTTGGAAGACTCTTGGATAGCAAGGAGATCAAACAAGGCAATCCTGAAGGAAACCAACCCTGAATATTCAATGAAAGCACTGATGCTGAAACTCCAATACTTTGGCCACCTGATGCAAAGAGCCAACTCCAGTACTTAGGCCACCCCACAGGAAAAGACCCTGATGCTGGGAAAGACTGAGGGCAGGAGGAGAAGCGGGTGACAGAGGATGAGATGGTTGGATGGCATCACTGACTTCAGTGGACATGAGTTTGCGCAAACTCTGGGAGACAGTGAAGGACAGGGAAGCCTGGTGTTCTACAGTGCCTGGTGTTGCAAAGAGTCAGACATGACTTGGCAAGTGAACAACAACACAGACAACCACAGAGTTCCGGAATATGGGGCTGTTGGAACTACACAGCACACACTGAAAGAAGAGTGGGGGAAACTCCAGACTTAGACCCAAGAAGCAGGACAGAGCCTCCAGTTATACAACCTGGTTAATAAACGAAGGCTGGTGAGCCAGACACTCAGGTTACTTGCTGTGCTCCCTCCAGAAGGCTTCCCAGCTTTTAGATCATTGTGGGAGGCAGCAGCCACGTTTCAATTGAGCCTCTATGTTGGTTCTGTGAATCTACCTACATGTAGGTCTTACCAGACTCACACCAGCTTTGCTGCTGCTTAAATATCCTACCTGCCAAGACCAACTGCCTCTTTCCTGACTGCTCAGCACAGCCAGCCCAATCCCCTGCTACAGGCAGCAAAAGCAACAACTGTTCTCAGTTCTTGGCTCCAGTGAGATCTCACTAATTGGTCTCGCCACCAAAATACAGGTCATTCCGAATTGGGAGAGTAGTACTGGGGGGTGTGTGTGTGTGTGTGTGTGTGTGTGTGTGTGTGTTTGGGAGAGTAGTACTGGGGGGTGTGTGTGTGTATGTGCTGCTGCTGCTGCTAGATCACTTCAGTCGTGTCCGACTCTATGCGACCCCATAGACGGCAGCCCACCAGGCTCCCCCATCCCTGGGATTCTACCATGTGCAAAAGAGATAGCTAGTGGGAAGCTGCTATATAGCACAGGTCAGCTGGGTGCTCTGTGATGACCATAAGAGTGGGATGAAGGGGTGGGAGGGAGGTTCAAGAGGGAGGGAATATATGTATACAATATAGCTGATTCACTTCATGGTACAACAGAAACTAACATAGCATTTTAAAAGCAGTTATACTCTAATAAAAACAAAATAAAATGAAAGACTCCAGGTACAAAAGAAAAATAATACCTCACCCTTATGGAGGCAACATCTCTGGAAATCCTACCAGGTTGCTCTCTTTTCTCATTCCCTTAAGAAATTCCTGATCCTCTGCGTTCAACCAATTGTCTTCTCCATCAGAAAGTTTGTTACCAAGAAGAAAAGGAAATGATCTTGATAGAGAAATCCTTAAAAGAGCATGGCAATCCAAAAAGGAAGGACCGACCTCTGGGAGTGGGTGATGGACAGGGAGGCCTGGCGTGCTGCGATTCATGGGGTCGCAGAGTCGGACACGACTGAGCAACTGATCTGATCTGATCTGATTCACTTATTTAACAAAAATTCCTGAGCTATGTGCGAAGTGTAGGGAACACGATATGGAGTTGTTGTTGTTGTTTTAATAAGATACACAGAATATAGTCGCTGTTCTCTGGAGCTCAGTCTTATCCAAGAGGCCCTGTGGTTGGTTTGAGCACAAACCACAGGTGGGGCCATGAAAGGAAGGAACTCATTTCTTTGAGAGCTTTTTTATTTATTTTTAATTGGATGATAATTACTTTACAAAATTGTGTTGGTTTCCGCCATACATCAACACGAATCAGCCAGCGGTATATGTATGTCCCCTCCCTCCTGAACCTCCCTCCCACCTCCCTCCCCCCATCCCAACCCTCTAGGTTTTAGGAGAAGAGGTGGCTGAGCCTGAGCAGCCAAAGTGTGAAATCTGGCAATAAGCCCCCAACAGTTAATTAGGCAAGGGGGCTGGGATGGGAAAGCAATGTGGCTGGGGGAGGCCGGCAGGTGCACATGGATCAAGGGAACAGAGCAAATCTGAGGATCTGAAAGGACCCCTTCAGAGTGGGGTAAGCACAGAGCGAGGCAAGCCCATGCTCAGCTCCTACAGAGCCCCATACACGAGAAGAGACCACTCCTAGCCCGACTCCAAAAGCAGCTCCAGAGGGGGCCCAGCTCCCAGCACTCAAGACCTTATGGAATCCCCACCCCCTGACTCTCAGCAGGACCTGCATACTGCAGCCAGAGCAGCAGGTAGGAGTTGGAAGTGGTTGACACACAGTTTGGGAAAAAGAAACAAGTGACAGAATTAAAATTTTAAGAGTGGGACCAGGGGACTCAAGACCTCTTGGATCAAGAGCCCTGTTCCTCAGAGCCACATCACTTCTATTTAGTGTCTGCTGCTAAGTCGCTTCAGTCTTGTCCGACTCTGTGCAACCCCACAGACGGCAGCCCACCAGGCTCCTCCATCCCTGGGATTCTCCAGGCAAGAGTATGGGAGTGGGTTGCCACTGCCTTCTCCTGGGCAGGCAGAAAGGATCTGTTGTGTTACAAGGAAGTCAGTCTCCTGTGTCCCCAGTCATGTCTCCCATTTTATTGATTACTTTAAACTCTCTTTGTTATTTGCTTGTACAAGGGCTATAACCTAGCTGGAGGTCATAGATCCTCACATGCCTTGGGAAAACATCTTAGTGTGCACACAAGAAGTGTTCTGAACTTGTGCAGACCCGGCATTCCAAGGTCCACACTATGTTTTTCCTTAGTTTAGCAGGGCATGACAACCCCAACTGTATTGCTATGTTTTGCTTTTATTCTTTTCCCATGGTGATTTTCTCATGGCTTAGCCAGAGCAACAGGTGGTTGACTATTAACCCCTGCACTGCATCTTAATTTTGACCAACAGACTGTGGCAAAAGTTACTTTGCTTAATTCTTGGAAAGCTGGCACTGCCTTAAAATCACCATGCCATGAGGAAGCCGAAGTTAACCACACACAGAGACCACATGAAAACAGACGTCCAGCCAGCACTTGGCCCAGGAACCCAGCTGAGGACCAGACACATGAGTGAAGACCTCATGTTAGACATTCATCTCAGCTGAACCTTCAGAAGACTCCAGCCCCACCCAATGACTGGCTGCAACTGAGTGAGAACCACCCAGCTGAGCCCAGTCTATCCACAGAACTGAAAGAGTGGAATAAACTGTGGTTTTAAGTTATTAACTTTTGGGGTGGCTTGTTCTACAGAAATAGAAAAATCGGTGCCTGGACATTGGTGCTGCCAAAAAAAAAAAAAAACAAGACAGACAAAAAAATTAGATAAAACAAAGCACAAGACATGAAAATGTGGAACTTCCCTAGTGGCCCAGTGGCTAAGATTCCTTGCTCCCAATGCAGGGGGCCCAGGTTCAATCCCTGGTGGGGGAACTAGATTCCACATGCCACAGCTAAGGGTTTGCACACCCTGACCAAAGATCTCACATGCCTCAACCAAGATCAAAGATCCTGTGTGCGGCAATTAAGATCAGGTTCAGATGCTTTTGAACTGTGGTGTTGGAGAAGACACTTGAGAGTCCCTTGGACTGCAAGGAGATCCAACCAGTCCATTCTGAAGGAGATCAGCCCTGGGATTTCTTTGGAAGGAATGATGCTAAAGCTGAAACTCCGGTACTTTGGCCACCTCATGCGAAGAGTTGACTCATTGGAGAAGACTCTGATGCTGGGAGGGATTGGGGGCAGGAGGAGAAGGGGACGACAGAGGATGAGATGGCTGGATGGCATCACCAACTCCATGGACATGAGTCTGAATAACTCCGGGAGTTGGTGATGGACAGGGAGGCCTGGCGTGCTGCAGTTCATGGGATCGGACATGACTGAGCCACTGAACTGAACAGACAAATAAATAAATATTAAAAAAAAAAAACACTGAATTCTCAGTTTACAGAATTAGAAAGACATTTAGTTACATTTATTAAAAAAAAAAAAAAAGTTTTCCAGTGCACCAAGAGAGTTGTGCATTTCATGTCCTGAGTAGCCAGTGCTGCCCAGACAGGCTTAAGGGAACCAGTTCTGCTAGACGAAAGTCAGCTCCTGTCTACCTGTTGAATTTCTAGTCTCTAATTTGCGTCGTGCCCTATCCTGACGGACACTGATAGTTCCGTGTGTCCTTCTGGGCACAGTGCTGTAAAAGTGTAACCGAGTTGATTAATAAGGTGTCTCTATTTCCCCTCTTTCATTCACTGCCATTTACAAGAAAACAGCGAAAGTGGGTGGCAAAATATAGTCCTGTCAGAATCCTGCCTTAACAGAAATAAAGAAAAATGTGAAACTGTCAAATCTCAAGTGTTCTATATCCAGAGGAACATTATTGCATTCTCTCTGGCATCCCTCAACATCCCATAATGCTCCTATCAGTGAGGCGGGGAAAAAAAAAAGCAACACCATGATGTGCAGATTCTTCTTCTGGGTTTATTTTAATCTGGTTTGAGGATGACCAGGGTGATTTTTGAATTCCAATAAGACAGTTACACATAGTATTCTTGCCTTCCCAATTGGGCAGAAATATATTTTATTCATTATACCAGCCAGATTAAAATGCCCAGGAAGGGACTTCCTTGGTGGTCCAGTGGCTAAGACTCCGAACTTCCAATGCAGGGGGCCTGGGTTCAGTCTCCTGTCAGGGAACTGAATACCACATGCTGCCAGGAAGAGTTCGCATGCCGCAACTAAAGATCCCACGTGGGGCAACAAAGACTGAAAATCCCACATGCCACAACTAAGACCTGGCACAGTCAAATAAACACGTGATTTAAAAAAAAATAATAATAAAACAGAATGCCCAGGAAGTTTCACCTTGGTCTGGGGAAGTCCAATATTATTGGTAGAGATGGTGGATGTCATCTAATCTAGCTAATGACCTTAGACATTTATTTCTCCACTCAAAAATAGTTCCTTCCATGTCTCTTGTGAGCCAGGTTCTGTGCTTTCCCAATCCATCTGTCTCCTCTGTGGTGGATGGCTGTGGTCTGAGCCCGAAGAGTTTCATTTACTTGGGAGTTCTGATGGAGTCAGCTCTGAACCCAGGTTCGGGCCGTGATGGTCTGTGTTTTTCTATCACTCAGATTTCCAGAGTGGTGCTGGCACCTCTCTTTCAGGATGACTGGTTATTCAGTTCTCTCTTCAGTTCCAAGAAGCACTGCCTGTCCTTTCCATAAACTCCTTTTACTTTGTTTAAATAAGCTGGAGTTGGTTTTTATTGCTTACAACTGAGGAACGCCACCTGATCCATTCCTACTTACAGATCAGCAGGCAAGGAATTTTATTTTCCTCAAGACTTCTCTCCAGCTTCAAATAAAACAGAAAGCCCTGCTTTGTGTCAGTCTTAAACCCTTCGTGTTTTAATGTCTCTTGGATGCACTGGAAGCAGGAACTTTTGATCATATTACCTTGAGAAGCTGCTTTGTGCCAGACATAATACGAAGTCCAAACTGCAAAGGTACAACTCTCAAAGCTGTGGGGAGACATCTCATCCACCTTACTAGACTGTAAGCAACTTTCTGTGAGATATTATGGTGCATTTGTTTTTGTATCCTCAAAAATTCCTATGCATCAGCATGTGAAAGCAACCTATATGTCCACTGACAGAGGAATGGATTAAAAAAAGATGTGGCACATATCTATAATGCAATATTAATCAGCCATTAAAAAAAAGGAATGAAATTGTGCCATTTGCAGAGACATGGATGGACCTAGAGACTGTCATACAGAGTGAAGTAGGTCAGAGAGAGAAAGATATATATCATGTATTTAATGAATATATGTGAAATCTAGAAAAATGGTACAGATGAACCTATTTGCAAAGCAGAAATAGACACACAGACACAGAGATCAAAGGTATGAACACCAAGAGGAGAACGCAAATGGGATGAAATGGGAGACTGGGATTGCCATATATACACTGTTGCTGCTGCTGCTGCTAAGTCACATTAGTCATGTCCGACTCTGTGCGACCCCATAGACGGCAGCCCACCAGGCTCCCTCATCCCTAGGATTCTCCAGGCAAGAACACTGGAGTGGGTTGCCATTTCCTTCTCCAATGCATGAAAGTGAAAAGTGAAAGTGAAGTCGCTCAGTCGTGTCCGACTCTTCAAGACCTCATGGACTACAGCCTACCAGGCTCCTCCGCCTGGTAGGATTTTCCAGGCAAGAGTACTGGAGTGGGGTGCCATTGCCTTCTCTGATGCATACACTACTACCTATAAAATAGACAACCAATGAGAACCTACTGTATAGCACAAGGAACTCTACGCAATGCTCTGTGGTGACCTAAATGGGAAGGAAATTCAAAAACAGAGGTGATATATGTATACATATCTTCCTACATGGTATAGTGGTAAAGAATCCACCCACCAATTGCATCTCTCTTGCAGGAGATGCAAGAGATGTGGGTTCAATCCCTAGGATAGGAGATCCCCTAAGGGAGGAAATGGTAACCCACTCCAGTATTCTTGCCTGGAAAACACCATGGAGCCTGGTAGGCGGCAGTCCATGGGGTCGCTAGGAGTCAGACACAACTGAGCGACTTCACTTTCACTTTTCACTTTCATGCATTGGAGAAGGCAATGGCAACCTACTCCAGTGTTCTTGCCTGGAGAATCCCAGGGACCGGGGAGCCTGGTGGGCTGCCGTCTATGGGGTCTCACAGAGTCAGACACAACTGAAGCGACTTAGCAGCAGCAACAGAAACTAACACAACACTGTACAGCAACTATATTCCAATTAAAAAATTTTTTAATTCCTGGGCATATGTGCTTTAAGAACAGTAGACATGGTTTTCAAGACTCAGTAGAATATATAAGCCCACTGGATGGATGGGAGTCTTGGAAATAGAAGACAGTGTCTCTGGAGATTGGAGAGGATTTAAGAACTAAACCCTTGGGAACAATGACATTTAAGAAGAAAGAAATGGAAAGAAAAGCCAGTAATAGAAGCAAAGGGAGCAACCAGAGACGCAAGAATGAAGTCTGTTAACACAGAGGCCAGAGGAGACTAGAGTTTTGAAAACTGGACAACGGTCAACAGTACCAAATGCTACAGAGAGTTTAAGCCAATTGAATACCAAGAAAAATTCAAAGGTTTAGGCAACAACCAAAACCAAAATCATCGATGATTCAAAAGTCATTCCCAGCAGAGCAATGGCAACCAAAGCCAGGTTGTACTGGCTGGGGAGTCAACTCAGGGCATGACTTTTTACTGTGGTGATAAAAGATGAAAAGAAAGGATGGGCCACAGTCTGGGGCAAAAATAAGATGCAAAGTGTCTGCTCTTTGTAAAAAAAAAAAAAAAAAAAAATTCATAAAATGAGTAATTATTTTTAAATGAAACGTCCAAGCTTATGCTTAGTTCTCTGACTACCACTACACCCCAAATCTCTTGGCCTGCAAGGAGATCAAACCATTCAATTCTAAAGGAAATCAATCCTGAATATTCATTGGAAGGACTGATGCTGAAGCTGAAACTCCAATAAATACTTTGGCCACCTGATGTGAATAACTGATCATTGGAAAAAACCCTGATGCTGGGAAATATCGAAGGCAGGAGGAGAAGGGGATGACAGAGGATGAGATGGTTGGATGGTATCACAGATGCAGTGGACATGAGTTTGAGCAGGCTCCGGGAGTTGGTGAAGGACAGGGAAGCCTGGCATGCTGCAGTCCACGGGGGCACAGAGTCGGACACAACTGAGCGACTGAACTGAACACTCCAAATGCTGTTTTAAAATAATAAAAATAATTGGTATTTGTGCAGGACTTTGTGGTCTACAATACATGAGTCCATGCCCTCTCTCTGGTGTTTAACCAAAACTGATTTACTCAAAACCCCAAACCAAGAATAGTCTTATATTTAATCTGAGATGAACTAAGACTCTAAAACCCTTCCTTTGATCAGGAACTGAGAACAGTTCAAAAGAATACTGTGGTAATCCTCCCACTCTCCACCTCTTAAAAAAAAAAAAAAGTAAGAAGCATTGATGCAAATAGGAGTGCTTTTTTTTTTTTTTTGGTGCTTTGAACTAAAAATCACCCAAAACCACAGGAGTAGGAAAAGTGCCCACATGAAGGTTTTCTCCGATGAAGACAAAGACCAAAAAATCACTTCCTAACATGGTCAGTGGGCCTGAGAAAGAAAAGTCAAAGTCATTTTCATGGTAGCTGGATGCCAAAACTTTTATCCCTGTAATAATGCATTTTTTTCTAGGTGTAAGAGTTTCCTCCTAATGTTGGATGTGGAGAGCAAATGTGCTAAGTTGCTTCAGTTATGCCCGACTCTGTGTGACCCTGTGGACTGTAGCCCACCAGCCTCCTCTGTCCATGGGATTCTCCAGGCAAGAATACTGGCATGGGTTGCTGTGCCCTCCTCCAGGGGGTCTTCCTGCCCCAGGGATTGAAGCCATGTCTCTTACATTTCCTGCATTGGCAGGCAGGTTCTTTACCACTAGTGCCACCTGGGAGAGCAGACATCCACAGGTAAATATGATAAAATAGCTCAGCGGATCCTTTCTATACTCCATCCTCCCTGCCCACCAACGAGCCAGCTTCTTGAGTGAAGGGGCCTCTCCATCTAGTTCATAGTGTATTCTCATGACATAGCACAGTGGCTGGCATGTCATAATTATCTAATTAATTAATTAGTGCTTTAGCTGAGGCTCTTATCATCTCTTGTCTGAACAATTATGTTGCCTAAGAGTTGCCCCTGCTTTTATTCTTTTCCCTGGTATCAGTTATCTATTGCCATGTAGCAAACTCTCACAAAATAGAGTGTCCTAAAACAGCAGCAATTCTTTATTTCATCCTCGAGTGTGGAATTTTGGCAAGGCTCAGCAGGATTGGCCCTTCTCTGTTCCATGTGGCACTCAACAGAATGGGCTCAGCTGGGGCCTAAAAGATTGACTTCCAAGATGGTGCCCTCACAGTGTGAAGACTGTCAGCTGGGAGCTCAGCCATGTCAGCTGGGAGCTCAGCCGTGTCAACTGAAGTCTGGAATTCCTCTCCTTGTGGACCTCTCTGTAGATGCTTGGGCATCTTCACGGTGTGATGGCTGAATTCCAAGAGCAAGTCTACCAAGAGAGCTAGGTGGAAGCTGCATTTCCCCCTATGATGGGACTCGGAAGACACACAGCATCATACGTCTGCCCAGATACTCCTCCACAATAGGAGTGTCAACCTCACATTATAGGAAGAGCATGTGGCATGTCTGACATTGTTGCAGCTGTTTATACAATCTGCCACATTCTCTCTAACCATCTTGATCACGGCCTCTGGATTTGCTGAAACACAAAGCTCACTGTGGTACCTCTCAGCTTAAAAGCATCCAGGATTCCCCTTTACTAAAAGGATAAATTCCCTACTCCTAGTAGAGGAACAGAGAAGCATGGAGGGTGTAGAAGTTTCCATGGCTAGGCCCTGGTCCCTGAGTCCTTCCCAGTGTCCCTGCTCACCTGGTCCACCAAGTCATGCTGGTAACACCTTTGTTCTTCTGGCTATCTCAAAAAGATCATATCATATACCTGATCAAGGGCATCCTCACCCAGGAAGGGTGAGTGGTCATCCTCACCACTGCTCCTCTGCTGCAATCGGGGTTAGGATACTTCTCTACATCACCCAGAGGAGGCTTCCATCGGACAATTTAAGGAACAATTTATTTTTCAGTTTGTCTTTGAAAATTACCTCCTGGAGAGAGCAAACCTATTTTTGATATATATATATATATATATATATATATATATATAGAACTTAGAACCTCACAACGATAATGGGCTTCCCAGGTGGCGCAGTGGTACAGAATTCACCTACCAATGCAGGAGACACAGGAGACACGGGTTAGATCCCTAGGTCAGGAAGATCCCCTGGAGCAGGAAATGGCAACCCACTCCAGTATTCTTGCCTAGGAAATTCCATGAACAGAGGAGCCTGGGGAGCTACAGTCCACGGGATCACAAAGATACAAATTTATATATATATATATATATATATATATACACATATATATATATGAACTCAGAACCTCACAACAATAATAGTTATCACTATATTAAAGGATAAAACTGTGACATACCAAGAATAAGTAACTGAATGTTACCATAAATGGCCAGACTAAATTTTAATCTGCATCTTCCTGGTTCTAAAGCTCTCATTCCCCTCAGAAAGTGATCTATAAGGCTCTTAAATGTACCACTAGCACAAGTAATATGAAGAGATAAATGGTTTCTTCAGTTCTCAAAACTAGCAAAATAAATTTGAAAGATAAATGTAAAACCAGCATAAAAAACAGGCAATAATCATAAAACAAAGGGCTGTAAGCTTATGGCAGCATCCTTTTGGAAAGTCTAGAGAAAAAGGACTAGGAATTAGTGCTTCTTACTAGGAATTAGTGCTTCTTATATGCACATGCCACCAAAAAGCAGAACAGAATAAAGATGGTCCATGGACACAATTCTAAAATATTTCATAAATACCTAGTAATTTCTAGAGAAGAAGGCTGAGGAGATGTGAGGCAGTCGGCGTAAAAGATATAGAAACGCTTCAAAAACAAGAGCCCTCCCCCACAATCTCAGTGTCTCACCTTCGCTTTTCCCTGGCTGGAAGGAAAGCTAGAGAGGGAATAGAGAATGATTATAATTGCTCAAAGCTAATTACCTCCAGCAATAACAGGGATTTAGCAATGCAGTAAAGAAAATAAATAAGACAAGATATCCTGAGGGAGGGAGAGACTTGGAAGGGAAGGAAACACAGAGAGACCCAGTTTTGCCTCCCTCTTCCTGCAGATCAAAACATTGTGAACAAAATCCTGAGTTTCACCTTCTGTAGTTTCCAGGGGCTGGGAGCAAAGTCAATACAGCTACCAGAGACAGGTGGATGAAGTTTGGAAAGAGACTCATTGGGACTAAAAGTCTGTTCAAGGTGAAGTTTTGGGACTCTGCTTGGAATTAGGAAAACAACCCAAAGCCCAGAGTGACCTCAGTGATAAGCCAAGAAAAGACTTTAAAAAACGAAGCTGCAGAAAACAAAGCAGAAATTGGTCTACTTACCTTTTTTTTTTTTTTTTTAATTTGAAACAGTAGGAAGGAAAGAATAATATAGTCTAACATACACCCAAACCAAAATTCCAAAAGAAGAAAAATATACCAAATAGAAAGTATTAAAAGTGCAAAGGGGTGAAAATTTTCCCAAAACATTAAAAGATGTGAATCTTCAGATTCAGGAAACACAAGATATATAAAGCAGGATACCTAGAAAGGATACTATGATGTATCCACAGTACATCATGGTACAACCACAGAAAACCAAAGGCAAAGAAAATCTCAAGTAGCCAAGGAGAAATGTTAAATCACATATAAAACAATGCCAATCAAACTGCCTCTTTATTTCCTTAACAGCAACTATGAAATCCAGAAAAGCATAGAATATTAACTTGACAGTACTAAGAGACTGTCATTTTTATTAATGCTTTACCACTAAGTGAATCTAAGAACTTTCAAATATAGTCTTATAAAGACAGCGAGGGAAAGGTGGCCCAACAATAATAACTAAGGTGGAATTTTTTATTAGCTCGTCAAGGTGGAAACTTAAGACTGGAAAATAAATATTGAAATAATAGGATGTGCTGTTTCATACCCCAAAAATAAAGTGTTGCAAGAAAATACATCCAGATAAACTGTGATTCCATCTCAGAAGGAGTACTAAATTAAATACAAAGTTGAAGAAATACTGCATCTATGACCCATGGGGCTCACTAAAGGGCCATCTGAATGATATACTTCAGGGAAAAGGAGATGACCTACAAAGGAAGTCTAAGGTTCAAGAAATAATGTTAACCAAATACAGCAATAGGCATCACAGAAAAATCTAAGGCAGTTGTTGGCAAACTACAGATAGATCATGGATCAAATTCAGCTCACAGTCTATTTTTGAAAATAAAACTTTATTAAAACACAGCTTCTCATTGCCTATGGCAGTTTCTACAAACAACAGCAGAACTGAATAACTGCAACAAAGACCGTAGAGCCTGCATATCTAGCCCTTTACAGAAAAAGGTTGCTGACCCCTGGTTTAAAGCATTTGCAAAATAAACAACAAAAATAATAGTTAATGGGTTAAATGAAAAAAATAGCAGAAAATATTGATATACAATAATATGTAAAACAGGTAAGTGATTGAATTTAAAGTGTTCTAAGTTCTACTATTATTATTTGGAGAAAAAAGACATTGTTTAACTTTGGATTTTATGTTTTTTAAGCATATTGCAATTTTAAGAATAGTGGAAGTTTCCACTCCAAAACAATTGAGGGGAAACATGAAGTTTAAAAATGTCATCAACCCAAAACTAGACAGAAAAAGAAAATGGCAAAGCAGAGAAAAGACAAATTGAATAGAAGAACTACGATTCCAAAAAGACATTTAACCATATCAGTCATAAATGTAAAGACTGACTAAAATTCACCAGTAAATAGACAGAGAATGTCCAACTGAGGTTTTTTAAAAAAAAAAAAGATATGCTAGTGTACAAAATGAATATTAAAAACTCAGAAAAATAACTGGTGTAGCTTCCTGATATCAGATAAACTAGACTTTATGGCGATGGCACCCCACTCCAGTACTTTTGCCTGGAAAATCCCACGGACGGAGGAGCCTGGTAGGCTGCAGTCCATGGGGTCGCTAAGAGTCGGACATGACTGAGCGACTTCACTTTCTCTTTTCACTTTCATGCATTGGAGAAGGAAATGGCAACCCGCTCCAGTGTTCTTGCCTGGAGAATCCCAGGGACGGGGAACCCTGGTGGGCTGCCGTCTGTGAGGTCACACAGAGTCGGACACGACTGAATTGACTTAGCATAGCATAGCATAGACTTTATGGCCAAAAAAGTGCCTTTGTGAATAAAGAGGGTTGCATTACAGTCAAGTATTTGCCTCAACAGGAAGATACAGCAATTCTTTAATTGTTCATGATTAATAGCATAGTCTCATTTACAAGATAAAAATTACATAACTTTCAGAGAAATTGTCAAATCCATCAACACAGATTGTAAAATACATCTTTCTTAAGAATAAATAAAGCAATCAGAAAGCTATCAAAAGTTTGAACTACACAATTATCAAGCTTGATCTAATGAACATGTATATGTGTCCTGGCATCAAACAATTATGGAAATCATATTCTATACAACCACTCATAAAGCATTTATAAAAACTGACATCATTACAGGTCAGAGAGTTCTTAAAGCTCTTCATAGAACCAACATCTAATAGACCACATTCAACCATATTGATCAAGTTAGAAATCAGCAATAAGATAACTGAGTCAAATGTGTTTGGACACTTTAGAAACACACTTTTAAAATAACTTTTTTATTGTGGATATTTCCAAACATATATGTAATCAATTCTGTGTTTGTATCAACATTCAAACCCACACACACTTTAAAACCACTCATGGGTCAAAGAAATCATCATGAAAATACTTAAGTACTTGAGACTAAACCATAGTAAAGTCTTATACAACAAATTTCTTGGCACACACTAAAGCAAGGCTCATAAGGTTAATTTATAATCTTAACTTATTAAAAAATAAAGGCTAAAAATTAATGATCAAAGCATCTAATTTAAGAAGTTGGTGACAGAACACAGAATAAACTCAAGGGAAGTAGGAAGAAAATAATAAAAAATACTGGCTAGAATTAATGAAGTCTAAAATAAAGATAAAATACAAAGGATCATCAAAGATTAAAGTAGGTTCTTTGAAAAGACTTAAAAAGTAAACCTTCTTACACTGAAAATACTTAAGAAAAAGTGAACAAACACAGTATCATGATTGAAAAGGCATAACTGAAAAAACCAGATTACAATAGACAATAAAACACGATATACACAATAAGAGAACATTGTAAACACCCTCATACTGATAAATTTGAAAACAGAATAAATGACATTGTCTTGAGGGAAAAAGTATATGAAAGTTACTCAGGAAGAAACAACAGACCTGAATGTTCCTAAAACAAATAAAGAGATTGAATCAGTACCTTATCTGATAAAAAAGAACAAACTCAAAGAAACGCCCTCAAATAAGTAGGCTTTCAATTCTATCGGTCTTTTTCTTCTTTTGCATTACTTACACTAAGGACAATAAAGTAGGCTGAGCACCAAACAACTCATGCTTATGAACTGTGGTGCTGGAGAAGACTCTTGAGAGAGTCCCTCCGACTGCAAGGAGATCAAACCAGTTAATCCTAAAAGAAATCAACCCTGAATATTCATTGGAAGGACTGATGCTGAAGCTGCAGCTCCAATACTTTGGCCACCTGATGCAAAGAACCAACTCATTGGAAAAGACCCTGATGCTGGGAAAGATTGAGGGAAGGAGAAGGGGGTGTCAGAGGATGAGATGGTTGGATGGTATCACCAACTCAATGGGCATGTGTTTGAGCAAACTCCGGGAGATAGTGAAGGACAAGGGAAGCTTGGTGTGCTGCAGTCCATAGGGTCACAAAGAGTACAACTCAGTGACGGGACAACACTACTAAGGTTATCCATATCATTTAAAGCCATGGTCTTTTGGCTACCAAGTGTTATACGAACTTGGAGATTCAGGGAAAACTATATAACCAGATACTCCAAACACTGAGAAAATACATCATAGAACTAAATTCAACATGTATGTTCTCCAAAACCACAGAGCAAGGCCTTGATATTTAAGGAGCTTGAAACAAATTCTTTATGAAGGTTGAGTTTCATGCTTAAGAACAGGTGAAGGGAATTAAGAAATACAAACTTTCAACTGTAAGACAAATAAGCCACAGGGATATAATGTACACATAGGGAATATAGTCAATAGCACTGTAACTACTTGGAAAGGTGATGGATGGTAGCTGGTCTTATTGCAGTGATCACTTCATAATGTATAAAAATACATGTTGAGTCCCTATGTTGTGCACCTGAAACTAATAAAATACTGTATGTTAGTGGTAACTCAATTTTTAATTAAAAAGGCAGGTGATCTGTCACATCATCCATGTTAGGAATTAAGACATTGCATTCCCTGAGTTTTCCCTTGAAATCCTAAAGTGGATCTAAAAAGTGCTTGAAAGTTTTCCAGAGTGAATGTGCAATAGGTCCCAGGTTGTTCTGTTGATAGTTCTTTAAGCTGCAGATGTCAACTTTCCTTAGGTTAAATTTCCCCTTGACTGTTTCCCAGGGCTTTCATGGTGAACTGCAATTCCCATCCCACTGTCCCTTCCCTCAGCTATTTGCTTTTTTCCTAGGAAACCTGGAAGAGTCAAGAATAGGTGGCTTTGGACTGTCAGAACAGAAATTCACTTGAAGCTTGCATTGAAGAGAGCAGGAAGCACCTGGTTCACATGCACATGCGTGTGTACTCACACACACACACACCGACAGCTCTTCTGTCATACACAGCTGGAAAGAACACTCCCCCAATTATTCAAAGGCACCTCTGGGTGCTGCTTCATCCTATAAGATCCAACAGTTGAGGGGTGGGGGGGGGCGCACACAGAAAGAAGGAAAGGCAAGCAATAAAGCAGTGGACTTTTCCCACCTGACTCCACCCCATCCACATTTAGCACAAGCTTATTACCATCATTTGCTTCTCCAGTGAATGCAATTAAACGCAACTCCATGTCTGATCCACTGGGAACCTGAAATGCTGCTTACAAATTACCTGCCTTCCTCGGCCATTACTGTGCCTGTTTGAGCCAGCATTGCACTAACAACCAGAAGGGAACTGCAGAAAAACACGGCTTGGAAGGGAGACGAAACTGAGTTTATATTCTTCGTCCTGGTGGTCTCCCACCTCACAATTTAGGATGTGCTTCAGCAAAATTTAACTTTAACCTACCGTTACCAAAGCTTTAATTAAAAACCCCATTCCCTTTGGACTCGCTATTTGTCCCAGATTCAGTTATGCCCTATCTCAGATCTACATAATTGCCCTGCTTTCTGGCTGAGGTGACCCTGGAGCAAGGTCTCTGCGGCTGCTGTCACTGCCACTACAGACCCTGTGCCCACAGTGACAGCTGCCCCTGGTCTCTGATATCAGCAGGGAGTACGCCCAGATGGCATCTTACCTCACACGGGTGCCACACACCTCTGCATCACAGTCACCACTCTGGGGTTTTCTCACAGCTCCTAAAGTGCAAAATGCCTCAGGACCTGCAAGCACTCACAACTAACTTGGAAATGCAGGACAAACTTGGACCAATGGGAGATGGATGTCAACAGATAAATTCTCTCCCCACCCTTCCCTCTCTGCAACACGGGGCAGGGAGACGTTGCCTTGGGGTGAAGCTGATAACAGCTGGAAATGCCTCCTCTATTTGCTCCCCTGCTTTCAGCCTCACTCTGGCCACCCTGGGATTACACTCCCCAATAAAGTGTTAGGTCTTACACCCTTACACCTCAGGCTCTGCTCTGCAGGGAACCTGGAATGAGACACCATTCTTCCCTGGTGGGAAGCTGCTGCGTGGCTCAACTTGGTGCTCTGCGATGACGTAGATGGGAAAAGAATCTACCTGCCAATGCAGAAGGTGAGGAAGAGGTGGGGAGGCGGTGCAGGGATAGGGTTTTGATCCCTGGGTCAGGAAGATTTAGCTTCCCTGGTGGCTCAGAGGTTAAAGCATTTGCCTCCAATGTGGGAGACCCGGGTTCAATCCCTGGGTCGGGAAGATCTCCTGGAGAAGGAAATGGCAACCCACTCCAGTATTCTTGCCTGGAGAATCCCATGGACAGAGGAGCCTCGTAGGCTACAGTCCATGGGGTTGCAAAGGGTCGGACACGACTGAGCGACTTCACTTCACTTCACTTCACTTCAGGAAGATTTCCTGGAGTAGGAAGTAGCCACCCACTCTGGTATTGTTGCCTGGAAAATTCCTTGGACAGAGGAGTCTGGTGGGCTACAATCAGTGGGGTCACAAAGAGTCAGACACGACTGAGTCAAAACACACAGCTGATTTCCTTCATTGTAAGCAGAAACCAGTGCAACACTGTAAAGCAATTATACTCCAATTTTTAAAAAAAGCTTTAAAAATGGGTTTAATCTTTATCTCTCTGTGCTCCCTCCTTCAGGAACTGGACTCCTACTTATTGGCCATGAACTCAAGCCAAAACTGACCGCTCACACACACTCCAGCCTGCGCCTTGACTAGTTCCCACACCCACACTAAATCCATCAAAAAATGAGCAGTAGAACATGCACAAAACAAAGGTTCACCTTCAACTTTCTGAAAGAAACTTTCTGCTGAGGCGTGTCACAGCTCTATTTTTTAATATACATAGTCAGAAAGCAAACACTGAAGAATCCTTCTTTCAAGCAAATGTTGGTTCAAAAATATGTGAGGCAAAAAAGAGGGAAGAGAATCATTACCCAAGATCAACTGTCATCACAAATTAAAGCATTTTAACATTCAAATATAAAAGCTTATTTTAGGCAATTGAGTGGCTTCCTTATATTTTATTGACAAGGGAAAATTAATTTAAAAAATCAGAATGTTTAGAAGTAGCTTCTCTAATCATGCATGAGTGATGTAAAAAGGAGACATAACAGAAAATTTTCACCTTGCTAATCCATTAGGTATTATGTTACATTTCATGCTTCTGAATCATTAGATTTCAAAAAAAAAAAAAAAAAAGCAAATGATATCACTGTTAGGATTTGACTTGCTACTGCTATGTTAAAATGAAACATTTTTACATGAAATGTTCATTTTTATGTTTCTAATGTTTAGGGTTTTAATTAGTAGAGGCAACAGGAGGATTTTATGTGGCCCAGGAGCTACTCTCTACTATATTAAATTTTACCCCTTCATGACTGGGAGCCAGAAAACCTTGAAATGCCTGGCAGTCTTTTGATAAACCACAACTTGAGATGTGAGTTTTGCTATCTGAGCATTCCAGCCTTCTCCTAAATCTCTCTGTTACCATCTTCCAATGAGGCTAAATGTACAGCACAAATATCAATAGCAAAGTGAAATTTTCAAAAGAAACACACGCTTTAAGCAAGCAGATGTACTCACTCATTGGCTATCTTCCCACTGAAGACACCCGTCTCAGCTGCAATTCCAGACTTTCCAAACAGATTTCATTTGGCGTATCAGGATTCACAAAGATAACCTGAAGGATTACAACTCAAGGAATGTGCTGCCTCTTATTTGATTCTGAATAAGCAGGTAGATACAGATGCTTCATTCATCAAAGGGACAAAATAACACATTTACTGAGCACTGCCGTCAGGCACTGAGCTTACCACTTTGCCTACAGCGTCTCCTCTGATAATGTGACAGTTAGGGCAACAGTAGCTGTTGTAACAAACAAGGCCCCAAATCTCTTATCACACTCTCTGGAGTCTCATCTCGCTGGCAGACAAGGATAGAAGAGGGGAAAGAGGCGCACCAAGTTCCAATTCACTTCTTGTCACCTGGTGAGATGGTGAGACCAGAGTTAAGTCCTCACCTAGAGGTAAGCTGCTTGGGAGGTGGTGTTGGGGGGCAGTCAGCAAATGTAGAAACTGGCTGGAAAGCCGGTTCTCAGAGGTAATCTATACTGCACAAAAGGGAGCACACTTTTTAGGGGTTTCTTTCCTGTCCCCACTACACACACACACACACACACACACACACACACACACACCGGCTGTGCACACAGATCCAATGAAGCAGGCGGCTTTTCCATTTGGCTAATGATGAAGTAGGCTAAGAGAGGTTTTGCAAATTTCCTAAGGTGTAATAATAACCCAGGTCTATGAGACTCTAAAACCCTGGATCTTTCCCATATATCATGTGACATATAACAAGTATTTGTACAGCTCTTTCAACCCACAAAGCACTTGGGGCTTGTTGAGAACTGGTGTGTGAAGCAGCATGCCCCTCCTCAATTCATATCAATAATGTATTTCTCACAATTTTATTCAATCAATGTTAAATGAATTAGCATGTACCCTAAGGGACTTTGAACAATGATATATTTATTTATTTATGAAGGGGTTTTTTTGAGGTTCATTTTAGAGAATAGCATGGTATTTTCAAAGCACAATAATTTTTAACACGGCAAAAATTGTTTTCTAAGATATATAGGTTTGGTTTTAATTTGAATAGAAGGCTTTTATTTATAATTTCTTTAAACAATTCTGGTTTGCGGTTCACTAAAAATAAAAATGATACCTAGAACTAGTTCTGCCTGGGCTCAGTAAATTAATGTGGTAAGTTCTGTTTTATAGCTAAGTTGAATTCTGGTTCCTAGTAAAAACAGAGTCTTATTTCAAATAAAAATAGCTTGTTGCATGTTTTTTTTAAAGACTTTTCATATAGAGTTATTAACTCCTTCTTTGAAGCAATAAATCTTGGAGAAGATGAATATCCCTTTTACTTTCCCGTCATGTTCCTCCCTCTAACTCGGACTACCAATCCACTTCATCTTTAGTTTGTCTTCCATGGTTTATTATATTGACTGTTCTGGTAATTAAAATGTTTTTGAGTTCAAGTTTTCATTGAACCTCAAGTGGAAAGTAAGCAAGAAGGGTGTTCCAGTGATTTATCTCTATATAACAAACCAACCTAAAACTGAGTGACACAAACAACCATTTTGTTAAGCTGATAGCTCTGTAGGCCTGAAATTTGAGAAGGACCCTTCTAGGGACAGCTGGCAGGCAGGGGGCAGACAATAGCTGGAGACTAGAACCATCTGAAGGTGTCTCACTCACGTGTCTAGTGACGGACGCTGACCAGGACCTTGGATGACTGTTGGCCGGGACCTCTGTATCTAAATCTACCTTTTCCCTCCCTATGCAGCCTATGTAGCTGGGTTCCAAGAGCAAGTGTCCCAAGAGAACAAGAAACATGTAACATTTTCAAGATGGACCTGAGAAATTATGTGGCATCATTTCTAGCATGCTCTACGGTTGAGGCAGTCACAAAGATCTGCCCACGTTCAAGAGCTGGGGGACATGGAGGCCATCCCTCCACAAGAAGGTTGTCATGATCAGAAGGTATGGGGTGGGAGATATCATTGCGATCATCTTTGGAAAATATAATCAGCCACAGGGGGTTCAGGAGACATGCCCAATAACACGGCAGATGGCTAACCACTGTTTCTCACAGGCTGCTGGGGCTCACAGAATCACACGTGTGGCCAGAGAGAGTCAGTGGAGGCCATACCAGACTGTAATGCTTACTGGACTTTCAGAAAGGCTTGGAATTAACCAAGGAGAATGACAATAGAGAGAACTTAGTTCTCTAGACTAGATGTGGCTGTTGCCAGATGCTCAGACCTGGTCCCTGAAGAGCAGGTCCTTTGGTCCCAAGCTCCTGGACTGCTGCCAGGAAATAAGACTCAGCTTTTCTTCCTACAGCATCAATGCCCAGGCATATGTCTCCCCCACCCAATGTTCAGAACACAGTTCTCCAAGGCTCAGATAAAGCCTGCTGTCGTCCTCTAAAATCTGCCCTCCCCACTCTAGGCTTCTTGATAATGGAAACATACATCTCTTCGAATGTATGACCTTGCCCCTCGGTTCGACGTTCATTTATTTCCCAGAGCATCGGGCATTTAATACTGAATTCATCAGGTGTAGGGTCTCCAATGAATAGTCCAGGTTGGGTTTCAGCCATTCTATTCGGGCCCTTTGTGTTACCTTCCAGGAGAAAGATGAGACTGTGTTTCCTGTAACTTCCGAGTTTAGTTCCCTATTTCCTGTGAACAAATGCATGAAAATACATGCACACATAGCCTCCAAATACATAATTGCGTTTGATACTCAAAATTACCTGTTGGAATAGACATTAATATCCCCATCTTGCATTTGCGGAAACTAAGGCTTAGCAGAAGTTAAAGGGCACGCTCGAGTGTCTTAAACCAGGATTAATAAGTCAGCCTCCAGCTCCCAGTTGTTCTTTCCTTTGGCCCACACTGGCTGGGCAGATACAGAAATTCTGCTTTTGAGTTCTGAGCACATGAGTCAATATTTCCCACCTGATATTAACCCGTTCATCATTTCCTTTGCAGGCGCCTCGGCCACAGATGTAGGTAGCTCCCCATCTCTCTTCTCCCTCCCTCTTCCCTACCACTCCCTTTGAGCCATTCAATTTATTTTCCATCATTATCATTTTGGCTTGGATCTGCACCCACTGTCTCTAAGTGACAGAACACCTTGTAGCCCAAAGAGAAATGCTGCTCCTCTGCAAAGCCAGCCTTTGAGTCTCTTTTTAAAGTGAGTTCCTACCGTGTGGCAGATTTTAATGACCCCCATCTCTCATGCCTGCATTGGGTCAGCTGAGCCACACTGCTCAAAATGATCTAACCACCTCGTAACATCGGCCAGGCAAACTCAGGCTCACCACAGGGTGCCCGGACTAATTCATTACACCACTCAAAGCCATAAATCACAGGAGTCTCCCCCTTCCCTCCCTTCTCTCCCGCCAAAAGGAGAGCTCACATGAAATCTATTTACATGGGATGATTATTCAATTAATTTTTTCATTACACTTGCCAGGAAGCATTGCCAGGATTTCTAAAACTGCCCTGTGTGTTTGCATTAATGATGACAGTGGTTTGTGCTACTTAATTTAGCAATCATGGCCCATTTGGAGGTCATGCCCAGCCATATGCAGAGTGGAGGTGGTGGAGGGGCAGTGCCTGGTCAGGAACACGTGAGTACCTGACATGTGCCTAGGATGAGCACAGAGATACAAATCCCTGTACCTGCTCTCCCCCACAGCCATTCCCACTGGGGTGGCCTTCAGGGCCAACAGCCTCAACAACCCAGGTGAAATAAGACACTTGGTTGTTCTTCCTTATCTCTTTCCACCCCTCCATATGGGCTGCCAGAGTGGTCTTCCTGAAGTATAAATCTGATCTTGATGCCCCTCACATCAGTGGTGCCTGGTGGCCCATGGAAGAAGGTACAAATTCCCATCTCGCTTTGCATGCACCCTTTGCCTGCACAGGGCCAGCTTCAACTCTCGCTACCTACTCCCCCACACCAAGATATTTAAGTGACTGGACCCATGCACCAGCGACTTAAATATCTCCACAGTACTCATAGTTCCTCAGCCAAACAAGCTCTCCCTGGCACCCAAGCTACTTCCTCTGCCCAAAATGCATTGTACTCCCTTAGTTTAGTTCAGTTGCTCAGTCATGTCCAACTCCTTGCAACGCCATGGACTGCAGCACACCAGGCTTCCCTGTCCATCACTCACTCTCAGAGCTTGCTCAAACTCATGTCCATCAAATTGGTGATGCCATCCAACCATCTCATTCTCTGTCGTCCCCTTCTCCTCCTGCCTTCAATCTTTCCCAACATCAGGGTCTTTTCCAATGAGTCAGTTCTTTGCATCAGGCAGCCAAAGTATTGGAGTTTCAGCTTCAGCACAAGTCCTTCCAATGAACACCCAGGATTGATCTCCTTTAGGATGGACTGGTTGGATCTCCCTGAAGTCCAAGAGACTCTCAAGAGTCTTCTCCAAATCACAGTTCAAAAGCATCAATTCTTCAGTGCTCAGCTTTCTTTGTAGCCCAACTCTCACATCCATACATGACTACTGGAAAAACCATAGCTTTGACTAGACAGACCTTTGTTGGCAAAGTAATGTCTCTGCTTTTTAATATGCTGTCTAAGTTGCTCATAGCTTTTCTTCCAAGGAGCAAGTGTCTTTTAATTTCATGGATAGAGTCACCATCTGCAGTGATATTGGAGCCCCCCAAAATAAAGTCTGACACTGTTTCCAGTGTTTCTCCATCTATTTGCCATGAAGTGATGGGACTGGAACTCTCCTGCTTTTTCAATGATCCAGCAGATGTTGGCAATTTGATCTCTGGTTCCTCTGCCTTTTCTAAAACCAGCTTAAACATTTGGAAGTTCATGGTTCATGTATTGCTGAAGCCTGGCTTGGAGAATTTTGAGATGTGAAATGAGTGCAATTGTGCGGTAGTTTGAGCATTCTTTGGCATTGCCTTTCTTTGGGATTGGAATGAAAACGGACCTTTTCCAGTCCTGTGGCCACTGCTGAGTTTTCCAAATTTGCTGGCATACTGAGTGCAGCACTTTCACAGCATCATCTTTCAGGATTTGAAATAGCTCAACTGGAATTCCATCACCTCCACTAGCTTTGTTTGTAGTGATGCTTTCTAAGGCCCACTTGACTTCACATTCCAGGATGTCTGGCTCTAGGTCAGTGATCACACCATTGTGATTATCTGGGTCATGAAGATCTTTTTTGTACAGTTTTTCTGTGTATTCTTGCCACCTCTTCTTAATATCTTCTGCTTCTGTTAGGTCCACACCATTTCTGTCCTTTATCGAGCCCATCTTTGCATGAAATGTTCCCTTGGTGTATCTAATTTTCTTGAAGAGATCTCCAGTCTTTCCCATTCTGTTGTTTTCCTCTATTTCTTTGCATTGACTACTGAGGAAGGCTTTCTTATCTCTTCTTACTATTCTTTGGAACTCTGCATTCAGATGCTTATATCTTTCCTTTTCTCCTTTGCTTTTTGCTTCTCTTCTTTTCACAGCTCTTTGTAAGGCCTCCTCAGACAACCATTTTGCTTTTTTGCATTTCTTTTCCATGGGGATGGTCTTCATCCCTGTCTCCTGTACAATGTCACGAACCTCATTCCATAGTTCATCAGGCACTCTATCTATCAGATCTAGTCCCTTAAATCTATTTCTCACTTCCACTGTATAATCATAAGGGATTTGATTTAGGTCATACCTGAATGGTCTAGTGGTTTTCCCTACTTTCTTCAATTTCAGTCTGAACTTGGCAATAAGGAGTTCATGATCTGAGCCACAGTCAGCTCCTGGTCTTGTTTTTGCTGACTGTATAGAGCTTCTCCATCTTTGGCCACAAAGAATATAATCAGTCTAATTTCAGTGTGACCATCTGGTGATGTCCATGTGTAGCATCTTCTCTTGTGTTGTTGGAAGAGGGTATTTGCTATGACCAGTGCATTCTCATGGCAAAACTCTATTATCCTTTGCCCTGCTTCATTCCATATTCCAAGGCCAAATTTGCCTGTTACTCCAGGTGTTTCTTGACTTCCTACTTTTGCATTCCAGTCCCCTATAATGAAAATGACATCTTTTTTGGGTGTTAGTTCTAAAAGGTCTTATAGGTCTTCACAGAACCATTCAACTTCAGCTTATTCAGTGTTACTGGTTGGGGCATAGACTTGGATTACTGTGATATTGAATGTTATTGAATCAATACTGTGATATTGATATTGTTTTGCCTTGGAAATGAACAGACATCATTCTGTCATTTTTGAGATTGCATCCAAGTACTGCATTTCGGACTCTCTTGTTGACCATGATGGCTACTCCATTTCTTCTGAGGGATTCCTGCCCACAGTAGTAGATATAATGGTCATCTGAGCTAAATTCACCCATTCCAGTCCATTTTAGTTCACTGATTCCTAGAATGTCAATGTTCACTCTTGCCATCTCCTGTTTGACCACTTCCAATTTGCCTTGATTCATGGGCCTAACATTCCGGGTTCCTATGCAATATTGCTCTTTACAGCATCGGACCTTGCTTCTATCACCAGTCACATCCACAACTGGGTATTGTTTTTGCTTTGGCTCCATGCCTTCATTCTTTCTAGAGTTATTTCTCCACTGATCTCCAGAAATATATTGGGCACCTACTGACCTGGGGAGTTCCTCTTTCAGTATCCTATCATTTTGCCTTTTCATATGGGCTCCAAAATCACTGCAGATGGTGATTGCAGCCATGAAATTAAAAGATGCTTACTCCTTGGAAGGAAAGTTATGAGCAACCTAGATAGCATATTCAAAAGCAGAGACATTACTTTGCCAACAAAGGTCCATCTAGTCAACGCTATGGTTTTTCCAGTAGTCATGTATGGATGTGAGAGTTGGACTGTGAAGAAAGCTGAGCACTGAAGAATTGATACTTTTGAACTGTGGTGTTGGAGAAGACTCTTGACAGTCCCTTGGACTGCAAGGAGATCCAACCAGTCCATTCTAAAGATTGGTCCTGGGTGTTCTTTGGAAGGACTGATGCTAAAATTGAAGCTCCAATACTTTGGCCACCTCATGCAAAGAGTTGACTCATTGGGAAAGACTCTGATGCTGGGAGGGATTGGGGGCAGGAGGAGAAGGGGACGACAGAGAATGAGATCACTGGATGGCATCACCGACTTGATGGACTTGAGTTTGAGTGAACTCCGGGAGTTGGTGATAGACAGGGAGGCCTGGCATGCTGCAGTTCACGGGATCGCAAAGAGATGGACATGACTGAGCGACTAAACTGAACTGATGGGACCGGATGCCATGATCTTCGTTTTCTGAATGCTGAGTTTTAAGCCAATTTTTTCACTCTCCTCTTTCACTTTCAACAAGTGAAAACTCCCTTAAGCACCTGGCAAATCTGCACCTACTACTATTCAATACCCAGCTGAAATGTCACTTCTCTGGAGAAGTTTTTATGGCTCTCACAAGGCAATAGGCAATCTTCTTCTGAGGTCCAATAGTGAAAGTGAAGTCACTCAGTCATGTCCAACTCTTTGCGATCCCATGGACTGTAGTCTACCAGGCTTCTTTGTCCATGGGATTTTCCAGGCAAGAGTACTGGAGTGGGTTGCCATTTCCTTCTCCAGGGGATCTTCCTGACCCAGGCATCAAACCCAGGCCTCCTGCATTGCAGGCAGAAGTTTTACCCTCTGAGCCACCAGGGAAGCCCAATAGCACACTGTAAATGCTTTAATCAAAGCCCATACCTCAAATTTTAACTCTCTGCTTTCCTGTGAGTTAGTTAGTT
This sequence comes from Tragelaphus eurycerus, assembly GCA_935064755.1. Classification (NCBI taxonomy): domain Eukaryota; kingdom Metazoa; phylum Chordata; class Mammalia; order Artiodactyla; family Bovidae; genus Tragelaphus; species Tragelaphus eurycerus. The sequence goes on along the minus strand of CAKXYN010000222.1, from coordinate 341,578 downwards.
CAGTGTCCTGGTCATTCTTTCTTGTATCCTTAATACATGGACATCCAAATGGAGAACTTTTTGAAAAAGACAGATTGTTTGGAATTTACCTTGACCTATTGAAAATCCCCAGAATTGGTCATTTTTTCTACTGAAGTATAGTTGATTTACAATGTTGTTTTAGTTTCTGGTGTACAGCAAAGTGATTCAGTTATATATATATATTTGCTGTACACCAGAAACTAAAACAGCATTATAAATCAACTATACTTCAGTATAAAAAATGACCAATTCTGGGTTCTTTTCCATATTCTTTTCCATTATGGGGGTTTTATTTTTTTCATTATACTGAATACAGTTCCCTGTGCCATACAGGAGTATGGCACAGGAGTATCTTTTTGTTTATCTGTTTTATATATTCTGTGGTGGTTGTTCAGTCACTAAGTCATGTTTGACTCTTTGCAACCATATGAAAGTGAAAGTGTCAGTCACTCAGTTGTGTCCAACTCTTTGCAACGCTATGGGATAGAGCCCGCAAGACCTCTCTGTCCATGGGATTTCCCAGGCAAGAATACTGGAGTGGATTGCCATTTTCTTCTACAGGGCATCTTTCCAACCCAGGGATTGAACCTGGGTCTCCCACATTGCAGGCAGATTCTTTACTGTCTGAACCACCAGGGAAGATCTTTGCGACCATATATAGTAGTTTGTATCTGCTAATCCCAAACTCCTAATTTATATGTCTTTTCCCTTTCCCCTCTGGTAACCATAAGTTTGTTTTCTATGTCTGGGAGTCAGTTTCTGTTTTGTAAATACGTTCATTTGTATCATATTTTAGATTTCACATGTAAGTGATATCATATAGTATTTGCCCTTCTCTGTCTTACTTCACTTAGTGTGATAACCTCTAGGTTGATTCATGTTTGCTACAAATGCACCATGGCATTCTTTTTTATAGCTGAGTAGACGTTCATGCATTAGAGAAGGAAATGGCAACCCACTCCAGTGTTCTTGCCTGGAGAATCCCAGGGACGGGGAAGCCTGGTGGGCTGCCGTCTATGGGGTCACACACAGTCGGACACGACTGAAGTGACTTAGCAGCAGCAGCAGCACTGGTATTTTTTTTAACAGTCTCCAAAGTTGTTTCTTTTGCTGCCAAGTCCACAGACCTTGAGTTGGGGACATACCACCCCACAATATGGCCTGCCTCAGACGAGGGTTTTAGTGATGATTTTGTAACAAGTGGAGGAATGCATGCTTATGGGCAGAATCACAGAGTAGGGTGGTGTTGATAAAGGAAACAGGGAACAGACTGCTCTTTCCTCTCCATTATAGGCCAACACTGATCTAAAAGGGATCTTAGCCCTGGGAGCCCGTTAGAAAAGAAATGAATAAAACATCAATTTGTATGTCACGTAATTACATTGGCTTCTACACTCCAAGCACAGTGCGTGCTCTCTGCCGGGCACCTGCCCTTTCCTGTTGGCTCTGGGTACAGAAGATAAGGAAGATGGGCAGGTGATGCCTGTGGAGACTGATGCAGTGCTAGGAGCTGCAACAGGGTGTCCAAGGATGCCTCTGGACATACAGCCCTCTCTTTCCTTGCCCAGGCACAGGGAGAGCCTTCAGGATCCACGGGCCCCCAGGCTGTGACCCAGAGTCATAAATGTCACCTTCTGTTCTACAGTTGCTGGAGCCAAGCCCCTCAGATTGCTTCTGTCTCCTTTCTGAAGGACCAGCATCTCAGGGGTATTGCCTGTGGCTCCCAAATTGACTTCCTCTCTTGGTGTTACTTGGAATGTAGGTTCATTCTGAACCATTGGTATATAATATAGATCAGGGGTACCCAACCTCCGGGGTACAGACAAGTATCTCCCATCAGATCAGCAACAACACTAGTTTAGAAATAAAGTGCACAATAAATGTAACGCACTTGAATCATCCTGAAACCATCCCCCCTCCTCCGGTCCAAGGAAAAATCATCTTCCACAAAACTGGTCCAAAAACATTGGGAACAGCTGATATAGATCATACTGAGAACATAGGACTTAGTCAGGCCTTCACTTCAGTCTATCAAAGTCTCCACTGACTATGAACCTTCCCCTGTCAGGACCTGGGAAGGGAGGGGAAATGTCTCTCGTTGTGTCCAAGTTCACATCTGAAACTGCCAGTGCTTTTGTGCAAAGGACTGGCCCTACCATGGAAGGCTGGGGTGACCTCCAGGCATTGTGGATTCGAGTTACACAGCATTAGATGCCTTCCTGATGTCCCCTCTTGGTTACTTGCTGTGTCATGAAATGCTGACCCTGGGTTCAACGCAGGGTCTCCTGACATGGACATTTCATCCTCCCGGGGATAACCAACATGCTGTGCTTTTAGAAACTGGATTCTTGGTGGCTCAGACTGTAAAGAATCCACCTGCAATGCAGCAGACCTGGGTTTGATCCCTGGGTCAGGCAGATCCCCTCGAGAAGGCAACCCACTGCAGTATTCTTGCCTGGGGAGTCCCATGGACATAGGAGCCTGGCAGGCTACAGTCCATGGGGTCACAAAAGAGCCAGACACAACTGAGTAACTAACACTCTCAGATAAGTCATCATTATACTCCAGTTGAGAAAATACTAAGAAAACCTAGAAAAATCCAGACAAACCCAGAAAATGAGAAAAACAGGGAAAGAAATGAACATTTATTGAAACTTTACTCTGCACATGTAAGCTCAATCACTTCAGTCATGTCTGGCTTTTTGAAAACCCATGGACTATAGCCCACCAAGCTCTTCTGTCCATGGGATTTCCCAGGCAAGAAGACTGGAGTGGGTTGCCATTTACTTCTCCAGGATATCTTTCTGACTCAGGGATCGAACCCGTGTCTCTGGCAGGCAGATTCTTTACTTTTGAGCCACCTAGGGTTGCAAAGAGTCAGACTTACAATGCGCCTGGGATTAAATATTCCATTTAATGCCCACAACCACCTTACGACACAAGTATTATTGTGCTCATTTACAGATGAGAAAACTGAGGCTTTTCTCAGTGGATGTGGATGGGGTTATTTGTCTAACTTTGTATGGGAGTCAAAACCATGGCCACCTAACTCTAAAGCCTTTAATTATGTCATTCTCCAATCCTTTTCCCAAATGGGACCTTCTAGCAGGGCTTGAAGTAAAAGGTTTTGAGTCTTGTCTATGTACCATGTATTTTAATTTGGGAAAAACCTGTAAAGAAAGAGGCTGTACTTAGAGCACATGTTACAATGTTTGGGCACCACAAGACTCCAGGGTTCTGAGGAAAGTGGACAGTAGTGGGGGTCAAGGGCCAAGGACCCCTTGAGCTTCCTTAAGCTAAGGAAGTTCATATCCTCTGGTCCCCTGTGAGGTATGTGTGCTAAGTCACTTCAGTCGTGTTGGACTCTTTGTGACCCCATGGACTATAGACCACCAGGCTCCTCTGTCCATGGGATTCTCCAGGCAAGAATACTGGAGTGGGGTGCCATTTCCTTCTCCAGGGGATCGTCCCAACCCAGGGATGGAACTGCATCTCTTACATCTCCTGCATTGGCAGGCGGGTTCTTTACCACTAGCACCATTTGGAAAGCAAGGGGGGATAATTGGCCAACCCGTATTTCTCTGGTTGGGAGGACAGGATGAAAAGAGCCAACTATGAAAATTCAAAATCAGACCCACATATATATTAATGGGGTAGGGGCAGGGGAAACAGGGGGAAATTTTCAAAAGATAGAAAGACAGGATGTCTTTGAGGAAATAGGGAGACAGTAGACTCAGACATGTAATTCCTGTAAGCCTAAGAGCCTTGCTGCAGTCTCATCACTAGACATGTGCTTAAAATATGGGTGAGTCCACCAGGGACAATTAGTTCTAGTGGACAAAAGAGGTGCCGGGAAACTGACACTTGAAGGGTGAGGACCGCATCCCATCCATTTGGCCTCAGCTGACGTGAGAGTAGCTGGCAGCGGATGGGCCCCCAGAGCTGGCAATTCCCTCCCAACCACAGAAAGGTGGCAAGTGATTATTTTGTGTCCCCAGGCAGGAGATTTATTTAACTTCTCTTTGGTGGAGACCTATAAACGTTATCACAGTCTCTGCTGTCAAGTTTTGCGGTCCCTTTAAAAACTCAGGCGGTTCGTTCACTTCATGGCCTCCCAGGAAGCATGAAACCCTCTATGGTTGATACAGGTGATGGCGGAGGTGGTGTTTGCAGCCAAACTTCCCGAGGGGCTTCCTCACAACCCCCTCCCTCTCTTCCCCTCCCCTTTCCCCTCCTGAAGGCTAGCTGGCAAATCTAGTCATCAAAGACACGTTTGACCTCTGGAATGCACAGGATGGTTTAGTGGAAGTCCTTCTGATTTTCTCCCATCAGTTATCATTTAGTCACTAAGTCATATCCAACTATTATGTGACCCCATGGACTGTGGCACACAGGGCTCCTCTGTCTATGGGATTTCCCAAGTAAGAATACTGGGGTGTGTTGTATTTCCTTCTCCAGGGGATCTTCCCGACCCAGGGATTGAACTCGAGTCTCAGTGTCTCCTGCATTGCAGGTGAATTTTTTACCCCTGAGCCACCAGGGAGGCATGTCCCAAGGAAACCTTATACCACCAACCTCCCCTCAGCCTCCCTGAAAAGACTCCATCAGCTGCCACCTTGTTCTCCTCTTGGGATTAGCAGTCAATCTGTCAATCTTGTCACTGGGCCTTTTGGGCAGACTCTTGACTGCTTTTGAGCCTTTTTACTGGGCTTTCCTAGTGGCTCAGACAGTAAAGAATCTGCCAGCAATGCAGGAGACCCGGGTTTGATCCCTGGGTCAGAAGATCCCCTGGAGAAGGGAATGGCTGCCCATTCCAGTATTCTTGTCTGGAAAAATTCCACGGACAGAGAGCCTGGAGAGATACAGTCCATAGGGTTCCAAGACACTGAATCAAAAACATAAATGCTAGTCTTTAAGTTACTCCATCGCTACAGTGCCTTTCCAATTACCTATCTAAACACAAGATTAACCTACAACTTTAGCTCACTGGTCGTCATCTAAACAGTGTCAGGTGTGGCTGTGAAAAGTGTTGATATTGTAAGAAAGGCCACATGGCCTTCTGCCTGTGTCACTGATGAAGAAGGGAAGCCTGGAGGGTTTTGTTTGCTTTCTGTTATTATTAAAATGAATGTGTGGGGGTTGGGGGGGAAACTTGAAATATTCCATAAAGTATTGAAAATTAAATTTTTAAAAAACACCCGCATAATCCCACAATTCAGAGATAATCCTTGTTCATGATGGTGCATTTCTTTTCACACACATATATGATTTGCAATTTATGACTTTTTCCTGTTATTTTTATCAGCTAGTTTTCATAGGCGGCCCATCAGTTGGCCATCTTTTGGTTGTGACAGAAAATATAACTCAAAGTGCCTGAAGCAGAAAAGGGAATTTATGGACTCACCTACATGAGAGCTCAGGAAGAAGCATGTGTCAGACGTGGTAGAATCTGGAGCTTTAAGCCACGTCCCCGAGGCGTGACCGCTTGTCACCTCTGCTCTGCTTTCCTGTGTGGTCTCCACGTCAGCCTGGCTTCTTCCTCACGCTCACAGAATGGCAGTTCACAACTCTGGGATTCATAGCAAGTTTCGGCAGAAGTGTCACATCATTAGTTCTGATGTGGTCCCCTAGCTCTGAACCAATCTCTGTGTCCGGGATGATACTATTCTCTGATTGGCCAGGAGTGTGTCACATGACCACTCCTGGAGCCAATAAGAATAGTCTCTGCCTCCCAACTTGATGGGCTGAAAGGCAGAGATGATTTCATGCAATGAATTTGGGCATCAATGCCCACTGCCACAATGTTCTGGTGGAATCAGTGTCATTGACACTGTCCACTGCTGTTGTGGCTGCCGCCATGTATTTTAAAGTGGTAGCCACATGTGGGTGACTCATGTCTGCATTGGTGCCAATGCAGACATAAGTAGGAGGAGAGAAACACATCATGTGCCAATGGACATGAGTTTGGGTAAACTCCAGGAGTTGGTGATGGACAGGGAGGCCTGGCGCGCTGCGGTCCATGGGGTCACAAAGAGTCAGACACGACTGAGTGACTCAACTGAACTGAACTGACCTTCTATCTTTAGCTAAATCTGATTTTTTATTTTTTATCTGTTTAACTGACTATTTGTGGTAGAAGACTTACAGAGTAGTAACTGAGCCTCTTACTCCTAGTCCCAAATCCCCAAAGACAGGCTAAATGTTCTGCTTAATTCCACCTGCTCTGTGAGAATTTATGAGATCCATACTCTGAACCCACCTCCCACCGCAGCCATGGGATCCCCAAAGGAGACTTAGCCCAAGATAGTCCCCAGTTGGTTATTGCGTAATTCTTCCTTTATTGTTTTCCTTTATGTATGCTTTTAGTGGGACCACAGAGAAGTCTGTAGAAAAAGATGCTTGTGAGTTTGGGATTTGGGAGGCTAAGCACATTAGGTTTTTCAATTTGTAGGTTTTAGCATGTGAGTGCTACTGCCATGTAGAACATGGGAGGGTTCTCAGCGTAACAATCAAAGGAAAAGAAAAGGATAATAGGGAACAAAAATAACCATGTGCACAGAAAGCACTTTACCATGCCTGTAAACATCCTTTGAAAATACGATTTTAATGGTTGCATAAAACTCTATTGTATGAATGTAGAGTATTAGCCAGTCATTGCTGGATGCTTTCTAGTTTTGTTTGCTTTGCACTGTGCTATTAATGTGTGTGTGTGTGTCGCTCAGTTGTGTCTGATTCTTTGCAATCCAGTGGACTATAGCCTGCCAGGCTCCTCTGTCCATGAGATTCTCCAGGCAAGAATATTGGATAGGGTTGCCATTTCCTCCTCTCGAGGACCTTCCCAACTCAGGGATTGAACCCAGGTCTCCTGTGTTGCAGACAGATTCTTTTACCATCTGGGCCACCAGAGAAGCCTGCTCTATTAATAATACAATAATATAAGGAATATCTTTGCATATAAATCTTTAACTGCTTCTTTATTTCCTCAGGATAAATTTCTAGAAATGGAATGATTGTATAACAGGCTTTTTACATTGAACTTCCAGGAAAGTACTCAGATATAAGACCACCCACTGGGTGTGACCTGGGTCTCCTCTGACCCTGGCCATGCTGCTAACATGAGAAAAAGAATATTGGGATTGAGGAGAAATGATAAAGCAGATGGCAGCCTGAAAGTGATTTCTTAGGAGAGCCTCAGGAGAGGGAAAGTTGAATCAAAATTAAAAGTTGGAGCAAAGTTGTCTTCCTTGGAGTCTATGTGGAATGGAGCCATGAAACTGTCCTGCACTCCATCTTGACACAAAGGTCACCCTGGTCAGTTCAATATTGACAGACCCCTGGGTCCTAGGAGGTGGGCTAGAAAACTGTTTTTTTCAGCCATCCAATTAAAATCAACTAAATATGTTAAATAAATCCTCCTCCTCTTAGTTAACCATTCAAGCTACACAGAGACAGAAGTGAACCTAATCATGCATTCATTCACTCAACAAACATTTCCCGAGATGTTTATTTGCAAAACATTATTCTAGGAATTTGAGGCTACAGAATTTGAAATGAAGAAAATAAATCTCTCTAATCGCTAAGCAAAACCTTCCATACATAAAGAAGTACGTCCTAAATATATGCATTACTCTTACTGCAATAGAATGGTTCCTAGGTGACACCAAGACCTGGTGGTGAGTTAACTGATTTTATTAACTTATCCAGAGATAGACTCTATCAGAATAAAGAGAGATGTGATCAGAGAACAGGGAAAATGAGAGAGATCTGTTCTGGCAGTGCTCATCAAATCACTCCTCCTGGGACCTCCCCGGTGGTCCAGAGGCTAAGACTCCCAGTGCAGCGGGCCCAGGCTCAATCCCTGGTTGGGGAACTAGATCCCACAAGTCGCGACAAAGAGCTCACATACCGCAACTAAAGATCCTGAATGCAGCAAATAAAGATTTCACTTGCCACAATAAGAAGATTCCACATGCTGCAATGAAGATGGAAGAAGCCGAGTGCCCCAACTAAGACCCAGTGCAGCCAAATAAAATACATTTTAAAAAAATAAACAAATAAATCCCAGGAAGTGGCCTAGGAAGCCCACAGGAACACATGATCTGTTTGATTTCTCTGTGGACACAGAAGCATCAGACCATCAGAGCCTGATGATATCAAACATTCAAATCCACCACTGAGGCCCCTTGCTCTGCTCTCTTATAATCCGTGCAACCTTCTGACAATTTGACTCTATATGTAGTCTTCGGAGATCGAGAAAATGTGCAGATCAGGTTTGTGTGAATGTCTACTCCTCCTGTATTTCCCGTTGTAAGTTAGAGAATTGACATTTTGATTTATATACGTGAGTTTCTTGTGAGCTGGGTTAATTTGCACCCTGAGAAACTGGCTCACTTAATATGCCGAGAGAATCAACCTTCTATGCTCTCAAGGCTGAGGATTTAGATTCGCCAAAGTGGATCCATCCTGTACAGTCACCGATGACCAGTGAACCTGCTCAGCACAGTGCCTGCTGTGTAGACGTTGTCCAACAAATGCTTCCTGACTTAAATGGATGTGAATGGAACGAGTTTGATTTAATTATTGTTGGGGGAGAGAAAAGGAGGAGGGAAGGAGTTGGGAGGGAGACAAGGACAGGCTCACAGACTTGGAAGGTCACCAGGATAGTCAGCTGAAGCTGTGGGAATGAATGAGGTCACCCAGGAATAAAAGAACTTGTAGGAGGGAAAAGAGTCGGGCTCAACTTAGTGACTAAAAAACAACAAGATGGAAGAAGGGGAGCTGATGGCAGTAACTTAGAAAATCGGTACTTCCTACTTCTGCTGGGCTCCATCCCAATCTTTGCAAGACTGACAGGTGTTACTCACATTTCTCTCCTAACCATCTCTAAGAACCCTATCAAATTACCCAGTCCCTTCGACAGCCCACTGAAACGCATCCCCTGATTCTGTTTCCTCCGTGACACTCCTTTAGCTGGTAACTTGCTAATTGTCCTAGCCCTTCCATCTCTCCACCATACCCATCCCATGAGAGCAAGGATATTTTTCCCCACCACTGTGTTCTCAAGGATCTAAAAGACTGCCTGGCGTGTATTAGGTGCTCCATAAATATGTATTCAATAAAAGATGAATCAGCAAAAGGTAAGAAGCTAAAGGAAACTGTACAGAAGGAGAAGAAAGCAATCAGCCTGCTCACTTTTTACAAAAATATATTTTTCTCCACCAAGAATCCCCATTAAAGAATCAAGTTTCAATATTTATTTTGCACTCAAAGACCCAAATACTTGATCTCTGGCTCTTCTTAATGGCCTCAGGAAGAATGCAAAAAAAAATAAATAAATCACCCATACTGATACCAGAAAGATGATTTTCATTCACTCAAACTCAATATTTATACTGGAATATAGAAACATGATTCTAAGAGGAAAAATATGTAACAAGAAGATATGCCTTATTTCAGTCTTAGTCCTACTTTCTATTTTTACTCCTTGCACAAATGACTTAAACTCTCTGAACCTTAATATCCCCAGGTGTAAAGTAGGTGTACCAATACCTGCCTCTTTTCTTCCCAACTCTGAGGTCTATTTTAACTCATAAAATGTGGAAACTATCTAACAATGGCTTAAGGTTAGAGATTTTATAGGTTACAGAGCTTGTGAATTTTTTGATAGCTTTGGAGAGAAGAGTGAATTATTATTTTTATGGTCATAATTCAGAGACAGTTTATCACATTATATAACTTTGAAAGGAATTGTTCTTTGACCAGAAAAATAACATGTTTACATTATGGACTGTTACGCTAGTAATAGGATCCATCACTACTGCATTAATGAAAAGGAAGATGCTAGAGTGAGAGGAATGGAAAATCAATTTATCTGCTTTTCCAACCCAACATTTGTATGCTGACACCAAGTGCTGATAGTTACTGAGTCAAGTATCAGATGTTTATGTAACGTCTCAAACACTACAAGCTGCCAAGATTTTCTTCTGCAAATTCCAACTGCCTGACTTAAGTTCCAAGTAGAATTTCTTTCTTCTCCTGCACATCCTTGGTATTATTGGGTTGGGTCAAAAAGTTCCAGATTTTTTCCGTAAGATGCTATGGGAAAATTGGAATGAACTTTTTGGTCAACCCAGTACATTGACTATTTTCCACCTGTGATAGATAGAGTGGGATGAATGACTTAATAATTATGTAAGTTAAATTTTCGCTGCAAATACCAATAACTTGACTAAAATGGGCTTAAAAACATTGGGGTTTGTCTCACCCAGAAAAAATTCTGGGAAAGGACAGTCTAAAACTGACATGGCAACTCAATAATGCCATCAGAAGCTCACCTGGTAAATACTTAACATCCTGAAGGATTCAGTTCAATTCAGTCGCTCATTCATGTCCAACTCTTTGCGACCCCATGGACTGCAGCATGTCTGGCCTCCCTGTTCATCACCAACTCCCAGAGTTTACTCAAACTCATGTCCATCGAGACGGTGATGCCATCCAACCATCTCATCCTCTGTTGTCCCCTTCTCCTCCTGCCTTCAATCTTTCCCAGCATCAGGGTCTTTTCCAATGAGTCAGTTCTTTGCATCAGATGGCCAGAGTACTGGAGTTTCAGCTTCAGCATCAGTCCTTCCAGTGAATATTCAGAACTGATTTCCTTCAGAATGGACTGGTTGGATCTCCTTGCAGTCCAAGGGACTCTCAAGAGTCTTCTACAACACCACAGTTCAAAAGCATCAATTCTTTGGTGCTCAGCTTTCTTTATAGTCCAACTCTCACATCCATACATGACTACTGGAAAAATCATAGCATTTCTAATCCTGAAGGATTGCTATTGCTATTGCTAAGTCACTTCAGTCGTGTCCGACTCTGTGCGACCCCATAGACGGAAGCCCACCAGGCTTCTCTGTCCCTGGGATTCTCTAGGCAAGACCCTGGAGTGGGTTGCCATTTCCTTCTCCAATGCATGAAAGTGAAAAGTGAAAGTGAAGTCACTCAGTCGTGTCCTACCCTCAGCGACCCCATGGACTGCAGCCTTCCAGGCTCCTCCATCCATGGGATTTTCCAGGCAAGAGTACTGGAGTGGGGTGCCATTTAATAGTAAAATGAAATAGAAGAATTGGGAAATTAGAAGTTTAGGGCATTACGTTTAATAGAATATATTTAATTGTAAGTTTATATAATTAATAATAATGGCTGTGCTGAAAAACAGGCTTGCAAAATTCCTAGAAATTTAACAGTCAGCTCTCACAAGCTGGTACAGCTGTCCCCAACACACCACTGAATGCAAGTACTTTACAGCATTTTGCTCTTCTGTCTTCAAAGTGTATACTTTCATCAGCATGCTTGTTGCCTCATGGTTGCAAGACGGCTGCTGCTCTTCCAAACCTCACATGTGCGTGCCAGGCAGGGAGAAGAAAAAGGGGTAAAACAGCTAAAGCAGCTATACTTGCCCAAAGCCCCACTCGGAGGTTTCTGGCTGGTTTTGTGCTACATGGGCCTAGACTGAAGATGGCTAGGCAGAAAGGAATTATGAACGAAGGCCAGGTTGGCCAATCAAATGGGTCTGCCATAAAAATAAAAATGTATCTTTGGAACTCCAACGTTCAAGACACCCTACCACGTCAGCACCATGATAAAGGGATGACAATAGAGTGGTTCCAGACTCAGTGCTCGCTCTCAAAGATTATTAGAAGATAAGACAAGTACACAGAGAAATATAGCCAGTAATTTCCACCCTGAGAGCCAAGTACTTGAGAAGCTAAGTGGTTCTGGACCTGACAGAGGCAGGCATCACTCATGACCATGTGGGCCATTTCAACAGAAGAGTTCATCATCACAGAATGAGAATTCAGGTCAAACAAGTAACTTCGACAGGTTTATAAATTCTGTTTAATTTGAATCATTAATTAGTATACATGGGCAGGGCCTTTGAACACTCCCCAATTTCAGTTATTTTAGTTAATTATATGGGAGGCTTAAATTTGTGTGGAAATACGCAGACTAAAATTAAACTGCTCTCTCTGAAATGACCTACTCGCTTTTTCTAGGTAACAGATAATTATCATTTTTCTAAGCTTAGTCCAATAGTCTTCAAAGCCCTCTGGGATTACATTACCAGTATCAAGTGGTTTTTAAGTGTTCCATTTTTTAAAAGTTCTCTCTCTCTACACACGAAAGAACACCACAACAGCGGCTTAAAGCATCATGTGAATATTTCCAAATGATGATCATAATACCAATTTGAATATTATTGCCATTCCCCTGGAAATTTCTATCGTCATCAAGGTTGAATTACATTATGCCCATATTTCTTTAAATGTTCAGAGCTCTCTCCTGCAAATGGGCGGAGTGGAGGAATGGGCCCTCGCTCTTACCATGAACGGATGTCGCCTAAATGAACAGGAGTGAAGGTTGCTCTAAGTTGCTGAGCTCTACAAGCCTCTGGGCTGTGGAATCGGACCATCAATTTTGCCTGATGTAAAAGGTTATTCTCTCACTGCCTTTCAGTTTTGCCCTTTTAGCTCTGTATGGGTCATCACTGAATTCCTGCCTTAAAAAATTTAGCATAATGGCCCGTCTGGCTCAGTGATAGGTCTGGAAAGTTAAGAGAAATTCTTGCTACAACGTCCTTCAGGACCTGTGATAGACAAATAACAGCATCCTCCCTTCCCCCAGGGGGAGGTAACCTAGAAATCTTTCTTTTCCCCAACTACCCTGCTTTTCTTCCCCAGGTAATTCGCATGCATCCTAAGTCGCTTCAGTCGTGTCCTACTCTGCAACATCATGGACTGTAGCCTACCAGGCTTCTCTATCCATGGAATTTTTCAGGCAATAATACTGGAGTGGGTTGCCATGCCTTCCTCCATGGGATCTTCCTGACCCGGGGACTGAACTCATGTCTTCTGTGTCTCCTGTATTGCAGGCTGTTTCTTTACCATTGAGCCACCGTTAAAGTCCATAACTCATGTAAAATGATATACAGATATTAACCAAATCTTGCTGCAATAAAGCTGAATATCTGATTCCCTCAAACACATTGCTTTACAGCAGCAAAGGTGTCTTTTTCCAGCTTCAAGGTATGCAGTTTCTAGGACAGTCCAGGATGTGGGTCAGCTTAGCCTGGCTGCAGACTTCTAGCAGGGTTCAGGTCAGCTCCCTGTGTCTCTACCTCTCTTTGGACCACAGCTCCCTGGAGCACAGCCTTTGTCAACAAGTAGACACTGAATGACTATGAATAGCCTACTAGTCACCTGGCGGGTAATAACAAGGGGTACCTACTGCTCTAAAGAAAAATTTAGTAATGGAATCAATTCGTACAACCATACTCATAGCTGGTTGATAATACAAAGCAATACGTGATTAAAGTCAAGAATGGGGATGGATAGGTAGGATTTTGATAGATGTAAGCAAGGGCATTTTCTTTTCTTAGGTATTGTTTTTGGCTGAGTTGGGTCTTCATTGCTGCAAGTGGGCTTTCTCTAGTTGTGGTGTGCTAACTTCTCATTGTGGTGGCTTCTCTTGTTAAGGAGCATGGGCTCTTGGGCATGCGGGCTGCAGCAGTTGTGACTTGTGGGCTCTAGAGCACAGGCTCAGCAGTTGTGGCACACAGGCTTAGTTGACTTACAGCACGTGGGATCTTCCCAAACCAGGGATCGAACCCATGTCTCCTGCATTGGCAGGTAGATTCTTAACTACTGGGCCACTAGGGAATTCCCAGCGAAGGCATTTTCAAAAGAAACACATCTGAGGGACACAAAGTTTCTACATGGGAATGAGCAGTATTTCAAACATGCATGCGTGCAACCTAAGTCACTTCAGTCCTGTTTGACTCTGTGTGACCCTATGGACTGTAGCCCGCCAGGCTGCTCTGTCCACGTGATTCTCCAGGCAAGAATACTGGAGTGGGTTGCCATGCCCTTCTCCATGTTTCAAACATACATCATCCTAACTTTTATAAGGTAAGCTATGAATGATCATGTTGAACCAGTAAGTAGGCTGGTTGTATGTTGGCCCTGTTTCTCTATCCCTAATTTTTAAATCTTTCCATTACTTGATTTGTTAATGATAATATTTGTAGAATGGCACAAAAGGAGAGATTTTTTTAGAATGCTTTCATAATGCAAATATTTATAGTACCTAAACAATCAATTCATTTTATAGCTTCAGGTTTCTTTAAAATCAGAAATACCTTCCTACAGAGACTTTTATTCACATGTGAAGAAATCACAGCCAAAGGAACAGTGACTAAAAGATTCCATTCTAGGTGGAAGGAGACCTCAGTCACCCAGTTCCATGGTTCCCTGGCAGTGGGGATGCATGAAAACATTATTTTATGTCTTTTATTCATTTCATCTGAAGTCTGGAAGAACAGACATTTGAATGCAGCACTGGTTTGAATCCAGTTCCTACGTTTTCCGTCCAGGATTCAGAACTCTGCCATTGGATTGAATTGGATTCTGAGAGCTGAAAGGTCACTGAACCTTCCTTCACGTTACAGATGCTAAAAAAAAACAAGCCAGGAGTTTATTCAAATAAATCTGCAAAAAAACTGGGGCTTCCCAGGTGGCATTAGTGGTAAAGAACCCTCCTCCTAATGCAAGAGACAGAGGAGACACAGGTTTGATCCCTGGGTCCGGAAGATGCCCTGAAGGAGAGCAAGGCAACCCACTCCAGTATTTCCACCTGGAGAACTCCATGAACAGAGGATCCTGGTGGGCTACAGTCCATGGGTCGCAAAGAGTCGGATGTGACTGAAGTGACTGAGCATGCGTACATGGAAAGAAACTGATTTCCGAGGTGAAGGCAAGATTCTACCAGCACCTCCTGGGCCCCTCTTCTGCTCCCTGAGCACTTCCTGTAAGCCACACCCTCCCACGGGCTTCCACAGAGTGAAATCTTCAGAATGGGAATGACAGCTTCGACTTCAGACTGAACTCATTTCAAATCACAGCTCCCACTCATTTGTTGGGTGTTCTTGGGCAAATTGCATGATCGCTCTCTGCTTCCACTTCCCCTCCGTAAAATGGCTCTAATGATATCTCACTTGCAGTGTTACTGGAGGAGCAAATAGAGTAACACACTGCACAGTGCCTGACAGGGAGGAGCAGAGCTACAAAGAGAGGTCACGGTGGTGACAATTAAATGACTCACAGGTAGTGTGCACAGAGCAGCTGGTAGGGGCTGACCTGGCCTGAGACCCAGGTGGATTTCTGTCTTTTTTCTGCCCTAGGACAACAAAACTCAGACTTCTTGGAGAGAGAAGATATGGAGGCCTTCCAGCCCTGCCAAGATCTCTGTCTGGGGACTTGGGAAAAGCAGTTCAGTTCGAGTCTACACACCCTTACCCACCACCATTAATGGGGTGTTACCATTAATTTAATGACTCAGGTGAGGAGGTGTTGTTAATGTGGGATGGGGAGGATGGTAATGGATCTTGAGATTCAGATATTTCCCTGAGGATAGGGAGACAGATTTCCCAGAAGGTAGATGGAGATGTGCCCCCATGTAGACTGGAAGAATGGGATGCTTGATAACAGGGAACCTGAAGGCAGGGGACCAGTCGGGGAAGAAGGACCCCTGAGGAGAGTCTGCTGGAAATCATATCGGACAATTCTAAACTTCCTCCTCCAGTGTTGTAAGTCCCCGGACTCATCCACACATCCATGAGGACAATTTAATCCAAGCTCAAGTCATAATATGATGGAGAATAAAGCATCAGGAGAATAATGAAAAGAGGGGGGTGGGCGGGACCTGCCCGAATTGTCCTGGAGGTGAATGTCAGGTTCTGCAGGCAGGCACATACACCTCCCAAGGACCTACACAAATTATCAGAGCTGAAATCCAGGAGGGAAACTAATCTGTTCTCCTGTCCTACCCTGGTTCTGCATAATTTGAGAGGTTGTCTTGTACGCTGTAGACCACCCTCCACATTATTATACAGAAACCTATTAGTTCCTATCCTTCACCCCCTCTTTTCAAATGTCGCCATATGAAGAATATAACCAAAAACGAAGCAGATTCACAGATATAGAGAACAAACTGGTGGTTACCAGAAAGAAGAGGGAAGCGGGAGAGGCAATATAGAGGTAGGCGATTAACAGGTACAAACTTTAGGTAAAAATAAGCTGTAAGACCTATTTGCAGGGCTGAAATAGAGATGCAGATATGGTGGACATGTGGACACTGGGGTAGGGAGGGAGGGTGAACTGGGAGACTGGGATTGACATATGCACACCGCCACATATAAAATAGCTAGCTAGTGGGAAGCTGCTGTATAACACAGGACACTCAGCTCGGTGCTCTGCAATGACCTACAGGAGTGGGATGCGGGGACAGTGCAAGAGGGAAGGTATCCATTCAGCTGGCTCACTTTACCGTACAGCAGAAATGAACACATTGTAAAGCAACTATACGCCAATAAAAAATTAAATTAAAAAAATAAGCTACAAGGATATATTCTACAACACGGGGAATATAGCCACCATTTTATAATAGCCAGAAATGGAATATAACCTTTAAAAATTGTGAATCACTATGTTGTGTACCTGTAACTTATATAATATTATACATCAACGATACTTCAATTTTTTAAAAATGACACCATATGGCCACTGTAAATAAGGAAGGGCCCCTTGTCCAGTCATATACCTCTCAATGACCGCACAAAGGCCAGAGAGAAGCCTGGAATTACCATCTGCCAGGACACTGCAACTTTCTCTTAAAGGCAAGTTCCTATAACCTTGCTAGGTCTCTTTTACCCATCTGTAAGGGCTTCCCTGGTGACTCAGAAGGTAAAGAATCCACCTGGAGTGTGAGAGACCTGAGTTCCATCCCTGAGTTGGGAAGATCCCCTGGAGGAGGGCACGGCAACCCACTCCAGTATTCTTGCCTGGAGAGTCCCCATGGACAGAGGAGCCTGGTGGGCTACAGTCCATGGGGTCACAAAGAGTCTCACATGATTGAGTGACTAAGCACAGCACAGTACCTATCTGTAAAATGGAAATAAAAACTCTGACTTCGTGTGGATATCACAGAGCTTGAATGAACAGCCCCAGTTTATTAAAGCAACTGACAGCACGTGGTGTGTGGCAGAGTTCATGTTAATTTTCATCTTCTACATCTTAGTAACTCATCAAGGCCAACCCTCAAGTTTACATGTGAAAAAATGAGTGCTTCCAACAGCACCACGACAGAAGCCTAAAGCTGGGGCTCCCAAGTGAAGCTTTCCCAAGAGTACATAATTCGGCCTCTTCAGAAAGAATATTCTGCCAGAAAACTGTTTCTAGGAATGCTCAGCCATGTCCGACTCTTTGCAGCCTGTGGACTGTAGCCTGCCAGACTCCTCTATCCATGGAATTCTCCAGGCAAGAATGCCAGAATGGGTTGCCATTTCCTTCTCCAGGGGACCTTTCCGACCCGAGAACTGAACCCACCATTTTTGCGTCTCATGCACTGGCAAGCAGGTTCTTTATCGTAGGGCGTAGTATTATTTCCAAGAAGAAATAACACTAGTTAGAAAACCAAGGCAGTTGGCTGTTACTCAAGGTTTCCCCAAACTGGGTTGGTTCCTATCAAGCAGTGTGGGCCTAGGCAAACGTCTGCTGTGACAGTTGGCTTAAAGTAGATGAAAAGACACCACTTTAAGGGAAAAGAGACCCCAGAGTGGCAATCCAAGGAATGTTGGCAGACAGAGAAGACACAGTCCACACAGGGACTTGGTGATGAGGGGGAAGGGGAGGACTGACCATGGAGTACCCTGACTGCTGGACCTCTTTATAAGAAACTGTTGTCAGAGTCACCTTGATTTCATCAACTTCAAAGAGCCCTGACCAGATGCCAGCAGGCTAGGAACTCAGGACCATAAACTCACTCCAAGCCAGCCAGTGCTGCCAAAGTGGGCAGGAGGCTCCAAACTCCAGGGATTCAGCCTTCTGGAATCCCCTCTCTGGAATCATTCCTGATGGATTCTCCTGTGAGTCTCAGCACACTGCCCTCTCCCTCCCAGTAGGACCCTGGAGATCATCAAAACGAAAGCTGGTCCCACTCAGCAGCTGAGTCTAAGAAAGGAGAGAGTCAAGGAGTTATGGACATGGCTCTGAGTGTTTTTTCATCATCTGAGGGTTCAATATTTAGAGCAATATTGATTCAATTTATCTAGTGTTGTAATGGTCCATTGGTTGCTAGGCAACAGAGTTCTTGCTTCCCTGTTTTCTGGGTGGCTCATGGGAGTCTGACTACCAAAGAGATTACTTTGTGTATATGAAACTAAATGGACCATAGGTGCCATACATAAGTGGAGGAATACTGTTTTACTGGGCAACATTAAGACCTTGCTTCCTACCACATCTCAGTAATTGCAATTCAACCTCTAGAACAACAGGGCCATTCATATTCACATCCCCCTACAAGATACCCACTGAGAACAATTTAACATGAAGTTGTGCTGATGTCTAAAATCTGAGGTTGTGTGCTTACTCTTCCATCCCCATAAAGTTCAAATTACTGGGCCGAGAACAGGTTTATGGCTCCTCCCCATTCTGGTTCTCCCCCCACAGCTGCACATTAATAACCCCAAAATCACCACCAGAATAATAAGGCCAAATTCTGGTTTGCACTAAAATCCTAGTATGGTAGGACCATTCTTCATTTTTTTTTTATCCCATGTTCTCCCCCACTCACCCCAAAACTGCCTTCCCTTTGGGGGAGGCTCTTTTCTAAGTCCTTTCCACTGACATTCACTGCTTCTTTAAAATCCCAAGTCAGGATCAGCAGGCATATGAGGCACTGTCAGCTTGGGCTGTATGGTTCAGTGATTTGGCATTAATGACGTTTACTTTGGAACCTGTGTGATGGCCTGACCTATTTTAGGATCTCTGCTCTAACCATATCTCCCTCCCCTATTTTCCCAATTAGAAATGAAGGTGAAAGGGATTGTGGGGAGGTTAGGGGAGGGAAGAAGGGAAAAACCCTGCAGTTGCAGGAGTCACACCTGAAGCCGCTCGAGTTCACCATAACACTCACCATGGTCACAAGCCCTTCTGGGAAGAGTGGAATTCAGGGCTGTGTCCACAAGAGGGAAAAGCTTCCAGAGGCCGTGCTCTGCCCAGTTTCCCTCCAGGGCCAGGGGGAAATACACATACCAAAGGCCACATTTGGTATTGTTCAGTGTTTTCCTCCCTGGAAAGACCTGTGTATGGAGAGAAATGATCTCGTTCTTCCAAAGAGAAAAGCTGTCTGGGGAGGAGAGGACAGGGAGGAGAGGCAAGTACAGGCAACTAGCCAACTACACACATTTATGGAGAGCAGGAATGGAAAACAGATGTTGTGCAGGAAAATAAACCACTGCCCTGGGAGCATCATTGTCAACCTCTGGAGAATACACTTTCTCAGATGCAGGCAAATAACACAGTAAGTCATTGAAATCTTCATACTCATCATAACTTACTCTAAGGAATGCCCCTTCTGGGTTGCCAGGTCCCCTGTCTCTGCATCTTTCTCATTGCTGAGTGGTAGCCAACTTTCCCTTAAATCGATGTTATCCTGTCTCTTTAACCAGGACGAAGGTGTTCTTACCCACCCCAGTGATGGAGAACAGGAGCAGCAAGACCTGGAGCTACAAAGAGGCAGAGGGTGATTCTACCAACCCTGAATATTCATTGGAAGGACTGATGCTGAAGCTGAAGCTCTAATACTTCGGCAACCTTATGCAAAGAGCCGACTCATTGGAAAAGACCCCGATGCTGGGAAAGGTTGAGAGCAAGAGGAGAAGGGGGTGACAGAGGAGGAGATGGTTGGATGGCATCACTGACTCAACAGACATGAGTTTGAGCAAACTCTGGGAGATAGATGAAGGACAGGGAAGCCTGGCATGCTGCAGTAGATGGGGTGGCAAAGAATCAGACACGACTTATAGACTGAAATGGCTCTAGTGGAGTTTATTCCATGAGAGCAGGGTTATAAGAAAACAAAAGGACTTAGGCCACTATGTGAAGACCCAAACAGACGAGTTACAGCACTCGTGGAACAAACGGTGATATCAAGGTCAGTGGCAGTTCCTGCTCTGGGGACTCAAGAGCATGTTAATGGCCATCAAGAAGGTTCGATGCTCAAATGAAGATTGAAACTACAATGAGATACCACCTTGCACCTGTCAGAACAGTCATCTTTAAAAAAATCTATCAATAGAGAAAAGGGACCACCCCCCATACTGTTGGCAGAAATGTAAAGTGGTACAACCATTATGGAAAACAGTAAGGAGGTTCCTCAAAAAACCATAAATATAAAACTACCATATAACCCAGTAATCCCACTCCTGTGCACATACCCAGAGAAAACTACATTGCAAAAAGATGCACTCACCTCTATGTTCAGAGCAGCACTATTCACAATAGCCAAAATATAGAGACAACCTAAATGTCCATCAACAAATGAACGGATAAAGAAAATGTGGTACATATATGCAATGGAGTACTATTCAGCTATAAAAGAACAAAGCAATGCCACTTGTCACAACACGGATGCATCTAGAAATCATCATACTAAGTGAAGTAAGTCATAAAGACAAACACCATATGATATTACTTATATGTGGAACCTAAAATACAGCACAAATGAACTTCTCTACAAAGCGGAAACAGACTCACAGACACAGAGATCAGACCTATGGTTAGCAAGGGAAAGTGGGGGGAAGGAGAGGATGGACTGGGAGTCGGGGTTGGTAGATGCAAATGATTACACTTAGAATGGATAAACAACAAGGTCTTATTGTATAGCACAGGGAACTATATCCAATCTCCAAAGATAAATCATAATGAAAAAAATACATTTAAAAAAAGTCTGTATGTGTATATAGAGTGCAGCAATTTTGCAGCATCATATTTTAGGATTTGAAATAGCTCAACTGGAATTCCATCAGCTCCACTAGTTTTGTTCCTGGTGATGCTTCCTAAGGCCCACTTGACTTCACATTCCAGGATTAGGTGAGTAATCACACCATCTTGGTTATCTGGGTCGTGAAGATCTTTTTTTTGTATAGTTCTTCTGTGTATTCTTGCCATCTCTTCTTAATATCTTCTGCTTCTGTTAGATCCATACCATTTCTGTCCTTTATTGTGCCCAACTTTGCATGAAATTGTCCCTTGGTATCTCTAGTTTTCTTGAAGAGATCTCTTCAAGATCATCAAATGAGAGACCATCGAATGAGAGTCTTTCCCATTCTATTGCTTTCCTCTATTTCTTTGCATTGACCACTGAAGAAGGCTTTCTTATCTCTTCTTGCTATTCTTTGGAACTCTGCATTCAGATGGGTATATCTTGCCTTTTCTCCTTTGCCTTTTGGGCTCTCTTCTTTTCACAGCTATTTCTAAGGCCTCCTCAGACAACCATTTTGCCTTTTTACATTTCTTTTTCTTGGGGATGGTCTTGACTCTTGCCTCCTGTACAATGTCACAAACCTCCATCCATAGTTCGTCAGGCACTCTGTCTATCGAATCTAATCCCTTGAATCTATTTCTCACTTCCACTGTATAATCGTAAGGGATTTGATTTCAGTCATCCCTGAATGGTCTGGTGATTTTCCCTCCTTTCTTCAATTTAAGTCTGAATTTGGAAATAAGGAGTTCATCATCTGAGCCACATTCTACTCCCAGTCTTGTTTTTGCTGACTGTATAGAGCTTCTCCACCTTTGGCTGCAAAGAATATAATCAATCTGATTTCAGTGTTGACCATCTAGTGATGTCAATGTGTAGAGTCTTGTGTTGTTGGAAGAGGGTGTTTGCTATGCCCAATGTGTTCTCTTGGCAAAACTCTATTAGCCTTTGCCCTGCTTCATTCTGTACTCCAAGGCCAAATCTGCCTGTTACTCCAGGTATTTCTTGACTTCCTTCTTTTGCATTCTAGTCTCCTATAATGAAACAGACATCTTTTTTGGGTGTTAGTTCTAGAAGGTCTTGTAGATCTTCACAGAACCATTCAACTTCTCCAGCATTCCTGGTCGGGACATAGACTTGGATTACTATGATATTGAATGGTTTGCATTGGAAACGAACAAAGATCATTCTGTCATTTTTGAGATTGCAACCAAGTACTGCATTCGGACTCTTTTGTTGACTATGATGGCTACTCCATTTCTTCTAAGGGATTCCTGCCGACAGTAGTAGATATAATGGTCTTCTGAGTTAAATTCACCCATTCCAGTCCATCTTAGTTCACCGATTCCTAAAATGTTGATGTTCTCTCTTGCCATCTCCTGTTTGACCATTTCCAATTTGCCATGATTCATGGACCTAACATTCCAGGTTCCTATGCAGTATTGCTCTTTACAGCATCTGACTTTACTTCCATCACCAGTCACACCCACAGCTGGGTGTTGTTTTTCCTTTGGCTTCATCTCTTCAGTCTTTCTGGAGTTATTTCTCCACTGATTTCCAGTAGCTTACTGGGCAGCTACCTGGGAAGTTCATCTTTCAGTGTCCTGTATTTTTGCCTTTTCATACTGTTTGCGGTGACAAGAATACTCAAGTGGTTTGCCATTCCCTTCTGCACTGGACCACATTTTGTCCTGTTCAAATTCTTAAAGAGATAGGAATACCAGATCACCTGACCTGCCTCTTTAGAAACCTATATGCAGGTCAGGAAGCAATAGTTAGAACTGGACATGAAACAATAGACTGGTTCCAAAGAGGGAAAGGAGTATGTCAAGGCTGTATATTGTCACCCTGCTTATTTAACTTATATGCAGAGTACATCGTGAGAAATGCTGGGCTGGATGAAGCACAAGCTGGAATCAAGATTGCTGGGAGAAATATCAATAACCTCACATATGCAGATGACACCACCCTTATGGCAGAAAGTGAAGAAGAACTAAAGAGCCTCTTGATGAATGTGAAAGAGGAGAGTGAAAAATTGGCTTAAAACTCAACATTCAGAAAATGAAGATCACGGCATCTGGTCCCATCACTTCATGGTAAATAGATGGGGAAACAATGGAAACAATAAGAAACTTTATTTTGGGGGGCTCCAAAATCACTGCAGATGGTTACTGCAGCCATGAAATTAAGAGACGCTTACTCCTTGGAAGGAAAGCTATGACCAACCTAAACAGCATATTAAAAAGCAGAGACATTACTTTGCCGACAAAGGTCCATCTAATCAAAGTTATGGTTTTTCCAGTAGTCATGTATGGATATGAGAGTTGGAATATAAAGAAAGCTGAGTGGTGAAGAATTGATGCTTTTGAAGTGTAGTGTTGGAGAAGACTCTTGAGAGTCCCTTGGACTGCAAGGAGATCCAACCAGTCCATCCTAAAGGAAATCAGTCCTGAATATTCACTGGAAGGACTGATGCTGAAGCTGAAATTCCAGTACTCTGGCCATCTGATGCAAAGAACTGACTCATTGGAAAAGACCTTGATGCTGGGAAAGATTGAAGGCGGGAGGAGAAGGGGACAACAGAAGATGAGATGGCTGGATGGCATCATCAACTCGATGGACATGAGTTTTAGTAAACTCTGGGAGCTGGTAATGGCAGGGAGGCCTGGCCTGATGCAGTCCATGGGGTCGCAAAGAGTCAGACACGAATGAGCAACTGAACTGATACGTGTATAACTGAATCACTGTGTTGTACAGCAGAGATTGGCACAACATTGGAAATCAACTCTACCTCAATAAATAAAAAGGAAGAAGACCATATGCTTGAAACACCTGGGATATGCTAAGGGAGGAATGGGGATATAGAAGGTAAGGGGTGCATGCAAAGGGGGAGATAGAGGGCAGGGGTGTGACATCTCCTCCCGCTGGATTGGAGTCTAGAAAGCAAACCCACAGTAGTTAACATAACTCAACCTATCAAAGGGCCACAAAAACATAAAGGGCCAAGCGAGTCTTAAGAGAAAATTAAGGAGCAAGTGTCAACTGTGGGAAGTCACCAAAGTTGAAGACAGCTCTAAGTCCAGCTAGCAAACTGCTCCCTGAGAACGGAGAACAAGTTTTATAATAGATTCTCTTTTTCTTTTTCTTCATGTGGGCCATTTTTAAAGTCTTTATTGAATTTGTTACAATACTGCTTCTGTTCTAAGGTGTTTTTGGTTTTTTTTTTTTTTTGTTTTTTTGCCAGAAGACATGTGGGGTCTTAGCTTCCTGACCAGGGATCAAACCTGTACTGCTTGCATTGGGAGGTGAAGTAATAACCACTGGACCACCAGGGAAGTCCCTATAATAGATTCTTTAAATTGACAACTTCTATGCCCCAGGGGAGGGCATGGCAATCCACCCCCGCATTCTTGCCTGGAGAATTCCATGGACAGGGATTCTGGAGAGGAGAGTCCCTCCTCTCCTCTGGAGAGGAGCCTGATGGGCTACAGTCCATGGCATCACAAAAAGCTTGATATGACTGAGCAGGCATGCATGCATGACCTCTGAAATGTATTGACAAAATCAGAAATAGTCCTTTTTCTAAGCATTCTTATTTGCTTTTTTGAAACTCCCTTTAGAGTTTCACATAGCATGTAGGCACTGCCATATTTTGGGTCCCAAAATATTTTTTTTAGGAATGTAAGCCAGAAATATCAACCTGTCAGACATTGTCTTAAATTATTGGCTTATTTGCTGGATGCCTTGGGAGGCTGGGTGGACATGTGGCCAGGCATTATTCCTCCTCTATATATTTCTTTTCTTTCCCCGTGTGTTTTCCTAGGACTGTGATTCACATATTTCTAATTAGAGCAGAAAAGGGGGAAGGGGAGTTTTTACCCCATTCCAGGCTAAACTTTCACCTCTGGAATCTAAATTAACCATGTTTCATATTGAAGGCCTGGAAGGATATGGAAGAAAGAGGAGAATGAGGCAAAAAAGAAGGAAGAAGAGGAGGAATAGAAAAAAGAGTTCACTGCAAACTGTATTTCCAGTTCCCAGACCTGAAGTTCATTGAAATTGCTTGCTCCTATATCATCCTATCACGTTGGAAGAACATATCTTTTTCCAAGTGGAATCAGGTTCAATGGAGGAATATTGTGCCCTAAAATTAATTAGAATAAATTAATTCCTTAAGGAAACAGACTGGCAAAGCAGGAGGAAACTAAGGGTTCCCAGTACTGCTGGGCCGATTGAGAGGCGTGATCATAGGAATGTCAGCTGATAGGAATTCCTGCTGTGTCTGTACAAACAGACAGCTTTGAAAGACACCAGCCCTTCTGACAGCTGATTATAAAGCACCAGTTAGTATCTGCCTGGTTACTTGACTGAATTCAGCCAGTGCGCTTTGGTTTAATTTCTTTTTAATTGGACGATAATTGCTTTACAGTTTCGTGTTGGTTTCTGCCATACACAACATGAACCAGCCGTAAGTATACATATATCCCCTTCCTCTTGGACCTCCCTTCCACCCTAACCTCATTCCCATCCCTCTAGGTTGTCACAGAGCACAGGGTTTACCACGTGTAAAGTAGATAGCTAGTGAGAAGCTGCATATAACACAAGGAGCTATTTTGAAAATAACTCACACTCTACTGAACATCACCTTTGCACCAGTGCACTGTGTGCTCTGCTCACTGTTCTGCTGGGTGCAGGGGTGACAACTTCAAGTTGAAACTGAGCTAAGAAAGGAGAGTGTCAACAGACAGTCCAGCAGTGAGGAGTGTACCAAACTAGGGCCTCTGGTCAATAGCTTAGTCCAATTTAAGAGAGACACTGAACTGAGACAGTGGAACTGCCAGAGAGAAAACTAGGTGATTCTAGAAAATTCCATTCTAACACATATCACAGGAGTCTAGTTTTTCCCTGGCACCAGGGGTCAGGATGCAAGCCTAGAAAATAGGAAGAAGAAACCCAGAGGCAGTCTGAGGGCTCCATGTGGGGATTTGGCGAGGTGGGATTATCACTCAGTGACATGTCAGCACGCTCCTCTACATGGAATGTTGTTTCTATTTTCGTAATCGAGAAGTCTTCAGGAAGAGCCCTCTTGATGTACTGCTCAACTGACCTTTTGTGAGTTCCGGGAGAAGGGCGGAGAAGTCCGCCAAGAGCTGGCTGCTTATTCTAAACAGCTGGGCTGGAGTTGGAATGACATAAATGTAGACATCCATTTCTAGCACCTCGCACTAGTAACACAGAGCCAAGGAAAGGCAGGGGATAGCCTCTTTTCTAATTAGTCAGAGAAGCTTTTGATAAGAACCCCAGGAGTTCCTTATCCCAAAATATCACTTGTCACATGAGCACATGGGCCCACGAAGGCACCCTGGATGAGATGGATGAGTGATGCCAAGTTCTAAATCTCCTATGGGGTTCCCCCTTGACAGGCTGCTCTTATGATTTAGGGCACCATCAGTGGCCCTGGTTTGATTCATCACTTGGTGATTCATCTTTCCCAACAAGCTATGGTTCCTGTTCTATAACGCCCTTTCCATTTCTCTTCTCTGAAGGGAGAGAGAAAAAGGTGATGAAAGCCAGGTTTTGGAACAGAATCCTGGCTTTTCCTTGCCAAAATTAGCCCTCAGTAAGAATGAGAAGCAAGGAGACTATCAGATTAATTTCAGAGAAGACTATGCATATTGACAAAACAAGGCCCATTTACATCAAATATGTCACATGTATTATTTTGCATATTGGAATGGTAATTAGTAATGCTATAAATAGCCATGGCAACATATGAACAAGCAAGTGAGTTTTTCTAACTGAACATTATGGTTATTTAAAAAATAAGCACATTTTATCTTTTAAAGGAAAATTGTATTTTGATACAAGTATACAGACTTGTTACTATATTGAATCTTACATTTCTGTCTTAAAATTTATTATCACAATTTTGAATTTTGCCACATATTGTCTGTTTTGGCTATTGTAAGTCCCTATATTTCTTACTTTTACAATATTTTTAAGTGAAGTGAAGCCACTCAGTCATATCCGACTCTGCGACCCCATGGACTGCAGCCTGCCAGGCTCCTCCATCCGTGGGATTTTCCAGATTAGAATACTGCAGTGGGTTGCCATTTTCTTCTCCAAGGGATCTTCCCAACCCAGGGATCAAACCCAAGTCTCCCGCACTGCAGGCAGACTCTTTACCGTTTGCACCACCAGGGAATCTGGCTTTCCAGGTGGCTCAGTGATAAAGAAACTGCCCAGCAATGCAGGAGATGCGAGTTTGATCCCTGGGTCGAGAAGATCACCTGGAGTAGGAGACGGCAACTCACTCCAGTATGCTTGCCTAGGAAACGCCATGGACAGAGGGGCCTGGTGGGCTACAGTCCATGGGGTCGCAAAAGAGCCGGACACGATTTAGCAACCAAACAACAGCAACAGTGGTGTTTTTATCACAGAAGCAATGCATGAGAATTATAGTGAGCTTAGAAAAGTAAAATTTCAGGCTAATATAAAGAAAAAATTACCTATTATACTACTACTCAGAAATAATAATGACTCATAACTTGTTGAATTTCATGTATTTATACATAATGTACATATTATATAAAAATATACAAATTGGCATCATCTGATATAAAAGAAACATAATAATATTTTGCTCTTTTCTATGCATAACCTTCATCCTAGTCAACCTTCATCAGCCTCTCAGGCCCATCTACCTGGAGGGGTTTATTAGAGAAAGAAAGCACGGAAACTAAAGTAAAATTCAGCTTCTGGAATTCAAAAATAGGATTTTGCCAGATAATACCTTGCAATTCCGGTATTATCTAAAGAATAATAATTGTCTAAACTTCTTAATCTCCCTCACTCCAACACATCCCAAACCAATGATTTTTATAATCCAAATTAAAGATATATTTAAGAGAAGCAAAACAAAGTACTCTCACTGGGCTGACAGACCTCTAGCTCAGTAGTTCTCAAAGTATGGCCCTTGGACCAGCGGCATCAGCAACTCCAGAAACTCTGGGAATGAGGCCTGGTAACCCGTGTTAACAGGCCCTCCAGGTGATTCTGTCACAAGTGTAACAACCACCACTCTGACTTGAACTTGACTTTGACCTGAGCCATAAAAAAGTACCCTGTGTCTACTGGTAGCACTTCATTTTAGTGGTAAGCAAACCACCTAAGAGGAATATTTGAAATTCTGATCTTGAAAAACTAAGATCATAGAGTGATGATATTAAAACTTTTGATACATTCTCTCTCTGTGCTATATCAAAATGATGATCAGTGATGAACACAGAATCACAAAATCTCTGATACAGAAGGGATCTTAGAGATCATCAAGTCCACTCACCCATTTTATAAATTGGGAAACTGAGGTCCAGGAAGAGTACGTGTTGTCCCAAGGTGCCACCTCTGGTTGGTGGGAGACCCAGACAAGAACGAATGTGAGAATCCAGATTCGTGGTCCAGCTGTCTTTTTCATGAGATCACGTTTGTGAAACTCTGAAAAATATAAAGTGTGAAGTGGTTACATTATATGAATATTGAATTGAGTTCAGATCATTTGAATTCCAAATCCTAAAGAGCCAAAGTTAAATGTATGTGCAAATTTGTTCTCTAAGCCCTGTCCAAATGCAAATAAAAAATGAAAGAACAGCATTGCCTTAGAATTACAGAACACTTCAGAACATTGTTATTGATATTAAGAAATGTAATGAAAAAGCATCAGGCAGTAGCCTCCGATATCTTCTTTTTGTATTTTCTTCCCAAAATGTATGTGATGTCATAGAAATCTGAGTGAAATTTCCACTGCCTATAGGGTCAATAGACCTGAGTAGAGAAAGGTAATATGTAGTTTCTTTTCATCTATTTCACAAGGAGAGAAACTCAAGCATCATGAAAGAATGTGCGAGGCCAATAGACCCTTCCATCACTCTTTGTCCTGAAAAACTAGAGCAAAAGCAACAACAAAAGAAGTAGAGAAGAAGAATACTATTGGAGATGATGGTAGTCAGAACACTGCCCCCACTGGCCCTGGCCTCAGTCCCACCCCAACATTCAACATCCCTTCAGAGAACAAAACTCATGGGAATGCACAAGGTTGACTGAGTCAGAGACTTTCAGGGTTTTTTTTTTTTATTATTATTATTACATTTCACTTGATTGTACTCTTCAAATGTTGCCCGGTGGCATGTGGAATCTTCCCAGACCAGGGATCAAACCAGTGTCTCCTGCATTGGACAATGGATTCTTAACCACTGAACCACCAGGGAAGTCCCTAAAAGTTCTAAACAGGCATGTGAGGCAAAATATTCATGATTTTAAAAGATTAGAAGAAACAAACAAAAAAGTTCCTGATACAGAGAATAGATTGGTGGTTGCCAGAGGCAGGGGTTGGGAGGATTGAAAAAAATGGGTGAACTCTTCTGTCTTTGGGAGAAGGCAATGGCAACCCACTCCAGTACTCTTGCCTGGAAAATCCCAGGGATGGAGGGCTGCCATCCAACCCTGGTGGGCTGCCGTCTATGGGGCTGTACAGAGTCAGATACGACTGAAATGATTTAGCAGCAGCAGCAGTTTCTGTCTTTTAGTTTAAATAGATTAAATGATTCACTTTCACTTTTCACTTTCATGCATTGGAGAAGGAAATGGCAACCCACCCCAGTGTTCTTGCCTGGAGAATCCCAGGGACAGGGGAGCCTGGTGGGCTGCCGTCTATGGGTTCTCACAGAGTCAGATATGACTGAAGCGACTTAGCAGCAGCGGCAGCTTCTGTCTTTTAGTTTAAATAGACTGAATGATTTATATTTTTTAAAAAGGTTATAAGACACCATGAATATTATTTGAATATTATTCCATTTACATAGGGCTTCCTAGGTGGCTCAAATGATAAAGAATCTGCCCACGATGCAAGATCCCTGGGTTCGATCCCTGGGTCGGGAAGATCCCCTGGAGAAGGGCATGGCAACCCACACCGGTATTCTTGCCTGGAAAATTCCATGGACAGAGGAGCCTGGCAGACTACAGTCCATGAAGTCACAGTCAGACACAACTGTGCCACTAACACTTTCACTTTCCTAGGTGGTTCAGAAACAAAGAATCTGTCTGCCAATGCAGGAATTGCAAGAGACTCGGGTTTGATCCCTGGGTCAGGAAGATCCCCTGGAGGAGGAAATGCCAATCCACTCCAGTATTCTTGCCTGGAGAATCCCACGGACAGAGGATCCTGGCGGGGTTCAGTCCATGGGGTTGAAGAGTCCCACATGACTGAGCAACTGAGCACAGCTGCTTTCACTCTGTAGCCACAGCTAAGTAGTTGCAGCAGAGATTATACAGTCCTCCTGAGAAACCTAAAATATTTACCATCTGATCCTTTACAGAAAGTCTACCAGTACCTGGCTTAATACAACAATGATTTATTATTTCTCCCAGTTCCATGGCTGGCTGGGCTCAGCTGAGCAGGTTTTTTCCCTCTGCGTTGTCCTGATGAGGCTGCGTTCATCTGAGAACCTGATTCATGCTACAACATCCAAGATGGTCTACTCACATGTCTGCAGCCTTAGTCCTGTCGGCTGCAGCATCTTGATTCTCTTCCAGGCAGTCTCCCTTTCCAGTCTCTTACTATTTATTTGTCCATCTCAAGTTTCTTAATTGAAACTTCAGAAGTGAGAGCAAAAGCAGAAGCTACCAAGCCTCTAACAACCTAGGCTCAGAACCTACACAGCATTCCTTCCTTTGCCTTCTATTGGTCAGGGCAAGTCACAAGTCAGTCAAGATAGGACAGAGGGCTCTCCACTCCTGGTGAGGAGGAGTAAGATGGATATACAGATAGAGCAGAAATTGGTGGTGGATTTCTCGGGAGTCTATCTATCATACAAAGCACACAGTAAGTATTACCTGAATGAAGGCAGGAAAGCCTTAAACAGGCATAAACAGAGAAAGAAAAGGAAGCACCCAGAAAAAAACCATAATTCAAAAAAGATACATGCACCCTAGTGTTTATTGCAGCACTACTTAAAACAGCCAGGGTATGGAAGCAACATAATATCCATCAACAGAGGGATAGATAAAGAAGCAGCCATAAAAAGTCACAAAAAGGAACAAAATTGGATCATTTGTAGAGATGCAGATAGACCTACAGACTGTCACACAGAGTGAAATGAGTCAGAAAGAAAAAATATCATATATTAATGCATAAATGTGGAATTTAGAAAAATGATATAGATGATCTTAGCAAAACAGAATAGAGACACAGACGAAGAGAACAGACATATGAACACCAAGGGGAGAAAAGGGAGGGATGACCTGGGAGATTGGAATTGATATATATACACTATTGATACTATAGATAATTAAAAAGAAGCTACTGTGTAGCTCAGGGAACTCTACTTAGTGCTCTGTGGTGACCTAAATGGGAAGGAAATCCAAAAAAAGAGGGGATGTATACATATATGTATGTATGTATATGTACATATACATATATGTATGTATACATACATATAGCTGATTCACTTTGCTGTGCAGTAGCAACTAATACGGAGAAGGCAATGGCACCCCACTCCAGTACTCTTGCCTGGAAAATCCCAGGGATGGAGGAGCCTGGTAGGCTGCAGTCCATGGGGTTGTGAAGAGTCAGACACAACTGAGCAACTTCACTTTCACCTTTCACTTTCATGCATTGGAGAAGGAAATGGCAACCCACTCCAGTATTCTTGCCTGGAGAATCCCAGGGACGGGGAAGCCTGGTGGGCTGCTGTCTACGGGGTCACACAGAATCGGACACGACTGAAGTGACTTAGCAGCAGCAGCAACTAATACAATATTGTAAAGCAACTATACTTCAATAAAATTGATTTTAAAACAGAAAGAAAAAGGAGCAAAGTAACAGGACATGTCTTAGGTTATCCGCATTGGGAAGCAAGGTCTCTCTGAGCTGCCCGCCCTAATAGCACCAGTGGAGGTGAAGAAAGATCCCAGAAGATCTGCACAGAAAGAAAGGCAGAGAAGTCAGGAACAGTCAGTGAAGCCACTGGGATGGGAGGCTCCAGGGGTGGGGTCAGACACCAGGTCTACACAGCAGGAAACATCGGATCGCCTCAGAACAAATGCTAGAGTCAGGCTCAATCCATGGATGCCAGACAAGAACTGGCAGTGACTGAAGAGGAGGCAAAGCAGCAGGCCTTTGTATCTGCAGCATCCTGACGAATGTACTGGACAGCCTTCTCTTGTGCTGGTCTTGTGGCAGACCAGACGGCTGACCTCAGTGAACCCGACTCCTTAGGCTCAGTGGGTGTGTCCTGACAGCATCAGATAAACTAGTGATCCAAACTACTTAGTTAACAGACTTAGGAGAACTTGTGACAACTCAAGAAAGGAACGTGGCAGCTTCAACAACAACACACACAAAAAAATTACCTTCCAATGGTATATATAGGCTGTAACTAGCAGAACCAGCAACTCGGCAGGTACAATGACTAGAAGGAGACAAGAATCGTGTTCATGATCGCGTGCAACCCTGTGAAGATGTTAAAACTTCCCCCGTTTCACAAAAGAGGAAACTGAAGCTCGCAGAGATGAAAAAACTCCCTCACATTCATATAGCTAACATGCAAAGCAGCATGATTTGGATCTAATTCTGCATGAAATCTAAAACAGTCATGTTGCTTCCCTATGATAGAACACAGATGACTATATATGGAAAACGTAAAAATATGAGGCTTTATCTGCCTAGCAAAGTGCCTCAACATATGTCCTATGCAATATTAGTATCCTGAAAACAGTCCTCCAAAAAAATGATCCCAAGGTAAGTAAGCATGAGAGCTGATCATGCCAGAGCCCCCTGTGAAAGTCACGTGAGCATTTTATATTTAAACAGAAATCTGTCTGAAATCCAAATCCTTTTTTCTCACGGCTGTCCACCAATATTCTGAAGAACTAGAGTTCTAAGGAACAATATTTGGGGAACATTCTGTCTAGGAGGATGAAGCAGTGAGAGACCACTATTTTAATAATCTCATTAATTATGTGACCATTGAGAACACATTTTTGGCAACCACTGGAATTTGGAGTACCCCCATGAAGGTTGAAGCACTTTTAATGCACACAAAAAGAGATCTTACTCTTCACAGTCTAAGTTTAAAAACTTTGCTGCCATGCTAAGTTAAAACAGAGAAAGCCATAATCATGTTATTAAAGAATAGATCCCTGTGGTCTCCCCAAAGTGGCTGTGGGTGTCAGAATTAGAGGCACAATGTTGTATCAGCTCCAGGATTTTGTAGAGACTTAGAACAAATTTGACTCAACTGACCAGGCCTGTCACAGCTGGCTATGGGTTCATTTCTCTGGTCTCTAATCTGTGGAGGGTACCTGGAAAAATCAGCATCTTTGTATCCTGCCATGTTTACATAATCCCAGTAACTCAGAATTGAGGTGTCAGTTAATTTTGCATTTCTGGTGGAAACGGAAAATGGTGCAGCTGCTATGGAAAACAGTATGGGAGTTCATCCAAATTTAAAAATAGAATTACCGCCGTATGATCCAGCAATTCCACTTCTGGGTATACACCCAACAGAATTAAAAGCAAAGACTCTAGGTGATATTTGGACACCCATTTTTCACAGCACCATTATTCTCAGTAGCCAAAAGGTAGAAGTCACCCACATGTCCATTGACAGTTGAAATGGATGAACAGAATGTGCTATGTACATATGATGCAATGCTATTCAGTTTTAAAAAGGAAGGAAATTCTGACACATCCTGCAATATGGATGAACCTTGAAGACATGCTCAGTGAAATAAGTCAATCACAAAACGACAACTACTGTATAATTCCTCTTACGTGACTTACAGAGAGCAGTCCAATTCATGGAGACAGAAAATAGAACGGTGGTTGCTAGGGGCTGATGGAAGAGGAAGAAAGGAGTTATTGTTTAATACAAACTGAGTTTCAGTTTTGGGAAAATGGGAAGAGTTCTGGAGATGGATGGTGGTGATAATTACACAGCGATGTGAATGTATATAATACTACCAATGCATTTAAACATGGTCAAGATGGAATAATGCCCCAGTAGCCATAATGGATTAAGGTGTGGTACTTACAAAATTACCCAGGGTTTCCCTGGTGGCTCAGATGGTAAAGAATCTGCCTGAAATGTAGGAGACCCAGTTTCAGTCCCTGGGTTGGGAAGATCCCCTGGAGAAGGGAGTGACTATCCACTCCAGTATTCTTGCCTGAAGAATTGAATGGACAGAGGAGCCTGGTGGGCTACAGTCCATGGGGTTGCAAAGAATCGGACATGACTGACCAACTAACATTTTCACTTATAAAACTGGTTAAGATGAGGGACTCCCTGGTGGTCCACACTTCCACTGCAGGGGGTGCCAGTTAGATCCCTGGTCAGAGAACTAAGATTCTGCCTTCAAGTCTAGAAACTAAGGTCCCTCATGCCTCGAGGTATAGCCAAGAGGTTTATTTTTTTTTAAGGTTAAGATGCTAAATTTTGTTATGAGTATTTCATACAGGAAAGGAGGGAGAAGGTGGAGGTTAGATAATGTTTTATTTTGCATCTCACAGGAGCAAGGGAGTCTTCTTGACAGCAAAGCTGAGCTTGGAGCCCCACACCCACCCCCATCCTCTCAGCTCTCCTGAGTAGATTTACATGGGGCAGAGCTCTGCCCTCCCCGGCCATCCAAAGGGAGGGGCGAGCCTTGCAGCTGGTTAATCACCTGTCACCCAATCCTTCTTTCACACCAGTCCTGGAGCAAGGATCCCACAGGTCTAACTTTCTGTGGCCCCAGGCCCCTCTTGTCCTGCACAGCGGTGAGCGCGGCAGGTTTCAGGCCGAACAAAAGAACCAGTTTAAACCACAACAAAGAACTGCTTCAAACCTAATGAAAATCAGGTATTGAAAGAAAGAAGCCCTGTCTCTCCTTTCTATTTCCTTTTCTTGCAGGGAGGGTGCGGGGTGGCTCGAGAGACCTGGCTCTGGAGGGGAATCCAGGATGGGCCTGTCTCCAATAAGGGCTGCGATGGACCAGCCTCTAGGTTGATAACTGGTCCTCAAAGCCTCTGGGACCCCACACAATTTGCTTGAACCCGGCTAATCTTCCCAACTGCCACTTGTTTGTTGCTTCCTCATGATGTCCTCCTTTTTGCACTAGACTCAAAGTCCAGAACATTTTTGAAGCAGCGGTGAGATAGGGGACATGGTCATCAAAACAAGGAGGAGGTGGTTTACCCCCATGGAATTGAAAGGAAGTAGCAGGGGGAGAAGGAGGAGGAGATGAAGGAGGAGCGGGGAGGGAGGGAAGGAAGAAAAGAAAAAAAAATTTTGGTTCAATTGTGTGAAACAAAAACATTCAAGCTGATAGCATTTTACGTTGACAATTACACTGGAAAACAAGACAATATGCATTAAGTGTAACACAAATCAGAGAAGGCAATGGCACCCCACGCCAGTACTTTTGCCTAGAAAATCCCATGGACAGAGGAGCCTGGTAGGCTGCAGTCCATGGAGTCACTAGAGTCGGACACGACTGAGCAACTTCACTCACTTTTCACTTTCATGCATTGGATAAGGAAATGGCAACCCACTCCAGTGTTCTTGCCTGGAGAATCCCAGGGACGGGGAAGCCTGGTGGGCTGCCGTCTATGGAGTCGCACAGAGTCGGACACGACTAAAGCGACGCAGCAGCAGCAGTAACACAAACAAATATACCTTTTAACCCAGTAATCCCACTTGAGGGATTTGTTATAAGGAAATAATTTAGGACTTCCCTGATGGTCTGGTGGTTAAGAATTCACCTGCCAATACTGGGGATACCAGTTTGATCTCTGGTCCAGGAAGATTCCACATACCTCAAGCAACTAAGCCCACGAACCTCAACTACTGAGCCTGTGTGCCCCAACTAGTGAAACAGACATGCCCTGGAGCCTGTGCTCTGCGACAAGAGAAAACGCCGTGATGAGAGGCCCGTGCAGGGCAACTGGAGAGTAGCCCCTGGTGTCACAACCAGAGGAAGCCTGCATGCAGCAAGGAAGATCCAAGGCAGCCAAAAATAAATAAACAAAACTTTTAAAAAGGAGAAACAATTTAAAGGAAACAAAAAGCTACGTCCAGTAGAATAAAGATCTCAATTATGCCCAATATTGAGAAACTGCAAAGGGTTTATCCGGGAACGTGGGAATAGTTAAGTAAGGTACAAGAGTTTAGCTTCATGATGTATTATTCCAAAATAAAACATATTTTAGGCCAGAAAAGAAAACTTTAAACATAAATTTTTCTCTCTGCCCTTTGGCCTCCTCTCTCCCCCTCTACAGTGCATGGTGTATATGCATTAGGCATTGACCAGACCTTCTCACCTACGGAAATACCTGCTCAGCCATAACGAGCAACATTCTCCTAGCATCAGCAAGACAAATCCTTAAAATATAACGTTCCTTCCTGATCTTGTAAGGAGTCACAATGACCCACCACATTGTATATCATTTAATGTACAGCCCTCTGTCTCCAAAATAACTTATGTAACTGTGTTTTGATTTCTAGTACACAGAACAGTTCTCAGAACTTTCTGAGATGCTGTTCCCAGATTATAATCTTCAATGTTCCTCAAATAAAACTTTCTATTTCTTTCTGAGATCAACTGATTAATTGTTCGTTGACATTGTATAGCCATAAAAATAACTTTGAAGAACATGTCACATCATAGAAATTTTCCAGGAAAACATTAATTAAAAAATGAAGGATTTACATTTTTGTGTATACTCCAGTTATAAGTATTTAAAATATGTGCATAGAGACTAACTGGAACAGAATTTAATTTAAAGCTGAAAACTGTTATAACTATCAGTGATCATTTTTTCCTTTTCAAAATATTTTGTTTAGTTTGGCTAAGATGGCAGAATCGAAAGACCCTAAGCTCACCTCCTCTCACAAATGTACCAAAATCACAACTGTCTGCAGAACAACCATCAATGAATAAGACCAAAACCTGTCAGAAGAGATCTTACACAACTAAAAACATAAGCAACATACAACAATCACTGCCATCAAATGGAAAAAAGAATGAAAAGACATTAGGACAGTTTAAGAGACCTCTGGAACAATATCAAGCACACTACTACTTGCATTACAAGGATCCCAGAAGGAGAAGAGAGAAAGAAGGGGACTGAAAGCATGTTTGAAGACATAGTAGTTGAAGACCTCTCTGACCTGGGAAAGCAAACAGTCAGCCAAGTTCAGAAAGTACAGAGTTGTACACAGGATTAACTCAAAGAGGAACACACCAAGACACACTGTAATCAATATGACAGAAATTAAAGATAAAAAGAGAATATTAAAAGCAGCAAGGTAAAAGCAACAAGTAACATACAAGAAAAACTTGTCTGCATTATCTACTTCTATACCCTCAAACTCAGGACTGTATCTAACACATACTAAAGGTAACAGTTATCTATTGCTGTGTAACAAACTCCCCAAAGCCAAGTGGCATAAAGTAATAAGAAATATGAATTATCTCACACAGTTACCCTGTGGCAGGAATTTCATTGCAGCTCAGATGAGTGACTCTGGTTTATGGTCCTCTCATGAGACTGCAGCCAAAACATGAGCCTGTATTTATCTGAAGGTTTGACTGCAGACCTTTAGTTACTATAATACTATTAGAAGGAATCACTTCTGCCTGGGTGACACTGACAAGAATAGGAAGTCCACCAGAAGCAGGCAGGAAGGGGCAGTCCTCAACTTCCTCCTCCCCTTTGCATTCTCCCTCTAGCCCCAGTTTGGCAGAGCCTGACAGACAGAGAACCCTGGCAGACTACAGTCCATGGGTTCACAAAAGAGTAGGGCACGGCTTAGCAACTAAACAACAACAAAGCCAAATGTGGTTTTCAGAGATGCTTCTCCAGGATCACAGAGCAGACTACGGGAGTCAATGATTCCATACAAAGGGTCAGAATTCCAATGGGGAAGGGTCTTCCTGAGGTCATGTTGCTTTGAGACTCCTTGAGATGTAATGAGCAATGATGAGCAATGATTACTTTCAATGATGAGCAAATGCCTCTAAATTCATGGACCCTTATTCAGAAGCAAGGTGGGGCTGGAAGCTAGTGATTCATTGACTAGAGGTAGCACTTCTCAACTCAAAACAGCACATCCTTCCATTTCTATGGAGCAGGAAGAGTTTTTGATGTTTCATTTTCATCTAGCTGTGAAATGAGGCTTTAGCTGTGGGTGTCTCATTGATGTCAGCCGTGCTCAGGAGGCTCTGTCTCTCCAGTGTCTTTGAGATCCTTCCTTTGCAGAGTCCCCCACAGGTAGGAGCACACAGCCCAGATGAGATGGCAACTTTTCCTTAAAAGTTTCCTGAAAAGGTTTTCATCCCTTAAGGTTTATTTTCAAACCTCATGCATTCTATTATCTCAGAAAGCCTCATTCAGTATCAGTTTATCTGTCACTCACCAAAAGCATCTCAAAATCAATAAATGCTTCAAGGCAGCCAAGCTGCTTTTTTGATACTAAGGGCTGATGGGCTTATGCTGTGTGTGAGAGAGAGAG
This sequence comes from Tragelaphus eurycerus, assembly GCA_935064755.1. Taxonomy (NCBI): domain Eukaryota; kingdom Metazoa; phylum Chordata; class Mammalia; order Artiodactyla; family Bovidae; genus Tragelaphus; species Tragelaphus eurycerus. The sequence goes on along the minus strand of CAKXYN010000222.1, from coordinate 303,143 downwards.
AGAGAGAAATAAAGACAGGGTTTATAAGTCTTGTTAGAGGAAACACTGATTGATTGAAACTGCCCACCCTGGTGAGGCACCATAGTAACCATTCGCAGGAGTTATTTTAGAGCAAGAGATCCTGGTAAGAAACACAGAATTAACAAGCCACCACCAACCAGAAGAATTTGGGAAAGGTCAAAAGGAGACAGGAGAAGCCAGTCCATATGTCCTACCAACCTCCCAGAATCCGCCTCACTGGAATCCATCTTGGCTGAGTGATGCAAGCACCCCCAGGAAGGACCCTGAGTGAGAATGACTGGACGGAGACAATACAGAAACTAACCCCAACACTGTAAATCCAGAGACTGCAGACCACGTGGCAGAGCACTCCTCCTGGGTTCTCTTGCCCTCCTGCTCTTCACCCGGGTGCCCCTTCCCAATAAAGTCTCCTGCTTTGTCAGCACGTGAGTCTCCTCAGATTAACTCATTTCCAAGTGTTAAACAAGAGCCCACTCTCAGGCCCCGGAAGGGGTCCCCCTTCCTGCAAGAGTTTTATTTTTCCAACACACCTGAAAAAAACCGCTTGGGACTTAAATAAAAGGGTTCTTATAAATGTCTCTTATAGAAACTGATATGCATCAAAATAACATTCCATGGGTCAGCATCTTGAGTTTCAGTCTGGTTTGAGATCTATTTGCTTTGTTGGAAAGCAGGATGATGGAAAATCTTCTGTTGGCCACACCACCAGGCATAGAACTGGTGAAGAACTAGAATGGCAGGAATGGAAACAGTTCTGTTGCTTCTTTCAGATGCCTTCTTGGTCCAAGTGTTGTAACCTGACATCCAGAGAAGTGAAATAATCTATCCAGAGGCATGCAGCTGCTAAGAGGCTAAGCCAGGACCAGTACCCAGGTCTCCAGTCCCCTGGTCGGTGCTGTGTCCATTGCCCCACAATGCATCTGTGAAACACGAGAAGCATGAAATGTTCACCAGGAATCCCCGTGGGATCAGCTGGCCATGTGTTAGGGAGAAATAGTTGGTGACCATTTAGGACAGAGTTTAAAACCCAAAAGAAAAGTTTAAGAAGTTAGAAATAGTTTCTCAATACTCTTTGCAGAATGTTGTTGTCGTCCGGTTGCTAAGTTGTGTCACCCCATGGACCGCAGCACTCCAGGCTCCTCTGTCCTCCACTGTCTCCCAGAGCTTGTTCAGATTCATGTCCACTGAGTCAGTGATGCCATCCAAACGTCTCATCATCTGCCACCCTCTCTCTTCTCCTTTTGCCTTCTAAAGGAGATTCATATTTGCAGAATGGGTTCTGTTAAATGGAGATTTTTTGCACTTCCTTCTTGAGGATGGGAATATAGTTCAGGGTCAGAATCTGTGATAGAATAGCTCTGCTTAACAGAGTGGTCAGAAAAGTAAGATGCAAATTAGAGAGTAATACTCCCGGGGAAAGGAAGAGAAACCTAAAACTGCACTATGTGTGAAAGAATAGGTATGAGGACATGAGCAACTTTGCCAGAGATAGACTTTGAGGGGGAAATTATCTAAATAGGATTCTTCGATCATTAGCTGAGTTGCATGTGGTATAAAGTCCTACCTTAGGGCAATGTTAGCTGCTGAAACAAACCTTAAAGATAATTGTTTTACTAATTTCTTGATCCCCATGGATATGATTTTCTTTCCATTCTGCTAGGTATGGTGGACCCTGATGCTGTTTTTCTACAGCTACAGAGTTGGTGCTATTGCTATGCTCTGGTGTGAAAAAGAAGGAATGCTCACTTGTCTACTGTGTGTTATACTTTGCCTCTTTCTGTGAAAACACCACATTTTTCTCCTACAGTCTTACAAGGACCTTTGAATCTATCAGTCAAGTGAGGTTAGTTTATGCTGCAATGACAACCCAAAATCCCAGAGGCCCAAACAATAAAGCTTGATTGCTCCCTTCCAGCACATCCATTGCAGATCAACAATGGTGCCCTGTTCGTTATCATCAGATAAGAGCCCAAGCAAATGGAAGAGCCACCATCTGAATATTTGCATGTTACCGCGGCAGAAGGAAAGAGGGCCTGGGTGAGACTTTACCAGGAATTAAATGCTCAGCCTACAACAGATACACATAGCTTCAACTCCCAGTTCATTGGCCAAAACTAGTCACTTGGCTCCACTCAAATAAAAAGGACTTGGAAACTTTCCTGGCAGTCGAGTGGTTAAGACTCTGCACTCCCAGTTCTGGGGACATGGGTTCCATCCCTGGTTGGGGAACTAAGATCCTGCATGCCTCAAGGTGCAGCCAAAAATAAAAATAAATAAAAATAAACACTTAAAAAAGTGTGTCTTTTTTAAAAAATAAATAAATAAAAATAAAACAGATCCAGGAAGCACAATCCTACCTTATATTTATGAAACATAACTTTTATGGGAACAAAGTCTTCAGCTTCTTGTTCCATGGCCTCTCTTTCAAAGGGTTAAAAATGTGTCCACATAGCCTGGTAGGGCCAGTTCTCAAATCACCTTCATCTTTATTCTCCTGTGCACCCATTTCTCCAGAGGAGAAAATTACAGTTTTTCCCTCCGTTTGTCAAAATTACAACCCAAACCTCCTGCACAAGCACACGGAAACTCATATATATGGAAACCAGGAGGGGTGGTCCAGTGAACCATTCTGAGAAATTGCCAGACTCTAAAGTCTAGTTTGGGCACATTTGGAGAAACCGCTATGAACATGCACACACAAACGTGCCAGAGGGGATGTGTCCTGCACAGATGTATAAGCCAGATGTCAGCTATTGCCTTGTTCCTTGGCCTCTTGGACAGTATGATTTTCCCACTGGACTCCAGTCACAGAATTTCAAGCTGTCTCCAAAGAATGCAACCTCTCAGAAGTTCAACAAGCATTATAGACTGTGATGAAGACCTTTTAGGGGGAATGGGAAAGGGGATGTTTGAGATTTCTATCTATATACAGGAATTTGGTCTTCTTTTCATAGTTGGTAGGTCCTATGTCAGGATCTGATCTTTACCAGCTTCCAGGGTCTTTCATGAGGCTTGTTTTTGCCAATGGACTGTGTGTGGAAGTGATGTGTATCATCTCTGAGAATGAGTTTTTGAAAAGTGACTGTGTCAGCTAGCTGACTTGAGTTGGTGTCTGGCTGACTTTGTCACTTTATGTCCATTCATAAATGGAATATTTCCTGCCATATCAGTAAACAAGGCTCTCACAGTCATCAGCAACTGCAGTTCTCCATGGAGAAGGCAATGGCACCCCACTCCAGTACTCTTGCCTGGAAACTCCCATGGACAGAGGAGCCTGGTAGGCTGCAGTCCATGGGGTCGCTGAGAGTTGGACACGACTCAGTGACTTCACTTTCACTTTTCACTTTCATGCATTGGAGAAGGAAATGGCAACCCACTCCGGTGCTCTTGCCTGGAGAATCCCAGGGACGGCGGAGCCTGGTGGGCTGCTGTCTATGGGGTCGCACAGAGTCAGACACGACTGAAGCGACTTAGCAGCAGAAGCAAGGTGAGCCAGTGAGCCCTGAGGAAACTTGGGAAGGAAAGAATACCTGCCATCTGGCAGCCATCAGACTGCAACCACTCCCTGTGGTGAGCCCTGAGGAAGCTCAGGATGTGGGAACATAGGATACTGGCCCCAGATAGCTGAGGTGCATATCAGAGAAATGACTTCAGTGATCCCAGAGTCTTGCATTTTCCCACATGAAGAAAAGCCCTAAATTCCTTAACTTGAGATTTCTGGTTTTCTTTAATTAAAAATCATCTTTTGATGTTCCAACTACCTACTGTTTATTGCAAAATGTTTTTATAACCTGGCTCCTCTGCCCTTGGCTTCTCAGAGCAGGGAGCAGTTCTCTTGGGGCTGCTTGAGATGCTGTCTCCTGGGCTGGAAGTCCTAAAAATTCCTGCTGAGTAAAACATAACTCTCCAACACAGGGAGCTCAGCCAGTGCTCTGTGACAACCTAGAAGGGTGGACTGGAGTTGGGCAGAGGGAGGGAAGCTTAGGAGGGAGGGTATATGTATACTCACGGCTGATTCATGTTGCTGCATGGCAGAAACTAGCACAACATTGTAAAGCAATAACCCTCCAATTAAAAATAAATTTTAAAAGTAACACTCTACTTTTAGGTTGTGAGTATTTTTTAAGTCTACACCATATAGCTTATTCATTTCATGATGCCATCTTGGCTCACTTATTCCATCTCATTATTTAATTCATCTAAGATATAGGATAATTATATCTTCCTCCTTTAGTAGTTATGGGGATTGAGGGAGATAACCTATACTGATGGTTTCGAAACAGGGTCTTTCCAGTAGTCATGTATGGATGTGAGAGTTGAACTGTGAAGAAAGCTGAGCGCCGAAGAATTGATGCTTTTGAACTGTGGTGTTGGAGAAGACTCTTGAGAGTCCCTTGGACTGCAAAGAGATCCAACCAGTCCATTCTGAAGGAGATCAATCCTGGGTGTTCTTCGGAAGGAATGATGCTAAATCTGAAACGCCCATACTTTGGCCACCTCATGCAAAGAGTTGACTCATTGGAAAAGACTCTGATGCTGGGAGGGATTGGGGGCAGGAGAAAAAGGGGACGACAGAGGATGAGATGGCTGGATGGCATCACTGACTCAATGGACATGAGTTTGAGTGAACTCCGGGAGTTGGTGATGGACAGGGAGGCCTGGCGTGCTGCAATTCATGGGGTCACAAAGAGTCGGACATGACTGAGTAACTGAACTGAACTGAACTGAAACACACTCAGGGGCTGCCATGAGGAGCTCAGAGAGCGGAGCTTTCCCTATCTCAACTCCGGCCCTTCTTTTAATCAAGTGACTCCAATCGTATCAATTTTGTACATTAATGTTCCTCATAAGACTTTGTTTATAGAGAATGTTCTATAGGAGAAAAACAGCTTTAAACTCCTAACCAGAGTGAAGATACTTGATGAAATGGAAAAGTGCAAACCTAATAAATTAAGAACCATTCATTCAGACATTCATCAAAACTGGCTTGGGCCTGGAGCTGTTCTAAGCACAGAAGATACAGCAGTGAACACAATAATGGGGAGGACAGACAGTGAATGTATAAACTAATAAATACGAAGTGTGTTGAGTGCTCCAAAGAAACACAAAGTGAGGTCAAAGAATTGGGTGATTGATTGTTACTTTAGCAGGGTGGTTAGGAAAGAATCTGCTGACAAAGTGATGTTTGAACAAACATAAAAGGATTTCCCTCGTGGTCCAGTGGTTAAGATTCCATGCTTCCACTGCAGGGGATGTGGGTTCAGTCCCTGGCCAGGGAACTAAGACCCCACACATCTCCTCACAAGGCCAAAAATTAAAAATAAATAAATAAGACAAAATTAGAGTTCAAAGGGGGAGTTGTATGTTTAAGTATATCAAGAATAGAAAAAGAACATAATTTGATTTAGATAAATAGGGTTAATTGTGAGACAGTATTAGACTGGTAGAATAAACCTGCCTTCCAATTATGGCACCCCACTCCGGTACTCCTGTCTGGAAAATCCCATGGATGGAGGAGCCTGGTGGGCTGCAGTCCATGGGATCGTGAAGAGTCGGACATGACTGAGCAACTTCACTTTCACTTTTCACTTTCATGCATTAGAAAAGGAAATGGCAACCCACTCCAGCGTTCTTGCCTGGAGAATCCCAGGGACGGAGGGCCTGGTGGGCTGCCGTCTATGGGGTCGCACAGAGTCGGACATGACTGAGGCAACTTAGCAGCAGCAGCAGCAGAAATAGAAAAGCTCAAAGTATTTAACAGAAATAATATTTGTGATGAGAGAAAACAAAGAACTTCATTAAGTAGAAAAAAAGGTTGAGGTTGAAGGAGAAAAGGATAAATATGATTATAATATGAAGCAGAAGTTGGCTGTTCAACTTCTAGTTTCAGCTTTTAGTTTCAACTTCTATATCAGCTTCTAGTTTTAAATAACATCTACTGAGCAGCCCTGAAACAGCCTTTCACAGCTTTTAATTAAAATGCCTCTTAAAACACAGAAAAAAAAATTAAAATTCACAACTTCATAAGAAAACAGGACCAGTGGTCAACCTACTTTTGGATATAATTGGGAAGATTGTCCTTTATGAAACAACGGAACTGGAAGGAAAAAAAAGACAATTTGATGCCTCGTGAGCTGAAAGCAGACACATAGCTTTCCTTCATTTACTCATATTTGCTCTCTGGTTCCAGATATGTATCATCAGAAACCTGAGAGAGATACCCTCTCCTGCAAGAATGCTGGCTTTTGAGGCCATCCGACTGCAATTCCTCTTCCTCCAAGCTCTGTCTCTCCTCGCCCAAATCGAGGGCTCATTAAAACATTTTTCAGTCAATTTCCAGCTTTACATTTAGGTCTTTAATCCATTTGGGGTTTATTTTTGTCTATGTATTTTTTTTTTTTTTTTTTATGATGTTACATGTAGCTGTCCAGTTTTCCCAGCACCACTTACTGAAGAGACTATCTTTTCTTCATTGTATATTCTTGCCTCCTTGGTCATAGATTAGGTGGCCATAGGTGGGTGGGTTTATCTCTGGACTTTCTATCCTGTTATTTTGGTCAAAATCTAGTATGTGCCCATAACCATTTAAATCAGGCAGAAGAGTTAAAAGTTTCACGTCTGTTGCTAATGATCCAAGTAACTTCACCTCCAGGACCCTTGGTCTTCTCCTCCATAAAATAGATCATTCATCCCACAGTATTGTTTTGAGGCTAAGGTAGTAATGACTGTGAAAGGACTTTGCAAACTCTAAGTGCTATACAATTCATAAAATAACACTATGATGTTAACGGAAACTCTAAATTTGGAAATTTTAAAAAAAAACCTTTAGCATTATAAATAAAACATTCAGTCAGAACCAGTCACCCCCAGAAAATAAGTGGTCCCAGGAAACGGGTGGGGCCAGTGGAAGAACAGGAGAAAGATATCCTCTGGAAGATAAATTCCCAGGGAGGGAGGCACCCAGGAAGAGCTATTGGAGCCATGCATCCCGGGAGCTGAATGTAAGGGTTCACTTCCTACACCTGTTAGAACCTTGGGCTATGGGAATGAAAGGTCCCGTCTCCACCAGCAGAACCTTCTTAGAGTCAACTTGCTCCACACTGTGGAATAGTATTTGGAGCTTTATTCACTGAATCTGAGAAGCACGTTGGACCCAGTGCATAAGTGAACCTAATACGCAATGCACAAACCCAGCCATTAGTAGGAGCCATGACAAATTATGTCTTCCTCTGTCAAGGATAAGTAAAGAGGGACTTCCCAGGTGGTCCAGTGGCTAAAACTCTGTGTTCCCACTGCAGGGGGCCAGGTTTGATCCCTGGTCTGGGAATTAGATTCCATATTCCACAACTAAGATCAAAGATCCCACGTGCTGCAACGAAGACCCGGTGCAGTCTAATAAATAAAGAAACTTATGTTTTAAAAAGAAAGATAGAAAAACATGCTGAGAAGTTTGAAATGTCACCAAGAAAGGAGCATGACTGTTTTGTTCACCATTATAACACCAAGGGCTAACACGGTGCCTATATACTACCTGTCTGTGTTCCAAAAGTTGCTAGAAAGCTAAGCAAAGCACCCTCAGGCCATTATTTCACATCATAAATATTAGAATATGCTTCTTTTTCATGTAAAAATAGTTCTCTATTAGTAGGTTATATATCTTGATTTTTTTCCCCAAAACTCTGATAATGTGTTCATAATCAGACCAATAGTCATTCAAAATCAACAGTTCACATTTCTGATAAATTGAATGCAATTAGGGAAATAAGATCATATACATAACAGGTTAAAGTCAGTTAGATCAACATAGGATTGTAAAAAAGAAGTAATAATAAAAATAAAGTCAATGAGATCATATAGAGTGTTATAGACTAACTGTATCTCCCCCAAATTTGTATCTTAAAACACATCCCCAGTGTGATGATTTGGGGATGTGAGGCCTCTGGCAGGTGATTAGATCATGAGGGCAAAGCCACCATAAATGGGATCAATGTCCTTATGAAAGAAACCCCAGAGGCTGCCCACCACATGAGGAGGTTGTAAGAAGATGACCAAGAATGAGGAAGTGGACTCTCACCAGACACCAAATCTGCCAGTGCCTTGACCGTGGACTTCCCAGTCTCCAGCACTGTGAGAAATAAATTCCTATTGTTTATAAGTGACCAGGTTTATGGTTCTAAGATATGGATGTCAGTACATGACTCTGGCTTTCCTGCAGTTATGGCTACAGAGTTAAGCTAATGGCGCATCTCCAAATTAAGAGAAACATTTAGGGCCATTTAAAACCGTTATGAATTAAAAGACGCTTACTCCTTGGAAGGAAGTTATGACCAACCTAGATACAATTCAAAAGCAGAGAATTACTTACAAAGGTTCGCCGTCAGGCTGGTCTTTCCTGTGGTCTGTTGGATGTGAGAGCTGGACTGTGAGAGGCTGGCGCCGGTTGATGCTTTTGAACTGTGGTGTTGGAGAAGACTCTGAGGTCCCTTGGACTGCAGGATCCAACCAGTCCATTCTGGGGATAATCCTGGATTCTGAGGAATGATGCTAAAGCTGAAACTCCAGTATTTTGGCCACCTCATGCGGGTTGACTCATTGGAGAAGACTCTGATGCTGGGAGGGATTGAGGGCAGGAGGAGAAGGGGACGACAGGGATGAGATGGCTGGATGGCATCACTGACTCGATGGATGCGAGTCTGAGTGACCTCCGGGAGCTGGTGATGGACAGGGAGGCCTGGCGTGCTGCGGTTCATGGGGTCGCAGGTCGGACACGACTGAGCGACTGATCTGATCTAAAACCGTTATGATCAGTACCTTTTTTGGTTTAGAAATGTGTGTACTTGTCTTCCTCTTGTTCAAAATAACTCCCTCTGCAATCGATGTCTCTCCATCACACTAGTCAAGGGATGTAATAATTGAATAGTACTTTATCCCACTCAATGTGTTTTCATATCCATTATGTCATTAGAGCTTCACAGTAACCCAGAGAAGAAGTAGATCAGGTGTCTGCATGTGTTCATGCTGAAGAGGTAAGTAGCAGGAGAAGAGAGCATTCTTGCTTCTCCCAACATGGAGGGGGAAGGATGGTTGTTTGGGAACAGGAAGGAAGAGAACAAGGAATAAACTTTGAAAGAATGACATAGCCCGAGAACATGACATAAACTGATTAGAACCAAACAGGTCCAAGATGGCTGAAAAGACAACTTCCACTAGACCTTGAGCCTCAGTATATGTTCATCGTAATACATCAGCAAGCTAAATGACACATCCATCAACACCATGACAGTTTCAAGGCTGACTATCAAAGGCCAAAAAGTGGGTGGTGGCCCAATTCCTGCAAATATCCACCCCTTTCCCAAAAGAGCTGGAATAATCTTTCCACTCATTAGCCTAGGAAATTACTCAGTCCATAAAAACTAACCATGCCTTATTTTGAAGTAACTCTTGCCTTCTGAGATGGCCCACATGCTGTGTCTGTGGAGTGTGTTTCTGTCTAAATGAATCCATTTCTTACCTACCACCTTGTCTCACTGAATTCTTTCTGCAATGAGTCATCAAGAACCTGAGCTTCATTTTTTTTTTTTTTTTTTTTTGCAGGGGAAAATGGAGAAAGGAAAGGATCAATGAGGGTGGGAGGGAAATGGGAAGAAAGAAGGGGAATGATAGTGGGGAGGAGTATATGTAATTTCTTAACTAATGGCTTTCTGTTTTTAATCACAAAGAACACTTAAAAAAAAACATGTTGAATTCATCCTATATTAGGAGGTTTGATCTGGAAATGAAAAGTTCAGGAAAATAAAAGTCCAGTTTGGGTGTCCTCATCTTAGGCACATCTTGGTATTTTGTATTGGTAGGTCTATCTTTACCACAATACATTATTTAGGACAGGGTCACATTTGTCACTTCTTCCTCCTTACTACCCAAAGTGGTACCAGTCCCATAAAATAGTCAATAAAGCTTTACAGAGTGAACAAATAAGTCAATATATTTTTTTTAACTCTCCTGAGTGAACTGAATTTTTTGAGGCTCATAAGTGAATGTTTTCCTCTTTACTTTGTCTATTACAGCCAGATTGTATAAGTATGAGTGGGGTATTAAAGTCTTCCACTATTATTGTATTGTTGCATATTTCTTCTATCATATTAATTAATGTTTGTCTTAGATATATCAATGCTCCAATGTTGGGTGCATGCTGGGGTCCAGCCCCGGTGGATCCAGGGATTTCGAAGGGGAGACAGCATAGGCGATCAGGAAACAACAGCTTATTAAAATATTAATTAAAGATATAAAGAATAATAGCAATGAGGATAGCTCAGTGAGGAGGAAATTCAGTGAAGAAAAGCGGATGAAATGATAGCTCAGTGAGAAGGAAATTCAGTGAGAACATTTTGTGGAGAGAGGAGGCTGAATAATTCAGCCAGAAGGTAAGAGAAAGAACGACATGGGGAGACCAAGCTTCGGTGAACAAGGCCCCGCACTTTACTTTCCAAAGTAGTTTTTATCTCTTAAGTTATGCATAGAGGATAATGAGGGAAGGGGTGGAGTCATGCAGGGACAGCAGTCCCTGAGCCAGGCTTTCAAACCTATCACACGCAAAAGTTTAGGTGAGTTACATCATCTTCTGGCCCAGAGGCCTATTAACATTTTAAGGAACTTATTTTCTCTAAAGGTGATTATTTGGTGACTGCAGTCATGAAATTAAAAGACGCTTACTCCTTGGAAGGAAAGTTATGACCAACCTAGATAGCATATTCAAAAGCAGAGACATTACTTTGCCAACAAAGGTTCGCCTAGTCAAGGCTATGGTCTTTCCTGTGGTCATGTATGGATGTGAGAGCTGGACTGTGAAGAAGGCTGAGCGCCCAAGAATTGATGCTTTTGAACTGTGGTGTTGGAGAAGACTCTTGAGAGTCCCTTGGACTGCAAGAAGATCCAACCAGTCCATTCTGAAGGAGATCAATCCTGGAATTTCTTTAGAAGGAATGATGCTAAAGCTGAAACTCCAGTATTTTGGCCACCTCATGCGAAGAGTTGACTCATTGGAGAAGACTCTGATGCTGGGAGGGATTGAGGGCAGGAGGAGAAGGGGACGACAGAGGATGAGATGGCTGGATGGCATCACTGACTCGATGGGTATGAGTCTGGGTGACCTCCAGGAGCTGGTGATGGACAGGGAGGCCTGGCGTGCTGTGGTTCATGGGGTCGCAAAGAGTCGGACACGACTGAGCGACTGATCTGATCTGTGATTATTTTAAAGTCAGGCGCCATCCTCCAAAAGCACTGGCGTTGCATATCTATAGGGCAAAGTTGTGGTGGGATGTAACAAAGATTAACTCAAGGGTCCCAGGTTACACACATTAAGGCTACTACTTACATTTCAATACACTGCCAAGGACACAATAGGTAAGGGATATGGAGACTTAGCAGCAAACATTGGCCCAACAAGTGAAAAACCCTTCACCAATACAATTTCTAATCAATCTTTTAACTGCTCAAAGGAATCTGTGTTTAGAAAGTTTAGAACATCTCATGCCTCTCATAGTTGGGAGGATCTGAGCAATCACATGTGGCCGGAAAAACCTATTCAGGCAGGCTAGAGGATTTCCAAAAGGAGTTTGTAGGCTGAAACACTGTCACACTCAGGAATTATTAACTGGAGCTGTAAGTTAGGTCTTTTTTCAGAGAAAGGTAGTGGGGGACAGCCCCCTGTAAAGTCAGAGGTGAGAACACAAAGCAGAAAGCAGGCAGACTCCGGCTTTTTTGGGGGTAGATGCTCGAGAACCTCCAAGGGGCTCCTGAGGCTCAATCTTGCCCTTTCGTCATTGAGCCTCCTTCCTCACGACCCTTGTCATGGGCGGAGCACTAATCCAAAAACCGGCTCCCAACAGGTGCATGTATATTTATAATTGTTATAACTTCTTTTTGGATTGTTCCTTTAAGTCGTTATGTATAACTTTGATTGTCTCCTTTTCAGGATCTTTAAAGTCAATTTTATCTGATATGAGTATTGCTACTCCTGTTTTCTTTTGGTCCATAACTGCATAGAAAATCTTTTTCGAGCCCTTCATTTTCAGTCAGTATATATCCCCTATTTTAAGGTGGTTCTCTTGTAGACAACATATATAGGGGTCTAGTTTTTGTATCCATTTGACCCATTTTAGTCTTTTGGTTATCTCTTGTAGACAAGGTGTTTAGGTGTCTTGTTTTTGTATCGATTCAGCCAGTCCCTGTCTGTTGATTAGGGCATTCAGGCCATTAATGTTTAAAGCGATTATTGATAAATAGGATTTACTTTATTGTTTTGGGTTCGAATTTATACACCCTTTTAGTGATTCCTATCTAGAGAATGTCCTTTAGTTTTGTTGGAGAAATGGTTTAGTGGTGCAAAATTCTCTCAACTTTTGCTTATCTGTGAAGCTTTTGATTTCTCCTTCATATTTGAATGAGATCCTTGCTGGATACAATAATCTAGGCTGTAAATTATATTCTTTCATCACTTTAATTATGTCTTGCCATTCTTTCCTGGCTTGGAGAGTTTCTATTGAAAGATCAGCTGTTATCCTTATGGGAATTCCCTTGTGAGTTATTTGATGTTTTTCCCTAGCTGCTTTTAATATTTGTTCTTTATATTTAATCTTTGTTAATTTGATTAATATGTGTCTTGGGGTGTTTCGCCTTGGGTTTATCCTGTTAGGGACTCTCTGGATTTCTTGAACTTGAGTGGTAATTTTCTTCTCCATTTTAGGGAAGTTTTCAACTATTATCTCCTCAAGTATTTCCTCATGGTCTTTCTTTTTATCTTCTTCTTCTGGAACTCCTATGATTCGAATATTGCAGCGTTTAATATTATCCTGGAGGTCTCTGAGATTGTCCTCATTTCTTTTGATTTGTTTTTCTTTTTTCTCCTCTGATTCATTTATTTCTAGGATTCTATCTTCTAATTCACTAATCCTATCTTCTGCCTCTGTTATTCTACTATTTGTTGCCTCCAGGGTGTTTTGGATCTCATTTATTGCATTATTCATTTATGTGTTGACTCTTTTTTATTTCTTCTAGGTCCTTGTTAAACCTTTCTTGCATCTTCTCAATCCTTGTCTGCAGACTCTTTAACTGTGATTCCACTTTGATTTCGAGATTTTGAATTAATTTTGCTATCATTATTCGGAATTCTTTATCAGGTAGATTCCCTATCTCTTCCTCTTTGGTTTGGTTTAGTGGGCATTTATCCTGCTCCTTTAGCTGCTGGGAATTCTTCTGTCTCTTCAGCTTGTTAAAATTGCCAAGTTTAAAGTGTCCTTACTGTATTCTGGTAGTTTGTTGAATTTTCTTTCTTAAGGCGGTTTACTAGTCTTTTCAATATCTGATCTCTGCCCTGTTACAGAGGGGTGGAGATGAACACCCAAATTTAAGCCGGCCAGGTTCAGGCACTCAGATAATCCTCAGAAGCACAGACTCAGTTGAGTCAGCATTTTATGCCCTTCCCAGATCCAAGTAGCGCAGGTGATGAAATGTTCAGCGAGCGCAGCTGCTGCGACTTATCGCCTCCCTACCGCTCAGTTTTCTGGGTATACAACCGGCGCACTTTCTCAGGCAGATGTTGACCATCCAGAGCCCCAAGAAGCGTGAGTCAGCACAGAAACCTACCTAAAGTTCTGTAGACAATGTCTCTCTAGGGCTGTGATTACCCGCCTCCGGCCCTGGCTGCCTGTCACCGGAGTGGGACAGCCTGCAGCCGGCTAGCTCCGTGCAGTCCTTTGTTCCGTAGGTAGTCCTGGTGGTGTCTTAAGTTAGGGCTGGCTTTTGATGTAGTAAATAACCGACAGTCTGGTTATTTCGCTCAGATAGCGCTTGAGATAGCCAGGCCAAATCCTTTCTCAAAGCAATGCAGGCCCCACCGCTCCTCCTAGCCCAGCCCCTGCTTGCCAACAGCAAATGCTGGTGTCCGCGCCACTTCTCCACAAAAGGAGTTACCGCAGGGCTCGTTTTCTAGTTTTGACGACAATGAATTGTCTTTCTAAGTGCCTGATGACCTCTGCCGGCATTCAGAAGTTTTGTAAAATTTATTCAGCATTCAAATGTTCTTTTAATGGATTTGTGGAGGAGAAAGTATTCTCCCCATCCTACTCGTCCGCCATCTTAGCTCTGTCCCCTGAGCTTTATTAAATGCTAAAACTTGGTGTATGATCTCATTTGGAAGACCGTGGGTTCCGGCTGGATCCGAGTCCTAGCACGTGGGTTCAAGTCACAACCTGAGTTGCACGGTTTCAGTCTCATCACAGCCCTTAGTTCACCATCCACCCTCCACTTCTGCTCTCCTTCCAGCCACTATTAAACTTTGGAACATGCTCAAATCTAGGCCTGACTCATGGAAACATTAGTCAACAAGCATACCAAGGACTTCCTAAGAAGAGTCTGGTTGAGAAACTTCCAGAAGGACAGTGGCCAACATCCTTAAAAACAATGAGAGATAGAAGTGATATTGGTTACTTTGGGGAAGGAAGGCTTACTGAGGGTGTGTGAGTGTGGTTCTGCCTTGTTGCATGTTCTAGTTCGTGGTCTGGATATGATCAAATCCTGATAGTTCATTGTATGTATACCCTTAAAATCAGTGCACTTTTCTGTATCAAGGTTATGGGTTCAATGAAAGTAGGAATTTTTAAAGGCACAGATATCTTTCACACTCCATGCCAGCTTAATCCTCCCTTTGTGTCTCAGCGTTTTACATTCTTTTTCTCTCCTCTTCTAGGGTGAATCACTTTACTTATTAAAATGATACTACAGCAAAATGTTGGAAAATGATGTGCCTTGTGGTGGTGATTAAGTCAAATCAAACACATTTGTCACTGAAGTGATGGCCTCCAGCTGTTTATCTGGGAAATATAATTGAATACTAATTGGATCAACACTGTAAGTTGTCAGTTTTATATTCACTAAGGTGTAGGCTAAAGTATGAGAGGGTGAATTTCTCTAAGTTTAAAATACAAACAGAATTTTTATTTATTTATTTTTTTTACTTATTTCTAATATTTGGCTGCGTCACCGGGCATGTGGGATCTTAGTTCCCTGATCAGGGATTGAACTCAAGTCCACCTCAAGGGAAGCATGGAATCCTAACTGCTGAACCACCTAGAAAGCCCCCAAACAATTTTTAAAATGCAACCTAAGTCTTCCAAAGAATTTTGCATAGGTGATTTCATCCTCACTCCCATCAAAGTACAAACACAGATATTATTTACATGGTACAGGTGGTACTTTAACTCCACATGTACTATGTTCACTAATTGCTTGAGAACTTATTAATATCAATGTATTTCACATTGAATTCGGCTCAGTTTTCACTTCCTGCAAACATGTGTTACATCTCTGCCCCCGGGCCACACTCACAATCAATTAGCAGTTCTCAAGATCTGGACAAAAATGATAAAGGACTCTGAAAACTTCTGTGAAATAAAATATAAATGTATGATGTAAAAGATGATATTGCAAATGGAAGTGATGAGTTTAAATAAAATTGTTTTCCAAGAAAAACAAAATGCTTGATGACTTTCTATAACACTCTTGAAACATTCTAGGCGCTCTCTAAACTGAACCACAAACTCGAGTTCCACACTGAGGAGGACCGTGAGAAGCACAGTGGGAAAAACAAAAACCAAAATGCAGCAAACACAGACTAGTAAAGACACCAAGATACCGGTGCAGCTCCGTGGTCCGCAGAGGTGCAGACGTGGAAGGTCGCTGTCCCTTCATAGCTGTCGTCACTGTTTGGTCACTCAGTGGTGTCCATCTCTTTACAACCCCACGCACTACAGCCCATCAGGCTCCCACCACAACTTACGTTTTTGATTTTTGGCCTCACTGCTCAGCGTGTGGGATCTTAGTTCCCCAACCAGGGCTCAAACCTGCACTCCCTGCGTTGAAAGGCAGAGTCTTAACCACTGGACCACCAGGAATTCCGTCTCCTGTTTATCTTTGCATGTGGCCCATCATCTCCCACTATTGAGAAAGCAGCCCCCAAACAAGCTGACACCACTTTGTGGTGAGAGAGAAGACAATGGGTCACTGAGTTCAACTTCCCAATGGCCCCTCCTGGTGAGAGCTCACCTTTGTCTCCCGGGTCAACATGACTCTAGTCACTGATCAACAATTTTCAGAAAATCTCCTTTCATTCGAACCAGTGAAATACACCATTAATAGATATTTTTTGATCCATCAAATCACCTTTCCCTTTTCCCCTCAACTATCTTTCCATTCAAAATTCTTTAAAATTACACACAAAGGGGAAAAAAATGTAGGTCTGCACGCATGCTGATGACAGCGTGTCCCCCGCAAGCGCAGCACCATGTCACTTTTGCTTGACTCTCTGTTCTTTGCTGTAGCACTAGGTTGTTCTGCTCCATTGGCAGGTAGAGCAGAACCAAAGGGATTATACACTTAGCCTCTGGAAATACTCCACGAGCACCATAGACCAAAATCTGCTCCCTGTCTCTTCCCTCCTAGGCCAAGTAGGTAAAATAAGAAAGGGAGAGGATAGGTCTGCACACTCAGAGTGGCCCCATTATAGGAAGCCCGCAGGCTAATTTGAATCTCAAATTCTAAGAGCCAGCAACTTGTTCTGGGGCTTCTAAACAAGGAAAGGACTTGGAAGGACTTACGTGATAGGCTCTTAACATGGCCAGGTGCGTGCATGCTAAGACACTTCAGTCGTGTCCAACTCTGCAACCCCATGGATGATATATACCCTGCCAGACTCCTCTGTCCATGGGATTCTCCAGACAAGAATACTGGAGTGGGTTTCTATACACTCCTCCAGGAATCTTCCCGACCCAGGGATTGAACCTACATCTCTTATATCTCCTGCATTGGCAGGTGGTCCTTTACCACTAGTACCACATTCAAATGCTCAAATTCAGGGACTTCCTTGATGGTCCAGGGGTTAAGATTCTGTGCTCCCAATGCAGGGGGCACAGGCTCAATCCCTGGTCAGGGTACTAGATCCCACATGTCCCAACAAGAAGATTCCACGTGCTGCAACTAAGACTTGGTGCAGCCAAATAAATAAATAAAAATGAATATTTTTTAAAAAGGATGAGTATGTGAAAACAAAGAAGAAATTGCTTCTCTTCTGTTGTAAGGCAACATGAGCATCTGTTTCTGGTGTGATTTTTCTTCCCATGGTCACTCCAGAATTCCACAGGCCTGGAGAGACAGAGCCCTGACTCCCTGCTAACTGGCACACACACCACCATTTCCCAGGCCCTGGGGTCACATTACCCAGTCCATAGGCCCCAAGAGGGTTGGTGTGATGAACGTGTCTCAGGACGGATAGCCTGGGAACTGCCCGGCCCAGTTGCCACAGAACCGCCTCATCACGCCTGTGTGTAATTTACACTGGTCAGGGGAAATCATTGCTGGCTATTGATTCTAGATGAAGATGAAGCAAAGGCAACAAATACAGCCCAGTAATAATGCCTTGTGAAGGAAAGCCAGAAAGAGAGACTACAGGGTTCACTTAATTCCTCCGTGGTTGACAGGCTATTTATTGAAACGCATCATTCCCAGATCCCAAGAGCATGGGCATGGCCTGGGAGCTCATGGCTCCCTAGTGCCCCCTTACTTCTGCACTTATCCTAATGGATGCAGACTGGGCTTTGTACAGTGTTGGGAGGTGGATTCCCAAGAAGTGCAACAAAGGGAAGTAGTTCCAGCCTGGATTCCTCCACTGTCCTGGAGGAGGGCATGGCAGCTCACTCCAGTCTTCCTGCCTGGAGTATCCCGCGGACAGAGGAGCCTGATGGGCTACAGTCCACAGGGTCACAAAGAGTTGGACATGACTGAAGTGACTTAGCATGCATGCACCAACACAGGCAATCCTCCACGGGGAGCAGATATAGGCTTTCTAATCTCCCATCCTACTCACCTGTCTCCCCTTCTCCATACCCCTCTTCCTGTTTATGACTTTCTTTTCACCAGTGTTAGATGATTCATTCCCCTACATTAGTATTAAGAAAAAGAACAAGAACCACAGATAGACATTGGGAGGGAGGGACTGGGGGCTAGGAATTAGGAGGAGAGAGAGAGCATCTCCTTCTTCTTTGGGGGGCCTTTTTTCATTATCCCACCCCCTCAATGAAGTCTCTGAGTACCTTGCTTCTGGCAATGAGTATTCAGAAGAAAGGACCAAAAAAAAAAAAAATAGGATATTGCCAAATCTGAAGCTGTGTCTGCCACTAATGGAGAAGCTTTGGTTGTGAAGAAATGACAATTGAGATTAAGGTAAGAGTGAGAACCCACTGTGAAACACAGGGGACTCAGTGCTCTGTGGGGATAAAGAGAGGATGTATGTATATGTACCACTGATTCACATTACTGTAGAGCAGAAACTAACACAACTATAAAAAATTAATCATTAACATTTTTATAAAGACTAAGGTAAGAGTGTAGCTGTGAGGCTCAGGAAGTCTTTCTGCCTGCCTAGGAAAGGTGTGGAGGTGAAGCGGATCAGTGGGTATCAACAGGAAGAAGCCGAGACATCCACTGGTCAACTGCCAAATTTTAATGCAAATTAGATCTCATCCATTGTAAGTATTGAGCAGTATCTCCCCACAGGCCATACCCGGATTCATTTTTTGATAACTGACTGTGCTGTATAGAACACAATGTGCTGTGCTTAGTCACTCAGTCGTATCAGATTCTTTGCGATCCCATGGACTGTAGCCCACCAGGCTCCTCTGTCCATGGGGATTCAACAGGCAAGAATACTGGAATGGGTTGCCATGCCCTCCTCCAGGGGATCTTCCCGACCCAGGGATGGAACCCAGGTCTCCCACATTACAGGCAGATTGTTTACCGTTCAAGCCACCAGGGAAGCCCAAGAACACTGGAGTGGGTAGCCTATCCCTTCTCCAGGGGAACTTCCCAGCCCAGTAATTGAACCAGGGCCTCCTGCATTGCAGGCAGATTCTTTACCAGCTGAGCTACCAGAGAAGCGCTAGCAGTTCTTTAAGCAAGGTGTGTCAGAAAAATGCATGGCAAAAGGAAAATGAATAATTTTTTCTTTTTCTCTCTTTCCTTAGGTGAGACAATACTTTTGTGGTTCTTATGCATGTTTTTTCTTTTCATTCAATAAAAATAATTACTACTCCTGGCTGCTTGTGTTGAAAGAGATTCTTCCAGAATACCTTGACAAAGCAAGGGCTAACCTACCTACACATCCACTCATGAATACATGAATTACATTGATGAAGAATTGATTGAGTTCCCACAATATGCAAGGCAAGTAAGACTGGAGACTAGTTCTCTAGTTAAGAATGAATGGCACACTGGTAGCCTTTTAATGACCTTCAGAATATCAAGAATAACCCAAAATTTCCACCCCATAATAGACCACTTGTCCTTTCAGGCCCATGTTCTGGCTCTGAAAGGGCAGCTGCTGCTGCTGCTAAGTCGCTTCAGTCGTGTCCAACTCTATGCGACCCCACAGACGGAAGGTCATCAGGCTCCCCCGTCCCTGGGATTCTCCAGGCAAGAACACTGGAGTGGGTTGCCATTTCCTTCTCCAATGCATGAAAGTGAAAAGTGAAAGTAAAGTTGCTCACGTGTCCGACTCTTAGCGACCCCATGGACTGGAGCCTACCTGGATCCTCCATCCATGGGATTTTCCAGGCAAGAGTACTGGGGTGGGGTGCCATTGCCTTCCCCGGAAAGGGCAGCAAGGAACACTTGAAGAAGAACGACTTATCACAAACACTTCCTTCAGTGTTTGAAGTTCCCTCCAATAACTTCCCAGGCAGGCTGTTGTACCCAGAATGATGCCTGGGACACAAGAGATGTCACTAAAGCATGGAAGACTGTGGAGGTCAGGCCTGGAAGGCTACTCAGTGGGTTCAAAAGCAGTCACATGCTCATACTCAATTACTTCCAGAACACTTGGAAAACAAAAACCAACATTGAGAGAACAATGATCCTATGCCAGGCACTGACTTCTCGCTCATTATTTCCTTATAACTCCCAATGGCCCCTGGAGGAAAGTCATTTTACTGATGAGCGAACAGGCACAGGAGGTGAAGGGACTCATCACGATTTCTGACGCTCTCACGCTCCCCTTGGAAGCGGCGCTGACAGGCCACCTGACTCTGGGGAGAGCCTGGCGCACAGAAGAATCATGAAGCCAAATCCTAAGAGAGAAGCATCAAGGTGGTACCCATCTCTACTCTTAGGAAACTCTGAGAGCACACCCTGAAGAGGATTCAGGGGTGTTTTCCCATCCAAACCAATGACACAATAAGGCCCACTTGGCACCAACCCTCCACCTAGCAGGGGCCCAAAGGAGTCCCATAATTCCCTCAGCAGCCAACGGTAGTCAGTTAATTTTTATTATCATGATTCATACTCCTTGGTATGTAACAAAAACCAACTTCCTACCCCTCAAGAGGACACAATATTTGAGAGAGTGCTACAGCCCCAAAGCCTCTTTTGTTTTTTTAGTTCAGCAGCCTTTTATTATTATTATTATTTTAAGAGACTATCATGACCAGGGCAGTACCAGGCACTAGTAAGATAATGGTGGACAACACAGACACGCTCTCTGTCTTCAGTTTACAGTCCAACAGTTATTTTAAGAGAGGCACCGCCAACCTAGAAAGTGCCGGAGAGGAAAACAGGTGGGAACAAAGTTAAGAAATCATGTAAAAAGATAAATTAAAAAAAAAAAAAATCAGTGGTGATTTTTGAATATACTAGTGGTTACCCGGAGAAGGCAATGGCAACCCACTCCAGTGTTCTTGCCTGGAAAATCCCATGGACAGAGGAGCCTGATAGGCTGCAGTCCATGGGATCGCTAAGAGTCGGGAATGACTGAACGACTTTACTTTCACTTTCCACTTTCCACCTGATATCAAGCAGAAGAGGGAACCATGGATTGAAAAGCAACAAGAGAGGTAGTTTGCTGGTGGCCTAGTGGTTAAGAATCTGCCTGCCAATGCAGGGGATGAGCGTTCCATCCCTGGTCTGGAAACTAGAATCCCGCATGCCAAGGGGCAACTAAGCCCGTGTGCCCCAACTACTGAGCCCTGTCAGCCTAGCACCCATGTGCCACAAAGGAGAGGCCACCACTGGGAGAGGCATGTGCACCACAGAGAGAGGGTAGCCCCCATTCATCAGAACTAGAGAAGACCTGGCACAGCCAAAACAGAGAAAAGCAACAAGGGAGCCTCCAACTATTACTTTGCCACCGTGCTGAGGATTTCAGGTTTCTTTGTGTTTCCTGGGTGGTTCCTTCCTGGGGAGAAGCGAGGAGCGCCATCCTCCATGTAGGACTTTGCTCCCCACTTGTGTATCGGGAGAAAAGAACACCAAAAGGAAAACGACCCCCATCTAGCGAGCAGGAACACGCCGCTGTGCACTTGCTGAGTTTACCTGCCTTATCCCGCCTAATCTTCACGTGAACCTAGCAGGTAAATACCATAATTATACCAAAACACAGGCACGCAGAATTAAAGTGACAAATTAAAGCAACAAAAGACTCTCCGAAGGAATCTTCACACTCACCTTTAGTTGACGGACAGAGCGTGGCCTCTGCTTGTTTAGAATTCTCTAGCACCCAGGGAGGCCAGCCCAAGACAGACACGGGCACTTAGGGAGTGGAAAGCAAAAACAAAGGCACCTGCAGAGCCAAATAGTGACTTGAAATTCCACTCCAAAACCTAACTGTTGATTCCCTGAGCTGAAGTCGTGAGCTTTGATCACAGTCACTAACTCCGAGCAGCCCGGGCTGGCCTCGGTTCCCCGCAGGGAACGGTAAACATTCTTATGGAAGTGCAAACACATCGCTTAGGGTCTAAAACAGCCTGTAATGGAGGCAGAACTTCTTTTGGAAACAAGCTTCCCTAAAAACCTAAAGGTTGTTTTTACCGCCAGAGTGAGTGATCTTTCCGAGGGCAGCCAGGAGTCCTCTTCTGATATTGATAGCACCCGCAGCGTAGATAAAAAATGGAATATGCATTCTATTTCCCTACTGAACTCCTGCCCACTCCACTTTGAGGCGTCAGCGCCTCCCCAAGTGGGGAGGTGAGTGTCACCTGCTATAGTTTTTCTCTGAAAGGGAGGTGGATAGGTGAGGTGGAGAAGGTGTAATTACAGGTGGAGCCTGGAGCATCTTAGATTGTGATACCTGGCGAGGCTTTCTCTCCGAGTGCAGCCCTGAAAGAAAGATGCTTCCCCACCACCTTTATCAAAACCGGTGTCAGGGGAGCACCCCTGTTATTAAATACTGCTCGGCACGGCTGCTTGGGAGGCATAATCACAGGTGGTAGACCCCGAGGGGAAGCTGTTCAAGGAGAGAAGAGAAAGAAAACACAAGGATGAGCTGACTAACAACATATAAATGAAGTGTAAAAATTCGATTAGGGACATAGGAAGGTGAAAGGAAATGAAGAAATGGGGGTGTCAGGGTGCGAGGGGACTCTGGATCTCTTTTTTAGTCCTTGTGTGGGTGGTTGAGAGTCCTTTTGTTTTTCAGTCCTCGGTGGGGAAAGCAGAAGATTGTAGAAAGGTGAGACACAGGGGAGAATGTGGTCCTGGCAAAGCCACATGGCCCTTACCCACCATTAATTCACTTCAATGAAGTAACAGAGTAAAGGATCAAAAAAAAAAAAAAAAAAAAGAACTGAAAGCTATTGGCAGTGTATCTGACCTGGCCTTTGGCAGGTGCATCAAAACTGCACATGACCTCAAGATCCAGGCACTAGGTTATCTAGTAGGGTTTGTGACCCCAGAGTCTTCCTCATGATAGGCCGGTCTAAAGGCAGTTCTCAGTCACCAAAGAAGATTATCTTGGAGGGTGCATGCTCAGCCGTGTCCAACTTTTTTGCAACCCCACGGGCTGTGGCCCACCAGGCTCCTCAGTCCATGGGATTTTCCAGGCAAGAATATTGGAGTGGGTTGCCATTCTCTGGAGAAGGCAATGGCACCACTCCAATACTCTTGCCTGGAAAATCCCATGGACAGAGGAGCCTGGTAGGCTGCAGTCCATGGGGTCGCGAACAGTTGGACATGACTGAGCGACTTCACTTTCACTTTTCACTTTCATGCATTGGAGAAGGAAATGGCAACCCACTCCAGTGTTCTTGCCTGGAGAATCCCAGGGATGGGGTAGCCTGCTGGACTGCCATCTATGGGGTCGCACAGAGTCGGACACGACTAAAGTGACTTAGCAGCAGCAGCAGCAGCCATTCTCTACTCCAGAGGCTCTTCCCAACCTAGAGATTGAACCAGTCTCCTGCATCTCCTGCATTGGCAGACAGACTCTTTACCTCTGTGTCACCTGGGAAGCCTCTATCTTGGAGCAGTGGTTAGCAAACACTACTGCCCATTGGAATCCCCTGTGGGGCTTTAAAAATAACTCAGTGTCCAGGCCTCACTCCAGGCTAATTAAAGCAGAATGCTTGGGGGTGGGGTGCAGGCATCCCCACTTTTTTTGAAGCTCTTTTCCAATGATTCTAATGTCTAGCCAGGCTGGAGCCATTCCTCCTAGCTTAGAGGAAATAGGGCTGAGAATACTTGTCCCCACCGGTCACCCCAGAAAAGCAGCCATTACTGAGTCTTTACTGAGTGCCAAGGTAATGAGTTAAGTGCTGACGGGAGCACAATGCAGAATAAGCCTCTGCCCTGTCTACAAATGCAGTGAGGGAGCAAACTGACATCTGGGATGGAGGGGAGCTCGATAAATATGTATGAAATAAAAGAGTGAATGACTAAATAAGTGAATGGCTTAGCACTCGTAAAAGAACAAAGGAAATACACGAAAAAACAGACAAGTGTGCACAGATTGAGGCATGGTCAATGGGTGGCAGGGGTGGGGGGAGTCTTTGTAAAGGTAGCGTTTCAATACAAAGATAATATTTGAATTGGGCTTTGAAGGATGGGGAGTAATAACATTAAACATTTGTTCAGAGCTTAAAGTTGATCAATGTTTTGCATACATTAACTCATTTAGTGGTTTTTCAATTGCCCTTGAAGTTGACATTTTAACCCTGGACTGTAGAGGGGAGGGAAGGTCAAATGACCTGGTCAAGGTCAGGTAGCCAGTGAGCAAGGGAGCCACTGATGATGACGCTGTTGCTGACTCGCCTCCTAAGTCACTTAAGGGGAAGGACATTCTAGGCCAACACAACAGTATAAGAGAGATACAGGTGCTCCAATTCTGGGCATGTGACTTGCATGGGGAAGGCTGACTGCTTCATAAAAGGAATCTCCCTTTTAGGAAGTGAATGGTGAATGCAAGGAGAAGGGCAGACTGGAAAGCTTAGATTTCGGTGAAGGTGTCCCCAGAGAGCCCCAAACCCTCAGAGAAACTGATGAACACTTCTCTTGAGGCCCCTGTCATGTCCCCGAGGACATTCTTCTTGGATGAACTTGTATCATCTCCCCTCTTTCACAACAAGTTCTTTGGCCAGACACTGGCCACACTCATATTTTAATTTCTCTGAAACCCAGCCAGGATGAATATAAGTTTTCTGAATCCTGTAGTTTATACAACTCAGGGGGAACTTCTTGAAGGAAGCCAGTAAAATTATAAACACTAGATTGAGTAAAAAGTGAATATTTTTTAGAGTGAGGAAGAAACTCACAACAAAATGCAAATTTTAAAAACATAAATATAACAAAACCCAAAAAATAACATATTTTTTTCTTCATAGTGAAAAAGTGCAAAAGTATTTTGCCTGATAGTGAAAAAGTGCAAAAGTATTTGTGACCCCATGGACTGTAGCCCACCAGGCTCCTCTTTCCATGGAATTCTCCAGGCAAGAATATTAGAGTGGGTAGCCATTGCCTTCTCCAGGGGATCTTCCCGACCCAGGTATTGAACATCAGTCTCCTACACTGCAGGCAGATTTTTACAATTTATGCCACCAGAGAAGCCCAACTGCCTAATACCTCTCTGTAAAATTTTTTTAACCACCAATTTTTTAACCACATAATCTTTGATTGCTTTTTCATATGATAAAAATTTTGTTATACCTTTTTACATAGCGAGCATGGTTGACCAACGGAGAAGGCAATGGCACCCCACTCCAGTACTCTTGCTTGGAAAATCCCATGGATGGAGGAGCCTGGAAGGCTGCAGTCCATGGGGTCGCTGAGGGTCCGACAAGACTAAGTGACTTCACTTTCACTTTTCACTTTCATGCATTGGAGAAGGAAATGGCAACCCACTCCAGTATTCTTGCCTGGAGAATCCCAGGGATGGGGGAGCCTGGTGAGCTGCCGTCTCTGGGGTCGCACAGAGTCGGACATGACTGAAGTGACATAGCAGCAGCAGCAGCATGATTAACCAAGACTTGTTTTGTGTTATCGAGAGTTTTGAAAGGTTTATTTGAGCATCACAACTTGTCAATGGGAATGTTACATTTATCAAGTTATTTCCTATAATAGCTGTAAGATTTGGGGACATCACAAGTGTTCTTGTTCAGAGATATATCTTAAATACCCTTGATTTGATGACCCTTATTTACCCATGTAAATAAATCAATCCTAAAGGAAATCAATCCTGAATATTCATTGAAAGGACTGATGCTGAAGCTGAGGTTCCAATACTTTGGCCACCTGACTTGAAGAGCTGACTCATTAGAAAAGACCCTGATGCTGGAAAAGACCAAAAACAGGAAGAGAAGGAGACGGCAGAGGATGAGATGGTTGGATGGTACCACTGACTTGATGGACATGAGTTTGAGCAAGCTCCAGGAGATGGTAAAGGACGGGGAAGCCTGGCATGCCACAGTCCACAGGGTCGCAAAGAGTCAGACACGACTGAGTGACTGAACAACAACAAAATTTACCAATGTGTCATAAATGTCCTCATTGCGGGAGTGTGGTGAGTTTTATTTTACAGGAAGGAACTCCATTTTGTCTAAGCATGGAGAGTGATCAACACTTTGCTAACAATTTTACCTGTCTGATACTTGAATTTTCCCCAGACTAGGTTATGACTTTGTACATTTCAAATCTTCTTTCTTCCCCATTTCTTACTTGTTTCTGGTTCTAGGTTCTGTAGGGTCTAATTGACTTCTGGTCTTGTACTGTGAAATGGAGTATTTCCTGCCATATCAGTAAAGAAGGATGTCACAGCCATCAGCAATTTCAGGCCTCCAAATGTGCATTTCTGAGCCCCAAGGGCGTCCCAAAGAGAGGACAGTGTCTGCGATCCAGCAGCTGTTGGCTGCAGGCTGCCTGCCTGAAAAAAACAAGAAGGATGCTGGCCCCAGATAGCTGAGATGCGTATGAAAGGAATGATTTCAGTAAGCCAGGACACTTGCATCTTCCTGTGTACAGAAGAGCGCTAAATTCCTTAACTTGAGATATCTGGTTTTCCTTGATTAATAATAATTTTTAATGTTCAGACTACCTGCCCCCTTTGTTGCAAACTTCTATATAACCTGACTCCTTCCACCACCTCCTGAGGGCAGTTTCTCAGGGTTACCTGAGATGCTGTCTCATAGGTTTGAAGTCCTAAACATTCCCATCAAATAAAACATAACTCTCAATTTCTAGGTTGTGACTACTTTTTTCAGTTGACAGTACCATTGTGTCATGATACCAGGTAAATCAATACCATGGAGGTTAAGAGTATTCCTGGAAGCCATATCTACATAAGGAAGGCAAAACCTGACTATGCTTATAAATGAGCAAACTACATCTATCCATACCTCTAAACTCAGTTGAAAATGCATACCACCTCAATTTCCCCTACAGATGGTTAAAAAAAAAATGATGACCACCCCTCCAGTGACACCCAACTCAAGTGGAAGGAAGCATAATACCATGAAAGGGAGGTCAGAGATGAAAGAGGCAGGACTCTTAATCAATCCCGTTATAATAGCTCAGGTCTACAAATTTAGCAAAAACATACAACCATGGGGAGGCATTGCAATCCAGGCCTCATCAAGGCCTTAGAAGAGACTCAAGCGAGAGAAGAGTTGGAAGCTTCAGCTTCAACAGTGTTGTAGCCATGCATTCTGGGAAACATTCACTCAGAAGGACAATGCAGATAGTGGAGTGCAGTTTATTATGCCGGCCGGCCCAAGGCGGAGTCTCCTCTCAGCCAAGGACCCCAACCAGTTTCTGTGAAAAACTTATATACCCTAAGTGTATGTGCTCAAACCCACCTCCCCAAATTCTCTGAAACTAGTCTGAACAAAGGAAAAGAAAGATACAATCAAAGTTAACCCTGATTCATATGCCTTAAGCCTGGGTAGTTAACAGTGGACAATTTTCAATAGGCCTGTGGTCATACCCCAATAAGCATAATAGAATTTATGATTCTATTCGGTTACATAGATAATTACAGTATTCTTTTAGGTGATGGAGAGTCTAGATATGAGCCCTGGGGCTCTTCCATCTGGGGGGTCTGGTTTGCCAGTTGGTGCGTCGTTTCCATAGATATTAGGCATATAACTCAAGGTCCATAGTCTGGCCCAAGACGGAGTCCTGCTTTCAAGATGGAGCCTATTCTGTCTGTTTCCTCCTTCCACAGCTTCAAAGTGTCTATAGATTTACCTCTGGACATATTCTTGTGCTTTTCAGGGAATAAGTACTGAATGAATGCATGCCTTTTATGCTGGGCTGGGATCTGGGTTCCTAGAACCCTCCAACAAGTGGGAGAAACCTGCAGGAACACCCTTTTTCATTCACGCCCCAAGGTGTCAGGTCTGGCTCCGAGCCATGCCCAGAACTGAGTGCGTTTCAGGGCTGATCTGACCCGTGCAGGCAGGCAGAGTAGACCCCTCATCTGGTTCAAGCCAGCCTATTTGCCTCTATTGATCCTAATGAAAGTCACTATATTGTGTTTTTCTTTTCTTTCTCTTTGGCAACTTTCTCAAGACATTGATGCACACTCAGCTTTTAGTCGACTAAAATCTTTGCACTTTTCACACTCACTAAACCAGGTATCCTCCAGGCTGTAACTAAGCAATTTAAGGTGCTGTGATAGTTAATTTTATGTGACTGAGCTAAGGGATGCTCTGGAAGCTAGGAAAACACTATTTCTGGCTGTGTCTGTGCGAATGTTTCTCAAAGAGGTTAGCATTTGAGTTGGTGGGCTGAGTAAAGAAGATCGCCCTCACCAATGCAGGTGGCCATCATCCAGTCTGTCAAGGAGCTGGAATAGAACCAAAAGGCAGAGGAAGAGTGAATTTGCTTTCTTTGCTTGTGCTGGATTACAGCATGTGGGATCTAGTTCTCTGACCAGGGAACAAACCTGTGCCCCCCCCATTGGGAGTATGGAGTCTTAGCCACTGGATTACCAGAGAAGTCCTTAAGACACAATTCTATGGTAGCTGGCTCCCAAGAGGGAGGGACCGAAAGCTGCTGAGCCAGCAAAGGGTGAAGCCTAGAAGTGGCACAGAGTCGGGTCCACTGTACTCCATCTGTCATCACGGTCACAGGGCCACCATGAGTCGAAGGGGTGGAGACTGTCCACGTTTTGATGGGGTAGGACAGACACATTCCAGAAGAGTACGCAAGATGAAAGAATGTTCTCGCTACCTTTCCCACAGATCAGAATTTTGATTTCCAGAACCCTATCCCCTTCTCTTTCCCACCAAACAATACCTCTTGATCTGGAACAAATACAAACAGTGCATAAATCCCACCTTCAGTTCAGTTCAGTCAGTTCAGATGCTCAGCCGAGTCTGACTCTCTGCGACCCCATGGACCGCAGCACGCCAGACTTCCCTGTCCATCACTAACTCCCAGAGTTTACTCAAACTCATGTCCATCGAGTCAGTGATGCCATCCAACCATCTCAGCCTCTGTCATCCCCTTTTCCTCCCGCCTTCAATCTTCCCCAGCATCAAGATCTTTTTCAGTGAGTCAGTTCTTCGCATCAGGTGGCCAAAGTATTGCAGCTTTAGCTTCAGCACCAGTCCTTCCAATGAATATTCAGGACTGATTTCCTTTAGGATGGACTGGTTGGATCAGTCCAACGGACTCTCAAGAGTCTTCCCCAACACCACAGTTCAAAAGTATCAATTCTTCAGCACTCAGCTTTCTTTATAGTCCAACTCTCACATCCATATATGACTACTGGTAAAACCATAGCTTTGACTAGATGGACCTTTGTCAGCAAAGTAATGTCTCTGTTTTTTAATGTACTGTCTAGGTTGGTCATAGCTTTTCTGCCAAGAAGCAAGCGTTTTTAATTCCATGGCTGCAGTCACCATCTAGAGTGATTTTGGAGCCCAGAAATATAAAGTCTCTCACTGTTTCCACTGTTTCCCCACCTATTTGCCATGAAGTGATGGGACCAGATGCCATGATCTTAGTTTTCTGAATGTTGAGTTTTAAGACAATTTTTTCACTCTCCACTTTCACTTTCATCAAAAGGTTTTTTAGTTCTTCTTCACTTTCTGCCATAAGGGTGGTGTCATCTTCGTATCTGAGGTTGTTGATATATCTCCTGGAAATCTTGATTCTGGCTTGTGCTTCATCCAGCCCAGTGTTTCTCATGATGTACTCTGCATATCAGTTAAGTAAGCAAGGTGACAATATACAACCTTGATATACTCCTTTCCCAATTTGGAACCAGTCTGTTGTCCTATGTACAGTTCTAACTGTTGCTTCCGGACCTGCATATAGATTTTTCAAGAGGCAGGTCAGGTGGTCTGGTATTCCCATCTCTTAAAGAATTTTCCACAGTTTATTGTGATCCACGCAGTCAAAGGCTTTGGCATAGTCAATAAAGCAGAAGTAGATGTTTTTCTGGAACTCTCTTGCTTTTTTGATGATCCAGCGGATGTTGGCATTTTGATCTCTGGTTTCTCTGCCTTTTCTAATCCAGCTTGAACATCTGGAAGTTCACAGTTCACGTACTGTTGAAGCCTGGCTGGGGGAATTTTGAGCATTACTTTACTAGCGTGTGAGATGAGTGCAGTTGTGTGATAGTTTGAGCATTCTTTGGCATTGCCTTTCTTTGGAATTGGAATGAAAAGGGATCTTTTCCAGTCCTGTGGCCACTGCTGAATTTTCCAAATTTGCTGGCATATTGAGTGCAGCACTTTCACAGCATCGTCTTTTAGGATTTGAAACAGCTCAAGTGGAATTCCATCACCTCCACTAGCTTTGGTCATAGTGATGCTTCCTAAGGCCCACTTGACTTTACATTCCAGGATGCCTGGCTTCTAGGTGAGCGATCATACCATCATGATTATCTGGGTCGTGAAGATCTTTTTGTATAGTTCTTCTGTGTATTCTTGCCACCTCTTCTTAATATCTTATGCTTCTGTTAGGTCCATACCATTTCTGTCCTTTATTTCATCTTTGCATGCATCTTTTATTCATCTTTGCATGAAATGTTTCCTTGATATCTCTAATTTTCTTGAAGAGATCTATAGTCTTTCGAACTCTATTGTTTTCCTCTAGTTCTCTGCATTGATCACTGAGGAAGGCTTTCTTATCTCTCCTTGCTATTCTTTGGAACTCTGCATTCAAATGGGTATATCTTTCCTTTCTTCTTTGCCTTTTGCTTCTCTTCTTTTCACAACTATTTGTAAGGCCTCTTCAGACAAATACCCACCTTGGCAGAACATAAGTGATTTATACACAATTACATGCAGCCTCTGTATAATAGTTTTCCCCAAGAAAACAGTTAAGATGTAGTGCCATTTTTAGCAATTATAAATTCACAAGTTGGTAGTAAATATATGTTTTTAAAACCAGTAAAATCTACCTTCAGAATCAGTTCATTTGGGATTTGTAGTGATTTTAGAAATATGTTTGCGAATAGACTTATCAATGCTCACAAAAATTGGAAGGGGGATGTTTAATCTACTTAGGAAAATTAATTCTGGATATTTGGCGATCACTTTATCAGCATCATTTTCGTGTAAACACTGTGCTTATCAATGATTCTTATCTAGTCATTAAAGCGTGCCTTGTATTTGGCTAAGCACTTGTCATAATTTCACAATTTTCACTCACTCAGACTGGCCACCCTCCAAGATATTCCAATTAAGAGTTTATTACTCTGTCACACTTAGAGGGGCCTAAGTCGACATATAGTTAAATTCTATCTAGAGGACATATCCCAGGCTGCAGCTGTTCTGCTTCTCTGGGATTTTTTTCATCTTGTTTTTCTAATGAAAATAATCTATTGATCCTGTTCATAAGAGGAGCACACAGCTCCAAACCATTACCTCCTGGCAGTAACTAATTTTTGAGTCCTCTCTGCTTCACCACACTCCTTAATGGCAGTTGAATAAATAGCTAAGATGCAGGCTTCTCAGTCCTTTCTGAAGGATAGTATCTTCCAACAAGAGAGCAAAGGGGGAAAAAAAGAAAGAATATTTGCAAAGCATCAAACTGTGTGTCAAGGTGAACACTAAGCCTGGTGCTCTCAGGGTCTCTGCCGTTAAGTGGCTCATGGCACAGCAGCACAGATAATCCCAAGCCACCCTAAGGGTAAGTCTGCACAGCTGGGCAAAGAGCCAGGCCTCCCACTCTCTCGAGAAACAGCTCACAGGACCAGGGGTGGACATGTGACCCAAAGGCAGCCAGTGTGACCCAAGTCTATGCTCAGACTGATAAACGGGTTCAATCTAATTCTCACCAGAATTTTCAGTAAAAGGCATAGAGACTTTTGCCAGTAGGAGTGATAAGCTCTGGAGTGGACAGGTCACATAGTTTTAGGGACTGGGGCAGATATTTTTCCAGAAAAAGTCAATCTGCAAAAGGAATGCTATGCTAAGTCACTTCAGTCGTGTCCGACTCTGTGTGACCCCATAGACCGCAGCCCACCAGGCTCCACCGTCCCTGGGATTCTCCAGGCAAGAACACTGGAGTGGGTTGCCATTTCCTTCTCCAAGGCATGAAAGTGAAAAGAGAAAATGAAGTCGCTCAGTCATGTCCGACTCTTAGCGACCCCATGGACTAGAATCGGATAAACCAGCAGCACAGGACCCTGGGGAGAGACAGAGATAGAGAACAAAATCTCCATGTCATCTGTTTCCCAGCCAGAGTGACTGAGAGGCTGGTTCTATTTGGAATTTTTTTTCTTGGATTCTGTGAGCTTTCTTTACAAGAACCACCAAAGGTGTTTGAGCTGGTTCAACAAAGTTCTGTACCTTGAAAATCAAAGACCTGAAAAAAATCTCATTTTTGGTATTTTTTAGATTCTAAATATTAAGTGAGACAATACAGTGTTTGGCTTTGTCTGACATTTCACATAATAATGTGCTCAAGTTCCATTCACGTTGTCCCAAATGGAAGGACTCCATTCTTCTTGATGGTTAAATAACATTCCACTGTATTTACATATATATCACATTTTCTTTATCCATTCATACATTTAACTTTATTTTAAACGTTTTACAAATGTATTTATTTCTTTCTTTTTGGCTGTGGTGGGTCTTCGTTGCTGCACTTGGGCTTTCTCCAGTTGTGGCAATGGGGGGCTACTTTCTAGCTTCAGTGCTCAAGCTTCTCATTGCAATGGCCTCTCTTGTTGCAGAGCTCAGGCTCTACGGCATGCAGGCTCAGTAGTTGTGGCTTACGGGCTTATTTGCCTTAAGCGTGTGGGATCTTCCTGGACCAGGAATCGAACCCATGTTCCCTGCACTGGTAGGCAGATTCTTAACCAGTGGACCACCAGGGAAGCCCCTAACTTTATTTTTGAAAATAATAATAGTCTTTCACAGATTCATCAGTATAATAAATCAGTTTGGGGTCAATAAATAAATATTAAAAAAAAAAAAAAACCTGGAAAACCCAAATCAAACATGAAAGCAAAAAAAAAAAAAAAAGATTGTCTTCTACTTTCTCTGTTCTGAGGTTTTGCTTTTGCTCCTCTACCTTCCTCTTCATACCCACTCCACTGATCCATTCCCCTCCTCCACTGCACAACCCACCTGCTCTTCAGCCCCAGTGCAAGGGTTAGCTTTTTCTCTCTGAAGCAGGATTAAGCCAGCGCACTTTTCCCACCATGGCTATAGTTCACACAGACCACTTGTCAGCTCTTCTATATCCCCAGCCCAACCCCTGGAAGCCCCAGCCTGCACCCCTTCTTACCCATCATGCAACATGCCTCCTACCTAAGTCTTCTCAAGCCACCACAGGAAGGAAACGAAGCACAGCTGTGACAGCACCTAACGTTCAAAAGACGTGCTTGGAATCTGAAGATTCACAGACACCAAATAAGACAGCCAGGGTAAAATCAAAAAGGTCCTGACACTGAATCCTGACTCCACTGACTGGGGGATCATGGCCAAGTTTACTTAACCTTCTGAGCCTCAGTATCTGCATCAATAAAATAGAGGAACTAATCCCTATCTCACAAGACCATTGGGAAGAGTAAAGGAGATGACATCTGTGAAAGAATCGGGCACTCTGTGGTCTATAGGCCTAAAATAAACAGCAATTCACTCTTGGCTTCAACCACTGACTGGTTCATTGTAATGCTATATCATTTTTCATAGGCAGATCCTGTTTCCCTGGAGGTCAGAGACCACAACCTATTTCTTCAATCCCTAAACATAATATTGGTATATAGAAAGTTCCCAGTAAATAGTAACCAATTAATTGAAAGCTGTATACTGAATACTTTTATTAGCACACTCACACACACAACATCAGAAGACCCATGTTCCTTTTCATCCAGCTACATAAATCATTCACTGTGTTTCTGTAATCTTTTCAAAGAGCGAGTATAGTCAATTTCCAATTATCTGTGTCAGTGGGGAACAGGAATAGTCTGAATAATGAAACCCACAAATAATCCATATGTTTAATTTTAGTAGCTGCTTCCAGCCAGTATGAAAATGTCCCACTGTGAATGTTACTATTCTCCCCACCCCTCCTTTCTCTCTGGCTGGGGCAGATCTTGCCAAAAGGCATCCTCGTCAGGGAGAAGGGAAGCCCAGAGTCTAGACAATCCTCCTGCTTGCTAATCAGCCTTCAGATAACAAAGCCTGGCTCTGCTTCTCAGGAGGCCTTGCCTGGTGCTGTGTCAAAAGACAAAAGAGGATTTATAGGATCACACACTAAATTCCAATCCTAACGACACCCTGACCCCCGTGGTCACCAGCCAAGCATGTCCGTTGGCTAAATCAGCCAACTCGGGGCTGACATCTCATGAGACCTTGGAACAGAGACTCACATGGAAAATAAAATGTGAATCACACCACACAGGCCAGATCTACTTAATTCAATTAGCAAATGTTACTGAACACCTACCATGACATCAAGTCCTAAAGGAAATCAACCCTGAATATTCATTGGAAGGACTGATGCTAAAGGTGAAGCTCCAATATTTTGGCCACCTGATGGAAAGAGCTGACTCATTGGAAAAGACCCTGATGCTGGGAAAGATTGAAGGCAAAAGGAGAAGAGGGCAGAGGAGGATGAGATGGTTGGATGGCATCACCGACTCAATGGACATGAATTTAAAAGCAAACTCCAGAAGATACTGGAGGACAGAGGAACTTGGCATACAGCAGTCCATGGGGTTGCAAAGAGTCAGACATCACTTAGTGACTGAACAATGACGACAACAACTACGCCATCTGCCAATTACACATTCATGTGTGTGTGTGTGTCAGGCACAATTAGTGTGTGTGTTATGCACAATTACTGTGCCTTTGGAATACAAGGCAAACTCAGGAAGAAACAGACCTGATCTGAGAACCATTTCATGCAGCCACTGCTAATCAGAATCTTGAATGCACATGTCACTTGGGTCTACTAATTTCAGAGGATTTCTAATGATAGCCTAAAGGCAGTTTGTTATTTTTTTGTAACCAAGACTTAAAAGTTAATATGCTTTGTTTAACAAAATAAAAGAATTAAATTATTTCCTCTGGTCTTTCCCGAGTTGAAAACTGTTCAGCCTAACCTGGCCAACAAGAGGCCTGAGGGCTGGATCTGGGCTCAAAAGTGTTTGTCTCTCCCATTGTGGGTTCTCTCCAGGGCCTCCTCCATGTTTCTCCCCAGCGCTGAGGGCACATGACAACTGCTTTTGTCACCTGACCCCTTCACTAACTTACATCATCCACCTGGCTTCTCCAGGCATTTGCATCTATAGTCTCAGGCCTATTGTATTTCTAAATTGCAGCAAAAATACCTCCCTTGCCACAAGCTCTTCTTACAATGTGACCTCAAAATCCTTCCCATGGGGACTTCCCTGGTGGTCCAGTGGCTAAAACTCCACATTTCCAATGCAGAGAGCTGGGTTCAATCCCTGGTCAGGGAACTAGATCCCACATGCTGCAACTAAAGATCCTGCATGTCACAGTGAAGATCAAAGATCCCACCCACAACTCAGACCTGGTGCAGTCAAATTTAAAAAAAAAAAACACATTTCCCATGAAGACATGGGGTCTAAGTTTCTTCTTCTAAACATGCGCATGTATGTGGACTTCTACAGCAGTGACCTTAAGTGACCCCCTGCTGGAGCTGGCTCACACCGACTGTGTACCCCTCCTCCCAACTCTGTGTCCAGTGGCTTGAAATGGGCCATGGTGGGAGTATTCACATGGTGAAAATCAGGAAACATGATGGACAGGGCTTTTCCACTGAGGAAGCCAGTTGTTTTTCATTTTCCCGCACACTGCTTCACCTGGTTCTCTCATGAAGCTCACTCCTGGAATTCTGTCCTTAAGCCTGAGCAGCCCAAAGGGAGAGCCACGTGGCAGGAAACCAAGGCCTCGGGCTCATCGCTCACTGAGCTCCACACTGAGTCGCTTTCGTCGTGTCTGACTCTTCAACCCTGTATTCTGTAGTCCGCCAGGCTCCTCTGCTCATGGGCTTCTCCAGGCAAGAATACTGAAGTGGGTTGCCATGCCCTTCTCCAGGGGATCTTCCCAAACCAGGGATCGAACCCGGGTCTCCCGCACTGCAGGCAGATTCTTTACTGTTTGATCCACCAAGGAAGCCCTCCCAGCTGATAGCCAGCACTAATTTTCCAGCCATGTGAGAGAGACTTCTGAGAGTGGATGCTCCAGCCTCCAGTTTCCTCATTCCAACTGATACCACAAAGAACAAAGTCAATCCTTTTCCACAGAACTGTGTCTAATTACAGACAGTTCTTGAGCACCTGAAAAGACTGGGGATGTGCAGCAGGAACAGTGATGAGAACCCAGTTCCTGGTGGCCTGGAGTAGCCAGACTCTGCCCTGCATGAGCCCTTTTAACAACAGGTCACTAACATCACTCTTACTCGCTGGTTCCCACTGTGTCCCATTGCACACTGATTCAGGCGGACTTGGCCCTTTCTTTGTTTCAGGGCTCACAACCTCCCCTCAGAGAACTCCAGAAACTCTGTCCCTTAGTTTAGTTAGTTTAGTCACTCAGTCATATCCGACTCTTTGCAACCCCGTGGACTGCAGCACACCAGACCTCCCTGTCCATCCCATCCAACCATGTCATCCTCTGTCATCCCCTTCTCCTCCCACCTTCAACCCTTCCCAGCATCAGGATCTTTTCAAATGAGTCAGTTCTTCGCATCAGGTGGCCAAAGTATTGGAGCTTCAGCTTCAGGACCAGTCCTTTCAGTGAATATTCAGGACTGATTTCCTTTAGGACAGACTGGTTGGATCTCCCTGCCATCCAAAGGACTCTCAAGAGTCCTCTCCAACACCACAGTTCAAAAGCATCAATTCTTCAGCACTCAGCTTTCTTTATAGTCCAACTCTCATATCCATGCATGACTACTGGAAAAACCATAGCTTTGACTAGACGGACCTTTGTTGGCAAAGTAATGTCTTTGCTTTTTAATAAGCTGTCTAGATTGGTCATAATTTTCTTCCAAGGAGCAAGTGTCTTTTAATTTCATGGCTGCAGTCACCATCTGTAGTGATTTTGGAGCCCAGAAAAATAATGTTTCTCACTGTTTCCATTGCTTCCTCATCTATTTGCCATGAAGTGATGAGACCAGATGCCATGATCTTAGTTTTCTGAATATTGAGTTTTAAGCCAACTTTTTCACTCTACTCTTTCACTTTCATCAAGAGGCTCTTTATATCTTCTTCACTTTCTGCCATAAGGGAGGTGTCATCTGCATGTCTGAGGTTATTGATATTTCTCACAGCAATCCTGTTTCCAGCTTGTGCTTCATTCATCCCAGCATTTTGCATGATGTACACTGTATATAGGTTAAATAATCAGGGGGACAATATACAGCTTTGACATACTCCTTTCCCATTTTGGAACCAGCCCATTGTTCTATGTCCAGTTCTAACTGTTGCTTCTTGACCTGCATACAGATTTCTCAAGAGGCAGGTCAGGTGGTCTGGTATTCCCATCTCTTGAAGAATTTTCCACAGTTTATTGTGATCCACACAGTCAAAGGCTTTGGCATAGTCAATAAAGCAGAAATAAATTTTTTTCTGGAACTCTCTAGCTTTTTCAATGACCCAATGGATTTTGGCAATTTGATTTCTGGTTCCTCCGCCTTTCTAAATCCAACTTGAACGTCTGGAAATTCACGGTTCTCGTATTGTTGAAGTCTGGCTGTAGGAATTTTGAGCATTACTTTACTAGTGTGTGAGATGAGTGCAATTGTGAGGTAGTTTGAGCATTCTTTGGCATTGCCTTTCTTTGGGATTGGAATGAAAACTGACCTTTTCCAGTTCTGTGGCCACTGCTGAGTTTTCCAAATTTGCTGGCATATTGAGTGCAGCACTTTCACAGCATCATCTTTTAGGATTTGGAATAGCTCAACTGGAATTCTATCACCTCCACTAGCTTTGTTTGTAGGGATGCTTCCTAAGGCCCACTTGACTTTGTACACCAGGATGCCTGGCGTATATATAGAACTATATACATATAGTTCACTTGCATAGTTCTGTGTATTCTTGCCACCTCTTCTTAATACCTCTGTTTATCTCTTAATATATCTTTTAAAACCTCTTAATATAGCTGCTCCTCTTTCATCTCAAGAACGCGTGAGAGGCACACGGTGAATGAGATTCTGTCCTGGCCTGCAAGGACTGAACACTACTGGGATTATGCACTGAGAAAGTAGGGGAGGACTCCATTTGGGTTTTAAAGTTTGAGTAAGAGTTTTCTTGGCAGAGAGAAGGAGAGGAAGAAAAGGAAAGAGAGAGAGAGGAGAGGAAGGGATAAAAATTAACTAATTTCAGGCAGAAGGGCAAATGTAGGTGGAGGCCAGTTTGACAAAGAACAACAATTCTAATGTATCTGGAGCAAAAGGGACACAGGTGGAGAGTTCAGCAGAGGGTGTGGGGTCAGATGAAGCGTGAATTTCACTCCATGGGCAACACGGAGCCACTGCAAGTAAGACCAAAATGACATGGTCTGATTTGCATTTTCTAAAAATAACACTCTTGGAGGCAGAGTGGAAAAGGGCTCAAAGGGGGACTTAATTGCCAATCAAAGGAGGCCAACTGAAGGCTATTTCTAGACAAGAGATGATGGAGGGCTAAAAATGACATGGTGATAATTGGAATAGAGAGAAAATGCTTGTGGATGAGAAAGCACAACAAAGGGGAGGTGTCAGGGGATTGGAGCGTAAGGAGCGGGAGCTTAATAATAGCAGTAGTGGCGGCGGCAGCCACAGCATACACATGGCACCTACTATGTGCCAGGCATTATTTTAAGGGCTTCACCAGAGTAAGGTCAACAGAAAGGAGGAGAGGGGGCCTCAAAGGTCCTTTTGAGGAGGAAGCAGAGCTGGGTAACAGGTTTGGTCTGAAGGACTCTGCATCATTGTGCAACCTCAGCTTCCCTGCTTTCAGGGCTAATGGCTCCGTGAAACCAAAGCTGAAGCTCTTGGGACTTCAAGAGCTTTATCAAGCCACCGATGGCCCAGTGGCTGATTCCACACTTCCAAATCAGGGGGCCCAGGTTCAGGGAACTATATCCCATGGGCCACAACTAAAAGTTTGAGTGCCTGCCGCAACTAGGACCTGGTGCAGCCAAATACATTAATTAATTAAATCGTTTCTAAAAGCTGAAGCTTTTGTTGCACCTGGAGTCAGTCTTGAGAAGTCAAGGCAGCCATCAGTGATCGCAGTGCTACTGTCCTGGGAACTCAGCCCGAAGTCACTTTCCTGGGTTTGCCCAACCTGCATGGAAGCCCCAAGCGGCATCCTTGCCTTCCCCCTGGCTTCCAGTGACCCCTTTTTCTCAGAACCAGCATATATGTCCTCCAAATTCTCCAGGGTCTGCTTCCGGCCACAGCCAGGCTCACAGGCTCTCACGCAGTCCTGCCTAACCCAAGTGCCACATACCGGCTACCACTTAGGCCCCCTGCTGCTGGGCAACCCTGACTGATGGGTCTTGGGAGTTCACGCTTCCAGGATTAATGAGAGTGACGGATGCTCTCAGATGTGGTGCTGGAGGAAGGTCAGTTCTCGCCCACGCCTGCCCTGCCTTAGGTGGCTGCCCCATCCCGGCTGACCCAGTGTTAGGAAAGGATATCTGGCCTCCAGATAAAGCCATGCAGAACCAGAGCCATGGGAAGGGGGAAGTGACAGCAGTGTCAGAGCTGGCAGCAAGCTTCCTAGCCTGGGAGGAGGAGTATAACATCAGCAGAAGTAGAGTCGCTGAAAGGCCATGAAGCAGTTCTGTGCCCTCTGTTCTGGGGGGTGAGTTCTCTGGCCCCGCCACCCACCCACTCTATGCATGCAGCTGTGCACATCAAACCATCTGTATCGCAGAATGCCACCCGACTCACCAGGACACACATCTGCGTGGGGGTGGGGACATGACGCTTCAGATGACTCCAGGGCCGCTGCACAGCTCTGCTCCTTCCAGTGGGGCCAATTTTCCACTGTGCGAAGCCCACGAGCTGCCGAGCTGTGGCCGATTGTGCTTGCTAACGAGGACTAGTTGTCATTGAGGGCACCCCTGATTTTCACCGCTGAACACTACAGCGAATTCTCAGTGAATTTCCACAAAGTCTAAAGACACAGGAATCTTCAGTTCAAGACATCAGCTTCCAAACACACCTTGAATTCTTCTTTCTTTTTTTAATTTTTTAAAATTTATTTATTTTTTATTGAAGGATAATTGCTTTACAGAATTTTGCTGTTTTCTGTCGAACCTCAACATGAATCATCCAAAGGTATACATATATCCGCTCCCTTTGAACCTCCCTCCCGTCTCCCACCCCATCCCTCCCCTCCAGATTGATACAGAGCCCTTGTTTGAGTTTCCTGAGCCACACAGCAAATTCCCGTTGGCTACCTATTTTACATACGGTAATGTAAGTTTCCACGTTACTCTTTCCATCCATCTCACCC
Source organism: Tragelaphus eurycerus (assembly GCA_935064755.1). NCBI lineage: Eukaryota > Metazoa > Chordata > Mammalia > Artiodactyla > Bovidae > Tragelaphus > Tragelaphus eurycerus. The sequence continues at coordinate 262,876 of CAKXYN010000222.1, read as the reverse complement.
TCTCCTCCCCTCTCCCCATGTCCATAAGTCTATTCTCTATGTCTGTTTCTCCATTGTTGCCCTGTAAGTAAATTCTTCAGTACCATTTTTCTAGATTCCGTATATGTGCGTTGCTGCTGCTGCTGCTAAGTTGCTTCAGTCGTGTCTGACTCTGTGCGACCCCATAGACAGAAGCTCACCAGGCTCCCCTGTCCCTGGGATTCTCCAGGCAAGAACACTGGAGTGGGCTGCCATTTCCTTCTCCAATGCATGAAAGTGAAAAGTCAAAGTGAAGTCGCTCAGTCGTGTCCGACTCTTAGCGCCCCCACGGACTGGAGCCCACCAGGCTCCTCCGTCCATGGGATTTTCCAGGCAAAAGTACTGGGGTGGGGTGCCATTGCCTTCCCCGATATGTGCGTTAGAATATGGTATTTATCTTTCTCTTTCTGACTCACTTCGCTCAGTATAATAGGTGATAGGCTCATCCTCCTCATTAGAACTGACTCAAATGTGTTCCATTTTATGCTGAGTAATATTCCATTGTGTATATACACCACAACTTCTTTATCCATTCATCTGTCAATGGGCATCTAGGCTGCTTCCATGTTCTAGCTATTGTAAACAGTGCTGCAATGAATAATGGGACACATGTTTCTCTTTCAATTTTGGTTTCCTCAGGTTTCCTTTGGTTCCCTATATGCCTAGGAGTGGGATTGCTGGGTCATATGGTGGTTTTATTTCTAGTTTTTTAAGGAATCTCTGTACCATCTTCCATAGTGGCTGTATCAATTTACATTCCCACCAACAGTGCAAGAGCGTTCCCTTTTCTCCACACCCTCTCCCACATGGAAAAGTCTTAAAGAATCCAGGAAATGGCAGTAAAGGACAGGGCTTTATGGCCTCCCAGGAGCATGTTCTGGGTGTTCCTTAATGGTACTAGGGTTTTGACCTTTGCAAATGGCTGTCCCACGTGAAGAATGAACACCCCTTCATTCCTTCTTCAGAGCCCTGCCTTCCATCCCCATGGGAAATTTTAACAAAGTATGGCCAATCCAGACTAGTCTGCATAGCAGCAATTAGTAAACTGAAGTTCACTAACAAGGAGCAAAGCAATAGTCTGTATATGTGTATAGGAGTGTGGGTAGGTAAATGATAGATCAAGAGAGAGACACATAATAGACAGAAGATATTAATAGATAAATAGAGAGTAAAAGGGGTTTCCCTGGTGGCTCAGACAGTAAACAATCTGCACACAATGTGGGAGACCTGGGTTCAATCCCTGGTTGGGAAGACCCCCTGGAGAAGGGAATGGCAACCTACTCCTGTATTCTTGCCTGGAGAATTTCATGGACAGAGGAGGCTGGTGGGCTACAGTCCATGGGGTTGCAAAGAGGTGGACACAAATGAGTGACTAACACACATACACACACACACACACACACACAGTAGCTGCTGCTGCTGCTAAGTCACTTCGGTCATGTCTGACTCTCTGCGAGTCCATAGATGGCAGCCCACCAGGCTCCTCTGTCCCTCGGATTCTCCACGCAAAACACTGGAGTGGGTCACCATTTTCTTCTCCAATGCATGAAAGTGAAAAGTGAAAGTAAAGTCGCTCAGTCGTGCCCAACTCTTAGCGACCCCGTGGACTGCAGCCAACCAGGCTCCTCAGTCCATGGGATTTTCCAGGCAAGAGTACTGGAGTGGGTTGCCATTGCCTTCTCCGACAGATCAGATCAGATCAGTCGCTCAGTCGTGTCCGACTCTTGGCGACCCCATGAATCGCAGCACACCAGGCCTCCCTGTCCATCACCAACTCCCGGAGTTCACTCAGACTCATGTTCATCGAGTCAGTGATGCCATCCAGCCATCTCATCCTCTGTCATCCCCTTCTCCTCCTGCCCCCAATCCCTCCCAGCATCAGAGTCTTTTCCAATAAGTCAACTCTTTAGCATCATTCCTTCCAAAGAAATCCCAGGGCTGATCTCCTTCAGAATGGACTGGTTGGATCTCCTTGCAGTCCAAGGGACTCTCAAGAGTCTTCTCCAACACCACAGTTCAAAAGCATCAATTCTTCAGCGCTCAGCCTTCTTCACAGTCCAACTCTCACATCCATGCATGACCACAGGAAAAACCATAGCCTTGACTAGACGAACCTTTGTTGGCAAAGTAATGTCTCTGCTTTTGAATATGCTATCTAGGTTGGTCATAACTTTCCTTCCAAGGAGTAAGCGTCTTTTAATTTCATGGCTGCAGTCACCATCTGCAGTGATTTTGGAGCCCAGAAAAATAAAGTCTGACACTGTTTCCACTGTTTCCCCATCTATTTCCCATGAAGTGATGGGACCAGATGCCATAATCTTTGTTTTCTGAATGTTGAGCTTTAAGCCAACCTTTTCACTCTCCACTTTCACTTTCATCAAGAGGCTTTTTAGTTCCTCTTCACTTTCTGCCATAAGGGTGGTGTCATCCGCATATCTGAGGTTATTGATATTTCTCCCAGCAATCTTGAGTCCAGCTTGTGCTTCTTCCAGTCCAGTGTTTCTCATGATGTACTCTGCATATAAGTTAAATAAACATGGTGACAATATACAGCCTTGACGTACTCCTTTTCCTATTTGGAACCAGTCTGTTGTTCCATGTCCAGTTCTAACTGTTGCTTCCTGACCTGCATACAAATTTCTCAAGAGGTAGATCAGGTGGTCTGGTATTCCCATCTCTTTCAGAATTTTCCAATTTATTATGATCCACACAGTCAAAGGCTTTGGCATAGTCAATAAAGCAGAAATAGATGTTTTTCTGGAACTCTCTTGCTTTTTCCATGATCCAGAAGATGTTGGCAATTTGATCTCTGGTTCCTCTGCCTTTTCTAAAACCAGCTTGAACATCTGCAAGTTCACGGTTCACTTATTGCTGAAGCCTGGCTTGGAGAATTTTGAGCATTACTTTAATAGAGTGTGAGATGAGTGCAATTGTGTGGTAGTTTGAGCATTCTTTGGCATTGCCTTTCTTTGGGATTGGAATGAAAACAGATCTTTTCCAGTCCTGTGGCCACTGCTGAGTTTTCCAAATTTGCTGGCATATTGAGTGTAGCACTTTCACAGCATCATCTTTCAGGATTTGGAATAGCTCCACTGGAATTCCAACACCTCCACTAGCTTTGTTCGTAGTGATGCTTCCTAAGGCCCACTTGACTTCACATTCCAGGATGTCTGGCTCTAGGTCAGTGATCACACCATCATGATTATCTGGGTCGTGAAGATCTCTTTTGTATAGTTCTTCTGTGTATTCTTGCCATCTCTTCTTAATATCTTCTGCTTCTGTTATGTCCATACCATTTCTGTCCTTTATCAAGCCCATCTTTGCATGAAATGTTCTTTTGGTATCTCTGATTTTCTTGACGAGATCTCTAGTCTTTCCCATTCTGTTGTTTTCCTCTATTTCTTTGCATTGATTGCTGAAGAAGGCTTTCTTATCTCTTCTTGCTATTCTTTGGAACTCTGCATTCAGATGTTTATATCTTTCCTTTTCTCCTTTGCTTTTTGCTTCTCTTCTTTTCACAGCTATTTGTAAGGCCTCCCCAGACAGCCATTTTGCTTTTTTGCATTTCTTTTCCATGGGGATGGTCTTGATCCCTGTCTCCTGTACAATGTCACGAACCTCATTCCATAGTTCATCAGGCACTCTATCTATCAGATCTAGGCCTTTAAATCTATTTCTCACTTCCACTGTATAATCATAAGGGATTTGATTTAGGTCATACCTGAATGGTCTTGTGGTTTTCCCTACTTTATTCAATTTAAGTCTGAATTTGGCAATAAGGAGTTCATGGTCTGAGCCAGATAGTAGAAGATAAATATATAGATATAGATAATTAGGGCTTCCCAGGTGGCTCAGTGGTAAAGAATCTGCCTGCCAATGCAGGAAGTAGGTTAAACACCTAGGTCAGGAGGATCCCTTGGAGAAGAAAATGGTAACCCACTTCAGTATTGCCTGGGAAATCCTGTGGTCAGAGAAGACTGGTGGACTACTAACTATGGGATCACAAAAGAGTCAGACACAACTAAGCAGCTAAACAGCAATAGGTAATTAATAGATAATAAGTAGAAGATAGATAAATAGTAGAGGATAGATATATAAATATAGATAGTAAGTTTTAATAGAAGATAAATAGTAGAAGATATATAAATACATATAATAGATAATGGATAGAAGATATATAGATATAGATAATAATTGATAGATAATAGAAGATAGATAAATGGATAGTAGAAAATATAAATATAGATAATAGATAGCTAGATGACAGATAAAACATCAGGGCTTACCATTTGGGAAGGATAAAGTGGGGTTGCCTTATGGTGAATCCACACCTCCCCAAGTTACTCAAGAAGAAAATTTGCCCTTGTCAAAGGGTCCTCCCATTATTTCTGACAGCCCCCAAAGCAGAATACATTGTAGTGCTATTCAAGGGCTGTGAGGTCAACAGTCCCTGCCAGGATGCTCACAGGTTCCAAGGGACGTTCCTGACTCTGCCGTCCCTCAGCCTGGCTGGGAGTGTCGGGTGTTCGCTCTGCAGCTCCCACCCACTCTAGAATCGTGCTACTGAAGGTGTGGTCCATGGACTTGGAGCATTAGCATCACCTGGAAGTTTGTTAAAAATGCTCAGGTCCCACTCCCAGAAGTTCTTTTCTGATGAGTATGGAGTGCATCTAGGCTGTTTCTCAAACTTTAATGGCTGAGGATTCATATGGGGACTCAGTTCAAACACAGATTTTGATTCTTTGAGGTCTATGAAAGGGGCTGAGATTCTGCATTTCTACAAACTCGGGGCAGTGCTGACCTTCCTGGTCCCCAGACCATACTTTGTGTAGCAAAAACGTGGAGACTAGTTCTCTCAGCCTCCAGTATCAGCCCCTCCACCTACTTCCTCTTTTTGAAAGCTCCCCTCACCTTCACCCCTTGAAGTGACAATATGTCTTGCTTCTGCCAATTTTCTGAGACAGGAAAAAAAGATTGGAATCCTGCCTCACAACACAAGAGGAGTCCAAACAAATGTGTTTTATGTTGATCCAAGAAAGATTCTAGAAGAGATGGTTTCTGAGCATTTAAAAAAGGAAGCAACAAGGATTCATTCGAAACACAGCCGGGACAGGTTAGCTTCACACCCTTTTCCCCACTGGGTACAGGACTCTTCGAGGTTTTACTTTTCAGGAGTTCTCTCACCACTTGCCAAATACAAGTGAAGAAAAATTACGCTCCCCTCCTTAGACTGCAGTCTCTATCTAGAACTGAGCCCATGACTCTATGTAACAGTCCATTTTACACTACAGTCTTCCTCCTCTCCCTACCCAAAACCCACCTTCCCCTTCCCTTATAAGAGACGCTGCTGCTTTAAGGTCCTGGTAAAAAACAGAATCCATCAAATGAAATATTCACCCCAATATCCACTCTTTGCTTCTTCCTTTCCATCTCAGTGGCTGAGCTCTCCCTCCCTTATAGGAGACTAACCCTACCATGTAAGACGTGAGCCTTCCCCTCTCTCTTCCTCAGAGCCTTCACTTCATCAATTGACTTCTCAATCTCCCAAAACTCATGGTCTTCCCTCCTCATGGTCCATTTCCATTGCTCTTAAATAAGTTCAAGTCCTTCCCATCTTTTAAACCATGAGTGTTATTTCTAAAACTCTCCATCAACTTTTGGCTTCTACCCTGTCTCTCTGCTTTCTTTCAGAGTAAAAGCTATTGGAAAAGCTTTTACTTTGGAAAGTGCAGTAACTTCATATCTTCACTCCCCACTTACTCTTCAAGCCACACCACCACTGAAATGTTCTGGCAAAGACATCACCATTGCCCTGTCTTTTGCTAAAGCCAATGAACAGTCCTCAGCCCTTGTTTAACTTGACCTCTCTTTCTCTCTCATCGGGTCTTAGCTGTGGCACACAGGATCTTCCGGCTACCTGCGGGATTTTTTTTTTAAGTTGTGGCATGCGGAATCTTTAGTTGTGGCGTGCAAGATCCTTAGTTATGGCATGCAAACTCTTAGTTGCAGGATCAGTCAGTTCAGTTCAGTTGCTCAGTCGTGTCCAACTCTTCGTGACCCCATGGACTGCAGCATGCCAGGCTTCCCTGTCCTTCACCATCTCCTGGAGTTTGCTCCAACTCATGTCCATTGAGTCAGTGATGCCATCCAACCATCTCATCTTCTGTTGTCTCCTCCTGCCTTCAATACTTCCCAGCATCAAGGTCTTTTCTAATGAGTCAGTTCTTCGCATCAGATGGCCTTCGGCATCAGTCCTTCTGATGAATATACCAGATCTAGTTCCCGCTCCAGGGATGGAACCACGGCCCCCTCCATTGGGAGCGCAGTCTTAGCCACTAGACCATGGGGAATTCCTGACCTCTCTTCTTAAAGCCTGTTGTCACTGTCCCCAACTCTTCTTTCAGTCTTCCTGCCAGACCTCCTTCCCCTGCTGATTCTTTTCTCCTTTCTCAACTCTGAAAGTTTGCATCCACTCCCAGGGCTTTGAATTCCTCCTAGGTGTGATCACCACATTTAAATATGTCCCTTCATTCCAGATGCCTATCTCCAGCTGCTTCTCCAACATCTTCATTTGAATGACAGAGAGAAAACTGAAACCTACCTTGATACAAGGCAAACCATTTACTCCCACCTCCCACAAAAATAAAAAAACAAAAAACAAAAAAACGCTTCATCTTCACCCGTTGCCTCTCTCAGCAAATAGCATCACCATCATCCAAAAGTTCATGCACAGGACCTAGGCATATCCATGATTACCAAAAGTGTGTTCTTTCAGCTAAACCTCCCAAATTCCTAACCAATAGGACCCTTTTTCCCACCTCCCTATGACTTCCCTGATGAAACTAGCACTATCTCTAGCCTGGACAACTAACGGTGACCTAATTGGTCTCCTGACTCCATTTTGCCTGCCTAGAATACATCCTCCACATGGCAGCAATGGTGATCTTTTCAAATCATAAGTCAAATCAGATTGTATCATTAATGAAAATTCTCCGAAGTCTTCCCATCACAAATAGAATGAAATCTGAACTCTCTAGCAAGGTCTCAAAGAGCCTACATGAACGAGGATGTACTTTCTTCACCTCTCTCACATCGTCCCTCCCCCACCCTCCTTCTTCTTGCTCAGGACAGTCCAGCTGTTCTGGCTGCTCTTGCTCACAAAGGCTAAGTGATTCCTGGAGCTTTATACTGCTGCTCCTTAGTCATCTTGGGATTTTCCTATAGATTGTCACATGGATGCCTCCTTCTCATTCAGGTCTCAACCAAAATGCCCTTCCTCTTTGCCTTAGCATCCTAGCTAAAACAGTCTCACCTAGCCACTCTCTTCCACGTTACCCTTGTGCCACTTGTGAATGACTGAAGTAATCTTTGTGTGTCTGTTAGCTACCTCCTCCCACCGCCACCAGAATATAAGTTCCTTGAGGACATCTATAACTATCCTTGGCCCATCAGAGGTACTCAGTTTGCTGGATGGATGAAAGAATGGATGAATAAATGGATGACTAGATGGATGGATTGATACTAATCTCATAAGGTTTTATCTCAGCCTCTCTTTACTCCACATACTCTTCCAAAACATTTTCATCTACTCCGTAGTCAGCTGTTGTCTCTGGGCAAGTGATCCCCCAATCTTTATCTCTAACCCAGCTCTCTCCAGACCCCATGGATGGATGTATTCAGCTGCCCTTTAGACATCTCTAGCCAGATGCCTCAACCTCAAATGCTCAAACTGAAATCTATTCCTCTTCTTAATTTCTTATCCAAATGAAGACTGCCATTACGTACTCAGGTGCCAAGGCTGGGATTCTGAGCGTCAAGCTTCACTCCCTCCTCCCAAATGTTACCAAGTCCTGTTGATCCAGTCCCAGATCTGTATCCTTCTCTCCATCCACACCACCTCCATTAGCCCTCACGCGGAGCGCTGAGACAGCTCTAGTGCCCTCTCGACTTCTAGATGTGTTCAATCCCCTCCACTCGCAGCCTAACTGGTATTTCTTTAGCTCAGTTCTTCTGTTTCCCATTATGATGAAAACTGAAGTCTAAAACCCTCAGCCTTTCATAATCTGACCTCACTATTCTCCACCATACATTATCCTTATACTATTCAAAGCACCTGCAGGTTCTTCAATATGCATGCCTCTAAGCCTTCTCCTCTGTCTGAAGTGCCGTTTATCCTGTATCTTCTGCTTCCACTTTTTATGCAGTATTTATTGAGAGTGCTACCCTTGTAAAGGAGCCTTTCCCCCTGCTCCATGGCATATTCCAGGTCTCCATTAGGGACTTCTCCCCACCTGTTATCATAAAACCCAATGCCTCTTTTATTACACCCCAGGCACTGCATTATATTTGCCTTCTCACATATCTGTGAGTTCTCTAAAGGCAGTGACAGAGCCTTAAACATCTCTAAATCCTCAATACGGAGAACAGAGCTGACACAGAAAAGCCATTCAAATATGTGTAGATTGATGGGTGGGAACTTGTGGGAGTACAGCATATATTTTGGAAAACCTAATAAGGGCTCCAGGCATTTTTGACAGGATAGAGTGATGAGCTGGGTTTAACAAGATAAAATTTAATTGGAACAAATGTAAGGTTCTGCCCTTGGGTCCAAAAGGCATATATGCGGAAAGAGGGAATGGTGTGCAGCTGCAGTTTATGTGAAAAGCCTGGGGAGTCAGAGTTGTCTGGGAGCTCAGCGCGGGTCAATAGTGTGATCTGACTGCCAAAAAAATTAACACAACCTTAGCTTGCACTAAAAGTGTAGCTTCTAGAATGAGAGATAATGCACATGCCAGCCAGACTATACCTTGGTTCTGGGTTCATTCTGAGCATCACACTTCATGGGCCAGGCTCTAGCAGACTCTGAGGGAAAAGACTAGGGTGGTGAGGGGACTTCAGGTAAAGTCAGATGAGAAACAGGTGGAAGATTGGGGTCTGCTTCGCCTTCAGAAACTGTGCGTGCGTGCTTGCTAAGTCACTTCAATTGGGTCTGACTCTTTGAGACCCCATGGACTGTAGTCTGTCAGGCTCCTCTGTCCATGGGATTCTCCAGGCAAGAATACTGGAGTAGTTTGCCATCCCTGCTCCAGGGTATCTTCCCGACTCAGAGATTGAACTTGGGTCTCCTGCCTCGCAGGCAGATTCTTTACCATCTGAGCCATCCAATATAAAATTGAAAATTACAAAAAGTACAGATCTGATTATGTCACACACAAACACACAGTCAGAATCCCTTCATCCTGCACACATATCTCCCCTACCATTCAACCCCTACCCAAACTCCTGATTTAAACCCTTCTAGCACTTTCCAGTGGAGAAGGCAATGGCAAGCCACTCCAGTACTCTTGCCTAGAAAATCCCATGGATGGAGGAGCCTGGTGGGCTACAGTCCATGGGGTCGCCACGAGTCGGTCGCGACTGAGCGACTTCACTTTCACTTTTCACTTTCACGCAATGGAGAAGGAAATGGCAACCCACTCCAGTGTTCTTGTCTGGAGAATCCCAGGGACGGCAGAGCCTGGTGGGCTGCTGTCTATGGGGTCGCACAGAGTTGGACATGACTGAAGTGACTTAGCAGCAGCAGCAGCAGCACTTTCCAGTGTCCTCAGAGTTCAGAAGCACAGCTCTCCATGCAGCCAGTAAGGCTCCACTCATTCTGGTCTCATCTTCCTCTCTCTCCTCTTATTCCTTCTGCCCCCACTTAGAAACCTCTAGCCAAACTCTCCTGCTCAAGACTTTTGCTGGGGCAGTTCCATTCACCTGGAAAGCTCTCCTCTACCTTCATTTTTTTAAGTATGCTTTTTTAAAAAAGGTTACTTGGCTACACCGGGTCTTAGTTGCAGCATGCAGGATCTAGTTTCCTAACCAGGGATCGAATCTGGACCCCTTGCATTACGAGCTCAGAGTCTTAACCACCAAACCACCAGGGAAGCCCCTCTTCTCTCCCTTCTTAAACCTAATGCATGCTTTGCATCCTTGAGATCTTGACAGAGTCAGGCTCTAACCCTTAAGAGAGAAGCTCATTGCCTTTATTCCAGGCTCTCCTCACCGCAGATGACTCCTTGTTTCTTTGTTTGCTGTCTCACCTATGAGATTGTAAGCACCAGGTGGGCAGGGGCTAAATCTGGGTTTGCTCACCATCTCTTTGCCTTGTCAGCATACAAGAGCTTCAGCAAATATGTGCTGAACAAGCCAAGGAATGAACAGATGAGATGACTGGAGGCAATGACTATTTGGACATAATCTGGGGGGGCATTAAAAGCCTCTAAGTGAGTGGCCAGAATAGATGTGAATTAAGGTCTGTTTTTAATGCCCAAATAACTGCTCTTTAGGACTTCCCTGGTGGTCGAGTGGTTAAGACTCCACGCTTCCAATGCAGAGGATGCAGGTTTGATCCCTGAGTGGGGAACTAAGGACCCACATGCTGTGCAGCCCCACCTCCCCCAAAAAAACAACCCTGCCAAGAGAAACAGAGATGGTGAGAAAGACAGGGAGAAAAATGATTCATCATGTCCTTGACATGAGCATGGTACCCGGCACATAACAGATTCTCAATGAATATTTACTGAATGACAGAAGGGACACATGGGTCAAAAGTAGACGATCCAGAAGTGTCACTTGCTTTGGAGTCAGACAGGCCTGCATATCCTCTGACTCTGCCACATACTAGTTGCCGTTCTTATACAAATGACCAACTGCCAGTTCTTGAATTCATGCTAGTCCATGACTGTGCTCTCATCTGTCCTTTGCAAAATGAAAAAAAAAGAAAGAAAGTCTGCTCTTCACTATCAAAAAATCCCATCCATAAGGCCTCCCTGGTGGCTCAGTGGTAAAGCATCCACCTGCCAACGCAGAAGACACAGGTTCTGTCCCTGGCCCGGGAAGATCCCACATTCCGCAGAGCAACTAGACCCATGCGCCACAACTACTGAGCCTGTGCTCTAGAGCCTGGGAGCTGCAGCTGCTGATGCTGCATGCCCTAGAGCCCATGCTCCAAAAAGCAAGAGAAGCCACTGCAGTGAGAAGCTCGCTTGCCACAACTAGAGAAGAGCCTGATGAACAATGAAATCCCAGCACAGCTAAAAATAAAACAAGGAAATAAATATAATTATAAAAAAAATTCCCACCCATAATTCAAGGGAGTCTCAAACATTCGCCCTTCGAATTTACCAAGGACCTCTCATGAATCCTCCACTCCTTTTAAGATAACTCTTTTAGGGCACTTGCCATATCACACCTAATCCTAAAGACATTTATGATTTGTCTTAATCCCTCCTCCTGAGGAACTTAAAATCCATTTGGGGACACGGTTGGATGCATCACTGACTCAATGGACATGAATTAGAGTAAGCTCCGGGAGTTGATGATGGACAAGAAGGCCTGGCATTCTGCAGTCCACGAGGTCACAAAGAGTCAAACACGACCAAGTGACTGAACTGAACTGAACACGTTCATCTGTGTGTACCCCTCCCAGTACACCCCAACCAGCAACCAGTGGTCAGCATACACTTGTGCTACATCCGGGTAAATGGATAACATTTAATTGATATCTCACCGTGCTATATTTCACTGTCTTGTTTTTCAAATATGCAAGTGTGTTTGCACAGAGTAAGTGACCTATGCTACAGGTCATATCCCATCATAAGAAGATGCAGAAATCCTTCTGATTATACCAGCCTCGCTGCTGTTGAGTTGCCAAGTTGTGTCCGACTCTTTGCAACCCCATGGGCTGCAGCATGCCAGGCTCCTCTGTCCTTCACTCTCTCTCCTGAAATTTGCTCAAGTTCATGTCCATTGAGTTGGTAATGCCATCCAACCATCTCATCCTCTATCGCCCCCTTCTCTTCCTGCCCTCAATCTTTCTTAGCATCAGGATCTTTTCCAAGGAGTCAGCTCTTTGCACCAGGTAGCCAAAGTATTAGAGCTTCAGCTTCAGCATCAGTCTTTCCAATGAATATTCAGGACTGATTTCCTTTAGGATTGACTGGTTTGATCTCCTTGCAGTCCAAGGGACTCTCAAGAGTCTTCTCTAGCACTAGAATTTAGAATTCGGAATAGAGCAGCATTCTGTTGAATCAAGGGGGAATAGGGAGACAGTAGGCATGGAGCACGGAGATCCCAGTTATGAAAGGTTTCTATTGCAACCCTTTTCTTGAATGTGACCTGTGTGTGCTTTAATGAATTTTTAAACTATCTTCCTTCAGGCTGCCAATTACAGTCAATTTTCACTCATCTAAAAATCATAAACAGTAAATTAAGTTGAACATTACTCATTTAATACTTCCCTGTGGGCTTTCTATTTTTCCCTCCCCAAATTTAAGGAGGACCTATTAAATATGTAAGTATGAATTCACAAGCCATTGACTCAGAAGAGGATGCAAAAATTTAACTTTGTTTTTCTAAGCTGAACTTAATTTCTGTCCCACACCCCCAGCTGAAAACAAGTCTGGCCAATACATGGTGAACTCAGTTAAATTTGGGATCTCCTTTTCTGCTTCCAGCCTAGTTCCTCATCCTGGCATTTAAGTTCTGGCTCTCCACTTGCAGTAGATTTATAAAGCCGTATTTTGGGCTGCTGGGTGTGCATGCATGCTCATCATGTCTGCCTCTTTGCAACCCTATGGACTGTAGCCAGCCAGCATCCTCCATCCACGGGGTTTCCCAGGCATGAACACTGGAATGGTTTGCCATTTGCTTCTTCAGGGGATCTTCCTGATCCAGGGATCGAACCCACATGTCTTGTGACTCCTGCACTGGCAGGCAGGGTCTTTACCACTCTGCCACCTGGGATACAGGTGGATGTTGCAGTCAATCAAATCCCGGGGTCACCTCTCCAAGCTGTCATCTGTTGAGGTGTCTCTGTCACTGTCTGGCTTCAGGCAAGACCTGGCATCATTTAGGATTGTGCTCCACTGAAAATACTTGTTGTTCTGACTTACGGTGAGTTAAATTAGTGCTTCTTATAGTTTGGTCTCTGGAAGTTGCATCAGCCTCATCTGGGTCCTTATTAGAAACACAGATTCTTAGGCCCCACTCCAGGAGACTGAATCAGAACTAGTAATCCCTGCACTAAGTAAGCCTTCCAGGTGATTCTGACGCATGCTCAAGCTTGGGAACCAACAATTTACTTTCTTCACAAAATACAAAGTCTGCAAGTTAGTGGCTGTTGTTTGGTGACAGCATGGCCACTCCCAGCTGCAGTGGAAGCTGAGAAAACACGGTTAACACTTGGTGTCCCGGTAGCGGCAGGAGGAATGCAGGTGGACAGTGCATCAGTTTCTGCCCCAGAGTCACGTGCGCTGCACAGCAGTGTCCTCTTTTGTGTAATGACGAGCCATGGGGCCCACCAGCCTCGCTCAGCTACCTGCCACCCTGGCCTGGGAGCCCTGTGGTTTCTGTCGGTTTCACCTTGCTGGTTCAAGGTCATCAGGAGCTTGGTTTCTTATCCTCTGACTGCAGCAGATTCCTCCTGGAGTTATTCCTTCCAGACCATACCAAGCACAGCTCCTGCAAAGCAGCCCTCTAGGCTCAGGAGCTCATAGGATTCAGAAGCTCTGTTGCCCACCTCCCTTCGACAGTGGGGCATGAGTAAGGGATGTGGAGAGGCAGAACACTGGCAGGGCCCTAATTGCTTCATAAATCAGTGATCCCTAACCTTTTTGGCACCACAGACCAGCTTCCAGAGATTCGAGTGCATTACATTTATTGTGCCCTCTATTTCTACTATTATTATATTGTAATATACAATGAAATAATTATACAACTCACCATAATACAAAATCAGATCATCAGGCATTAGATTCTCATAAGGAGCACGCAACCTAGATCTCCCTTATGCACAGTTCATAGCAGGGCTCGTGCTCCTATAAAAATCTAATGCCACCAATGATCTGATTGTAGGCAGAGACTCAGGTGATAATGCAAGTGACGGGGAGCTGCTGTAAATACAGACGAAGCTTCACTCACAGCTCACCTCCTGCTCTGCAGCCCAGATCCTAACAGACCACAGACCCGTACCAGTCCATGGCCTGGGGGTTGGGGACCCCCATTATAAATCAACCCAACCCAGCAAGAGTCCCTGCTTTCAAAATCTCATCTTAAATAGAAAAATAAATAAATAAAACCAGATACTGATACAATTGGTATTCTCCAAAATCTCTCTGACTTACACAAGGATTTCATCTTAAAAGAAAAGTATGGGAAGCCCTTTTTCTCCAACCCTGTTCTTGAGGCAATGGAAGCTTCAAATGCAATGTCTGTAGGAGGGAGAGGTGGAGGGAGTCATCTAGAGGAGACAAGACAGAGAGGAGGGTGGGAGGCATTGACTACTTGACTGCATCCTCTCAAATCCAGAATGACTTCATAAACACTAGTTGCTGTTTTCAAAAAAAACATCTCTGGAAGGGTATTTTGTACAGATGTTGGAGTGTGTTGGTGGGGGGTGTTTCCTTTAATTCTGCGTCTACAAAGTCCAAAATAGCAGTAGGCAACAAAATCTCTCTCAAACCCAGTTATTTTGAGAGGAAACCTAGTGGAGTGGAAGGAATAGTGGGGTAAGAACTGGCTATTCTCTCCAGCTCTGTCACTTCTTAAATAGGTAATCACAGCCAAGTGATTTCATCTCTTTGAATCCTGGATTATATAATCTATAAAAAAAGAAGTGAAATGATCTGTCTAGTGCATACTTTCATACCTATTTCACAGATACTGGTTGTGAAGTTCATAGGAATTCAAGACACACAAAAGTACTTTTTTTTTTTTTTTGAGGTATAATTGACAAGTGTGTGTGTGCACTCTGGTGTAGTCCAGCTCTTTGCAACCCCATGGATTGTAGCCTGCCAGGCTCCTCTGTTCATAGTATTCCTCAGGGAAGAATACTGGAGCTGGTTGCCATTTCCTACTCCAGGGGATCTTCCCAATCCAGGGATTGAACCCACGTCTCTTGCGTCTCCTGCATTAGCAAGCATTTTCTTCACCACTAGCATATAACCTTATACAAGTTTCGGGTGTAGAACAATGGTAACCCCCATAAAAAAGATATGTCCATGACCTATGCCCTCCAACACATGTAGATTTGACTTTGTTTGGGAAAAGAATCTTTATAGATTCAATTTAGTTAAGGTAGACCATTCCCATTTAAAGTGATAATTGATCAAGTTGGATTACTGTCTCTCACATATAGGACTGTTTTTCTGTTTGTTATATTTGTTCTTTGGGGTTTTTTATTCCTTTTTCTGTCTTCTTTGATATTTTTTATGGTATCAAAGATTATATATTTGAGTTATTCAAGAAAATTACTTGTCATTCATAAAAACATGATTATAAAAAGATCAAATAACCTAGAAGCAGATGGAGTAAATTACATAAAGCCCTTTTTCATTCCTCTTCTTCCAATCCTAGTGCCTTGGGCAAAGGAAACTATCAACAACTCGATATCCATTATTACAGACTTTTTTCTAGGCACACACAGACATGCATATGCCATGTATATGTAAACAGGTTCATAACTACATGAATGTAAACAGGAGAGTGCAATTAAGTATTATTGTACAACTTGTTTTTCATATCTCTGTATCTTAGAAATATTTTCATGTCCACACTATGAAGCCATTTTTATCTGCTGCAGAGTATTGCATGGTAGGAGTTGGCATGTACTAATTCAACAATTTCTTTGTTTATGTACAATTATGTTTCTAATTTTTTTATTATTTCAAAAAAATGCTTTACAAGGCACGTTCTCTTGGCAAAACTCTATTAGCCTTTGCCCTGCTTCATTCTGTATTCCAAGGCCAAATTTGCCTGTTACTCCAGGTGTTTCTTGACTTCCAACTTTCGCACTCCAGTCCCCCATAAGGAAACGGACATCTTTTTTGGATATTAATCCTAGAAGGTCTTGTAGGTCTTCATAGAACTTTCAACTTCAGCTTCTTCAGCATTACTGGTCAGGCCATAGACTTGGATTACTGTGATACTGAATGGTCTGCCTACAATGCAGGGGACAGAGGAGACGCACATTCAGACCCTGGGTGGGGAAGATCCTCTGAAGGAGGAAAGGGCAATCCACTCCTGTATTCTTGTCTGGGAAGTCCCATGGATGAGGAGCCTTGAGGGCTGTAGTCCATGGGGTCGCAAAGAGTCAGACACAACTGGGCACGTGGCACATGACCTGGGCTACCCTACAACCTTGGTGGCACTGGTGTCATCGTTTCAGGATGTGGCTTCTGGGTTCTCAGTTCAGAAGCCTCACCTTCAAGCACTGGCACATGCGACCTCATCTCCCAGATAACCACTATTAATTATCCTCGCATCCACCCCACAGCTCACCAGAATTAACCTGCTCTGTCCAAAAAAAAAAAGTTTTTTAAATCAAGCATTTGATTATAACATGTACTTTTAAAACACTTAAGCAACTTGTTGGTTTTAAAAAAAAAATTCTGATTTCTCCAGAACTCTTATCAACCTGAACTCCTGACTGGCAGCGTCGCACAAAGGGAACGGTGCTTGCACTGATGATTCTGCAGTATTACAAGAGTCTGGAGAGCTTTTGAATCATCCAAGAAAGATTAAATTATGTTCAGTAGCACTTTAGCATTAAGTGCATTTTATACTGTATTCCACATCGATGGAATCCAATCATTCATATGAAGCACAAGGTGACTCTCTTCTCACCCATAAGCCAATGTGTTTTACTTCAGTTTGAATTACAAGGGTCTGCTAAACACCCACTACCCTGGTACACACTGGAAGGCATATTCCAATTATTTGTGGGACTCACAATTCCATGGTTAAGGAAAATCAAACAAGGAAGCAGACAAACAAATAAGTAAAGCAGACAAGACACACCTTTTAACCCCAGCACCCAACACATGCACAAGTTAATTGAACGAGTGTTTGCTCAATGACCTGTAGACAAAGGGCCACATAGGCAGAGAGATGCAGGCAATCGCAGAACATGACACAGGAAGAAGATGTTTGCACTCAGCTGCGGAGGATGCTCAGGACTCTGATAGTCTATAATAAAGTGGAGGGGAGAACGTTAGCCAAAGGGGAAATGATGAGAACTTTCAGGGAGTGGAGAAAAGCCTGGTATTTCTGGAATACGTGGGTGGAAAATGCCAGGAAGTGAGGCTGAAAAAGTAAATCACAGTCTTTGAATATCATGCTGAGAAATTTTAATGTTTTCCTGTAGACAATGGGATCTTGGTCAGATGTGCTTTAGGAAAACAACTCTAGAAGCTCCTGGGAGATGGATTGGGGTGAAAGGGGAATATGGAGACACAGAGGCCAGTTAGAAAGCTGTAAATGCTCTTACTGCATAAATTCAAGTAAGAGATAAGAGATTGCAGACACTTCCCTGGTGGTCCAGTGGCTAAGACTCCATGGTCCCAATGCAGGAGGCCTGCGCTCAATCCCTGGTCAGGGAACTAGATCTCACATGCTGCAACTAAGATCCCACATGCTGCAATGAAGATCAAAGATCTTGCATGCTGCGACTAAGACCCAGTCAGCCAAACAAATAAATAAGTGTTTTTGTTATTTTTTAAAAAGAGAGAGATAAGTGATTGCAGTGATGGAATGAATAATAGGTACACAGTTTAAGAGAGACACTGCAGAGGTAGATTCAACAGTATGGGGCAACCAATCAGTTGTGAGAGGTGGGCGCTGAGGATGGCT
The DNA here is from genome assembly GCA_935064755.1 of Tragelaphus eurycerus. Taxonomy (NCBI): domain Eukaryota; kingdom Metazoa; phylum Chordata; class Mammalia; order Artiodactyla; family Bovidae; genus Tragelaphus; species Tragelaphus eurycerus. The sequence continues at coordinate 245,185 of CAKXYN010000222.1, read as the reverse complement.
CCAGAGTCATTTGCAGAAAGAGCTACACCCCACCCTATACGCATACCCTTTGCAACGTAACAGCTCTCACCATCATCAAGAAGTGGCCTCTATTTCTCTATCCTGTGAAACTGGATTCCAGCCGAACAGTTAGGCTGAGTGGAGGGAGAGGATGCTGCTATAAGAGAATACCATGGACCATGTGCTTTGACAACAGATACATGTTTCTCACAGTTCTAGAGGTTGAGGACCTCGAGATCAAGGCACCAGCAGATCCAGTATCTGGTGAAGTCACCATTTCTCATTTACAAGCAGCTGTCTTCTTGTTATATCCTCACATGCCAAAGACACAGATCTCTTGTCTCCTTCTCTTCTTGGCATTGTTCAGTCACTAAGTTGTGTCTGCTGCTGCTGCTGCTAAGTCACTTCAGTCGTGTCCGACTCTGTGCGACCCCATAGATGGCAGCCCACCAGGCTCCCCTGTCCCTGGGATTCTCCAGGCAAGAACACTGGAGTGGGTTGCCATTTCCTTCTCCAATGCATGAAAGTGAAAAGTGAAAGTGAAGTTGCTCAGTCATGTCTGACTCTTAGTGACCCCATGGACTGCAGCCTACCAGGCTCCTCAGTCCATGGGATTTTCCAGGCAAGAGTACTGGAGTGGGGTGCCATTGCCTTCTCCAAAGTTATGTGTAACTCTGCAACTCCATGGACTGCAGCATGTCAGGCTCCTCTGTCCTCCACTATCTCCCAAAGTCTATTCAGATTCATATCCATTGAGTTGATGGTGCTATCTAATCATCTCATCATCTGTCACCCCCTTTTCCTCCTGCTCTAAATCTTTCCCACCATCAGGGTCTTTTCCAATGAGTTGGCTCTTTGAATCAGGTGGCCAAGTATTGGAGCTTCAGCTTCAGCATTGGTCCTTCCAATGAATATTCGGGGCTGATTTCCTTTAGGATTGATTGGTTTGGTCTCTTTGCAGTCCAAGGGACTCTCAAGAGTCTTCTCCACCTCCACAATTCAAAAGCATCAGTCCTTCTCATCTCTTCTAAAAGGCATTATTGCCATCATGGGAGCCCCACCCTCATGACCTCACCTCATCCTAATTTACCTCCCAAAGGTCCCACCTCTAAATGCCATCACATTGGAGAACAGGATTTCTGCGTATGAACTGGGAGAGGACACAGGCTTTCAGTCCATAGTAAGACCTTTCCTGGAACTCCAACCACTTTGGCTGGGTCCTGCCCTCCTTGCCTGCTCTTGTCAGACTGAGAAATTTGAAGTCAAGATCCAGCCCCCAAAGCTTTGATGCTGCCTAGACTCCTGCCAGGTGGAATAAAGTCATTTACAACCAAAACCCTACCACTCACCTAACTTCAAGAAATGTCCCTCTCCAGAGATTCCTCCTACAGCCCCATAGCCCTTACAATGGGGGATGGTTTGGAAACTAAAGGCAGCTGGTTGGAGCTGGAGTTCACCCATGCCTCCTTGAGCTCTGTCATTTGAATAGCGGGCTCTCCTTCTGCCCACCCCCCACCACCACCGCCACCATCCTCATACCCTGATGGGGCCAGTCCTGCAGCTGGATTCCATGCATCCCACTTCTTGCTCTTCCATGGTCTCTACTGCTTTCCACTCCATTTGCAGAGGAGCCAGTTTTTGTTCTTCTTTTATCCACTCAGTCAACGGTCATGAGCACCCACCCTGCGTCAGCCATTGCTTGGCATTCAAGAGTAAGTAAAAGAGCACTTCCTGTAGGTGCTCCCAAATCAGACACCACTGTTGTCTGGAAAAGGCGTGAGAACGCATGCGGCAGAGCTTTCATAACGGAAGAGCGCTTGCCTGCTCGTTCCACCCCTGAGCTGGTTTCCTCATCCAGCATAAAAATGAAAAGGAAAAGGCTTTCTACAGCCCAGGAATGTATTGGATGAAATAAGAGAAAAGACCAGATTGTTCTTGGTTCTGTCCACAGGTTCAGCTTTCTAGCACCCCAGACCTTGGGAGAAGCATACCATCAGGAGGCAGCTTCCTTGTGGCGAGGCTCTGATGAAGTATTTGCAGCATCAGAGATGCCTTTGAGACGCTCAATTTGAGGAGCTGCTAGGTCCTGTCTAAAGAGCCACATGCTTGGCTGGTATGCTAAGTCTGGTGGTATGTGTGCATGCTGAGTTGCCTCAATTATGTCCAACTCTGCGACCCCATGGACTATAGCCGGCCAGCTCCTCTGTCCATGGGATTCTCCAGCCAAGAATACAGGAGTGGGTTGCCATTTCCTTCTCAAGGGGATCTTCCTGAGCCAGGGAGCAAACCCACATTTTTTATGTTTACTGCTTTGGGAGGCCAGTTCTTTATCGCTAGCACCACCTGGGAAGCCATAAGTCTGGTGGGGCCTGATTCATAAGGAAGAGCTCTGGACAAGGGCATTTACCCAAAAGTGCTGGACAAGGACATTTACAGACCTAGATAAGCCTACATACTCTTTTTAAATTGTTTTCTTCTCCCCTGTGCAGAGCAGGAGCTAAGAGATCTATGGAGCTTCAATCAGGCCTCCTCCCTGAGGGTCACTCTCCCGGGCAATCCTACTGGTTCTGATGGAGCCCTGCCCCAGCCACAGCCAAGCAGCCCAAGTGCAAGACTCTAGGAGAGAGAAGGCAGCCAGGTGTCAGGCGCTCTTGCCTGAAAGAAACAGGGAATTTCCCCTGAGAATGTGGAGCTTCCCTGATGGCTCAGCCACAAGAGTGCACCTGCAATAGGGGAGATGCAGGAAATGCAGATTCGATCCCTGGAGTGGGAAGATCCCCTGGAGGAAGAAATGGCAACCTACTCCAGTGTTCTTGCCTGAAAAATCCATGGACAGAGGAACCTGGCAGGCTACAGTCCAAAGGGTTGCAAAAGGTTGGACACCACTGAGCAAGCCAGCACAAGCTGAACACAAACCTGAACAGGCAGGCAGGTGTTGCCCAGACAATAGTTTTCAAAAGCCACAAGCAGTAACTATGTCTCAGACAAGCACACCACACCATCCTCCGTTTCCTCCATGAAACCAGCATAGCTCAGTCCCCTCCTCTGGGGCCTTGGTTTGGTTTGGCATGTTCCTTGAGTTACTAGATTTCCCCTCTTCCCACCCCAAGAAAGAAATCATGCCGCATTTGACTATGCCCAAGAAAAGAGCTCAACAGGGACTTCCCTGGTAGCCCAGTGGCTAAGGCTTTGGGCTCCCAATGCAGGGGGCCAAGGTTTGATCCCTGGTCAAGGAACTAGATCCCTCATGTCACAACTAAAACTTCACATGCCACAGCTAAAGAAGATCCTATGTGCCACAACTAAGACCAAATAAATAAACAAATTTTTAAAAAATGAAGAAGAAAAAAAAAAAAAGAAGGGAATGAGCCCCACAAAAATCAGTGAAATGTTGTTCTGTGAGTCTTATTCTTTCTCAAAGATGTTTACTGTGGCATCATCAAGGATGTAGAGAAGGCTTTCCCTGAAGAACCAATACCACTTCCCTAACTGGAACAGCAAGTGGGCCTAGAATGCCAGGCTGTTCCAAGCACTCAAACACATACTCACTTAATCCTCTCAACCCCTCTCCCAACCCCCACCACCATGACAAGGGACGTTTGATGACTCTGCTCCTTTTACAGATGTGGAAACTGAAGCCCAGATTGGTTCCAGTCTTGCCCAGTGTCACAGCACTAGGAAAGGGGAACGGGGAGCAGGCAGGATTCCAGCCCCAGAGCACAGCCCCCTGCTCCTCCTGCATTCCCACACCAGCCTCTGTCCCCTGACCTCAGAAGAGGGATTCCCAGAGCCCTCGCCTTATATGCCAGCTGGGAGGGTCTGAGGTCTTTGGAGGGCTCACAGATCCCCTCACTGAGCCCTCAGAAATCCTGGAGAGGAAAGGGACTAGGCTAAGCATGAGCATTTTTCCCTTATTAGATTGTCCATTTTTTCCTTTCAGCATGTTCCTCATTTCAATCATTCCTTTTCCTTTCCAGACCCCAAGAGCCAGAAATAAACTCACAATCTTTGGATTGATGTAAATAACCATTGGCTTTATTGAACCCATCTGCTTGGACTATTGGTTGAAATCACAGCTCTGGAGTGTTTTCTAAGCAACCGTAGAGCATCAGGATATTTAAGCAAGTCTTCTGAATTCTTTCATTTCAGAAATATTTACTGAGCACCTCCCAGGTGCCAAGCACACAGTGGGTGAACAAGGGGGATGGAGTCCCTCTGCCTGTGGCACTTTAGTCCATTTCTGCCACCTCTCATCTCTCACACCTCCCGTCCCCCTGCCCTGGTCCTCGTCCAGGCTGACTTTCACACTCACCGTTGCAATTGCGGCTTCCTCTGTACACTGCATTTTGCCTCACTCTGCACGTGGCTGATGAATATATTTTACATATAAGCCTGCCTCAGAGCTGGAGGCCTTTGCCTGGAGCTCAAACTCAGAGCCTCAAGTCATCCAATCGTCCCAACAAGATAACATGTCAAATCCCCAGTCTGGAACTTTGGACTCAGACTGTTAGTTCCAACTGGACCAAACATACTTCCCACTACATTCACCTGTTTAGCCCAAGACAGCATCCTCAGCAAGACCCCACTGGCTTCAGAATCATTCATGTGCCATTAAAACACACCTTCCCCCGACCTTCAAATCAGGTCTCAGAAGGTGGGATCCAAGAGTCTGCCTCTGAAACCAGATGGTTGGTGATTGGCATGCTCCCCACAGTCTGATGCCCACCTGCCTAGGTGACAGTCTCTGAACGCCAGGGTTCACTCTGTTCCAAACACTGGACTCCACAATGCCAACCACACCACCACCAGACCTCCGTGTCCAACCCTATTCATTCTTCAAGACCCATTTCAATGGCCCTTCTCTTGAGTTATCTGCTAAGAGTCCACCTTCTGTTACCCAGCTGGAATCAATCTCTCTCTCCTCTTTCGGTATTCAAGCTCCTGTAGGAAATTCACATCTAAGTGAACCCATCCACTGGGGAGGAAGTAAGATCCCCAGAGAATCTCTCCACTGAGTGCACAGTGAGAGGGGCAGGCTGCTGGTCTAAGGCTCCTGCTCAGGTTCAGGAAAACCTGACATGTTCACTTTGCCTTCCTGCTTCATAAAACCTTCTCTGGAAGGACTTTCAGTCCGTGCTCTGCACTGGCCGCCATGTGATCTCGACAGCTGACCAGTCACTTTGCTTCACGCTGCAAGTGGAAGGCCTCTCTGCAGAGGTGATATTTGAAGAGACACCCAAAGAAAGAGGGTGAATCAGCCATCAGAAGGACTGCAGACTGAGAGAATGAGAGCACAAAGTCTTAAGAAAGAGAGAACATGTGAATTCCCTGATGGTCCAGTGGTTAAGATTCCACCTTCCAATGCAGGGAGTGCGGGTTCAATCCCTGGTTGGGGAACCATGATCCCACATGTAGCGTGCTGCAGCCAAAAAAGTGAAAAATAAAGAGAGAAAACTTGACAAGTGTGAGGAAGAGGAGGAGGCTAGCATAGCTGAAGGTCATGAATGAGAGAATTTAAGATTGGAGATGCAAGGAAAAGCTAGATTATGCATGACCTTGAGCACCAGGGGGAGAAATCTGGTATTTTCTAAGAGCAAGGGCGAAAGTGAAAGTGAAGTTGCTCAGTCGTGTCCGACTCTTTGCAACCCCATGGACACCAGGCTCCTCTGTCTGTGGGATTTTCTAGGCAAGAGTACTGGAGTGGGTTGCCATTTTCTCCTCCAGGGAATCTTCCCCAACCCAGGGATTGAACCCAGGTCTCCTGCATTGTAAACAGACGCTTTACCATCTGAGCCACCCAGGAAGAGCAAGGGTAAATTGATACAAATAATAATAACCACCACAATGCGTGCATGCAAAATCACTTCAGTGGTGTCCAACTCTGTGACCCTATGGACTGTAGCTCACCAGGCTCCTCTGTCCATGGGATTCTCCAGATAAGAATCCTGGAGTGGGTTGCCATATCCTCCTCCAAAGGATCTTCTCAACCCTGGGATTAAACCCATTTCTCTTATGTCTCCTGTGCTGGCAGGCGGGTTCTTTACCACTAGCACCACCTGGCAAGCCCAACCACCACAATCAGTGAAAGTTGCTCAGTCGTGTCTGACTCTGAAGCTCTGTGGACTGTAGCCGGCCAGGCTCCTCTGTCCAAGGAATTCTCCAGGCCAGAATACTGGAGTGGGTAGCCATTCCCTTCTCCAGGAATCACCACAATACCTAACCGTTACTTGCATAGTAACAAGCTTATGTATACCAAGACTACATGTATAGTATCAGGTACTGCTTTTTCATTGATATCAGTTTAATCCTCAAAAATTTGCAGGCATAGATGCCATTATCCCCATTTTACAGTTGAGGAAACTGAGGCACAGAAAGGTTAAGCAACTTGCCAAGTCCACACAGTCGGGTGGTTGTAGAAGCCAGAATTCAAACCCAGGCGGCCTGGCTTCTCGGTGCGTGTTTTAAGCACAGCGCCACGCTGCCTTTCCTGCTGGGGACCTCACACAGAAAGACAATCCTGTGTGTGGCGGGGGGAGGGGGGATGAATAGGAGCACGGAGGATGTTTAGGGGAGTGAAAATACACTGTAGGATATCACAATGGAAACGTGTCATTACACTGCTGACCCTTGAACAACATGGGGGTTGACTGGCACATAGCTTATAGTTGGCTCTCGGTATCTGCTCTTCCATCCATGGATTCAACCAACCATGTATTGTGTAGTATTATAGTATTTATTCTTGGAGGAGGAAATGGTAATCCCCTCCAGTGGCCTGGAGAATGCCACGGACAGAGGAGGCTGGTGGGCTACAGCTCATGGAGGTAGCAAAGAGCTGGACACGACTGAAGCAATTTAGCAGCAGCAGCATAGTTTCCATTGCTTAAAAATATCTGCACATACATGGACCCACACACTTCAAACTCATTGTGCGGGGTCAGCTGCACATTTGTCCAAACTCAAACAATGCACAACGCCAGGAGTGAGCCCTCAAAGTGATAATGATGTGTCAATGTAGGTTCATCAATTGTAAAAAATGCACCACTCTGGAGGAAGATATTGATAAAGTAGGAAGCTGAGCCTGTGTGGAGGCAAGGGTGTTAGTGTGTGTTCAGTCACTCCGTCATGTCTGACTCTTTTTTGACCCCACAGATTGCAGCCCATCAGTCTCCTGCATCCATGGGATTTCCCATGCAAGAATACTAGCGTGGGTTGCCATTTTCTACTCCAAGGGATCTTCCTGACCCAGAGATGGAACCACATCTCTTGCATATCCTGCACTGGAAGGTGGATTCTTTACCACTGAGTGACCAGGGAAAGTTTGTTATACACAACACAGCCCTTTGATTCCTAGGTATTTACTCAAAAAAAAAATGAAAATACATGTCTACAGAAATACTTGTATGTGAGTGTTCTTAGCAACATAGCAATTTAAACATAAATGTCCTTATTTGTTCATTGTAACCAAATACTGGAAACAACCCAGATGGTTGTCTTATGGGGAAAAAAAATCAATAAATTGTGGTTATATTCATATAATGGAATAATACTCAATAATAAAAAGAAATGGATTGTTATACACAGTAAAAAAAAATGTGCACAATCTTTAAAAAAAAAAAAAATCATTCTGACTGTAGTAGGAGGGTGGATTGTGGAGGGTGAGCAAGAGAACATACAGACTAATTAAGAAAAAGCCTCGTAGCCTCTGTTTTGAGATGTTGGTTGCAGGCCTGGGTTGGAAGCAGTGAAAACAGAAAAATGAAGAGACTTAAGATATACCTGGGGCTTCCCTGGTGACTCAGTGGTAAAGAACTTGCCTGCCAATGCAGCAGACATGGATTCAATCCTGGGTCGGGAAGATCTCCTGGAAAAGGAAATGACAACCCACTTCAATATTCTTGCTTGGAAAACCCCATGAACAGAGGAGCCTGGAGGGCCACAGTCCATGGAGTCACAAAAGTGTGGGACATGACTGAGTGAGTGAAAAATAACAACAAAGGTGGATTTGAGATCTGGGTAGAATCAAGGCTGATTCCTAGGTTTGCAAAATGAGCAGAGACCTTTACTGAAAGAGGAATAGGCTTGGTGGGGAAGGTCTCCAAGTCCAGTATCCCTTCCTTTGGGTCACCCATGAGCTCTTGTCCACTCTCAGCCACATTCTAGAGAAAGCCTAGCACACAGATGCCAAGGTTAGCCTGCACTGGTGGGCCCATGCCAAGAACCACAAAAGCCTCGTTTTATTTAAAACACAGAGCTTGGCAGAATTCCCTACCTAGACAGAGACAAGCCCATTACTTCATCTTATGAGCTGCATTATGGCCTCTGTTTTCGTGTATCTATTAGCAAGGCCTCTCAGCCGAAAATCCAGCCAGCCCATCAATCATTCCTCCTGGAGGCCCACAGACCAGGAGGCACAGGCTGGGAGCCCACCAGACATCCGTAGACATTTGCACAGGGGACTAAACCCCAAAGACTTTCCAGTTTGTGTATGGGGGCTTCATTGCTTTATATTTTTAATTAAAAGCAGATTTTTATCAATCCCCCCAAAAATCTATTGGGGGAACTGTAATTTTGCTTCCAATCTTCCTGTTTAATACTCCCCTAATGCCCATAAAAAGCTTCGGAGTTTCCGTTCACGATTTGAATCTTCACAGATAATTAGCTGGTAGAACGACTTGGAGAGAGAAGCAGGTATATATTTTCACAAACTTGGTCGGGAGCGGGTGGGTGAGTTGTGAGAGAAGCGTCCCCAGGCAGTCCTGGCGCATGTCCATTGCAGAAACATAAACACACAATTCATTTAAAGGCACATTCATTTAGGTTCTTTAATAGCTCCCATAAAAAGTGCTTTCCCCTCTGATTTCTCAGGCACCCTACACCACTTGGCTCTCCCACCTTCAGCCTCCCCCTCCAGATCCTCAGATCCACCTACCCTGTTCCCTGCCACTTCAGTCTCACCCACTCTCCTTATATTCCAGGTCAGTTCCCGTGGAATCGGACAGGTCTTTCCTGCCTCCTCTCCTGCCCTCTGGTCCTCCTTCCCCCTGCTTCACCGTACTCACACTTCCTTCCCTCCCCTCTTTTCCTTTCAGACTCAGCTGCTGTGACCATCAGCTGACCACCTTCTGAATGAGTCAGGAACTGTTATATGCTCTCACCATTAAGCCTCATGGTAACCGTGTGAAATAGTAGTGTTATACACACACACAGATACACACACACATTTCTTTAACATCTGAAGAATCTGAGGCTCCATGAGGTCAAAAAATGTACTCAGAACCCCCTCCCTTTTCGCCTTTATTTTCTCTTCATTTACACTCCCCCTTTGTCCGAAAATAGATACATAACTCTATACACACACAGATACGTAGGCATATAGGTATACGGAAGGACAGCTGCTGCTGCTGCTAAGTCGCTTCAGTCGTGTCCGACTCTGTGCAACCCCATAGACGGCAGCCCACCAGGCTCCCTTGTCCCTGGGATTCTCCAGGCATGAACACTGGAGTGGGTTGCCATTTCCTTCTCCAGTGCATGGAAGTGAAAAGTGAAAGTGAAGTCGCTCAGTCGTGTCCAACTCTTAGTGACCCCATGGACTGCAGCCTACCAGGCTCCTCTGTCCATGGGATTTTCCAGGCAAGAGTACTGGAGTGGGGTGCCATTGCCATCTCCAATACAGAAGGACAGGCAGACTGACAAACGGGCAAATACTCAATAGATAGTAGAAGAAAGACAGGTTGATAGGTAGGTAGGATTGTAGGCAGACAGACAGGTAGACAGACAGGTAAGTAGACAGACAGACAGTAGAGGAGGTAGAATTGCCCCAGCTGGCAAAAATCAACCAAAAACCACATTCCACCTTTTTATGTCTTTTCTCAAGAAACTCTTCCAGTTCTTCTGCTAGGTGGAATCATAGCTCAATGAAAACTCCACGAGGTAGATTTTAAAGGCTGGAAGCAAGAAAGTGACTAAGATGCTGTTAGTTGCGCAGGTGTAAATCAGGATACATGAGATAGTGGGTGTGAAGGCTCTGGATAAACAGTAATGTTCTCAAAGGTGAGAGGGTGTCAGAATCATCCCTAATTGAACAGAGTTCAAGGTCCCAAGGGAGGTGGCTCATGACGGTGGTTCTTCACCTCACCATGCATTTGAATCACCAAGAGGACTTCTTAAAGCATAGATTATTACACTCCACCCCAAGAGTATCTGATTGATTAAGTCTGGGTAGGGTCTGAGAATTTGCATTCCCAACAAGCTCTCAGATGATGTTGATGCTGCTGGTCCAGGGACCTCCCGTGGAGGACCACTAGTAGAAAATAACGTTCTGAGGTTAATTTGGCTATTACAGTGATGTTCAATCATGTCTCTTTTAATCAAGTCATTTTTCCTGGCACTTTTGAAAATGTAAGAAACAACAGTGGATCATTTTCAAGCTTGGGTCAAGATTTCAGAGGATGACTGAACTTTGATCCACTGCCCTGCCCCATATTTCCTGACATTATCTGGACGTCTCCATCTCTGCCTACCATATTCCTACCCATCTGTCTCCTCCTGCGTGATGAGAACAAAGAGCCTGTCTGTCCTGTCTGCTATAGAACTCCAAGGCCTAAAACTCTCTCTGGAATTGTGGATATGTGTGTGTGTGTGTGTGTGTGTGTACATGTGTTCCTGTATGTGTATGCATGAGGTTCCCTGGTGGCTCAGTGATTATGAACCTGCCTGCCAATGCAGGAGACTCAGGTTCAATCCCTGGGTTGGGAAGAGCCCCTGGAGAAGGAAATGGCAACCCACTCCAATATTCTTGCCTGGGAAATCCTAAGGACAGAGGAGCCCGGCAGGCTACAGTCCATGGGGTCACAAAAGAGATGGACATGACTTATCAACAACTGTGGTAAGTGGTAAACAGTGGTAAACAACCAACAACAGTGTATATGTATACATATATACACACATAAAAATGCATTCAGGAAATCAACCCTGAATGTACATTGGAAGGACTGATGCTGAAGCTGAAGCCCCAATACTTTGGCCACCTGATGCAAAAAGCCAATTCATTGGAAAAGACCCTGATGCTGGTAAAGATTGAGGGCAGGTGGAGAAGGAGATGACTCAATGGACATGAGTTTGAGCAAACTCCAGGAGATGGTGGAGGGCAGGGAAGCCCGGCATTGCTGCAGTCCATGGGGTCGCAAAGAGTCAGACACGACTGAGTGACTGAACAACAAAAACGTGTGTTTGTGTCTGGTGAACAAGCCAGTTAATGGATATGTTACTATATAGCAGGACTCTCTGAAATGGGCAGGAGCGAAAATAAATAAAACGGAATTCCACAGCAGTCCAGTGGTTAGGACTGAGCCCTTTCACTGCCATCGGCCCAGGTTTGATCCCTGGTCAGGAAACTAGTATCCTGCAAGCTACATGGTGCAACCAGAAAGAGAGAGAGAGATGAAATGGGCACGAGAGTGGGCTCAGAGCTGGCCCATTTGGTTCTGAGGTCCAGCTTCAGGGCTCAGAGTCCTGAGCAGAAAATCTGAACTATCACTGCCCCTTCCCTAACAAGTCGCCCTCCCCCCCCGCAGTCCTGGGTGGCTGGCTTAACTTCTCTAAGAACACTTATCTCCTAAACTGAAGACATCTAATCTTCGCAACCCTGTTCTCACTGCTGGCATCAGTTCAAAAGAGACCCAGTGAAGGGGAAAAGTCCTTTCACCAGTACTAAAAATACTTGTATTGATCTCCTGCTCGCCGTGGCCTGCCTCTCTCTCCATTCCTAGTTCTTCTTGCAGTTTTCATTCTACACAGCCCTCCAAATCAGGCACAAGATCATCTGGGGCCTGGATCAAGAGTTGGTTTGACCCTCCCCACAGTGTCACATCCAAAATAATTCCTCTCAACCAGCTCATCATTTGCAGGGCCCAGAGCTAAATGAAAACAAAGGGACTCTTTTTAAAAAATTATTAGGAATTTCAAGACAGTGACAGAGGGCATTAAGCCATCCAGGACAGCGGCACAGGTTGTACTGACCCCATGTTTCTGGACACAGTGAATAGACCCAATGTTCTTCCTGAAGCTGCAGGGGAAGTTCTGTCCTCATTTGACCCTGTCCGTGGGATTAATGGGTGGTCTGTGAGTCCATGCTCCTCCTGGAAGTTCACCAGCTCCAGTGCAGAAGGTCCTTGCCCTCGAGCCCCATGGGCTCCTTTGAAGTATCTGCCCAGTGCCTCTCCCTGACCCAACAGAACACTCAAACACGTGGGTAGAAGCCCCTTTAGGGAATGGCTCACATGTCCCTCCTCCACTCCCGTAGATTGCTAACTTCTTGTTGAAACTGTGTGTATTCTCTCGAGCATTTTGAAAGTGACATGAACTGAGTTACTGCAGGTGTCTATGAAAATGGGCATTTCTATGGGAATTCCCAAGTGGTCAAGTGATTAAGACTTCACACTTCCACAGCAGGGGCATGGGTTTCATCCTTGGTTGGGGAACGAAGATCCCACAGGCCGAGTGGCCAAAAATAATTTTAAAAAGTAGATGGGCATCTCCTGTTTGAGCGAAAGAAACAGGGACATCTTAGGAACCACACACTGTTCCTAAAAATGGGTCAGCTCATTATTGGCAGGCATTCTCAGAGGCCTCAAGGGCAAAATAAGTCAAACACAAAATGCCTATTAACTTCCTGAAGTTTCAAACCAGCTGGGGAAATTAGAAAAACTAATAGAAAAATAGATCTTAACATCCTGCAACCGAGGAAGCTGGGGAAAAAAAAAAATTGTAAAGATGAGATCAATCATATGGGAAGGGTCATTCCCCAGGAACAGCATCTCTCTACGGGGACTGCATTCAAAACTCTACTGAGGAGAGGTCAAGAAAATTAAAGGAGGTTCTGGAATTTGGGCTGCACAAAAATCCACACAGGGAGCTTTCGAATAGGAACAAAAGCAGAACTGAGCCCTGGCCCTACCACAGGCGATTCAGTAAGAATTCTTTCTCTATAAATTATGCAACTTGTTACATAGACAACTTTAAGAACACACAACATGGATGGACCTTATACTGACCACCCATGTGCCACATGTAGTTTCAGTAATTAATAGTTCTGGATCAATCCCGTTTCACCTCTGCCCCAACCCCCACCACCCACTCACCCACAAAATACAATTATTTTGAGACAAATCCCAGATGTCAAACTTCAGAATGCAACTGAAAGACAATGACTCCTTTTTTTTTTTAATTTTATTTTACTTAACTTTACCGTATTGTATTGGTTTTGTCATACATCAAAATGAATCCGCCACAGGTATACATGTGTTCCCCATCCTGAACCCTCCTCCCTCCTCCCTCCCCATACCAATGACTCCTTTTTAAAAATTACTATAAACTCTACTTAATGATCTGTGATGATGTAGTGTTAGTCACTCAATTGTGTCTGACTCTTTGTGACCCCATGGACTATAGCCCACCAGGCTCCTCTGTCCATGGGATTTTCCAGGCAAGAATACTGGAGTGGGTAGCCATTCCCTTCTCCAGGGCATCTTCCTAACTCAGAGATCAAACCTGGGTCTCCTGTTTTGCAGGCAGATTCTTTACTGTCTGAGCCACCAGGGAAGCAAGAATACTGCTTGCAAGAATACTCTAAGAATACTGGAGGATACTGTATTATTTAAAGAATACTGACAAGAGGACAGGAGCGGTTTGCCATTTCCTTCTCCAGGGGATCTTCCTGACCCAGGGATCAAACCCGAGTCTCCTGTCTCCTGCATTACAGGTGCATTCTTTACCTGCCGAGCCATTAGAGGGGATGTATGTATATGTATGACTTATTCACTTTTCTGTACAGCAGAAACTAGCACAACATCATAAAGAAACTATACTTTAATAAAAAATAAAAACAAAATAATCTCGCTTCTCCTTCAATACTGTCATATGGTGTTTGTCCCATTAATTTGAAGAGTTTGATTAAAATAACCTTATTTTGTCAAGTAATAAAGGCTCAGTCATGCCAAAAAGAAAAACTACAATACTATATTATACCAAATAATAATAAGGTCTCTTTATAACAGTAATTCCTCAAATCTATCAAAATCTAATTTCTCCCACTGTTTGGCATACTTTTAAGCATTTGTTTCAGATAGAATGCAGATAAGGTCTAGGTGCTATAATTTGTTGATATAGCTCCTAAAATTATTTTAATTTATAGGTTCTTACTCTATCTCATTCTTTTTTATTATGAAAATTATTTATCTTTTTAATGAAGACGTGAGGACGAGTGTTCTGTAGACTGTTTCACTGTCCATATTTTGCTGTTTGAATCCCCATGTCATGGTTTAACATGTTGTCTTGTCCCTGTATTTATGTTAAATTATGGAGGCCTAATAAAATTCAGTTTTGAATTATCTGATAACACTATTTTATAGGTGGTATATAGGTGGACAAGTAGTCATGTATGGATGTGAGAGTTGGACCATAAAAATGCTGAGCACTGAAGAACTGATGATTTTGAAGTCTGGTACTGACAAAGACTCTTGAGAGTCCGTTGGGCTGCAAGGAGATCAAACCAGTCAGTCCTGAATATTCATTCGAAATACTGACTCTGAAGCTGAAGCTCCAACACTTTGGCCACCTGATACAAAGAGACAACTCATTGGAAAAGACCTAGATGCTGGGAAAGATTGAGGGCAGGAGGAGAAGGGGGTGACAGAGGATGAGATGGTTGGATGGCATCACTGACTCAATGGACATGAGTTTGAGCAAACTCCAGGAGATGGTGAAGGACAGGGGAATCCTGGAGTGCTGCAGTCTATGGGGTCACAAAGAGTCGGACACAACTGAGCAACTGAACAACAACAATTTTATGCTCCAATCAAAGATAAAATCTGCTGCTGTTGCTGCTAAGTCACTTCAGTCGTGTCCGACTCTGTGCGACCCCATAGATGGCAGCCCACCAGGTTCCCTCATCCCTGGGATTCTCCAGGCAAGAACACTGGAGTGGGTTGCCATTTCCTTCTCCAATGATGAAAGTGAAAAGTGAAAGCGAAGCTGCTCAGTCGTGTTTGACTCGCAGTGACCCCAAGGACTGCAGCACCAGGCTCCTCCATCCACGGGATTTTCTCCGAGATAAAATCTAGTTGCCTCTTTTTCATGTTAGTTGTTAATAATCATTACCTAGATTCATTAACTTATTAGGGTTTTTTAAGCCTAGGTTTCCAAATCTATGATTCCTTCTTTCAGCAGCTGAAATGTTTCCATAAACAGAAACTTCTTTTTGTCAGCTATGTGGTTACCTGAGATACAGGTCATATAAGAAAAGCAGCAGAAATGCTTGATACTCCCTCTTTACCAACCAAACATGACAGAGGTTCATAATTGTTATTTTTAGAGTGTCATTAAGAACTCAATAATATAAACATTAAAGATTGAAGGCAGAAGGAGAAGAGGGCGACAGAGGATGAGATGGTTGGATGGCATCACCGATTCAACAGACGTGAACTTGGGCTAACCTCGGAAGATGCTGACGGACAGGGAGGCCTGACTACTGCAGTCCATGGGGTCGCAAAGAATCGGGTACGATTCAACAACTGAACAACAGCAACAGTATAAACATGTTTAATGTGCTTCAATTTGTTATTCTAATTCTGTTCAAATTAACCTTTGGTGAGTGGAAACCTATTTATTCTCTCTCCTGTGTCCTCCTGAGATGGTCCTTGTCATCACTGCCAGCTTCCTTGAGCTCCTGCGACAAGATGCTTCAGACCCATATGTACATTCTTGTCCCCATCTAAAGTTACCCATCTTTCTAAGAGGCCCTGGCTTGGTTTTATGCAAAATAGTATTTAGAGGCCACAGTCTAAGGTGCTAAGGGTGATTATTGCTGCTGAGTTGGTGGTTTGTTTCTGGGCCTTTGCAATGGACAAAACTGGAAAACAGTATATGTTTAAAGAGGGTGGGGGTGAGAGTTTATATTATGCTTTTGGGAGGAGGAGATACTGAATAATATCTTCTAAATGGAGAAAGGACTTTGAGACTGAAAAACAAAGTAGGCAACTCAAAATGTGATTATGAAGTTTACTGTGGGTAACTTACGTACAGGAAGAATCAGGCAGAGGTACTGATGGCTACACTCCATGCTCCATTAGGGGTACAGGGGAGGGACTTCCCTGGTGGTCTAGTGGCTAAGACAGCACTCCCAATGCAGGGGGTCCGGGTTCAATCCTGGGTCAGGAAACTAGATCCCATATGCTGCAACCAAGAGTTCCCACACCACAACTAAAGATCCTGCGTGCGGCAATTAAGACCCAGTGCAGCCAAATTAATTAATTGATTAAAATAAATATTTTTAAAAGGGAGTACAGAGAATTTTAAAGATCTAAAAATAGATCTGAGAAGCAGGTTTGTGCCAGTGGGAACCCAGAGTTTTCTTCCTACTTGGGGTCTCATGTCCATTAACTCATCTGCATCAGCAAAGTCATTTTTCCAGTTTTCATAGCAGATGAAGGACAGAGTAAAGGCTGATAGGGAGCTTATCTGACTTTGCTGCATACCTTGTAAGAAGGCTAAGGCTCAGTCATACAAAAACGGCAAGAGACAGGACTGGGGGCCTGGGATGAAAACCAGTTCAGTATGGTTCAGCCACATACCCTATTTCAATTCAAATTCTGAATTACAGGGTTTTTATTGACCTCAGTGACTTTTACATGTGTAACCTCTTCCATCAAAAAAAAAAAAAAAAAAACCAATATCCCGGTTCATAATTATTAGTTTTATCCCTTAACACACACAACAGTCTCCAAATAACTACTATCAACAATATGATTACTCAAATCAGTTTACATTTTTCCAGTTGTTTCTATGTTACAATTCATCCATAATCTCCTAAACTTCTTCTAATCTACAAATGCCTGCTCTCTCTTTCTCTGTCACCGTGCAAAAACTTATTAATTAAGAAATCAGGACAACATCCTGTAGAATTTCTCACCAGAAAACACATAGTCCTTCCCTTTCTTAAATAAATGTAGCAAACCACACACTTAGTTTTCATGATGGAACCCTGGAAGCTGGTCCCTCATGCTGCATAGAGATCTTCCTTGCTCCTTTTCACAGGGACGTAATACTCTAGCATGGGATGTGACACAGTGCTTTCTGGGTTGTTTCTAGCTTTTTTTTTTTTTTTTCTGCTATTACAGATAGACCTGCAGTATAGAACCTTATATGTACAACTTTTCATATTTTCATGGACTCTTGAGAATGTAATGTACAACCAAGGTTGAGAACTCTTGACCTACAGAAAAAAGCAGGTTATTAAGAAACCCAAGTTTAAATTCCAGCTCTATCCTTAGCTTATTCCTTATAAAATCTGCATAATAATCTACCTCATGGATTTGTAGAGAGGATTATATAAGCTAAAACATGGAAGGTGCTTAAATCAGTTCTTAGCATATTTTAAGAGGAGTGTGTTTATTGTCATCATTGCTGTGAATCTTTAAAGTTTTTAAATTGTAGTTGATTTATAACATTCTGCTCGTTTCAGATGTAAAGCAAAGGGATTCAATTATACTTTTTACAGATTCTTTTCCATTATAGGTTGTTACAAGATATTAAACATAATTCCTTGTGCTACATAATAAATCCTGTTGCTTATCTGTTTTGTATATAGTGGTGTATATCTGTTAATCCCAAATGCCTAATTTATCCCTCCTCCCTGACTTTCTCTCTGGTAACTATACGTTTGTTTTCTATGTCCGGGAGTCTGTTTCTGTTTTGTAAATAAATTCATTTGTATTAGATTCCACATATAAGTGATACCTTGTAATATTTGTCTTTCTCTTTAAATGTGTTAGTTAGATTCCCTGCCTCAGTTTCCTCAGCCATCCTGTCTTAGATGTTGGCACAACAAAATTAGATCATCACTGTGAGCTTTCTTGAAAAAGCTATTATTTCTCTGAAAATGTGGAGCAAGGGTATTATTTTCATCACCATGATTATAGAATGTCCGGTTGGGAGAATTAACAGTATTCATCTGGTGGGTCTCTCATCTCCGGAGCCTCGTACAGAGCTTCCTGACTCCACTGAATCAGTAAGACAAACTGTCAATTCACTCAAACCACTAATTTAATAGATTTTTTATTTTCTACTAAATTGACAGACTGAGTAAATTGACCAAATTGACTGGCTGTTTTGATATCATTTAGACTCAGCTTGAGTGCAGCTAATCATGAAGGGGAAAATAATTGTTATTGACATTGCTGCGGTGATCAAAGACACCCCTGGCATGGTTGAGGGGGAGCACAAGGACCACCAATAATAGTCCTCCATCCTCACGCTCACCCAGCTAAGTCTCAGAACAAACGCCGCCCAATCTACTGCACTGCATTAGACAGGCACTCAAAATAGAAGGCCGAGGGTGGCCCAGAGTAGGGGGGAACCCTGAAAAGGATCGATCAATACCTAAGTGAATGTAAAGCAACTATATGCCAATAAAATTTTTTTCAACTGTTAAAAAAAAAAAATTTAAAGACATAAATGAACACTATTGGAAGGACTCATGTGCCCAATTCTGAGTGTATGGAAGAGCTATCAGGTCTGAAGAGACTTAGAAGGGGTACAGTAAACAGTAGTCCCCCAAAGATATTAATCCCTAAACGCTGTGAATGCTCCTTTACAAGGCACAAGGGACTTTCGAGATGGATTAAATTAAGGAACCGGCACCAGGGAGGCTAAGCTGGCTTCTGCAGGTGGGTCGGATGTAATCGCCAATGTCCTCATAAGGGGGAGACCAGGAGGGAACAGGAATAAGACATGTGAAGATGGAAGCAAGAAGATACGGGGATGTGAGGAAGGGCCATGAGCCCAGCAATGCAGGCAGACTCGAGAAGTAGAAAAGGCAAGAAAACAGGTCCTCCCCTACAGCTCGCCCCGCCAGCACCGTGCGGAAGCTGACTGGACTTCTGGTTTCCATAACATGTATGTTACGGCAGCCACAGACGCTAACACGCACGCACCAGCCATCTTACAGGTGTAATTCTTGGCGGAAACACCACGGGGCAGCTGGAGACTTTAAAAGGCTGTAAAGAGTGGCAGTCCTGGGACTTCCCTGATGGTGCAGTGCTGAAGAATCCACCTGCGAATGCAGGGGACACGGGTTCAATCCCTGGTCTGGGGAGATTTCACGTGCCGCGGGGCAGCTAAGCCTGAGTGCCACAACTACGGAAGCCCGTGTGCTCTACCAGCAAGAGAAGCCACTGCAATGAGAGGCCTGGGCATCACAGTTAGAGAGTAGCCCCTGCTCAGCCCAACTAGAGAGGGCCCACATGAAGCAATGAAGACCCAGCACAGCCAAAAATAAATTGTAAAAAATTTTTAAAGAAAATAGTTTGACAATTATTTAAAAAGAGAGTAGCAATCCTATCCCCTGTTCCTGCTTCAAACGAAGCCATTCTGTTTTAAACGTGGGTTCCATGTACAATTTCATGGAGGGAAGAAAAGATTCTTCTGAAATGGGGGGAGGGAGCAAACTGAAATAGAATTAATATTTGTGGATCTCATACATGGAAAAGGATTGCCCCAGTAGCTCAGCTCAGAGAAGGCAATGGCACCCCACTCCAGTACTCTTGCCTGGAAAATCCCATGGACGGAGGAGCTTGGTAGGCTGCAGTCCATGGGGTCTCTAGGAGTCAGACACGACTGAGCGACTTCACTTTCACTTTTCACTTTCATGCATTGGAGAAGGAAATGGCAACCCACTCTAGTGTTCTTGCCTGGAGAATCCCAGGAACGGGGGAGCCTGATGGGCTGCCATCTATGGGGTCGCACAGAGTCGGATACGACTGAAGTGACTTAGCAGCAGCAGCAGATAGCTCAGCTGGTAAAGAATCCACCTGCAATGCAGGAGACCCCGTTCAATTCCTGGGTCAGGAAGATCCCCTGGAGAAGGGATAGGCTACCCACTCCAGTATTCTTGGGCTTCCCTGGTGGCTCAGCTGGTACAAGGAAAACACGTGGACCAGTGCCTGGCACATAGTGAACATAATAAAATGCAGCTGTGATGGTATTATCTGCCCTGAGTCCTTCTTGTTGCCAAGGACAAGCCACAGTTCAGTGCCATTCAGGGACTTGCCCAATGGCATCTAGCTGTCAGTAGCAGAACGAACTTTAGAACCCAGGTCTTTATAATGTTGGCATTGACTGCAACCCACACCCTGGATCTTCCCCCAAATAGGAAATGCCTCCAGCTGACCAAGACTTATACTGAAATCAAACTTGCTGCATAAGGGCTGTTTTGATCGCATGTGGTTTCTCTGTAATTCTCAGGAGAGCTGACCACTCTGGGTGCTTCCTGTGTGGCCCATTACTACAGTGGGCTGAAGTGCCGGCAGGTGACTGGCTATCAGAAGGGCTAGCTGTGCTTGGTTCTCCCCACACCCTGTACCCAACTGCTGGAGAGAAGAAAGAGCATGGCTCTGCCTGTAGAACAGACTGCCGTGGAGGCAGCGGGGCAGGCCAGGCGATGGGCAGGGCCGGTGAGGCAGCGGCGGAAGCAGCTGCTGGCTCATTAAGAGCACTCGGGTGAAATCTCGGCCACACCAAGCCCAGCCATATGCTCAGACACAAACCACAGCTGCTTGCCCCTGAATCTCTCCTCTAAACGGCGGCAGCAGAGACAACGTATTCTCCCAGCTCCGGGGCGACTTCTCTTGCTGCTGTCACTTGTTTTGAGGTCCCACTGAGGAGGCGTCCTGTTGGACAAGTATCGAGTAAAAGGGTAGGAATTTTAGTCCAGCCAATGAGTGTGGGCAAGCTCAGTCACTTCAGTCATGTCCAACTCTTTGAGACCCCATGGACTGTAGCCTGCCAGGCTCCTGTGTTCATGGGTTTCTCCAAGCAAGAGTACTAGAGGGGGTTGCCAGGCCCTCCTCCAGAGGATCTTCCCAACCCAGAGATTAAATCTGCGTCTCCTGCATTACTGGCAGATTCTTTACTGCTGAGCCACCAGGGAAGACTTAGTTCAGCCAGTACTTTTCTGTAACTGCACTGTAGGAAAATGGGAATGAAGGGAAGAAATAACAGATAAGCTGGGAAAACAGAGCCCTTTGTCACACCCAGGCATCTCATTGTCTGTCCTAACTAGAGGTGTTGCCTCCTGTTTGAATAAAGCTCCTCACCTGAGCTTATGAGGTTCTCATCTATCTTGTGCCTACTCACCACTCCGAGGCCTTTTCTACTTTTCTGGTCACACCAAAACGGGTTACTCGTTGGCTCCTAAGTATGCCATTGCACTAGAACGCAAGCTTCACGGGTGAAGCAACGCAGACTATCTTTTCAATTCTGTGTCTCCACACCTCCATGTGCTTGGCACACAGTGAGTGTGTGCCTGCTAGGTTGCTTCAGTCGTGTCCGACTCTCTGTGACCCTGTGGACTGTAGCCCATCAGGCTCCTCTATCCATGCAATGCTCCAGGCAAGAATACTGGAGTGGGCTGCCATGCTCTCCTCCAGGGGATCTTCCCAACCCAGGGATGGAACCCATGTCTCTCATGTCTCCTGCATTGGCAGGTGGATTTTTTACCACTAGCGCCACCTGGGAAGCCCTTAGAAATCTGTGACGATGAATATTGCTTATTAATACCTGGGAGGCACTAAACACCATGCTGGGCACAGACTGGCATAGGATCTTGTCTAAGTTTATAAACCTCATGTACAGGGTGTCCATAAGTCAGGAGACCGAGGCAAATACAAATAATGGCACCAAGGATGTCCTCAACCTGTTAGAACACAAATAATAGTGTATCCATATACAAACTGTAATCAAGGACATGTTGAACTTATTCAGAGATAAATGATAGTATCCATATTTTCAGACTGATGATTACCCTCTATAAAATTGGGTACATAAGTCCAGGGCTTCCCCGGATGGTTCAGTGGTAAAGAGTCTGCCTGCCAATACAGGAGACAAGAGTTCAATCCCTGGTCTGCAAAGATCCCACATGTCTCAGAACAACTAAGCCAACGCGTCACAACTATCAAAGCCCATGCACCCTCGAGCCCATGCTCCACAACAGAAGAAGCCACCCACAAGAAGAAACCCATGCACCTCTACTGGAGAGTGGCCCCCACTCACCACAACTAGAGAAAGTCCACCCAGCATGGTGGAAAATAAATAAATACATAAATAAAATAACTTAAAAAAAAAAAAAGTTCATAGGGTTGATGTGAGAGTCAAAGATGAAATGTGCTCCGCCCCCAACACAGAGTAGAGCTCAATAGATGTTAGACATGATTCAGATCAGATCAGATCAGTCGCTCAGTCGTGTCCGACTCTTTGCGACCCCATGAATCTCAGCACGCCAGGCCTCCCTGTCCATCACCAACTCCCGGAGGTCACCCAGACTCACATCCATCGAGTCAGTGATGCCATCCAGCCATCTCATCCTCTGTCGTCCCCTTCTCCTCCTGCCCCCAATCCCTCCCAGCATCAGAGTCTTCTCCAATGAGTCAACTCTTCGCATGAGGTGGCCAAAGTACTGGAGTTTCAGCTTTAGCATCATTCCTTCCAAAGAAATCCCAGGGCTGATCTCCTTCAGAATGGACTGGTTGGATGTCCTTGCAGTCCAAGGGACTCTCAAGAGTGTTGCTATTTTCACAAAGATTAATAAAATAGCAACCAATGGAGGAGACACACTAGTAAATAATTTCAGTCAAAAATGAAAGGTGCTGTCACAACAGTACAAGTCCTGGGTGTCCCCAGAAGCTCTATCTTAAAAATATATCTAGAAACAGCCCTCTCACATTTCCGCCATTTAGTCCATAATACCATTTTAGTCCAATCCACTCTCATTTCTCCTTTAGACTGTTTCAGTTGCCTCCTAGCTCTTCTCTCTGCCTTCACTCTTGCCCTTCCCTCCCTGCCTGCCCTAGGCTGTTCTTAACACAGCAGCCAGGGGTCCTGCTAGAATTTAAGTCAGCTCATGTCAGTTTCCTCTTCAAACTTCTCCAGTGGCTCCCCATCTCTCTACAAGCAAAAGCCAGAATTGCTACCACTATGTGTGTGCGTGCATGCTAAGTCACTTCAGCAGTGTTTGACTCTTTGCAACCCCATGGACTGCAGCCCACCAGGCTCCTCTGTCCATGAGGATTTTCCAGGCAAGAATACTGGAGTGGGTAGCCATGCCCTCCTCCAGGGGATCTTCCCAACTCAGGGATCGAACCCACGTCCCCTGTGACTCCTGCATTGCAGGCAGATTCTTCACTGCTGAGCCACCAGGACTGCCCCACTATCACCAATAGTGATGGTTAATTTTATGTGTCAACTTAACTGGGCCACAGGGTGCCCGGGCATTTGATCAAACACTACTCTGGCTGTGTCTGTGAGTGTGTTTCTGGATGAGATTAACATTGAAATCTGTAGACTGTGTAAAGCAGACTGCTTTCCTTAATGTGGATAGGACTCATGCAATTAATTGAAGACTCAAATGGAAGAAAAAGACTGAGGAAGAGGGAACGCCTCCTGCTTGGCTGATGTGAACTGGGTCACTGGTCTCTTTCAGGCTCAAACTGAAACACTAGCTCTTCTTGGGGGTCTCAAACCTGCTGGCTTTCAGACTGGAAGCCTGCACCATGGGCTTTCCTAGGTTTCCAGATTGCAGAGGCCAGATCATAGGACTTCTCAGCCTCCATAATTGTGTGAGCCAATTCCTCATATTTCTCTTAATTACATAATGTTATATATAATAGCATACTATACATATATGGGTGCTTCCCAAGTGGCTCAGCAGTAAAGAATCCACCTGCAATTCAGGAACCACAGGAGATGCGCCTTCGATCTCTGGGTTGGGAAGAGTCCTGGAGAATGGAATGGCAACCCACTCCAGGATTCTTGCCTGGAGAATCCCATGGACAGAGGAGCCTGGCAGGCTACAGTCCATGGGGTTGTAAAGAGTCGGACACGACTGAAGTGACTTAGCACGCACACATACATATATAGTCATCAGGCAGGAGAACCCTGCCTAATACACCCACAGGCCACCTGTCCTAACCCCAGCACCCTTTCCTGCACTGCCATTATTTCTTTGATTTCAACTCTTTCCACCTTCCCCTCTCTCTGTTTCAGCCATATTGGTCTACTTATTGTTGCCCAAACACAAGGAGCCTACTTGAGTTTCAAGACCTCAGTGTCCACCACACCCTCCTCCTAGAATGTTTTTCTAAGTAAATGCCTCACACTTTTACTTCTTTTAGGTCTCTATCCAAATGTTATATGACTATGAAGATTTCCCAAACTTACTTACATGAAATTGTGTGATACACACACAGTCTCTCACACACACACACACATATATACACACACAGCCCTTTTCACTTTCTTTTAAATTACTTTCAGATCAGATCAGATCAGTCGCTCAGTCATGTCCGACTCTTTGCGACCCCATGAACCGCAGCACGCCAGGCCTCCCTGTCCATCACAAGCTCCCGGAGGTCACCCAGACTCGCATCCATCGAGTCAGTGATGCCATCCAGCCATCTCATCCTCTGTCGTCCCCTTCTCCTCCTGCCCTCAATCCCTCCCAGCATCAGAGTCTTCTCCAATGAGTCAACTCTTCGCATGAGGTGGCCAAAATACTGGAGTTTCAGCTTTAGCATCATTCCTTCTAAAGAAATTCCAGGATTGATCTCCTTCAGAATGGACTGGTTGGATCTCCTTGCAGTCCAAGGGACTCTCAAGAGTCTTCTCCAACACCACAGGTCAAAAGCATCAATTCTTCAGTGCTCAGCCTTCTTCACAGTCCAGCTCTCACATCCATACATGACCACAGGAAAGACCATAGCCTTGACTAGGTGAACCTTTGTTGGTAAAGTAATGTCTCTGCTTTTGAATATGCTATCTAGGTTGGTCATAACTTTCCTTCCAAGGAGCAAGCGTCTTTTAATTTCATGACTGCAGTCACCATCTGCAGTGATTTTGGAGCCCAGAAAAACAAAGTCTGACACTGTTTCCCTTCCCCATCTATTTCCCATGCAGTGATGGGACCAGATGCCATGATCTTCGTTTTCTGAATGTTGAGCTTTAAGCCAACCTTTTCACTCTCCACTTTCACTTTCATCAAGAGGCTTTTTAGCCCCTCTTCACTTTCTGCCATAAGAGTGGTGTCATCTGCATATCTGAGGTTATTGATATTTCTCCCAGCAATCTTGATTCCAACTTCTGTTTCTTCCAGTCCAGCATTTCTCATGATGTACTCTGCATATAAGTTAAATAAACATGGTGACAATATGCAGCCTTGACGTACTCCTTTTCCTATTTGGAACCAGTCTGTTGTTCCATGACCAGTTCTAACTGTTGCTTCCTGACCTGCATACAGATTTCTCAAGAGGCAGATCAGGTGGTCTGGTATTCCCATCTCTTTCAGAATTTTCCATAGTTTATTGTGATCCACACAGTCAAAGGCTTTGGCATAGTCATAAATTACTTTAATTATCTCTATATCATTTATCATCATCTGATATACCATATCTTTACTTGTTCATTTGTTCAATGTCTATCTGTCTCTACCAAATAGGATATATATTCCTTGAGAGTAGGAGCTTTGTCTCGTTCACTGCTATATTCCCAGTGCCCAGACTGGTACCTAGTCCTAATACCTAGTCAGACTCTATGCCTGTCTGTTGACTGAATTAATGAATATATTAAAATTTTAAGTTCAATTCTAGAAGGAGAGAAAGATATTACAGATAAGTGGCAATAACAGATGCCTGGGACTGGAGCACTGGGATGACCTGGAGGGATGGTGTGGGAAGGGGGAGGGAGGAGGGTTCAGGATGGGGAACACGTGTATTCTGGTGGCGGATCCATCTCGATGTATAGTAAAAGCAATACAATATTGTAAAGTTAAGCAAAATAAAAAAAAATTAAAAAAAAAACAAAGACCACCAAAAAAAAAAAAAAACAAAGGATAGATAGGTAGTCAGAGTAGAAGACTAGAGTTTTGCTGAGTATTGGTTATGAATTAGGTAGCAAAGAATTCAGGGTTTTGCCCTCCAGCAAGGACCTGGAGGACAGACACTCCATACTGCTGATTAAGTGTTGATCTTTGTGCTTTAACAGCCAGCGGAGCAAAGATCGTGTTTGACATCCTTGCCTATAAATTAAGGAGCCCAACCAGGATACAAGCTTGAGGTGAATTGAGTGAGTAGCCCCATACAGGGCCAAGATTTTTCTCAGAAAACAGCTCTGGGTCTACTCCAACCCTGAGATAAATTGGAGACAGAGACCCTAAAGTTCAATGCCAATAAGAATAGCTGCAATATTTTTTAGTTGGAAATAGCCCACCAGAGCCATAAAATCTCAATGAAGAAGTCAAACATAGAAGGTCTAGTTTTAAGCAATGTGACATCCTGGTAAAATCTCCAAGAGAAGCAGGTGGTGAAATATCGCCCCTAGTAAATGAATGAGTTGTCTTGCAATAATTGGCTGTCAGAAGAGAGAAGCTGAGAAGGCTAAAGTTGCCATGCACTTGGGTCAGCAAGAAGAGACCGAAGACTAGAACTAGAGAAAGTTGGCTCCATCTACACTAGAATCACCACCAAACAGGGGACACAGTGCTTGCTAACTGATCTCTCCCACGAGATGGAATACTGACTGCTCTAATCTATTTCACAGGGCAACCACAAGGGTCAAAGGAGGGAAAGTTTGCAGAAAGGACTGAAAGAAGTCTAAGCCTACACCTGAAACTAAGTCTCATAACTAGAAATCATCATTGTTAATACTTATTTCTTTCTAGCTGTTTTCTTTGCGTATTTTACATAACTAAGATCTCATGGTTTATAGATTTTTACATCCTGTCTTAACATAGAGCCATAAACATTTTCCCACATCACTGAAATGTTAACAGAAAGATTATTTTAATGAATGATTTCTAGTCCATCCATATGAATGCACCACAGTTTAACTAGTACCCTTGCACACTTAAGCAGTTTCCAACTTTTTGTAATTATTTTGGGACATTGATTTCTGACTAAGTCTCTGATTATATCTATAAGCTGAATTCCTAAAAATAGACTTACTGGGTGAAAGGGTATGATTTTTTTTTTCAGTCTCTTGATATAGACGGCCAGAATCCCTCCAGAAATCTTGTACCAATTTACACTTCCACCAGCTGTTTATGTGAGCACCCTTTCTACTGAACCCAGAGCTCTTCTGACGTCACCAGCAGGTGCCAGAACTCATTCTCCAACTTTGGATCAGAAATCAATATACAGGACAACCACTCTGAGAGCTGGCAGAAAAAAATGATTGTTACTTTGTAAAAACATTTTTTCTCGATTCCTGAGAGAGGAATCCAGAATTGGTAGATACTAAAAGTACCACCATCATGAAGAATAACACTGTTCCCAGTATTCTTTGTCCCTTGCTGAAAGAAAACACTGTTTCATAAAGCAACTTTCTCTACTTACAACCAGCACTACAGGCTTTAAATTAAGTCACAGGAAGGGGCCACAAAAGGACATCAATAGTACGTGGATTTCAGGTTGGTTTCAGAAGCAAGACTTCTGGTGTGAATACAGCCACATAAATAAGTAGACTTCTCATTTTACTCCTTTTCCCCTAGAAATCATGCAAAAGCAAAAAGAGAATAATAAACTACACAAACTGTGGTGTCCACAGTATTTGGAGACAAATATAATCTGGATTCCAAAGTACATGTAAGGTGTCCCTGAGGGATTGGACTGAGATTCAGTGGGGGAAGCGAAGGGCAAAAGCAATAAAGGAGGCAGGAGAGTCCAGTGGGGATAAATTTCAGAAAGTGCCACCTACGTGACATGGCCTGAAGGTGAAGGCTCGTCTCATGGTTACAGGGACTAAGTAGACAGAACAGGTGACTTGCAACCTGTGGGGCCCTGTCGGCTCCCAGTGGCAGGGAGGAGGCAGGGTGCACAGAGAATCGCAGGCTGAGCCGCATCACAGCAGCTGTTTATCTCCATGGAGCAGAAAAGGAAAGATCCGAGGCTGCCTGGGCCCCTCCCCGCACAGTATCTCCCATCAATGAGCTGGTTCAGAAGACCCAACTCATTCTGTTACGAACAACAGCAGCAGTGGTATTATTATCATTATTCATTGCTGGAATAAAAATAATATTAGTATTAAAAGTAATCATATGTATAATATCATATACTTGGCTGAGAGAATATTCACAAACCATCCGACCGACAGGGCTTAATTGCCAAAATATACAAACAGTTCTTACAACTCAGTAACAAAACAACAAACAACTCAATCAAAAAAAAATAAATGGGCAAAAGGCCTAGCTAGACATTTCTCTAAAGAAGACACACAGATGGCCAAGAGGCACATAAAAAGATTTCAACATTTTTAGTTATTATAAAAATGCAAATCAAAACTATAATGTGGTATCACCTCCCAGCAATGAGAGTAGTCATCATTTAAAATGTCTACAAATAACAAAGGCTAGAAAGGGTGTGGAGAAAAGGGAACCCTCCTACACTCTTGGTAGGAATGTAAATTGGTGAAACCACTATGGAAAACAGTATAGAGTTTCATTAAAAAAAAACTGAAAATAGGGTTTCCATATGATCCAGCCATCCTACTTCTGGGAATATGTCCTTAGAAAACTATAATTCAAAAAGTAGCAGATACACACTATATAAAATGATAAACAAGGTCCTTTCCTACTGTATAGCACAGAAAACTATGTTCAATATTCTATAATAAACCATAATGAAAAATAATATATATGTATATCTGTACATATATTTATATCTGAATCACTCTCAGAAACAAACAGAACATTATAAATCAGTTCAGTTCAGTTAATTTGCTCAGTCGTGCACAACTCTTTGCGACCCCATGGACTGCATCAGGCCAGGCCTCCCTGTCCATCACCAACTCCCAGAGTTTACTCAAACTCATGTCCACTGAGTCGGTTATGCCATCCAACCATCTCATCCTCTGTCATCCCCTTGTAAATCAACTTGTGCTTGTAAATCAATTACTTCAATTGATTTCAATTTTAAAAATTAAAAAAAAAGAATTTGGATATGAGATTTAAAAATATATATCATATAGGTTATAGGTAGATAAAAACAACAATAATAGTATAGATAACTAGTTCAGCTCCAATGCAGGGAGTCTATAAGAACAAAATATGAGGGAATCCCCTGGTGATCCAGTGGTTAAGACTCTGTGCTTTCATTACCAAGTGTACAGGTTCAATTCCTGGCTGGGGAGCTAAGATCCCACAAGCTGCACAATATGGTCAAGAAAAAGAAAGGGAAAATATGGACAAAGAGCAGAAAAACATTCATTTCAAAATTTCACAATGAAATGTAGCTGGCAAACTGTGGAAAGAAGTGGAAATAAATAAAATAAACATCACAGAAATGAAAGCAAAACATGAAGTTGCAAAAGGTAGAACAGACATCGAATAAAACATAACAAGGGAAACAGAGGCAAATAAAAGGACACGAAATGAAAACAAGGAGTTTCAGGATCGGAGAGAGAAAATTCAAGATGCCAAAGACAGGAAAGGGAGATCCAGTACTAGACTCCCTCAAGATATAAGAAATCAGATGAACCAGAACAATGAAAGCAAACAAATTCTTAACAATACAATTCAACAAACCTGAAATGAAAGGCTTGATTCTACGTGTTGAAAGGGCATATCGTGTTCAGGAAAACTGACCCAGAATAGTCAACACTGAGACATCGCCTGGCGAAGTTGCTGGACTCTAAAGAATCTTTTGATCCGGCATTTCAAAGTTCAATTACAAGAGAGAAAGATCAGGCTGACTTCAGATTTCTCCACATTCAACACTTAAAGACACTGGAGAAATGCCTAAGTCCTCAAGGATTCAACATCTGAGCCAAGAATTTTATATTTATCCAAATCATCCCCAAGAATAATGACTATGAACAAACAGTTCTGAACCTGCAAAAACTCAAGGAACATTATTCCACAGCCCTTCTTGAGGCAACTTCCAGAAGATAAACCACAGCAGTGCGAGAAATGCCTTGGGTTCTCAGATCAGATCAGATCAGTCGCTCAGTCATGTCCGACTCTTTTCGACTCCATGAATCGCAGCACGCCAGGCCTCCCTGTCCATCACCAACTCCCAGAGTTCACTGAAACTCACATCCATCGAGTCAGTGATGCCATCCAGCCATCTCATCCTCTGTCATCCCCTTCTCCTCTTGCCCTCAATCCCTCCCAGCATCAGAGTCTTCTCCAGTGAGTCAACTCTTCTCATGAGGTGGCCAAAGTACTGGAGCTTCAGCTTTAGCATCATTCCTTCCAAAGAAATCCCAGGGCTGATCTCCTTCAGAATGGACTGGTTGCATCTCCTTGCAGTCCAAGGGACTCTCAAGAGTCTTCTCCAACACCACAGTTCAAAAGCATCAATTCTTCGGTGCTCAGCCTTCTTCACAGTCCAGCTCTCACATCCATACATGACCACAGGAAAGACCATAGCCTTGACTAGACGAACCTTTGTTGGCAAAGTAATGTCTCTGTTTTTCAATATGCTATCTAGGTTGGTCATAACTTACCTTCTAAGGAGTAAGTGTCTTTTAATTTCATGGCTGCAGTCACCATCTGCAGTGATTTTGCAGTGCTAAGAAAAATAAAGTCTGACACTGTTTCCACTGTTTCCCTATCTATTTCCCATGCAGTGATGGGACCAGATGCCATGATCTTCGTTTTCTGAATGTTGAGCTTTAAGCCAACCTTTTCACTCTCCACTTTCATTTTCATCAAGAGGCTTTTGAGTTCCTCTTCACTTTCTGCCATAAGGGTGGTGTCATCTGCATATCTGAGGTTATTGATATTTCTCCCAGCAATCTTGATTCCAGCTTGTGTTTCTTCCAGGCCAGTGTTTCTCATGATGTACTCTGCATAGAAGTTAAATAAACAGGGTGACAATATACAGCCTTGACGAACTCCTTTTCCTATTTGGAACCAGTCTGTTGTTCCATGACCAGTTCTAACTGTTGCTTCCTGACCTGCATACAAATTTCTCAAGAGGTAGATCAGGTGGTCTGGTATTCCCATCTCTTTCAGAATTTTCCACAGTTTCTTGTGATCCACAGTCAAAGGCTTTGGCATAGTCAATAAAGCAGAAATAGATGTTTTTCTGGAACTCTCTTGCTTTTTCCATGATCCAGCGGATGCTGGCAATTTGATCTCTGGTTCCTCTGCCTTTTCTAAAACCAGCTTGAACATCTGCAAGTTCACAGTTCACATATTGCTGAAGCCTGGCTTGGAGAATTTTGAGCATTACTTTACTAGCGTGTGAGATGAGTGCAATTGTGTGGTAGTTTGAGCATTCTTTGGCATTGCCTTTCTTTGGGATTGGGATGAAAACTGACCTTTTCCAGTCCTGTGGCCACTGCTGAGTTTTCCAAATTTGCTGGCATATTGAGTGCAGCACCTTCACAGCATCACCTTTCAGGATTTGGAATAGCTCCACTGGAATTCCATCACCTCCACTAGCTTTGTTCATAGTGATGCTTTCTAAGGCCCACTTGACTTCACATTCCAGGATGTCTGGCTCTAGGTCAGTGATCACACCATCATGATTATCTGGGTTGTGAAGCTCTTTTTTGTACAGTTCTTCTGTGTATTCTTGCCACCTCTTCTTAATATCTTCTGCTTCTGTTAGGTCCATACCATTTCTGTCCTTTATCGAGCCCATCTTTGCATGAAATGTTCCTTTGGTATCTCTGATTTTCTTGAAGAGATCTCTAGTCTTTCCCATTCTGTTGTTTTCCTCTATTCCTTTGCATTGATCGCTGAAGAAGGCTTTATCTCTTCTTGCTATTCTTTGGAACTCTGCATTCAGATGCTTATATCTTTCCTTTTCTCCTTTGCTTTTTGCTTCTCTTCTTTTCACAGCTATTTGTAAGGCCTCCCCAGACAGCCATTTTGCTTTTTTGCATTTCTTTTCCATGGGAATGGTCTTGATCCCTGTCTCCTGTACAATGTCACGAACCTCCTTCCATAGTTCATCAGGCACTCTATCAGATCTAGGCCCTTAAATCTATTTCTCACTGCCACTGTATAATCATAAGGGATTTGATTTAGGTCATACCTGAATGGTCTAGTGGTTTTCCCTACTTTCTTCAATTTAAGTCTGAATTTGGCAATAAGGAGTTCATGGTCTGAGCCACAGTCAGCTCCTGGTCTTGTTTTTGCTGACTGTACAGAGCTTCTCCATCTTTGGCTGCAAAGAATATAATCAATCTGATTCCGGTGTTGACCATCTGGTGATGTCCATGTATAGAGTCTTTTCTTGTGTTGTTGGAAGAGGGTGTTTGTTATGACTAGTGCATTTTCTTGGCAAAACTTTATTAGTCTTTGCCCTGCTTCATTCCGTATTCCAAGGCCAAATTTGCCTGTTACTCCAGGTGTTTCTTGACTTCCTACTTTTGCATTCTAGTCCCCTATAATGAAAAGGACATCTTTTTGGGGTGTAAGTTCTAAAAGGTCTTGTAGGTCTTCATAGAACCATTCAACTTCAGCTTCTTCAGCGTTACTGGTTGGGGCATAGACTTGGATTACTGTGACATTGAATGGTTTGCCTTGGAAACGAACAGAGATCATTCTGTCGTTTTTGAGATTGCATCCAAGTACTGCATTTTGGACTCTTTTGTTGACCATGATGGCCACTCCATTTCTTCTGAGGGATTCCTGCCCGCAGTAGTAGATATAATGGTCATCTGAGTTAAATTCACCCATTCCAGTCCATTTGAGTTCGCTGATTCCTAGAATGTCGACATTCACTCTGGCCATCTCTTGTTTGACCACTTCCAATTTGCCTTGATTCATGGACCTGACATTCCAGGTTCCTATGCAATATTGCTCTTTACAGCATCGGACCTTGCTTCTATTACCAGACATGTCCACAGCTGGGTATTCTTTTTGCTTTGGCTCCATTCCTTCACTCTTTCTGGAGTTATTTCCCCAGTGATCTCCAGTAGCATATTGGGCCCCTACTGACCTGGGGAGTTCCTCTTTCAGTATCCTATCATTTTGCCTTTTCATACTGTTCATGGCGTTCTCAAGGCAAGAATACTGAAGTGGTTTGCCATTCCCTTCTCCAGCGGACCACACCCTGTCAGATCTCTCCACCATGACCCGCCCATCCTGGATTTGCCCCACAGGCATGGCTTAATTTCATTGAGTTAGACAAGGCTGTGGTCCTAGTGTGATTAGATTGACTAGTTTTCTGTGAGTATGGTTTCAGTGTGTTTGCCCTCTGATGCCCTCTTGCAACACCTACCGTCTTACTTGGGTTTCTCTTACCTTGGGCGTGGGGTATCTCTTCATGGCTGTCCCAGCAAAGCACAGCCATCGCACCTTACCTTGGACGAGGGGTCTAGTGCAAAGGAATTAGCTGTGAGTCTTAAATATATGCACCTTAGAGCAAAAAATGAAATACAAATATAGGTTTGGATGATGGAGGAGAATGCGTTATATAACCTGACAATCTAGAAATAAACACCAACAAAAAAAGTTTTTAATGGATAAGGGAAGATAAAAAGGAAAGAGACTCAGTTATTCTGCCATTTACCTCACCTGTAACCAGTAAGAGTCAGAGAATATTATTTAAAGATTTAAAGCAGACAGGGACTTCCCTGGTGGTCCAGTGGCTAAGACTCCACATTCTCAATGCAAGGGACTTGGGTTCGGTCCCTGGTCAGGGAACTGGATCCTGCCTATTGCAATTAAAGATTCTGCATGCTGCAATTAAGACCCAGTGCCGCCAAATAATTTTTTTTTTTTTTTAGAAAAGCAGACAGATCAAGTAACTGAGGTGTATGAGAAGTACTAAAGCTTCATTGACAGTTCAAATGTAAACTGCAAGCAAAATGATGTTACTGATGAAATTTGGGAAAGTAGGGAGAAGGAAGGAAGGGTAAAACAACAAGAAACACATTAAGTTTATAACTGTTCATATTAGGAAACCATCTGATACTATGTGAATAAATAGGGACTATGAGAATTTTATAAAGCTATAATTAATTTTATGAAGATAGCAACTAGAACAAAATTACCAGCTTTCCTGAATATCAGGAGAACTACACACCACACACACACACACACACACACACACACACACACAGAGCAAAGATCACAGATGGTTCTATAAATGATCATAGAAGCAATTATAAAAAGAGTACACATAAAATCATATGAAAAACTAAACCCAAGCATACACATTGGTATGTAAATGAGCCTTCATCATTATTAAAAGTTTTTCAGATCAGAGCCCTAAGAAAATCCAAACTCTATGTTGTAAAGAGACAGAGTGAAACAAAATGATTTTAGAAAATAAAAGACTGGACAAGGCATGGCAGGCACAAATGCAAACAAAAAGAAAGCAGAGTTTATGGTATTAATATTAGGCAAAGCGGAATTAAGGCCAAAAAGCATTAAATGATACAAAGAAGGGCATTTTATAATGCTGAAGGGTACAATTCACAATTAAGATATCAGTTATGAATATTTATGTACTTGATTACATAGTAGCAATATTCCTAAAGCAGAAATTATCTTGACATAGAGAAAAAATAAACAAAAACCTGCCAATGGCTGAAGGCTTTAATTCTGTTCTCCCAGTCCCTGATAGAACAAGTTGAGAAAACATAACATAAATCTCTGGTCCTTCATGTCCAGCGTTGAGTGCCGCATGCAAAATGACCTGGGCCCAGGTTATTTATTTCAGCGTTGTTTGTAAAAGCATGACTATTCTGTTCACCAACAGAGGACAAGTTAAATAAATTATAGGATAACAATTCAATCAGCTGTATCACGACAAGAAGAGTAAAAAAGGACAAGAATCTCTATGAACTCATGGAAATACTTTCAAGTGTTCCTCGCATAAACTGGTACCATATCTCCTCACTGCTTTGGCTCCCGCAGTAGCTAGCTATACTGTTTACAATTACACACTAGATCCTTCCCAGAGAGGAAACTGTGCATTCAAGTCCCCTGCCACATGACTTGCCCAGGCTTGACCACGTCACACCCTAACAGAGGTTATCAATGT
The DNA here is from genome assembly GCA_935064755.1 of Tragelaphus eurycerus. NCBI lineage: Eukaryota > Metazoa > Chordata > Mammalia > Artiodactyla > Bovidae > Tragelaphus > Tragelaphus eurycerus. Next base: position 210,140 of record CAKXYN010000222.1, on the reverse strand, counting down.
AATTGCAGAGCTTTGTTCAGGCTACTTGCTATTCCCCTCTGTTAAGTGTGGGCACGTCCCACTCTGGGACTACTCTTCCAAAATCTGGGTCCCAGAGCTGTGAGAGGAGACCCATGGACCCAGAGCAGCTCACCTAAAATGTGAGCAAGAAATTACTTTTGTTTCTGTAAGCCTCTGAGACATGAGGTCTTCGTTGTGTGTGTAAAGTTGGCTAATACAGAACTCATTCGAAAGGGGCAATTTTAGGAAAGGTTGGATTTTACTGTTTGTCTCATTGTTGGGAGATTTTTGCCACATATTTATAGTATAATACCTAATTTCATGTGTTTATGACATGAACACTTAGGCAGCAGTTATCACATGCCAAGAACTACTCCAAGCATTTTACAAAAATTAATTTACTCAATTGCATAAGATTCTGTATCCGCATTTCACAAACAAGGAAACAGACAGAGACAGGTCAAGATCACAAGTCATGTAAGCCACAGAATCAGTGTCAAACCCAGGCAGTCTGGCCCCAGAGTCCACACCCTTAATCATATGATCCACGTCCACATCCACAACCACTATGCAATGAAATTATCATAACCACTGATATTTATTGAGTTAATTTTACTAAGCACATTTGTTCTTATTTGATTCTCATGATAACTCCAGGAAGTAGAGGAACCGGAGACGTCAAAGATGCAAAATGACCCAAGATTACACATTGACCTTGATGGCAGTTATGCTCTATAAAGAAAAAACCTCTAAAGACTACTATAACCTTTCCTGTTCAAATCTGGAGGTTGAGGGTAGGGGGAGGCCTCAACAGAATCTTATGACCGCTCTATTTCCAATTCTCTTTGTGCTTATCACCATCACAATCATTAATAAATACTTGCTGGACACCTACCTCAGGAAAGGCATTGTGCTAGGCTCCCTCGCCCCAGTTAAGACTGGAGACAGACGTAGGCTCACTCTCAAATGGTGAAAGATGCAGTGCACAAACACCCCTGAGGACCAGGAAGCATCTGGCACCGTGGTCAGGTGGCTCTCGCTTGGTGACTAGAGTTTTCACAAGGCTGTGTAGCACCCTGCTGCCCCAGAAAGTCGCAGGAAGAGAAAACACAGTATTCCTGTCCTCCTGTTTCATTATCACCAGGGAGGGCGTCGGCATTAAAAGAGCAGTGTGAAATGGACAATTCACACATCTTCTGAGTTTCTCAAGGATGCCAGTCCCTGCTGTTGCCTCAGCCTCCGTGGCTGCCACTGCCTTGAGGTCATCTCACCACAAGAAGAGTATTAGACGTGGGCCAGCAGGAAGCATGGGCAAACAGGTGCGTACACATGTGCATGCGCGCGCACACACACACACCCCTCCCTACACATTCTCCACTCCCAAGCAATGGCAGGGAATATGGAAAAAAGAAAAAGAGGCAGCAGGCGTTCAAGGAAGGGCCCATCTTTCATTGCTGGCAGTTTCAGAAGAGCAACGGAGTCCTCCTGCAGCTCAAGGTCACAGACCCAGTGGAATCTCTCTTCTCCAGACTCTCCCTTCAGTACCAGACAGACCACTTCTGGGAAAGACTGGTACAGGGCCTTCAAGGTCTTGTCTGGTACATCTGCCACCTGCATACAGGATGGAGCCAACAAGAATAAGGGCCTGTCCTGATCCTTGCCCATCCAGGCCTACTGGAGACTCCTGGACCTGGGTAAAGGCTCAGCCCCTCCCAAACCTCTGGGCCACTTCTGCCTTTAATTAGGGAGGTTTTGGAGCCTGACTTCCATACCATGAGCAGTCAGATGGCAGGCAGCTCAGCTCTAATCAGTGGCTTAATACTTTTTCCTTGTTTTAAGATTTTTTGAGGTGAAGCATTTTTAAAGTTTTAATGAATTTGTTATAATATTGTTTCTGCTTTATGCTTTGGTTTTTCGGCCTCAAGGTATATAGGATCTTAGCTCCCTGACCAGGGATCAAACCCACATCCTGTGTACTAGAAGGTGAAGTCTTAACCACTGGACCACCAAGGAAGTCCCATGGCCTAATTCTTAAAACTGAGCTTCTTCTCCATTGGCACCTGTATTGGAATTCTTCAGAGAAACAGAACCAATAGGAAATAAACATATTTTATTAATAAAAAGTTTATTAATAAAAAGTTTTATTATGGGAATTGGCTCCCGTTGCTATGGAAGCTAAGTCATGCAACTGGCCATCCACAAGCTGAAGAACCAGGAAAGCCAGGGGTGCAGTTGTAATCTGAGCCCAAAGTCCGGAGAACGAGGAACACTGATGATTAACTCCCAGTCCAAGGGCAGCAGGAGACTGAAGTCCCAACTTGGCAGACAGGCAGGAAGCAAAGCAGCGAGCTCCTCCTTCTTCCACTTTTGTTCTATTCAGACCCTCAGAGAATTGATGATGCTCACCCACATTATGAAACAACCTATCCTACTGAGTCCACCAATTCAAATGCTAATCTCATTCAGAAACAACCTCACAGACATACCCAGAAATAATATTTAATGTGGTCCTGGCCCTATCCAGGTGACATATAAAACTAACCATGACAGCACCTGTGTCCTGGCCTCTGCCAACCAGACCCTGTTTTCATAAACTGCCTGTGACACCAGTTCCTCTAGGACAGAGGCCTGCCCAGGCTTCTGCTAGTCTCTCCTTTCAAGGCCAAGCTCTTCATCATAAAAATCCATCTGATTATTTCTTGCTGAATCAGTAGTTGTCATCTGTCATCTTATTTGGTCCGGCTGTAACACATCCCATAGTACAAAAGAATTGTGAGATTAAACATCCCCCACTGGACTTCACAGTCCTCTGGAGCAAGGACCATACAGGTCTATGTCTTATTCTTCTGTGTGTCCTAGCAATTAGTACCCAAAAGAGGCACTCAGCCAATAATTGCTGAGTGAAACCCTGCCCCCAGCCATGGAGGTCTGGCATACCCCTTGTGTGGCTGACATGCAAAGGGCTAGAGAGTTTCGCCCATCTCAGGAGAGTTACTAACAGGAAGCCAAGAGACACACTTCTCACAAAGCCCAGTTGAAGGAGACTAAGTTTTGCCTGCTTCTATCACTGTTGCTATGGGAATAGAATGCCTCCTAAGTGGCACATTCATATAAGTAGAATTTCTTCCCAGTAGCATCTCTGAGTGGAATTCCCACTGCAAGGATTAGGTCTTCCTCTCCTGAGCAGCAATAGATGCCATCCTAGGGGACCTAGGGTCTACAAAAAAGGTAGTGACCACCTCTCTCTCCACCTTAGGACTTCTCTTTATCCCTCTCCATCTTTAATCATCTCTCCCTCCCTTCTTCTCCAGCCCAAATGCTCAGAGAGTGAATTGGCCTCGCAGAATCTATTCAGAAAGATGGGTGTCTGATCTATGCAAAGTGGGGGTAATAAAATCACCTGCGGGTCAAGGGAACCTATCAAGCTATCTGCTCAATAACATCAATGGAGTCAATACTAATGTTACCGAGTCCAAACTGCTACTTCTTGCTGCACGACAGGCTAATGATCAAGATATAAGTTGTTAGGGCAAGGAATAATGACTTTATTCAGAAAGCCAGCAAACTGGAAAGATGGTGGGCTTGTATCCCCAAAGAACCATCTTACCTGTATTAGAATTCAGGCTCCTTTTATACTAAAAGGGAAGGGTGTGTGTGTGCTACATCACTTTGGTCAAGTCCGACTCTGTGTGATCCTACAGACTGTAGCCTGCCAGGCTCCTCTGTCCATGGGATTTCCCAGGCAAGAATACTGGAGTGGGTTGCCCATGCCCTGCTCCAGGGGATCTTCCTGACTCAGGAATTGAACCCACATCTCTAGCATCCCCTACATTGGCAGGCTGGGTTCTTTACCACTACAGCCACTGGGGAAGCCCCCTATACCTGAGTACCTCCCACTAATGATGAGAAAACATCATCCTAAACAATAGATTCCCCTTATATTTCCTCTTCAGTGCTTCAAATAGGTTACCATTAGTTTGACCTTTGGTTCCACTCCCTCATCTCTGTATTCTCTGCCAAAATAGTCAAAGGGTTAGGAAGGCAAAAGTGAAGGGAAAAAGCTTAGCCATATTACATCATTGGTCCCTTGGTCCTCCAGTACTGGCTGGTGTGGAGTCGTGCTTCTGATCTACCTGTCATACCTGAAAGTTCTGATGTGCTTTCTGTCCTATTTGGGGGTCAGTGTCTCCCCAGCCTCCATCCTGCCCTGTCTGAAGGCTATATGGATTTTGAAGCAGTTGTTCTCAAAAGTGTGATCCAGAGCCAGCAATATCAGTATCACCAGACAACTTATTAAAACTGCACATTTTCAGGCCTCACTCCAACTCACTGAATCAGAAACTCTGGGGGTGGTACCCAAGAGCCATCTGTCCTTTTTTTTTTTTTTTTTTTTTTGGCCATTCCTAGTGGCATGCAGGATCTTAGTTCCCCAACCAGGGATTGAACCCATGCCCCCTGCATTGAGAGTGCAGTCTTAACCACTGGACCTCCAGGCAAGTCCCATCATTCGTCCTTTAACAAGCCCTCCAGGTGATTCCCAAGCACTCTTGAATTTCAGAAACTCAGCCTTCAAGGCACTTCCTCTTGACCGCTGAATATGGCATCTTTGTCCAGCCCTTTTTCCATCTCTTCACTACCCAGGACTCAATTTAAGAAAGGTGGCATTTCAGTGGCAGGTGAGATTTAAACTGACATTTTCCCTCCTTTCTAGTTCTGTCGGAATTCTGCAATCTACTGATTGCAATAATGCTCCCGGGCTCCCCTCCCCCTCGGAAAATAACGATTCAAAATCAGAACAGATTATTTTAAAACGCTTGTTGGCACATTGATGCCACTGGCTGGCTTCTACTGACTAATTAATCCTGATCTGACCTGAATTAATGCCTAATCTGTGTAAAATGATTGAGATTTGTTGGAAGGCAGCAAATTTGAGACTATAAAAACGAAAGGCATGTGGGAGTAGATTCAGCATCAGGCTGACATGAGGATTAAAGTACTTCTTCAATTGGTACATTATTTGAAGTCTGAATTTTTTTTTTCTTCCTTTCTCCTCCCCACTCCTCCACCACCTCCTACTAGGAAAAAAAAAAAAAAAAAATTACCAGAAGACATAAGTATATTGTCTCCCCTTCTCCCAAATAAAGGTAAACTGACAGCACTTTCAATGAAAGACTCTGCATGATTGGAATTAAATGTCAAATACGATTTTCTGTTGGCAATTCAAAGTGTTGGTGTCAAAACCATAACTGGCAGTACGGCTGGAGATTAGTATCTGTCCGGATCTTAGCATCACACTGCGAGGAAGGTTTATGATTTCATAGATTAACACAGCTCTCTTCACGCCACCACTTAAGAGATAATTTGCTGAAGCAGGAGCCGATTAGACTGTGGTTGCCCGTGAGCGCGAGGCCCCCTCCCCTAAGGTTCCGTCAGGCGTTTGATGGCACACCCTGCCCCCTGTGGGGGTCTGCCATCATGACGGGTGACAGGCAGGCGAGGTGAGTGGGCCACAGCTGCCAGCATACCCGGCTGTCAGTAGCCAGCAGTGATGCTTGCTGGCGATGTCTCGAGGAAAATGGAGTTCCTATTGACCTGACCAATATGAAGCGGCCTTCCAGGCTGGAGATTTGATTTATTTAGTTTATGCTTCTCACATGGGATGGAGGGAGGGGGACTTCCTGGCAAGTCATCGAATCACATGCCCTACCACTAGATCTCCTCTAGATCTGGGGAGAAAAAAAAAAAAATTGTCGATCAAGGCTCAGAGAGGTTAGGGAGACTTGCCAAGATCACAGCGTTTGGGAAGAGGGGAGCTTGGGAGTTGGTATGGCCTGAGACTCACAAAGTGATAGACACTGACTTCAGCACTTTGATCTCTCCAATGTCCTGTGTAAGATTCACAGAGTCTTTGATGTCATTAAAAGGGCAGGCGAGGTGAAGGGTTTAAGTAACTTGCATAAGCCACAGCAAGTCCACGGCAGAGATGGGTTGCAACCACGTTTCCTAATCCCCAGTTCGGTGCTCTCTGCATCATCTTACAGGGCATCATCCCTAGAGTAAATATTCCAGCTGGGGAGGGGATCAAAGGGCTTTGAAAACTGTGCTTCTATCTTACACGCATGACATTTCTGCCGAGTGACAGCCCATAGAACCCAGATAATAAAATAAAACGGATGCTCTGTGTCTTGACCAGCCAGTAAATTGTCACTGGTCCTCTGTGAGTCTGATTTAAGAGTTTCATCTTGCAGAGACTATATTTGTTCTTTCTTTGTCCCCCGCCCCCACACTCGCCCCCACTTCTGGGGAAGGAGAAACTGGGAAAGCAGTCAGCTTTGTGCAGCATTTACGTTATCCAAAAACACCAGGATGTGACAGCCGGGGGGACTCACAAGATAATGTTCAGACTCTGGTTTTAGAATGTTTACTCTCTTTGGGGTGAACTCTGACATCCAAGTGCATTAATGCAATGCCATTTTCAACTCTCACGCCAATCTCCCTCCTTGTACATATCAGAATTTTAATGCCTGCTTCCCTGTTTGAGTTATGGTAATTTATTGTAATAGTGCATTTTGACCTTTTCAGTATTTTGTATTTTTATTGGATAGCTGTTTCACCTCTTCCCTGGAGGGTTAGCCAGGCTGAAAATGAGAGAGAATGGTAAGACCAACCAATCAAAAGAAAGAATATTAAAAAGGTCAACACACAAGAGCAAACTACTAATTTAGAAAACACACAAATGAGAAAAGAATGAAAGCTCCCAGCAGCATGGTGGTCAGAGCAAGAATAAGTGGACAGGAGAGGGCTAAGAGGTTCCTTCGCATCCACAGCATAACAGTTAGTTCAACCACTGAATGTAAACTAGCCAGCCCATCATCAGAAACCAAAGGAGAGGAGAATCAGTGCCAACTCCCAAGAGTGTAGACCATACCATTTCCCTTTCTACCTGGTCAATGTAAATGGCAAAGAGAGGTCGTGGGGGGTTGAAAGTCCCAGCTCAGAGATGCTCTTTTGAACATGCCATAACCAGACGATGCTTCAAAGACGTCAGACAAGTTCCACCCTCTACCTACAAGCAGATGAAAGTCTCTGGAATCTAGAACTGATGCTCCTTTATTTCTTTTTCAAAGCTCTCCAGGAACAGGAATCCCCAAACCTCCTCCCTTGACTCTTTCTAGTTAAGCAACATAAATTAAACCATATTAATAAGCATCAGATCAGATCAGATCAGTCGCTCAGTCGTGTCCAACTCTTTGTGACCCCATGAACTGCAGCATGCCAGGCCTCCCTGTCCATCACCAACTCCCAGAGGTCACTCAGACTCACATTCATCGAGTCAGTGATGCCATCCAGCCATCTCATCCTCTGTCATCCCCTTCTCCTCTTGCCCCCAATCCCTCCCAGCATCAGAGTCTTCTCCAATGAGACAACTCTTCGCATGAGGTGGCCAAAATACTGGAGTTTCAGCTTTAGCATCATTCCTTCCAAAGAAATCCCAGGGTTGATCTCCTTCAGAATGGACTGGTTGGATATCCTTGCAGTCCAAGGGACTCTCAAGAGTCTTCTCCAACACCACAGTTCAAAAGCATCAATTCTTTGGCGCTCAGCCTTCTTCACAGTCCAACTCTCACATCCATACATGACCACAGGAAAAACCATAGCCTTGACTAGGCAAAACTTTGTTGGCAAAGTGATGTCTCTGCTTTTAAATATGCTATCTAGGTTGGTCATAACTTTCCTTCCAAGGAGTAAGCGTCTTTTAATTTCATGGCTGCAGTCACCAGCTGGACAATCAAGACTAATAGAATCCTAAAGTTCAAAGCACATTAATTCAAGTGGACGTTCAGGTCTTGTCTACTGAAGATTATGGTCACCAAGTCACTGGGAAGCACACTTGAGTGAGTTACCTGGGTACAGCCCCCTCACCCATGGAAGCACAATTAACAATGCAGAACAACATACACAGAAGGTTCTGACTGGCATCAGAAAATGGAAATGAGCTACTTTAAAAGAATCCATGTAAAACAGGGGCCAAAATCTCAGTGTGAAGAGTGAAAAGACTTTGACTGCAACTTCATCTTGAAAAATAAAATGAGAATGTACAAAGAGGTGATTTTGCTTTCTATTTAATCTAATATAGGTAAAATATCTAATCATACTCCCCAAAGGAAAAAGGACTTAAAGGTTGACTGGGAAATTTGGGCAGTTTTCCCAACAGTGTTTTATATTACTATCGATATATCACCCTTCACAACACCTTTGACATAATCATGAAAAATATAACTTACAAAATATTCAGAGGAACCAAGACAGGTGCTCCTCTAAATCCTGTGGCATTCCAATTTTTTCCTATTTAATATCTTGATCTTTGTTTTCTATTATTTGGTTGGTTGATTTCTTTTTATTCAATTGTTTGTGATATCCTTATTTGTCAATTTGAGAGAAATATGAGCCATCCTAGTATATCACGTTCATCAACTTCATGAGATCCTGTGTTGTTTACAAAATTTGCAGTTTCCATTTGCTTTTGATTTAGCGCTACCAAAACATCTGAAAATCATCTGCAAACTGACAGAATACTTATGCCATACAGGTTTTTGTTAAAAGATTCATGTTTGAATAGGGTCTGATTTTTAGTCTGTTAATGACTATTTAAAAACTCTTAATTCTCTGTGTAAACAGACTTTTAATTCAGATCAGATCAGATCAGTCGCTCAGTCGTGTCCGACTCTTTGTGACCCCATGAATCACAGCACGCCAGGCCTCCCTGTCCATCACCAACTCCTGGAGTTCACTCAGACTCATATCCATCAAGTCAGTGATGCCATCCAGCCATCTCATCCTCTGGCATCCCCTTCTCCTCCTGCCCTCAATCACTCCCAGCATCAGATTCTTTTCCAATGAGTCAATTCTTCGCATGAGGTGGCCAAAGTACTGAGTTTCAGCTTTAGCATCATTCCTTCCAAAGAAATCCCAGGGCTGATCTCCTTCAGAATGGACTGGTTGGATCTCCTTGCAGTCCAAGGGACTCTCAAGAGTCTTCTCCAACACCACAGTTCAAAAGCATCAATTCTTAATTATGAGTACTCTAATAACGAAAACTGAAGCTCAAGGATCCTAAACCTATCTAAATGCAAACCAGAATACCTTCAGTATAAAACATACCATAACAGACATAAAAGGGATTGCAGAAATATATTCAACTATTAACACTTTCTAATTTGACTCATAACTAGCAGTCAGTCCAAGAAAGCTGCATCACTGAATAAAAATTTAGGGTTAGAAACACTATGCAGATTTGCTATGTCTCTTCTTTAAGATTACTTCATGTATAATACATTTGGATGGGGGGAATAAAAGGGAGATTGGGATTGACATATACACACTACAATATACAAAATAGATAACTAATAAGAACCTGGGCTTCCCTGGTGGTTCAGTTGGTTAAGAATCTGCCTGCAATGTGGGAGACCTGGGTTCGATCCCTGGCTTAGGAAGATTTCCTGGAGAAGGCAACAGCTACCTACTCCAGCATTCTGGCCTGGAGAATTCCATGGACTGTATAGTCCATGGGGTCACAGAGTCAGACACAGCTGAGCTACTTTCGCTCACTCACTCAATAAGAACCTACTATGGGCTTCCCAGGTGGCACTAGTGGTATAGAACCTGCCTGCCAATGCAGGAGACGTAAGAATCGCAGGTTTGATCCCTGGGCCAGGAAGATCTCCTAGAGAAGGGCACAGCAATCCGTTCCAGTACTCTTGCCTGGAGATTCCCATGGACAGAGGAGCCTGGTAGGCTACAGCCCACAAGGTCTCAAAGAGTCACACATGACTGAAGCAACTTAGCACGCACGCAAGAACCTATTGTATATCACAGGAAGTGAAGTGAAGTGAAGTTGCTCAGTTGTGTCCGACTCTGTGCGACCCCATGGACTGTAGCCTACCAGGCTCCTCCATCCGTGGGATTCTCCAGGCAAGAATACTGGAGTGGGTTGTCATTTCCTTCTCCAGGAGATCTTCCCAACCCAGGGATCAAACCCTAGTATCCCGCATTGCAGGCAGATGCTTTACCATCTGAGCCACCAGAGAAATCACAGGGAACTCTACTTAATACTGTATAATGATCTATATGGGAAAAGAATCTAAAAAAGAGGGGATATAAGTGTGTGTATAAATGATTGATTTTGCTGTACAGCAGAAAGTAATACAAGATTGTAAATCAACTCTACTCCAATAAAAATTTAAAAAATAAAAAATGCACTCAGATTACACAGTTAAATTTACAAACACTTTTCAAAATACCATGTACAACATGATACCTCTTCTTTAAAAAAAACAAACAAACTATCCCTTATTAACTATTTACTGACTACCAGGAATTGTATATGTATTATATTATTTAATTCTTATAAAAGCCCTAGAGGAAGGCATCAATACCTACAAGTTATAGGTAATGAAACAAAACACAGAAGTGAAGCAATTTGCCAGAGACAGAACATCTAATTAGTGGCAGAGGCAGGGCTCAGTCTCAGGTTTTCTTGATTCTAGGCCCATGTTCCAAACCACTCTGTTACAATACACAGAAAAGGTATCTAGAAGAGCAGAGATACTACAATAAGACTGTGGTTGTTTTTAAGACTGTGGTTGTTTTTATTCATTTCTTTATATTTTTCTATCTTTTCCACACTTTCTGGATCAAAAATGTTTTTGTTTAGTGACTCAGTCATGATCGATTCTCTTGCAACCTCATGGAGCCTGCAAGGCTCCTCTGTCCACGGGATTTCCCAGGCAAAAATACTCAAGTGGGTTGCCATTTCCTTCTCCAAGGGATCTTCCCAACCCAGGGACTGAACCTGTCTGCTTAGCTCAAACAATAAAGAATCTTCCTGCAGTATAGGAGGCCCGGGTCCAATCCCTGGGTTGGGAAGATCCCCTGGAGAAGGAACCCACTCCAGTACATGGGGTCGCAAAAAGCCAGACATGACTGAGCAACGAACACTCCTGCTCTCCTCCTGCATGGCAGGCAGAGTCTTTTCCTCTAGTTTTCTGTCTTTTCCACATTTTCTGGATCAAAAATGATGGCTCTTATAATCAGAGAAAAGAGAAGTTGGAACTTCCCTGATGGTCCAGTGGTTAAGACTCCATGTTTCCACTGCAGGAGACATGGGTTCGATCCCTAGTCAGGAACTAAGATCCCACATACCACATGGTATAGCAAAAAAAAAAAAAAAACACACACACAGATAAAAGAGAACAGATGTTTATAAGAAGTTAAGGTTAGAGATGGGAGATCTCCATGTTGTTTATGGCAAACAAAAAGCTTTGTAGAGAAAAGGGAGGAGAGACTGACTCTGTTACAGCTTAAGCGGCCACTCTCAGCCGGCAGGGAGCCTCCAGAAGGAGGGTCTGGGACATTCTGTATGTTCTGCGGACGTGGACACGGCCCACTTCACCTCCTGAGGCGCTGAAGTTACTGTGTGTGGTCGAGGGAAGAACACTGACCACAGTCAGAGACAAGGACACCCACCACGTCCTATGAAGCTCTGTCTGACTGCCCATCCCCCACCCACAGCCCCCACCTGTGGCTCAGTCCTCCCCTCTGTCTTAAGGCCGACTCATCCCAAGCCTTCCCTGGTGGCTCAGCGGTAAAGAATCTGCTTGCAATGCAGGAGATTGCCTGCAATGCAGGAGATTGCCTGCAATGCAGGAGATACTGGTTCAATCACTGGTTGAGAAGATCCCCAGGAGAAGGAAACGGCCACCAACTCCAGTATTCTTGCCTGGGAAATCCCATGGACAGAGGGGCCTGGCAGGCTATAGACCATAGGGTCACACAGAGTCAGGCAGAACTGAAGCAACTTAAAACGCAGCATGCACACCAAGACCTCACTTCCTCAAGAAGGGGGCCCTGCCTTTCCGCAGACCTCTCAGAGACGTCCCTGGGACTTTCTTACCTGTGCTCAGGCCTGGCCTAGCTCTGTTTGGGCTGCCAAAGCACAGCCAGCCATGTTTTCCTGAACCTTCCTGATACTGACACCTTCACTGTCTGAGACATCCTTGTCACCAGTCCCCACTGCCTTTTAGCCAAACTTCCCATCCATCGTCTGTCAAAGTCTCAACTGAGTTTCCAAATGCTTCATCTGGGCTTTGCACACTGGGTTACAGGGAGGTGAGATACTGATCTCTCAGCTGCCAGGGTAGCCGGTGGCCCTTGGACCCTTACTCTCCCACCCCAAGCAAGCCCAGTGTGCCCTGTGTTATCATTCTCTGACAGCTGGGACGTGAAAACCTTGGGAAGCACCAACTATGAACCACCCTGGTGAGTTTTCTAGGTCCCCATATACCATCCCCCCTTTTTTAATGTGGCCACACCACAGGGGCATGCAGCATCTTAGTTCCCCAATGGAGGATTGAACCCGTGCCCACTGCAGGGGAAGCACAGAATCTTAACTACTGGACCACCAGGGAAGTCCCCTACCATTCACTCATCTTAAACCAACTCAGCTTCTGCTGTGTCTCTTGGTAATTTGGTAGAGGGGGCGGCAGTGAGGGGCCACACCACTTTGTTGCTATTATTTAGTCTCTAAGTCATGTCTGACTCTTTTGCGACCCCAAGGTATGGACTGCAGCCCACCAGGCTCCTCTGTCCATGGGATTTTCCCCAGCAAGAATACTGGAGTGGGTTGCCATTTCCTTCTCCAGGAGATCTTTCTGACCCAGGGATTGAACTTGCATCTCCTGCCTGGCAGGTGGACTCTTTACCACAGCCACCACTTGTGTGACCTTATTTCCCCAATCAAGGATCAAACCCATGCCCTCTGCAGTGCAAGTGCAGTGTTTCAACCACTGGACCACCAGGGAAGTCCCTCTTGGTAATTTAAATAATATATTCGTTTGCTGTGTGTCAGGTATTCTTCTAATTGCTTTATGTTAATATGGCTCTGACACGATTGACAAGTTCTCTGGGCTTCTTTCGTTTCATCCTAAAAATAGGGACAATGATACTTTATCTGAGATCCCTTCCAGTCTTCTTTGAGGGTTCCAGGAATGAGCACCAACATTCACACAGCCTCCTCTCAGTACATGGCTTAAGGATGTGGCACCTCAAGAGAAAAGGAGAGATCAATTTGGAAACAGAAAGGAATACTTTCTCTAAGTTGATGTTTTCAAACACTTAATCTAAAAAAAAAAAAAAAATTGGAATTTCCACTAGAAGTGGAATAACAGGGGAAAGAAGTGGCATTTGGCTGGAGGAAGCAGGTCTGTGATGAAATGAACTCCAAGGGTGATGGCTGGAATTGCAGGAGATGGGCCAGGTAGTAAATCAAGGCCGACAGTAAGGAATCAGCTTCTGGAGAATTGCAGTCCCAGGCTCAGGCCCAGAAACACTACTGGGCCTTTCCACGCAGCTCCAAGCAAGAGCTAATATATAGTATTTACTCAAGGAAGAAGGTTCCAGAGTGAGGAATGAGATTCAGTTAGTTACTGTAACACACATTATTTCCTGGAGCTCCCAGTTGCCCTATGAGAAAACCCATTCTTCTTTTTCAATATATGCCTGATTTTTGCAATCTCTCAGGCTATCATCAAATGGTTTCCATTTATTTCAAAAGACAATTTATCTGCCTTGAGGTTTCACCTACTAGAACTTGGTGATGGTATTCTTTGCTGCATTGTTACAGCATCCACTCAGTGAGGCACAGGGATGACAGAGCTTGTCATCTTCACACAAAAGTGGCTCAAAATACCATAGTCCCCCCTTTGCAGATATTGCTAAAACTATCACCAAAAATTAGGTGAAAATCAAGAGTCCTTTCTGGTGGTTCATGGAGTCTTCCCTCTTTTGCCCAGGCTCAGTTACTTGGATTATTGTGTCTTTGCCTTGACTCCTCTGTATATCAGATCAACAAATCCAGTTTTGTTCTATGAGTTTATTTTGTTGGCTAATTGATACTTCCAGGCTCAGAGGTACTTGAGCTTGACACCAAAGGGCCTTTTTCTTTGTATTAATATAGCACCTTTCTCAAGAGAGTAAGCATTGCAAATACCAACTAATTATTTACTGCAGTGATTTCACTAAATTAGAAAGTTCCAAAGTAGAGAAAAATTAAAATCAACAACTGTTTCTTGTATAATTATGGCTAATGCAAAGCTTACACTGTCCATGCATTAGTCATAATTCAATTATGGTCTGAAGTCAACTCCTGACCAATCGAGAACTAGTACTGTAATTATAGGAGGTTTTAAACACAGAATGTGAGGGAGGACTAATAGATCAAGAGTCAGAAGACCTGGAGTCTGTGACCTTGTACCCTGGATCTTGATTTCCTCATTTATAAAACGAGAAAGTTGTAGAACTCAGTTAAGTCAGCAATTGTTGTTGTTTAGTCACCAAGTGGAGTCCAACTCTTTGCCACCCCATGGACTGTAGCCCACCAAGTTCCTCTGTCCATGGGGTTTCCTAGGCCAGTTTACTGGGGTGAGTTGCCATTTCCTTCTTCAAGGGATCTTCCCAACCCAGGGATGAAACTCATGTCTCCTGCTTTAGCAAGCAGATTCTTTACTGCTAAGCCACCAGGAAAACCCAAGTCAGCAATATTAGGCTTCTATTCTGAGTCGTGGGGACCACCTGCCCCACAAGGCGACCCATGTCAGAAGCAGAAAAGATAGACAGACATTTTCTCTGTATAGAAAAGTGGTCCCTGTTTCTCTTTTGCCTCTTGAAAATTGAGGGCATCCTTCAAGGCCAATTTCAGTCTTTCTTTCTCTATTAAGACTTATTGGACTCCATTGGTTTGCAGTGAATGTGCCCAAAATGAACCCTGATAATACCTTAATACTTTACATCAGCAAGGATCATACACTGCTGCTGCTGCTGCTGCTGCTGGTAAGTCACTTCAGTCGTGTCCGACTCTGTCTGACCCCATAGATGGCAGCCCACCAGGTTCCCCCGTCCCTGGGATTCTCCAGGCAAGAACACTGGAGTGGGTTGCCATTTCCTTCTCCAATGCATGAAAGTGGAAAGTGAAAGTGAAGTTGCTCAGTTGTGTCCGACTCCTAGCAACCCCATGGACTGCAGCCCACCAGGCTCCTCTGTCCATGGAATTTTCCAGGCAAGAGTACTGGAGTGGGGTGCCATTGCCTTCTCCTGCTGAGTATTGTTCTTATTGCTTTTTAAATTTTATCCAACAAAACAACTTGTAAGCTTAATGGAAGAGATGTTTCTTATGTCTTGAACCCCAATCCCACAAATCAGCACATAAACACAGTAGGAAAGCAATATTTTGTCAAAATTACTAATATCTGTTTATGCTACTAGTATTAAATTATGAAGGGGACCCTTTCTGAAAATCTAGGTGCCTGAACATATATCTACACCAATTGCCTCTCACTTATTCCATATAGATTATGTCTAAACTGAGACCTACTTTAAATTTCATTTTTTTCCCATTCCTTTTCTCTTCTTCTTGCTCTCTCCCTCCACTTCTCTCTAAGCGTACTATCATTACCACCATGATATTATACCTTTCTTTGAAATTCTTCTTAAAACACCTCTGTATAAATAAGCAAGGGGCAAAGAGTATTACCAAATTGATACAAAATTTAAGACCAACTGTTCCAGTTGGGCAGGGAAGGCAATGGCACCCCACCCCAGTACTCTTGCCTGGAAAATCCCATGGACGGAGGAGCCTCATAGGCTCGTCCATGGGGTCGCTAAGAGTCGGACACGACTGAGTGACTTCACTTTCACTTTTCATTTTCATGCATTGGAGAAGGAAATGGCAACCCACTCCAGTATTCTTGCCTGGAGAATCCTAGGGACAGAGGAGCCTAGTGGGCTGCCATCTATGGGGTCGCACAGAATCGGACACAACTGAAGCGACTTAGCAGCAGCAGCAGCAGTTCCAGTTGGGACGGAACACATTAAAAACTGGGGTTGGAGAGAAAATAATGTCTTGGAAATTGTTTCTTTTATAGAAGAAGCGTTCCATTTTCTAGCTCTATCTTTCTCTCACCAAGAAGATTGCAGAACAGTAAGCATCCTTGAGGACCATGTTTTACTCAAGAACTCATCAAAAGGTGAGAAGGGAACAGAAGGATAAGTAGGTAGAATATCTAGATCACTCTGCCTCTGGCAATCCGATTCTTCAGATATTTTGAAGATTTGGCCCACTTTTTTATTGGGTCTTTTATTTTTCCAGAACTGAGCTGCAGGAGTTGATTGTATATTTTTGAGATTAATTCTTTGTCTGTTGCTTCATTGCTATTATTTTCTCCCATTCTGAAGGCTGTCTTTTCACCTTGCTTATAGTTTCCTTTGTTGTGCAGAAGCTTTTAATTTTAATTAGGTCCCATTTGTTTATCTTTGCTTTTATTTCCAATATTCTGGGAAGTGGGTCATAGAGGATCCTGCTGTGGTTTATGTCGGAGAGTGTTTTGTCTATATTTTCCTCTAGGAGTTTAATAGTTTCTGGTCTCACATTTAGATCTTTAATCCATTTTAAGTTTATTTTTGTGTATGGTGTTAGAAAGTGTTCTAGTTTCATTGTTTTACAAGTGGTTGACCAGTTTTCGCAGCACCACTTGTTAAAGAGATTGTCTTTTCTCCATTGTATATTCTTGCCTCCTATGTCAAAAAGAAGATCATGGCATCCGGTCCCATCACTTCATGGGAAATAGATGGGGAAACAGTGGAAACAGTGTCAGACTTTATTTTTCTGGGCTCCAAAATCACTACAGATGGTGACTGCAGCCATGAAATTAAAAGACGCTTACTCCTTGGAAGAAAAGTTATGACCAACCTAGATAGCATATTCAAAAGCAGAGACATTACTTTGCCAACAAAGGTTCGCCTAGTCAAGGCTATGGCTTTTCCTGTGGTCATGTATGGATGTGAGAGTTGGACTATGAAGAAGGCTGAGTGCCCAAGAATTGATGCTTTTGAACTGTGGTGTTGGAGAAGACTCTTGAGAGTCCCTTGGACTGCAAGGAGATCCAACCGGTCCACTCTAAAGGACGTCAGCCCTGGGATTTCTCTGGAAGGAATGATGCTAAAGCTGAAACTCCAGTACTTTGGCCACCTCATGCAAAGTGTTGACTCAATGGAAAAGACTCTGATTCTGGGAGGGATTGGGGGCAAGAGGAGAAGGGGATGACAGAGGAAGAGATGGCTGGATGGCGTCACTGACTCAATGGACGTGAGTCTGAGTGAACTCCGGGAGTTGGTGATGGACGAGGAGGCCTGGCATGCTGTGATTCATGGGGTCACAAAGAGTCAGACACGACTGAGAGACTGATCTGATCTGATCTGATGTCAAAGATAAGGTGTCCATAGGTGTGTGGATTTATCTCTGGGCTTTCTATTTTGTTCCACTGACCTATATTTCTGTCTTTGTGCCAGTACCATACTGTCTTGATGACTGTGGCTTTGTAGTAGAGACTGAAGTCAGGCAGGTTGAGTCCTCCAGTTCCATTCTTCTTTCTAAAGATTGCTTTGGCTATTCCACATGTATACCTGTGGCAGATTCATTTTGATATATGGCAGAACCAATACAATATTGTAAAGTTAAATAAAATTAAATTAAATTTTAAAAAAATAATAAAAATAAAGATTGCTTTGGCTATTCGAGATTTTTTGTATTTCCATATAAATTATGAAATTATCTGTTCTATTTCTCTGAAAAATACCATTGGTAGCTTGATAGGGATTGCATTGAATCTATAGATTGCTTTGGGTAGTATACTCATTTTCACTATATTGATTCTTCTGATCCATAACCACGGTATATTTCTCATCTATTTGTGTCGTCTTTGATTTCTTTCACCAATGTTTTATAGTTTTGTCTATATAGGTATTTTGTTTCTTTAGGTAGGTATATTCCTAAGTATTTTATTCTTTTCATTGCAAGGGTGAATGGAATTGTTTCCTTAATTTCTCTATCTGTTTTCTCATTGTTAGTGTATAGGAATGTAAGGGATTTCTGTGTGTTAATTTTATATCCTGCAACTTTGCTATATTCATTGATTAGCTCTAGTAATTTTCTGGTGGAGTCTTTAGGGTTTTCTATGTAGAGGATCATGCCATCTGCAAACAGTGAGAGTTTTACTTCTTCTTTTCCAATCTGGATTCCTTTTATTTCTTTTTCTGCTCTGATTGCTGTGGCCAAAATTTCCAAAACTATGTTGAATAGTAGTGGTGAGAGTGGGCACCCTTGTCTTGTTCCTGACTTTAGGGGAAATGCTTTCAGTTTTTCACCATTGAGGATAATGTTTGCTGAGGGTTTGTCATATATAGCTTTTATTATGTTGAGGTATGCTCCTTCTATTCCTGCTTTCTGCAGGGTTTTTATCATAAGTGGATGTTGAATTTTGTCAAAGGCTTTCTTGGCATCTATTGAGATAATCATATGGTTTTTATTTTTCAATTTGTTAATGTGGTATATTACATTGATTGATTTTCGGATATTGAAGAATCCTTGCATCCCTGGGATAAAGCCCACTTGGTCATGATGTATGATCTTTTTAATATGTTGTTGGATTCTGTTTGTTAGAATTTTGTTAAGGATTTTTGCACCTATGTTCATCAGTGATATTGGCCTGTAGTTTTCTTTTTTTGTGGCATCTTTGTCAGGTTTTGGTATTAGGGTGATGGTGGCCTCATAGAATGAGTTTGGCAGTTTACCTTCCTCTGCAATTTTCTGGAAGAGTTTGAGTAGGATGCTGCTGCTGCTGCTGCTGCTAAGTCGCTTCAGTCATGTCCGACTCTGTGCGACCCCAGAGACGGAAGCCCACCAGGCTCCCCTGTCCATGGGATTTTCCAGGCAAGAGTACTGGAGTGGGTTGCCATTGCCTTCTCCATTGAGTAGGATAGGTCTTAGTTATTCTCTAAATTTCTGGTAGAATTCAGCTGTGAAGCCGTCTTGTCTTGGGCTTTTGTTTGTTGGAAGATTTCTGATTACAGTTTCAATTTCCATGCTTGTGATGAGACTGTTAAGATTTTCTATTTCTTCCTGGTTCAATTTTGGAAAGTTGTACTTTTCTAAGAATTTGTCCATTTCTTCCAAGTTGTCCATTTTATTTGTGATGCAACATTTAAATATCTGTGTATGTTTATCTTCCCTCCTCATCCATTCAGGTGAATTTAGAGCAATTAAAGCTTTAATACCAACCCACAGAGTTATCTCATTTCTTTCCTTTCCTTCTGCATCCACTCAACCCTGACCAAAGGAAGTGCATTTGAGACGTGGGTTTCCTTTTCAGCTTTCTCACAGCCTGGAATATTTCCCACAGGAACATTAACACCTTCCAAATGTGATTATCCCAATCTCTTGACTATCTGATCTTTCCAGGATTTCAGGGAATTACAAGGAAACACAATACAATAGCATGAGGCTCGTTTCCACAATATTTAGGAAAAAAGCACTTAATCCCCAAACCAAATATGACCACTAGAGTAGTTTACAATCTTACCATCAATTCCCTAGTGGATATAACGTTTCCTAAAATCAACATCTCATGTAGTCTAGATCCACGTTGTTATCACCAATCATAGATAAGGAATTCATATCAGCTCAGTGAAGGAATTAGGCCACCAGAAAAAATAAAATAAAGGAGGAACAAAAAGCCCAAGTGGCTTCAGCCTTCCTAGTGTGTCAGTCAGCCTTGCCCAGTGTCCAAAGTCCACCACCTATAAAGTTAATACTCAGAAGAAGGAAGAATCTCATCAAGATACTAAGCTTTCTTTTTCCTAAGAAAACAGCTTTTGGAAAGGGCAAAAAAGGTCAGTCACCTCACCCTTCCTCAAGACCTTTCCTTTAAGGTCCAGCCAATAAAATTTTGTACTTCCTTCAATAATCTGCGCATGTTTCCTTCTCCAACCCTGCATGCCTGGCCTGTTAACCTTCCTTGAACAGGACTCTGCCTAGTAACACAGCAGCTAATCTCCTTCAAAATCTACAGCCTTGTACCCTCTCTTAACCCCAGGAGCCCAGCTTTGTCTGCATTTCTTCAAATCAGAAGACTCTCAAGGTTTATTATTTGTGCAACATTTCCATTTCTATAGCCACTGCGTCTTCCTTCCATTCAGCAATGCCTTAGCTTTGTTCCATAACATCTACCTCCAGGGAGACCATCCCTTTTAGTTTTCATATTTGCCCCAGCTGGAGAAATCCACTTGAAAGATTTCTGAGTTTCAGCTGCCTCTAGGGAACTTCCCAAACCTGCTTTCAATGATAATATGAGGTCCATAACACTTGTCTTCTTTCAATCCTTGAATTCCCCAAGCCTCGATAACTCCAACACTGCTTTCCTGGAGCAAAGCTTTTCAGATGCATTTTTTAAGCCTTCCACTTTCCCTTAGATGAGAAGACCTGTTCCTCCCACCTTCCTCTGAGCTAAAACATTTTCAGCCTCTCAACATCTTTCTCACCTCCTGGTCCACTTCCCAAGGGTCTCTTCAGGCAGAAAAGGTTGAAACCTATGTTTAAGCTGACCTCATTTCTCCCTGAGATATCTCTCAAGATCTGAGTATTTTCTGCTCGCACACCAAGTCCTAAATAATCTCACTCACTTACTATACAGTCATCCTTCAGTTTCTGCAGGGGATTGGTTCTAAGACCCCACATACACATTCCTTTGGATACTGAAATCCACAGA
This sequence comes from Tragelaphus eurycerus, assembly GCA_935064755.1. Classification (NCBI taxonomy): domain Eukaryota; kingdom Metazoa; phylum Chordata; class Mammalia; order Artiodactyla; family Bovidae; genus Tragelaphus; species Tragelaphus eurycerus. The sequence goes on along the minus strand of CAKXYN010000222.1, from coordinate 189,486 downwards.
TGCTCAAGGCCTTCAACTCACTTTTGGATCATTCTATTCAGTTATTCCCTTAATTTAACCTAATACTGCATACCACCTGCATACAGAAGACTTATCCTCATTCTGCTTAATCTGTTCTTGGACAAACACCACCAATTCCCAATGTTTGAACTCATCTTCTATATATTTCTAAGTAATATTGTCTCTGAATGGGAAAAACAAAACGAAATTAAACAAAAACCAGAGAATACAGTGAAATTTAAGTCTATTAAGTTACTCCACAATCCACATACTAAAGGCATTTTACACCAAAAGTCTGCTTATTTTGAAGTATGCTTTTTCAAGAACTAGAAGTTTGCATCTCTGCCAAGCCCAGATTCCTGTTAATCAGAATTGAGGCACAAACTCTCTCGTGTGCTGAGATTTGCTAATGAGAACCAGACCTTCTCTTAACAATACAAGTTTCTTCAGGAGGCTAAATCAAAATCTCCAACTTGTGTGCATGAACTCACCTTGGTCTGCTGCAGAACAACCGCTGTTAGTGATGTAAAGGGTAAATGAACCAGATGCCAAACCCTTGACCAGCACTGACTATGGATGCCATCATTCCATCCCTGCTACATTCCTAGCAGAATCCAGGGTTTCAAATCCCTCTCTAGTCAAAAGCCTGGTGATCAAGGCAGAACCCCATATGGGACTCAAAATCCTCCCATCTCTTTACTTTAAGGTCTTTACCTTGGAGGACCATCTGCTATCCTTCACATGGCAGAGAAGAGAGACATACCAAGACAAACCCAGGGAGGAGGGATTGAGCCTTTATCCCTCCCCTTCAATATCCCTGAGGTCTACACTTTGTGTTGGACCCAGAGCAGACCTCCCTTTCCCTGAGGTCTCCAACTGCTCCCTAGATGAGACCGTGTAGCCAACTTAACGCAGTTCTAGCTTTAAGCATCAGACAACAAAAATAATGGAATAAAACCTCTGACAGTCTTCCCCTCTCAGGAGTTCAAAGGAAATAAAAGATGTGATTACAGCCACTCTAATTTGTCCAGCTGATTATTGGCACTGGTGGTGATGTGCTGCTATTTACTGATTCATGGAGTGATAAGGAGCAAAAGCAGAGAGTCTGAGAATGTACTATATATATATATATATATATATATATATATATCCTGGAGCTGAGTTCTCTCTATGTAACCACTTGAATCAAGCCATATGCACTGTGGGCTGACTTTGATTCTCAGCAACAACTGTTTAAAAAAGGACAGAGGCAAGGATTCCAGATTTGTTGACTTGTGTTGTTCTTGTGGAAGCAGGGGGCGTGAGGGTTCTGTTTCTAGCACTTCCCATGGGAGACTGTTTCCAAAGAAACACAAATCATTTGCTGGAGGCAGGATATGTTAGTAGTAGTTTTGGGTTTGCGGCAACATATGCCAGGCCCTTCAAAGAGGTGTGGGCTTAAACAGAAGGATTTTTGGTTTTTTTTACTCCTATTCACCAAAAATGAATTTCTTCTCCTGGTTTATTATAAGAACTAGCAGTACTCAGACGTGATTATAATATATTCTGAAAGATTTATAGCATCCATGACCATGAGAAGAAGTTTTAGCTGAGAAATTCCAGAAGAGGACCCTAACACTGATAAGATCAGCAGTGTTGGAAGCTTAGGTTCTGATGATGGTTTTTTATTTCACTGAATCATATATTCAAGTTTTCATTCAACAGGTTTCATGTGCCAGGGCAGAGCTAGGTTCTAAGAATGGGCTATGGGCCATCTGGCTTAGATCCTTACCTCTTAGGACCTTTTAAGTTCCTTCTCCAAGGTTCAGGGGTGCTTTCAGGGGTGCTTTTGCAGATATGACTAGTCTTCTGAGGGCTCCAGGTCCACTGGCCCTCCCTGATTCTAACTGTTCAATCAGAGGAAGCCCATTTGTCTTGTGGTCAAGAGACCATCAATAAAAACAAAGTTATTTTAAGGAGTACAAGAGTTAATTTGCTCTTGTTCTAGAACCACCCCACAACCAAAATTACAGATCATCAAATCTCAAAGTTAGAGGAGCTCTGGTTCAACGATTCACTTGATGGTTGAGTCCCTCTGCAACCTCCCCAGCAAGGTAACATTTAGCCTGGGCTTTAATGCCTCCAGGATCAGGGAACTCGCTATTAAAACCTTCGTAGAAGCACTTCTCCGGAGAAGGTGATGGCACCCCACTCCAGTACTCTTGCCTGGAAAATCCCATGGACAGAGGAGCCTGGTAGGCTGCAGTCCATAGGGTCGCTAGGAGTTGGACACGACTGAGCGACTTCACTTTCACTTTTCACTTTCATGCATTGGAGAAGGCAATGGCAACCCACTCCAGTGTTCTTGCCTGGAAAATCCAAGGGACAGGGGAGCCTGGTGGGCTGCCGTCTATGGGGTCACACAGAGTCGGACATGACAGAAGCGACTTAGCAGCAGCAGAGGCACTTCTCAAGTTACCTGTGACTCTCAGGCCTCGAGCTGAGCTCAATTCTGCCTCCCTGAAACTTTTGCCCATTGGGTTCTACCATTTAAAGCCATAGAGACCAAGCCAACTTCCTCCTCCCCAAGATACCAAATGTGTACCCTGAGTCCTCCCTCATCCTAGCCGAGGACCAGCAGTGCTTTGATCTGCTCATCATATAATAAGCACCATCTATGGAGCTTTACTGTGTGTCTCAGCAGTCACTAGAGGCATTCCCTCTGTTACTTCATTTAATTCCCATAACCACTCTATGAGGATTTTATGTCTATTTTATAGATGGGAAAACTGAGGCTCAGAGAGGTTAAGTGCTTGCACTAATGTCAGCTCAGATCACATTTATTCTTTTTTCAGCTATGTTTACTCCCCACTAACACTCCTTTCCCTACTTGGTGCTATGAAGCCGTGTCTTTGTTGGGGGCACTTGGACCTGTGTTTGGCACCTAACACTTTCCCCAATGCATTGATATGGTTAAATCTGGCCCCCTCATCCTTTTGTTTACAGCCTTTGGAATACTGATTTTGTCTCCAACATGCTTACTCGGCTTCCAGCTTCATGCTGTATATTAATTTAATAAACCCTCTTTCTAAATATTCATGCAAATCATAGATTAAAAGGAAAAAATCAGAATGCAAGAGCAAAGCTCCAAAGCATGTCACTAGACACTTCCTACTGGATTAACATTTACTTTTAAATCAGTCCCTTTAAAAATAGAGCTCTTTAATCAGTAACTATTCCACTCACTTGTCCTTTTTCTTGCCAAACACCATGCTGACTTTCAGCATTCTGGATGAAGTTAATCACACGAAACTTGCTCGTGGCGAGCCCACGCTGGCTGCTGGTATCTGCGGCTTCCTTTTCTAGGTGCTCATGGGCCAACCCTTTAATCTTCCATTAGACATTCTTGAAATCTACTTAGTTGCAGATTCCATCTTCTTTCTGGGTTGGAAATCCAAACTCCATTTGCTTGTCTCCAATTTTCCAAACCACTAATATTCTCCGTGTTCACTAAGACCACCCATAGTAGCTGGGGTGATTGAGTTTGACAGGTTTCTTCCAATAACATGGGGTATAATTTTCCAGCCTAGAATACCACAATGTCTGTTTCATCATCTGTAAGACAGAGACTATATACTAGTAGTACCCCACAGGTTGGTTTGATAATTAAATGGCATAATGCACCCAAGGAACCACTAATATTAATATTTAGGAAACATTCCCCTCCAAATTGCAACAAGCCACATCACTTCATTTCTTCCTGAAAGTCATGGTAGCATCACCATTTTAATCAGCCTATACCCACAACTCTTCTAAAATCTGCATTTTTGCCTAAGTTCCTTAATACTACACACAGTGCCACTATTCTTTTTTTTTTTTTTTTTAATTTATTTATTTGACTGTGCCAGGTCTTAGTTATAGCATGAAGGATCTTCAATCTTTGTTGCAGCATGCAGGATTTTTTTTGTTTTTTTTTAGTTGTAACATGTGGCATCCTTAGTTGCAGTATGCAGGATGTAATTCCCAGAACAGGGAGGGCAACTGAACCCCCTGCATTGAGAGCATGGAGTCAGCCACTGGACCACCAGGGAAGTCTTGATGCCACTACTCTTGCAGTCACTCAGGCCTGATACTCAGAAACATCTAGTTCATCACGTGTTTTCCTCCACATCAAACAACGTAAAGTCCCGTAGTTTCCGTCACTGCAATTCCTCAGACTGCACGTGCTCACTCACTCAGTCATGTTCGACTCTTTGCAATCCCATGGACTGTAGCCCACCAGGCTTCTCCACCCAAGGGATTTTCCAGGCAAGAATATTGGAGCAGATTGCCATTTCCTTCTCCAGGGGATCTTCCCAACCTGGGTTCAATCTCCTGCATGGCAGGCAGATGCTTTACCACTGAGCCACCAGGGAAGCCCAAATTCCTCAGATACCAATCCTTTACTTCCATCCTGAGATCAGATCAGATCAGTTGCTCAGTCGTGTCTGACTCTTTGTGACCCCATGAACCGCAGCACGCCAGGCCTCCCTGTCCATCACCAACTCCCAGAGGTCACCCAGACCCACATCCATCGAGTCAGTGATGCCATCCAGCCATCTCATCCTCTGTCATCCCCTTCTCCTCCTGCCCCCAATCCCTTCCAGCATCAGAGTCTTCTGCAATAAGTCAACTCTTCGCATGAGGTGACCAAAATACTGGAGTTTCAGCTTTAGCATCATTCCTTCCAAAGAAATCCCAGGGCTGATCTCCTTCAGAATGGACTGGTTGCATCTCCTTGCAGTCCAAGGGACTCTCAAGAGTCTTCTCCAACACCACACTTCAAAAGCATCAATTCTTTGGCGCTCAGCCTTCTTCACAGTCCAGCTCTCACATCCATACATGACCACAGCAAAGACCATAGCCTTGACTAGGCGAACCTTTGTTGGCAAAGTGATGTCTCTGCCTTTGAATATGCTATCTAGGTTGGTCATAACTTTCCTTCCAAGGAGTAAGCGTCTTTTAATTTCATGGCTGCAGTCACCATCTGCAGTGATTTTGGAGCCCAGAAAAATAAAGTCTGACACTGTTTCCACTGTTTCTCCATCTATTTCCCATGTAGTGATGGGACCAGATGCCATGATCTTCGTTTTCTGAATGTTGAGCTTTAAGCCAACCTTTTCACTCTCCACTTTCACTTTCATCAAGAGGCTTTTGAGTTCCTCTTCACTTTCTGCCATAAGGGTGGTATCATCTGCATATCTGAGGTTATTGATATTTCTCCCGGCAATCTTGATTCCAGCTTGTATTTCTTCCAGTCCAGCATTTCTCATGATGTACTCTGCATATAAGTTAAATAAACATGGTGATAATATACAGCCTTGACGTACTCCTTTTCCTATTTGGAACCAGTCTGTTGGTCCATGACCAGTTCTAACTGTTACTTCCTGACCTGCATACAGATTTCTCAAGAGGTAGATCAGGTGGTCTGGTATTCCCATCTCTTTCAGAATTTTCCACAGTTTATTGTGATCTACACAGTCAAAGGCTTTGGCATAGTCAATAAAGCAGAAATAGATGTTTTTCTGGAACTCTCTTGCTTTTTCCATGATCCAGCGGATGTTGGCAATTTGATCTCTGGTTCCTCTGCCTTTTCTAAATCCAGCTTGAACATCAGGAAGTTCACGGTTCACATATTGCTGAAGCCTGGCTTGGAGAATTTTGAGCATTACTTTACTAGTGTGTGAGATGACTGCAATTGTGCGGTAGTTTGAGCAATCTTTGGCATTGCCTTTCTTTGGGATTGGGATGAAAACTGACCTTTTCCAATCTTGTGGCCATTGCTGAGTTTTCCAAATTTGCTGGCATATTGAGTGTAGCACTTTCACAGCATCATCTTTCATGATTTGGAATAGCTCCACTGGAATTCCATCACCTCCACTAGCTTTGTTCGTAGTGATGCTTTCTAAGGCCCACTCGACTTCACATTCCAGGATGTCTGGCTCTAGGTCAGTGATCACACCATCATGATTATCTGGGTCGTGAAGATCTTTTTTGTACAGTTCTTCTGTGTATTCTTGCCACCTCTTCTTAATATCTTCTGCTTCTGTTAGGTCCATACCATTTCTGTCCTTTATCAAGCCCATTTTTGCATGAAATGTTCAATCTCCTGCATGGCAGGCAGATACTTTACCACTGAGCCACCGGGGAAGCCCAGATTCCTCAGATACCAATCCTTTACTTCCATCCATACTTCCATCCTACAGACATTGTTAAGGAATAAAGGTTTTTGTCCCCTCCAAGTACATATGTTGGAACCTTAATCCTCAGTGTGACTCTATTTGTTGATGGGGCCTGTTAAGATGACAAAGGATGAATGAGATCATAAGGGTGGGACCCTAAATCAACAGACCTGGTGTCTTTGTAAGAAGAGGATGAGACAGAAGAATGTCTCTTATGCAAATGGCCAACTGTGAGGACGCAGTGAGAAGACAGCCATCAGCAAGCCAGGAAGAGAATCTTCCCAGGAACAAATTAGCCAGCACCTGGACCCTGGACTTTGCCGCCTCCAGAACTGTGAGAAATAAATTTCTGTTATTTAAACCATCCAGGTTATGGTATTTTGTTACTATATGTCTACTTAGCAGCCCAAGTAGACTAAGATAGCCACAACCTTACTTGAGGCTTTCTTACTGGTTTGCAGTAAAAATTCCTGACTTTTGCCCCATATCTTATCCTTCTCCACTCCAATCCATCTCTCCCATTAGTACCAACTTAAATTTCCTAAATTCTGCTCCCAAATTATCAGTAGCTTCTTACAGTTTGCCAAATTGAGCATAAACTCACTGACTTTCAAAATATTCCAGACAAGCCTCACATGTGACCCCTCTTTATGATCCCAACGTATGCTCCCAAACTCATATTCCCCATTCTTAATATATCCTCTATTCCAGTCAAATGAAACCTCACACAGTTCCTAAGAAACACCATTGATCATTTGCATTCTTTACTGCTCTCTGCACTTACATCGCATTTTTTAAAACTAGCTGAATGTATTCAGCTGCCAGAAAGAGTAACTGACTAATAATGATGGAAACAATTAGGTATTTATTATTGTCATATCACAAGTGCAGAGATAGAAAGTTGCCGCTGACAGTTTAGTTGTTCAATAATGTCACCAGAGACCAGGAATTCTTTTCCTTTTCTCTACCTCAAGATCAAAAAGTGGCTGCCATGCCTCCAGATATTGAATCTATGTTCAATGCATGAAAATAGGAGAAAGAGAAGAGAAGGAACATGACTGCAAAGTCAGTCTTTTTTGCTAGGAAAAGCCAAAACATTCCCAGAGCTCCCAGCACCCAGCCCCACTGAAGACTCTCCCACTTATGACTTATTGGCCTGGGTACTATCACATGGCCTCCTTTACCTGCAAGGGAAGTTGGAAAAATGGACATTTCATCTGAGCAAGGCACAGGCAACAATACCCACAAAAAAACCGGGACACAGTTAACAAAAAAATAAGAAAGCAGTGGATATTGAGTGAGTAACTAGCGTAGCCACAAGTACCTGACACTCATTTCTGGTGGATTTTTATCTTTATCTCTCTTCAAACATCTACCAGAATGTCTTGCACATACTTTACGCTCAACACCATATACATATAGACTGGTTGTAGTATAGTTTATGATTGCCTACAAATGGCTCCACAATAAGTATTTGCAGGCCTCCGTTCAGAATATTGGGAGGAGTAAAGGAAATTATATTTGTCCTCAAGTCAGAGAGTCGAAATGACTGTTGCTAAATTACTTTCCCAAAACATAGTCGGTTTTGGATTCATTTCACATTCCCAGCACCAGCATTCAGGTTTGCTCAGCAAAATCTTTCTTCACAGGATAGTAAACATAATAACCCTCAGCCTGGGCTTGGTCATATTGCTCTAACATCTATATTTCTCTGGCTCAACTGGACAAGGTTTTACTATAGATGTGTTAAGAAAACCTGGTTATAAGTAATGTAATTAAACATCATTCCATAAAGAACCTGTTAAGTGGCAGCAGGTAGCCATTAGGCATGATGCTACGGAATAACTAATGATATAGAAGTAAATATTTAAGTAAGTCCAGATTATAAAGCAGAGTGCACAGTGTGCGTGCTTGCATGCTAAGTCGCTTCAGTTGTGTCCAACTCTTTGTGACCCTATGGACTGTAGCCTGCCATCTTCCTCTGTCCATGGGATTCTCCAGGCACGAATGCAGGAGTGGGCTGCCACTTTCTTCACCAGGGCATCTTCCTGACCCAGGGATCAAACCCAAGTCTCCTGTGTCTCGTGCACTGTAAGAGAATTCTTTACTGCTGAGCCACCCAAGGAGCCTCCCATGTATAGCATACCTATCCATAATCACTGATAAGATACATTTTGTGCAAGAGTGTTTATAAATAGATGGGCCTGGAATTGGAAATTCCAACTTCCATTAGAAGTGTACAAATAGAAACAGAGAGGTTTAAAAAATATTATTTATCAAAATCTTGATAGTGTTCAACTCTAGACCCTGCATTATAGATGGCCTTTATTTTTTGTTTTTGTTTGTCAGTATTCTCCAGATTTTTGAAAATGAATCTGCATCATTTTTAAAATAAAAAGCAGATGGGGTTGTTTTTGTTTTTCTTAACTTTCAGGAGTTTGAAAAGATGTCTGCCTTCTGATACTTCAAGTGATGATGATCCAGATTCGATGAGACAGCACGAGGACTGGTAAACTTAAGTGGCCACAAATTCGAATGAGTCTCTATTAATGACACCAAAACCATTTGAAGAGCGAGAATGAGTCACAAACTCTTATTTGTAGCTTTAGAAATACAAGGAGCAAAAATATAAAGACAGCTTGAACCTGAAAGTATGGGGTGTACAACCGAAAATACTGTTCTATGGAGGTTTACTTACACATGTCATATATTCAGTGGTGCCCATTCACCGTAAAGTGTGACCCCAAAACAATGAAATCATTTGGCAGAGAGGAGCTGTCTTCAGCGATATGAATGCTGCCACCTGTACTTCAAGCCTCCTTGAATAAATAAATGCTGGCCAACTCATTGCTTTTCTTTTGTTTTAGTAATGGAAAGGCTTTACACAGGATGGACTCACATCGATTTGATGACAATGACCATGACATTCAAGTGATTCCTATTTTATATGCAGTGCTGAACTGAGTACCTGCTTTATCTTACTATTCACATGACACAGCAGCGGCTTATCTGTTACAACTGAAGCAGAAAAGCCTGGAAAGTTTCTAGAGAGCCTGGGATAAGGCTCTAGGTTGCTGTTGGAACTGGTGTCCTGAAATTAATCCCTGGATATCTCAGTAAAAATCAAACATAACCTGCCCTCTAGAAAACTCCAGTTTCAATAAGTTACTCTTTTCACTCTGAGTTACACAATGTTGTTCAGTCACTAAGTCGTGTCCAACTCTTTGCAACCCCAGCAACTGAAGCCCACCAGGCTCCTCTGTCCATGGGATTTTTCAGGTAAGAATACTGGAATGGGCTGCCATTTCTTGCTCCAGGGGATCTTCCTAACCCAGGGATCAAACCCATCTCTCTCGAATGTCCTGCATTAGCAGGTGGATTCTTTACCACTATGCCGCCTGGGAAGCCCTGGACCACGAGGGATGTACCTAAAGTCTACTTTTAAGAAATTCCTTGTATTCAGAATGCAGGGAATAGTGTCTATTTTCCTCACTAACCCTGAGGAAACTGAAGATTTGCCAATAAAAGAATATCAGAAATCTTAGAAAGAGTCACTTGAAGACCCTGGTAAAGGTGAAATTTTGTGAATATAAACGCTCAGATTACAAGTGTAGATATGAAATTTAAATCTCTTATAAAGAAGTAATAACTCATGGTCAAGTTATTACCATGTGCATGCATGCTAAGTCACTTCAGTCGTGTCTGACTCTCTGTGACCCAACAGACTGTAACCTGCCAGGCTCCTCTGTCCATGGGATTCTCCAGGCAAGAATACTGGAGTTGCATTGCCATGCCCTGCTCCAGGGGATCTTCCTGACCCTGGGATGGAACCAGGTCTCCTGCATTGCAGGGGGATTCTTTACCATTGAGCACCAGGAAAGCCCATGTTATTACCATATTCTCTCCCACTTTACAAAACTGCATTTATTTTTTTCTATTTCACAGTTTTTTATATTATTATTTCCTTTATTAGGCTGTGTTATGTTGTGCTATGTCATGAGGTTATGCAATGTTTTATATTATTTTTAAAATTCAGATAGATCTGTATCTTTATTTTCTCCATATTTGAATCTTGCCAAACATATATGAAGTCTCCAAGCATAGGTCCTGTGCCACAACGGGAGCTCAATCAATTTTCATGTCAATTATCACTTTGTCCTGTGTTATTAAGCATCTATCCTGTCTGTAAGCCAAGGGATGATCCCTGCCTTCAAGGAGTTTGTTATCTATTTGAGAAGATAACATATAGATAACAAATAAATAATAGAAATTTTAATAATATAGCGATTCAAAGAAACATCCTAAGGTGATGTGCGGTTAACTGTCAAAGAGAGGATGCTGGCCGTAAAATAGTAGGAGTTAAGAGATGATACCAACACTCCTGAATATTCAACATCGTGGAAAACCCCAGGCATTTTTGGAAGGCCAGACAGTAAGATGAAAGCCAAGATAACGGAAAAATCTTTTTCCTCCTCAACATTCTCCTCCAGCATCTTTTATATCCAGTGAGATTCTTCAGGTTGAATGGAGCCAGATATCTAAGTGGATTAATTGTTATTTATAACAGCATATTGACCCATGAAGCACGGGTGACCTCCCATCCCTCGCTCTCCACTAGATAAATTGTGCAACTGTAATAAACAAACAAATGGAATTTGCCTCCCTGCCAAGGATGGGCTGCTGTCATCTTTCCACCACGGTCGTCAATTAAAGGACTCAATAATGAATGAACTGGCAGAGTTCAACTATAATCTTCAAACTCCAAAGATGCTCCACGAACAGCAGTGTGGGATTTATGGTTTTCATTTTCCTTCACCTCACTCCATGAGGGTGCACACAGCCATAGACACACTCATTTACACACACACATTTGCACACCACATGCACTCTCTCCCACAACATCTCTTGCCATTTGCATGGCTTTTTCAATTAGGTAATTAACTTATTAAAACTCATGGAGGGAAGTGCATTCATCCTGGAGGGGGGTTGCTTTGATCCTTTAGTTGAGAATAGAGCTCTAGTAACGTTGGCCAGCAGTCCCAGCCTGGAATGAGGCCAGGAGAGGACAGGCACTCAAAATCCCAAGCCAGCAGGCACTCAGTTTGCCATGTGGGACAAGGGCTGCTGTTCACAGGGGCTTCCCGCTGCCCAGGAACACCATCTGGGGTGCATATTCTCCAAAGGCTAGTGAAGCTACAAGTATGCATGAGTTCAGCAAAGACGTAAACACAGGATGTCCATCCATAATACAACACTGAGAGGTTGGTAGGGATATTGATTCATCACAGTGGTAATTTACATTTATAAATCCTTGACAATGGGACAGGCAGTGTGCCAAGTACTTTCCGTGGATTATGTCATTTAAGCCTCACCATAACCCTGTAAGGTAAGTTACATGATTAACCGGGTCTTTGAAATGAGAAACTTGGTGCTCAGGGAAGTTAAACAACAACAACAACAACAACAACAAAAAATCACACAGCTGTATGTGGAACAGAACTGAGATTCAAACCAGCCAGATGGACTGCAGAGCCTACTCATATCATAGCCACATGCCTAACTTCTTTTATATTTTTTAGCACTCTTAAACTTTTGAGATTCATTGTATAGAAGGAAAATATCCATTATCATACTCTCCACAAATTCTCCCTTAATGCCATAATGAGAAACAGACGAAGCATATGCAAGCTCAAATACACACACACACACACACACACACACACACACACACACACACACACACATAAGTGCACATATACAAACACACACGTGTAGCCAAGGAGGGTGACTAAGGCCATACAAAGAACACCCCTAATTTTCTTTCTGCCAAACCAGGCAGGATGTGAAGGTTGAATCAAGCTCTCAGGCTATGTCTTTTCCAGCACCCCTGCTACACACTTCAAACCATCAGAGGAATATCATAGGCTTGCTGCTGCCCCAACGCTAGACAGGTAACACCACCTGGGAGTCTTTAGCTCCTTAGGAATCTGAAAGTTCACGACACAACATGGGCAAACCACACACAGCCCAAACGCAGGCCAAAAAAGTGTCCATCTGAGCCCAGAGCTAAGTTACCAACTATCAGCAGCCTCTCCCAGAACTAGTTCAAGGTAGTAATGATCGAGTCTTAACACAGGTTAAAGGTGATCCACTCAGGGGACCTCCCTGGTGGTCCAGTGGTTGGGTCTTCACCCCCCAAAGCAGGGGATGTGGGTTCCGTCCCTGGTCAGGGAGCTGAGATCCCACATGCCTTATGGCCAAAAAACCAAAACATGAAACAGAAGCAATATTGTAACAAATACAATGAAGACTTTAAAAATGGTCCATATCAAAATAATATTTAAACAAAGAAAAAAAGGTGATCCACTCAGGCTGCACCAAGGTTGTTGCATGCCCCCAGGCCCATGCCCTTCCACTCTGACAATACAATAAGTCAGATCATTAATCTGATCTGGATTCTTCCCTATCCTCCCTGCCAGCTGTCCTTCTGAGACACCAGTCCTGCCTGATTTGCTCTTGTTGGCAGTGTTGGCTGAGGGTGGTCCTGGGCAGGGGGTACACAGGGGAGCTTTATGCCTTCTTAGGAAGGATCATGACTCCCAAGGCCCAGGGGCAACCGTGTTCCGTTCAGCTCCTTACAGAACTTGGCCTTTGCCTTCCAAAGGCACATGTGGTGTCTGGCAACTTTCCTGGGTCTTGAAAGCCCCATCTGCTCCCTGATGAAAGCTACCCACGCAAAGGCTAAACTTCCCTCTGTTGTTTTATAAAGAGCAGAGACTCCTTCTCAAGTCTCCAAATAAAACCCTTCACTCCCAGACACAAACAGTGACACTCAAATGTCTGCTTCTATTGGATTTCTTATCTCAGTTCACTCATGAGGGGAGCTGAGCCCAGCATCGTGTCTTACCAAAGTCCTCCCTACCTCCCAAAGTCACTGCTACAAAGGAGCCCAACTTCAGCCCCCTCATCACTGAGTTTAAACAAGTTACATGAGCTGAAGGAGAGGAGATCACAGAACAACTTGGCATTCATGCAGATGCTAATGCATGCATGCAACTGGGCTACTGGGCAGAGATGGGCCTGGCCTTTAGGTCATAAAGGCAGGAAATAAATCTTTTCAATGCTGCTGTGGTTTCTATCTCAACACGAAGACTCTCTGTTGTTTTTTTTAAATCATGAGTCTGGTGGTACTAGTGGGAAAGAACCCGTCTGCCATCGCAGGAGACCTAAGAGGCATGGGTTAGATACCAGGGTTGGAAGATCCCCTGGAGGAGGGCATGAAAACCCACTCCAGCATTTTTGCCTGGAGAATCCCCATGGATAGAGGAGCCTGGTGGGCCACAAGCCACAAGGTCACAAAGAGCTGGACACGACTGAAGCGATTTACCACACATGCACAAGGTTTGGGTCCCTTAGATAAGAGAGGATGGGACAGACTAGCTGGAAAAGACAGAAGCCTGGCTAGGAGCAGACTTGACTGAATACAGGTGGAAGGAGTCCTTGGCTATCAGACTGGCCTCCTTTGCCAGGGAAGTCTTGAGCCAGTTCCACCTCTAGTTAGAGGTCATTACCTGGGCAGAAGAACCACAGGGACAACTCTGCTCTGACCCCTCCTCAATCCTTACCTTGCTAAAGATGCTCAGTGTTTCCTTTCTACTCACATTCCCTTTTTAGAGAACACGCCCTTACCCCACCCAGACCCAGAGCCTATAAAGGTCTCATTGCCACAACCCCAACTGGATATCTGACTTTAACTCACTCTCTGGGCCACAGCTAGCTACTGGGTTTGCCAAAAATTTCGTTCAGATTTTTTATGGAAAGCCCAAATGAATTCTTTGGCCAACCCAATAAATTCTACTCTCCAAGAAATTTTATCTTGGAAATTCCCCGGTGGTCCAGGGGTTAGGACTCAGCGCTTTCACTGCCAGGGCCTGGGTTCAATCCCTGGTCAGGAAACAAATATCCCTTAAGCCACATGGCACAGCCAAAAAAAAAAAAAAAGCTTTATTTTAGAGATCCACGTTTATGGATAGGCAGCTGATACTCGGCTCTGAGACAGATGACATGGACCTGAGTTTCAATTTAGCTACACATTAGCTCTGCCTAGAGAGACAATTATTTTAACGACTCTATGCTTCAGTTTCCTCACCTATAATGGGTACCTTGATGGTAATACACCTTTAGGGGTCTTTCAAGAATTACTTTAGGGCCTGGACTATGGCAAGCTCTCAAAAGATATTAGCTATTATTGTGGCTCAAGGTAAAGCATCCTCCTGCTAGAAGGAAATGGTAACCCACTCCAGTATTCTTGCCAGGGAAATCCCATGGGCAGAGGAGACTGGTGGGCTACAGTCCCTGGGGTCACAAAGAGCCGGACACAACTTAGTCACTGAACAACAACAACCATTTCCATTACTATAGTAACACAAAGCCATGGGCCACCAGAAGTCATAGCAGAGTAAAAATTAAGAGTACTGAAGATGAAATTAGTCTGCCAAGAGAAGCCAGGACAAGAAAGCATGTGGCCCCAGAAGAAGGGAAGGAAAAATGGGGGTAGAAAGGATGTCTTTTCAGTTCCTTGACACTCTGAGTCCACAATTAGATGCCTTGAAACTTCCTCCATATCATGACTATAAAGACCCTCTTTCTTTTTAAAAAAAATACATTTATTCTATTTATTTGGCTGTACCAGGTCTTCGTCGGGATGCAGGATCTTTAGATATTCATTCAGATCAGATCAGATCAGTCGCTCAGTCATGTCTGACTCCTTGCAACCCTATGAATAGCAGCACACCAGGACCCCCTGTCTGTCACAACTCCCGGAGTTCACTGAGACTCACAGGCAAACTCTTAGATGAGGCATGTGGGGTCTAGTTCCCCAACCAGGGATCAAATCCAGGCCCCCTGCATTGGGAGCATGGAGTCTTAGCCCCTGGACCACCAGGGAAGTCCCCAGTGACCTTCTTTCTTAAATTGGCATGTGTGGTGGCTTCTGTTCCTGGCAAATAAGTAATCCCCAGGTAAGTTCCAGGATTTCGCCACCACCCACACCAGGTAGAATTAGTTCTGTCACCAACCCCTCCTGTTAACTAGGGAAACCCACCTCCCCCTCTAGGATGTGTGTAGGATTGGCAGCCCGTAAAGACCGATGTCCTATGATGCCTCTTTCTCAAGGGCCTGACCTCAGTATTCTCCTGGCATCGGTACTTCCATATTCCTTGACTCCCTGGTAGATCAGGATCAAAATGAACTAAAGTAAATTACCAGAAAAAGAAAAGCAGCCAACTTGAAGTCAAGCAGGTGGTCTGAATCATTCCTGTGGGAATTTCTTACAGCAAGGGCAAGGAGAAAAGTCCATTGAGCTCTGAGAGTGGCAGTTAAGTCTTCAAGGATGATATCCACCTTTCCAGGTGTAACTCCAGTTTGCAAGTCTATCTACATAGCCTCCACTTCACACACGTGGCTCCAAGACCATGACTTGAGCTCAAGACACAAAAGAGGACATCATTTAGGGGATGACCTCATTATATGCTTTCACCTTCTGCAAAAAAAAACAAAAAACAAAAAAAACCCACAAAAACCCACTATTCTGAGGACACAAGGTCATCCTGGGCATCAAGGACAACCCTTGATGGGTAAAGGACCAGTACGGAAGAAACACTTGGTCATCAGTTATTAAGCACAATGGATCTCTAGATACATTCTCCCACTCAGTCCTTGCAGTGACCCTTCAGTGTTGCTACGTGCCCTGGTTAATGATCCTGCATTACAAATCATTCCAAAACTTAGTGGAGTAAAACAACAATTTGATTTTTCTCATAGTTTTATGAGTCAGGAATCTGCAAAGGGCTTGGCTGGGCAGTCCTCATATGGGGTTTTTCACCTAGTTGTGGTCAGATGTTGGCTATGCTGTGATCATCTATGGGCCCAACTAGACTGGACGTCCTAGATGGCTCACACAGATGGCTGCCATTGGATGCTGGTGTCAGCTGGTTGCTCAATAGGATCTATAGATGTGGCCCTCCAGGGTAGCTGGACCTCTTATACTGGAATTGTCTCCCCACCAGAATAATTGTCCCAGGACACCAGGCAGAGATTGAGTGGGAAGAGCCTCATAACCATTTAGCATCACTTCTGCCATATTCTGTTGACTGGAACAGCCACAGGATCCACTCAGATCTGAGAAGAAGAGACACAGACATCCACCTTTCGGCAAGAGGAGTTGCAACGAATTTGGGGCCAGTTTTCAACTGCTGCCATGTGACTATCCTCACTGTAAAGTTGGGGGAACACAAAGAGATTACTAAATTGTCAAAGATCACATTCCCAAAAATTAACTGGATGGGAATTTAAACTCAGCCTTGTCTAATTCCAAATTAAACAGCCCTTTGAAAGTGTCAGTCACTCAGCCAAGTCCAAGTCTTTGCAATCTTATGACTGTAGCCCACCAGCCTTCTCTGTCCACAGAATTCTCCAGGCAAGAATACCAGAGTGGGAAGCCATTCCCTTCTCCAGGAGATCTTCCCAACCCAGGGATCAAACCTGGGTCTCCCACAATGCAGACAGATTCTTTACCATCTGAGCCACCAGGGAAGCCCAAGCACCCCTTTGGCTATGTCTTTGGCTAGGTCAAAATTGTCTAGTAAACTGGGGCTGTGCTGCTTTCTTTGCCTTGGTGATCAAAATGGGAGAGGGGACTATAAGTGCCTGCTATCCATAGAAACTATATAAACTCCTAGTTTTGCTTTTTTGTAAGCACAGGCTGTTACCGAGGTGCCTTACCTCCCTGAGTTATTTCTAAGCTGGCACTCAAAATCTACTAACCCCACCTCCATGTTGCACCCCTTCCCCCAGAGCTGCAGAATATAAGGAGGTGCTGTCACCATGCAGAGCACCAGGAGAGAAAGGAGCTCTCCAACTTGTCACCAACTCTACCAGCTGATAGTCTCTTCCTAAAGGAATCTCTTGCTCTGAAAGGACGGACACAGCCATTGAATTAAGAGCTCCAGTGTGCCTATTATACAGAGTGAAGTAAGTCAGAAAGAGAAGTATAAACAGTGTATACTGATGCATATATATGGAATCTAGAAAGACGGTACTGATGAATTTATTTTCAGGGCAGCAATGGAGAAACAGACATAGAGAACAGACCTGTGGGCACAGGGGGAGGGGAGAAGGGAGAAGGTGAGATGTATGGAGAGAGCAACATGGAAATTTACACTACCACATGTAAAGTAGACAGCCAATGGCAATTTGCTCTATGACCCAGGGAACTCAAACAGGGGCTCTGTGACAATCTAGAAGGGTGGGATGGGGAGGGAGATGGGGGCAGGTTCAGGGAGGAGGTTCAGGAGGGAGGGGACAAGGGTGTTCCTCTGGCTGGATCCATAGACATGCCTCTGTACAGGATGTATGACATCCTCTGTTGATGTATGACAGAAACCACAAAATTTTGTAAAGCAATTATCCTTCAATTAAAAAAATAAAGTGGCAAAAAAAAAAAGCTCTAGTGTGTGCAAGAAGCCTACAGAGTAAGAGGCTGCGTGGTCACTCAGACTCCCCCAATTGTTCATTCTGAAGAACATGAACATATCATGAACAATGATAAATTGTTCATTTATCATTACATCTGTAATGATAAACACAGACATTATGGGTATCAAACATGGACACCTACACCATCTGAACAGCTCATTGGGAAGAGTTCCCATTTCCAAATGATCCTTGGGGTGATCATAACAGGTTACAGGCTTAATTGCATCCTGTTCATCGCCACTGAATGTTTCAGCTGAGTGACTTCTGTTATCAACATTTTCCCCTGAGGAAGAAGTATTCACGCCCTCCAATTTTGTTCCAACTGCATCCGGCGAGTCCAGTGGCCAGGTGGTACTAGAAAAACTCTCCAGTGCAGTAGCTAAGCACTGGTTTTGATGTCTTCTAGTCCTGGATTCAAATCCTAGTTCTGCCATTGAGTCAGCCCACCTCTCAACCTCTTCAAGCCTCAGGTACATGGCTATCAGAGAGATAATAGAAGCATCTTCTTCATTTGAGTTGTTAGGAGATCACGTTCAGCGAGACCAAGTGGCATCATGCACTTAGCACAATGCCTCACACCTGGTCAGCCTCAAACTACTACTAGCTATAATTGCGATGTCAGAAATAACTAGAGAGCTTTAAGAAGGTACTGAAACTCAGATTGGAAGGGAAGAGGACCAGCCAGGCTTCAGAGAGGCTTCCTAGGTACATCAGTTTAGGTAAGAAAGGAGACAAATCCCAGGAGATAAACTAAGGGAAAGAAAATGCAGAAACCATGCAGGATCAGATGTTTGGAAGATTAGAGTCCACAGGAACCACGTCACAGGCAAAGATCATCGTATACTGTGCCAGAGACCCTTGTCTCTCTTTAAACAATGCTCTGAAGCATTGTGCAGCTCAACATCCAAATACAGAAAGGGAGACTCGTGGGAGGTTAGGACCAGTGTCTACACACTACTATGTATAAAATCGATAACCAATGAGAACTGTATAGCACAGGGAACTCTACCCAATGCTCTGCAGTGATCTGAATGGGAAGGAAACCCAAAGAGAGAATATACATGTATGTGCGGCTGATTTACTTTGCTGCACAGCAAAAAACTAACACAACATTGTAAAGCAACTATACTTCAATTTAAAAGAAGACTAGTAAGGTGAAACAATATCTGATGTCCTTACATAGGCAGATACAGAAGTTAAGAAGAAATAACATTTGCTGAACATCTACTATGTGGGAAGAACAATAGGCACTTCTCCATACGTTGTATCATTGATTCTTCGTATTATGCTGAAGAATTGGAATCCTTGCCTTTATTTTTTGAAAGGTAAAGAAACTAAAGACCCTGATGTTGGGAAACACTGAGGGCATGAGGAGAAGGGAGTATCAGAAGATGAGATGGTTGGATGGCATCACCAACTCAATGGACATGAGCTTGGGCAAATTCCAGGAGACAGTGAAGGACAGGGAAGCCTGGTGTGCTGCAGTCCCTAGGGTTGCAAAGAGTCAGACATGACTTAGCGACTGAACAACAAGCAATAACAAAGAAACCAAGGCTCAGAGAGGTTAACATACTCAAAGTTGTGGAGTTAGGACACAGATGAGCTGGAAGTTGAAGCCCATCTGACTCTGAAACTGGCATTTTTTTCACTATCTCTTCCAAAAAGCTTCAGAGAGGACCAGAGTGTGTTGAAAGGCTTTGAAAGATGACAAACTCCTCTACAGTGAGGAAGCAGAGGAGAGTTGTCCAAAGGTTCTCAGCCACAAGTGAAGTATCACCTTCCACTTATTTTTTCCTCTGAAATTTCATTGTCTGATTCCAGTTGTCATTTCTTGCTAGAAAAATCAGAAACCTCAGGACCTGATTCTGAATCTGTACTTTACTGATCTTCAGCATTTCCTTGCTCTGTAGTTTTAAGTTACCACTTTCATTCAAGCACATTAGGAAATTGTTTGACCTTAGTTTAAGCAGTTTGTTCTCATAAGTACCCAAAACAGAGATCTTGGTCAGTTAAGGAAGAGGGTTGGCAATTGTGCAAGAGATTCTAATAAATAGGGAACACAACCACAGGTTGCTCTTCCAGATCTAACTCACACACAATAAAATGTACACTAATGTAACCATTGAACAAGGAAAACTAGGTCACAGTGATGGTGCAGAAGTGACCTAAAACCATGATGCCTTTACCACCACGCTAAGAAGCCAGTGGTGATTTTTTGTTTCAAGAAAGTGACATTGTTGTGTATTACGTTCAGAACTGTGCTTTGCCTGATGGCATGCAGCTGAATATCTCGTCTCTTATACCTAAGACGCCTGGTGACAATGTCTGTGCACACTCTTCATCCAGCCCTGGATATGGAATCAATCTGGAATCATTCTTTAAAGAGGATTTGAGTTTAGCAATGTATAGGAAGTGCCTGTGTCAGAAATTCAAGATGTTAATTCACTATGTTAAAACAGCTGTCCCAGGAAAATATTTCGTGTTGTACCATCAGAGAACAATGGTCTGACATGAATGTAAGCATGTACCACACAGTAAAGTTTTTCAGAAAATGTTGTGGTCAACTTTTCTGTAGCAATTGTTTTTCATCTCCTGTGTTAAAAACGGGAGTCACCAGTATTCCAGATTAGCTACTAAAACTCTTTTTTTTTTCAGTACTTTCCCCAAGAAACAAACAAAACAAAAAATATCTGCTTCACATATGATTATACAATGCCAGAAAGAAACTTGTCTATTTAACCCTAGAGTAGCTTTCCTTGCACAATGACATGGATGCCCAGGGATTGTAAACCACATGTACAAATTCACCTAGATAGGGAGTAACTGAATCAAGTTCAGAACCTGCTGACTCACAGATTGTTTTAGTGAGGCAAGTATTCAGATAAGGCAGGGCGTAATTCCAGGGGAAAATATTAAAGTTGAGATTTCATCTGGTTTCTATCTGGTTTAATTAGGGTGGGAAAAAAAGTTTCTTTATTTAAAAATAAACCCTTCTAAGTAGGCAAGAAAAGTAGTATGCTCTTGGGAACAGGAGAGTAATCTCTGATTTTATACCAGCTCAACATACAAAATTTCAGATCGAAATATTATGAAGCAATATCTAGTGATTCAGAGTTACCTCAACTTTCACATTTGTAAGATTTTAAATGTCTAAATAACAAATTAAAAAGCACATGAATATTGTATTACGATTCTGAGCACCTTATGTATATTCTGAGGGCAAATTACCTCTTGACACTTGCTGCGATGGAAAAGGCTCTGGAATTGAAGTCAACAAACTTTGGTTTGAGTCTGAGATTAGCCACTAACCAGCTGGGGGATCCTGGGCCATTAAACTCATATAGACCGTTACAGGTACTGAGGCCACTTCCTAGTTCTAGACCTCAGTGCCTTCAACTGTAAAATAAGAATGTTCGACTAGATAATCACCATGGCCCTTTGTTGATCCAAAGTGCAGGATTATTTTTCTCAGAAGACTTAGAAGAATAGGGACAGTGATGGATATGACCATAGCCTTAAGGCCGCTAGAAGTCCTTGCTCAAAGGTGGAAACCAACAGCAAGGAGTTTCACTGAGAACAAAGACACTCTGGAAAACAACTTCTTTATCATTCTCCTCCCCTCATCGTTCCCAATATCTCCACTCTTTTAGGGAATTCTGTGCACTGCGGTCGGTAGTTAAAAGGCAGGGTCTGATTGAAAACCTATGCTCCCACTTGAAAAGTCTGCGCTCTTCACAACTATATATAAAACAGACAACTAATAAGGACCTACTGTACATCAGAGTGAACTCGACTCAATACTCTGTAATGGCCTATATGGGGAAGAAAATGTAAAAAAGAGTGGATACATGTATAACAGACTCAATTTATTGTATACCTGAAACTCACACAACATTGTAAATCAACTATACCTCAATAAAACCTTTTTTTAAAGTCTGTGCTCTTTCCCAAGATGTTTCATTTCTCCTTTTCCTGGAATTATTCTTTAAAGAGGATTTGAGTTTAGCAATGCATAGGAAGTGCCTGTGTCAGATATTCAAGAACATGTTAGTTCACTGTGTCAAAACACCTGTCCCAGGAAAACATTTCACGTTGCACCTTTACTATCACAAAGTCACTCTACTTTCACTAGTCGTAATTTCTGGAACATTTCAGCATAAACACCATTCAGTGAAAACAGACATTCAGTGTTGCAAAGGGAGGAAAAAAGTATGAAATTAGACTCCAAAATCAAAACCTTATCAAAATGTTATAAAGTTTAAAGGAAAAACTGAAAATTCAGCTCAAAGCTGCCAAAAGGTATACCTAAACGATGTGATAATGCCAGCCCTGCTGGGAGAGGGGAAGGGGAGACTCTGTTGTGTTTTTTAGGGGGTCCCAGCACTTCACACCAGCATTTGACTTCCATTCAGTCTCCTAGGTTAGGAACTTAGATGACTATAAAAACAGAATGTTTGCTTCTTAAACTGATGTGTATTTTGGGTGGGTTGGCTCTAATTGGCTTTTCCTGTTTCTTAAGTAGATTGTCCCTGTTTCTCTCTTAATATATTCTTTCTCCCATCTCTTCAACTTTCCCAACCACTATTCAGTGTTTTGACATTTATTGCTAATAAAAATAATAATACTTATCATCTGAAAGTTAGTGGTATCGTTTGAAAGTTTTATGTACAGTTATTTGTCCTTAAATTTATGTCACTCTTTTCTCCAAGCAAAGAATAAATAAATAAAAGTGCTTTATCAAATTTATAACCTATTCAAATTCAGAGATTTCTGAATAGGAAACAGACCAGAGACACTTTGCCAAGATTAACTTAACTAGAAAACCAGAACCTTGCACGTGGTGCTTTGAAGAAAGATGTTAGTCTTTAAAGATTGTGTCCACACGTGAAATGTGAAGTGGATAACTAGGGCAATTACTTCTATGGCAGACGCTTTCCAACTTTACCTTTACCCAGAAATGCCCAGGTAACAAAAGCAAGGAGGGTTTTCTGGTCTCAATTATATCCTAATAATTGTTTCAATTCTCTGCTTCCTTTTGAGTGTGAAGATCCAGGCTAAAAGGCTTTTTAAAAAACAGGCTGAAAAGGTTTCCCAGACGTGAGATAGATTTTACAGAAGAAACTTCTGGCAAGTTTAATGTAAGTAAATCAGAAGCATATGGACTATGTTTCCCTCAAAATACCCACGGGCTTGAAAGCCCAGAAAACACATAAAAAGTAAAGGAAAACTGTTTTCCGAAGCTGAGTTTGTTTGAGAAACTGCACGCTGTAACGGAAAGCCTGGCTCGGCTCCCCCAGAAGCAGGAGATGGAGCCAATGGTCAGGCAGCCCAACAGCCCCTACCCTTGCGCTTAGGTCTACAGTCCTCGTTTCTGAGGATGATGTGATTGACGGCGCCCCGACCTGTGCCGATGGGCGCGACTTGAGAAAACCACTGCTCATTGCTTCCCATGCTGAAGACGTGACTTCACTGCTCCTCTGCAGCCGCCTCTAGTGAATGTTTATACAGCCTGTTTCTGTTCCTAGGGCCTCCCATGCTAAATCATCAGCCTGGTGGTAAGCATACATGTACCGAATACGTCACATGTGCCCCCTGGGGATGGGTGGTAAAGCAGTAGACCGTCACATGCCAGCCGAGGAGATGAGTTATACACTCAGACTTGGAAGGGGCTTTAAGATTCCTGAGCTTCCCCTTTCATCCTGTGTGGGAATTCTGGCTATAGTTTGTGGTCCAGATAGTGGAAGGGAAACAAAAAATACTGAGCTCAGAGCAAGCGAGACCAATTTGGAGAGTCAGAGGACCTGACATCCAGTCTCTGCAAGGCCATGACTGTAGGCCTGTCCTTGGACCCCTGAGAATCTGTTTCCTCATCAGTTAAATGAGAATAATAATTAAACTGCCCAGTGAGGTTGCCAAGGGCACCTCAATAAACATTATGTCTCTTCACCACCCAAGCCCTAAATAAGTAGGAAAAAAAAAAAAAAAAAAAAAGACAAAATAAAAGATAGAGACCAGAATTGTTACCTTTACTTCTGAGAGAGGGCAGCTTGGAAGACAGAGTAAAAAGAAATATACAAGGTCTGCCACCTGAAGCTCAGAGTGAGGCAGATGACTCATTCAGTTCTAAGCCAGGCTGAGCTGGGACAGGCAGCCAAGTGCCAGAAGACGATGTCAGATAAAGTCTTAGGGCTTAAAGAGTAAAGGAGACCTCAGACTCTGGGTGGATAGCTCACTCCCAGAAGAAAATAGGAGAGCTATGTTGAGCTGAGCATGTCCAGATTACTCTTTTCAGACTACTAATCAGATAGATGTCCCCTCCCCTGCTCCCACGAGAGGGAGTTATGAGTGGGGAGAGAAGAGCCAAAGGTGGCTCATAAGATGTGCTCTCTCCACCTAGATGGAAATACCAGGAAAAGCCAGTTGAACAGGATAAAGCATTTGAAAGCCCTTGGGGACACTATGAAGGGTTCTATGCATGTCATGCTTATGTTCCATCCACCTGCATTTGTTGAACACCTAGTGTGGTCAGTCCTATCACTCTCTTACAGGAAATTCAGGCTGCATAAGACACTGTTCCCTTACTTTAGTTTACAGTCTAAGTAGGAGAAACAGATAAGGAAGCAAAAGATTACAGCATACAATGAACACATGAAGATACTGAAATCTGGACAAGGTCTAACGAATATGCAGAGCAGGGACATCTAACTGGATGAATGGCTACGTACACCTTCTTTGTGGAAATGATATGTGACAGATGAGGTTTGAAGAACACAAAAGAACCAAATGGTAACAGAAATCAGGGTTTGAGGTGACCTTCAAGGCAGACAGAAGTCCAGAAGATGGCACAAAGGAAAAGGATGGGACAGTTCAGAGAAGAACTGAAAGTCATTCTGTGTTGTATGGAAGAACTCATCTTAGTGTTATGGAGGATAATCAGAAGAGAGCATCACAGCCTAAAACAATACGGCAGAGGGTCAGGGTAAGAATATCCAGAGTACAGGAATAAATCAGAGAAGGTGAACAGTCAATCATTGCTCACATGTGGCAAAGGACAAAAGCAGAAGTAAGACCAAACAAAGAGAGAAATTTTCTATTTTAAGTGAAACAGAAAGGGGGTTACTTTAAAAAGCAGTGAGTGCATGTTTGTGTGTGTGTGTAAAAACTGCAAGGATGTATCTAAAAATGTCAACAATGGCTCTGTCTGGCTAGTGGGAGTACTAATTACTACTGTTTGCTTATCTGTATTCTTTATTATAAACATTTATCTATTTTTTCTAAAATAATAAAGCTGACATGGTCACGAGGTTTTCTATGTATATGACCCTTTCAAGTGGTGCCAAGTAATAAGTTCTCTTGTACAATATCACTGGCTTTTTCCAGCAATCAATAATCAAGCCAATAGCCCCAGGTTATACGGGGTCCTAGTTCTGTTTTGCTTTGTTTTCTTTTGTGTGCCAGGTCTTAGCTGCAGCATGTGGGATCTTCGAACTTTCCTATGGCTGAGGGATCTTTTAATTTGCAGCATGCAGACCCTTAGTTGGAGCATGCGCGATCTAGTTCCTTGACTGGGGATAGAACCTGGGCCCCTTGCATTGGGAGCATGGAGTCTTAGCTACTGAACCACCAGGGAATCCCATATGGGTCCTAGTTCTACTTCTCCTCCACCCAACTGTGATCTTTGAAAACATTTGCAGTGAACATTAGGTGAACACAGTGATACAGTAACTCCCTGGTTCCCTCTGGCAGTATTTATCCAGTTGCAAGCTCAGGATAAAGTCAACCTTCATTCATTCATGTATTCATTCAACAGTGTTTACAAAGACAGGCCCTGTCCTAGGTGCTGAGAGTCTAACAGCAACAGACTCAACCTGACCTCATATAACTTACTGGAGAAGAGAGCTATGGAAGACCCATGGTTCACATCTACTGTGAAGGCTACATATTATTACACATTCCTGCTAACACTGTGGTCCCATTTCTTTAAATATTTATTTTTATTTATTTGTTTGGCTATACCAGGTCTTCATTGTGGCATAAGGGATCTTTAGCTGTGGTAGACTCTGATGCTGGGAGGATTGGGGGCAGGAGGAGAAGGGGATGACAGAGGATGAGATGGCTGGATGGCATCACTGACTCCATGGATGTGAGTCTGAGTGACCTCCGGGAGCTGGTGATGGACAGGGAGGCCTGGCGTGTTGCGATTCACGGGGTCGTGAAGAGTCAGACACGACTGAGCGACTGAACTGAACTGAACTGATGAGAACTCTTAGTTGCAGTATGTGGGATCTAGTTCCCTGACCAGGGATGGATCCTGGGCCCCCTGCATTGAGAGCTCAGAGTCTTAGTGACTGGCACCCCAGGGAGGTCCCTGTGGTCCCATTTTTCTCCCTTTGTGTTTCCACAGTTAAGTATATCTGGGTTGTCCAAAATACTCTTTAATATATCTGTGAATGATTTTTTTTTAATTTAAAAAAAATATTATGCATACCATGCAACTTATACACATTCCTCTCCACTTGCATTTTTTACTTAAAAATGTATCTTGGAAATGACATGATATCAGTAAACACTTTATTTTGCATATGAGCAAGCATAAATGTATTTCTAAAAGTAAAATGTACATTCAGAATTTTGATAGATATTACTAATTTGCTTTCAATAAACACTGTTCCAATTTATTCTCCCCACCCCACCCTCCATGGTGCTGTCCAGCATCCTCCTGAACCCAGTATGGTATCAAATGCTTGATCTTTGCCCAACAGAGAGATAAGAAATCATATTTCATTTTAGTTTTCATCTGCATTTCTATTGTGAGTGCAGAATACGCTTGAACAGGATTAAAGAGCCATTTTGCTAAAAGCCTATTTATTGCTACCAAACACAATCTCTTTAAGAGACAAGGACTACAAACTCTCTAGGGGGGGTGGAAAAGCAACAGCAGGCAGTATAAATCTGTTCTCAACCACTACTGTGAAGCAATTGACTGTGCTTTCCACCTTATAACCTGAGCATTCAAAAGCTGCTTTCAAGACCACAGCAGAGAAATCAACATGTGAGTGCTTGCTATAGACAGGCACCAATCTTTATATACTCTCATTTAATCCTCCTACCATTCTTAATCCATGAGGCTCTGAGAGGTTAAGTACCTGCTCAAATTCACATAGATTATAAATGGCAGAGGAGAAACTGAACCCAGATCTAAATTCCGACATCCATATTTTACACACTACACCACATGGCTTCCTGCTATGTTGAGGTGTTTGAAGCCCATGGGCCTGCATCCTGAGATTCATATGCTAAGAGGCTGTCTTCTGATTTTCATCATGACCCTGTAAGCAGGAATATACTATAGTATTACCTAGCTGTGGAGTCCCAATAAAGGTCTTGATAATATTTCTCATGATCCCAGCTTCCCTTAAGACTTTGTTGTTCAGTCACTAAGTTGTGTCAGACTCTTTGCAACCCCATGGACGGCAGCATGCCAGGCTTCCCTGTCCTTCAGTATCTCCTAGTGTTTGCTCAAACTCATGTCCATCGAGTCAGTGATGCCATCCAACCATCTCATCCTTTGTTGCCCCCTTCTCCTGCCCTCAATCCTTCCCAGCATGAGGGTATTTCCCAATGAGTCGGCTCTTCATATCAGATGGCCAAAGTACTGGAGCTTCAGCATTAGTCCTTCCAATGAATATTCAGGGTTGATTTCCTTTAAGATTGACTGGTTTGATCTCCTTGCAGCCCCAGGGATTATCAAGAGTCTTTTCCAGCACCACAATTCGAAAGCATCCATTCTTCCACCCTCAGCTTTCTTTACAATCCAACTCTCACATCTGTACGTGACTACTGGAAAAACCACAGCTTGGACTTAAGATTTGTTGTTGTTGTTGTTCAGTTGCTCAGTCATGTCCAACTCTTTGCAACCCCATGGACTAGAGCATGCCAGGCTTCCCTGTCCTGCATCATCTCCCAGAGCCTGCTCAAACTCATATCCATTGAGTCAGTGATGCCATCCAACCATCTCATCCTCTGTCTGTCCCCTTCTCCTCCTGCCTTCAATCTTTCCCAGCATTACAGTCTTTTCTAATGAGTCAGCTCTTTGCATCAGGTGGCCAAGGTATTGGAGCTTCAGCTTTAGCATCAGTCCTTCTAATGAACATTCAGGATTGATTTCCTTTAGGATTGACTGGTTTGATCTCCTTGCAGTTGGAGGGACTTGCAAGAATCTTCTCCAACACCACAGCTCAAAGCATCAATTCTGCAGTGCTCAACTTTCTTTATGGTCCAACTCTCACATCCATACATGACTACTGGAAAAACCATAGCTTTGACTAGATGGACCTTTGTCAGCAAAGTAATGTCTCTGCTTTTTAATATACTGCCTAGGTTTATCATAGCTTTTCTTTCAAGCATCTTTTAATTCTGTGGCTGCAGTCACCATCTGCAGTGATTTTGGAGCTGAAGAAAATGAAGTCTATCACTATTTTCATTGTTTCCCCATCTATTTGCCATAAAGTGATGGAGCCAGATGCCATGATCTTAGTTTTTTGAATACTGAGTTTTAAGCTAGCTTTTTCACTCTCCTCTTTCACCTTCATCAAGAGGCTCTTTAGTTCTTTGCTTTCTGCCATAAAGGTGGTATTAGCTGCATATTGGAGGTTATTTACCTGCAACTTAAGACTCAGCATTGAATTAACTTGTAGAGTTATTGAAGATATACAGCTATCAGCACCAGGAATCATGCAAAGATTTAAATATTGTAAGTAAGACCCCAAAAGTGGGCTGGAAACTGGCATATATATTATAAAACTGCACCATTTAGTTCAGCTACATGGTCCAGAGGATATTTTTTAGGTAGCATGACCTGTCTTAGGAATTGATACAACAAAACGCACAGTATATTGAGATATACAAATTTGACAACTGCAAAGCTCCAATGATTATTCTAGCCAATTGAATTGTGAAATATTTTATTACTTCGCAGAGCTCTTTTTTTAATATTTACTTTTATTTATTTGTCTGTGCCAGGTCTTAGTTGAGGTACTTGGGATCGTCAATCTTCATTGCAACATGTGGGATCTAATTCCTTGACCAAGGATCAAACCCAGGCCCCCTGAATAAGGAGCACGAAGGCTTAACCACAGGACCACCAGGGAAGTCTCCACGGCAGTGTTCTTAACACAACATGATTCAGAACAATAGGAAGGCAGCCTCTTATCCAGAAGCTGGGTAATACCTGGAGATTAATTCAAGCAATCTCATCCCCTCCCAGTAAGAAGGAAAGTTTTCTTGAGAGAAAATACCTTTCAAAAAAAATCTATTTCAGTGTGTTTCCAAGAAACCTGCCCCCACACGTGATGTCTCCTACAGGGGTGTTACTCAGGGTGGTCTGAGGACCATGTATTCCTGGGTCACAAGGAGATAATTATGGAAATTGGGAATAAGCATTCAGAAACTTTTTAAGGCAATTTGGCAGAGCAGTTTTATGTCTGTGAATCTAATAATAAAAAACTGGGGCTTGTAACAAAATTTTATTAAAGCCATTAAAATGAAGAAGTGTTTCAACATGTGACCTGTGTTCACAGGACCAGGTCACAATTACTCAGGATAAGGAAGCCCAGGCACTCCATCACATAATGAAGGATTCTCAGAAGCCCCTCTCTGGCCAGGAGTCCATGACATAGGGTGCCTTCATGGTGGATCAGCATAGCTGTGTACCACAATTTAAAAGGTGAAACCATCACCAGGATCACCATCACACAACTGCTGTAATCCAAAGTTGTATTAAAAGTGTGTAAGGTGGCTTCTTTGGAGAGAAACTTCTACTTACCATTTCAAGAGTGGGTAGAGCAAAAACCTCTGAAAAATATTTGAAGAATTACATCACATACTCCAGAAACCTGTAGCCAAGACCATCAGGATTGCCAAATTCCAGGGAGCTGTCAAGAATTCCTAAGGATATGCTAAGTGAAATAAGCCAGACACAAAAGGATAAATACGTGTGATCCCACTTATATGAGGTACCTAAGACTAAGTAAACTCATAGGGATAGAAAAGTAGAATGGTTGCCAGGGGTCAGAGGAAGAGGAGATGGGGAGTTAATATTTAATGGAGAAAGACTTTCTGTTTGGGATGACGAAAAAGTTCTGGAAATGGATGGTGGTGATAACGGCATGACATTGTGAATGTACTTAATACCACTGGTTTGTGTACTTTAAAAAGGTAAAAATTATGAATTTTTATATATTTTACCATAATAAATAAGATTTCCCAATGTATTTTCTAAGCACTAATTGCTTGTTTTAAAAACAAAAACAGAATAGCTGTCAATAAAGCAGGCTCTTTCTGAGGCTGGATGAACACCAAAAATAAATTAGATAATTAAAACATAATGGTCATCCCACTTGGATCCAGTTATCATACTTGAAAACTAGAAATATATCTTTTGCTCATAGAGAAGGACTAGGGAATAAAAACTATGCTATTTTTAAAAAGCAGTCAGGAATTCTACCTACAAGGTTTCTATTAAAACCTTAGGATTCTCTGTGTCATTTGACACTCCTAACCCTCCCATCTTATTGAAATCCACACCCCCTCCCACATCAAAGTCTTTGTCCTTGTCTATTGTCCAGTCTGATTCAGCTGATCAGGCTGTCCGGGTGAAACCACCAGCCTTCAAATGCAAACTTGAAAACACCGGGCAGATAGCTCAAGAGGGTATCATTACATAAAGATGAATTCCATTTTTCATTTAGGATATATAAGTAAGAGTTCCCTTTGAGAGTCTCCAAACAATTTCTCAACAAATTCTTCCCCATAAATGTCAATGGTTTTATATTCTTCCGGGGCTCTTCCCGCCCTCTGGCTCATTGTTAGACTAGATGTTTTGCAAGTACCCATTTGCCAGCATCTCCTTGTCTCTGTATATTTTCTTTTGGCAACTCCATCTGCCCCTCAACTTCAGCAAGCCTAGCCTTTCTCACTATGATTCTGACCTTTATTTCCCTATAACCTTAAGCTTTTGACTGCTTGCTGGACAGTTCCGCAATCACGTCCCACAAACACATCAAACTCAGCATGATCAAACATGTACTGTCTTATCTCCTAAACCTGATCCTCTTTCCATCCTAGACAAGTCTACAAATGCACCAGCATCCTCCTCCTACTAACACAAGCACAGAATCTCCCTGACTTCTATGATTCCCTCTAAGTTTCTCCCCACCTCTGGTTTCCCTTCCTTCAATCCATCTGGCACATTCCCTGATAAAATCACCCCTTGACTCATCTAAAGTATCAGAACCCAGAGTGATAGTCGATCGGTCTCTGCAAGTACCAGACAGTTTCAAGGATCTGAAATCACTGCAAGCCAGAGGTTAGTGAAAACACTAATACCAGAAGCTGGGAATTTCCCAGAATTCAATAATGGGGACCCAGAAGCTGGAGACACCCCACTTTTCTGACAAACCTGAAGTCATTACCCCTATGACTTGTAAGGAGAGTGGCAATCACAATACATACTTCCAGCATTATGAGATGGAAGTCAGTGCTAGTATCAGAAAAAAGCTGAAGGACAGAATTCCCTAGCAGTCCAGGGGTAAGGATTCTGGGCTTTCACTGCCAAGGGTCTAGGTTCAATCTCTGGTCAGGGAACTAATATTTCGGTGCAGCCAAAAAAAAAAAGAAAGAGAATGAGGGAGGAATTGTAGACCTTCCAAGATAGGAAAGGGGCAGCTATTCAATCTCATCACATATGGCATCATTTACATGCCAAGGACTATACTAGGGAGCTAGACACACAAAGAACCAAGCCATGATCTTTCAAGGAATTCCCAGCCCAAAGGAGAGACATAAAATTGCAACACAGAGTGATCTTGCTTCACTAGAGATATACATGGGACACTGGATGGCAGAGAAAAGAACTCTCAACACTGTTGGGAGCTTGTGTGAAATGGTAGATATTGTAGAAGACTTCACAGAGGGTGCTACCTCCGAGAGTTGAGCTGGGGTCTAGGATAAAGATAAGGAAAAAGTGCCTTAAGTTAGAAGGTCCTTCCAGGAAGAGAAACCACAGGGTCAGAGTTGTGAGGGCAGGAGGAAACATGGGTTCTTAGGAAATATTAGTGTTACAGCCTGGCTGTGAAGAGCAGTGGCAGGAAATTATACCAGAGAGGCATTTGGGTCCATGATCATGCCAAACTTTCACATCAAGCTAATCCAGACTCTTTCCCTTCTCCTGCAACCCAAGAAGAAAAAGTACAAACTGCAAACAATTAGATGTGGATATGGACTTACACATCATCTCCTCGGTCCACTCATTTCTTAAGCCAGGAAGGGATTTACAGGCAGAGGATGCAACTTGCTCAGGGCCTTCAGATGCCTTGCACATTACACCTTCTCATGCAATAAAAACTCCCCACACAGAGTCTCTGCTAAGAGATAATGATGTAAAACAGACATGTGGGGAGTAAGGATGCAACAAGGCACCTGCTCCAGGGCACTCCTCTTGAAAGCAAGCCTGAAGGAAGAAATCATCATGTTCAGAAAGAATAGACTGCATGCAGACTTAATGAGGAAAAATAAACACCTTTCAAAGGCAATCTGAACACTCCCCATGAGTCATCCAAGCCAGATGTGCCAAACCTCAGAATGTGCTAGCAGCATTTAAGGTCCTAATAGCCTTACCCATCCATAAGATAAACAATTAGCCTTAGACATAATCAAGAACAAATGGTCAAGTAAAAGCATATAACCTCTAATCTCAAAGGGTCATTCTTTTTTGTTTGTATGTTTCAGCAGCAGTAAAGGGAGTTCTTGGTGCTCTGTGAAGGTCTGTAGATGTAAGAAACTTAGAGTAATTAGACAGAGTTCGAGTATAGTCAGGCACGAACTTTGGATCTACATTGGAGCAAGGGTTGAATGACAGCTCGTTCACTTAGTAAGGATGACTTTGAGCTGATAAGCCTCTCTAACTTGCTGGGCACACTGCCAGGCACTAAGTAAGTGCTCAGGTCTTCATGGGCTCCCTTGTCACCTGCCATGCCCCTGAAGGAGAGTGTTGGCCAAAATAGCCACAGTAATGCCCCTTTCTGAGTCTATATCCCTTCCCACATGAACTCAGGGTTTGCCAGGTGACTTATTTTGACAGAGGTAACACAAGAAGAAACCTGAAAAGTATTTGTGCATTGGAGTTTTCCCCTATTTCCCTGGGATCTTCTAACCACCACCATATGAACAAGCAGGCTTCCCAGGTGGCTCAGTGGTAAAGAATCCACCTGCCAATGCAGAAGCTGTAGGAGACGCAGGTTCCATCCCTGTGTGGGAAAGATTCCCTGGAGAAGGAAATGGAAACCCATCCAGTATTCTTGCCTGAAGAATCCTATGGACAGAGGAGCCTGGTGGCTTACAGTTCACAGGGTCCCAAAAGAGTTAGACATGACTGCAGCAACGGAGCATGGAGATCAAGTCTGGGTCCTGGAAATGGTGAGAGACGTGTGGCCAAATCATCTTGTTATCTTAGCTGACAATGAGCCAACCACCAAACGTGGGAACGGCCATCAAAGACCATCCAGCCTCAGCCAGGCCAGCCCCCTTCGGAAGCCCCACTCAGTCAAACCACGAATCGTGAGAAGTAACACACGCTGGTGGCCTTACATCTTTGCCTTTGGAGTGGTTTGGTACACAAAAAAAGCTGACAAATGCATCCCCTAAGTGTTAGGAGCTCCTGGTTTATGATCTTATATGTCTCCTTACTCAACCTAGGAAATGCATACATTCACATCATGAATGAATTCATTAGCAGTCCTGGTGAATTATAATTATGTACCCTGGCTCTCTAAGGCTATGTACACCTTTGGCCCAAAGAAAGAAGTTCTAAGAATAAAGAGTGATGACTTCTACAGAAAATCTTACATTCAGAGGGAGGTTCTAATCAAAGAAATGAGAAAAAGACATGAAGGCAAGCGGTAGACTCTTTTTTAAGCATTCTCCTTTTATTTATCATTTTCTTTTGGCCGAGTCTCACAGAATTGAGGTCTTAGTTCCCCAACCAGGGATCAAACCCACGCCCCCTGCAGTGGAAGTGCAGAGTCTTAACCACTGGACCACCAGGGCAGTCCCAGTAATAGATTCTTGATTAAGGAAAATAGCATCAAACTCTGAAGGTCTCTCTTGCCTGTGCAAATTTCATCACACATATATGGAATATTCTAAATCCCTTCCCCAGTAGGGTGGTGTCCCAGCAAAGGCATAAACATTAGAGTCACAAGGGTTGAATCCAAGTCCCTCTATGTCCTTAAGTCTTTCTATGTCTACTAGCAAGGCCCATGACTTCTTTCCTCAACCATAAAATGAGGGAATTGGACCACATTATTTCAAAATCCTATTAAGTTCTGTAACTCTATGTCTATTACATAGAATTCCTAAACCTGCCTGTGCATCATTGTCACTTGGGAAGCTTTATAAATCCACAGCTCCCAGGCCTCCTTCCCACAAATCTGAAGAGAAATCTAGGAATGTTATAGTTTTAGAAAACCCCAAAAGGTAGTTCTGATGCAAAGCCCCATTTGGGAGCTGAGCTACCCTACAGAAACTTCATCTGCTATTTAGTTTCATAGACCACCTACAGAAACATATTTTCCAATGGGAATATGTCTCCAACTTCATAAAAATGGTTAAAGGGGATTGAGGGTTTATTTTACATGAAGTCACCTTAGGGGCACTTTGCTGCAACACACCTATTGCTCAAATATGGAAATTATCTACAGAGTTTTTTATTTCAGTATCTCATAGTACCACCATTTTAAGCATGTGATTTGGTATAATCTTGGCAAAAAATGCTTTCCATAGAAACTTTAGTTTTTTTTTTTTAATGAAAATCAGTGAAAAAATAATTATTTCATGTAAAAATATTTACAGCCACTACCCAGGGAAATACCTACACAGAACTGCAGGGTAAGGTATACCTCAGTGGCGTAAACCAAGAGCTGGATAAAATGTACCGTCTATACTGATGAAACTATTTGCAGGGCAGCAAAGGAGACACAGAGAACAGACTTACGGACACAGGGGCTGGGGTGGAGGTAAAAAAGAGAGGGTGGGACAAGTGGCCATGAAATTAAAAGACGCTTACTCCTTGGAAGGAAAGTTATAACCAACCTAGATAGCATATTCAAAAGCAGAGACATTACTTTGCCAACAAAGGTTCGTCTAGTCAAGGCTATGGTTTTTCCTGTGGTCATGTATGGATGTGAGAGCTGGACTGTGAAGAAGGCTGAGCATCGAAGAATTGATGCTTTTGAACTGTGGTGTTGGAGAAGACTCTTGAGAGTCCCTTGGACTGCAAGGAGATCCAACCAGTCCATTCTGAAGGAGATCAACCCTGGGATTTCTTTGGAAGGAATGATGCTAAAGCTGAAACTCCAGTATTTTGGCCACCGCATGCAAAGGTGAGGTGGAGTCTCATTGGAGAAGACTCTGATGCTGGGAGGGATTGGGGGCAGGAGGAGAAGGGGACGACAGAGGATGAGATGGCTGGATGGCATCACTGACTCGATGAATATGAGTCTGAGCGACCTCTGGGAGTTGGTAATGGACAGGGAGGCCTGGCGTGCTGCAGTTCATGGGGTCACAAAGAGTCGGACACGACTGAGCAACTGATCTGATCTGATCTGGGACGAGTGGAGAAGAGTAGCATGGAAACATATACACTAACACATGGAGAAGAGACAGCCATTGGTAATTTGCTTTTTGACTCAGAAAACTCAAACTGGGGCTCTGTGACAACCCAGGTGGGGTGGGAGGTGGAAGGGAGGCTCAAGAAGGAGGGGACATATGTGTACCTATGACTGATCCATGTTGAAGTATAGCAGAAACCAACACAATATTGTAATTATCCTTCAATTAACAATAAATAAGGGGGGAAAAAAGTACCATCTACCCACAGATACACACTGTAGTCATCTGCCAACCCTCACACTTTTCTCATTAGCAGAACCTATCCATTTCCAGGCAGCAAATCAGGATGAGTCTAGGTCAGTTGTGGACAATCCTATTATTTGCCTTGTCAAGATACTGATTTTTGCAGCCCCTCTTGCAGCTAGGAACAGCTATGTGATCTAGACTACACAATGAGATTTGAGAGCCAGTGAGTTCACGGACTTCACAGCAAAATTATTTTGCTCCTCTATAAAAAGATGATCCTTTTTGTCAATCAAATCCCTAGGGGCTACAGCAGCCATCCCTAGGGTGACCATGAGGCATTAAGCATGAGGCCCCCGTGTCCATATGCAGAGATGGCAGAATGGGAAATCAGAAGGAGCCTTGATGACATTTGAAAGCCACCACTCTAAGCATGGGCTTCCCTGGTGGCTCAGTGGTAAAGAATCCTCCTGCCAATGCAGGAGATGCAGGTTTCATTCCTGGGTTGGGAAGATCCCCTGGAGAAGGAAATGGCAACCCACTCCAGTATTCTTGCCTGGGAAATCCCATGGCCAGAGGGATGGGGCACACTACAGTCCATGGGGTCCCAGAGAGTCAGACATGCCTTAGTGACCAATAACAACAGTAGCAACTCTAACCAGAGAACTCCTAACAGCAGACCTCATGTGATGTGATGAGATGTGAGATCTTTGCTGTTCAAGCCACTGTGACCCTCAGTTTTGAGTACTTGCAACATACGTCTTAAGTCAATCAGTTTCTAGGCAGAGTTAAGAATAATCTGCAGGAGGCAACTAGGCATATTTGGAGTCTGAATTCCATGCCACCACAGTGTAGAGAAATAGCTGTTACCAAGAAAGAGGTATTTCAATAACTGCTTAAAGTTGGCCAATAGATGGGAGGGAAAGGTGAAGGCAGTTGTAGTTTTTGAGGAGAAATCTTGAAAATGAGAAAAAAGAATCAGAAGGTTTCACATTTATCATCTGATACTATAGCAGGATAGTCTTGATGATGAAAATGTATGACAATTCTTTTTTCGAAAAAAGAAAAAAAATCTAAGTCAAAAAATTGCAGGAGTCACCAGAACCCGCTTTACGCATTCAACATTCATTGTTCTCACTCACTCCCTTTCCTGAAGGCTCTCTCTGTGATCGCGTGTCCTGCCAGTTGCTCTAGGCCAGAAGATGCTTCATCTCAGATCATATGCACTCATTCTGGCCCCGAGGCTGGCTCCTGCTTACTGGAGCCTGGGTCCCTTTGACTTCAATGGTGCTTGCTGCTACGCAGTCTTTTGAGTCCCTTGGGATTCTGAAAACCACGTCAGTGTAAGTTCTCACATCTGGAACTGCTTTCTGGGAAGTATCAAGAAATGCAAGAGACAGGGACTTCCTTGGTGGTCCAGTGGCAGGGACTTCGTGTTCCCAATGCAGGGGTTCCATCCCTGGTCAGGGAAGTGGATCCCACATGCCACAACTAAGAGTTTGCATGCTATAGCTAAAGATCCTGAGTGCCACAACTAAAGACCCAGGGCAGCCAAATAAATAAATAATTATTTTTATAAAAATAAAAAAAAATGCAACACACATACTATATCCTCTCTCTCTCCACTCTCATTCTCTTACTAACACTTGAGGAAATTAAAAGAACCTGTTGGTGTATAGTACATCGGCACATCAAAGTCCCCAAAGGAAAATATTTGAATTTCTTCCATCTATTTTCCTCTCCTGTCCTTTATGCTTCTCGATGAGAAGAAAGGTAGAGCTTACATTTTATGTCAACACAAAAGGCCTCCGTTTGTGTGCATTACTTATTAAAGTATTCAGCGATTCGATGTCAAGGTATGTATTATACATACTTTTTTTTTCCCTAGGCCATTATCAGCTTTCTTACAACACTATTATTCTTCAGCCCAGCTAATGCTTCTGTCAAAGATTTAGCAACAAGCATGGAAAATGTCAAACAGTG
Organism: Tragelaphus eurycerus; assembly: GCA_935064755.1. Taxonomy (NCBI): domain Eukaryota; kingdom Metazoa; phylum Chordata; class Mammalia; order Artiodactyla; family Bovidae; genus Tragelaphus; species Tragelaphus eurycerus. The sequence goes on along the minus strand of CAKXYN010000222.1, from coordinate 151,858 downwards.
GGGAAGAAACCTAGCTGTTTCCACAACCGCACAAAAAGCACAAGTTCTCTTTTATGGAAGAGCAGCATAATTCAAATGGCGACGGATGTTTCATCAGGGGACAGAGTAGCGGGATGCTGTATTTGTCTTTCTCTGCACACCTGAGTCCATCCCCTCTGACTAGGTTCCCTTTCTTCTCTTGCCAATATACTTAATGAAACGGGGCCTGTGTGGTCAGCGCCGCACCCTCTCCCCAGGTGGTATCTGGCTTGGAACACGACAGAAATCAGCCGAGAAAACTCAGTCCTGTTCTGTCTGCAGAGCAGTGTGATAAGATTTAAGGAGCACTAAAAGGCTCCTCTGGAGAAAAATATTTTCCCAACCTGCTTACCAGGGTGCCTGAAATTACAACCCTTCTGCTTTAAGGCACTGAGAGCCTCCATTAAAATGCAAATATGTTAGGTGAGTTATTTTATCAAACTATCACATCTTAGCTTGAATTAGTTTACGGCTTAATTCAAAATCCTGAAGGGATGGGACACAGTTTGGATGAGAGCAAAGACGCTACGGGAGTTCGGGATTTATAATGTGAGCCCCAGGGAGCAAGCCCGGGCCAGCGGCACAATGCAGGGGGGCCGGGTACATCTGAAGGCACCAATGGTGAGGCCCCGTGTGAGCACACACGGGCGTGAGCGCACACAGGCGGGCACTCTCAGCAATCCCACATGGGCAAGAAGCTGCCAGCCTCAAACTTCAAAACGATAAACACAAGAGTCACTTTCAGAGAGAAAGGATGTGAGGACATGGGGAGCGGGGATAAAGTTGGCAGGACAGGTGGGGAGATTGGGATCGACGTATATGCACTACCCTGTGTGAGACAGAGAGAACCTGCTGGACGGCGCAGGGAGCTCAGCTCAGTGCTGAGGATCTAGAGGAGGGGGATGAGGGGCCTGGGCGAGGGAGGTCCCCGAGGGAGGGGATGCATGTACCCATGGAGCTGATTCACTCTGTTGTGCAGAAACCAACACAACATTATAAAGCAACCATCAGTTCAGTTCAGTTCAGTCACTCAGTCGTGTCCGACTCTTTGGGACCCCATGGACTGCAGCACACCAGGCCTCCCTGTCCATCACCAACTCCTGGAGTTCACTCGAACTCATGTCCATTGAGTTGGTGATGCCATCCAACCATCTCATTCTCTGTCGTCCCCTTCTTCTCCCGCCCTCAACCTTTCCCAGCATCAGGGTCTTTTCCAGTGAGTCAGTTCTTTGCATCAGGTGGCCAAAGTACTGGAGTTTCAGCTTCAACATCAGTCCTTCCAACTGATCACCAACACTCAGAACTGATCTCCTTTAGGATGGACTGGTTGGATCTCCTTGCAGTCCAAGGGACTCTCAAGAGTCTTCTCCAACACCACAGTTCAAAAGCATCTTCAGCGCTCAGCTTTCTTTATAGTCCAACTCTGACATCCATCCATGACCACTGGAAAAACTATAGCCTTGACTAGACAGACCTTTATTGGCAAAAGCAACTATACCCCAATTCAAAAAAGAAGCGTCAGTGTGCGTACGGCTTCATTTCTCCCTGCTTGGACTGGCACTCTTGGTTGGATCTCCTTATCACTTCTTCCCTGTCTGAGTGTGCTCAGGCCTCCTACCCACTCCCTCGCCAGTGGTGTCAGAGGCTGCATAAGCCTATGACAGACGCTCCCTGTGCTCACCAATACTTCCATTTCCCCCTCATCTGGCCCCTGAGAAATTCATCACAGCCATATGACCCACTGTGGCCAATGAAACATAAGCAAAAATGGTATGTGTCACTTCCAGGCAGGAGCATTTCAAAACTGAATCATGGTTTTCCCATGATCCCTCCGCTTGCCAAGGTGAACTCTGAAGCACAGTGAACTTGAGGAAAGATGCTACAAGGTCAAAGCAGCCAAGAATGGTGGACACAGAAGACAGCTACCTGCTGAGACCTGAAGATGACTATAATTAAGAAGGAATAAGTTTCTATTGTATAAACCACTGATATTCTGGTGTTGTTATTTCAACAAAACCTAGCCTACCCTGGCTGACTCATACTCCACAAATAGCACCTCAGGAAATCTCACCTGACTTTCTCTATTACCATATATTGATTATTCAATGAATATTTATTGAGCACCTACTATGTGCCAGATAATATTATGGGTACCCAGGATTTAGTAGTAACAGTAAAGTTACCAACGGTAAAGGACCAACTCAAGTCCTTGGACTCATGAAGGTTATATTCTAGTCAAAGAAGATTATAAGTAAGTTTGTTAGGAATAGGTTTAGCTGAGCATAGCAGAAAACCCAAATAATACCAACTGAAGCAAATCAGAGGTCTGGTTTCCCTCATGTAAAATAAGATTGCATGCTAAAATCACTTCATTCACGTCTGACTCTTTGTGGCCCTGTGGACTATAGCCCTCCAGGCTCCTCGTTCATGGGATTCTCCCAGCAAGAATGCTGGAGTAAGCTGCCATGCCCTCCTCCAGGGGATCTTCTCGACTCAGGGATCACACCCACATGTCTTCTGTCTCCTGCACTGGCAGGCGGGTTCTTTACCACCAGCACTACCTGTCACGTTGTTACGTTAGTTGCTCAGTTACTGACTCTTTGCGACCCCGTGGACTGTAGCCCACCAGGCTACTCCCATCCATGGAATTCTCCAGGCAAGAACACTGGAGTGGGTTGTCGTGCCTTCCTCCAGGAAAACTCTCAATTACATGTTATTATTTATCATCTTCCTACCTTATTCAGGTCAAAACTCACTTTCTCCTAAAACCTCTCCTCCATACCCCGGCCTTCATTTGTCTACTTTCTCAAACTCGTTTTTTATTTACTAATATGATCTGCATCTTACAACATGCTGTTCTGTTCTCTAATTGTTGGTATCACTCAATCTGGCACTTGAACCCACACTAATTACTGTATGCTAATATGTAAAATCATGCCTTATCCTAATTCTTCTTGTGTGTGCCTTAACTCTTCTCTGCAACTATATATACTGGGAGACAACCCCCATATGCCAATTTACACTTGTCTCACATCTTCACAGTGGAGAGGGTGGTGCTGGACACACAATGTAATAAAGATGCCCTAAGTACTAGGATCCTTTCAGTGGGAGACCTCTAGAAATCCTGTGCATTGAGGACCCAAACACAAGTGGAAACAAGCTTCAGAACTGGAACTGACATATAAATCTCTAGTGAAACCAACTTTTCTCTGGGCAGGACCTATGCTATCCCGGGGAGAATACAGTCACGTATTAGCTTGTAAAAGGTCTCCAAAATATTTTAAGAAATAGTCTGATTTATTCAAGATTAAAAACCCCAACAGTAACCTGAGCCTCAGGCCTCCTGGGCCAGCTGAGGTACCCGGCTCTCAAAAGATATGGGCTCCTTCAGATCTTTAGCCCAGGGCCTCTCCAGCTAGAGAGAGAAGAACTTTAAGCAGACCTGTGAGCCTGCAGAGAAGTTACCCTGCACTGAACCCACTGTCCGTGGCTTTGGGGGATTCCCTAAGATGAAGAGGGCTTCCCAGGTGGCACTAGTGATGAAGAACCCACGTGCCAACACAAGAGACCTAAGAGATGCGGTTCAACCCCTGGGTCGGGAAGATCTTCTGGAGGAGGGCACAGCAACCCACGCCAGCATCCTTGCCTGGAGAATCCCATGGACAGAGGAGCCGGCGGGCTACAGTCCAAAGGGTTGCAAAGAGTCGGACACGACTGAAGCAACTGAGCATACACACTAAGAAATGGCCACACGTGGAACCACTGGGAATTCTACAATATAGAGCAGACTGGTTTGCCCATCAAGCAGCTTCTTGGCACATCCTCTTCATACAGCTAACACTGCTGAGATGCGGTAGACACTGGGACAGAGAGCCAGAGTCAGCAGCCAGACCCCCGGAATCCAAACCCCAGCTCGGCCGCTCACTCCCTGTGTGGCTTTGGGCTGCTTCACCCAATCTGTGCCTCTGTTTCTTCATCTGGCAAGTGCTACCTATAACAGCCTCTGAGTCTTCTGGTGGTTATAAGCATTAAAAGGTTTTAACTTGCTACAGTGTTCAGAACAATGCCTGGTTGTAAACATTAAGCAAGTGTTTGTTCAATAATTTTTAATTGTACTTATTTATGTGTGTACATATGTATGCACATTGAGCATTTCTAGGAAATTTCTAGGAACTGGGAAGACAAAGATGAACAGAACTCAGGCCTTCCTTTTGTGAAACTCAGTTTATTGAATAAATTTAACAGCTCTAGGAGAGATATTAGCAAAGTGCTGGGAAACACAGAGGAGGGGGTGACTGAGTCTGTTGAGGGGGCCCAACAGGAAAAGGCTACCCAAAGCTGGAATTTGAAACTGAGTAAGATTCAAGGCACAGAATTCAAAGACATAGAATAGTTCAGACGGCAGTGATGAAAAATGGTAAAAGATGGGGTGGGCCGAGGAGGCAAGAGCCAATCCCAGAGCAAAGACCCCTGGGGCCAATCTCACACACCTGGAGGCCCATCAGGAGTTTACAGCTTGAGTAATGCAGCCAGTCTGTACTCCCAAAACCATCATTTTCACATTAATATGAAGAATGGACTGGAGCAGGAGGAGAACAGAGAAAGGGACAACAACTGGAAGAAGCCAGAGGAGAAATAATGAGGCCAGAGCTAGTGCAGGTGCAACGAGATAAGAGGAAAGAAACAGCAATCTCAGGGCGCAGGATTGAGCAGACGCGTGAAGGCCTGTTTAGGATGGGAGAAAGACGGAAAGCTTAAGGGGTTACTCCCAGCTGGCCAGCTCTGATGCCAGGAAGGAGGAGGTGCTATCAACTGAGAGAGGAATACAGGGGACAGAAGAGATCTGGGGGGAGGAGAACGTAATAAATCCCATTTACAAAGATTCAGAGGCATCCGTAATGCCCAGTGTGTGTGACTGAGTACGTGTGTGTGTTAGTCGTGCAGTCGTGTAGACTCTGTTTCCCTGGGGATGGTAGCCCACAGGTTCCTCTATCCCTCTAATTCTCCAGGCAAGAATACTGGAGTGGGTTGCCGTTTCCTACTCCAACAGGCAGCTAGAAGCCCAGGTCCAGAGTTGAGCAGCGAAATCACCAACGGAGATAAAGAGCTGGGTGGGTACCCCTGCACGCAGGTCCAGGTTAGAATCAAGGCTGGAGGTAGTAAGGTGGCCAACAGAGAGAGACCCGACTAGGGAAAGAGCCGGGACAGAAGTTGCCTTAACTTTTTATTATGCGCTCAGTGATCAAAAGCAAGAGGAGAGACAGGGAGCATGAGAAAGGGGTATAGAAGCTGAGACTCATAGGACCTCACAGATATGACACCGCCCGGCGCTGGCATCACAAACCCATCTGACCTCACCTGCACTGAAGAGAACGTGGCTGTGCTAGTCATCATCCACTCCTGGGTCCATCAGCTGCCCTTCCCGGTTCAGCCTGACCCTGGCAAATTACATTTCCCAGGCTCCTTTGCCAGCTGGCTTCCTGTTAATTTCTGGCAAAGAGAGGCACCCAGGCAGAGACTGGGAAGAGGAGGACAGTAAACTTCAGGTTGTCCTCTTCACTTTTCTTGTCCACCCCGGACCCCAGCTCTGTCTTCTGGGGCTTTTCAGCAGATCTGTGTTGCTGGTTCCCTCAAGTCTGGGAACGTTCCCTCCTATTTCTTCAGTCCCTCCAGCTGTGTGTGGGTGGGGAGGAGCAGCTTGCTGCTGTTGCTCATCTCTACGTCATCTCACCAGCCCACTTGGGTTTTCAGTGCTTTCAGCACCTCCTAACTAGTTCCCAAATGGATTCCCGCTATTGAAATCACTGGCGCAGGCTCTTAGCTTCTTGCGGATCCCTGATTGATAAGCACGTACTGATAATACATCATTTTCTCTCCCCATAACTTATTTTGGGCTTCAGAATCCTATTCAGGCTGGGATTACCCAAACTGATATTAACAAAGTCTTCCATTTAAAAATTACAGGGGAAAGTAATTTCAAAAGAGGCAATAGATGAAGATAAAAGCTGAAATAAATACATTGTAAAACATAAAGCTGTAGAATGATAAATTAGTTCAAATGTTGGTTTTTTGATAAGACTACTAAAATAAACAAATCTCTGACAAATATAATTAAGGGGAACATTTTTAATTAGAAATGAGAAAAGAGATAGGACAAAATACAGAAAATAGATTTTTTTCTCTAAATCCAAAGAGAATGTTATGCACACTTGTAGGCAAATAAGCTGAAATTTTCCATAAAATGAATAGTTTCTAGAAAGATATAGATTACTAAAAATAACTCAAGAAATATACATCAGAACAGAATAATAAGCAAGGAAGAAATTGAAGACATTATTTGATAACAACCAAAAAATGCAGCTTGTCCCAATGTTTCCACCAGAACAATTTTTATCCTTTTAAGAAACAGATGGTTTCGATATTGTATAGAACATCCAGAATGCAAAAAGAGGTAAGACTACGTTAAGGTCCATTAAGCAAGCATGATCTTCTTCCTAAAGTCTGATAATAATAAAACACACAAAAAGAAAATTATAAGCACATATCACAAATGAGGGGCTTCCCTGGTGGCTCAGTGGTAAAGAATCTGTCTGCCAATGCAAGAGACACGGGTTCAATCCCCGGTTAGAGAAGATCCCCTGGAGAAGCAAATGGCAACCCACTCCAGTATTCTTGCCTGGGAAATCCTAGGGACAAAGGAGCCTAGCAGGGCCACAGTCCATGGGGTTGCAGAGTTTAACTGAGCACACAATCAGTAAATATGGATATAAAAAGCTTTAATAAAATTCTCCCTATGAAACTTGTTTTACCATAATGCTTTAGAGGGAAAAACATGTTGGGTTTTTTGGTTTTCGTGGGGTATTTTGGTAACAGCTTCACTGAGATATAATTCTTATGGCCATTTGTTGTTGTTCAGTCTCTAAGTCGTGTCTGAATCTTTGGCACAAAAAAAATAAAATATGAATTTATCCTCGCACAGGGGCCGCTCTTCTCTATGTCGTTCCCATTTTAGCAGATGTCCTGCTGAAGAGAGCACAGGGGATGATCACTTTATAAGTTATGTTGAAAGAAATTATGATAGATGGTCACTGTGTACACTACAGAAATAAACCACCATTGGACAGAACTAGTGTAACTAAAATCAAAGGGCAAATATCATCTAGAGAAAATCTTTGCCGCAAATTTTCATGCCTATGTTGTGCTTATTATTATCAATACGCTTGCTTATACATATTGATACCAAAACATGAAGTCCCCAGTAAACTGGCAGAGAAGTGGATAAGATAATTCATAAAAACAGGGATAATGCTAGTAAACAAGCATGTGGGAAAACATCCCACTTTGCTTGTAATCAAAGAAATGCCCTCTCAAACAATGTGTCTTATCCTCATATCCTTAGAGGAACCTCAGAAACTAGCCAGTATTACAGCACTGTGGTAAAGCAGTCCCCGCACACACTGTGGGTATTCATATAAACTGGTATCACCTCTTGGCAATACATACCATGAACCACCTTAAAATTCCGTAATATCCCTTTATCCTGAGGAACTTTCCAAGAATAAAAATTAGAACTTTACAAGGGACTTCCCTAGGAGGCCAGTGCTTCCAAGGCAGGGGACATAGGTTCCACCCCTGGTCAGGGGGCTAATATCCATGTGCCACGTGACCGAAAAAAAAAAAAAAAACTATATGAGATATTTGCTGCAATGTTACGTCTAGCAACCAAAACAAATAAATAAATAAAAGGCCATTTAAATCCAACGACAGGAAGATTATTAACGAAGGGATATAAATTATTGTTAAGAACTGTAATAAAGCCTACAGCTTATCAAGCACCTTCACATACACAACTCCTTTCAGTTCTCAACGATTCCAGGATATAGCAAGGAATCATTATCCGAGACTCAGAAACATTAAGTGATTTGCACAAAAATCTCACAAATTTTGTGGCTCTCAAACACCTGCTACCAAATTCCAGGCTTTCTTGATGTTAAAGTAGGTGGCTGTGAATATCTGCTCTGAGCCTCAGTTTCCTCATCTAGAAAACAAGACTTATCAGAATACCTAAATAGTGGTTATGAGAATCCAATGAAACTTTTAAGTGGCTGTCAGCTCTTAGCACAGGGTATGGTTCACAGTAGCACTCTGTGTTTTAAGAATAATGATCATACAAAGTTTTATCAATTCAATACACCTTCAGCAATATAAACATGTCTGCAAGTCGACGAGGACCAGAAAGAAGAAGGAATAATGAAAATGTATGCTGCATGAGTAAGGCGAGAGCAAAAGAACTTTCTCCCTTTTTGGAATTAATTTGGCTTTAGTAGAAATCTGGGGGAAACAAAATTAGAATATGCAAAATTCTCCTAAAAGGAACTGGTTTCTCTAGGGGAGCCTCATATTAAATCTGGGATCACCGCCTCTGCTGCTGCTGCTGCTGCTAAGTCACTTCAGTCGTGTCCGACTCTGCGTGACCCCATAGACGTCAGCCCACCAGGCTCTCCTGCCCCTGGGATTCTCCAGGCAAGAAAACTGGAGTGGGTTGCCATTTCCTTCTGCAATGCATGAAAGCGAAAAAGTGAAAGTGAAGTCGCTCAGTCGTGTCCGACTCCTAGCGACCCCATGGACTGCAGCCCACCAGGCTCCTCCATCCATGGGATTTTCCAGGCAAGAGTACTGGAGTGGGGTGCCATTGCCTTCTCCGACTCTGGGATACTTTGAAATAATAAACTCAGCATATGTGCCCCTTGGAGAAATCTTGTGTTGTGGGGAAGCGACCAGTGGATGGCGCTATTTCACTTGCCCAAGGGACCAAGAAGGCATTTATTGGCCTCAAACACTGGGCTTCTCCCGGTAGCTCAGCTGGTACAAGAATCCACCTGCAATGCAGGAGATCCTGGTTCGATTCCTGTGTGGGGAAGTTAGCCTGGAGAAGGGACAGGCTACCCACTCCAGTACTCTTGGGCTTTCTTGATGGCTCAGATGGTAAAGAATCTGCCTGCAATGCAAGAGACCTCAGTTCGGCCCCTGGGATGGAAAGATCCTCTGGAGAAGGAAATGGCAACCCATTCCAGTATTCTTGCCTGGAGAATCACATGAACAGAGGAGCCTGGCAGGCTATAGTCCTTTGGCATTGCAAAGAGTCAAACATAACTGAGCAACAAAGCACAGTACAGCAATAATATTCTAGTGCTTGTTGCTCAGTCTTCCTTAAAGATTACTCCTTTTCTTTTTCCTCCATCTTAAAACTGAGACTCAGAAGCTTCTCAAGCAAATCTCCAGGTAGTTGGTAAATAGATCCAAATCTGCTCCTGATGAACAGCAACATTCCAGGTGAGACACTCTGCAGTGAAGAAGTTCATCTGCAGAACCAAGGAAAGCATGGTTACTTCTCCCTTTGGTCATGTGACTAGAATCTACCATCTGTGTTCAGCAAAGACTTAGCAGGTGTTAGCTCCCCAGGTTTTTAAACCTACAAATCGGGAACAACTCAAACCATGGGAGATACAGGCTTCAGAGTAACAAGGGGAGAAGTTAGAGGATTCCTTGGCTTTCCTTCCCCAAAGTCAGCAAGGCCTGAAAAATCTCCACTACAAAGGCATAGGTAGAAAGTAACTCCAGTCTCGGTGCCTGCACCGTGACAGGCTTGTGAAGGACAAGTGGGAATCGGTATAGATGAGACATAGAAATGAAGTTGATCCAGGCTGAGGTCTCGAGCTTGAATCATGAGCAACTGCCTACATGAGTCAGAACTTAGGCAGTTGGTATTTGAGCTCCAATAAAGGAAGTGACAAGTTCAGCGAAGGATATGAATTCAGAAGAGAAATGTCAGGGGATGACACAGAACCCAGCACGACCAGAGACTGAATCACATTGAGCTCAGACTCAGGTCCAAACACTCCCCTACTTGGGATCTCAGATTCACATTAACAGGTATCTAAAATGTAATATGTCAGACACCAAGCTCCAAGTCTTCACCCTCACCTGCTCTGCCCACACCCTTCCTGTCTCAGGGAACAGCAATACCAACCTCCCAAGTCCTCAGCTGGAGCCTCACTAAATCCTCTTTCATATCTCACATCCAATCCATCAGAAGATCCCAAGGGCTCTAATGTCTTTTAGACATTACCCAGGCTTCCCTGGTGGCTTGGTGGTAAAGAATCTGCCTGCCAATGCAGGAGCATGGGTTCGATCCCTGGTCTGGGAAGATCCCACAGGCCATGGAGCAACTAAGCCCAAGAGCCACAACCACCGAGCCAGCGCTGTAGAGCCCATGCTCAGCAACAAGGGAAGCCACCACAATAAGAAACATTTGCACTGCAACTAGAGAAAGCCAATGTGAAGCAGCAAAGACTGAATGCAGCAAAAATAAAATAATTAATTAAATTTTTTTAAAGACATGCCCAAATCCCTCCTCTTCTCATCACCCCTGCCCAGTTCAAACCATCATCATCTTTTGTTGGTCTTCTTGTTGCAGCCTCTTAACTGGTCTCCTCACTTCCACCTTTGCCTACCATCTTCTCAACACAGCAGCCAGAGGAATCCTCTTAAAATCAAAGTTGGAAGATAACCTTAAAGAACAAGCCCATAAAAGAACTAACAAATTGGTTTTCATCAAAATTAACAGTTCTCTTCAGAAGAGTACTACAACATGAATGAACCTTGCTAAGTGAAATAAGCCCATCACAAAAAGACAAAATACTGCATTATTCCACTGCTCTGAGATACCTACAGTCGTCATAAAGTAGAATGCTGATTGTCAGGGGCTGGAGAGGAGAGGAGAATGGAGAGTTTTTGCTTAATTGGTAGAAAGTTTTTGTTTTGCATGGCAAGACTGGTCACTCAACAATAAGAATAGTCTTAACACTAATGAACTGTACACTTAAAAATGGTAAAAATAAATAAAAATGGTTAAGATGGTAAATTTTACGTTATGCCTATTTTACCATAATTTCTCAAATTGCACATTTTAAATATGTACAGTTTACTGCTGCAACTCAACAAAGCTGTTTTAAAATTTTTTAATTACATTTTTAAAAACTAAGAGGTTCTCTGATAGCTCAGTTGGTAAAGAATCTGTCTGCAATGCAGGAAACCCCGGTTCAATTCCTGGGTCAAGAAGATCCACTGGAGAAGGGAAAGGCTACCCACTCCAGTGTTCTGGCCTGGATAATTCCAAGAACTATACAGATCATGGAGTCACAAAGAGTCAGACACAAATGAGTAACTTTCACTTTCATATTCAAGTAGAATCATATCCCTCTTCAGCTACATACATAGGCTCCATGGGCTTCCACATTTTCAGAGAAAAAGCCAAAGTTCTTGGAATGACCTATGAGGCCCTACATGGTCTGATTCTGAAACCAGCATGCCCTCCTTGCCATTTCTCTCCCACTCACCCCACTCCAGCTTCACTGGCCTCTTTGCTGTTTCTCAAACACATCATATGGCCTCTGGGGGCATTTGCACATCCTTTCTGCTTTGCCTAGAAAGCTTTTCCCCCAGCTAATTCTGTGGCTCACTTCCTTGCCTCTTCCAAATCTTTACACAAATGTCACCCTCTCAAAGGGGCCATTCCTGATGTGGGATTCAAAACCGAAATGCTTCCCCACTTCATGAGTCCCTCCCTCACCTGCTTTTTTACCTACATAGCATTTATCGTGGTCTAAGCTTTTGAACTGTGGTGTTGGAGAAGATGCTTGAGAGTCCCTTGGACTGCAAGGAGATCCAACCAGTCCATCCTAAAGGAGATCAGTCCTGGGTGTTCTTTGGAAGGACTGATGCTGAAGCTGAAACTCCAATACTTTGGCCACCTCATGAGAAGAGTTGACTCACTGGAAAAGACCCTGATGCTGGGAGGGATTGGGAGTAGAAGGGGATGACAGAGGATGAGATGGCTGGATGGCATCACTGACTCGATGAACATGAGTTTGGGTAAACTCCGGGAGCTGGTGATGGACAGGGAGGCCTGGTGTGCTGCGATTCATGGGGTCTCAAAGAGTCGGACACAATTGAGAGACTGAACTGAACTGAATATACCACATTTTATTATTTGTCTGTGTTTCTAACCACTAGAATTAAACTCAGAAATACAGGAATCTTCTTGTTTTGTTCATTAATTATATCCCCAGCAACAGGTACAGTGCCTGGCAGACAGGAGGTGCTTGATAAATATTTGTTGAATAAATGAATGAGTGAGTGAATGAATAAGGAAAGAACATTGTGTGACCGTGACACCCAGAGGGATCCTTTATGAAGATACTCCAATCAAGTCTGTGTAGTCATGTTGTCTATCAAGCTTTTCCTTCAAAGTGCTCTGATACGATGTCATCAGCATTCCCTTTCTAACATTATCAGGGGAGGCTCAAGATCACATGGGCCATGAATGGCAGAGCCAGTATTTTGGGGGTGGGGTCACCTCCCTCAGCAGGTGGGATCTTAGTTCCCCGACCAGAGATCGAACCTGCGACCCCTGCGTTGGAAGCACAGAGTCTTAACCACTGGACCATCAGAGAATCCCAGAGCCAGCATTTAAACCAAGAACTTGTCATCAGCTACCAAGTCTCACCATGCCACCCTGAGCACCTAAATTTTTTTTCAACTTTCATATCCTTTCATTTCATTCATAATGGCATTGCTGACAGATCCTAGTTCAGCAGTTAACCCGCGTGCCATAAATTTCTATTTGTCACCTCCAAAACTCGATATTTTAGAAGGCTACCCTTCTGGTTTTTAAATGGAAATTGATGACACCATATGCAGGAGCACAGGAGCCCCAAACTCACCATCTACCTGGAAGCAAAAATAGAAAAGGCAGAAGTACTCAGAGTTGCAAGCCCTCCCCACTGGAGAGCTTATCCCCCATCACCCACCCAGGTACTCTGCACACTTGGGAGGTCCGGGGTTTGGTTTAGCAGCCAGGATGTATAAAGAGGTGCAGCTGGAGCCACCCATGCGAAGATGGCATCTTCCCCTCACCGCTCAAGGTGGCCTGACACCTCTGAGCATCCAGAAAAGAACACAAACAAACAGGTTTCTATGAGGGCTGTAACCCAATTGACAAAGGCGAGCTCTCTCAGCCTGGAAATGTCCCTGCTCTGAACCAGTTGCCTTGCCAACAAGCCACATGTTTCCACTCTGCAGAACCCAATTTCTGAGCAATGTGACAGTGACAGGTCCAGAGACATGACACACAATTCCAAGGTGCCTTTGAACACCTGCTGAATAGCTAAGAGCAATGTGTGTCCCTGGATGTACTCAGAAACATGGGAAGTGTGCTGGGCAAAGGCAGGTCACACCCAGCTTATGCAACCTACCCTGCTCATCCCAGAATTTTACAAACTGCAGATGACATGTAGCCATGCCCTTTATCAGCATATCATTATAATCTTTGTTAAATACTTGCATTTACAAGTATTTGTAATACTTGTATTACACTCTGGGACTCACTCTTTAAATGTATTGAGTTATTTAATGGTCACCACAACACAATGAGGTAGTTACTATTAGTAGTCCATTTCAGATGAGAAAATAGAGACATAGAAAAGGTAAGTAATTTACCCTAATTTACATAGCATGAGAAAGGGAGAGCCAGGATTTGAACCCAGACAGTCTGCCTCCAGAATCCATCTCCTTAAACATATGGTTGTACTATCAATCTCCAATATTGCCTAAACGGTGATGCTAATTGTTCTAGCTATCATTACTACATAACAAACACCCCAAACTTCACAAAGTAAAACATCCATTTTATTATGTGAGACAGGAATTTGCACAGGAAATCGCAGGGGGTGGGGCAGTGAGGCAGTTGGGGGGGGGGGGGGGTGGGTATGGACAGCGTGTCTCTATCCATAAAGTCTCTCTGGGGGATCAGCTAAAGAGATCTGAAGCTAAGAGTGATCAACAGCTGGGGATCAATATCATCTGAAGGCATCTTCACGTCTGACAGGTAATACTTGAGATCCTCTGGGACCTCAGATGAGTCTCTCAGCACCTACATGCGGCCTTTCCATGCAGCCTGGGCTTCCTATCAGCATGATGGCTAGGAGAGAAAGTAGAGCTGTCTGCTTTTTAAGACCAGGACCCCGAAACTGGCACCATTTCAATTCCACCATACTCTATTGGGCAGGAAGTCACAAAGTCCATGTTGAAGGGGAAGGGACACAGATCCCAGCTCTCAAAGAATCACCGAGTTTTGTTTTTTAACTATCAGTGAGATCATTAGTCCAGCCTGTTCAAGTTCAGGCTGAAGAGTTGAAGCTCAGAGAAGTCAGGTGATGTGTCCAAGACCACATAACCTATAACTGCGAGTGGCAGACAGGACCCTAGGGCCTTGTGCCTTGTCTCCTACACTAGGCCACTGCTTCTCACCTGGCTGCACCTTGGAGTCACCTGGGATACTTTTAGAAATGCTTATGCCTAGGTCTCATCTCAAAGAAGTCAATGGCACCCCACTCCAGTACTCTTGCCTGGAAAATCCCACGGATGGAGGAGCCTGGTGGGCTGCAGTCCATGGGGTCGCTAAGAGTCGGGCACGACTGAGCGACTTCACTTTCACTTTTCACTTTCACGCATTGGAGAAGGAAATGTCAACCCACTCCAGCGTTCTTGCCTGGAGAATCCCAGGGGCGGTGGAGCCTGGTGGGCTGCCATCTATGGGGTCGAACAGAGTTGGACACGACTGAAGTGACTTAGCAGGTCTCATCTACAAAGCTCCTAGTTTGTTTGAAGTACAACTTATTTGGAAGGTATGGAAATGTGTAAAAAGTTCCCCAAGGATCTGTAATGTGCAGCAGTGTAAGTCACACTCAGTGCACCCAAGATGGTTCTGTGCAGGTGACAAGGGCCACTGTTTCATCACGGCTCAGCATGTGCAGAGGTCCTAGCCTGCACAAGGACAAGCCCTCCTAAAAACAGATTTCTGACACCTTCACCTGGATCACAGACTCCATCCTGAACCATTCTCATTTTTGAGATGCTTCTCCTTGGCCCCTTCCCTTCCTCACCTCCCAGGTGCCCCTCAGAAACCAGCCTTCTTTAACACTCAACTTTTCAACATGAGTCAAGTCCACCTCTTGGCTGTGCTGTGCTTAGTCCTTCAATCATGTCCAACTCTTTGCAACAACCTGGACAGCAGGCCACTAGGCTCCTCAGTCCATGGGGATTCTCCAGGGAAGAATACTGGAGTGGGCTGCCATGGCCTCCTCCAGGGAATCTTCCCAACCCAGGGATCAAACCCAAGTCTCCCGTTTTGCAGGTGGATTTTTTACCACTGAGCCACCAGGAAAGCCCACTTCTTGGCTATGATCTGTCAACTCTAGGAATTCAGTTCTACCTTTGGGACCCAACAGTGGTGACCCAAAGGCCAGGTTCTCCTGCTTAATCCACCCTGCCCCTTGGATGACCACAAAGCCCATATTTGGAGCCCCTTCCAGCTTCAAATATGCCTTCCTTTCTCCTATTGAGCCATACAGCATTGCAGTAAAAGTGCTGCCTAAATCATCCTTTAAAAGGTTGATTCTGTCAAACCACTGGTCAATTTGCTGGGAAACAAAAACTATCAGCTTGAATATTTCACTGAAATAATTGGCCAGTTGCATCATATGTCATGCATTATAACAAATGGCCAGAAGCACTGGCCTAAACAAATATTTTCAGTGTTTCTTTTCAGACTTAGATTCTCATGAGGCTGAATTTTAAAAGAACATACCAGTGGAGAAAGAGCCTTTCTGATACTGCAATTCTCCTGGATTTACTGATTTATACTAGGTCAGGACACAATCTCTACAATTTTATCATGTGTACATATCTCCTGAGAATAATTTCATAAAATATATTTACTCTTCACTTTACACAAAGATGAACCTTGCTAAACTTCCCAGGCAATTCTTTTTTGTAAATTGAACCATACTGTAAATGTTCCAAAGAAGAGGCATTTAAAGGAACTCTTTATCAAGGATCATTATACCACTATCTCTAATTTTGTGTTTGCTTGAAATTTTCCATAATAAGATTAAAAAGGAAGGGAGAGAGAGAGAGGAAGGGAAGAAGGAAGTTAGAGAGGGAGGGAGGAGGGCTGGTCAACCTCTGGGGATTCTCTGCAGAAGCAAACAAATTTCTATGCAAGATAATGCAAATAACACCCTCTCTGACCAAAGAAACAAACCAAAAAAAAAACCCCACATTTATTACTTCTGTGTGTAGGTATATGTATGTCTTCAAGTTGTATATATCAACATATATAAGACATACATATGACTGATATATATAGTATATATCATGTATGTTTTATAAATTCAAATTTCTCTAGTCTAAAACCTAAAATAATTATATATATATATATATATATATATATATATTTTTTTTTTTTTTTTTTTTTTCCCAGCTGTTCTGGGTCTTCATCACTGCCCTCAGGGCTTTCTCTTGCTGCGGCACGCAGGGAACTACTCTCTAGCTGTGCTGTACCAGCTTCTCATTTCTGTGGCTTCCCCTGGTGCAGAGCACAGGCTCAGCAGTTCCAGGCTATGGGCTCAGCAGTTGTAGTGCACAGGCTTAGCTGCTCCATGGCATGTGGGCTCTTCCCTGACCAGAGATCGAACCTGTGTCTCTTGCATCGGCAAGCAAATTCTTAACCAGTGGACCATCAGAGAAGTCCTAAAATAATTATTCGTTTCAAGTATTCCTTTCGATCAGTCTCCTTTTTTCTCTCCCTCTATTTAGGTATCACTGCTGAGCAAGTGAGAGACTCACAACCATTCTGGCTTACAAGAGTTCTATCTGCTTTATATATGCATATAGGGTTAGACGGTAAAGAATCTGCCTGCAATGCAGGAGACCCAGGTTCGATCCCTGGGTCAGGAAGAGCCCCTGGAAAAAGGAATGAGTATCTGCTCCAGTTTTATTGCCTGGGGAATTCCACGGACAGAAGAGCCTGGCAGGCTACAGGCCATGGGATTACAAAGAGTCAGATTAGATTGAGTGACCAAGACGTTCACCTTTTTTTCATATACTGTAAGACATAGTCACTCTTTAGGTGGACAGAGTGACATTCCATGTAGCCTGCAATCACTTCTCCCACTTGCCCTTTGATCCGCTTTGGTTGTTCCTCTCTAAATTCCTAGTCCCACTCCAGTCCATGACACAGAGTTCAACAAGTCTTCCTTGATGCCCCATTCACTGACATGAACTTTGAAAAGCACTGGTTTGCAGATCAAAGTGCTTATGAGACACTCAACCACATGGATTCTAAGGGATTTGACAGACAACAAGGAGAAGCCATTAGAAGCTCAAAGATGGTTTGGTGAGTACAGCTCCAGAAGAAGGAGCATGCGCAGTGTCAGAAACTAGGGCAAGACGGAGCCTCGGGAAGCCACAGAGAACAATCTTAAGGGCCCAGGTAACATCTCAAACCTGCAGTTATGTTTTTATTTCTTTCTTTCTCTCTGCCGCACATAGCCTGGCAGAGACTTAAAAGCCCAGTCATCAAACTTCAACTGTAGACGACATGATTCCCCAAGTCTTCATCTTGGTTCCTGTGACAGGATTTCTTTCCATCAAGAGCATGAACCAAAGGTGATGCTAAATCTTTGGCCCCTAAACATATTTTCCTCAGAATACACCTCAAAGAGAATCCAGGGCTCTTTTGCTGCTTGAACACCATTCAAAGGAGACACTGCTGATTTTCCAAATAGCATGTGAACTTGCCACAGTCTCTTAGTCTTTTTCTTCACACTTCTCCTTTCCACCAAATATTATCATGACTGGTATCATCACATCCTTCCTCCCATTCTTCAATATCAAAATAAGGAAACTTAAAAAAAAAAAAAGAAAGAAAGAAATCAGACCACAGGGACCTCCCTGGTTGGTCCAGTGGCTAAGTCTCCATGCTCCCAATGCAGGGGCCTGGGTTCAATCCCTGGTCAGGGAACTAGAGCCTGCATGCTGCAATTAAAGATCCCACATGCCACAACAAAGACTGAAGATCCCATGTCCACAACTAAGACCTGATGCAGCCAAATAAATATTTTTTTTTAATTAGTCAACAAACGCTCATAAAATAATTTCTAGCAAAATCTTTCTAGCAAGAAAAGATATAACTATAAATGTTGAAGTTATAAGCTACAGATGATCATTTTTATATACAAATACATAACAGTTTATTCCATGAAGGGTAGATATCCATCACTGGCTTGGTTAAAGGCCAAAGTTTAAGCTGATAAAAAATTATATGAGGGGTTGACTGATATCTGAGTTAAGAAAAATTATAGAAAATACCAACTGAGATAGTTTTCTTCAAAATGAAAACAAAGTGGAAATTCTCAGTTCTTTCTTTCTCTTTATTTACTATTCTCTCAAGAGGATACTTTTGAATTAATGCCTTCTATCAGCCTGTGGCAAATTGTTTTGTCTAAAAATTGCCTTGATAATAATGTTTATCTCACACTTCTTACAGTAGGACTTCAATGCTCCTCTCACTGAGATGTGGGGGTCTGTGGTTTCTCCTCTTGAATCTGGGAGGATTTGTGAGTATGGAATAAATAATGTATTATAACTTCCAAGGCTAGGTCAAAAGACATATGGCTCTCTTAACATGCTTATTTTTTTAAAGATTTTTTTTTTAATGTGGACCACTTTTAAAGTCTTTATTAAATTTGTTACAAAAATGTCTCTGATTTATGCTTTGGTTTTTTGGCCAAAAAGGATCTTTAGCTCCTTGACCAGGGATCAAACCACCACCTCCTAACAACGGAAGGCAAAGTTTTAACCACTGGACCACCAGGTAATCCCAATAATCTAACTCTTGAAACTGAGTCCCCATGCTGGGGGGAAGCCTAGACTACATGCAGAGGTCATATGTGGGTGTTCCAGGACACAGACATGTCATGAGGGAGCCTTTGAGATGACTACAGTCCCAGCTGAGTCCACAGGGAAGACCCTGAGCAAGAACCACCTACCTGAGCTCAGCCAACCTCCAGCAATATGAGAGATAATTATAAAATAATCCTTGTCTTTTAAGTCACTAAGTTTTCAGGTAGTTTATCGTGTAGCAGTAGATAACTGTAACATATCTTATAAAACATCAGCCATAATACAACTGAATAGTATGCACACAATGACAGTATTTGGAGAAGGCGATGGCACCCCACTCCACTGCTCTTGCCTGGAAAATCCCACGGACGGAGGAGCCTGGTGGGCTGCAGTCCATGGGGTTGCTAAGAGTCAGACACAACTGAGCGACTTCACCTTCACTTTCCACTTTCAT
This sequence comes from Tragelaphus eurycerus, assembly GCA_935064755.1. NCBI lineage: Eukaryota > Metazoa > Chordata > Mammalia > Artiodactyla > Bovidae > Tragelaphus > Tragelaphus eurycerus. Next base: position 132,579 of record CAKXYN010000222.1, on the reverse strand, counting down.
GCACTGGAGAAGGAAATGGCAACCCACTCCAGTGTTCTTGCCTGGAGAATCCCAGGGACGGCAGAGCCTAGTGGGCTGCCATCTATGGGGTCACACAGAGTCAGACAGGACTGAAGCGACTTTGCAGCGCAATGACAGTATTAGAAGAAAATTTAGTTTTATCAAGACCAGTTGTCCGTTCAATAATGAGACTTTTCAAATAAGACCTTGGTCCTTGGTAGTACAAACCATGTATGCATCTTCTGTTTTGATCTTGAAGAGTTATAACAAGTATAATAATTAAGAGTTTAGACTCCAACACCAGACAGACCTGGATTGAAGTCCCAACTTTGCACTTTTTAGCTGTGTGAATGTGGTCAAGTCACTCCATTTCTCTGTTTTCTCATATGTAAAATGGGTTAAAAATAGTACTTATGTAGTCATTATAAGTGTCAAATGAGATGGCATGTGCTAGGCATGGTACCTAGCACAGAATAAGTGTCCAATAAATGTGAGGTCCCATTATTGTGATGGTTGATGGAGATGTTATTATTATCAAGATACTTTTCAGAAGCAGCCTGTAAGTACACTTCACATCATATACCTGCCATAATCCTGAGAAGTAGGACTTCTTATTTTTCATAATTAAATAAATCAGTTCAGAAAGGTCACTTGACTTGCCCAAGATCACACAGCCCAGGGACTGTCTCCTAGTTCACTTCTCCCTTTCACCACAGCAATCCCTCTGCCAGGCTGGTGTCTTTCCAGCCTATGATTAAGCACTTTCAATGGTAGAGAACTCACTACCCACTGAGGCAGCCCTAATAATCCACCTTCCAACAGCTGTAGCATGTTTATCCTATTGAGCTGGAATCTATCTACATGCATATCCATCCATTGGTCTAACTCTGCCCTGAAGGGCTACCAGGATCAAATCTTCTCTCTCTTTCACATAATAGCCCTTGAATTTCCAAAGATTCAATATTGTAACTCCCACCAAATTCTCTTTCTCCAGCCCAATATCCCCAGGTTCTTTAGCCATTCCTCCTCCAGCACATGATGACAAATCCCCTTCCCACCAGGGCCTCCTTCTCTGCCTCAGGCCTGACAAGAGGCATATACTATTGATGATGGAGAAGCTTTCATCCTGCCCCTCGAGGCTTGTAATACATTTATGCTTTCTCAGGATGACACATACTCTAGGAGTACTAAGAATTGCTGTCAATCTCTCTGGCATCCTGAAGGATTCTGGCATTTCACCATATAATCTTTTTTTTTCTCCTCCCAAAGGGCTGCCTGCTTGAGAAAACTGTCATATTCTTCAGCCAAGAGGAGCCAAAGTGTTCTGAGGCAGATAAGCACACCTCTGCCATGGTGTTTCTTCCAAACACTTTTCTGATGTATCAGTTTGTGGTAAAAGATCTACAATAACCTGTAGTCATAGATACTGACCTCATCCCAGCTCCCAAGGCCTCAACAGCCTTAGAGAGAAGGAAAGCATCTTTGTCAGGATAGGCTAGGTTATGCTACAGTAACAAAGAGCCCTAAAATCTCTATGGCTTAAGCAATAAAAATCTATTTTTACTCAGGCAAAGTTCACTGTGGATCTGGCAACACTCCAAAGCAGTTTCCTTTTAAGCAGTGACTCATGGATCCAGAAGGTTTGCATTTTATAGCTGCACATCTGGAAGACATGGCTTTCAGGACACTGTGATAAGGGAACAGCCAGCTCTTCATTGCTTCAACCTCAAACCAGCAAGGCAAGAGCCCACTCACTGGAAAAGACTCTGATGCTGGGAAAGATTGAAGGCAAAAGGAGAAGGGGGTGGCAGAGGATAGAATGGTTAGATAGCCTCACCGACTCAAGGGAGCAAACTCTGGGAGATAGTGGAGGTCAGAGGACCCTGGGGTGCTGCAGTGCATGGGGTCTCAAAGAGTTAAGACACCGCTTAGCTACTGATCAGCCAGAACCAGCACAGATTACTTCTGCTTATAGCCCATGGGCCAGAACTAGTAGCATGGCTCAACCCAACTGCAAGGAAACTGGGAAATGTGGGTGGGCACATGGATGTTCAAGGAGCAGTTAAGTATTCTGCCACACAGTCTTAGTGGTCCTGTGACCCTGAAACATCTCCCCCACATCAGGGTGAACCATCGTAACACCAAGCTTTCCCACATCGCTCCCTGATGACTCACAGGCTCCTCGGCAGCCATGGAGTTTGATGGCTGCTGTCATCGGTGTCACCCTCTGAGCCACTGCATGCTGATTTTAATTGGCAGCTACAGACAGCTCCTTCTCATCTCTCTCTGCTGCCACTGAATTCCTTGAGGCCCACATCAATTCTTCTCTGAACCCATCATCAGAGGGCTGTTCACTGCTTTCCATTCCTCCTCTGCCAAACCACCCTCTATTATCTTTTTAAAATTCTAATCTGAGTATACCTTTATTCTGCTTCAAATCTTATCATAGCCATTGTGCCAACAGGATATATCCAATTTCCCAAGAACTGAATGAAAACAAACTTGCATAGACTGATCCCAAGGACTCTTTCAGCCTCAGCACCCAGTGTCTCACTCCTGTGTTCCCTGTGTTCAAGCCATCCCAAACTCACACCCACTCTCCTAGGCGCCAGTGGTCCAAATGCCCCTTCCACTCTGAAGCAGCTGAAGAAGTTCTATGTGTTAGTCACTCAGTTGTGTCCAACTCTTGGCAATCCCATGGACTGTAGCCTGTCATGGAATCCTCCAAGCAAGAACACTGGAGTGAGTAGCCTTTCCCTTCTCCAAAGGATCTTCCTGACCCAGGGATGGAACTCAAGTCTCCTGCACTGGAGGCACTCAGACTCTGTGTGAGTCAGCAGAGCTAGAGCACTATGGACCCTACACTACCCAGCTCAAGCAGCCCACCCTCTATGTAACATCTCCAGTTCTTCCCAGCAGAGCTAGCTACTCCCCACCCTGAGTTCCAGATATCCGGTTAATGTGCCTCGATTATACTTCTCCCTTGGTATGTTCCTCTCCTATACCTGGTAGATTTCTTATCAGCAGTATCCATTCCTTGTTCATCCCTGTATATCCAGGGGATAGAATGTTTCCTGGCCCAGGGTATGCATCAGCCAATGCTGAATAAGCTCATGCTACAAATTGCCCCATTCTATCTAATACTGCTGAGAAAGAAGTTATTCCTTCATATACAGCTACATTTTTATTCCAAAATAGGAAATGGAGAAAATAACAATTTTCTAGCTGACTGCCTGGGTTAGAGGTTTGAAAGGAGAGCATTAAACTCCCAGGAATTCCAGCCTCCTCAAGAACAGAAGCTCCAGGGGTACCACTTTGACTTTCTGGATTGTTCTAAAGTGGCCTCTGTACTTCATTTGGGAAATCCTATAAGGATGGGCTGAAAATGAATAGCTGTTTGATTAGTCCCATATTGAGCTATTTCAATGCATTCCCCCATGCCCTGAATGAAAGGAAAGCACATATGAAAGCCCATGTTATTCCGAGGAGGGCTAGGAAAGACTTAAAAACTCTCCAGAAAGCCTTCAGCACTGTAACTAAATGTTAATGTTTAAAGATATACCAATATTTCAGGAAGCCATTGGTAGTGCCACACTAAAACTCATTCTAGTTTTGAAGAGAAATATTTGACTTGGAGGGATGGACCCCACGCTGGCTCCAAGATAAACTTTCCTAGTTCTCTCAGGCCAATTTTAATGCTAAGAGCAGCTCCATCAGAGTAAAAGTTCATTTCTGAGAGCCAAGCTGTGAATTATGCTACAGGCTGAGCTGAGCAGTTGGTCTTTTGCTGATGATGGCAGAAGCCTGAATATGATACAGAAGTAGAGGGGGGAGCCAGGGACATCCAAGGGGGATTATCACAGAAGGTCAGACTAATTAAATCGAGAGAAGTCACCAGAGAGCCAGAGCTCCCACACACGCCATCTTCAAATGCTCCGACACATGCAGGGTTTGATAAGAAAGAGAGAGTTGAATTGCCACTTTCATCTGCCTGGAAGGACAACAGTCAAACAAATAAAACTGTTTAGTGTTGGTTTAAGCCCAGGTGGGGACGGAAGAATTGAAAGTGCTGCCAATTCCTAATTATGCAGTTGAATCACAAACAATAAGTGGAAAGAGACAAAGTACAATTGTCTCTCTGGTTAGCCATTTAATGCGTGTTTGTAGAGCACCTACTATGTGCCAGGCAGAGCACTGGGTGAGAGGGACAAAACACATATGAACTGTTCCTCGTCTCCTCAAGGAACTCACAAATAGACAAACATTTGTGTAACATTATTACGTACTGTGATCAATGTTCCAACAAAGTCATCTAAAGACTGCACGGAGCACTCTAGGGCAGTCTCCAGTCCCTGGTCCATGGCCCATTAGGAACCAGGCTTCACAGCGGAAGGTGAGTGGTGGGTGATCCAGTGAAGCTTCATCGGTATTTATATTACGGCCTGAGCTGATCAGATCAGCAGCTGCATTAGATTCTCTTAGCAGCGCAAACACAACTGTGAACAACCCAAGTGAGGGATCTAGTTTGCACACTCCTTATGAGAATCTAATGCTTAATGATCTAAGGTAGAGCTGAAGCAGTGATGCTAGCTGTGGGGAGTAGCTGTAATATAGATTATCATTAGCACAATAAATGTAACGCGCTTGAATCATCCTGAAACCATCTCCCGCCCTCCCCATCAGGTCAATGGAAAAATTATCACCCACGAAACTGGCCCCAGGTGCCCAAAAGATTGGGGACTGCAGCTCTGCGGGGGCGGGGGTCTGCCCAAGTGGTGTCAGGGCTGGTACCTTAAACGGGGCCACACATCAGCAAGTCCTTAAAACTAAGAATTCTCCAGGTGGTGAGTGGAAGAAAGGCAAGCAAGGCAGAGGACACAGCACATGCAAAGGTCAGGGGGCTTGAAACTGGACATTTTCAGTGGCTTGGAAGTGCAGAGCAGGTGCACAGAGTGCAGGCATGGAGCACAGACTCCACGACAAGGAGTGCTGGCGGCAAGGTTATGGCAGTGGGGCGTCAGACACTGAAAGACCTTGAATGCCACACAAAGGCATTTAGAATTCATCCTGTAGGCAACAGGGAGCCATTGAAGACTTTTAAAGGTAACATAATCCAAAATGTATAAGAGATTCCTTGGACACAGAGGGAAGCTGGGAGAGACATCTGGCAGAGGACCTCTTTCCAAAGGTGTTAACAAATGCCCCCAGTGATATGTGCCTCCTCTTTCCTGCTCATCCTCACAGGGAGGATGCTGCTAACAATTCCTAAGAACCTACTGGGTGTGGCTAGGACTGTGCTTTCACTGAAGCGGATCTGGGTTGACTCTGATAGGGAACTAATATCTTGCAAGCTGTGCAGTCCAGCCAAAAAAAAAAAAAAAAGAGAGAAATAAAGATTAATTCATTTAACTAACCCATAGAAACAGGATAGAATGGTGGCTGCCAGGGGCTGAGGGGTGAATAAAATGCGAAGATGTTTGTCACAGGGTATAAACTTGATAACAGATACAAGTTTGGGGTGCTAATGTACTGCACGCATGTCTATAGTTACAATACTGTATTACATACTTGAAAGTTGCTAAGGGAGTAAATCTTAAATGTTCTCAACACAAAAAAAGAAATGATAGTTATATGAGATGACAGAGTTGTTAACCAACCCTATTGTGGTAAATGTTTTATAGCACATAAATGTATCAAGCTGTCACACTGTACACCTTAAATTCACACAATATTAAATGTCAATTATATCTCAATCAATCTTTGGTGGGGAGTGCAAGAGGTTTCATAAATAGAAAGACAATTCATTGACTCTCTCTGTGCAGATGAATGTGCTAAATTCATAAAACATGACTTCAAAGCTCAAAAGATTCCTAAAGCTTTTGGTCTGTGTTGTGCTAGAACCTAAGTTTAAAATTCAAATGGATGTTTCATCTCTTTCCAGTCATAGTGACAAGGGAGGGGGAATGGCACTCCAGAGCGAACATACTGACCCTTCCTAAGTTCATAGCTGTTGGTAAAGTTACAGAACCCTAAGATGTCAGTTATTAAAGCACTCTTTGGGATTATCTAATCCAGGGCTCACCAATTGGTTTCACTGCATGTATAGGCATCATCTGAGAAGAGTGACTGACTGGGGTGCTGGGGAGAAATGAAGTTGTAACTGAGCCCAAAGGAGGAAAAAAAAACGCTGTGATCAAACTTCTTACATCTGCTGTGGACTCTGGAAGAAGAAAGGCAGCATGCCTCGGAGACCCAGGCATACTCCCTTGTTATAATCAGGGAAACCAAGGCAGCAAAGTACTGGTCTTCTCCTTTGGACAGAAAGAAGATAAAACTAGCCAATCCTAAAGGCAATCAATCCTGAATACTCACTGGAAGGACTGATGCTGAAGCTCCAAAACTTTAGCCTCCTGATGTGAAGAGCTGACTCATTGGACGAGACTGTGATGCTAGGAAAGATTGAAGGCAGCAGGAGAAGGGGATGACAGAAGATGAGATGGTTCAGTGGCATCACTGACTCAATGGACGTGAGATTGAGCAACCTCTGGGAGATAGTGATAAACAGGGAAGCGTAGCATGCTGCAGTCCGTGGGTTCACAAAGTCAGATACAACCAAGCGACTGAACAACAAGGCAGCAAGATAATTCGTCTAGCATATCCAGCTCACCAAGGTCTGACCCTGCCCTCCTGCCTTCAGTCTTGTATCCTGTTCTTCCCACCGTCTTCAACACATCAATCTCATTCTCTTCCTAGTTCTTGTTTTCTCATCAATTCACAAACTGAACCCCATGTGACACCTGCTAGCAATTCCCCCTTCCTGGTCCTCCCCTTCCAGGACTTTCTTTCTCCTTCTATAACAAGCTGGAAATTCAGAGTCCATAGCGTTCTACCTGCTCGATGGGGCCCCATAGGGAGTTCTGATTCTGGAACTTTCTGTCTGCCCTACTTGAGCCATTCCTGGCTGGCGGGTTTTTGAGGTGACACATCTCATCCCCTTAACTCGAGCCCCTGTCCCTTTACCTAGATTGTCACTTACTACACTTCACTAGTGTTTGAGTTGTAGCTGCTCCTGTGTTTCTAATCCATATGGTCCTTTAGAGAAGGGGCTAGGCTTTGTGTTCTATATGGTGCATAATACAGGGCACAAGATAAATATATGTAGAATGAGAGGCTTCAAGTCTCGTGTTACTCTTTGGTACTTCAGATCTTCAGGACCAAAGTATGTGTTTTTAAATCTGACCAAGGGACTTCTCTTGGCTCTCACCCCTGCCTGGGGTCCTCTGCATGTACCCTCTGCCTGGACCCCTCGGAACCCCACCCCTGGTATCCCCTGCTTCTCCCTCCATGATATCTTATCCCCCAGCCCCAGGGAGAGGCAGGGGACTCCTTCAGTCTCACTGTGTCAGTCCCTCTGTCTTCCCATGGAGCCTTCTTCGTGCTTCTGTTATACAACCTGCCCTGTTATACTGTGATTTCTTATCTCTCTCTTTCCCACTCAACCAAGAGCTCCCTGGGAGCCACAGCCACATCTCATTCATGGAATAGATGCTCAGTATGTGTTTGGTTCAGTCAGTCTTCCAGCAATTTAGAAAAGCCCCACCTCCTCACAGCTGCCCACCTTCCCTCCTATACACAATTCCAGACTTTCACACATCTAGAGCCTCCCCAGAGCTTGCTTTGTGTGGAGCTAAGCACATAGTAGGTATTCAGTAAAAACTCTAAGGCTGATATGCATGTATCTCTTCCCTCCAAAATGAGGACATAACAGCACCTCTTAGCTGAAATCAAGAGACCCAGCTGGGGCCGAGTAAACCAGGAATGAGCTGCCAAAAACAGCTAAGCACACTCGTCCATGCAGCTGGCAGGCCAAGAACCGCTCACTCCAGCTCTGCCTCGTAGAGCAGGAGCAGCTTTGCCAGGACCTCCTCCCCCACTCCAGGAGCTGTTCCTCTTGCCCTCTGTGGAGCTCCCAAATAAGGCAGCCCAAGGCCAAGCTAGAGGAAGACAAAGGAGGAGCTCAAAGAAGAGGCTCGTTCCAGCTGCGTGGTGCTGTGTGTTTTTAAAGGAGAGAAAACAGAATTAGAATGCCTTTTCTCTTTCAGAGACAACCATAAGCAAAATCACCCAGGCTTTCCCATCTCCAGAAGATTTTTTTTTTCTCCCTAACAGGACTTAGAACATAGGGTCGAAGGTGGGTCTTGTCTCATGGGCTTAGAGCAATGACATCTGATAAACAGGAGTGTCATCAGGGCTTCCTGGGAAGGCTGGGGAGGAAAAAAGGAAGGAGGGAGGGAGGGAAGGAAGGAAAGAAGAAAGGGAGGGAGGAAGGAGAGGGAGGGAGGGAGGAAGCCAGGGAGGGCACATGCGATAGGCAGCTACCACAGGCCAGGTACTGTGCCAAGGGCTTTGCACACGTCCTCTCCCTGAACCATGAAGACAGCCCTCAGAGCTTGGTATTATTCCTGTTTTAAAGCAGAGGGCACTGAGGCTTGGGCAAGTGCTGTGAGGTGCCCAAGGGTAAAGGGGCAGCAAGTGATGGGGCTGAAATATAAGCCAACGTGTCTGACTGTGATTCTAACACGCTCTCTGCAGCACTGACCCGTCTCTCCCTTCCTTTGGGCTTTTCCCAAATCTCCAACAGGTTCAAGCTTTGCTTGACATCCAGTCACTCTCCCCACTTTGCGCTTGATGGAGCAGGTCTACACCCGCTGTGGCTTCTCAACATCAGGGGAACTGACTCAACAACCGCATGCATGCACGTGTTTTTCACAAGGTCAGAGCTAAAGATCCGTGGTGGGTGGGGATTAAAGGCAGAACCGTCTCCACACGCCCAAGGCAAGTGGAACTGAAACCACCCCTTATTTGAGCATCTATGTGAAGTTTCACCCTGTGCTGACGGGCTTCCTTCGGGCCCCTACCTAGCACTCTCCACCCCAACCCCCGGTCCTCCCCTCTATCACAACACACTTGCAGTTTCTCCTTTTCCCTTTGACAGTCTGGAATTATTGTCACCCACATGCTTCCTTGTCCAGGGTCTATCTGCCCACCAGAAGGTGAAGTTCAGCCATGACAGAGGCAGAGTGGGCCGTCCAGGAGTTCTGAGTCAGACCAGCACCTCACCTTGGCTCAGTCCACAGGCCAAACCTGTCCACCTGGTGTGTCTTCCCACCACTCCATTCACTTGGCCTGAAAGAGATGCATGTAAGGTATTACCTGGCACGAAGCTGGTCTCCAGCTGGGTATACAGTCTCAACTCTGCTGGCTTCTATCTCTAAGAGATTTCTCCAGAAGCATCTGCTTAGATCTCTTCTAGATCCTCAAAGAGGCACTGCAAAATAAGACAAGGGGTCCTCACCAAGGATGCCTGTCCTCCAGCGCCCCATACCTTCCTTCAGGTTGATGGAAGCACTGCCTCATTTTCCCATGAACTGGTTTTTTGCCAGGCATAAGTGTGTGGTTATAAATTGAGAGCAGTCACTGGAATGCCTGTTCAAAGCAGGGCCTTGAACTTTTGATTCTGACCTTCAAACCTTTCTTTCTTATTGGAGAAATGAGAGAAATTGAGCCATCTCTGCACTTGTTTCTTGTGGACAAGCCATCAACCCTGGTAACTCAGAGCTCATTCATACAAGTAATGGCTGGCTGGTCCAACATTATTTTAAAAACCCTTGCAATGGTGATTTCTGAGAGACCAATCATTCAGTCGCTCACCTATACCAAGGGGCAATGTCACAGAGCAATAGGTTCCCACCCATCCCCAGTCCTTCAGGCAACTTGCAATTTGTGAGCTTAGCTATCAACCTGGAGCTCCAAAATCTGTGTGTGGATGGCGTTAAACAGTTCCACCCAGTGCAGAAATCAGATCAGGCTGATGGCCACTGCTCCTGTCCTATATCTCCGGGATGCTCTTTAGGATGAATGTCTTAAAATACCACTCAGAAAAATCTTACCCAGTCTGACCTTGTGCAAAGACCAAAAGCTGATCTGGGGAGAGAGTATCTCCATGACAAGGTCTCTCCAGCCCCAGACCATATGCCTACCTTCTGCTGCTCCATCCACACTTGTTTCTCTCCAAGTAGGGAAGCTGGGAGGTACAATCTCTGTACAAGATAATCTCTGGCATCGTCACACTTGAGAAGCTGAAGAAGCTGTGAAGTCACCATCACCCATTCCAAAATCCTAAACCTAAGAGAAGCCAATGACAAAATTCTTGTGACATGGCAAAACAGATCAATGGTGGTGAAAATGTGTGACTCATACAGGTGCCATGGGACCTACCTCACTGATAAGTGTACTGTGAATTGTGCTCAGCTCAAGGCTTCCTCCCACAGTGGAAGCACCTCCTCTTCCTAGAGGTTCCATGACCCCATCCCATTCATAAACCAGAGCCTGAGCTTATGAATGAATCACACACAGAGCTGAGAAGTCTCACAGAGAGGACTCCTGACCCTCTGCCCTCACTCCATCCCCCCTACAATCTAATTCATCAAATCTGGTTACTGGTTTCAAGTCTAACTTTAAATTAATTTTGGATCTACTACTTCTCACTCCAAAGTAGAAAGAGCTGGAGTGCTTCCTAGTTAGAGGAAATAATCATGGAAGTGTTTCTTAGAGTTAATCAAAGGTACTCTTCTTTCCTATATTAAAATACGCAAAATTAAATTATACCAAGATTGGTCTTTATTCTTTTCATTCCCTCATAGGTTTGAGTTGTCACCTGAATGGTGCTCTATTTCTAAATAGCATTTCTCTCCCCAGCACACGAGCTATTTTATTTGTCTGGCTTACACAGCTGCCAGCCTCAGCAGTGTCATACACCTGGCATTTCCACTCCCCCGTGTTTCTGCCTTTCCAGCCAAGCACTCTGGCCTTCTGTACCTGCTCTCCACTAAAGAACACTTTCTTCAATGTGACTTGACAACCCAATTCGATTCAATCCCCAAGCATTACATTTCCATTCAGTGCATTTGTACCTCTCAGTTTGCAATTAAGAAGGAAATATGGTCCATGTACCCCCTACATCTTACAGCAGGAAGAAAAATGTATGTAGCTGGATTAAATGAAAACTCCCAGCAAGCGAAGATTCAGAAGTCAGATCAGAAGGAAAGAGCTGCCCTTCTCTGAGTGTTTTCTGCCCCAACCAAGTATTCCTTCTCCCTTGCCCCTCACATTGGGGGATTTCATACTTTCTTATGAAGGGGAAATTCAAGGGCCACAAGTTAAGTAGTTGAATTTCAACCCTGAGCCCTAACTCCAAGACACTACCTGTCCAAACACGTTACTGCCATTTACACATTTACCCAGAGGCTGATCTCCATCAATAGCTCTTTTGTTTGGACTTTTGCAAACTCTGCTGTCAAAGCCAGTTACCGTTGGCAGATGTGAATGATAGCAGAGTTGGCTAGTGTTTCTCTGACCTAACCAATCTGTGGATTCCTCCTGATTATGAAAAGTGCCTGAATGACACCTCCACTGGCCAGAATTCTGTGGGGCCTCTTCTTCCAACCCTCTCCTTCCCCCACCCCCTCGTGTGGGTTGCGTTTCAAGTGTTTTTGGTTACTGTGGCACATTGCCTGCAAATGTTAAATATTCAGCAATCTTTGGGCTCCTTAGTGCTTTTGTGCAAATAGGTCTGCGGTGTTGGAAAAAGAACAAGCTGATCTCAACGAAAGAGAGCAACATAACAATCCAGCAGAGTCAACAGTTCAGATGAAGTTACAAAGGAAGAAGGCTGCCTAGTCAACAAGACGTACTATCTTTTGGGGAGGGGAGGGGAGGGGTAGGGGGAATGACTCTTCGCCGGGAAATGAGTCCTGCAGGGCCTTGGACAAATGTGAGAATCCCTAGATCTTGGTGTCCTCAAGAACAAAGAGATTGTACCAGTTTGATAGGGTTGTTTGTGAAGATTTAATGAGAGGAGGCATGTGCTTGGCTCAGTAACTGTAAACTCAGATTAGTAACTAAAACACACGTCGGAGGGGAGACCTGAAGATTATCCAGAGTAAATCTCCATCTGCAGGTACTTCAAATCTGGATGTTCAAAAAGTGATGCATGTGCATGTGTCTTCTACACACACACACACACAGTTAGCCTGTATTCTTTTTGTATCCTTGGAATAAACAAAGATTACCATAATAATCAAACCAGTCAATCCTAAAGGAAATCAATCCTGAATATTCATTAGAAGAATGAATGCTGACGCTGAAGCTCCAATACTTTGGCCACCTGATGCGAAGAGCTGACTCATTGGAAAAGACCCTGATGCTGGGAAAGATTGAGGGCAGGAGGAGAAGGGGATGACAGAGGATGAGATGGTTGGATGGCATCACTGACTCAACGGACATGAGTTTGAGCAAACTCCGGGAGATGGTGAAGGACAGGGAGGCTTGGCGTGCAGTCCATGGGGTCGGAAAAACTGAGTGACTGAACAACAACCATGATAATGGTAATATGGCTCCCACAAATTAAGCTCTTACTACATGTCAGGCACTGTTCTAAGCATTTTATCTACACTCTTTTCAGGTTCACAACAGCCTTTGAGGGGATGACAGTGTCTCAGTTCAGATTTGAGAAGAGAAGCAACTGACCTCTGAGTACATAGCAGTTACCGGCAGACCCCAGAGTTCATTATCTGGGCTGCCTCACGCCCATGTCCAGGTTCTTATCGCTACACTGTATGACCTTTCTTCTTAGAGAGAAAACCTGCTAAGTATAAGTAGGAATGGGAGACCTGGGTTCGATCCCTAGTTTGGGAAGATCCCCTGGAGAAGGGAAAGGAGCTACCCACTCCAGTATTCTGGCCTAGAGAATTCTATGGATTGAATAGTCCATGGGGTCACAAAGAGTCAGACACGACTGAGCAACTTTCACTTTCACTTCACATTTGGGGCTTCCCTGATAGCTCAGTTGGTGAAGAATCCACCTGCAATACACGGAGACTCCAGTTCAATTCCTGGGTTGGGAAGATCCACTGGAAACGGGATACGCTACCCACTCCAGTATTCTTGGGCTTCCCTCAGGGCTCAGCTGGTAAAGAAATCTGCCTGCAATGTGGGAGATCTGGGTTTGATCCCTGGGTTGGGAAGATCCCCTGGAGAAGGGAAAGGCTACCCACTCCAGTATTCTGGCCTAGAAAATTCCATGGATTGTACAGTCCATGGGGTTGCAAAGAGTTGGACACGACTCAGCAACTTTCACTCACTCATTCACTCGTAAGTAGGAGAGGTCTGTCCAGTGGGGCCTCCTGTTTCCCAGATGCTGGGTCTTACAGAAAAACTGTTAAGCAAGCTTCGGTTCAGAGAGAGAGGGATTTCTCCTTGCTCAAGCCGCCAGTCTGTGCTTTCAACCAATGTGTTCCAATAGAACTACCCAAATCCCTGTCTTGCTCCGTGATTTCCCTCCCCTGCATGGCAGCCCCAACAAACAGCTCAGGGCTGCCCAGTCCAGGGGCATGACCTCTCTCCAGTTTGCAGAGACAGCAAACATACCCGGGGAACACGGGACACTCTCAAAGCACAGCCACACGCCAGGCCTAATTAGCTTATTTTTACCTACGCTGCTCCTCCCAGCAGGGTCCAATCCCTGCAGCCAAAAGGCTAAGAACCCGGCTGCCAGCATCTCTGCAGCGGCTTCTCAGAGCCTGTTCATAATTAATTTTATAAAGGGCCTTGGCTCCCCATCCCCATTCCATGTGCCTGATTCAGGTGAGATCATGACAGTAATCATTGCCAAAGCTCTATCCACTGGAATAAGTATGTGCAGTGCATGCAAGTGTGCATGTGTGTTTATGTGTTTGTGTGTATCAGAGACACATATTCCTCAACATACCAAGAAGCAATGATAACAAATGAAGCTCTCATGCTTTTCAGATTCTGGATTGGCCTGAAATTCAGGAATACATCCAACTAATTGGGTGCTCTTGTGAGTGTCAGACACTGCCCTCTGCAATGGGGATGTAGAAATGACAGACACGGGATCTTGGTCCTTGAGTAAATTACCATCAAAAAGAGCATTTATACATGTCAATGACAAGACAGGTAGTCAATGCTGTGAGAGGCATCAGGACAAGCTGCTACATAACCACAGAGAGGGAATGTCTCACCCAGTCTTAAGAGGTCAGGAAGACTTCCTGAAAGTCATCAAAGCCTCAGATGCACAGACCTGGCACAATATAGGCATTCAACAAATATTTTTAGATCAAATAAGGTGTCCTCTACATTGACTGAAAGTATCTCTACACTGACTCCCTGAAAACCTATTAAGAATTACCGAGTCATATTTGTATCAGTAGGAATGCTTTCACCTACATTAAATAGCTTAACTAAGGGGTCTATTTTTTTTCATATAATAAGAAATCCAAAGTTGTGGTACATATATATAATAGAATATTACTCAGCCATAAAAAAAGAACAAATTTGAGTCAGTTGAAGTAAGGTAGATGAACCCAGAGTCTGTTATACAGGGTGAAATGAGTCAGAAAGAGAAAAACAAATATTGTATATTAATGCATTTATATGGAATCTACAAAAATGGTACTGATGATCCTATTTGCAGGAATAGAGATGCAGAAGTTGAAAATGGACTTGTGGACACTGGGAGAAGGGGAGGGTGGGATGAATTGAAAGAGTAGCATTGACATAAATGTGTAAAACAGACAGTTAGCGGGAAGCTTCTGTATAGCATAGGGAGCCCAGCTCAGTGCTCTGATGATCTACAGGAGCGGATGGGGCGTAGGCAGGAGGAAGACTAAAGAGGCGGGGATATATGTACACTTAGAGCTGATCACCTTGTACAGCAGAAACCAACACAACGTTGTAAAGCAATTATCCTCCAATTAAAAAAAAAAAAAAGACATCCCAAGACAGGTGGCAGTTGGTATTGGTCCAGCATCTCAATGACTTCAGAAATGACATCTCAGTGATTTTCTTAATCTTTCTTGCACGGTCACAAGATGGTTTCCATAGCTCTAGATATCACATCTACCACCAAAGCAAAAAAGAAGGTAAAGCATGCCATCATTTTGGCTTCTCTTTTTAAAGAATATCTTTCCCCTCCAAATCCCTCAGCAGGTTTCTGCTCACTTTGGCCAGATCTTGCTACATGGCTACCCCTAGCTTCAGAGAACCCAAGAAAGTCACAGCTTTTAGGCTTCATAGTGAAGATAAGTAGTGTCTTTTTGCAACTGGCATATTTCACTAAGCATAATCTCCATGTTGTAGGATGTGTCAGAATCTCCTTGCTTTTTAAGACTGAATAATATTCTGCTCTATGTATGCACCATATTTTATTTATCTGTTCATCCATTGACATAAAGTTCTACCTATTTTTATGTCGCCAAAATAATGTTTTCCCCCATAACCACAACACTCTAGCCCTCAGTAAACTTTCTCAATATATTCACCATCTCTGTGAGAAATAAGTATCTGTTTTAGGCTACTGACATTCTGCATTTTCTATTAGTCAAAGTCAAACCTAATCTTTAATAATATACCTCGTTTTTCAGATGAGTACATTCATGGTACCTACCTCTGAGGGCTGATAATCATACAGTATGTAACTGTGTAATCATACCACTTATTAACATACTTCCATAACAATCAATAAATAGAAGTTACCTCAACCCCCCAGGTGGCCCTGCCTCCCCCTAATCCCTCAGAACTCCATCATCACCTTGTAATGAAATGGTTATTGCTGGACTAGTTGTTAAATACTTTTAATATCCATGCTACTCTTTTTTTTTTCAGTCATACCACATGGCAAGTGGGACGTGGGATCTTAGTTCCCTGACCAGGAATCAAACCCAGGCCCCCTGCAGGAGAAGCAACGAGTCCTAACCACTAGCCAACCAAGGAATTCCCCTATCCACCCTACTTCTATCCCAAAACTTGTGATAATTAACTGAACATTATAAAATACTTCGCCTAGTGCCTCTGTGTGTGTGTGTGTGTGTGTTAGCTGCTCAGTTGTGTCTGACTCTTTGTGACCCTATAGACTGTAGCCCATCAGGCTCCTCTGTCCACGGGATTCTCCAGGCAAGAATCCTGGAGTGGCTAGCCATACTCTTCTCCAGGGGATCTTGCTGACCCAGGGGTTGAACTCGGGTCTCTTGCATTGCAGGCAGATTCTTTACTGTCTGAGTCACTAGGGAAGCCCAACCTAACGCCGAGGACCTGGTAAATAGTAAATATTTTCACTCTTTTTAAATTAAAATTATTATGACACTTATGCTCCATATATCACTTTTTGAAACAAGTTTTGGAGAAAACATTCTGTCCAAAAAACTGTTTACATCAGCTCAACTTCAGGGAAGTTGTTCCCCATCTGAGACATCATCTTCCTCTGCACCGAGAGAAAGGATTTGTTGGACGTCAGTTGATGGAGATTCTGCCAGGTGGTGGGAGGCCCTGGGGGACAGGGGGTGAGAGGGGATGGTGGAAGAAGAGAGGGGCATGAGGAAGCTAAACATCTTCACTCAAAGGGCTGTGCTCCTCCCATGAACCTAACTGATTTCTCCTTAGCTTTCTGTTCTAGTTTGGCCACTGTCTACACCCAGAGGAAAAAATATGAAAAATTAAAACGATTTAGAACTCACTGATTTTGCTTCAGCTTTGTAAGCAGTTACAGTTAGTGGTTTGGTTTGTTGGTTGTTTTTTCAGTGAGAAAATTTTCTCATCTCTTGCATGACATCCATTCACCCATGTGCACTTCATAGTACAGCGCTTAATTTCATCCATCAGCAACGCTGATCCTCCTCACTCGTTTGCCTAAGAAATGCCCAAACCATCGGCCTGGTTCAATGTTTTCCTCTCAGCCAGTGGTCTTGATGTTTGCCCCACCCCTGCCTCTCAGAACAAGGGCTCAGCTTGTGTGTCCCAAAAGAGACCTTGAATTCAAACTTGAATCCGCTTGGGCTCATCTTGGCTGAAACCGTGGTTTCCACACCTTTCTCTCTCACGCGCTCTCTCTCCCTCTGTGCTGCTGATTACAGTCTTAAAATTTCCCCAAGAGGTAAGTCAAATCAGTAGGAGAAGACATGTTACCAAAATGATTCAGGGAGTCTGTCAAGCAGTCTGACCAACCAAAAATGCCATGTGCCAGTGAACACATCAGGGTAGCCTTGGTGTAATAAGGACAGAGGACCTTGGGCCTGGGGGTGTTGGTTCTTCCCCCCACCCCCCACCCCGCCACATGGCAGTAGGGCATAAAGTACAGTGGCAGAAAAAAGAACGGGGAGCCCAAAGTGATCTGATAAGGAGCCAGGCCCACCGCAGAATCTTAAACAGAGAGGGAACATGATCAGAATAGTGATGGGGACTCCGCCGTGTGGGCTGGCGGAGTGGAGAAGGAGCGAAGCAGAAGGAAGGACAACCAGGGCAGGCACTGCAGCCGACAGACGAGAAGCGGCCGGAGCCTGATAGATGTAGGGCGACAGGAGGAAGAGGTGCGGGTGGGGCCAGGAATCTGCAGAGGAGAAACTGCAGGGAGGATGGGGATTTGATGATTGTTTGAACCTGGGGAATGAAGTCCCCGGAATCGGAGTCAGAACTGCCAGATGTGGCCCTGGAGGGGGAAAAAAATGACAATGGTGGGGCCCAAATCCAGGCTCTCAGAAAACAAGCGAATGGAAGGGCTAAAGCCTGACATTCGAGAAAAGAAGCACAGAAGCTCTCTGAACGCAGGTCTATGGGAAAAGAGTATTATGCTGAAGTCTGGAGCAGCAAATCCAGCCCAACCCCAGGATATGAACACAGCCCACAAGGTGACAGAACAAAAAAATGGATAAATGTGACCAAGGCTTGCCTTACAGTTATTGGGGTCCTGAAGCCAGCTCTTAACAGGAATGTTGCCCAGGCTTTATTAAAAAATAAATTACATAAACTTACAAGTAGATAAACTATATTAAAAACAAAGGTGAAGAATATTTAAAACTTATCACATGCTAATTATTTTACTACATTTTACTGTTACTATGGGCTTCCCAGATTGTACAGTGGAAAGAGTCTGCCTGCCAATGCAGGAGATACAAGAGATGTAGGTTCAATTCCTGGGTCAGGAAGATCCCATGGAGGAGGAAATGGTAACCCACTCCAGTATTCTTGCCTGTCACATAGACAAAGGAGCCTGGCTGGCTACAGTCCGTGGGGTAGCAAAGAATTGGACAAGACTGAGCACCATCGCTGTTACTACAATTTATGCCCCTGAGGTCATTGATGTATGTTAGATCAACAGTGTAGAGATGCTATGGAAGGGTGGGCTACTGCACATGTCCGCCCAACTCTGGGTTTGGTGATGTCACATGAGCACTCTGCAGTCATACATGGTGGGATTATTTGTGCCATGGAAATTGGCAAGTGCTCTCTATGGATCAGCTCTTCCAGGTCAGGACTCTGTAATGCAGCCTCCTCCTAGGCTGAGATCTGGCCTCTCTCCTTCAAGTAGGACCACTTGACTTTGAAGTGCCTCCCTCAACCAAGGCAATACTCAGGCAGTAAAAGTCTCTTCCATCCATCTTCCTTACCACCTCTGGCTTTTGTGATGCTAGGCCTGGGATGGCACCTAGATCTCAAATGCCCTGCATTAAAGCTCTTGGTGTCCTCAGGATCTCCAAACTCTATTCAACTCTCTCTGGTTGTTTGAGGCATCTTCTTGAGACTTCCCTGCTGGTCCAGTGGTTAAGACTCTGCACATCCACTGCAGGGGACACGGGTTCAATCCCTAGTCTGGGAACAAAGATCCCACATGCCATGCCACACCTTGCAGTCCAAAAAAAAAAAAAAAGAAGAGCCTTCTTTAGGGCAGCAGTACATCTTCTGCTGTTACCCAAGCACCTACAAAGATGTTAGCTTCGGGGTTAAATGAAGTTCCCAGAGATATGTTGTCAGGGTTTGCCAGAATCCTATGGACAATCCCCACCCCATCCCTCATCAGTTCACATCAAACAGGTTTCTGTCAAGACACCTGGCTAACTATAATATAAGGAAGTCACCGAAAGGGAGCTGACTAGGCCTTTTCAACCCACTCCAGTATTCTTGCCTGGGGAATCCCATGGACAAAGGAGCCTGGTAGACTACAGTCCATGGAGTCACAGAGAGTCAGACATGACTGAGCAACTACACACACACACACACACACACACACACACGTTAAGTGGAGTGTTCTAGCCACAAGAGAGGGTGCTGGAATCCAAGCCCCTCTCTCCAGCCCTCACTATCTATACCATCCCCTCCACTCAGACCCCTTCATCTTCCCTGCTGCCCCATTTCTGTAACAAAGAGGCAGAGGCGGCTCATCTCCCTGCTTCTCTTTGGCACCCCTCAGCCCATTTCCTCTGCCTGGATTGGACTGGACAGACACCAATCCGCCCTAGATGCATATCTGACAGAAGCACACTGCCTTCGGCTGACAGTCCAAGGATGGGGTGCCAGGCCCTCCAAATCCAGCCTTCGTACCCTCTCCAGTCTCTGCTCTCAGCAGCATCCCCTGCTCCCATCCTTCCTTCCCCTGCTCTCTCCATGAGGCCTCTCTCCACTCCCGGCCTTTGGCCCATCCTCAGGACTCAGCTCAAGGCTGGGTTGCGGGCCTCTCTCAGGGCCCCCCGCCTCCTAGGCTTCCTGCTATCATGGTACCAATCACACGGTATTGCCACAATGCCCTTTCCTACTGAAGCCATCAAACCCCACACTGCATGCCCCACAGCGAGGGTAGCATCTTACTTATGGTGAGACCTTATTCCAGGCATTTTGCTTGGCTTGGCACACACGGAAATGTTTGAAGGAACAGATGGATGATATCAGAGCCTTGGTGTGCTGGCACTCACAAGTATGTAGTCTCAAGGGCGAAAAGGTCAGTGGTTTAAGAGCACAGGCTCTGGAGGGACTTGGATACATATTTCAAACATGTGTGACCTTGGGACTAGCCCTGGTGTAAGTGCTTGTAAGAATTCTCTATGTATTAACTCATTTAATCCTCACAATCCCTCTATGAGGAACACACTGTTGTGTTATTTATTTTTTTTAACAGAAGAGAAAGCTAAGGCATGAGAGCCATTAAATAACTTGCTAAGTAGGAAAAACAGGATTTCAAACCTCACACTCAAGCCCCGGGCTTTACTATACATCAGCAGCTTAGCACAAGGACAGACATGCAGTAAGTGTGTCTTACTGTTGTTGATCAGTAGTTAAGTCTGGTCCAACTCTTTGTGATCCCACAGGCTGCAGCATGCCAGGCTTCCCTGTCCTTCACTGTCCCCCAGAGTTTGCTCAAACTCATGTCCACTGAATCCATGATGCCATCCAACCATCTCATCCTCTGTATCTCCCTTCTCCTTTGGCCTTCAATTTTCCCCAGCATCAGGATCTTCTCCAATGAGTCAGCGGTTTTGCATCAGGAGGCCAAAGAATCGGGCTTCCCTGATGGCTCAGATGGTAAAGAATGTGCTTGCAATGCAGGAGACCCAGGTTCCATCCCTGGGTCAGGAAGATTGCCTAGAGAAGGGAATGGCTATCCACTCCAGTATTCTTGCCTGGAGAATCCCATGAACAGAGGAGCCCGGTGGGTTACAGTCCATGGGGTCCCAACGAGCCAGACACAACTGAGCAACTAACACACACACACATACACACACAGGTCTATTGCTAAGTACAAACAAAACAGAATTTCTGTTTTAGGAATTGCTATAGACCGAACTCTTGTGTCCCTCCACTCCCAAGAAAAATTTGTATACTACATTCTAGTCTCCAGTGTGATAGTAGAAGGTGGTGATTTTGGAAGGTGATTAGATCAGGAGAGAAGAATCCTCATGAATGGGATTAGTGTCCTTAAGAAGGGGACCCAGAGAGCTCCTTTATGCACTCTACCATGCCTGCATAAGACACTGATTCTATCAGTGCCTTGATTTGGGACTTGCCAGCCTCCAAAATCCTGAGAAACAAATTTCCATTGTTGACAAGTCACCCAGTCTATGGTATTCTGTTTTAGCAGCCCCAATAAACTAAGAAAGGATTTTTTGTTACAAATTACTTTGAATTTACATAATTTCCAAAAGCAGATCTGCTGTATAACTATTTTAGCCTTGATACCATGGGGGGAAAAAGCTCCAAAACAGTAACAGTCATAACATAAACACACACACACACAAACCATTATTTATAACTGGAAAAAATTTCCTGATGAAGTCCAATTCATACTAATTCCATACAGGGTTTTGTTTGTTTATTTGTAGTACAGACCATTAGTTGCTTGTTTTATATTCTGAATTACTAGGGTTTGAATTACTAGAAAAGCTATTACTGGCAAATAGGGTTGGCAGACTGACTTCACCAGACAGACCTGAATATTTGCATTTTCTGGCTTTTGTATGCTTAAGTTCACAAACTAAAGTCCTCATCAACAAGCTTTTTACATTTGAATAGATTACAAAGTGTTTATAGGTCTGAGTCCTTCCAAGACAGTAGTTAATTGGCCTCACAAAACAACAGCAGGAGAGTCTCATTATCCTGATTTAACAAAGGAAGACACTTCATCAGGAGAAGTTAAGGGACTGGATCCAGGCCCGAGCACTGAGTCTAATCATCATTGTCATCAGCATCATTATCGTCGTCACTAATTTTTAACATGCTAGGAGGGCACTCCAACAATCTGTCCTTGTCCTCCAGGAGCTCATAGATTAATAGACCTTTGATGGAACCATTTCTCAAAGAGCCAAGTAGGTAATAAAACATAAATATATATTGAGAGTCATACTCTGATGTCTCAGACCTCTATTCTTCATTAGAAGCCCAACAGACCAAATCCAAAAGCCATGGGGAGGTCAGCCCTCTGCTGGGTCTCGGTTTCCCTATCTGCAGTAAAGAATTCATATTCCCTGATCATGCTTTCTTTCCTAACGATCAGCTGGCACACTTAAACAGTCAGATCCCCAGATCCATACATCATAGGTCTAAAATGGGCCCAGGATCAGAGCCTAGGGAAAATAATGTTTTAACTAAGGACGCCATAGAGGACAGGATGAAAGCTTTGGGGCTAAATGTGTCCAAGGCATTGTCATTGTTCAGAGTCACCCTCACAGCTGCTGACCCAGAAATATGGATTATTTTTAGAAGTTTGGACAAGCCCAGAGCCTGACTTATCTCATAGTACATAGAACTGAATTCAACTGAGAATGCTGAATGGCAGTGATCACCGAAGTAGGGCCATGATGAGACGCTTTTTCTATAGGGCAGTCTAATACAGTAGTCAGGAGAGCATAAAAATGAGGAGTGGGCCAAACCAAAGAGCTTGGGCTCCATGACCTCAGACAATCTACCCACCTCCTTAGAGCCTCAATTTCCTCAGCAGTAAATGGCAACCCACTCCGGTGTTCTTGCCTGGAGAATCCCAGGGATGGTGGAGCCTGGCAGGCTGCCGTCTGTGGGGTCGCACAGATTCAGACACGACTGAAGTGACTTAGCAGCAAAGAGCATTTAATACACAACACAGATAAACCTTGAAAACATTATAGGAAAACAGCCATTTACAAAAGACTACATATTACATGATTTCTTTTGTATGAATGTCCAGGATAGGCAAATCCACAGAGGCATAAAGCAGATTAGTGGTACCAGGGGCTGTGGAAAATGGGAGTGATTGCTCTAATGGGTACAGGGTTTCCTTTAAGGGTGATGAAGATGTTCCAGATCTGGATAGCTGTGATTGGTTGCACAGCACTGTGAATGTACTAAATTCCAGTGAACTGTACATTTTTGTTTGTTTGCTTGTTTGTTTGTTTTTGGCTCTGCCACACAGCTTGCACAACCTCAGTTCCCCGACCAGGGACTGAACCCAGGCCCTCAGCAGTGAAAGTGCCATATCCGAACTGCCAGACCACCAGGAACTCCCAGTACTTTAAAACAGTGAATTTCATATGTGCATTTTACCACAATTTTTTAAACTGCAATTAACAATAACTTGCCTCCACCCTCTCCCCTCAAGCAGACGTGAGGAAGTCTGTGACAACAGGAAGGACACCAGCCAGGCAGTCTGGAGTTACTGGTGTCTAAGCATCTTAGAGCAGACTGATTGCCTATATCCCCATGAGGGTATCTCCTCTATAATCTGATTCTCCACTTGCATTACCTCATTCAGTCTTTTCATCTTTTAAACTGTCCATACAGGAAGCCAAGGCTCAGAGCATCTCAGAGCTTGGAAGTGGATGGCATAGCCAGATTTGAATACCATCTGATACCAAAACCTGAGCTCTATTACCATACACTATCTCCTAAGAGCAATGATATTAATTTTTTTATAAGTATACACATACTTTGTGTACATTTTACACTTTACTACTAAAGGCTTTCAAACCCTTTAACTTTATTCTCACCACAACCCTGTGGAGTAGGTGCCATCTCCATTTCACAGATGAGATGAAATAAGGTGTTTTGCCCAAAGTTACTGGCTGGATCCTGAGAGTCTGTTCCTCTTCTTCCCCTGAGAGCAGTTTCTATGCAGAGGAATTAGATTAAAAACAGAAATAGGGTAGGTCCTAGGAGATCTTTCTAGATCAAGCATATGGAGGAGAAAAGAAGAAAGCCTTTGTTTGGGGTTTGCTTGGTTTTTGGAAACCCTGTATTGCTAGTCCAGTATTTTCCCATCATATATGGAAACGTTGACCCTCCTGAGTCCCTAGCTGAACAAATGCCTATTAGCTCAGTTAAATGCACATATCTTCCCTAAGAAAAACTCCAAGGGAGGAAGTATGCTCAGTCTGATGCTTACAGCATCTGAGAAAGAGCAGAAGAAAACAAGGCAATAGACAAGAAGCTCTCAGAAGCATGCTATATTAAGACTTCTTTCATCAAACTAAAATTTATTGAGCATCTACTATACCCCAAGCATCAGATCAGATCAGATCAGTAGCTCAGTTGTGTCCGACTCTTTGCAACCCCATGAACTGCAGCACGCCAGGCTTCCCTGTCCATTACCAACTCCCGGAGGTCACTCAGACTCATATTCATCGAGTCAGTGATGCCATCCAGCCATCTCATCCTCTGTCATCCCCTTCTCCTCCTGCCCCCAATCCCTTCCAGCATCAGAGTCTTCTCCAATGAGTCAACTCTTCGCATGAGGTGGCCAAAATACTGGAGTTTCAGCTTTAGCATCATTCCTTCCAAAGAAATCCCAGGGTTGATCTCCTTCAGAATGGACTGGTTGGATCTCCTTGCAGTCCAAGGGACTCTCAAGAGTCTTCTCCAACACCACAGTTCAAAAGCATCAATTCTTCGGCACTCAGCCTTCTTCACAGTCCAGCTCTCACATCCATACATGACCACAGGAAAGACCACAGCCTTGACTAGACGAACCTTTGTTGGCAAAGTAATGTCTCTGCTTCTGAATATGCTATCTAGGTTGGTCATAACTTTCCTTCCAAGGAGTAAGCGTCTTTTAATTTCATGGCTGCAGTCACCATCTGCAGTGATTTTGGAACCCAGAAAAATAAATTCTGACACTGTTTCCACTGTTTCTCCATCTATTTCCCATGTAGTGATGGGACCAGATGCCATGCATGGTTCTAGGCAAATTTAGGACTTCCTTGGCAGTCCAGTGGTTAAAACTGTACTTTCACTGCAGGGGGCATGGATTCAATTCTTGGTTGGAGAACTCAGTGAGGCATGGCCACAAAAAAAATGATATAATAGCAGACAAAGTCAGAAGAGGTACCTGTAGGACTTCGTGAATGTTCAGATTCCCAGGGTTCTCTCTCCTAAGATGGAACCCTATTATCAGAATGTTGAACAAGTCTATTAGGTATTTCATGGGATCCAATAAGTTTGAGAAACAATGCCCTGGAAGGCTTAGAAACACTACACAACCCAAATCTCATACCTCCCAAGAACTAATCATTTCACATAGAAACAGTACAGTCCTACAAGGCATTATGAAGCCCCCACTACAAACTGTAGGGCTTCCCTGATAGCTTAGTTGGTAAAGAATCTGCCTGCAATGCAAGAGACCCCAGTTCAATTCCTGGGTTGCAAAGATCTGCTGGAGAAGGGATAGACTACCCACTCCAGTATTCTTAGACTTCTCTGGTGGCTCAGCTGGTAAAGAATATGCCTGCAATGCGGGAGACCTGGGTTTGACCCCTGGGTTGGGAAGATCCCCTGGAAAAGGGAAAGGCTACCCACTCTAGTGTTCTAACCTGGAGAATTCCATGGACTGTATAGTCTATGGGGCTGCAAAGAGTTGGGCACGACTGAGCGACTTTCACTTCACTATAAAATAAAAACCAGTTGTCTATACCATTTGGGAAGCATGACCTTCTCACAGGATTCTGCCCCTTTTAACAAAAATTCAAAAAGAAAGAAGACATACTCTCTATGTGTTTGTGCTATGAACCATCACCATCAAATCAACTTGAAAGAATTTCAATCCCACAGAAATTGGGCTGCTGTGCTAAGCCCTGCAATGCCAAGTTAACCAGAAGGCATTTCTCTAGTAAGGCCATGAACCTGGGTGTACCTCTAATACCTTATAAATAAATAGTGGACGTAAAAATAGCAATAATGAACTCAGAAAAATACTAGCTAATTTACACCATAATAGAAATACCCAGGGATCTTTAACAACTGAAGGACGGATGCCAGCCTCCCTAATAAGTATACCAAACCATATTATTCCACATGTGAGTGTAATTTCTAAATTGCAGTGTGTAATGCAGAAGGGTGTATGCTCTCTGAAAGGCAAAAAGTATTTATATGAATGCTATTACTCAGCTGCATCGTCCCCTGATGAGAAAAATCAAAGAAATTATTGGAACAATGTATTCCTTGAGACCCAGGAGCAAAATGTTTCAGCAAAAGGCTGTCATTAACCTTTATGCGATTGTGGAGATAAACCACTGCTCCGTGCCACGTGAAGCACACAGAGCTGTGAGTCTTCCTATGAATGCCTTCCCTCTTGACACCCTTCAGGGGCCAAGAGAGCTGCCAGTGCTAAGCATGTGCTGTGCTGTGCTCAGTCACTCAATCATGTCTAACTCTTTGCGATCCTATGGACCATAGCCCACCAGGCTCCTCTGTCCATGGGATTTCTCAGGCAAGAATACTAGAGCGGGTTGCCATTTCCTCCTCCAGGGGATTTTCCCGACTCAGGGATCAAACTTCTGCCTCCTGAGTCTCCTGTATTGGCAGGCAGATTCTTTACCACTGTGCCCCCTGGGAAGCCCCTACTAAGCATCTGTACCCCCAAAAGGGCCCTGCCCCAAGACTGGCCAAGACTGACTGACATAGATAATGATGGAGTCAGCTGATGGGGGTCACCACATACTAGAGTCAATTTCCCAAAACCCAAATCTGATGTCCTTTGATACTAGCGCATGTCCAGTTCAGTCCAGTTCAGTCGCTCAGTCATGTCCGACTCTTTGCGACCCCATGAATCGCAGCACGCCAGGCCTCCCTGTCCATCACCAACTCCCAGAGTTCACTCAGACTCACGTTCATCAAGTCAGTGATGCCATCCAGCCATCTCATCCTCTGTTGTCCCCTTCTCCTCCTGCCCCCAGTCCCTCCCAGCATCAGAGTCTTTTCCAATGAGTCAACTCTTCGCATGAGGTGGCCAAAGTACCCCCCAAAATCAGCCTCTACTTACCTCTGCAACTGCATCTTTAGCCCGTTTCACTCCTCATTCCCTGTCCCCTTATTTCCTTACTTTACATCTCACACTCCAACATTTTTAGAATATTTTGAATCTTCTGAACAGTGGTTCTCAAATGGGGGTGATTTTGCCATACACACACACACACATACACACCTGTACATTCAGAAACTCTGATGACATTTTTGATTGTCACAAGCAAAGTGAGCTATTCTAAGCATCTACAGGTAGAAACTGGGATGCTGCTAAACATCCTACTGTACACAGGACAGTTGCCCACAGGAAATATTAATCCAGCCCAAAATGTCAATACTGTCATTGTTGAGAAACTCCTCTCTGATAAATTGCATTAATGGCCCCACATTCTCATCTGTCCCTCTCTCTATACCCTCAGCCCTTTAAGTTTACAATGCTCACTCATCATGGGTAGGGCTTCATTCACTATCCCTTAACTCCGAGCTCGGTCATGTGACTTGCTTTGGTCAACTGGATGTAGCAGAATTGACAGAGTACATGTTTCCACTTGTTCTTTTGCACCTCTTCTGGTGCTGTGATCAACATGCTGGAGGTTTAGTACCAGGAGGAGAGTGAGAGAAACGTGAAATGGAGCCAGTTCTAAACCCAGGCTAGATCTTCCAGTATCTGGCAAACTCATGAGAAATGATTATCATTTGAAACTGAGTTTTGTGGTGACCTGTTACCCAGTGATAGCTAACTATTACACATATATGCTATTTCATGCCTGTGTACATGCTGTTCCCTCTGCTTAGGCAACCCTCGGCCCTCTCTTATCTTACTTGGAAACTGTTACTAATCTCTCAAATTCCAATCTGAGTATCCCCTTTTCTGGAAAGCCTTCTTGGATTCCCTACAGAAAAGTAATCTGCCCCCCCTCCTCAACACACTTTTACTGTTGTACTGTACTATACGTATTAACTTGTCTTTCTCTCTTACTATATAGTGAACGTTGTAAAGGCAGAGAATTCGTCTTGACTCTCTAGCCCTAAGGCAGCACAGCAGTTAGAGTGGACACTCAGGAAATATTTATGAAATGCAAAGGGACAGATTGGAAATTTGTGGGAAGGTGATTATCAAGGGCATTTATCAGCTTTGGCTCTCATACTGGAATGGTGTCCAGAACATGGCCCAACCCCTGTGACAAAAGAAGAGACCCTTTGGCTCCAGCCTGCAGTCTGGATTTCCCTGCCAGTCAAAGTTGTCATGGAGAGGAACAGCCTCTGCCATTATGGTTTAGCACAATGAAACTGTTTAGAGGAGAGCCTTACCTTCAGGAAATTCCAATGAGCCTGTTTTATTGTTACCCTCCAACAGTAATGACTCCTATGGGATTAAACAGAGTGTAAAGTAATTGCTAAAACATCCCCTGCTGTGGACAGAGAAGGCTGAACAAGATGTAATGATCCTACTTCACTTGGGAGGGAGGGGACTGGCTCATGGAAACTAAGAGTGTTATTGGAGTTTTACGGGGTAGGAAGGGGTAACCAAGAGAGGAAAAAGATTCAGTCTGATAGGAAAGAAAGAGTTCAAATTTTGGAAATAAAGCAGCTAAGGCTGAAACCCCAACCACACCTCCCAAATCTTTACACCTCTGAATCTTGATTTGTTCAGCTATAAAACAGGGTCATAAAACACTTATCCTCTAAAATGTGATCATGGCATCCAGTCCCATCACTTCATGGCAAACAAAAGGGGGAAAAGTGGAAGAAGTGACTGATTTTATTTTCTTGAGCTCCAAAATCACTTCAGATGGTGACTACAGCCATGAAATTAAAAGACACTTGCTTCTTGGAAGGAAAGCTAGGACTAACCTAGACGGCGTTTTAAAAAGCAGAGATATCACTTGGCTGACTTTGCCAACAAAGGTGCGTATAGTCAAAGCTATAGTTTTTCCAGTAGTCATGTACAATGTGAGAGTTGGACCATAAGGAAGGCTGAGCACTGAAGAATTGATGCTTTTGAACTATAGTGCTGGAGAAGACTCTTGAGAGTCCCTTGGACTGCAGGGAGATCAAACCAGTCACTTCTAAAGGAAATCAACCCTGAATATTCATTGGAAGGACTGATGCTGAAGCTCCAGTACTTTGGCCACCTGATGTGAAGAGCTGACTCACTGGAAAAGACCCTGATGCTGAGAAAGACTGAAGGCAAAAGAAGTGGGCAGCAGAGGACGAGATGGTTAGATACCATCATGGATTCAATGGACTTGAATCTGAGCCAACTCCAGGAGGTAGTGAAATAAAGAAGAGCCTGGTGTGCTGCCATTCATGGAGTCACAAAGAGTCGGACATCGAACAACAACTAAAGGATGTGATGATAAAAGAGATGATACACATGAAAGTGCTTGGTACAAAATGGACTTTTTTAGTTCCTTTTCCTCCTGTAGTACTTTGGAGTAGGAACATATCAGAACAAATACACCATAATTAAGGGGCCCAGGCCAAGAAAACATAAGCTCCGAAGAGATAGTCTTACCAGAAAACTGAGTAGCAAACAACTCAGTGGCAATTGAAAAACACTAGAAACCTCCTTCCTCACCAGTAGAGAGCCATGTGACTGGATTCTGGCCAGGAGCCAGCAACTCTCAACTCCCTCTCTTTGCAAGGACGGCTTCATGAACAAATGACCTTAACAGTCATACAATGTCCTGTGCTCAGAAGGGCCTCACACTTGGTTGAATGCTCTGCTTGTTACTGCCTTGAAATTCTCTATAATTTCTGAATAAGAGGTGCCAGATTTTTATTTTGCATTTGGCCTACCCTGGTGGATCAGCAGTAAAGAATCCACCTGTCAGTGCAGGAGATGTGGGTTTGATCCCTGGATTGGGAAGATTTCCTGAGGAAGGATGTGGCAACCCCTCCAGTATTCTTCCCTGGGAAATCCCATGGACAGAGGAGCCTTGAGGGCTACAGTCCATAGAGTAGCCCTGCTCTCTTGTTCTTCATTCCCTACAGATAAGGGATAGGATAGCTTTTCTCTGGGCACT
This sequence comes from Tragelaphus eurycerus, assembly GCA_935064755.1. Lineage (NCBI taxonomy): Eukaryota > Metazoa > Chordata > Mammalia > Artiodactyla > Bovidae > Tragelaphus > Tragelaphus eurycerus. The sequence goes on along the minus strand of CAKXYN010000222.1, from coordinate 102,946 downwards.
CCTATCTGCTAAAAGATATGTGTATCTCGAAGGGTCCCACCCACTGGGAAATTCTAGCCTGAAAATTAATAGTGCCATCCCTAGCACACAGAAGTCCCTAGGAGAGGACACACAGAGGCAGAAGTTGGGGAGGACGCTGACAACTGCAGATCAGGACTATCAGATAGGATGCCTTCAGCTGCAGGTAACAGAGTATGGGACCAAGAGAACTTCTCTGGTGGTACAGCAGTTAAGAATCCACCTGTGAGTGCAGGGGACCCAAGGTGGATCCCTGATCCAGGAAGAATCCACATGCCTTGGGGCAACTAAGCCCGTGTGCCACGACTAATGAAGCCCATGCTCTAGAGCCCACAGCCTGCAACTATTAAAGCCTGCATGCCTAGAGCCCATGCTCTGAAATAAAGAGACGACCTCGCAAGGAGAAGCCTGTGCACTGCAACTAGAGAGCAGCCCCTACTCACTGCAACTAGAGAAAGCCTGCGTTGAACAATGAAGACCCAGTGCAGAAAAAAATAAATCAGTTAATTTAAAAAAGAGAGAGAGAATATGGGACCAAGAGTGATGATAGAGACATGTAATTATTTAACAGCTCATCTAACTAGAAACCTGGAAAGAAGCTCTACCCCTATGTTTCAGCTTCTCTGTGACTCTCCTCGCCTTGATCTCTTGGTCACAATATGACTACAGTCATTCTAAACACAGGTCTTCCCACAAAACCACTCAGAGGACAGGAAGAGAGCCTCTGCCTATATTTATTTTCATTAGAGGAAATTATCTTACCAGAAGTCCCCCAGCAGACCGACTAGTGGGTCTCAATGTCTAGAACCCGGGCCGATGGTCATACCTACAGGTAAGGAGAGCTGCTGGGCAAGTACACATCTACCAGAGGGGAATGAGATGGCCACAGCTGCCTCCTGTCATCTGAACAAGAGTGGGTCCTGTTATCAAGGAGGAAGGAAGAATGGTCAGTGGATAAATGACACTGGATTAGGTGTCATTCAATTCCTGTCTCTTCTTCCCCTGAGGAGCTGATAGAAGCCTACCTTCCCACCTCTTGCCAGAACCGTTCAGTGCTACTCAAGCCCCCTTAGGCAGGGTGTGGTGTAGGGAGTCAGGACAGTTCATCATCCCATGGGGACAACTCAACTAGTTTCAGAAACATCCAGAAGCTCTCTCATTTACTGCAAGATCCAGGTTCTGGGGTAATTTTTATATTTACTCTGAGCCTGTTTTCTCTCCTATAAAATGGGAATAAGCATGCATGCTATATAAGGTCGTTGTTTTTGTTTACTCACTAAGTTATGTCTGAATTCTTTTGCAACTCCTGGACTACAGCCCTCCAGGCTCCTCTGTGCATGGAATTTGCCAGGCAAGAATATTAGAGTGGGTTGCCATTTCCTCCTCCAGGGAATCTTCCCAGCCCACCAATCCAAACTTCCCCTCCCACATTGGTAGGTGGACTCTTTACCACTGAGCCCCCAGGGAAGCCTGTGGACAGGACTAAATGAGATCATTGTACAAACACACAGCAAATGATAGTTCCACCTTCCCAGGGTGTTAGAGGCAAAGATACTGAGCCCCAGAAGAGTTAAAAACTTGACTAAGGTTATGAAGTCAGAGGGCAGCAGAATTGAAACCTGAACCCAAGCCTTGCTGATGTTGGGCCTGTGCTGTATCTCTGCTCCAGGGGCATTTTTCTACCCAGCAGACTCCAACAAACACTTGCCTTTGCACTTTGATGACTTTTAGGAGTTCAAGGGTTTCTTGCTAAAATGCAGATGCCCTTGGGAAAGGCACCACCATTATGAGCTATTTCTGGCTGGAAGGTGGCTGTTCTCCTGACAAAGGAAGGTCTTGTGGGAGCTAAAGCCCAGGTGGAAAACAGAGTGAAAAAGAGACCAAGAGGCCCCACGTGCATATTTTCTTATTCTGCAACTCTGTCTCCAAAAAAATCACATCCAAAGGAGTCAGACCTGTGTAACCCTGGGTGTCACCACCTCAAACATAGTTGTATTTTCCTTCAGCTGACAGAACAAGGGTGAAATGTATTATAGAACTGTGTTAAGTCATATTAAATTAGGGCAGTGTTCAGATCCTGGCATGGAACTTTAGATAATAACAGTTTATTGACTTGGAAATTACGTTCAGTCAGAATTAGGTCTGTCAGCATAAAGCTGGATTTTGGCAATGTAATTATTTTCAGCAACACAGCATTTGGGTATCAATATCAATAAAATTTACCTTTAAAGAAGAAAAAGAATAAACACCTACTACCATGACTTCCCAGGTGACTCAGTGGTAAAGAATCCACCTGCCAATGCAGGAAGACACAGGAGATGCAGGTTTGAATCCTGGCTTGGGAAGATCCCCTGGAGTAGGAAATGGCCACCTGCTCTAGTATTCTTGCCTGAAAAATTCCATGGACAGAGGTGCTGGGCGGTCTACAGTCCAGAGGGCCACAGAGTGGGCCACAACCGAGCATGCACACATACACCATGACCATTAAGAATTATGAACCTTCCTATGCTACTGCTACTGCTAAGTCACTTCAGTCGTGTCCAACTCTGTGCGACCCCATAGACGGCAGTCCACCAGGCTCCCCTATCCCTGGGATTCTCCAGGCAAGAACACTGGAGTGGGTTGCCATTTCCTTCTCCAATGCAAAAAAGTGAAAAGTGAAAGTGAAGTCGCTCAGTCGTGTCCAACTCTTAGCGACCCCATGGACTGCAGCCCACCAGGCTCCTCCATCCATGGGATTTTCCAGGCAAGAGTACTGGAGTGGGGTGCCACTGCCTTCTCCGAAGGCACTAAATAGGAGGGCCCACAGGCTGTAGTCCCCAAAGCCTGAGGCGTCCATCGACAGAGTAATCCAGATCCAATGGCTCAGAGTCTGGCCAGAATCCACTTCCCGGTTCACAGGTAACTGTCCTAGTCTTCTTTTTTTTTTTCTAGTATCTATTTGGCTGTGCTAGGTCTGTTGTGGCACTCAGGACTTTTGTTGTGGCACACAGACTCTTAGTTCTGTGGCACATGGGATCTTAGTGCCCTGACCAAGGATCGAACCCACATACACTGCATTGCAAGGCAGATTCTTAACCACAGGACTACCAGGGGAGTCCCTAGAGAGCTGTCTTTTCACTGTACCATCACATGGTGGAAGGGGAAAGGGAGCTCTCTGAGGTGTCTTTTATAAGGACACTCACTAATCCCATTCATGAGAGTTCTGCCCTCATGATCTAATCACCTTCCAAAGCCCACACCCTAATACAAGCAGACTGCTTACTGGAAGGTAGCATAAGAATTTGGGGGAGACACAAACATTCTGTCTATAGCACCCACCCATCTGCCTTCCCTATGATATAAGTAGCAAGAAACCCACAAACTGTGATTTGAAGAAGGTTAAGAGATGAGCTCCTCAAATATCACTTTTCTGTGACATCAGGTCTGGAATTCAACCTTTGATACTCGTGTATTCACTCACTGGTTGTACAGACATTCTGTTCCAACTCTAACTGGTTCCCCAATTTGATTCTAGTGTTACCACCTGCAGTTAGTACAGACCCACTAGTTATAGGCTCAGTCCTCTGAAAGGCTGTCCTCACTTCCAATGCCAATTGTGCTTCAGGGTTTCTCAGACCACCTATGCTTTTGACTGACTGACTGTAAATTTGTATGTTCCCATGACAGGCTTGATAATTTGTTAGAATGACTCACAGAACTCCAGAAAGTGTTATACTTATGATGACAGTTTTATTACAAGGGATACAAATCCCAACTAGTCAAATGAAGAGACACACAGGATAAGGTCTGCGAGGGTCCCCAGTGCAAAGCTTCCACACCTTCTCCCTGTGGAACCAAGGCACTTCTCTCTCTAAGTACATTGAGGATGCTCCACTGAGTGCTAGTGTGCAGAGCTTTGGGATTTCATTGTGTTGACACAACTGATTAAATCACTGGCCATGTGACTGAACTCAATCTCCAATCCCCTTGCTGCCTAGAGGTGAGGCTGGCTCAAAGTTGAATGTTCTAATCATATGGTCAGACTTTCTGGAGATCAGCCCCCATCTTGAAGCTATCTAGGGGTTAACTAGGAGTCACCTTATTAGCACAAGCTCAGGTATTATGGGGGATTCATGAATTTAAAAAAAAAAAAAGACACTCTTCATGTGGGAAATTCCAGTTTTAGAAGCTCTATGCCGGGAACTTGAGACAAAGACCAGACAAGTTCTCTATAATACGACACACATAAGCTGCCTTTGCCAGCATAAATATAGCAAGGCAGGTAAGCTGCAGGGCCTTGGAGCCTGTCATTTACCTCTTAAGAGGAGACATAGAAAGAGTTAGTTACCTTGGCTGTTTGTGTCTGTAATATTTATTTATTTATTTTTGTTTTTATGAACAAATATTTCTTTTCCTGATACCTTAATCCAAATTCTGGACTGCTGATGTTGCCTGCCCAAAATACCAAAGTAGGACCCCCCTCCCCACTCCCAGATCCAATCTCCTACCACAAACACATCAGCATCAACCACCAAGCATTGATTCAATGACATTATAAACTCAGGGAAATTTTTAAATAGGATACTTATTTTGTATTCCTCACAGTCAGCACCTATTAAATTGCCAAGAACTTATCTGGTGCTCAATAAATACTTGTTCAGTTTAATTAGCTAGTTAATCTGAATATTAGCCATAACATATCCAATTCAAAAAACCACAAACATTTAATGAACACGAACTGTAAGCCAAGCTCTTGAAAAATAACAATGAATGAAGCATCGTCCCTGGTCCCAAGGAGCTGACTATGGCATAAAGAAGACAAAAAAAAAAAAAAATGACAATAAGAATTTTATTATGAAATTTAAATTAAATAATAGAATAAAAGCAAAGAACTATGGGAACCTTAGCAATGATTATATCTGAGTAGCAATCCCACTCCAGTACTCTTGCCTGGAAAATCCCACGGATGGAAGAGCCTGGTAGGCTGCAGTCCATGGGGTCGCTAAGAGTCGGACATGACCGAGCGACTTCACTTTCTCTTTTCACTTTCATGCATTGGAGAAGGAAATGGCAACCCACTCCAGTGTTCTTGCCTGGAGAATCCCAGGGACGGGGAAGCCTGGTGGGCTGCCGTCTATGGGGTCGCACAGAGTCGGACACGACTGAAGTGACTTAGCATAGCATAACATAGCAATGTGTGTGTTGTGGGATTGGAAGGTAAGAATGCAGAGGATGGAATTTACAGAAAAGAGTATGTGTGAGCCATCCAAGTGCTCTTCAATGCTGCTGTATTTGAAATGCCCTGGAACGGCAATCTCCCTACTGCTACATTCAGTTCGAAAACATATCAAACACGATGATAGATTTCTCTCAACACAAAGCCCTTTTAAAAATGAGTACATGACATTCCAAAAATTCCATCCACCTTTCATTTCAGTCTTGAAATGTGAATGTGCTCCCTCCAAATGAACTTTATGTGTCCGAGGTAAAATTGATACCATGAGCTATGAGTGTGATGATTTTATAATTACTCTTAAATGATGGCTGAGCAAAGCTATGTAGCATAAGTTAGTAGAAACATGAAAACTAATTAGAAATCATTTGAAGAGGCAATATAACATGATGGTCATGAAGACAGGCATTGACAAATGACAGACACAGGAGGTACGGATCTTGGTTTCAACACCGACTAGAAGTATAATCTTGGACAATTTACCAAACCTCTTAACAACCTCCATTTCCTCATCCATAAAATGAGGCTTTAAAAAAAAGTGTTTAGATATAGTACCTCACAGTAGGATAATTATGGAAATGAATGATATGCCTGGCACATACTAAGTCCTCAAACAAATGTTAATGTGTAGTGGTAATACTACAGTAATAGTATAGTAATGTACACGTACTTAGTTTCACGTGTGTTGTAATTTCATATCATACAAACTAAGTTTCTTGAATTATCGGAGGAATGTTTTTAGTTATATAGTCACTCATCAACTTGCCAAGACTGTGTAATATTTTACAGTAAATGAGTAATAAAACATTGAATCAATTCATTTTGTCACTGGTTTACGACTTCAGGAAAAAGGAGGCTGGCTTAAAAGGGGGAGAAAAATGAGTCAGTTATATCTTTTTATTCACAGTTTTTTTCAGATGGCTGGCATTTTTAAACCCTCCTTTTGAGAGGAAAAGTCAGTCTCACAGCTGTGATTTTCTCCCATCTTTGTAGAAAACATGCCTTTCCTAACACCTGGAAGGACTCCAGAAGGAAACTGGTACTGCTGCTGCTGCTAAGTTGCTTCACTCATGTCCGACTCTGTGTGATCCCACAGACGGCAGCCCACCAGGCTCCCCCGTCCCTGGGGTCCTCCAGGTGAGAACACTGGAGTGGGTTGCCATTTCCTTCTCCAATGCATGAAAGGGAAAAGTGAAAGTGAAGTTGCTCAGTCGTGTCCGACTCTTTGCAACCCCATGGACTGCAGCCCACCAGGCTTCTCTGTCCATGGGATTTTCCAGACGAGAGTACTGGAGTGGGTGGCCATTGCCTTCTCCAAGAAGGAAGCTAAGGTGATACATATACCCATTGTGATGTCACAGACTTTCTGAGAAAACTTGATGAACATGCCAGGCCAAGCAGAAAGGAATGTTGTAGCCAAAATTACAAGGTTTGTAAAAACATCAGCAAAAACAAATCCCACCTATTTAAAGGATGACATTTCATGGAAGCACAATGGAATTAGTTCTCTTTGTACAAAAATTTAAGGGCAGTTACCTTGAAAGGAAAGAAAGAAAATATAATTAATTAACGCCAGTGATGGTTGACCACAGCAGGAAAAACACAATGTGTCACCACTGAACTCCTCTGCATTCAATTCAGGATACTTTTCATGCAAATGTATCCATTTTAAGTTATTAGTTAAGTGACAGATTGAAACCAGGAATCTTGAACCTAGCAAAGAACACTTTCTTCTAGTCCTTTTTACACATGCCCAGCATGGTGTCCTGCACCTTGTGGGCAGCTAAGAACTGTTGATAATTTTGACCTTGAGATGAGTAATTAGAAGAGAAATTAATTCTAAATCTTGAGTGTCAACAAACAATTTTGAATCTTGCAATTGATTTCAGAGACCGCAGACAAAACAGAGCAGGGATTAAAAGCCACTCAATAGCTATGAAGTTGTGGGTGACTGGTCTCAAGTTCATTATCCGCAAAGTGGAAATATAAAGGTAAGGCTTTCCCTATAGAGGATATTAGGTGAGAGGACAGCTATCACACCCAGTACAGGGCCTGCAAAGATGTTGGACATCGATAACTAGTCCTTCTTGTAAATAATTAGCGAACACTTCTCAGAGGCTGCACTTGGAAAGGTGTCATTTCTCCTAGACCTATGAAGGGTCTCTGGCTGACCTTAAGAATTAAACTGACATAAAATAGATCAACAGTATGCTGCTGCTGCTGCTGCTAAGTCGCTTCAGTCGTGTCCGACTGTGCGATCCCATAGACAGCAGCCCACCAGGCTCCTCCATCCCCGGGATTCTCCAGGCAAGAATACTGGAGTGGGTTGCCATTTCCTTCTCCAATGCATGAAAGTGAAAAGTAAAAGTGAAGTCGCTCAGTCATGTCCGACTCTTAGCGATGCCATGGACTGGAGCCTACCAGGCTCCTCCATCCATGGGGTTTTCCAGGCAAGAGTACTGGGGTGGGGTGCCATTGCCTTCCCCAAGATCAATAGTATAAAAGCATACAAATTTATTTAGTAATTTTTACATATACCTGGGAGCTTTCACAAGAAACATGAAGACCCAATGAAGTAGGTATGGCCCAAAGTATATATACCAGGTTGGAAGAAAAGTAGTAAATGGTAAAAACATGGCAAGACAAACAGATCTGGGTTGGCATGGTTAATTATGGAAAAGTGACTAGGAACACAAAAGCTAGTTTAACAAGGTCTGTTTGTACAGATTTCTCTTCTCCTGGATTGCCCGTCTCTGGTAATAAGAATGTTTCTTTCCTCCTGGTACAGAGAGGGCACCTTGCACTGGGGAGTTTTATCTCCTGCTTTCAAGAAGAGAAAGGAAGGTCAGAGTGCCCTTCTTGCATCCGCTGCTCTTCAAAGTGCCTTTAAAGTAATCAATAAGCCCAAATGGTATGTTCTGGAGTGACATATTCTAACCTCCTAAACTGCCTTTACACACTTGGGGCACAACCCAAATCAAAGGTGATCAAATGAGAAATGCTGCTTTGGAGGTAGGAACTCTTATTAGATCTGTTTCACTGATGAGGAAACAAGGTGCAGAGAAGTTGAGTTGCCCAAGGGCACACAGAGACAGAAGTGAATCCATATTCCTTTGACTTCAGAGCAGTTCTTCACGCTATTCAGAGACTGCCTCTCTCAAAGGGGCATGAAGGTCATCAGAAGACATGCTCCCCAACACCCATAAAACTTCCAAGGCAACAAAGAAGAAGTGAATTTCGGAAAGGATTAGAGTATCAGAAGATGTTTCACAACTTCTCCATGAACCCGCCCCCATACATACACTCCACAAAGGCAACTGATATGATCCCCATGGAATCAGAGACTCCCAACCCCAAAGATCAAATGACCCTCAACCCCAAAGATGCACAGACAGTGGTTCTTCCCAGGCCAGGGTAAAGAAGGGAGAACCGGGGCTGTCTAGGATTCAGTCTACTTCTGGCCTAAAGGTGGAAGGAAGGATAATATTTCACATTGGAATAATCATTGTAATACATGAATTTCATTAAAGATTTTTCTCAAGCCATATTTTTATCTCATTACAAAAGTAATACATATTCATTGTAATAGACTTGCAAAACATACAAGGGAAGAAAGCAAGTCACAATACCACCACCAGACACAACCACACTTAACAGTCAGATACATGAATTTGTTTTATGTAAATATGCATATTTTAATAGCAAAAAAAGACATCATCCTGTTCTTGCTGTTTTGTAACCTGCTTCTCAGGTAATATTTCACCCACCTTTTCCCAAAGTTGAGTCTTCCCCTCCAGGTCCCCTGATAGCTCATTTAGTGGCTGTAGGTATTATATTCTCCTTCGTGCATTTATGAGAACTTATTCAAACACTCTCCAATTCTGAGACGCCAAGGTGGTTTTTAACTTATTGCTGCTACAAACCATGCTTTTTGTACAAACTTATTTAGCCTGGTCATGATGATCTCCCTAGTATAAACTCCTAGGTGTAACTATTAGGCCAAATCACATGTTATTTTTAAGACTTTTAATGAATGTTGACAAAATGACCTCCACAAAGGATGCACTGATTTACACTCCCACTAGCAATGTATGAGGACACTCTCTTCAAAGACAAAGAACAAAAAGCTGCTCAATGACTGAATGCAAACAGTTCTGTTAATACATTTGAACCGTCAAAATATAACTAAGTAAGAGTAAGTTTATTCTGTCCTCTCTACAGGGCTTGCTAACCTTTCAGGAACTCCCCAGACTCCTTCTATTCTCAGCACTGCAGGAGAACTGCCCTAACTCTGTCACTGGTTTATCCAGAAAAGGATAGTGCCCACCTCCTACTGCTGAGGTAATCCACTGACCAGATTTTATCTGACTTTGTAAATTCTTATCCTTTAAAAGATAGGATTACTTTCTGGGTTGCTGACTTAAGAGAGCATGTCTTTGAAAGTAAAAGATCTATTAACATATAAAAGAAGTCAAATGGGCCTTAGAAAGCATCACTACGAACAAAGCTAGTGGAGGTGATGGAATTCCAGTGGAGCTATTCCAAGTCCTGAATGATGATGCTGTGAAAGTGCTGCACTCAATATGCCAGCAAATTTGGAAAACTCAGCAGTGGCCACAAGATTGGAAAAGGTCAGTTTTCATCCCAATCCCAAAAAGAACAGTACACCTGGGCAAATCACCCATCAGCTCAGATAGTCTGTCTCCCAGGTAAACTACCTAAAACTGTGTAAAAGTGAAAGTGAAAAGGTCGCACAGTCCTGTGAGACTCTTTGCAACCCCATGGACTACACAGTCCATGGAATTCTCCAGGCCAGAATACTGGCATGGGTAGCCTTTCCCTCTCCAGGGGATCTTCTCAACCCAGGGATAGAACCCAGGTCTCCTTCATTGCAGACAGATTCTTAAAAAGCTGAGCCACCAGGGAAGCCCAAGAATACTGGGGTGGATAGCCTATCCCTTCTGCAGCAGATCTTGCCAATGCAGGAATTGAACCAGGGTCTCCTGCATTGCAGGCGGATTCTTTACCATATGAGCTACTAGGGAAGCCCAAAGTTCACTTCTAAAATCCCAATGGGCTTGACCTATTTGGGTTCCTTTAGTCCAAAGAAAAGCTCATTGATCCTGAAAACCTAAAAAGCCTGGGATCAGTAAGGAAGGAAATGGCAACCCACTCCAGTATTCTTGCCTGGAAAATCCCATGGATAGTGGAGCCTGAAAAGTTAAAGTGCTAGTCGCTCAGTCGTCTCTGACTCCTTGTGACTCCATGGACTGTAACCTGCCAGGCTCCACTGTCTGGAATTCTCCAGGCAAGAATACTGGAGTGGGTTGCCATTCCCTTCTCCAGGAGATCTTCCCAACCCAGAGATCAAACTTGGGTCTCGTGCACTCCAGGCAGATTCAGTGGAGCCTGGTGGGCTACGGTTCACAGGGTCACAAAGAGTCGGACACGACTAAGCAACTGAGCACATAGTAAGAAAGACTGGAAGCTACTGATAAAATAAGTAGTTATTAGAGTTCAGGATCAATTCACTTCTTCAATTAGAAGAGCTAATTTATGGAAGACCACCATGATTAATCTTAGAATAAATAATATTAGGACTCAAGTAAGGTATGAGTTCCTGGAGACAGGAAGCACATTTAGTAGAACATGACTTATTCAGACATGTAATTCTTTCCTTAACTCCGTAAAGTTAAGTGTGGCAAAAATGCCAGAAACAGCTTAGCAATTGGAATATGCAATTTAAAATAAGTAAAGATTACTCCCAGGTAGTTTATGGCTTTAACTACATCGAGGCATGTCCCTGTAGCAGACAGCGTAATGACTCTCGTTTCATTTTTGGTTTGTGCCAAATATCTTCAGTTAGTTTTGCTTTATTGGCTTCACTCAATTTATTGCAGCACTAGAATGCGATTGTAATGCAACTAGTATTTTAGTTTTATCTTCCACTGGTAATTTTTCTTCTTTATGGTGACTATACTGTCTGCATTAATACAAGCCATAGAAATTATACAGTGTAGAACCTTGTTTTCGGCAGCTCCTTTTCTCATGAAGAGCAGAACCGTAAGAGCCAACTTCTATAACATGATGATAGCCAAGTATCATCAAGTGCCAGGGGAGAAGCAACAACATAAACAGCAGCATTTACAACTCAATAAAGTGATTGACTTGACTAATAATTTACTAGAAAGCCTAATTTTCCCATCAATTCAAAAACAGGTAAAATGTTCTTTAAGATCTTCTATTTATAAGTACTCTTCAGATAAATCCATGGAATGCAGACACAGCGTCCAAGGTGGTAGCTTTTGGAGAAGACCAGAACCCTTTAGATACTCTTTGAAAATATATATAGTTAGTCTAATTTGAATCCATTGATTTGACCAACTTCCCAATACCAGTGTAATCTGCTAAGGATTAACTATTTTCATTTTCCTGAATATGGCTAAGTAATAAGCCAAGTATGATTTTACTTATAGTTAGACCAAAACAATAGTATACAGTATTACCTTACTGGTGGTTTTGTAGGACAGGAAGAAAGAGGACTGTATCTTCCAGTTCTGAGAGCTCCTTATCCTAGACACCTTTGCAGAGCTGTCCAAGAAAAGAAACAAAGTAAGTCAGATTAGTGACATGGGTTCGGCTGAAAACCTATTTCTCAACCATTCCTTGCATCCTACCTATACTTTGCTATGACTAACTTATCCCATAGACTAAAGTATCCCATAGACTCTTCAACAGTCTTCTATTAAAATCCAGAATTCCAGGGAGAGGTAGCATGGCAAAATATTATCAGTCATTGCTTCTTAAAAAAATAAGTTTATTAAATTGATATATAAACACAGCAGAGTCATAATGAACTAGCATATGGGATGGCTATGTTTTGAAGGAAAAAGGGAAAGTTTAAAATATGAGTTCCACACACAATAACCTCACCTAGCTCATTGCAAAAGGGGCAGCCAGGAAACAGCCTGGGAAACTGGGCACCAGTGGACAGGAGGGCACAGATAAAGTGAGAATAAAGAGGCTTCATTACAAACTGAAAGTAACAAAAAATGATAAGTGCTGGCAACTATGTGAAGAAATTGAATTCTTCAAGCATCACTGATAGGAATGAAAATAGCCTGGCCATTTCTCAAAAAAACCTAGTGATTTCATTCCTAAATATATAACAAGAGAACGAAAAACATATGTACACACCAAAACTTCTACATGAGTGTTCACAGCAGTATAATTCATAGTAGCTCAAAAGTGGAAACAACCCCAATATTCATCGACTGATGAATGGATAACCAAATGTGGTCTATCCATACAATGGAATATTATTTAGCAACAAAAAGGAATGAAGTATGGATTTATGCTACAACACTACGACACAAATGAACCTTGAAAACATTATGCAAAGAAGCTAGTCAGGAAAGACCACATGTTGTGATTCCATTTATATGAAATATTCAGAATAGACAAACCTATAGATACACAAAGTAGATTAGTAGTTGCCTAAGGCTGGGGATTCAGCAGATGGGGGGTGTCTGCTAACAGATTTGGGGTTTCTTCTGAGGGGTCAAAAATGTTCTAAAATTAGATAATGATGATGACAGAGCAACTCTGTGAACATACTAGAGAACACTTAACTCTATACCTTAAATGAATAAATTAAATTATATATAGATCCCACATGTTGAAACTAGAAAATCCCACATGATACAACCAAAACTGAAGATCAAATAAATACATAAAAATAAATATTTTTAAAAATTGTGTAAATCAAAGTAAGATTACTTTAAAAAAAAAAAAAAAACCAACAAGTTGGCCCAAGTTCTTCATTCATTCCTATTACCTACATTTCTAATTAATCTCTATCTTATTCTGAAAAAGCATAGAAATGGTGGTGGTGTGTGCATGCTCAGTCATGTCCAAGTCTTTGCAACCCATGGACTGTAGTCCACCGGCTCCTCTGTCCACGGAATTCTCCAGGCAAGAATACTGGAGCATGCTGCCATTTCCTTCTGCAGGGGATCTTCCTGGACTAAGGATCAAACCCAGGTCTCCTGCATCTTCTGCATTGGCAGGTGGATTTTTTTTTTTTTTTTTTTTTACCACTGAGCCACCTGAGAAACCCAGTATAGAAATGGATAACCTAATAATTAAAAATATAAAGGATGTGAACCCCAAACCAAATAGAACTGGATTTGAATCTGATGAACACTTTTTGGACTCCTAGGGTAGACAATTTGTCTGGACCATGACTAATTGCTCTTGGCCTGAGTAAACACTGAGTTCAGTTCAGTTCAGTTGCTCAGTCGTGTCCAACTCTTTGAGACCCCATGAATTGCAGCACGCCAGGCCTCCCTGTTCATCACCAACTCCTGGAGTTTACTCAAACTCATGTCCGTCGAGTCGGTGATGCCACCAAGCCATCTCATTCTCTGTCGTCCCCTTCTCCTCCTGCCCCCAATTCCTCCCAGCATCAGGGTCTTTTCCAATGAGTCAACTCTTCTCATGAGGTGGCCAAAATACTGGAGTTTCAGCTTTAGTATCAGTCCTTCCAAAGAACACCCAGGACTGATCTCCTTCAGAATGGACTGGTTGGATCTCCTTGCAGTCCAAGGGACTCTCAAGAGTCTTCTCCAACACCACACTTCAAAAGCATCAATTCTTTGGTGCTCAGCTTTCTTCACAGTCCAGCTCTCACATCCATACATGACCACAAGAAAGACCACAGCCTTGACTAGACAGACCTTTGTTGGCAAAGTAATGTGTTTGCTTTTGAATATGCTATCTTGGTTGGTCATAACTTTCCTTCCAAGGAGTAAGCGTCTTTTCATTTCATGGCTGCAGTCACCATCTGCAGTGATTTTGGAGCCCAGAAAAAGAAAGTATGACACTGTTTCCACTGTTTCCCCATCTATTTCCCATGAAGTGAAGGGACCAGATGCCATGATCTTTGTTTTCTGAATGTTGAGCTTTAAGCCAACTTTTTCACTCTCCACTTTTGCTTTCATCAAGAGGCTTTTTAGTTCCTCTTCACTTTCTGCCATAAGGGTGGTGTCCTCTGCATATCTGAGGTTATTGATATTTCTCCCAGCAATCTTGATTCCAGCTTGTGCTTCTTCCAGCCCAGCGTTTCTCATGATGTACTCTGCATAGAAGTTAAATAAACAGGGTGACAATATACAGCCTTAACGTACTCCTTTTCCTATTTGGAACCAGTCTGTTGTTCCATGTCCAGTTCTAACTGTTGCTTCCTGACCTGCATATAGGTTTCTCAAGAGGCAGGTCAGGTGGTCTGGTATTCCCATTTCTTTCAGAATTTTCTATAGTTTATTGTGATCCACACAGTCAAAGGCTTTGGCATAGTCAATAAAGCAGAAATAGGTGTTTTTCAGGAACTCTCTTGCTTTTTTGATGATCCAGCGAATGTTGGCAATTTGATCTCTGGTTCCTCTGTCTTTTCTAAAACCAGCTTGAACATCAGGAAGTTCACAGTTCATGTATTGCTGAAGCCTGGCTTGGAGAATTCTGAGCATTACTTTACTAGCGTGTGAGATGAGCGCAATTGTGCTATAGTTTGAGCATTCTTTGGCATTGCCTTTCTTTGGGATTGGAATGAAAACTCACCTTTTCCAGTCCTGTGGCTACTGCTGAGTTTTGCAGGTTTGCTGGCATATTGAGTGCAGCACTTTCACAGCATCATCTTTCAGGATTTAAAATAGCTCAACTGGAATTAATCACCTCCACTAGCTTTGTTCATAGTGCTGCTTTCTAAGGCCCACTTGATATCACATTCCAGGATGTCTGGCTTTAGGTCAGTGACCACACCATTGTGATTATCTGGGTCGTGAAGCTCTTTTTTGTACAGTTCTTCTGTGTATTCTTGCCACCTCTTCTTAAAATCTTCTGCTTATGTTAGCTCCATACCATTTCTGTCCTTTATTGAGCCCATCTTTGCATGAAGTGTTCCCTTGGTATCTCTAATTTTCTTGAAGAGATCTCTAGTCTTTCCCATTCTATTGTTTTCCTCTATTTCTTTGCATTGATCACTGAGGAAGGCTTTCTTATCTCTCCTTGCTATTCTTTGGAACTAGGATTCAAAAGGGAATATCTTTCCTTTTCTCCTTTGCTTTTCACTTCTCTTCTTTTCACAGATATTTGTAAGGCTTCCCCAGACAGCCATTTTGCTTTTTTGCATTTCTTTTCCATGGGGATGGTCTTGATCCCTGTCTCCTGTACAATGTCACGAACCTCATTCCATAGTTCATCAGGCACTCTATCTATCAGATCTAGGCCCTTAAACCTATTTCTCACTTTCACTGTATAATCATAAGGGATTTGATTTAGGTCATACCTGAATGGTCAAGTGGTATTCTCTACTTTCTTCAATTTAAGTCTGAATTTGGCAATAAGGAGTTCATGATCTGAGCCACAGTCAGCTCCCAGTCTTGTTTTTGCTGACTGTATAGAGCTTCTCCATCTGAGTACCAGCCCTCAAACCTATTTCCCATCTTCTCTTGCTGTGAGTAAACAACTATATCTTCAAAAGAAATTCCAGAGTTTAAGTTTTCCTAAATAACATTCTAGGATATTAAGGGTGAAATAATAATAATAAAACCCCACTGCTCATTAGAGGCTGTTTAAACATAGTCCTGATTGCTATCCAACACATCCAATCCATCAGGAGAATGATGACCTGGTATGTTAATTGAAATGCCAAGAAAGAAAAAGTACAACCTTAAAAAAATTAGGCAATTGACATCACAATTGGAATGAGTAAGAAACTAGACAGAAATTCAAGCTCAAAGCCTTTCATAAACAATTACATTTGCCAAAATTTTACTTTTAATGAAATTTGGATTTAGCTTAAACAGATGTGGTGACATAGCTGCCTACAACATGACTTCTGTAAGGAACAGTAGTAAGACAAGTACTGACCACTAAAAAAGTTAGTCTCTTGGAGTGTACATCCTGAAGATGAATTCTCTGTATTTCACAGACTCCAGAATTCTCTGTATCTGGTAAAGGAAAACTCCTCTGTAACAACACATCTCATAAACTTTAAGACAAAGTGTAGGTATTTACCCCATTCCTTGCCAAAAATTCTACATGAAATGCCTTTTCAGATTACAGATCCCTCAGAATGAATATAGAGTTTACCCCATCTTCAAAAAAAAAAAGCTTTCTGTCACCCAGAAGATGTTACAGACTCCTTCACTTAATGGATTTATTCTCAGAATTCCATGTTGTCTTTCTTCGCAGAAAGCCTCTGAAACAAGCATCTTGCATGAAGAGCAAAAGGTTTTGGGTACAACTTGCCACAGGTACAACTCTACACTCTGCTATATGTGACAAATCTTGAGGGCTGCTACATGAAGTATAGTTATGAACAAAGAAGTTTTCATAATGCTTTTATTAATCTATCATCAGCCTTCAATTCTGCAGACAGTTTTTGCACTAAACATGATGATCTTTGCTAAAATCTCAGATGATTCAGTCAGTTCAGTCACTCAGTCATGTCCAGGTCTCTGTGACCCTATGGACTGCAGCATGCCAGGGTTTCCTGTCCATCACCAACTCCCAGAGACTACTCAAATGCATGTCCATCATGTCGGTGATGCCATCCAACCATCTCGTCCTCTGGCATCCCCTTTTCCTCACTGTAAACCTTTCCCAGCATCACGGTCTTTTCCAGTGACTCAGTTCTTCACATCAGGTGGCCAAAGTATTGGAGTTTCAGCTTCAGCATCCGTCCTTCCAATGAATACTCAGGACTGATTTTCTTTAGGATTGACTAGTTGGATCTCCTTTCAGTTCAAGGGGTTGTCAAGAGTTTTCTCCAACACCACAGTTTAAAAGCATGAGTTCTTTGGCACTCAGCTTTCTTATAGTCCAACACTCACATCCATACATGACTATTGGAAAAACCATAGCTTTGACTAGATGGACCTTTGTTGGTAAAGTAACATCTCTGCTTTTTAATATGCTATATAGGTTGGTCATAGATTTCCTTCCAAAGAGCCAGTGTCTTTTAATTTCATGGCTGCAGTCACCATCTACACTTGATTTTGGAGTCCCCCAAAAAATAAAGTCTCTCACTGTTTCCCCATCTATTTGCCATGAAGTGATGGGACCAGATGCCATGATCTTAGTTTCCTGAATGTTGAGTTTTAAGCCAACTCTTTCACTCTCTTTCACTTTCATCAAGAGGTTCTTTAGTTCTTCTTCACTTTCTGCCGTAAGGGTGGTGCCATCTGCATATGTGAGGTTACTGATATTTCTCCCAGCAATCTTGATTCCAGCTTGTATTTCATCCAGCCTGGCATTTTGCATTATGTACTCTGCATATAAGTTAAATAAGCAGGATGACAATATACAGCCTTGACATATGCTTTTCCTGATTTGGAACCAGTCTGTTGTTTCATGTCCAGTTCTAACTGTTGCTTCTCAACCTATATACAGATTTCTCAGGAGGCAGGTCAGGTGGTCTGGTATTCCCATATCTTGAAGAATTTTCCACAGTTTGTTGTGATCCACACAGTCAAAGGCTTTGGCATAGTCAATAAAGCAAAAATAGATGTTTTTCTGGAACTCTCTTGATTTTTTGATGATCCAGCAGATGTTGGCAATTTGATCTCTGGTTCCTTTGCCTTTTCTAAATCTGGCTTGAACATCTGGAAGTCCACGGTTCATGTACTGTTGAAGCCTGGCTTGGAGAATTTTGAGCATTACTTTGCTAGTGTGTGAGATGAGTGCAACTGTGCAGTAGTTTGAGCATTCTTTGGCATTGCCTTTCTTTGGGATTGGAATGAAAACTGACCTTTTCCAGTCCTGTGGCCACTGCTGAGTTTTCCAGGTTTGCTGGCACATTGAGTACAGCACTTTCACAGCATCATCTTTTAGGATTTGAAATAGCTCCACTGGAATTCCATCACCTCCGCTAGCTTTGTTCATAGTGATGCTTCCTAAGGCCCACTTGACTTCACATTCCAGGATGTCTGGCTCTAGGTGAGAGATCACACCACCGTGGTTATCTGGGTCATGAAGGTCTTTTTTGTATTCAGTTCAGTTCAGTTCAGTCGCTCAGTCGTGTCTGACTCTTTGCGACCCCATGAACTGCAGCACGCCAGGCCTCCCTGTCTATCACCAACTCCTGGAGTTCACTCAGACTCACATCCATCGAGTCAGTGATGCCATCCAGCCATCTCATCCTCTGTCGTCCCCTTCTCCTCCTGCCCCCAATCCCTCCCAGCATCAGAGTCTTTTCCAATGAGTCAACTCTTCGCATGAGGTGGCCAAACTACTGGAGTTTCAGCTTTAGCATCATTCCTTCCAAAGAACACCCAGGGCTGATCTCCTTCAGAATGGACTGGTTGGATCTCCTTGCAGTCCAAGGGACTCTCAAGAGTCTTCTCCAACACCACAGGTCAAAAGCATCAATTCTTGGGCGCTCAGCCTTCTTCACAGTCCAGCTCTCACATCCATACATGACCACAGGAAAAACCATATTCTTGCCACCTCTTCTTAATATCTTCTGCTTCTGTTAAGTCCATACCATTTCTGTCCTTTATTGTGCTCATCTTTGATTAACACTGCCAGATGATTAACACTGCCTAAAACCTATGTCATAATACTTGCCAGAATCAGAAGGGCTAGGAATGCTCTTAGGTCAGACGAGATTCCAATTTTAAACAGAATAAAAGAGGGCTTTCTGAGTCCTACTTCATTTTAGCTTGTACACAGGAGGCAACTTGATTCCTATTTGAGACACATGGGTAGCCTGCCCACCCACAGTAGTTAATAGGAAGATGGATGAGTACACTGGGGTGAAGCTTTTCAACAGGAAAAGCCTTAACACCCAGTGCAAACTGTAGGCTAATCACTGTCCAAAAAAAATAAATAAATAAATTCAAATTCAACTATGCCAAAGAGAAATGATTGATTTTGGCAGGAATCTGTCAATGTTCAAACAGACTATACTACAGAGTGCCATCTATCAAGATACCCCATGCTGCAATTTAAGGGTGTGATTTTTAAATAATTCATCCTGGTGGGATATCAAAGGACTGTAAGAGGCTTCCACAGGGATTCCCCACAGGTCATTTCATGTCCAGGAAGCCAACTAGAACCATGGCCTTCCAATTTTTCTTGCCAAAATGCTCTTTTGTGCTTCTGTGAGACAGACTGGTCGTGGTGGTGGTGTAGCAGCTCAGTCGTGTCCAACTCCTTGGTATCCCATGGACTGTAGCCTGTGAGGCTCCTCTGACCATGGGATTTTCCAGGCAGGAATTCTGGAGTGGGTTGCCATTTCCTTCTCCAAGGGATCTTGCTGACCCAGGGATGGAACCCAAGTCTCCTGGCAGTTGCCTGCACTGCAGGTGGATTCTTTACCACTGAGCCACCAGAGAAGCCGTGATACAGTTTACAGGGTCTCAAATAAAAACCTCTCTAGGCATTCAAAATATATTCTTAGCTGCATTTTGAGAGAAATTTTTTTTTCTTCTTGTCTATAGGCTCCTCTGTAGCTTACAACCATGCAAACTTGAGATAACCCTTGCTTCAGGACAAAAACCCAGCCTTCTACAACTTCTTTCCTATGTAGAAAGGCATCTTTATGCATGGGGATCTTTGCCTCCCTGGATAACATTACAATAGACCATCCTTGGAAGTTCAGATGCTGAGGCTCACTCCATATGATCAATCGGAAAAGGAAGGTTTTTCCATTTGTATGCTTGAGGGGTTGTCTGTTTGTTATTTTACGGATAAAGGATAGCTCATACACTCACCAGGGGATGAAGAACCAGGTTTGAGTTTCAGCTTCCAGGCACAATGCCCAAAATCACACCACAAAACTGAATTAATGAGGATGCCATTGACACTGGCCCTGAGCTCTGGACACTCCGCTTGGCCTCTTTAACACCAGGACCACCACTCTGCCACCACTGATGCTGTGACCTCCTGTACTGAGAAAGCACATCTCTGCCTTCTCACAACTTTGAGGCCTAGTGTCACCACCCCCTTTTGAATCAGGCCCCAAGGAGACTGAACTCAGTGCAGAAACAAAGGAACATTTGGACTTCAATAAAAGAGTGGAGAGGCAGAAGCTTATGCTCTAAAGCAGCGGTTTTCAACCTTTAAGGCACCAGGGACCTGGTTTTGTGGAAAACAATTTTTCCACGGGAATGGGCTGAGGGTGGGAGGGATGGTTCAGGAGGTAATGTGAGCGATGGGGAGGGGAGCGGCAGATGAAGCTTCATTCATTCACTGCCATTCACCTCCTACTCTGCAGTCCAGTCCCTAACGGGCCAAAGACCCTGAGTTGGGGACCCTTGTTAAGTACCTGTTCCCCTGGACAGGCCATTGTGGGGGTTGGTTTATGGGATTCCTATTCACAGAGGGAGGGGTGGAGTTCTCTCGGAGAACTTGCAGACTGGAGTTCTTGCGTGTCCAGCGCAGGCCTATTGCTTGCAGCACACGCTGGCCATCTCGAATGGAGCTGTTGACCCCAGCTGTTCTCCTCCCACCCACGCACCAAGCTGAAGTGTGCGGTGCAGGCTGGAAACTCTAATCCCAAGCGTGAAGTGCAAGGACTGCAGACAGCCTCCTACCGGCCAGTGAAAGTAGACTAAGCACAAAGGAAGGGGCTGGGCCTTATCTTATTGTTACTGACCTTTTCGAGTGGGGCCCCAACAAGGGTCCTCCTGCCTGGGGTCCTTGGAGCCAATAGAAGGAGAACGCGTTCACTTCAAAAGCAAAGGAAGGTGTTTCTTCTTTCATTAAACAAGACCTAGGAGCACCCACTCCACCGCTCCCAACACGCTGCTTTATGGAGATCTCGTCAGTGGGGAGGGGAGCGGGCGGAGTTCTCACGGGGCTGGCGAGATCCGAGCACCCTAGGCCTCTGCACACAGCCCGCCGCTGCCGCCATCTTGAACTGAGGGGCAGTGCGCTGCGATTCTGCGCACGGCCCGCCCAGGTAAGGCGTCAGTGCAGCCTTAGAATTCCAGGCTTCAGCCCACCACACTCTATGAGCAATTGAACCTAGACTAAGCTCAAAGTATTAAAAAAAAAAACAAGTTTAGCCTTTATTTTATTACCTAGATTGTCTTGTTATTTCCTGAGAATTGTTAATGGGCTTTGCCAGTGACAAAACACTTCTCTGCCTCAGGTAAGGAATAATAGCTCTTCATTTGAGGCAGAAGCCCCTGGGGGTAGGCTTCTTGCTTCCAAGACTTGAGTGGTATATTATTGTTTCCTGCCAGCTTTTCTCCCTTCCAGAAATCTGCTCGCTCCTGTGAGCCAACCCTCCCTGGCATTCGCTAGAGGCCTACTTTCTAGGTGAGGGGTGACTGGACTAGGTGGTGTCTGTGGAGTCCTGCTCCAGGGGCCCTGCTTCTGTGGGGAGCAGGTGACAGGCTTTTCTGGTAGCAACTGCGTTGCCTAAAAGCATAACCTCTTTTGAGTTCCCTGAGTCATGCAGCGAATTCCCATTGACTGTCTGCTTTACATGTGGTAGTGTATATGTTTCCCTGCTACTCTCCCAGTTCATTCCACCCTCTCCTTCCTCTCCGCCTATGGTGTCTGTAAGTCTTTTCTCTATGTCTGTATCTCCATTGCTGCCCTACAAATCAGATCAGATCAGTCGCTCAGTCGTGTCCAACTCTTTGCGACCCCATGAACTGCAGCACGCCAGGCCTCCCTGTCCATCACCAGCTCCCGGAGGTCACCCAGACCCACACCCATCGAGTCAGTGATGCCATCCAGCCATCTCATCCTCTGTCGTCCCCTTCTCCTCCTGCCCTCAATCCCTCCCAGCATCAGAGTCTTCTCCAATGAGTCAACTCTTCGCATGAGGTGGCCAAAATACTGGAGTTTCAGCTTTAGCATCATTCCCTCCAAAGAAATTCCAGGATTGATCTCCTTCAGAATGGACTGGTTGGATCTTCTTGCAGTCCAAGGGACTCTCAAGAGTCTTCTCCAACACCACAGTTCAAAAGCATCAATTCTTCGGCGCTCAGCCTTCTTCACAGTCCAGCTCTCACATCCATACATGACCACAGGAAAGACCATAGCTTTGACTAGGCGAACCTTTGTTGGTAAAGTAATGTCTCTGCTTTTGAATATGCTATCTAGGTTGGTCATAACTTTCCTTCCAAGGAGTAAGCGTCTTTTAATTTCATGGCTGCAGTCACCATCTGCAGTGATTTTGGAGCCCAGAAAAAGAAAGTCTGACACTGTTTCCACTGTTTCCCCATCTATTTCCCATGTAGTGATGGGACCAGATGCCATGATCTTCGTTTTCTGAATGTTGAGCTTTAAGCCAACCTTTTCACTCTCCACTTTCACTTTCATCAAGAGGCTTTTAGCCCCTCTTCACTTTCTGCCATAAGAGTCGTGTCATCTGCATATCTGAGGTTATTGATATTTCTCCCAGCAATCTTGATTCCAACTTGTGTTTCTTCCAGTCCAGCATTTCTCATGATGTACTCTGCATATAAGTTAAATAAACATGGTGACAATATGCAGCCTTGACGTACTCCTTTTCCTATTTGGAACCAAGAATACACAGAAGAACTATACAAAAAAGAACTTCACGACCCAGATAATCATGATGATGTGATCACTGACCTAGAGCCAGACATCTTGGAATGTGAAGTCAAATGGGCCTTAGAAAGCATCACTACGAACAAAGCTGGTGGAGGTGATGGAATTCCAGTGGAGCTATTCCAAGTCCTGAAAGATGATGCTGTGAAAGTGCTGCACTCAATATGCCAGCAAATTTGGAAAACTCAGCAGTGGCCACAAGATTGGAAAAGGTCAGTTTTCATCCCAGTCCCAAAGAAAGGCAATGCCAAAGAATGCTCAAACTACCTAACAATTGCACTCATCTCACACGCTAGTAAAGTAATGCTCAAAATTCTCCAAGCCAGGCTTCAGCAATATGTGAACCGTGAACTTCCTGATGTTCAAGCTGGTTTTAGAAAAGGCAGAGGAACCAGAGATCAAATTTCCAACATCTGCTGGATCATGGAAAAAGCAAGAGAGTTCCAGAAAAACATCTATTTCTGCTTTATTGACTATGCCAAAGCCTTTGACTGTGTAGATCACAACAAACTATGGAAAATTCTGAAAGAGATGGGAATACCAGACCACCTGATCTGCCTCTTAAGAAATCTGTATGCAGGTCAGGAAGCAACAGGTAGAACTGGTCATGGATCAACAGACTGGCCCTACAAATAGATTAATTTAAAATTTTTTTTTTTTTTTTTTTTTTCAAAAAAGCATAGCCTGAGTTGAAGCAGCCTTCTGGGGGATAACCAGCCTGTTCCCTTAGAACTTACTAAGGTCTGAACCTGGTTTGGAGTCCACATAGGGATTGGCTGACCCAACAGGAACCTTTTAGCCTCCTTTAGCTGCTAATAGCTGCTCCTGGAGGCAAGGAAACCACTGGAGTACAGGGGTCCCAGTTTTTAAGCTAACACCCCTAGGGCAATTCCCCCATCTCTCATGAATACAAAGGTTAGCATTAGGTTTCAGCTGTATCTGGGAGGGCCAGGGCAGGGGCCTGAAGTAATTGCTTTTTCAGTTCTTTTTTTCTTTTTCTTTTTTTCTCTCACTGAGTGGCCTGCAGGCTCTCAGTTCCCCAACCAGGGCTTGAACCCGGAACATTGTGGTGAAAACCCAGATGCCTAACAATTAGGCCACCAGGGAACTGTCTGGCTTTTCTGATTCTTGAAACGCCCTTTCACATTCTGAATTCCATTGGGGGAAAAAAAATCCGTAACCATGGCTTTCAACTTTTCATGCAGAGGCCTAGCTATGAGGACAGTTAAGGATCCAGATGTGGCAAAACCCAGACTTCCCCTAAGATGCTTCTAGTTTTAGGAGGGTTGAGGCTGCAGGTGGTTTCCTTCCTTTGCTCAGGTAGGTTTTCCTGACCTTCTGTGAGCATGAATCTTCATTCCTGACCTGTGAGCATGAAGCTTCATTAAGTCACCCTGTGTTTTAAGGCACTTCAGTCTTGTCCGACTCTCTGTGACCCCATGGACTGTAGCCCTCCAGGCTCCTCTGTCATGGAATTCCCCAGGCAAGAATACTGTAATGGGTAGCCATGCCCTTCTGCAGGGGATCTTCCCAATCCAGGGACCAAACCTGAGTGTCCTGCAGCTCCTGCATTGCAGATGGATTCTTTACTGCTGAGCCACTTGGGAAGCCCATTAAGTCACCCTAGATTATGATATTTGAAACTTTGTCTTGGGCACCTTAAATCCTTTATCAGCTAAATTGTTCAGAGTGGTTACAGTAGCTTTATCAGACGCCTCCTTAATAGGGCTGATAATCAGAATATTAACACACTGGAGGAGAGTTTCATCCCCCAGATGTAGATCTTTAGGTCTTTTAGATCTTTAGCTAAAGTTTCCTTAAAGATGACGGGGGAATTTTTGAATACTTGAAGCAGGACTATCCAGCAGTATTGTTGTTATTGTTGCTTATTTGGGTCCTGATACTCAACAGCAAATATCTCTTGTGACTCTGTGGCTAATGGAATACAGAATAAGACATCAGATCAGATCAGATCAGTTGCTCAGTCGTGTCCGACTCTTTGCGACCCCATGAACCGCAGCACGCCAGGCCTCCCTGTCCATCACCAGCTCCCGGAGGTCACCCAGACTCATACCCATCGAGTCAGTGATGCCATCCAGCCATCTCATCCTCTGTCGTCCCCTTCTCCTCCTGCCCTCAATCCCTCCCAGCATCAGAGTCTTCTCCAATGAGTCAACTCTTCGCATGAGGTGGCCAAAATACTGGAGTTTCAGCTTTAGCATCATTCCTTCTAAAGAAATTCCAGGATTGATCTCCTTCAGAATGGACTGGTTGGATCTTCTTGCAGTCCAAGGGACTCTCAAGAGTCTTCTCCAACACCACAGTTCAAAAGCATCAATTCTTCGGCGCTCAGCCTTCTTCACAGTCCAGCTCTCACATCCATACATGACCACAGGAAAGACCATAGCCTTGACTAGGCGAAACTTTGTTGGCAAAGTAATGTCTCTGCTTTTGAATATGCTATCTAGGTTGGTCATAACTTTCCTTCCAAGGAGTAAGCGTCTTTTAATTTCATGACTGCAGTCACCATCTGCAGTGATTTTGGAGCCCAGAAAAAGAAAGTCTGACACTGTTTGCACTGTTTCCCCATCTATTTCCCATGTAGTGATGGGACCAGATGCCATGATCTTCGTTTTCTGAATGTTGAGCTTTAAGCCAACCTTTTCACTCTCCTCTTTCACCTTCATCAAGAGGCTTTTTAGCCCCTCTTCACTTTCTGCCCTAAGAGTCGTGTCATCTGCATATCTGAGGTTATTGATATTTCTCCCAGCGATCTTGATTCCAACTTGTGTTTCTTCCAGTCCAGCATTTCTCATGATGTACTCTGCATATAAGTTAAATAAACATGGTGACAATATGCAGCCTTGACGTACTCCTTTTCCTATTTGGAACCAGTCTGTTGTTCCATGACCATTTCTAACTGTTGCTTCCTGACCTGCATACAGATTTCTTAAGAGGCAGATCAGGTGGTCTGGTATTCCCATCTCTTTCAGAATTTTCCATAGTTTATTGTGATCTACACAGTCAAAGGCTTTGGCATAGTCAATAAAGCAGAAATAGATGTTTTTCTGGAACTCTCTTGCTTTTTCCATGATCCAGCGGATGTTGGCAATTTGATCTCTGGTTCCTCTGCCTTTTCTAAAACCAGCCTGAACATCAGGAAGTTCACGGTTCACATATTGCTAAAGCCTGGCTTGGAGAATTTTGAGCATTACTTTACTAGCGTGTGAGATGAGTGCAATTGTTCGGTAGTTTGAGCATTCTTTGGCATTGCCTTTCTTTGGGATTGGGATGAAAACTGACCTTTTCCAATCTTGTGGCCACTGCTGAGTTTTCCAAATTTGCTGGCATATTGAGTGCAGCACTTTCACAGCATCATCTTTCAGGACTTGGAATAGCTCCACTGGAATTCCATCACCTCCACCAGCTTTGTTCGTAGTGATGCTTTCTAAGGCCCATTTGACTTCACATTCCAAGATGTCTGGCTCTAGGTCAGTGATCACATCATCATGAATAAGAATAAGAATAAGACATATTTTCTCTCTAATACAGAACACAAGGTCTTGGTGGACAAGAGAGTGCTCAGCAGGGTGTAGGGATTGCCCTGAGGTCCTATACCATCTAGTATTTCCACTGGGTGTCTTTAGAGGAAGAATTAGGATATTACAGGCTGATTGGCATGGTCTAACAAGGCTGGGAGAGATTGAAGGCAGGAGAAAAAGGGGATGACAGAGGATGAGATGGTTGAATGGCATCAGTGACTCTATGGACATGAGTTTGAATAAACTCCGGGAGTTGGTGATGGACAGGGAGGCCTGGCATGCTGCAGTCCATGGGGTTGCAAAGAGACAGACACGACTGGGCAACTGAACTGAACAAGGCCCTGGTCAATTAGGTCCTGTATAACAAAGGCAGTCCCAATAAGGCCTCTCAATAGAGAGGGAACTGTTTTCTTTCTTTCTTTCTCTTTCTTTCTTTCTTTCTTTGGCTGTACCAAACAGCATGAGAAATCTTAGTTCCCTGACCAGGGCCCCATGCATTGAGAGCTCAGAGTCACAACCACTGGGCAGTCAGGAAAGTCCCTAGAGGGTACTGCTTTCTACTGGGCTGGATTTTAGATGACCTATCACAGGACTGGCTCCTACAGCTCATCCCACCATCCCTGGGCCAGACCTCAGGATTTACTCCAGAGAGGTTGACTTGCTATGTCTGCAAGACTTGGTAGCAGTCATCCACGATATCACTTTATGCCCTTAGTCAAAGAAGGCATCAGTCTTCAGTTTGCCTTCCATTAGGTGGATAGCAACCCCCCGGGTAATATAAGATACCTCTTCCTAGCAGGAAGGGCATTCAGGGACATACAGAAAGGAATGGGTGAGCTCATGTTCAACCAATTTACATTTTAATGGCTCTATGGCTGCCCATTTTGGGGCTTTCCCTGACATTCCCTTAATTGGACAACTCTTGTAACTGAGTTCACTTGATCTGGTGTTCAGAACTAAGTGGCATGGGTGTCTACTAGAAAACCAGCAGGCTTTCCCCTCATGTTCAAGGTCAACACGGGCTCTTCGGGAGTCAGTTTGTATTGCCAGCTTAGGAGCCCTCTGGCCCCATCATTCTTCATCTGTTTGGACCATCTGCCTTCAAGGGTAGTGACCTGGATCTGTCATTTCCATCCCCTTTACGGGGGCAACAAGGGCATCTCTCCCAGTGTCTCTCTTGATTTTTTGGGTTGGTCTAAAAGTTCACGGGCTGACCCAAAAAGTTTGGCTTACTGACTGGGT
Source organism: Tragelaphus eurycerus (assembly GCA_935064755.1). Lineage (NCBI taxonomy): Eukaryota > Metazoa > Chordata > Mammalia > Artiodactyla > Bovidae > Tragelaphus > Tragelaphus eurycerus. The sequence continues at coordinate 75,334 of CAKXYN010000222.1, read as the reverse complement.
CCTACTGTCCTTGGCTTGCTATCCTTCATCCCTATGTCAGGAAGATCCCTGAAGTAGGAAATGGCAACCCACTCCAGTATTTTTGCTGGAATAATCCCAGGACAGAGGAGCCTGGCAGGCTACAATCCATGGTATTGCAAAGAGTTGGACATGACTGAGCAACTGAGCATACATCCCTCAGAGGGGCACCAGGGGTCACTCACCAGAGTCCAGAGTCTGGGTAATTTGTCCAGTTTACCGTGCCAACTGATGAACGTTGAAAGGCAGTATCCAGTAGGTGTACTTGTCTCTGGACCTTTTTAATCTTCTGACTTTTCCTTCTCTTGTTGTTCACTTGCTCAGTCATGTCCATGGACTGTAGCACACCAGGCTTCCCTGTCCTTCACCATCTCCTGGAGCTTGCTCAAACTCATGTCCATTGAGTCAATGATGCCAGCCAACCATCTTGTCTTCTGTTGTCCCCTTCTCCTCCTACTGGGTCTTTTCCAGTGAGTTGGCTCTTCATATCAGATGGCCAAAGTATTAGAGCTTCAGCTTCAGCATTAGTCCTTAAATACCTAGTAGGCAACCTCGACCGGAGAGAGGTGAGGGTATCTGGTTCTATACCTAGTTTCAGAAATTAAGACTGATGTTCAGGTCACTCTGGGAAATGAAATGCAACCTCAGGACTGCATTCCCTTCCAATGGCTCAGCGTCAGTGGTACCATGGATTCAGAGACACTCCAGGAATGCAGAACGTTTTCCTTGGCTCCTGATTGATTTCCTTTTATCTTATTCCAGTTGACAGGTTTCTTTCCTGTTGCCCAAATTCCCTTTAGGATCATACTTTTATAACAGGTCAGCCTCTGTCTTCCTCCCCTTTCTTTGTTGTTTCTGGTCCCTGTTGGGTTCATTTTCTGGGATCGCTTGATTCCCCCATCTGAAAAGAACATGACTTGAGTTGTTCTGTTCTTTGTCTGCTTTCTCTTTTTGAAAAGACTGTGGCCTTTTAGTCACCTGTTAGGAGTACACTGAGGAGACTCTGGATGTCAGCCCAGGTGGGATCATGGGTCCGAAAGATTTCCCTAACCAGATTTAAGAATCATATTGAATCTTCCTTCAACACCTTATTATGACTTTTCCAATTTCACAGATCAGAAAGGGTAAATGAGACATGTACGTGGATGAGCCCTCTCTCTCCCTCAGGGACCTGCCTCAAGGAAAGTACTTTCCCTGGTGGGTTGTTGGACCCTGGCTGGTAATTAATTGCTGAACTGGGTTCTGAGGAATGGGGCTGGTGTGGAGGGGGCCCTCATGCCTGTGGCCCAAATTGGGACATATGAAGGAAGAGTGTAGGAAGGGAGCAGAAGGAGGAGGCTTATGGAGGAGATCAAGGAGGTCCTCAGGGGAGGGCCAAGGACTGGTATTACCTCAATGAAGGAGAGCTCACATCTCTTTTGAAGGCCTTTGTTCTGATGTAAGGCCATAAAAAACCAGACATAGGGGATTTCATCCCATTTCTTTTGTCTCAAACGTAACAGCCCTAATTGTACAAATGGTGTTATAATTTATAGACCCACTTATGGGCCAACTTTCCCCATTTCCCAGGTGGTATTGAGGCCAGGCTATATTGCATAGGAAGATTAAATATTTTCGGGTCAGAAAAGATACCTGAAAACCTTCCAGTTCTGTGGAATGCAACCTAATGGGCTATCTTTTTATATGCATGCTAAGTCACTTCAGTTGTGACTGACTCTGCGACCCAAGGGACTGTAGCCTGCCAGTCTCCTCTGTCCATGGGATTCTCCAGCAAGAATACTGGAGGGGGTTGCCATGCCTTCCTCCAGGGGATCTTCCTGACCCAGAGATTGAACCAGGGTCTCCTTCATTGGCAGGTGGGTTCTTAACCAGCAGCACCACCTGGGAAGCCCATCTTTCAATATGGTGGATGTTTGGTTTCCTGTGCCTTAGATATTGTCTTAGATTTGTTTCCAACTACAGAGGGGCCAGTTGGAGTGATTTATTGGCGTGCAAATACCATGAGATTTGACCCCAAATAAGATTTCTGATTTCAGAAATTTGGAGTCAGTGACAAACTGTTCATGAATTCCTTAAAAAATCAAAATAGGAGGTATCCAAATGGCATGGACTCTGATGTAACTAGGAAGCCTCCCTTGAATTTGTAATGGCACATGCTTGAGATAGTTAGAATGTTCCACAGGACCACATCTGAGCGAAAGCAGCTTAGTTATGTTAGTTCTTGAACAACTTGGACCATTAAAGGGTGGCACAGCTGTTTAAGGGCTCAGATGATAAAGAATCTGCCTGCAACTCAAGAGACCTGGGTTTGATCCGAGAATCAGGAAGACCTCCTGGAGAAGGGAATGGCCCACTCCAGTATTCTTTCCTAGAGAGTTCCACAGACAAAGGAGCCTGGTAGGCTATAGTTGAACACAACCACACACACATACACACAGCTGTTCAAGGTAAGGATCTTCTCTTTCCTCTTTTCCCCCTTCACTCACAATAAAAACATAATTATGGCCTTTATTTAAAAAAAAAAAAAAAAGCAAATTATGGTTACATGCTTTAATAATCTGCTGAGCAATGCAGGGTGTTTAGTTACCATGCAAGGAGATTCTGATTCAGTACATTGGAGTCAGGATCTTAGAATCTGTATTTTTAACAAACCCAGGAAATTCAAATAAAATCGTCATTTGGAAACTACGTGTTGAAACCCTGTCCTCATACTTTTAGCCCACAGAAAACAAACACTGTCCTATATTAGCTTGGCTCCTAAGGTCCAAAATAGACACAGGAAGAATCCATCATATTTTATAAATTGACTAAGAAAGACACTAAATTCACAGAAAATTAACAGGCACTGATTAAGTGTGGTTTATCTATATGATAAACTGTTAGGTAGAATTTTTTTTAATGTTCATTACAAAGAGTTTTTAATGGCATGGGAAAACACCTATCATATAATATCTACAAAAAAAGCATAATACTTAGTATTATGTTGTGTGTGTGTATAATGTACTCTCAACTATGTAAAAATAAATGTATACATGAGTAACAAAAGTAAGATTTAATGCATGTATTTCACACTTCTCATTCTCCACCCACTAATGGAAGACAGGAAGGGAAAAACAGGAGGAAGATTTAAGCAAAGAAACTAAGTCTGTCAATATATTTAAGATCTAGGGGAGAGAGAGAAGAGAAAAAAACTCCAGTTTGCAGAAGAGAAAAAGCGTCTTTTGAGAAGAGCAGCTGTCACTTATTACACTGGTCCAATTAGGACCCTTTTCAGGCAATTTTAGAACTTAGATGATTCTCTTATCCCTACTAGACATAGAACAGAAAGCATGTAGTCCAGGAACAGGTTTCCTAATGGCAGCACTACTGACATTTTAGTCCGAATAATTGTTGTGCAGACCAGTCTGTTCTGTATACTCCTGGCCTCTACCTATTAGACACCAGTAGCATCATGCCCCTTCTCCCGAGCTGTATCAACCAAAAATGTCTCCTGACATTGTCAAATACCCCCAGGGGGACAAAATTACTCCACGTTGAGAACCATTGTCCTGTCTACAGCCATGCCACCCTGAACGCACCCTGTCTCGTCTGATCTTGGAAGCTAAACAGGGGCAGGCCTGGTTAGTAATTGAATGGGAGAACCACTGTCCTGGAGGAAAAGAGTGCCAATCTGGGAAAACCTGTAGCAAACTCTCTTGAGAACAGAACAATTCAGGGCAAGCAGAACTCAGAAATGGAGGCAGGAATAGAAGTGTTTCTGACTACTAATAGTTTCCGGGTCATATTTTTTCTGCCCAAAAAAGCACCCCCTGAGACCACACTTGACCCCAGTCTCTATAGGAGCATATAATTAACCTCCCTCCTCCATTTTGTCTTTTTTTGTTAAGCTCATTTAGGTTGAATTTTTTTGTTGCTTGCATCAGAAATTACTCTCTCTAATGCCGTTAGTTTTTCAAGGGAATCGAGATTAGTGGAGAAATGGGATAAAAAAATTGGAACCCGTAAAAACATCTTCAGCTGGTTGGAGGGATAGACTATCTTCCTAAATTTCTAGATGTTAAAATGTCACCTCATAGAAATCAAGATCCCAAACTGGTACCATTTGCAAGAGTGAACCCAAGTTCACAACCACTCATAAGATGCAGGAACCATACACTGAAAATTCAATATATCCACTAGCCTGGAACTCATGAAATTTGAAGGGCAAACATGGGACCAGCCTGTTGGGATGCTTCTGAATCCCAAGGCCATAGGTCACACAAAGAAAATCCCCCTCCATTCAAGATACACACTCAGGGAGCAAGCAATAAGGGAATCTGTTGTTGTTCTCACTCCCCGTCTCCTGCAGCAGGGGCCTCAGTAAAGACTTTCTTTAATTCCTTGTCTAGCCTCTGGTCAATTTTTATTGATGGGGAAAGACCAAGAATCCTGGTCAGTATCAGACTTACAGTGCCCAACATGGGGCAGTTGTCTGCTTCCAGGGAGAGAATCTGGGCACCTCCCAGCCACTGAACACACTTCCCCATGGGTGACAAGTGGACAACTGAAACTCTTGTTTCAGTGTCCCCGTGTTTGGTAAGTCTGCCTTTCTGGCCCTTGGGGGCCTCAGTACCCTCACTTGGGCAATGCTTTCCCCGGCTCCTTGTCCTTCTCCCTCTCCTGGCGTCGCTATACCCCTTTCTACGTCCTCTCCTACCTTTGTCCTTTCCTTTCGAGAGAATGGACGTTGGACAGCTACAGTATCACTCCTCTCAGCTTGTGAGACCATGCTCCGTCTGGCTGGCAATGGCTCACCTTGACAGTTGATAAGCAGAAGTGGGAGAGGCTGGCTTCATACCATACAGAACCTGGTCCAGCAGGCTCTCCCTGGGTTCTCCCAGATTTATGAAAATGACAGAAGTCTAAACCTCATATTGTGTAGTGGCTGGAACCCTATCATCCCAGTCTTCTCACCTTTATTTTCCTGCTGTCTCTTTCTCTTTTTCAGTCTTATCTGTCCCTCCTCCCTTTACCTCTCCTTTGATCTTCATACCTACACTCCCATCGCCTTCATCCTGAAAACTTCTTGTTTGTGACTTTAAGGTTTTTTTTCCACTGGTATCTTGTTTTATGTAGTTTTGTCTGTCCAACTGCTCTTGCAGTTCTCTGCCAAAATTGTGAGTATGGTGGAGCATTTAAACCTTGAAGTACAAACGCAGCAAACACAGCCTACATTGCTTGGGTTACTTAGTGGGATTTTAAAGAACAAAAAAGAAAGGAACTTGCATTTTCCTCTCCTCTGCTTTTGCAATGTAACTATCCTTTTGGACTGAGCTGGAAGGGCTTGCATTTTTCCCCTCTGACTTTAGAATGTTACTCTTTTGTCTGGACTCTCAGGAACTACCTGATTCTTCTCTAGTCCCCCAGACTGAGGGTGGAAAAGGGGAGCATTTTAAACTCAAGCAGAAAAACTATGACATTTCTGGTTCTGTCTTTATCTAAAAAATATCTTGTGAGCTGTATTTAATTGGCTTAAAGGAAATTGAGTGCTTGTATACATTCTCAGTAGTATAAAGGAGGCTCACCAGAATACATTTTGGGTTTGTGTGATCTGGGAAGTATTCAATAGTATTTGAGCTAAAAAAAAAAAAAAATATGTGCACTCAGTAAGAAATTATTCAACAAGTTGAGATCCTATGTTGATAGATACGGGGTTCCAAAATAAGTTGTGAGGCAGCCTAAAAAAAAAAAAAATGTCAAGAACTAGTTCAAAGACTCTTAAACACCTCACCCAAATCAAGGAGGAGACTTGGGTATTAGAAAACAATTTTTTTTGGAGAGAGTTGCTGTTGTGCCAAGACCCACCTCATACACAATGGGGAGAGAGAAAGGAAGGTAAGGGCAGACAGCAGGGACTAGTGTCTGACTCCTACCTGAGAAATATAATGCAAAAGAAGCAGTCTGGTGGACCTTGTGGACAGATGCTCTGAGATCAGCCTGCCTTCTAGAAAGTGTTGGGGCAGAAGATGCATGTGTGTTTCCCATGTCCTAGATGTGGGCCACATGGGACAGAGAATTGACAATTGACATAAGATGCACCAACCAGGTATGGCCATGTTTCATTGGAGAGCTACTGAGGGTACCACCAGACCCCAGGAGCCATGATAAGAGCAGAAGACCACTGAAGTCCTCATCACTCAGGTGGAGGGAATGTGAGATAGCTGGACAGGGAAGTCCTTAAAGAATCCACAACATGCCCAAAGAAAACAAGTCAGCTTTAAACAGTTGCCAGGCCCAGAAAGCACAAGGCCTTTTAATGACAAAATCAATCAGTTAAGAAAATTCTCACCCCCCTCAGCCACAGAGACAGAATATTCTCATTGAAGCGGCAGAAAAGAACTGGGGAAAGAAAGAATCCAACCTTGCTCCCACTTTCCAGGATTTTAAACTGCAGCAGAAGGACAAAGTTATGACCTTTTATTGCAAATTGAAGTGCTGATTATTACATGGGACTGAAGATATATATGTATATATATATGTATCTCCATGAGACTGCTTTCAATGTAAAGTAACTGGAGAACCTTTTTTTTCTAAAAGTGAAAAATTGGCCTGGGGCCTGCACAAGTTTACATACAAAGGCACTCTAAAAACTAGCCCAACTGAGAAAATCTTAGAGGGTGGCAGAAATAAAAGTAAAGCTGCTTTTTTTTTTACTACATACTGTCCAAAGTACCAGTTATCTTTACAATTCATCTGATGAAACTAATCCCTGAAAGGGAGAGAGAGAGACAACAAAGACAAAAACTTGCAGAATGCACACCTTTAAGAAATTCAGATAGTGGATCAATCTTTAAAAAAAAACTTAAAATAGAAAAGCTTTAGATTTTAAATATAAAGGAATAGAACCCATTCAACAAGATTGTACATTATTTTAAAAGAATAAGAACATTTGGAAAACACTAGCCAAATAGAAGTTTGAAAATAAGAAATACAGTTCATGAAATAAAAATAATCAGACTAGGTTAGACAACAGACTAGACACTGGGGAAAAGAAATTTAGTGAATTGGAAGGTAAGTCCTAGGAAATCATCCAGCGCTTTTTTGAGCTTTTCAAAGATGCTGGCTTCCCGTTAGTGGTGGGTTTTCTCAGAATCTACTGTTTCCCATGTTTCCCTTTAGACCTACCAGTTCATATTAGCCAAGTCCTACAATTGGAGTTAGGGGGCTATTTCCTCCTGGAGCAGTGACTGTATTTCCTGCCTTGGGCTGCTCTGTGACCTGATTTTACCTCTTGATCAAGAACAACAAGAAGCAAGACCTTAAGGAAGATAGGCATCATCTTGTGAGGCTTTGCAGGTTTATAAGCAAGAGAAGCCTGCCTTCCCCTAGCAAAGGAGAAATTCACCCCAGAGTTGCAGGAGAAACCAGGGGCCCCAGATTCTCAGGCCTGTCACCCTAATACCAGAACTCAGTCTTCTCCTAGGGTGTTGCCTTTGGTGAGGTTGTACTTCAGTCTCTTTTGTAACATTGCCTTCCTTAAAGATTGGCCCCTGAGCCTGGATTTCAGCACCGTCTGCCCTACAGTTGCAAGAGATGAATCTCTTTAAAAACTGCTTTGGGGTCTTTCCGATATTCACAGTGTGCCTGAGTTGACAGCCGAATTGAGGCTGCATTTTCTATTTTCAGACATTCTGTATCAGTCAGGATTTGATCAGAAAAATAGAACCGCTAGAAATGATCAAGATCATGAGACTTATTATAGGGATCTGGATGGCATCACTGACTCGATGGATGTGAGTCTCAGTGAACTCCGGAAGTTGGTGATGGACAGGGAGACCTGGTGTGCTACAATTCATGGGGTCGCAAAGAGTCGGACATGACTGAGCGACTGATCTGGTCTGATTATAGGGATTCAACCTTACGCAATTGTGGGAGCTGGTTGTACAGTCTACATACAGCTATTGCCTTTGCATCACTACTGGTCTCCACATACTCCTCCAAAGAGTTTCCAAAAGATAGCTATTCCTGTTGCTCTCCTAAATTATACTAAACTCATGTGAAGACAAACCTCAGATGAAAGTGACTCACGTAAATTAAGGGTCAAGATGATAACAGCAAATACCAGATATCTAAGTGACTCAGTTATATACATTTTAATGACTTAGGGCTAAGAGAATGAAATCGAGAGAGAAAGAGTGGCACTGCTATAAAGCAAGGGCCAGGGGGAGACTAGAAATCTAAATGTCCTCTCCAGTGAATCATGCAAGAGTACTTCTTCACAGCATGAATCCTTCCCTGGCAAGTTTCTATTTTCGATTTTGTCTCTGAAGAACCGCTTGGGTGAAGAGGAAGGGCACTGGAGATGGGTTTATTTCAGGATGTTGACCTATCTCAGCCCACCCATAGAAAGAGATCCTTTTTTCTTGAGCAGACACCCTTTTTTCTTGAGCAGACACCTTAGAAATGTTTCCAGAGAGGGCAACCGCTCCCAGAAGATGTGTAATCCTTATCAAAGTGGCAGAGGGGCTATCAAAGTGGCAAAGATCACATGGCTGTTAAGATAAAGGTTTGGCAGTTCCTGGGTGGGCTTATCAAGGTTTAGCAGTAAGCGAGTTTTGCTGCTTCAACTGCATTTAAAAAGTTCATTGATTTGTAGCTAATACCAAGTTGTCATAGTTTCATGAGTAACAGCTTGTGGTTTGCAGAATCAAAGCCTTTTCCTGAATCAATAATAGCAGATTCACTGAAGTAGCCTGAGCATCTGTAGAGAGAAGAGGGAAGCCAAGAAACATGCCCTGGTAGAGAGGAGTAAATTTGGTCAGACTATAAGTGGTTTATAAAAGAGGGAAAATGACACTCTCCTTCCCAAAGCAGCAGAAATTGAGCCTTTTAAAAATTCAAACTGACCCATAAAGAGACTATTGTTGTGAAAACATTTGTAGACTAAATATTTGCATACATACATATAATAAACTGACTCTAAGGGAGGGAAAAGGCCAAACTGAAGATTTTATAAAAGCTCATCAATTGGTTTAGTCTTCATCAAGATGACTTTTCCACATCCTGAGCCTGGCATAACTGAGTATTTTTCTAGACCTAGCTTCTTGGAAAACATTGACCTCTACTTCTCTTTATTCCCTGGAGGAATATATGCACGTGTGGGCAGGCACACATCCAGACTTGCACACAGAAACCCATTATGTTGTCCCTAACTATACTAAGACATGTTTCTAATAATAATTTAGTGTTGTGCTAGACTTTCACAGCATTTTCTAAGCCTGCTCCATTTAAGCTTCATAGTATCCATGTTGAACTGAGAGCTGTCATTCTATCCCCTTTTGAATGAGAAAACATTTTAGTCTTAGAATCAGAACAACTAGCCCAATTTTCCTAGTGGTGCCCAGGGCATGCACGCTCAGTCTCTCAGTCACGTCCAACTCTTTGCAACCCTATAGACTGTAACCCAACAGGGTCCTCTGTCCATGAAATTTTCCAGGAAATAATACTGAAGTGGGTTGCCATGTCCCCCTCCAAGGATCTTCCTGACTCAGGGATCAAACCCTCATCTCCTGTGTTCAGGGAAGACAGCACTAATTGATCAATGTACTGTTTTCCAAGAAGCTCAGACTAAATTTTATAATCCTTCCCTCAGTTAACCTCTAGGCAGTCACTATGAATTGATAAGATGACATGAAAAGTAAAGCCTAGTTAATGTTCTGGACCCCAGTGATTTGCCCAAAGTCATAAGACTACTTCATGCTACAGTCAAGTCACACATCTCTTCTTTCCATGCTTGCTTTATGAGGTAGATAGATTTTACCCCTGTGAGGTAAGTTTGCCTTTGTCACAACCAAAAGCTATGGTCACTTGGGGATTTTTACATCCTTTCTTTCAACTGCCAAACCCTATTCATGCTTGCTATTTTAGAAAGCTTAAAACATAACAGAGAGCGCCTAGAAATTTTGAAATTACATGCCACATATGATATGTGGTTCACATCATATTTCTCCAAGACCATGTTGCTCTAGATAATATGTAGCTGTCAGAATCTTTCCAAGCAAAGAAGAGTATTGAGACTAGTACTCTTCTCTTTCTTTCTTTCTTTTTTTTTTTTTACCATGTGGCATGTGGGCTCTTGGTTCTTTGACCAGGGATCAAGATCAAATCCACATCCCCTGCCTTGGAAGGGTGGAGTCTTAACCACTGGACTGCCAGGGAAGTTCCTAAAGACTTGTATTCTTTAATTTAAATATCTGTTGAGCCCAAATAATTTCTGAGAGTGATAAATGCCAAGAAAAAGATGAAGAAAGCAGAGTAAAGGGATAAAGAAAGACAGTGGGTGGGAATGGGGTGAGCCATTACAGATGGGGTGATTGGGGAAAGTCTCTTTGAGGAGGTGAAAACTGGAGCAGAAACTTGAATGAAGTGAAAGGTTTGCCATCTGAAGAGCTGGGAATAGCAAGAGGAAAAACCTCAAGAAGAATAAGTTGTATATGATTGAGAAACAGGGTGGGGAATGTACTAGGAGATGTCAGAGAGGCCATGGTGAGGAGTTGCCATTGTATTCTGGGCATGATGGGAGAGCTCTGCTGAATTTAAGGCATGTAAGTCGTGATTCAGTTTTAAAAGATTACATGACCAAATATTTATTTTTAAAGATCACTCTGAGTAGTGTGAACAATGTACTTAGCAAAAGGGGGAGAGAATAATGGTTCAGCAACAAGCTGGGGTCCCTCACTGCAAAATTTCAGTTAAAATTGTCCAATAGGAAGATAAGCCTGATGATCAGAAGGGAGTAATCCATAAACAGAGACTGACTTGGAGTCATTAGCTGTGTAGGCTTGGGTCTTTGTAGAAGCAGACCTGTAGACAGAATTACACATGCAAGAGATTCATCGAGGGAAATGGCTGTGAAACCCTGTAATTCAGATGGGGACTTGAACCCACGGTCTTTTAACTGAGATCACACACCTGGTTTCAGGACTTGGTGAAGCTTAGGTTCTTGATGTCTCATTGCAGAAAGAATTCAGTGAGAGACAAACTGATAGATAAGAGGTGGATTTATGTAGAGAGAAACACACTCCACAGACAGTGTGGGCCCTCTCAGAAGAACTATGGCCATGGTTAACTTTTATGGGCTGGTTAGTTTCATAGGCTGATGAGTAGGAGCATTGTTCCACCTGTTTTGGGAAAGAGCAAGGGATTTCCAGGAATTGAGCCACCATCCACTTTTTGGTCTCTGATGGTTGGCCTCAGAACTGTCCTGGAACTGATGGTATGTCATTTAGCTTCTCATGTGTTACAATGAGTGTGTTTACTGAGGCTCTAGGTCTAGTGGAAGTTGACTCATCCATCATCTTGGACCTATCTGGTTCTAATCAATTTATGTCATGTCCTAAGTTTTTGAACTGTGGTGCTGGAGAAGGCCCTTGAGAGTCCCTTGGAGAGTAGGAAGATGAAACCATTCAATCTTCAGATCAGATCAGTCGCTCAGTTGTGTCCGACTCTTTGTGACCCCATGAATCGCAGCATGCCAGGCCTCCCTATCCATCACCAGCTCTCGGAGGTCACCCAGACTCACATCCATCGAGTCAGTGATGCCATCCAGCCATCTCATCCTCTGTCGTCCCCTTCTCCTCCTGCCCTCAATCCCTCCCAGCATCAGAGTCTTCTCCAATGAGTCAACTCTTCGCATGAGGTGGCCAAACTACTGGAGTTTCAGCTTTAGCATCATTCCTTCCAAAGAAATCCCAGGGCTGATCTCCTTCAGAATGGACTGGTTGGATCTCCTTGCAGTCCAAGGGACTCTCAAGAGTCTTCTCCAACACCACAGTTCCAAAGCATCAATTCTTGGGCGCTCAGCCTTCTTCACAGTCCAGCTCTCACATCCATACATGACCACAGGAAAGACCATAGCCTTGACTAGGCGAAACTTTGTTTGCAAAGTAATGTCTCTGCTTTTGAATATGCTATCTAGGTTGGTCATAACTTTCCTTCCAAGGAGTAAGCATCTTTTAATTTCATGGCTGCAGTCACCATCTGCAGGGATTTTGGAGCCCAGAAAAATAAAGTCTGACACTGTTTCCACTGTTTCCCCATCTATTTCCCATGTAGTGATGGGACCAGATGCCATGATCTTTGTTTTCTAAATATTGAGCTTTAAGCCAACCTTTTCACTCTCCACTTTCACCTTCATCAAGAGGCTTTTTAGTTCTCTCTTCATTTTCTGCCATAAGGGTGGTGTCATCTGCATATCTGAGGTTATTGATATTTCTCCCAGCAGTCTTGATTCCAACTTGTGTTTCTTCCAGTCCAGCATTTCTCATGATGTACTCTGCAGATAAGTTAAATAAACAGGGTGACAATATACAGCCTTGACGTACTCCTTTTCCTATTTGGAACCAGTCTGTTGGTCCATGTCCAGTTCTAACTGTTGCTTCCTGACCTGCATACAAATTTCTCAAGAGGCAGATCAGGTGGTCTGGTATTCCCATCTCTTTCAGAATTTTCCACAGTTTATTGTGATCTACACAGTCAAAGGCTTTGGCATAGTCAATAAAGCAGAAATAGATGTTTTTCTGGAACTCTCTTGCTTTTTCCATGATCCAGCGGATGTTGGCAATTTGATCTCTGGTTCCTCTGCCTTTTCTAAAACCAGCTTGAACATTAGGAAGTTCACGGTTCACATATTGCTGAAGCCTGGCTTGGAGAATTTTGAGCATTACTTTACTAGCGTGTGAGATGAGTGCAATTGTGCGGTAGTTTGAACATTCTTTGGCATTGCCTTTCTTTGGGATTGGAATGAAAACTGACCTTTTCCAATCTTGTGGCCACTGCTGAGTTTTCCAATTTGCTGGCATACTGAGTGCAGCACTTTCACAGCATCATCTTTCAGGATTTGGAATAGCTCCACTGGAATTCCATCACCTCCACTAGCTTTGTTCGTAGTGATGCTTCCTAAGGCCCACTTGACTTCACATTCCAGGATGTCTGGCTCTAGGTCAGTGATCACACCATCATGATTATCTGGGTCATGAAGATCTTTTTTGTACAGTTCTTCTGTGTATTCTTGCCACCTCTTCTTAATATCTTCTGCTTCCGTTATGTCCATACCATTTCTGTCCTTTATCGAGCCCATCTTTGCATGAAATGTTCCTTTGGTATCTCTGATTTTCTTGAAGAGATCTCTAGTCTTTCCCATTCTGTTGTTTTCCTCTATTTCTTTGCATTGATCGCTGAAGAAGGCTTTCTTATCTCTCCTTGCTATTCTTTGGAACTCTGCATTCAGATGTTTATATCTTTCCTTTTCTCCTTTGCTTTTCGCTTCTCTTCTTTTCACAGCTATTTATAAGGCCTCCCCAGACAGCCATTTTGCTTTTTTGCATATCTTTTCCATGGGGATGGTCTTGATCCCTGTCTCCTGTACAATGTCACGAACCTCATTCCATAGTTCATCAGGCACTCTATCTATCAGATCTAGGCCCTTAAATCTATTTCTCACTTCCACTGTATAATCATAAGGGATTTGATTTAGGTCATACCTGAATGGTCTAGTGGTTTTCCCTACTTTCTTCAATTTAAGTCTGAATTTGGCAATAAGGAGTTCATGGTCTGAGCCACAGTCAGCTCCTGGTCTTGTTTTTGCTGATTGTATAGAGTTTCTCTTGAAGGAAATCAACTCTGAATACTCATTGGAAGGACTGATCCTGAAGCTGAAACTCTAATACTTTGGCCACCTGATGTGAACAGCTGGAAAAGACCCTGATGCTGGGAAAGACTGAAGGCAGAGGGAGAAGAGGGCGACAGAGGATGAGATGGTTGGATGGCTTAACCAATTCAACAGATATGAACTTGGGAAAATTCCAGGAGATGGTGAGGGACAGGGAAGCCTGGCATGCTGCAGTCTGTGGGGTCGTGAAGAGTCAGACATGACTTGACGACTGAACAACATGGCTGCGTCATTCTTTTAAAGTTTGTGCCCTGCCCTCTTCCCTCCTGTTTCAACTATAAAGGATAAAAAGGAGGAGGCAGACAAAGTAGAGAGAGCCATCAGGCAACAGGGCAGATGGGGTGCTTGAAAAGGAGTAGGGGAAGGAAGCTTTGACCAGAGGAGTCTCAGACTGCAGTGCAGTTCCAAGCAAGGTTTAGCAGAAGAATTCCTGATGCCATAATTGCCACTGGAATGGCCTGCTATGCTTAGTCATTTATCAGGAAACACCTCTGGGAAGCATGCCTTCATCAGGGATGTGGAGGTATATCCAGAAGGACAGCAACTGAGGCCATCAGTCAGTTATGCTTCCCACAGCGGGAGATTAGAGCAGCTGGTTTTCATGGCCACCTTAGTAGCCAGAATGTGGACATGCCCATCTTCACCTGCCTTCTCAGGGACTTAGCTCCAACATCTTCATCCTATTCATCTACACTCAAACAAGCTTCAGGAATATGCATCTTTAGAAAGCCTCCTCTTGATCTCAAATCCTCTTCCAGACAGTGCTTTTTCTTGTCCGCATACACACCCATGACAACAAATCCACCAAAGATGCTTCTACTTTCTCACCTCCATTCACTCGTCAATCCACACCTCTCTCTCTTCTGCTCCTCCAATGGCACTAAGGCTTTAAGACCACCAGCAACCTCCATTTTGCACCCTTTACTGCTGAATCCAATAGAGACTGACTTTCTCTTCTTACCTAATCTTGGCAGCATTTGATGAGATTGATGATTGCTGCTGCTGCTAAGTCGCTTCAGTCGTGTCCGTCTCTGTGCGACCCCATAGATGGCAGCCTGCCAGGCTCCCCATCCCTGGGATTCTCCAGGCAAGAACACTGGAGTGGGCTGCCATTGCCTTCTGCAGATGAGGTTAATTATTCACTCCTTAAAATACTTTCTCTTTGCTGGTTTCTATGATATCACATTCACAGTATTCCTACCCCTCTTCTCATTCCTTGCTGGTTGCTGCTGCTGCTGCTGCTAAGTCGCTTCAGTCGTGTCCGACTCTGTGCGACCCCACAGACAGAAGCTCACCAGGCTCCCCTGTCCCTGGGATTCTCCAGGCAAGAACACTGGAGTGGGTTGCCATTTCCTTCTCCAATGCATGAAAGCGAAAAGTGAAAGTGAAGCCGCTCAGTCGTGTCCGACTCTTAGCGACCCCATAGACTGGAGCCTACCAGGCTCCTCTGTCCATGGGATTTTCCAGGCAAAAGTACTGGGGTGGGGTGCCATTGCCTTCCCCGTCCTTGCTGGTTCTTACACTCCTAAACCTTCTTACTCTATTTTCCTTCAGTTTGGAAGAGCCTATCGCCTTCCTTTGTGGTGGGAAGCTGCCTTTACATCATATCTTTCATCTTTTCTTCTCTTGGGGCTTAAAGTAAAAACTCTGTGCTCAGTCCTCTAAGTTTTACCTCTTTGGAAATCATAAATCTTTCTTCTTTCCACAAAAATCTATCTCTTACAAATGAAAAAGATTTATTTTTCCTACTTTTTTTTTTTTTGGCTGTACCTCATAGCATATGGAATTACAGTTGCCTGACCAGAGTTCAGACTCCAGCTTCATGCCATTGGAAGCACCAAGTCTTAACCCTTGGTGGTGGTGGTTTAGTCACTAAGTCATATCTGGCTCTTGCAACCCCGTGGACTGTAACCCGCCAGGCTCCTCTGTCCATGGGATTTCCCAGACAAGAATACTGGAGTGGGTTGCCATTTTCTTCTCCAGGAGATCTTCCTGACCCAGGGATCAAACCCACATCTCCTACATAAAGGTAGATTTTTTACTGCTAATCCTGTAAGGAAACCCATTTTAACCATTGGACTGCCAAGCAAATCCCCCTACTTTTTTTTTAAGTGATCTAACTTGAAAACCAGGCTAATCCTTATCTCTGTTCTAAACTTTGTCTGCTCCTCCCTGAAGCAATGGGATGTCTCATCTTCAATGGTGGGGAGTCTGGGACAAACCCAAATTGCTGAGAATTAAATATCTCAGCACCATTCTCAATCAAGCATATCCACTTGTCTATCTCAGAGGCATAGCGAAACGTTACATGCTTAAAACCTGTGCTCCTCCCCATATCCAAATCTGCACTGTCTCTAATCCAGCTCCGCAAGAGAATGCTTTCTCTGTTCATTCAGTTGCTGAAGTCATGAATCTGGGAAACAGGTTCTTGTTTCCATCCCCTCCCTTTCATCCATCACCTCCAGTGGAAGACCAGACCTTGCCCATTCTGCTATTCCCACTCCCAATTTTCTCTCACCTCTGTTCACTTTTCTCCATCTCTACTCTCCTGCCCAACTCTTAACCATCAGTGTATCATCTCTGGATTACTGAAATAACCTTCCACTGGTCTCCCTGCTTCCTTTCTTGCTTCTTTCTAATCCCATCTAGACACAGTTGCTGAATGATCAAAACCCAGCAGGTCATGTGAATACCTTGTTCTATATTCTCTCAATGGTTTCCCATTGGACTTGCAATAAAATACAAGATGCTTAATGTGGTCTACAAAGCTTCACACATTCTATCTGCTGTCTCTGTCTCTAGACTCACAGCAAGCTGCTGTGTTGGCCCAGGCACCAACACAGGTGTTCCCATATTCTCTGAATGCCCTGAGCATTTTCCTCCCTCTGAGATATCACAAAGGCTAATCCTTTTTCTCCCCAACACCCATTCTTTGCCTTCTATTCTACTTCCTACCTCAGACTCCTCAAAGGGAATTTTCCTCAATCCAAATTAGATCCATAAGTTACACTCATGGTACCCTTTTCTTTTCCATCATGGCAATGATGGTTGCCTGTGGTTTAAAGTCATTTATGAGATGTACCTATTAAATGTTTGCATCCCCGCTAGACTTAAAGGCAGGAATTATGTCATTGCTCATCAATTAGCATAATCTCTAACACAAAGTACAGACTCACTATTTGCTAAATAAGTAAATGGTCTCATAAGGTTGAATAACAAAGGAAGAAGGAAGAAGATGGAACCTTAGGAAAAAAAGAACATGCAAAGGGCTTCCCTGCTTATCCAGTGGTTAAGAATCCAGCGGCCAAAGCAGGGGACATGGGGTTCCATCCCATGTGTCCGGGAAGATCCCACATGTAGTGGAGCAACTAAGCTGATGCACCACAACTCTTGAGCCAGTGTTCTAGAGCCCATGAGCTGTAACTAAAAAGTCCATGTGTTGTAGAGCTCATGTTCCACAACCAGAGAAGCCACCACAATGAGAAGCCTGGGCACCATAATGAAGAGTAGCCCCTGCCGGCCACAACTAGAGTAAGCCATGCACAGCAATGAAGACCTAACACAGCCAAAAATAAGAATAAATAAATGAATAAACCTTTAAAAGAAAGAGAGAAAGAGAACTTGTAAAGAGGAAGCAAAGGAAGAGGAACCAGAAAAGGAAATAGAAAATTGTAGAGTCAGAAGAGAAAAACAAATGTATGATTTTGAGAGAATTGCGTGTTGGAAAACTGGGCAGAGTTTTTACTATATGCCCCATACAGAAAATACCAAGTGTTGGTGAGGAACAACTGGAATTATCACACATTACTGATACAAGTGTAAAATGGTACATGCACTGTTTGGCAATATCAAAGCTGAGCATATGCGTACTTACTGCACCAGCAATTCTTCTCCCAAGTTTATGCCCAAAAGAAAGAAGTATGCACGTGTGCGCACCATAAATACATGTACAGGAATGTTTACTGCAGCACTATTTATTGTAGTTTAAAATTGTCGTTGTTGTTTTTAGTTGCTAAGTCATGTCTCACTCTTTTGTGACCCTATGGACTGTAGCCCGCCAGGCTCCTCTGTCCATGGAGTTTCCCAGGCAAGAATACTGGAGTGGGTTGCCATTTCCTTCTCCAGGGGGTCTTCCCAACCCAAGGATTGAACCTGCATCTTCTTCATTGGCAGGCAAAGTCTTTGTCACTGAGCCACCAGGGAAGCAGTTAAAAATTAGAATAATTCAAATGCCATCAACAGTAAAATGAACAAATAATCATATATTCATGCAATGGGATATCATATAACAATAAAAATGAATGAACTACACTACACACAATGACCTGGATGTATCTCACAAACTTATTGTTGTACAAAAGTAGTCAGGCATAAAAGAGTGTATAGTATTTGATTCTATTTGTTTAAAAACCAAGCAAAACTAATCAGCAATATTAGAACTCAGAATAGTGGTTGCCTTAGGGGAGAGTATGACATGCTGCGGCACAAGTGGGATTTTGGGAAGCTGGCATGTTCTGGTTCTTGATGTGGGTTTACTTTGTGATTATTCATTGAACTGTACACGTGATTTGTGCATCCTATGCTGCTGCTGCTGCTGCTAAGTCGCTTCAGTTGTGTCCGACTCTGTGTGACCCCATAGACGGCAGCCCACCAGGCTCCCCCATCCCTGGGATTCTCCAGGCAAGAACACTGGAGTGGGTTGCCATTTCCTTCTCCAATGCATGAAAGTGAAAAGTGAAAGCATCCTATGTTAGACTTCAATAAAAGTTTACTTAAAAAGACAACTTGGTAGTCTTCTATTTAAATTGCTTAGCTGCTAGCTGCTAATAGATTATCACTGAATCTTTTCAGGAAATGAAAGTGTTGGTGTGTATGCCGCTTAGTGTGTATGTATGTGTGGGTGTTGAACATTGAATATTCTTCAGAAATGCAGTCAGGTGAAAGGAAACATCAAATTTATTATGCTCTCTTAAATAACTTGGCTTATGTGCCACAATGTTTCCATAAACGATTTTCTGTTCAATGAGAGTCAATCTACTTGTATTGTTAGAAGGATCTGAAGTAACCCCAACCCTATGCTACGTCTATCAAATTTCATTTTACCCTCTCCTTTTATTCAGTAAATCATTCAATCACTGAGCATTTTCTCTGCACCAATCCCAGTGAGAGCTGGTGGGGATTCAGAGAAAACTCTATATCTCCCTTTCTTATCTCTTTTCTTAGGGCCTTAGGAATTCAGCAGGGATGCTTGCCAAGAGTGTCTGAGCCTCAGGAACAAGGGCAAGACTGTGTGAGGTTTTCACCTAGAATAGCTGGAAACTGTATAATAAAAGGGGCAAGGGAAACCAGAGTCCACTGGGAGAGAGAATTGGCTCAAAGAATCTGAAATGGTAGGCATGCTGACCTCAGGAAACAGATGCTAAAGAGATCAGGCTCAGGTCAGGAAATAGATGTAAAGATGACCCAAGGGGACTTCCCTGGCAGTTCAGTAGTTAAGACTCCCTGCTTCCACTGAGCAGGCCAGGGGTTCCATCTCTTGTGGGAGAACTTAGATTCCACCAGTCATGCAGCAAAAGAGATAACCCAGGGCTTCCCTGGTGAAGAAGGAAATGGCAACCCACTCCAGTATTCTTGCCTGGAGAATCCCATGGATGGAGGAGCTTGGTGGGCTACAGTCCACGGGTTGCAGAGTCGGACACGACTGAGCGACTTTACTTTCACTTCACTTTCCCTGGTGGCTCAGTGGTAAGGAGTCCGCCAGCCAGTGCAGGAGACATGGGTTTGATTCCTAACCCAGGAGGATCCCATATGCCACAGAGCAACTATGTGCCAAGCTGTTGAGTCTATGCTCTAGAGCCAGGAGCCGCAACTATTGAGCCCATGTGCTGCAACTACTGAAGCCCTTGCACCCTGGAGCCTATGCACCACAACTGGAGAGGGACCTGTGTAGCAGCGAAAAGAACAGCACAGCCAAAAAGAATAAATAAATTTTTTTTTTTTTAAAGGTGGCCCAAGATAACAGAGATGGCAGAGAATCAAGAGTGACAATAGGTGGGATCCATAACTTGGTGGATTTGTAAGGGGTGCATGGTCTCTAAAACTTTAGAAACAATGTTAACTTACTAAAAGTCTAGCAGCAACAAACACATGAAAAGATGCTCAACATCACTCATTATCAGAGAAATGCAAATCAAAACCACTATGAGGTACCATTTGACGCCAGTCAGAATGGCTGTGATCTAAAAGTCTACAAGCAATAAATGTTGGAAAGGGTGTGGAGAAAAGGGAACCCTCTTACACTGTTGGTGGGAATGCAAACTAGTACAGCCACTATGGAGAACAGTATGGAGATTTCTCAAAAAACTGGGAATAGAACTGCCTTATGATCCAGCAATCCCACTGCTGGGCATACACACTGAGAAAACCAGAATTGAAAGAGACATGTGTACCCCAATGTTCATTGCAGCACTGTTTATAATAGCCAGGACTTGGAAGCAACCTAGATGTCTATCAGCAGATGAATGGATAAGAAAGCTGTGGTACATATACACAATAGAGTATTACTCAGCCATTAAAAGGAATGCATTTGAGTCAGTTCTAATGAGGTGGATGGAACTGGAGCCTATTATACAGAGTGAAGTAAGCCAGAAAGAAAAACACAAATACAGTATACTAATGCATATATATGGAATTTAGAAAGATGGTAACAATAACCCTGTATACGAGACAGCAGAGGAGACACTGATGTATCAGATCAGATCAGATCAGTCGCTCAGTCGTGTCCAACTCTGCGACCCCATGAATCGCAGCACGCCAGGCCTCCCTGTCCATCACCAACTCCTGGAGGTCACTCAGACTCACATCCATTGAGTCAGTGATGCCATCCAGCCATCTCATCCTCTGTCGTCCCCTTCTCCTCCTGCCCCCAATCCCTCCCAGCATCAGAGTCTTCTCCAAGGAGTCAACTCTTCGCATGAGGTGGCCAAAATACTGGAGTTTCAGCTTTAGCATCATTCCTTCCAAAGAAATCCCAGGGCTGATCTCCTTCAGAATGGACCGGTTGGATCTCCTTGCAGTCCAAGGGACTCTCAAGAGTCTTCTCCAACACCACAGGTCAAAAGCATCAATTCTTCGGCGCTCAGCCTTCTTCACAGTCCAGCTCTCACATCCATACATGACCACAGGAAAAACCATAGCCTTGACTAGGCGAACCTTTGTTGGCAAAGTAATGTCTCTGCTTTTGAATATGCTATCTAGGTTGGTCATAACCTTCGTTCCAAGGAGTAAGCATCTTTTAATTTCATGGCTGCAGTCACCATCTGCAGTGATTTTGGAGCCCAGAAAAACAAAGTCTGACACTGTTTGCACTGTTTCCCCATCTATTTCCCATGTAGTGATGGGACCAGATGCCATGATCTTCGTTTTCTGAATGTTGAGCTTTAAGCCAACCTTTTCACTCTCCACTTTCACTTTCATCAAGAGGCTTTTGAGTTCCTCTTCACTTTCTGCCATAAGGGTGGTGTCATCTGCATATCTGAGGTTATTGATATTTCTCCCAGCAATCTTGATTCCAACTTGTGTTTCTTCCAGTCTAATGTTTCTCATGATGTACTCTGCATATAAGTTAAATAAACATGGTGACAATATACAGCCTTGACGTACTCCTTTTCCTATTTGTAACCAGTCTGTTGGTCCATGACCAGTTCTAACTATTGCTTCCTGACTTGCATACAAATTTCTCAAGAGGTAGATCAGGTGGTCTGATACTCCCATCTCTTTGAGAATTTTCCACAGTTTATTGTGATCCACACAGTCAAAGGCTTTGGCATAGTCAATAAAGCAGAAATAGATGTTTTTCTGGAACTCTCTTGCTTTTTCCATGATCCAGCAGATGCTGGCAATTTGATCTCTGGTTCCTCTGCCTTTTCTAAAACCAGCTTGAACATCAGGAAGTTCACAGTTCACATATTGCTGAAGCCTGGCTTGGAGAATTTTGAGCATTACTTTACTAGCGTGTGAGATGAGTGCAATTGTGCGGTAGTTTGAGCACTCTTTGGCATTGCCTTTCTTTGGGATTGGGATGAACACTGACCTTTTCCAATCTTGTGGCCACTGCTTAGTTTTCCAAATTTGCTGGCATATTGAGTGCAGCACTTTCACAGCATCATCATTCAGGACTTGGAATAGCTCAACTGGAATTCCATCACCTCCACTAGCTTTGTTCGTAGTGATGCTTTCTAAGGCCCACTTGACTTCACATTCCAGGCCATAGAACAGTCTTTTGGACTCTGGGAGAGGGAGAGGGTGGGATGATTTGGGAGAATGGCATTGAAATATGTATAATATCATGTTTGAAACGAGTCGCCAGTCCAGGTTCGATGCCTGATACCGGATGCCTGGGGCTGGTGCACTGGGACGACCCAGAGGGATGGTATGGGGAGGGAGGAGGGAGGAGGGTTCAGGATGGGGAACACATGTATACCTGTGGCGGATTCATTTTGATATATGGCAAAACCAGTACAATACTGTAAAGTTAAGTAAAATAAAATTTAAAAAGAATAAATAAAAGTCTAGCAGCCTTCTATTATCCCTGCATGCATGCTAAGTTGCTTCAGTCGTGTCCAACTTTTTGTGACCCCATGGACTATAGCCCACCAGGCTCCTCTGTCCATGGATTTCTCCAGGCAAGAATACTGGAGTGGGTTGCCATGTCCTCCTCCAGGGGATCTTCCCTTGCACCAGCAATCCTTAAAAAAAAATGTTAGTAAAATACTTCAACCTCTGAATGCTCACTGCATGTTACAGTCTCTATAACAGTAAAAAAATGAAAGCAGCCTAAATGTCGCTCACCTAAAGAATGGATTAGTGGGTCATGATATGTTCATACAGGGCAGTAGAAGCAGACGACCCAGCACTGCATGTATCAACCTGGGCAACGCCAAAGCATAATGTTACTAGTTGCAGAAATCTACACTCTAATGCCATTTACATACAGAGAGTTTTAAAACACATAGAAAATGAGGGTTGAGTGTGGATCCAGGTTGTAAAAGTACAGAGTGTGTGGGCATGACCATTGCTGGAGAGGGAAGTGACTCCCGGAAATAGGGAGAAAGGAAAGCAACCAGAAGGGGAACATAGTACATATATTTGTAGTATTTTAAGCTCAGAAGTGGAAACCTCAAGTTCATTATTTTTACTACCTGTTTTTTTTCCTACATGTCAGAAATATTTCAAAAATACAAAAAATTTTTGAGCCACACACCAAAAAAGTCCTGCCTGCCAGGGAGGACTGTGCCTGCCTAACCTTTAATACACCAATGCAGGTGAATGAGTCACAAAACAAACTCACATAGGTATCAAAGATATCCAGAGCCCATTTCTAATGGTGGCAAGAGGGAGGGCATGGGGCCAGGTTAAAGAGAAAAAAAAAAAAAAATTCTGGCTTTCTGGGACAGAAGCTTTGGCAGTATGTTATCTGAAAACAAAATGACATGTTCTCAGCACTAATGCAGGGTTAAAAGGTTAACATCTATGTGGAAACCTGCCCAAACCACCATGTCCAGACCCTGTTACATGTAGGCAGGCAGGCAGGCAAGGATGACTCAACTCTCAATAGCTGGAGTCTGGAAAACAGCATGCCCGCAGAACTAGGCGCCGTGATGTTTTGGAATATGTGTCGGTGAGGTTCTCCATGTTAAGTAGCTTTACACGTTGTTATTAGAATCACGTTAGCGCAGTGCTACAGCAAACGTCCCACGTCCACAGATGATTCTTTCCTAGAAACCTATTGGTTTGCTTTTCTTCTCTTTTCCTTCTGAATAGAGGCTGACAGACAAAGGCGAGCTGGCCTGGGCCTTTGATGCCAATGCCAATTGAACAATAGCCCTGCTTGTGGCAATCACCCTCTTTGTTCAGCCAGGAGAATGCTGAAGCTGTTGCTCTCGTTGGATCCCGTGTATGTGGGTGGCCAGAGCAAGGTGCATTTGGCAGCCAGATGTAGATTCTGGGTGGTATGAGCTGACTGTCCACATAGCTAAAGCTGGGGACTTGGCTGGGACTCCCCTGACCAGTGCAATCAGAGAGACCAGATGGACTCGCCTCCTGGTCCTTTGAAGATGGTATCCTTTATTTAGCTAAAGGGGAGAGGCAGCCAACCATCTGACCTGGAAAGCATTCTCGGGCAGCCTGGCTCTTTCTGTGCACATCTAAAAGAAAGGGAAAGGGCACTGTTGAAAGGAAATTTAGGGAGCGCCTTTGCAAGCCACTGAGGAGTTTGTAAAATCACACTTAACAAATGGGCACCAGAGGTTCCATTAACCATTGGCAACTTCCCATTTATTTTCCTGGGGCAGCTCCACCAAGAAGGCAGATGACACTACAGGGAATTTGGCACCATTTCTAGGGGTTTTCTTGCTAGTGCTGCTGTGGCCACCAGAGCCATTTCTATCTGTGGGAGCTGTTCCTCACTGTAGATCACCCTCCTTAGAAAGACAGTCTGGACGTGACTGGTAGGTTGGGGTGCAAGGGCTTTGCTTACCACTCCTTTGTTTGTGCTGTTCTCAGGTGGAGGTACTGAGTTCTTATCACACTCCCAAGAGGATCCAGTTATGACCAAGGTGTGTTGTATTAGCCAGTCAGTCGTGTCTGACTCTTTTCAACCCCATATAGCCCACCAGGCTCCTAAGTCCATGGGATTCTCTAGGCAAGAATACTGGAGTGGTAGCCATTCTCTTCTTCAGGGGATCTTCCCAGCCTAGGCATTGAACCCAATTCTCCTGCATTGCAGGTGGATTCTTTACCATCTGAGCCACCAGGGAAGCCCTGTGACCACGGTGGGCTCAGCATAGAGCTCCACCCTGCCCATATCAGGTCCTGGGATTCCTCTAAAATGCAATTAGGGCTAGGCTGTCTACTTCAACAAATCCATTTCAAATCAACTGACCACCTTGTGTTTTGAACTCTAATTCAGTTTCCACACTGTGGCTTCATACTCTCTCCCTGGCTAAGCCCTTTCAGATAGTCTACCTAATTGGATGGTATTCCCAATTTGGATGAGTGTTTCATCCCTTAATACAAACTCTTTCCCTATAGAGCCTGCTCTAGTATCCTGCTCAACTCAATACTTGTTGGACTTAAGGTGGAGATATAGGAGCGCAGGGCCACTGTGCACAGTTGCATAAGTTATTCACTGCACAAAGTCTTCCAGATAAGATGTGAATGGGGACGGAGATACCATTAAAGAGTCCTATGGACTTTCAATATCTCCATCGCATCGATACCTAATTCGTGCAAGTGCCAGTGTTAGTGTTTTACCTAATCAAATCAACACACCTTTTTAAAATTTTTATTTTATTTTTTTTTTTTGCCCATTGCCAACGGCTCTTGGGATCTTAGTTCCCTGAAGAAAAGTGAAAGTGAAAGTCACTCAGTGGTGTCCAACTCTTTGCAACCCCATGGACTAAACAGTCCTTGGAATTCTCCAGGCCAAAATACTGGAGTGGGTAGCCATTCCCTTCTCCAGGGGATCTTCCCGACCCAGGAATTGAACCAGGGTCTCCTGCATTGTAACTTTTCCAGCTGAGTTACCAGGGAAGCCCTTGAAAGGGAAAGTTGCTCAGTCGTGTCTGACTCTTTGTGACCCCATGGACTATACAGTCCATGGAATTCTCTAGGCCAGAATACAGGAGTGAGTAGTCTTTCCCTTCTCCAGTGGATCTTCCTGACCCAAGAATTGAACTGGGATCTCCTGCATTGCAGGCAGATTGTTTACCAGCTGAACTACCAGGAAAGCCCCCTGACCAGAGATCACAGTGAAAGCTCAGATTCCTAACCACTAGACTAATTTCTTTCTGTTACTAGTGTTACCTATTTTTATTCCACTGTGATTGAAGAACATACTTTGCATAATTCTAATCCTTTTAGACTTATTGAAGGTTTTTTTTATGGCCTAGTATATGATCTGTATCAGAGGATGTTCTATATGCTCTTGAGAATATATATCTTGCTGTCATGTAGAGTATTTTATAGAAATTTGTTATCTCTAGTTTGTCTATAATGTTGTTCAAGTTCTTTATTTCCTTGTTGAGGTTCTGCCTAGTTGTTCTATCCATTATAGAAAGTGGGGTATTGAAGTTCCCAATCATAATTATTGAATTTTCTATTTCTCTCTTCAGTTCTATCAGGCTTTAGCTTCATGTATTTTGGAGCTATGTTTTTATCTGTATTGTTATTTATTTTTATTTATGTTTTGGCTGCACCCCACAGCTTGCAGGATCTGAGTTCCCCAGTCAGGAATCGATCCTGTACCCTCGGCAGTGGGAAGTGTGGAGTCCTAATCACTGGACTCCCTATGACTTTAGATTCATTTATGTTTGTAATTGTTAAATCTTCCTGATGAATTGACTCTTTTATCATTATAAAGTTTCCCTCCTTATCTCTAGCAACATTTTTTTTTAAAGACTATAAGATCAGATCAGATCAGATCAGTCACTCAGTCCTGTTCGATTCTTTGCGACCCCATGAATCACAGCACGCCAGGCCTCCCTGTCCATCACCAACTCCCGGAG
Source organism: Tragelaphus eurycerus (assembly GCA_935064755.1). Taxonomy (NCBI): domain Eukaryota; kingdom Metazoa; phylum Chordata; class Mammalia; order Artiodactyla; family Bovidae; genus Tragelaphus; species Tragelaphus eurycerus. Next base: position 49,042 of record CAKXYN010000222.1, on the reverse strand, counting down.
GTCACTCAGACTCACGTCCATCGAGTCAGTGATGCCATCCAGCCATCTCATCCTCTGTCGTCCCCTTCTCCTCCTGCCCCCAATCCCTCCCAGCATCAGAGTCTTTTCCAATGAGTCAACTCTTCGCATGAGGTGGCCAAACTACTGGAGTTTCAGCTTTAGCATCATTCCTTCCAAAGAAATCCCAGGGCTGATCTTCTTCAGAATGGACTGGTTGGATCTCCTTGTAGTCCAAGGGACTCTCAAGAGTCTTCTCCAACACCACAGTTCAAAAGCATCAATTCTTCGGCACTCACAGTCCAGCTCTCACATCCATACATGACCACAGGAAAAACCATAGCCTTGACTAGGCGAACCTTTGTTGGCAAAGTAATGTCTCTGCTTTTGAATATGCTATCTAGGTTGGTCATAACTTTCCTTCCAAGGAGTAAGTATCTTTTAATTTCATGGCTGCAGTCACCATCTGCAGTGATTTTGGAGCCCAGAAAAACAAAGTCTGACACTGTTTCCACTGTTTCCCCATCTATTTCCCATGAAGTGATGAGACCGGATGCCATGATCTTCGTTTTCTGAATGTTGAGCTTTAAGCCAACTTTTTCACTCTCTACTTTTACTTTCATCAAGAGGCTTTTTAGTTCCTCTTCACTTTTTGCCATAAGGGTGGTATCATCTGCATATCTGAGGTTATTGATATTTCTCCCGGCAATCTTAATTCCAGCTTGTGTTTCTTCCAGTCTAATGTTTCTCATGATGTACTCTGCATATAAGTTAAATAAACAGGGTGACAATATACAGCCTTGACGTACTCCTTTTCCTATTTGGAACCAGTCTGTTGTTCCATGTCCAGTTCTAACTGTTGCTTCCTGACTTGCATACAAATTTCTCGAGAGGTAGATCAGGTGGTCTGGTATTCCCATCTCTTTCAGAATTTTCCACAGTTTATTGTGATCCACACAGTCAAAGGCTTTGGCATAGTCAATAAAGCAGAAATAGATGTTTTTCTGGAACTCTCTTGCTTTTTCCATGATCCAGCAGATGCTGGCAATTTGATCTCTGGTTCCTCTGCCTTTTCTAAAACCAGCTTGAACATCAGGAAGTTCACGGTTCACATATTGCTGAAGCCTGGCTTGGAGAATTTTGAGCATTACTTTACTAGCGTGTGAGATGAGTGCAATTGTGCGGTAGTTTGAGCACTCTTTGGCATTGCCTTTCTTTGGGATTGGAATGAAAACTCACCTTTTCCAGTCCTGTGGCCACTGCTGAGTTTTCCAGGTTTGCTGGCACATTGAGTACAGCACTTTCACAGCATCATCTTTCAGGATTTGAAATAGCTCAACTGAAATTCCATCACCTCTACTAGCTTTGTTCATAGTGATGCTTCCTAAGGCCCACTTGATTTCACATTCCAGGATGTCTGGCTCTAGGTCAATGATCACACCATCGTGATTATCTGGGTCGTGAAGATCTTTTTTGTACAGTTCTTCTGTGTATTCTTGCCATCTCTTCTTAATATCTTCTGCTTCTGTTAGGTCCATACCATTTCTGTCCTTTATCGAGCCCATCTTTGCATGAAATGTTCTTTTGGTATCTCTGATTTTCTCGAAGAAATCCCTAGTCTTTCCCATTCTGTTGTTTTCCTCTATTTCTTTGCATTGATCACTGATTGAAGGCTTTCTTATCTCTTCTTGCTATTCTTTGGAACTCTGCATTCAGATGTTTACATCTTTCCTTTTCTCCTTTGCTTTTCGCTTCTCTTCTTTTCACAGCTATTTGTAAGGCCTCCCCAGACAACCATTTTGCTTTTTTGCATTTCTTTTCCATAGTATCTGATAATAGTATAGCCGCTCCGGCTTTCTTATAGTTGCCATTTGCATGATATACATTTTTCTAATCCTTTTACTTTCAAAATTTTTGTATCTTTGAATCTAAAGTATGTGTCCTGTAGACAGAATATAGTTGGACCTCTTTTTTTATCCAGTATGTTAATCTCTGCCTCTTAATAGAGTTATTTAATCAGTTTACATTTAATGTTATTATTGATATAGTTGAATTTACATATGCCATTTTACAGTTTGCTATCTATATGTCTCATATAATTTTCATTCTTCTGTCCTCCTTTACTCTTTTCTTCTGCATCAATTAACTATTTTCTAGTAGAACATTTAATCTTCTAATGATTCTTTCACTATGTACGGTTTTAGGACTTAATAGTTTCTCAATGACTTCCTATATACATCTTAAGTTATAAGAATCTACTTCAGATTAACCTCAGTGAGATATAAAAATGTTCAGGAAGATTCCCTGAAGAAGCAAATGGCAACATGCTCCAGGATTCCTGTCTGGGAAATTCCATGGACAGAGGAGTCTGGTGGGCTGTGTCCATGGGGTCGCAAAAAGTCACACTCGACTTAGTGACTCAACAACAACAACATACAGCTCTATTCTCTCCTCCAAAGACCTTCTCAGACTTTCCATTCTGGAATGCTAATTCCAAAATACACTTTGAAAAGCTGCATAGCTTTATATGCCTCTTTTTTTTAAACTTAATAATTCCCTGTATTATTACAAACTTCATAAATATCATTTCTAATTATTTCTTTTTTTGGCTGCACCATGGGGCTTGTGAGCTTACCTCATGGCTCAGCTGGTAAAGAATCTGCCTGCCATATGGGAGACCTGGGTTTGATCCCTGGGTTGGGAAGATCCCCTGGAGAAGGGAAAGGCTACCCACTCCAGTATTCTGTCCTGGAGAATTCCATCATCTGTATAGTCCATGGGGTTGCAAAGAGTCGGACACAACTGATCAACTTTCACTTACTCACTCATGGGGTTTGTAGGATCTCAGTTCCTTGACCAGGGATTGAAAACCAGGCCATTGCAGTGAAAGCTGGGAACCCTAACCACTAGGCAACCAGGAAACCCCTTCATTTCTAATTATTGCACAACCAGTCCATCAGGTTGAATATACCACAATTTTTAAAACTTAAAAAAAAAAAAAAAAAAACTTTTATTTTATATTGGAGTATAGCCATTTAATAATGTTGTGATAGTGTCAGGTGGACAGCAAAGGGACTCAGCCATAAAAGTTATTTTAGAACAGTTTTAGATTTAGAGAAAGAATGGGAAGATAATACAGACTTTCAATACATGCTACACCCAGTTTTACCTCTGTTGTCTATGATTTACTTTTGTTTGGTTCTAATTTTTCACCATTTTAAGTAATGCCATGGTGAATATCTTGTGCATTCAGATCAGATCAGATCAGATCAGTCGCTCAGTCGTGTCCGACTCTTTGCGACCCCATGAACCGCAGCACGCCAGGCCTCCCTGTCCATCACAAGCTCCCGCAGGTCACTCAGACTCACATCCATCGAGTCAGTGATGCCATCCAGCCATCTCATCCTCTGTCGTCCCCTTCTCCTCCTGCCCTCAATCCCTCCCAGCATCAGAGTCTTCTCCAATGAGTCAACTCTTCGCATGAGGTGGCCAAAATACTGGAGTTTCAGCTTTAGCATCATTCCTTCCAAAGAAATTCCAGGTCCATGAATCAAGGCAAATTGGAAGTGGTCAAACAAGAGATGGCAAGAGTGAATGTTGACATTCTAGGAATTAGCGAACTCAAATGGACTGGAATGGGTGAATTTAACTCGGATGACCATTATATATACTACTGTGGGCAGGAATCCCTCAGAAGAAATGGAGTGGCCATCACGGTCAACAAAAGAGTCCGAAATGCAGTACTTGGATGCAATCTCAAAAACGATAGAATGATCTCTGTTCGTTTCCAAGGCAAACCATTCAATGTCACAGTAATCCAAGTCTATGCCCCAACCAGTAACGCCGAAGAAGCTGAAGTTGAACAGTTCTATGAAGACCTACAAGACCTTTTAGAACTAACACCCAAAAAAGATGTCCTTTTCATTATAGGGGACTGGAATGCAAAAGTAGGAAGTCAAGAAACACCTGGAGTAACAGGCAAAGTTGGCCTTGGAATACGGAATGAAGCAGGGCAAAGACTAATAGAGTTTTGCCAAGAAAATGCACTGGTCATAGCAAATACCCTCTTCCAACAACACAAGAGAAGACTCTATACATGGACATCACCAGATGGTCAACACCGAAATCAGATCGATTATATTCTTTGCAGCCAAAGATGGAGAAGCTCTATACAATCAGCAAAAACAAGACCAGGAGCTGACTGTGGCTCGGACCATCAACTCCTTATTGCCAAATTCAGACTGAAATTGAAGAGGGTAGAGAAAACTACTAGACCATTCGGGTATGACCTAAATCAAATCTTGTGCATTAGCATTTTTGTATTTTAAGTTTTTTACATCAGGTAGGTTTTTTACAGAGATTCAATTACCAAGTCAAAATATTTTAGAATATATTAGACTTTATAAGATTAAAGTGCCAGGCTTGGGTCTGTTATCACAATTCTGCTTGGCATCAGCATAGTAATTACATTATGATTTCTAGGTTTGTTCATGTGAAAGATGTACTTCTTAAGTATAGTCTCTAGTGTAAGACGGTCATGAAACTAAATAGTTTTTAAGAATTGACTGTGATCCTCAGTATGAGATGATCTAAACACCCCCAAATAGACCTATTTAAGTGTAACCATGCCAGTCACTTACTGATCAGCCTAACCATAATTAAATATATAACAAGGCAATTAGCCTTTTTCAATTTGACCACAAGATAGAGAATTCAACAAAAGTTATTTACGTTTGGTCCCATGTGGTAGAAAGTTGGTCTAGACCAGTCAGTCATTCTCAAAGTATGGTTCCCAGACCATCAGAATCACTGGTCTGTAGAGACCAGATAGTGAGGAATAACCCCTTAACATTCAGGTGCAGAAGTCAAAACCCTCTAAACCTTCAAATCTGACATGTTTAACCTCACATTCAGGCCCAAGTACTTGTGTATGTTGGCTACAAACACTTCACCTTTCCTCAGTTGATAAGATAAAGGACAATGGAAGGATATAGATAAACATCAAGATAACCATTTGGGAGTGATCTGATATAGGAAAAGGAGGTAATAAATCACTGACGTTATAAAACCACTTTTTGGTATTCAGGCCAGGCTGACTATGGCTAGAGTGAGGTTGCTTGAGCTCAAAGCCCATAGCAGGCAAATTCAATATTCTCTCTCAACTGGCATTTGAGAGCAAGATCTTGGTATAGTCTGTGCCTCTCCTGCCATAAGTAATTCCCAGGATGTAGAGAAAGGGCAAGTTAGAATGCTCCTGGCACTCTTTATTATTTTTTTAAATTTATTTGTATGTTTTTGGTTGCACTGGGTCTTCATTGCTGTGCAATGGCTTTATCTAGTTGCAGCAAGCAGGGGCTACTCTCTAGTTGCAGTGCACAGGCCTCGCAGTGCAGTGGCTTCTCTTGTTGCAGAGCACGGGCTCTAGGTGTGTGGGTGTCAGTGGTTGTGATCAGCAGGCTCTGGACCACAGGCTCAGTAGTTGTGGCAGCCCACAGGCTTAGTTGCCCACAGCATGTGTAATCTTCCCAGACCAGGGACTTAACTCACGTTCCTTGTATTGGCAGGTGGATTCTTAACCCCTGGTCCACCAGGAAAGTCTTGGGACTCTCGAACTTGAAGGCTACAGAGGCTACCATGCCACCTGAGTAGCCATTGGCCAGTGGCCCACGGTGAGTGACACTGTGGCAGAAGTGAACCATGGTCACATAGCCTGGGAGAGTCATCTCAGAGAGGGCATGAAAGTTTCTGAGGCTTTGCAGAAAAGCTGCACCAGTGTGCTTTCCCTCACCCACCCTGGTGCCGATGAAAACGTGAGTGTTGTAGTATGAAAAACAGGACTTAGTTTGCATGCCTTGTGTTCATTTTTAAAATCGTATAAAGTCTGGGGAATTATAAATACTTCAGAACATAAAGGATCAAGCCAAACCCTAGCAAGCTGAAGGGCTCTCCTGGAGTGCATGAGCTCCAACTTCTTCCTCATCCTGGTGCCTGGGAGTAGGTGATTGGCTGTGGGGTAGTCAGAATATAAATGGGGATGAAGCATAGCAAACCATGGAGTGGCCCCAGATCTTTCTCCCAGTCCTGTGTGCTGGAAGTCAAGGCAGGGAATAGGGAAGAGAGGAGGAATAGAATTAGCCATGCTCAGGTCTAAAGGAAGCTGGAAGTTAAGAGACCTTGTCACCTAAAGAAGGACAAAGTTGGCCAGGGCCAGAGGGAGGTTTTATTGTTGTTCAGTTGCGAAGTCAGGTCCAACTCTTTGTGACTCCGTGTACTGTAGCACACCGGGCTTCCCTGTTCCTCACCATCTCCCCGGGTTTGCTCAAACTCATGTCCATTGAGTCGGTGATGCCATCCAGTCATTTCATCCTCTGTCATCCCCTTCTCCTGCCTTCAACCTTTTCTAGTATCAGGGTCTTTTCCAATGAGTCGACTTTTCACATCAGATAAACAAAGTATTGGAACTTCAGCATCAGCGATCAGTCCTTCCAATGTTGATTTCCTTTAGGATTGAATGGTTTGACCTCCTTGCATTCCAAGGAACTCTCAAGAGTCTTCTCCAGCACCACAGTTTGAAAACATCAATTCTTCAGTGCTCAGCCTTCTTTATAATCCAACTGTCACCCTCTAAATAAAGAGGGGGACCACCTGATACGAAGAACTGACTCATTGGAAAAGACCCTGATGCTGGGAAAGATTGAAGGCAGGAGGAGAAGAGGATGACAGGGGATAAGATGGTTGTATGACATCACCGACTTGATGGACATGAGTCTGAGCAAGCTCCAGGAGTTGGTGATAGACAGGGAGGCCTGGCATACTGCAGTCCATGGGGTCTCAAAGAGTTGGACACGACTGAGTGACTGAACTGAACTGAACTGTCTGATCTATGACTGAGGGGCAAAGAGGGGAGAACAAAAATCTCTAGAAGACCCCCAAGTATAGGAACCCCACTCTTGGGTGGGCAAAGTGGAAATATTTAGGTCTAAAAGGCACAGTTCCCATTTCTGCTCCAGAATTCAATAATTGTTAGAAACTACCCAAAAAAGGGGAAAAGACCCACATTTCTTATTGTAAACCCAAATGCTTTCCAGGTTTACCAATTTGAGGTACTTTAGCAGATAATCCCATATGTATCTAGTGCCAAATCCCCACCCACATAATTGTCAGACCTCTGACCCTGTGGGCATTTCCCCTCCCAGTTGTGATTCCCTTGGAGCGCTCAGAAGATCTTCCAGGTGCTCCTGTGGGAGCCTGGCCCACCGCCTGAGCCCTGCTCCAAACTGTGACCTCAGCCTTCCCCTCGGGCCAAGAGCTCTGGCAGCCTGCTCACGGCCTGCTGCCCACAAGGAAAACCGTTCTGGGACACACTGTTACTCTACCAAGAGAAGCAAACAACTCTTTGTCACTTGTCTTGTTTGGTCTGGGGACTGGGACAAATTAAGATATTCAGGCCAAAGAGCAATCTGGAGTTCAGAAGACCAGGCAGGTCAGTTTGTACTGCATTTGTATGGGCACAAATAAGTACTATGGAAACTGGCATTACTAATAATTGCCTCTGATGAACAGCAGTATACTGCAGTGCTCTGTGGTTTCATCATGGCTTTAATATTAAGACACACAATATAACTTCCACATGAAATTTTTCAGTTTTTTTCCTTAATTTTCACGGATCGTCAGAGATGATAATGGTTAGTGTTCACTCAGCTAGCTCTGGCCTGGCAGAAGATTGCAGAAAGAAATAGCCTAACAGCGACATTAGCCCTTTACACTGGGTTCAGACGGCCTACCTGTGGCCAAGGCCAGGGTATGGAGAGGATCATTAAGGACAGGCTGCTTCTGGTAAACTTGTCCACATTCCTAGCATTAGCGTTAGTTGCTCAGTCATGTCCAACTCTTTGTGACCCCATGGACTGGAGTCCATCAGGCTCCTCTGTCCATGGGATTTTCCAGGCAAGAATACTGAAGTGGATTGCCATTTCCTTCTCCAGTCCGCATTCCTAGGAGGAGAAAAATCTCATCCAATAGACTGATCAATTCCCATGATGGCATGGGTCAGCATGTTTTTACATTAAAATTTGTTGGCATTTTAAACCTCTACTGATTTTTTTTACTCAAAAAATAATGCATTGTTCAAGCAAATCAAACAATTCAAAGGCATTTAATAACCTCTCCCTTTTCCTTTCCCTTTAGTCCATCTAACGTTTCAATGCCACCATGTTGATTTTGCCATTTTTCCCATGTTTCTTTAAACGCACCTGTACATATTTACATATATAAGGTGTGGGTGGTGTTTTTTTTTTTTTTTAAGAAAACAGTTCTAATTGTTAGATACTGGTCTGTGACCCTCTAGTGCCAGGAAAACAAACTCAGACTTGTGTTCAGAGCTGTATGTACTAAGTAGCCAGAGTTATTATGTTGCCGTTGTTCAGTTGCCAAGTCGTGTCTGACTCTCTGCAGCCCTGTGGACTACAGCATGCCAGGCTCCCCTGTCTGTCACCATCTTCCAGAGTTGCCTCAGATTCACGCACACTGAGTCCAGGATGCTATCTAACCATCTCGTGCTCCGCCACTCCCTTCTCCTTTTGCCCTCAGTCATGTCAAATTGTAATATCTACTGTGTGAGAGACAGTGTTCTTGGGTCCTTAGCTGTCACCTTATTTATCTCTTACAGCAAACCTATGAGCTAGATACTATTGTCATCTCCATTTTGCAAATGAGAAAACTGAGGCCAGTGCAGTTAAGCAGTTTCCCACTTGACCATGAGCTCTGTAAGGGAAGAAACCCTGTTTTGTTTTGTTTTGTTTTGTTTTTCACCAGTGTATCACCTGCATCTAACATAGAGTTGACATGTAGCAGAGGCTGGTGCAATGATTTTGGCTGTGCTATGGTTGTGAGTTCACGTAGACAGCAAGTGGTGAGGCAGGGTCTGAACCTGCGCCTGCCCTTAGCTACTTTGATATCTTTGAAGTAGTGGCCCTGGGGAAGGGGTACTGAGCTTTGCATGCTGGGGCCTCTCTTTAGTTTATGGGATCACAACACAACACTTCCTTCTGAGCCTGTTCAGGCTAAGCAGGGTGGGTGAGGTGACCACCTGAACTGGCAAGTAGAACCACACCCCCAATAGAATTCCTTCCTCAGGGCAACTGTCTGCAGTTTTACTCCTGTGACTTTGGTGTGCAGAATGCCTAAAAGGCAGACAAAGAGCAAAGCTTTCTGGAGACTGGCAAGTGGCCAGTGCTTCTGCTTTGCTGACTGAGGAGAAACAAATGAAAAATGAATGGATGGATATGCTCTAGACGCTCATGCACCAGGCACATTCACTAGCAGGATATTCAGTTTGCTCCCGGAATGGTCAGTGGTTTTGGTGAATGAAGATACTGAGATTCAGGGAGGTATAATGATGGTCCAGAGCTCTAAGGGGCCCAGACCCTATACGGTTGTATAGAATCTCTCACACTTATCCTTAAAAAAGACCAACATTTTAAAATCTGGATTTGAACTGAGGGTGTTTGTTTCTGAACTGAGTAATGTTTTGAGGCTGGCTGGTACATTTTTGGCGCCAGCTCTCTCTCACAGCCTTCTGTCCTGTCCTTCCCCCACTTCTGCCTGCCCCTTCACAGTGCACGTGTGCACAGTCCCACACCTGGCACCTCTGCCCCTCAGGTTGCATTTTCTTACCTTCCCTCAATCAGTCTTGCCAGAATTAAGTGAAACCAACCAGTCCTAAGGAGTTTCCTTGGCTGCTCTTCGGCTTGGCAGCTTGTTAATTCTGAAGAGGAGTATTGCATTTGAGAGCAAGTATTACCTTTATTTTCTTGTGATGCTGTTTTGTGATTTCCTTGCCACTGCTGTGAATAGTAGATATTGGAAAAGAGAAAAAAAAAAAAGGAAAGAAATGGTTAACCTCTTCATTGGCCTTCAGCGTGGTGGCTCCAAAAAGCTGTTGTGAATAGCTCTTGGTAACAAATGGGATTATATTCTTCTTCATCATCCACCCTTTTCACCCCAGTACAGTAGCAGTGCTGAGACCTTCAGGGATCACATCAACCAAATCCCAAGTTAGAGGTATTTTAAATTCAAAAATCCACACTCAGTTGCACCTATTCTTTCCTGGCTACCGTGGTGAATTTGGGCTTTGCATATAACTCCTTGAAAATTTATTTTAAAATAAGTGGAGGCTTGTTTTCAAGTTGAAAAGTTATTTAAACATGCATCCTGGACAGCATGGCCGAAAGTGGAGTATAAATGCATTGGGATCCCCACTTGAGATTTTCATTTTAGCCCAGTGCATTCAAAGCAATAATCTACATTGTACCCAGCCAAGTAGTGAGTGACTATGCTAGGAAGATTAAAGGATTATTATTTTTTTAATCCACTGGAACCCAAGCCATGATCCCTCTCTCAGTAACATTAATAACTATAATGGACTACATTCAGATACCTCTTTTCTTCAAGATTCTCAAAATGTTTTGTTTTGTTTTGTTTTTGCCAAATGTAACTTACCAAATCACAGGTTGATTTTTAAGAACTAGAAAAAGCCTCAGAGATCAAACCGGACAAACTCCGTATTTAAAGCTGATGTTTGAGGCCCAGGCAAGATGGATGACTCGGTCTCTCATAATCCACTTACTGACAGAGCAAAACTCAAACCCAGACCATCATATTCTTAGCCTGTAGTTTTTCCTCCCACACTCTTGTCTTTCAAGGTATGCCCTGGGGATTTCCTACATGGCATCACCAAAGAGCTTGTAAGAAAAGCAGAATCTCAGGCACCACCCGGGCCTGCTCAGTCAGAACCTGCATTTTAACAAGAGTGCTCCTGCAGTGTCCGTGTGCACATTCAAGCCTGAGAAGCCCTGCTTACCATCTCCCTGCCACTGCCCGCAGCTCTGTGACCTTTGCATTTGACATCAGACTATTTTCTGGACATGCCCAAGAAAGTGCAATAAAATAAGTACAATAATCCTGTGGAAAGAACACTCCTTAAGAAAAGTGTTATAGTGACATCTGACCACAGCAATGAAAGAGGAAAATCAGAAGAGAATCCCTCTGGCGCTTTTGCAGAGAACTTAAGCTGTGTACTTAGAAAAACAGGGTCCCGGCTCTGAATAAGCTTATTGTCAGGTGAAAGAGAGAAATGTAGGGTCCAGGAAGCAAAAATTGCATTGAATTCTAAATCAGGATGCAAACAGTTTAGGGAAATTTTCCTGCGGGACACCCCTAATTTATCCTCCCCCTGTTGCCAGAGACAAATTTCTATACAGCAGCATTGACTAACTCTTGTCCTTCAGTGATCCACCACTGCCAGCAGAGTAAAGTCCAAAGTCCCCTCCCTGTGCTATTCCTGAGGTTCCTCTTCAGCATCAGCATCCTTTCCACATCACCCCCTTCTCATACCCTTGTGCCCCAGAAACACTGGGCTGGCCTGTAGTTCCCTAGTCGGCCATGCCTTTGTTCATCTCAAAGACACCTAAATAATTCATCCTCCCTTCCCCATCCCTTCATCCAGCTAATTGTTTCTCATCCTTGTGGTCACTGACAACATGCAAGAAATGTTCTTCAAATTTTAGATAGATGCCTCTCCTCTATAGTCCCATTATGCCCTGAGCTATGGACTAGATGTTGGTATCCTCCCAAAATTGATGTGTTGAAGCTCTAACCACCACCGTGCCCCCAATGTGACAGTATTTGGAGGTGGGATCCTTGGGAGGTAATTAGATCTAAATGAGGTCACGGGGGTAGGGCCCCCCCTCCCCATGCTGGGATCAGTGCCTTTATAAGAAAAGGAAGAGGGCGTCCTTGGTGGTCCAGTGGTTAAGACTCTGCCTGCCAGTGCAGGGGACACGGGTTGAATCCCTGGTCCAGGAATATTCCACAGCCTGCAAGGCAACTGAGCCCATGTGCCACAACTACTGAGCCAGAGCCCTAGAACCGGCGAGTCTCAACAAGAAAACCCACTGCGAAAAAAAACCCGTGCACCACAACTAGAGAGTAACCCCGCTCGCCCCTAGAGAAAGCCCATGCAACAACGAAGAGCCAGAGCAGCCCAAATAAATGCGTAAATGAAAAGGAAGAGCAACCAGAGCGCTCTCTCTGCCACGTAAGGACACAACAAGAAGGCAGCTGTCTGCAAACCAGGAAGCAGACTCTTACCAGAAACCAAAGAATCAGGCTCTCACCCGGAAGCAAATCTGCCAACACCTTGACCTTGGACTTCCCAGCCTCCAGAACTAGGAGAACTAAATGTCTGTTGTTTAAGTCACCTTGTCTCTGGTATTTTTTTATGACAACCTAAGCAGACTAAGATACTCTGTGCCCCCACCCCCAATGTCCTGCTGGCTGCATATTCCTTTTGTCCCACAAGCAGCAGGCTACTTGAGGGCCGAGGGCACGTCTCTCATTGTCCATCCCCAGAACACTGGGCTGTCAAGCGCATTCCACAGACGCTTATGAAATGAATGGGGGAAAGAAAAGAGTGTGTGAATAAATATGTGCTTGCAGGAGATGGAATTTGAGCTGAGCCCTGAAAGATGGATTTTAATAGCTATGGGGAGGAAGAAAGGAATGAATAGAGGCAGAGAAACAAGGACAAGGACCGTGATGAGTGAGCACACAGAGAGAATTAGGGAAGTGAGAAGGATGGGGAAGTTTTGTCTTAAGACAAGGGTGAGGGAAAATGGACTTTGAGGTCAAGCAAAGGAAGTTGGTTTTCTACTGTTATTGATGTCAAGTTTTCTTTTCTTTTTTCTTTTTTTTGGCTGCCAGGGCATACAGGATGTTAGTTCCCCAACCAGGGATCAAACCTGTGACCCTTGCAGTGGAAGCACAGAGTCTTAACCACTGGACCACCAGAGATGCCCCACTGCTGTCAATGTTTAAATAGCTTTGTTTAAAAGTATAACATAGATGCAACAAGTTGCAGGCATCTTGAGATTATAGCTTGATAAATTTTTACAAGGGGCTGAATTGTATCTGCCCCCCACCCCCCTGCATTCCTGTGTTGAAGTCCTAAGCCCCCAGTACCTCCAAAGGGTCTTTAAAGAGCTATTTACATGAAAACAAAGGCATTGGGATGGGGCCTTGTGTCCTTATAACCAAAATAGATTAGGACAAAGACACACATAAAGGGACCATGTAAAAGCAGTCAGATGGCCATCTATAAGCCAACAAGTGGCTGAAGCAATTCAGCACGCAGCACACAGCTCATCATTGGTAGATCTGGTTTCAGACCCAGATACCCTGACACCAGTTCATCCAAGCAGAGGTGATCACCTGAGCTCCTTTTTATCTCCCAGTTTCCAAACACACTGTGTGCATGGGTGCTAAGTTGACTTTGCTGCTGCTAAGCTGCTAAGTCGCTTCAGTCATGTCCGACTCTGTGCGACCCCATAGACGGCAGCCCACGAGGCTCCCCCCGTCCCTGGGATTCTCCAGGCAAGAACACTGAAGTGGGTTGCCATTTCCTTCTCCAGTGCATGAAAGTGAAAAGTGAAAGTGAAGATGCTCAGTTGACTTTGCTGCTGCTACTGCTAAGTCGCTTTAGTCGTGTCCGACTCTGTGCAACCCCATAGACGGCAGCCCACCAGGCCCTGCCGTCCCTGGGATTCTCCAGGCAAGAACACTGGAGTGGGTTGCCATTTCCTCCTCCAATGCATGAAAGTGAAAAGTGAAAGTGAAGACGCTCAGTTGACTTTAGTTGTGTCCAATTCTTTGTGACGCTATGAACGATAGCCCCCCAGGCTTTTCAGTCCATAGAATTCTCCAGGCAAGAATACTGGAGTAGGTTGTCAAGCCCTCTTCTAGGGGGTCTTCCCAATTAAGGGATCAAACCCATGATTCTTGAGTCTCCTGCATTGGCAGGCAGACTCTTTACCACTAGCACTACCTGGGAAGCCCCCAAGTACTCTGGCCTAGTGTTATTCTATTCCATGGTTTAAAATTCTAAATGCTGTGGTGCTGATGTCTTCAGAACTAAACAAGTCTTTGCCATCAGTAAGTTCTTACTGATGCCTAACCTGAAACACCCTGGTTGCCTTTTAATGAAGGATATGGCCTTCCCTCTGTTCTGCTGCCTAGGGAGTTTGGATCAGCTGCCTGTCTTTATTATTATCTTGGATCTTTGAACACAGTATATTTATTAGCAGTTGTTCAAATTTCTTAAAAATGTGAGCTTCTCATTCTCTTCCTGCACTCTGGCCCTTGAGTCCAAGCTCCTCCTACACAGTCTCTTTTCTCACCAACAGCTCAGGTTTCTTCATCAGTCTGGCACATGGAGCCCCAGTATAGCTCATAGTCCCTGCAGGTCTAGGGGAAGACAAGATTATATTTCCACAATTGTGCTTCCATGCATATTTTGCAATTTCAGAGCTGTCCATAAGCCTGGAGAAATATCTTATACTGAAGCACATAAAAGACATTGACAGGTGCAAAACTCTGAACCACCAGCATTTAGCCAAAAGGGTTTCTAGGCCTTTCTCTTCAAACAATTTTGTTTCCTCTCCTCTTGTGCTCCAGATTCATCTCTCTCCGTGTTATTTTTTAAAATCTTTTTCTGATAATTGAGTGTTTATAAAATAGCACCTCACGTGCACCCAGCAAATGTGCAAACTGTTTCATAATTAAAGAGAGCCCAGTTCCCCCAAATCTGGCATGTGTGATTAAAACACATGATTTGCTCAGTGTTTTAATGGAATGTGTGGCTAAAGTGCTAGAGCCCCACTCAGAATCACCAGCTGAAATGATGCTCAGAGCATTCAACCATTATGTTTGTAGTCTTACATTGCCTTTATCAAGTTATTGTATTTATTTTTGACCAAGAAAAATCCACGCCTCTTAGAAGAACAGCAGAATTCTCTGGAGAGACAGAAAAGAGCCATTTAGGGAAAACAAAATGCTAAATTTAGAAACATTCTGGATTTCTAATTGTCCCTCCCCCTCCCCCACCTCAACCCCAAATCATCTGAGAAATGTGTCTTATTCCATAGCAGGTATCTGGCCATGCACATCATAACCTAATTAATCATTGTGGCTATTTATAGGTATGACTTGCATGTAGGATATTAATAATAATCATATCAACCATTACTATTAACAAGAATGAATTGCACATGTATTGAGGGCTTTGTGGTGGCTCGAATGGTAAAGAAATTGCCTGTAATACAAGATACCTGGGTTCAACCCCTGGGTTGGGAAGATCCCCTGGAGAAGGGAATGGCTACTTATTCCAGTATTCTTGCCTGGAGAATTCCAGGGACAGAAGAGCCTGGCAGGCTACAGTCCATGAGGTCACAAAGAGTGAGATATGACTGAGCAATTAACAATGAGTTGTATGATTTACAACTAGTTACAACTATTTTAGCCTTTTCCAATGTCCCTGAGATAGGCAATGTAGGTTTTAGTATTCCCATTTTACAGTTAAGAACATGGAAGCACAAAAAGAGATGAAGTGAGTATACAGTTGGAGAGATAAAGCCTTGCAGGTCACATTTGCTCATAGATTGTCAGGAGAATGAATATAATCTCGAGTTACGATTGGTCTACAGACTTTATGTGCTTAAGCTCTATATTCCCAGTGAATATCTGTGTCTTCAAGTGAACAGTCTTAAGACCCAGCTAGCTGTTTCCTGTCTTGTAGATTCAGATATCAACTGAGAGACTGTCCATCACATCTGGTATCTGAAATGCCCAAATCTGTTTTTTGGGCATGTAATTGTTTCAGTTTTGACGCTAAAAGTCCTCAAACTTTTGCTACATGATAAGCCATTTTTTTTACCTCATTTAGGTGATGGGGTAAAATGGTTTTAATGTATTCTTTCCATGATAAATGTGGGTGACCCATTTGCTTCACTGATGTCAATAATTCACATTAACATTTGGATTAGCACCTTAGTTTGTCAAAGCATGTTCACTTATAATATTTGATTCTGCCTGAAACCCTATGATCCAGGTTGGGTTCATGATAACATTACCCTGTCCAGGCAAGAAGACCAAGGTACAGTGAATAAAATATTCAAGTATTTATGGTATGTCTATTATGAGACAGGCGCTGCACTAAGTGCCAGGGGTGATGACAATGATGACAAGAAAAAACAGATGCAGCCCCACCCCTTAATGTTTATAGTCTAGTGCAGTGAGTAGACAATCAAATAATTATAGCAACCAATGTAAAATGTGAACTGAATGTAATAGTCCTTTCATCCACACAGCCCATCCAAACTTTTTACCAGCCACGTGTTTTAAAAATATGTAAGGCTGATACTTCCCTGGTGGTCTAGTGGGTAAGAATCCCTCTTCCAGTGCAGGGGATATGGGTTCAATCCCTGGTCCAGGAAAATCCTACATGCTGCAGGACGACTAAGTCCACACACTACAACTACTGGGGGGGGGGGGGGCGCGGGGGGAAAGTCATTAAAAAAAATGTGAAGTTTTAAAAAAACATGCCAAGTTTTTATAAGCAGAAGAATATAATACTCTGGGAACCTCGAATATGGGGATTTGGCCTTTTCAGACCCAGGACAGCTTTCCTGGGAAAGTAAAATGATCTCAAGATACAGAAGATAAGTGAATGGAAAGTGAAGAGACTGATCTTGGAGGCAGAGAGAGGAGCATGTGAAAATGCCCTGTGATGAGAAAGAGCTCAGCATGACCACTGGAGGTAAATGTGATGGGATGTCAGAGCATGGAAGAATACAACTCACCACAAAGCTGAAAAGGCTGCTTCTTTATGACAGGTTTTAAATTTTTATTCTAATGACTCTATGAGAAGCATAAAATATCTTCAAGAATGAGGATAGGGAGGCACAATTTGGTCTCTGGTTTGTAAAGAATATTCCAGATACGATGTAGAGAACACATTGAAGAAGGCCAAGATGGACGTGGGTTGAATAGTCAGATGAGTATTGCAGAAGTCCAAGTGAAGAAAGGTGGACTGTGAATTGAACTTAGACAGAAGATGGATTTGAGAGATTTTTAGTAGGGAAACTTTGGAACTAAATGGTAGATTGAATATGAAGATTAGTATGAAGCAGTAAACTGAGAACTTCCAGATGTACAACCTGGATTTAGAAGAGGCAGAGGAAACAGATATCAGATTGCCAACATGGATCATAGAGAAAGCAAAGGAATTCCAGAAAGACATCTACTACTGCTTCATTGACTATGCTAAGTCCTTTGACTGTGTGGATCACAACAAAATGTGGAAAATTCTTCAAGAGATGGGCATACCAGACCAGCTGACCTCCTCCTGAGAAAAATGTATGCAGATCAAGCAGCAATGGTTAGACCCAGACGTGGAACAACAGACTGGTTCAAAATTAGGAAAGGAATATGTCAAGGCTGTATATTGTCACTCTGCTTATTTAACTTCTATGCAGAGCACATCATGCGAAATTCCAGGCTGGGTGAAGCACAAACTGGAATCAAGACTGCCGGGAGAAATACCGACAACCTCAGATAGGCAGATGATACCATACTAATGGTAGAAAGGAAAGAGGAACTAAAGAGCCTCTTAAAGAGGGTGAAAGAGGATAGTAAAAAGCCTGGCTTAAAACTCAAAATTGAGAAAACTAAGATTGTGGCATCTTGTCCTATTACTTCATGGCAAATAGAAGGGGGAAATGTAGAAACAGTGACAGACTTTATTTTCTTGGGCTCCAAAATCACTGCAGATGGTGACTGCAGTCTTGAAATTAAAAGACACTTGCTCTTTGGAAGGAAAGCTATGACAAACCTAGACAGCATATTAAAAAGCAGAGACACCACTTTGCCAACAAAGGTCCATATAATCAAAGCTATGGTTTTTCCAGGAGTCAAATATGGATGTCAGAGTAGCACCATAAGGAAGGCTGAGTGCCAAAGAATTGATACCTTCAAATTGCAATGCTGGAGAAGACTCTTAAGACTGCAAGGAGATCAAGTCAGTCAATCCTAAAGGAAATCAACCCTGAAAAATCACTGGAAGGACTGATGCTGAAGCTGAAGCTCCAATAATTTGTCCACCTGATGCAAAGAGCCAACTCAGTGAAAAAGACCCTGATGCTGGGAAAAAATTAAGGCAAAAGGAGAAACGAGCAGCGAGGATGAATGGTTAAATAGCATCACAGACTAAATAGACATGAATTTGAGCAAACTCAATGAGAGAGTATAGGACAGGGAAGCCTGACATGCTGTAGTCAGGCACAACTTAGCGACTGAACAACAACATGAAGAAGTAAAAGGTGACCCCAACATTTCAGATTTGTGCAAATGAGTACATGGCTGTACCATGGAGAATAATATAAGAAGTCAAATTTGTGGGATGGAGATCATGAGTGTGGTTTGACATGTGTTAAGTTTGAGATCCTACAACATCCAACAACAGGGCCAAGAAGAGTTGATTTATGGGTGTGGAACATAGAGGTCTGGGTTAGGGATACAAATTTGTGAGTAATCCTCTTGTAGGTGATAATTAGAGCCATAGATGTGGACAAGACAAGATAACCCAGACAGAGATTCTGAAGTGAGAAAAAAGAGGGTCTTGGGAAGAGCCTCAGGCTATTCCAACATTCAAAGGCCAGAGAGAAGAAGGTGAGTCTATAAAGGAAAGAAAGAGTTTCCTGAAAGCTAGGAGAAGAGAAAAGACCTGGTTTAATGGTAGTTAAACAGAGATTTTCAAGAATGAGGAACTGATGAATCAAGTGGTGCTTAGAAGTTAAGTAATATAAGAATTGAAAAATATATGTGTTGGGTTTAGGAACATGGAGGTCAATGTGAACCAGGACTGGGAGTCAGAAGCCAGATTGCAATGGATTGAAGAGAGTGGGAGATGAGGATATGGAGACCATGAACTAGACAGCAATTTCAGAGCTGGTTTTCAAGCACACTTAGGCTCTAAGGCACATGTAATAAAAAATATAACAATAAAATAGTGAAAGCCAGTTTTTACTTTGAATTTGAAAATATGGGATAAACAAAGTGAATTTTGCTTTGCAGTTTCTCTCACCTTCCTCTTCTGTTACCCTCTCTTCTAAGCATTCAAGCTGCTCTCAGGCTTTCCACTCCAGCTTCTTTAAAATATTTATTTATTTGGCTGCATCGAGTCTTATTGCAGCACAAGAGATCTTTGTTGTGCCAGGTGGGCTCAGTAGAGCAGTGGCATGTGGGATCTTAGTTCCCTGACCAGGGCTTGAACCTGAGTTCCCTGCATTGGAAGGTGGGTTCTTATCCACTGGACCACCAGGGAAGTCCCTTCCCACTTCAGCTTGATTTTCCAGGTTGACTTCATGTCCTCTGTCATGGGGACATTGGCTCCCAGCCTCTACCACTTAGCATCCCCAAACTGCTTTTAGAGAGTATACTCTAAGAATACTCTGTCATACTGGGAAAGGAGCTGGTAAACTAGTTCTCATCAAGTTAAAAATGAATGATCGCTGTCATGTAGTAAGACTCTGGGCTAGGGTTTTGCCTTTTCACCAGAGGCAATTCCATAACAAGTCTGAGGGTTTGGGGACAGTTTAGGATGGACAGGCATAAAGTGAGGGACTTTGATAAGGAGATCATGTTTTGGAGTAGAAGTAGTACTGACTTGTTTGATAATCTCAAGTCATTTCATCTCTCGGGGACTCCCATTTTTCATTTGTCAGATCTGGTAATGGACTATATCTCCCAGCCCTTCCAGTCCTGGGATTGTAGGTCTCTGTAGTAAACCCAGAGCCAGGTGAGGTTGTGGCTCCTTGGAAAGTGGGAGAAGGTAAAGAAGGGACGAAGATGGGTAGAGAGAGGGAAAGGGAAAGAGAGAGAGAGAGAGAGAAAAAAGAGAGAGAATATAGCATTTCTGCTGTCTCTAGGAAGAAGGTTTAAAGTTAGGTTAAGCTAGAATAGAATCAACTGAGGTGTGTAAATCAGATCACATTTTAAGTGCTCAGAGAAGCTGCTGTTTTGTTTTTGGTTTTTGTTTTTTTTAAAGAACTCCTGAAGGCAATCTTGAGTAAAGTGAAGAGTCCTTTTGTAGAAGGCATAAATGCCTCTGGATTTACCCCTTTCTAATCACCTAAATGTTGGTCTATCAGGTTTCCATAAGCCACTAGATACATTCATGCTTAATAACAACATGCAGTAAAGAAATGGTTGAGATGCTCGGATAAAGATTAATGCTTGACTTCCTCTTTCAACTCTTTCTTATACTGCATTTCACATTGAAAACCACTTTCCCCTTGCACTCTAGCTTTTGAAATATTCCTTATGAAGTCACTTTAAGCTGTAGATAGTAGAGAAGATGTGCTGTTATCAGGAATGGGGTGGGTGCATGATATGTGTCCAAAATACCTCCTCTAATTAAGAACCAAAGTCTGGAAACAGACGGATGCTGTGTGACAGGTGAACAGTTGTGTGTCTGAGCTATAGACTGGGGAAAGGCGGTAAGCTTTCCAGTAAGCTTATTCTCCTAAACTGTATGAGTGAGACCTCTGCGTTTCTGTCCTTGTTGGCTTCCCCTCCCAAAGCTGGCTAACGTGCTGGCCTCCATTTAGAGTCACCACTTCGTTCACTGGGAGAAGACAAGCTGTCCAACCTAATCCATTAGTTAGCCTTCTGCATTAACACAAAACACACGGTGCTCCATGCTTCATTAGCACAGACAAGGTGTTCCAGTCACCGTGTCCCTGTGTAGAGCTACTGTGGCGGCTGCCCTCCACCAAACAGCTTCACACTCTGTACCTTCCCAACCACACCGCCTCAGTCCACGGCTGCTCTCCTCACTCAGTGAACCTGGACGAAGCCTTCTCATCTCCTGCCAGTAGCCAGTAGCCAGTAGCCACTTCCATGTTGATTAATACTTCCATCCTGCTCTGTGCCAGGACAAACGGAGCTGCTTTGCCTCCTCTAGTGTTTGCTGACCAACCAGAAGAACAAGAGCCATGCAGCTGGACAGGTCTAGTGGCCCAGGTCTGGCCCCAAGACAAGATGATTAGGGAAGATAATGATGAATGAGAGACTCACAGGTGAAAAATGACTTCTTGGGACACCTTATTGATCTGCCAGCTGAGGTCTTTTTCATGTGGAACCTAAATTTGACATCTCAAATTGAACCTGACTCTTGCATAGTTCATGCAGTTTTAGACCTGGCAGTGATTTTAGATAGAATCTAGGGCTTAGCCTAAATGGGAAAACAGGCCCTGAGCATGGAAGTGACTTACCCCAAAGTAACACAGAGAGTCAACAGCAAAGTTAGGGCTGAAGGACTTCCCTGGTGGTCCAGTGACTAAGACTCTGCACTCCCAATGCAGGGGGTCTTGCTTTGACCCCTGGTCTGAGAACTAGTTCCCACACACTGAAACTAAAGATCCCATGTGCTGCAACTAAGACCTGGAACAGCCAGATAAAAGCAAAAAACAAAACAAAACAAAACAAAAACAAAAACCAAAGTCCGGGCTGGGACTCAGGTCTGATGCTGCTCAGGTCATTACCACAGGCTGCAGGGTCATTTTCTTAGGCAGGACCCAGGTTCTGTCAATATGCTAATATATATCCCTGCTGGTATAAGACAAGATCAGGCCATACTGCCTGATAATTTAGGTTATAATTCTGCATGTCACAGTGTGAATCACTCATAGCATTCTACTTTTATGGAACTCTCTGTTTCCAATATAGCTTATAATTCTTTGGGAAAAAAAAAAAAAAGATCAGGCTACACTGGTCTAATCTAGACCTTGGCTCCAAACGGAGTAATAAAAAGAGGATGACAGAAGAAGGCATAGGGCCTGGGGAGAAAGAAACAAATTCAATAAGGAGCAGCCAGGAAAACAGCTTGGCTGTTTGGGCTTCCCTAGTGGCTCAGACAGTAAAGAATCTGCCTGCAATGTAGGAGACCCAGGTTCGATCCTGGGGCTGGGAAGAGCCCCTGGAGAAGTGAATGGCTACCCACTCTAGTATTCTTGCCTGCAGGGCTATAGTCCAGGGAGTCTCAAAGAGGTGGACATAACTGAGCGACTAACACTTTCACTCACTCTGAAGAAAACAGCTACTTTTACCCTTATTTCTGTGGGCTTCCCTGGTAGCTCTGTTGCTAAAGAATCCACCTGCAATGCAGGAGACCCCAGTCTGATTCCTGGCTCAGGAAGATCCGCTGGAGAATGGATAGGCTACCCACTCCAGTATTCTTGGGTTTCCCTGGTGGCTCAATTGGTAAAGAATCTGCCCGCAATGTGGGAGACCTGGGTTCCATCCCTGGGTTGGGAAGATCCCCTGGGGAAAGGAAAGGCTACCCACTCCAGTGTTCTGGCCTGGAGAATTCCATGGACTATATGGTCTGCTGCTGCTGCTAAGTCGCTTCAGTCGTGTCCGACTCTGTGCGACCCCATAGACGGAAGCCCACCAGGCTTCCGTCCCTGGGATTCTCCAGGCAAGAACACTGGAGTGGGTTGCCATTTCCTTCTCCAATGCATGAAAGTGAAAAGTGAAAGTGAAGTTGCTCAGTCGTGTCCGACCCCCAGCGACCCCATGGACTGGAGCCCACCAGGATCCTCCGTCCATGGGATTCTCCGGGCAAAAGTACTGGGGTGGGGTGCCATTGCCTTCCCCAGATTGTATAGTCTATGGGGTCTCAAAGAGTCGAACATAACTGAACAACTTTCATTCACTCACTCATGTGGGCTGGAGGAAAGCACAAGATGGTGCCAAAAATGCAATCTCCTTTTGGTGAGAGCTCTTTTTCCTAAGAAGCATTTCAGTTTCGGATTTATTTTTTCCATGAAGTGAAGAATCTGAGGATGGAATGAAGAAACTCTACCAAGTGGGCCGCCAGCAGTCAGAGACAAGGGGTGGTGGTGGTACCCTCTCTTAATAGGCAATCCAGGAATGGAACCTGCATTGAGGAGCAATGCAAATTTCCTGGCAGCATGGCAGGGCACGCCTGTCCCACAGAGTAGGAAAGAGCCAGATTCCCCAATTCAAATACAAACCACACTGGGAGCCCCTACCTGCCCAATCTCAGCGATCAGTTAACACCCTGGCAGGCATTATCACCGCAGGGTTTGTAGCCTGCAAATAAGTGGATGGTCATGATCAAGGCTAGGCAAAGACCCACTCTGCCTGCTTCACATAACCCAGCTGTGCATATGCTAACATAGCACATATGCTTCACATAGCTGTGCACAACTCCACAGACTGTGGAGCTCTGGTCCATGGAAAACAAAGCATCACCTTGCCTTCCCATTCTCACCAAAGGCTCTTGGATCCCTTTGCTAATGAGAAAGGAGAATCATTAAGCGGCCAGACACACAATAGACAGTCACAACGTACTGTTGTGTGCCAAGTACTTCAAAACAATGTACATAATGTGCCAGGTACTGTGTAAACACTAGGGCTATAAAGGTACAACCCTACCTGAGTTGGGCATACCTAGTGGGGAACAGATGCCCACATTGCTAACTAATGAAATGGGATAAGGGCTATTCAAAAAGGAGGGAAATGAGCTAAAATTTACTAAGCTACTACGATCCAGTAAGTTTAATCCACCCTTTCACTAGCTCATTAATAGACATTTATTAAATATCTGCAGGAGCTGTGCTAAGAATACAAACAGAAAAGATCTTTGCCCTTGAAGAGTCACATATCACAAGGCAAAGATGAATGGATAAATAATGTTAAAAAAATGTATAGTTGCTATTTCAAGTCTGCACATGCACAAAATATATTCAAAGAAGTCAGTTTTTAAGCATCTCAAAGTATCTCAGGTTTTGTACCTAAGAGTACATACTATTTGAGTCCATTTATATGAAGTTCTACAACAAGCAAAACTAATCTACTATGAAAAAATCTGAACACTGCCTTTGAGTGGGGTGAGTGGTACTTTCCTTGACTAGGGGTTGGGTGATACAGTTATATGTATTTGTCAAAATTTATTGAGTGGTCCACAAGATGTCTGGGTTTCATTGCTTTATATGCAGGTCAGGAAGCAACAGTTAGAACTGGACATGGAACAACAGACTGGTTCCAAATTGGAAAAGGAGTACATCAAGGCTGTATATTGTCACCCTGCTTATTTAACTTATATGCAGAGTACATCATGAGAAACGCTGGACTGGAAGAAACACAAGCTGGAACTAGATTGCCAGGAGAAATATCAATAACTTCAGATATGCAGATGACACCACCCTTATGGCAGAAAGTGAAGAGGAACTAAAATACCTCTTGATGAAGGTGAAAGTGGAGAGTGAAAAAGTTGGCTTAAAGCTCAACATTCAGAAAACAAAGATCATGGCATCCGGTCTCATCACTTCATGGCAAATAGATGGGGAAACAGTGGAAACAATGTCAGACTTTATTTTTGGGGGCTCCAAAATCCCTGCAGATGGTGACTTCAGCCATGAAATTAAAAGACGCTTACTCCTTGGGAGGAAAGTTATGACCAACCTAGATAGCATATTCAAAAGCAGAGACATTACTTTGCCAACAAAGGTTCGCCTAGTCAAGGCTATGGTCTTTCCTGTGGTCATGTATGGATGTGAGAGCTGGACTGTGAAGAAGGCTGAGCGCTGAAGAATTGATGCTTTTGAACTGTGGTGTTGGAGAAGACTCTTGAGAGTCCCTTGGACTGCAAGGAGATCCAACCAGTCCATTCTGAAGGAGATCAGCCCTGGGATTCTTTGGAAGGAATGATGCTAAAGCTGAAACTCCAGTATTTTGGCCACCTCATGCGAAGGGTTGACTCATTGGAAAAGACTCTGATGCTGGGAGGGATTGGGGGCAGGAGGAGAAGGGGACGACAGAGGATGAGATGGCTGGATGGCATCACTGACTCGATGGACATGAGTCTGAGTGAACTCCAGGAGTTGGTGATGGACAGGGAGGTCTGGCGTGCTGTGCTTCATGGAGTCGCAAAGAGTTGGACACGACCAAGTGACTGAACTGAACTTTACCTAAAAAAAGAACTCTACGCATATATTGAATTCTAGATAATGATATATATGATGAATTTGTGTGTGGGGGGATATGCTGATATCTGGGCTTCCCTGTTGGCTCAGCAGTAAAGAATCCACCTGCAATGCAGGAGACACAGGAGCCAGGGGTTCGAT
The DNA here is from genome assembly GCA_935064755.1 of Tragelaphus eurycerus. Taxonomy (NCBI): domain Eukaryota; kingdom Metazoa; phylum Chordata; class Mammalia; order Artiodactyla; family Bovidae; genus Tragelaphus; species Tragelaphus eurycerus. Next base: position 23,999 of record CAKXYN010000222.1, on the reverse strand, counting down.
CCCTGGGTGGGGAAGATCCCATGAAGGAGGGCATGGCAACCCAGTTCAGTATGCTTGCCTGGAGATTTCCATGAATCAAGGAGCCTGGTGGGCTACAGTCTCTGGAGTCACAAAGAGTCCAACATGACTGAAGTAATTGAGCAAGCACGTACTAATATCTGCAACTTACTTTGAATTGCATCCAAAATATAAGATGAATAGCAATGTTTTAGAGCAAACATCAATGGTAAAGAATCTGCCTGCCAATGCAGGAGAGAAAGGAGACAGGAGTTTGATCCCTGGATTGGGAATGTCCCCTGGAGAAGGAAATGAAAACTCAATCCAGTATTCTTGCCTGGGAAATCCCATGGACAGAGCAACATGGCGGGCTCCATTCCATGGGGTCACAAAGAGTCGGATATGACTGAGCGACTAAGCACTCACAAAACATAGCAAGGGACTTCCCTGGTGGTACAGTGGTTAAAACTCTGCCTCCCAATACAGGGGGTACGGGTTCAGTCCCTGCTTGGGGAACTAAGGTGTCACATGCCTTAGGGTATGGCCAAAATTTTTTTCTTTTAATTTTAAAAACACAAATACTGTAAAATGTCAGTTGTAGAATTTAGGTAGTGGATGTATACTATACGATGCTTTCAATTTGTCTGACAATTTGAAAATTTTCAAAATAAAATATTTGTGGGGAAAAAATGAGTCTTAAAAGTTAAATAGCCATCCCCCAGCAAACAAGAGACTTCCCTGGTGGTTCAGATGGTAAAGAGTCTGCCTGCAATACAGGAGACCCGGGTTTGATCCTTGGGTCAAGAAAATCCCCTGGAGAAGGGAATGGCAACCCACTCCAGTATTCTTGCCTGGAAAATTCCGTGGACAGAGGAGCCTGACTGGCTACAGTTCATAGGATCGCATAGCATCAGATGCTGCTGAGCAACTAATACACATACATAGGCAAAGAAAATGAGAAAGGTCTAGGCTAAACCCATTTCCAATTTTCCAACCCCCATCTGCCTTTCCACCTCCTCTATAGAACTCAAGGTAACAATATTTACGTATCTGCTCACCAATTTGGGTAGCCATATGGCACAGTTCTGGCCAATGAAACATTAAGGGAACTTGGTTCATTCTTCTGGAAAAGCTTTTGCTTAGTGGTGCTACGCTTTCCTGACTCAAATACAGACATGACACCTGGAGCTGCAGCAGCCTCTTGGAACCACGAAGGCAAATCTGAAAGAATCAGACTCCTGCCCTGACCTTACTGAGTTCTGGAGCCAGTGTCAGCAGCAGACCATCTCCAGGCTTCCTGCTGTGTTAAGAAAATGAAATCCTTGTTTGTTTCAGTCACTGTTGGTCAAGTTTTCTGTTACTCGCAGCTGAAACATTATGAGCACCGAAGTGTGAAACAGCCTGGTTTTCAGGTCATTGCAAGCAATCTGATGGCTGGATCCAGAGTTCGGGGAGGAAAATGTGGAATAGACAATGTAACTGTTCAGGTTGGAATAGTCTGGACTCCGGAGGACTCTTCATCCAATACTAAAAGACTTTGGATTCTCTGAAAGTGTAGAGCAAGGGGGTCCCTGATCAAAGTGCCTTTTAGAGTAGCCATTCTCAAATTTTATGAATATTAGAATCATCTGCAGTTAAAAATGCAGATTCCCAAGCCCCACGTCCACAGAGTTAGATTGTAGGAGATGCTAAAATCCTCTCTTTTACCAGCAGCTTCTGCGACCAGTTCCATACACACTGACAGCTTCCAGTCTCAGAAGCATTCTGTGTGCACCCACAAGGCAGGCTAGAAGTGTCAGGAGGTGAATGCTCCCAAGAGCGACCTTTGATCATTGAGGAATAGGAAGGAACTGGTGGATAAATCTCCAGTTTCCTTGCTTATAGGTGGAAGAATTCTGAAGCATGTGCCTAGCAGCCTCTCAAGTTCCCTTAGAGTTGAGTCCCACTCTAACTCTTTCATTAATATATAACTCTCTCATTAATATATCTTTTACTGATTCTCCTTCCCTGTCTCCCTTCCCCAGACCCCCTACCAGTACACTGCTGGTACCTTAGACAAATCCTTGTCTAAGGTCCAGCTTTTGGCAGAATTCAAACTAGGATGCTGATTCAGAAACCCAGGGTGGGGCTTGGAAATATGCATTTTAACCATCACCCCTCTCTAAGTATTCAGAATGGACTGAATCTCAGTCCCTCCAACCACAAGTAACTTTTCCTGTTGACAGTGTCAGAGGAATTTGTAGATTAGAGTGAAATTCTTTGGTGGCAAGCAGATTTTTCAGTTGAATTGAGACCAAGAGATTAACCAAATTCTCTTGCTAATTCAGATAATCTGTGAAAAGTTTCCAAACGTAAGCAATTTCAGAGATAAGACCTAACTGCAAGGGCCCCAAATCAGCTTAGGACATTGAAAGAGGTAGTCAGGAGAATGTCAAAGCCCCACCACATAAATAAATCAGACAAATAAAGGATCCTGACTGTTCCTTACCTCATAACACTGAGAATAAATTTTTGTCTAAATTTAATATCTATCCATTCAGTATCTATTCATTTAGTTGGTTTCAACTAAGGAATTTGCGTTTTACTGAAAAAGAGGAAAACTAGATCTTATCAGTTGAAGCAATAATTTTAATTGTGTTTAGGGGCCAAGTAAACCTGTTGTTTTAATATTCCCTTACTAGGAAAGAGATTGGTCAAATGTATTTTGATACCATTATTGCCCTCAAATTAGAATCCTGGGACAAGGAGCTGATGGAGAAGAAATGGACTCACTAGAGGGGCTAGATTGGGTTATTGAGTTCCTCTGATGATGCCATCTCAAGAGCCATGAGCATCAGCCTCCTCCTCAAAAGCTCAGGTAAGGTGACCAAAGCTTCCCTGGTCGCTCAGTCGGTAAAGAATCTGCCATGCAATGCAGGAGACCCTGATCCTTGGGTCAAGAAGATCCCTTGGAGAAGGGAATGGCAACCCACACCAGTATTCCTGCTTGGCAAATACTGTGGACAGAGGAGCCTGGTGGGGTGCAGTCCATGGGGTCACGAGAGTCAGACACAGAGACATAGTAACTAAAGCACCAAGGTGGCCAAAACAGGAAAGATAGTGTCCCCTTATTGTAAGCTGTGGCTCACGAATCTTTAAAAAAGCATCATTTAAAGATGTTTCCAAGAACAGTTCCAGGGCGTCAGTTATTCCCACAGAGGAAATTTTTAGACTTTCCTGAATTACCAGTACCTTATTAGTGATGGAATTCAGCCATGCCATTCCACATACTCCAGGGTGCCTCAGTTTTGTACTGGGTAGGACAGCCTGGCCTCTGTGCCTTCATCAGCTGAAATCATGGCACCGTGACCCTGCTGGTATTACTGAAGTTATCCTAATGCCACTGATGACAGACAGGTTGTTAGAGAACCTTCCCATCGAAATCTTCAGGAGTTAGATGTCTCTCTTCAAACTCATCTGCTAATATCATTTGATGGGCTCTTCTCGGGGAAATGAAGATGCAAGCTGTCAGAAACCTAAGTATGGGCAAAGCTGCCTGCCATCTGATGGAAGATAAAAGAGAAATGCAAAAAATACCACCGGATCAGCTTTTCTTTAATCCTAGCAGAAGAGACATAGGGAAAGTCTACATATCTACACTTTGGATTAGTGTTCACTTGTTGTCTTTTTCTGTAGCTGAAAAGTGAGTTTTCACTCTAAGGAAGCATGCAATGCCACCTAAAAGTCTCAAGTTGGAAAACAGGAAGAGAGTGTTTTGACACTAGAGGAAAATAGAAACAATTTTACCCAAACCTTGAGTTATAAGAGAAAAGATTACTTATTCACTGTATGTGTGTTTGTGTACTCAGTCGTGTCTGACTCTTTGCGATCCCATGGACTATAGTCCACCAGGCTCCTCTGTCCATGGAATTTTCTGGGCAAGAATATTGGAGTGGGTGGCCATTTCCTTCTCCAGGGTATCTTTTCAACCCAGGGATTGAACCCATGTCTTCTGCATTTGGCAGACAAATTCTTTACCACTAGCGCCACCTGGGAAGTGAAGTAGCTCAGTCGTGTCCGACTCTTTGCGACCCTTGGACTGTAGCCTACCAGGCTTCTCCGTCCCTGGGATTCTCCAGGCAAGAATGCTGGAGTGGGTTGCCATTTCCTTCTCCAGGAGATCTTCCCAACCCAGGGATTGAACCCGGGTCTCCCGCAATGTAGGCAGACGCTTTACCGTCTGAACCATCAGGGAAGTCGCCACCTGGGAAGCCATCACTTTTATTGCTTACCAACCACAAACAGCTCTTTGAAAGTCTACTACTACTCTATGCACATGTGTTTCTTGGTAATTCAGAGATTCCAAGAGGTAGAGAGCACAGTCTCAGCCCTGGAGAAATACACAGTGTCTTCGAAGAGAAATGACAAGAATCTAAAAGATAAATAACAATCTAAATATCCACATGCTATGTGATAAATGGCAACCATATGAATCAACTGGAAAAGACCCCGATGCTGAGAAAGATTGAGGGCAGGAGGAGAAGTGGGTAACAGAGGGTCAGATTGTTTGGATGGCATCACCGACTCAGTGGACATGAATTTGAGCAAACTCTGGGAGATATTGAAGGATGGGGAAGCCTGGCCTCCTACAATTCATTGCGTCACAAAGAGTTGGACATGACTTAGCAACTGAACAAGAAGTCAATAATATTAGTATAAGGCTCACATAGATATCTCTTAATAATCGGATAGACATCCCTCTTCCTTCGGATATGTTATTATTGGGGGAGTACAGGGAAGGTAGGAACGTAATTGTTTAGAGTAATTTTGATGTTTGCACATAAATGCATAATGATATTATTGATCCTGGATACAAACTATCAGCAGAAGCAGTTGTAAAACCTGATGGGAGTTTGCACCTAGCAGCCTGGTACCCTTTCTCATCAAGGAGCCAAGGAAAGAACCCAAAAGTACCCAGAGCTCCCAGGATAAGGGAGTGACCTGGGGTATTTACTGAATGAAATTAGGACTAGAAGATGAAGAATGTGTGAGGACAGTATACAGCAGCATCAAATAGGAAGGAGGCTGATGCTTTTATTCCCAGCCAACAAACTGCTTCACAAATCAATATTATAAGCTGCATTTTATAAATTACCCCATCATGGGACATTGTGAATTGGCACTGAAAAAAAAGAAAAGAAAAGTTTATCTTTTTTTCTTTTGAGAAATCTATTCATTTTGAAATTCAGGAGCTATTATTATTTGGTCCCTGAATAATTGTCCACATTACAGCAATTAATACTCTGTTTATTTACTATAGTTATAAGAACAATGTCAGATTTCTTAAAATTTTTGATTAAAGTGTTTTTTTTTAAGTTTTGATTAAAGTGTTTTAAAAACACTGAAAATAACAACAACATCTCCCAGAAAATAATGAGTTTATTCCTGTTGGCTGTCGAATCATTACTCCCATATCTGAATAATAACAGCACATCAAAGCCAGCAGTGGTAATTAAATGATTTGTGAACATAGGTTAACAAATTAGTGCATCGTGATGTGTCATTGTCTAATTAGGGTAAAAATACTAGTCTTACCTAAAAGACAGACAAAATAGTAAAACAAGAAGGAATAGGTAAAAAGGTATTGTGCAAAAGATTAGAACATATGTAATGTCATTTTTCCGCTTACTACTTTAGAGGGGTTTTGAGCATCTTCCAGATCTTACAGTGCAGTGCATTCATGCTATTGTGTCCAACTTTCTGCATCCTAGTGGGCTATATAGCCTGCCAAGTTCCTCTGTCCCTGGGATTTTCTAGGCAAGAATACTGGAGTGGGTTGTCATTTCCTTCTCCAGGGTATCTTCCTGACCCAGGGATCAAACCTGAATTTTATGCATCTCCTGCATTGCAGACAGATTCTTTACTGCTTGAGCCATCAGGGAAGCCCCCAGATCTTACATATCCAAACTACTACACCTTGGATTAGTTATGTGTTTCAGGGTGAACGGGAAGCTGTCTGCATGCGTATGTTCTCATTTGCTTCAGCTGTGTCCAACTCTTTGCGACCCTATGAACTATAGCCTTCTGACCATGGGATTCTGACCATGGGATTCTCCAGACAAGAATATTGGAGTGTCTCAGTTCAGCTCAGTTCAGTTCAGTCGCTCAGTCGTGTCCAACTCTGCCTCCCCATGAATTGCTGCATGTCAGGCCTCCCTGTCCATCACCAACTCCCGGAGTTCACTCAAACTCACGTCCATCTAGTCGGTGATGCCATTCAGCCATCTCATCTTCTGTCGTCCCCTTCTCCTCCTGCCCTAAATCCTTCCCAGCATCAGAGTCTTTTCCAATGAGTCAACTCTTCGCATGAGGTGGCCAAAGTACTGGAATTTCAGCTTTAGCATCATTCCTTCCAAAGAACACCCAGGGCAGATCTCCTTTAGAATAGACTGGTTGGATCTCCTTGCAGTCTAAGGGACTCTCAAGAGTCTTCTCCAACACCACAGTTCAAAAGCATCAATTCTTCAGCACTCAGCTTTCTTCACAGTCCAACTCTCACATCCATACATGACTACTGGAAAAATCATAGCCTTGACTAGACAGACCTTTGTTGGCAAAGTGATGTCTCTGCTTTTGAATATGTTATCTAGGATCCTTCCAAGGAGTAAGTGTCTTTTAATTTCATGGCTGCAATTGGAGTGTCTACATGACCTCAAATAACTGAATTGCTTATAGTTTTCATATGACAACCATCAGCAGCCCTGGCTTGAAAAGACACTTAAGGGAAAGCTTCTTTGAATTCCCCTCTATGTATCAGCTAGATAAAACAAGAAAGAAGAAACCCAGGACTATTCATCTCTCACTCTTATTATTTAGAATTTTCAATTTAGCAACCATTTATTCAGTACATATTCACTAGGCACCTACTATATGCCAAGCAAAGCACTAGGGTTTTTTTTTTTTAATAATTAAAAAGGTCTTTTCTTTATTTATTTTTGGCTGCTCTGGGTCTTCATTGCTATGTGCAGGCTTCTTATTGTGGTGGCTTCTCTTGTTGCAGATCATGGGCTCTAGGGTGAGTGGACTTCAGTAGTTGTGGCACATAGGTTTAGCTGCCCTGTGGCATGTAGAATCTTTCCAAATCAGGGATTGAACCTGTGTCCCCTGCATTGGTAGGCAAATTCTCAACCACTAGACCACCAGGAAAGTCCAGCATTAGGAGAGGCATGAAGCTGAATGAAACAGACCTTCTCTCAAAGTTGTTTTTTTTGTTTTTTTTTTTTTCAGTTAGAGAAATAAGGCATACAGTTTAAACATTAGGTAGAGACAAAGTACTGTAAGACTTCAGGAGAGGGAATTAATAACTTCCACGGAGGGAAATGAAGCTGCAGTGTCAAGAGCTTGGTCTTGACCCATAGGAAGTGGTGGGGCTGAAAGGCTTTGCAGACAGAGGAAATGGCCAGCACTAAGGCACGTGTAATTTATCATTCATTCTGCCATCAATTAGGAAGTTTAATCCAAATTACATCCCAGAAAAGAAGCCCCTTCTGGACTTATTTCCATTGGCAGTGGAAGCATTGGAGAGCTGAAAAAAATTTGCTCTCACAACAGCCAGTAAGTTAGTGACCCTACAGGGGTTTGGAGGCTCCAGAATTCTTTTAACCCTCAGTGATCACTTAAACAACCGAGTCTCCTAAGTATGTACAAATCTCATATTTGAACTGATTTTGAAAAATAAAAAGGCATGTGAAATGCACACCCTACTCTTTTAAGTCTCTGAGCAATGCTTGCAATATTGTAGGACAATTTGGATCCTAGTGATACAGTGATAGCTTTTGGGAACAGAGAAAGTCCTCCATGCTTCTGTCGTTGGTGTCCACGCCACTAACACCTCCTCCCTGCAGCCTTGGGAAACAGCCTCAGATGGCTAGCTAAACACACAGTATAGATGTGTTGAAGGAAGTTTCCTGCTTTCCCTATTAGTTTCAAGAATTGTGTGTGTAAGTGTAAATGTTATAGCAAAGATCAAACTGGTTATTAATCCAAGTCAGGGCAAAGAGGAAGAAGCTATCAGCAAAGAGAAGTGATTTCTTTTTAGGCTTTTGCTCTGAAGGCTAAAATTTGTTTAATTAAATGAGACCTTCTGCCCTGTTACTGACATGAGGACATTTCTACTTCACACCAGGGACCCCAAGGCAAGTGAGCCATTAACACTCCATCTCAAAGCCTAAACCTGCCGTCATTTCCGTTATCCTTGTTCATTCACACCTCGCCTTTGGGCCACTGTTGTTCATCTCTTCAGCCTAATATCATCAGCTGATTTTCATTTTAACTTTTCCATTAAAACATTAGGTATGCTTTTAGAAGAATGCATTTTTTGATAGTAGTTATCTGAGTAAAGTGAGATGTGAAAATCTTGGAGGTGATTCAAATGGGAGCCATGATACTGCTGCTGCTGCTGCTAAGTCACTTCAGTCGTGTCCGACTCTGTGCGACCCCATAGACCGCAGCCCAGCAGGCTCCTGCGTCCCTGGGATTCTCCAGGCAAGAACATTGGAGTGGGTTGCCATTTCCTTCTCCAATGCATGAAAGTGAAAAGTGAAAGTGAAGTCGCTCAGTCTAAAAGTAAAATAAATGTAAAATATGTAAAATAAATGTAAAATAAAAACACTTCTTTTGTGTGAAAGAAACTGGCTTAGGAAGACTGGGGGGCGGGGGAAGAGGCATGATGTGACACTGTTCTTGAGGGGTACATGTATGCTAAACCCCTTCAGTTGTGTCCGACTCTTTGCAACACTATGGACTGTAGCCTGCCAGGCTCCTCTGTCCATGGGAGTCTTCAGGCAAGAATAATGGAATGGGTTGCCATTTCTTCCCCCAGGGATCTTCCGGAACCAGGGATTGAAACCATGTCCCCTGCAGTAGCAGGCAGATTCTTATTCACTACACCACCAGGGAAGTTCTCCTAGAATCTTTTGAGAGTGAAAAAGAGAAAGATAAATTCTGTTATCTATCACTTGAATTTGTACATAAATTTATCTAAAATCAAAGTAAAATTTCTGTAATAAGCAAAAATAAACCAAAATATTGTCAAAGAACAAAGCGAGACTAATTAAGTCAAAACTATAGAGAATTAGGCATTTTTACCTCAATTTCAAAATATTTTCTATTAACTGTCTAGTCTATAACATAAATTGTGTTACTGTTAATTCTGACACAACTTTAAAAAACTTCAGCCTAAACCAATCTAAGAGTCTCTAGTCTGAGAACTTAGAACCCACGCATTCCATAACTCAAGTGCTCAGAAGGTGCTTTCAGCGTCTCCAAACTTGAGACATCAAATATAGTAGGGTGATTAGCTCATGGTTGGTCTGGGAGTTAGTTCTTGGCATTTTACCATTGCGCCACCCATTGAACATTTTAAAGTGAGAAGTTTAGTGATTTATCTTCTGTACAAGCTGCTTTTCTGACAATATTATTGTTGGTATAAAAGACCTCCTTTAAAAAGAAAATCTGAGAACAGAGAATCTCAGGATAAAGAGGAACATTCTAAGGACCAGAAGTTTCCAGCAGTAAAACAGACCCACCTGTCAGAGGGGAAGTCTCCATCACCTGAAGTATTTCAGTGGGTGCTGGGTGGCCATCCCTTACGGTCACAGTGGAGACAATTGTTTCACTGAATGAGAGGCTAGATGAGGTGGCCTCTGAGGTACTAGACAGTTTGAAGAATTCCCAGTTTTGTGATCCTAGAGTTCATAGGATTCTGACTCCGAATCAGTAACTAAAATATCATCTAACTTTGTCCCCTGGAACAGTGCACTTAACACATTAACATCTTCCTATAGAAAACTACCACCCTCAGTGTCCTAGGCATGCTGATGTTAAATTGCTTTCCCAATACTCGGTCCAGAAACTGAGTTTTATTTCTAAGAAAGCAATCTTCAAAATTTTATTTATTATTTATTTATTTTTGGCTGTATTGGGTCTTCACTGCTGCATAGGCTTTTCTCTAGCTGTGGCGAGTGGGGGCTACTCTCTAATTGCAGTGACTGGGCTTCTGATTGTGGAGGTTTTCCTAGGGCAAGTGGGCTTTCAGTAGCCGTGGCTCCTGGGCTCTGTACAGGCTCCATAGTTGTGGCACACAGGCTTAGTAGCTCCACAGCATGTGGGACCCTCCCTAATCGGGGATTGAGCTCATGTCTCCTGCACTGGCAGACAGACTCACCACTGAGCCACCAGAGCAGCCGAAGAAAGCAACTTCAGTACATCTGAGGGAAACAAAAATATGTAATAACACACCTCAGGTCTACGAAAAGAATCCATTCCTGCATAGCCAGTCCACAGTGAGAAAGGAGCATTTCAGTACATAGAAAGTCAGTTGCACTCATTTTATATTTAGCGAAAGGCCTGAGGAAGTAAAATCAGACCTGGATTCAGCTCAACACCTGAGTCAGTGGTGCAGTGTGGGCTAATGATGAGAGCTTCCGTTCGTTTACACTGGCAGATTTCCAGGGCTGTCCCACATCTGTGCGGCTCAGCCTCTGTGGGCGGGCAGCAAGGCAGAAAACATGCAACACTCTGGTGCCACTTCTGGGGTAAAGAGCAGGGCTGTTGTGGAGTGGACTTCGCACTGGTTACAACAAACTCCATAACTCAGGGACAAACCCATCACCCTTCTGGAACTTCAGTAGGAAGAGGAAGCAACACAGGAGGGTGAAGGGCTGAGCTATTATAGAAATGACATCACTGTTGGGGGCATTAGATGGGATCTGCCAAAGAAATGAGCTTTACAAAGATAACTCAGTCTTGAAAAGAGTACTCCTTTCCTTTACAGGGCTGCGCACTAGACATAACGCATGCTGTTTTAAAACAAAGAGTGATATGAATGCCAATATTTTCCTCTTGGGGCTTCCCTGGTGGCTCAGTGGTAAAGAATCTGCCTGCCAATGCAGGAAACAAGAGTTCAGTCCCTGGGTTGGGAAGCTCCCCTGAGGAAGGAAATGGTAACTCACTCCAGTATTCTTGACTGGAAAATCCCATGAACAGAAGAACCTGGCCAGCTACAATCCATGGGATCCCAAAGAGTCGGATATGACTTAGTGACTAAACAACAACAACATTCCTCTTTGGTCAGAAAATAAATATATCCTTCCACATGAACTTTGACATCTCTAGGAATGGTCTTCCTACAAAATGTTGAAAGTAAAGGGACTCGGTTGCTCTCTTTGAGTCATCTCTGAAACAGGCTAAATACCTCATTTTGTTGTCACCTAGAATGTCCCTGGAAAAACGAACCAAATCAAAGACAGGTAACAAATTAACTGCACAAGAATGAAGTGTACTAATCAGATTTATTCAAGGCCAAGTACAGGTATTCTGATTTGCAGGCTTTTATGGAACTCGGGGAAGGCAATGGCACCCCACCCCAGTACTTTTGCCTGGAAAATCCCATGGACGGAGGAGCCTGGTAGGCTCCAGTCCATGGGGTCGCCAAGAGTCGGACACGACTGAGCGACTTCACTTTCACTTTTCACTTTCATGCATTGGAGAAGGAAATGGCAACCCACTCCAGTGTTCTTGCCTGGAGAATCCCAGGGACGGGGGAGCCTGGTGAGCTTCTGTCTATGGGGTCGCACAGAGTCGGACACGACTGAAGCGACTTAGCAGCAGCAGTAGCAGCATGGAACTTGGTGGGAAGATAAAAAGTAGTCATTCTCAAAGGCTGATACTCACAATGACCGTGTTCTCTACAGATATATGGTAGGGCCTTGACCAAAGTATTTTGGCCCCAGTAGCAGAGAGACTGAATTCAAAGGTATAAATAATCAGCTGGCCTTCAATGTGGCCTTGGGTAAATCATATCATCTTCTAATTCTCATCTACAAAATTGAGATAATAAAATCTGTCTGGACTCCCCTGATGGTCTAATGGTTAGGACTCCATACTTTAAATGCAGGGGACACAGATTTGATCCCTGATTGGAGAACTAAGATGATGCACAGTGTGGCAAAAAAAAAAAAAAAAAAACTTTACTTGGTTTCAATGGCAATTAAATTTCATTATTCATATAATTATTTGAAAATTTTAATGAATGCTTAAAATGTGCCAGGCACAAGGGATCTAAGTAGGTATTCCTCCAAAGATATACAAATGTCCAATAAGCATTTGAGAAGATATTCAATATGATTAGCCATCAGGGAAATGCAAATCAAAACCACAGTCAGCTACCATGACACATCTACTAGATTAGCTATAATCAAAAAGACAGATAATAAAAACTATTGGTGAAGATTTGGAGAAATAGGAATATTCCATACACCGCTGCTGCTGCTGCTGTTAAGTCATTTCAGTTGTGTCCGACTCTGTGCGACCCCATAGATGGCAGCCCACCAGACTTCCCCATCCCTGGGATTCTCCAGGCAAGAACAATGGAGTGGGTTGCCATTTCCTTCTCCAATGCGTGACAGTGAAAAGTCAAAGTGAAGTCACTCAGTCGTGTCCGACTCTAGTGACCCCATGGACTGCAGCCTATGAAGCTCCTTCATCCATGGGATTTTCCAGGCAAAAGTACAAGAATGGGGTGCCATTGCCTTCTCTGCCATACACCACTAGTGGGGATGTGAAATGATGCAGCCACTTTGGAAACCAACCAGATGGTTCCTCAAAAGGTTAAACAGTTATTGTATGAGTTAGCAATTCCACTCCTAAGTATACTTATAAGTATTCCACTTCAGCAGGAAGGAAAACATATGCCTACAAGGAGACTTTATGAATGTTCATAGCAGCATTATTCATAATAGCCAGAAAGTAGAAGCAATGCAAATGTCCATCATCTAATGAATGTAAAAAATGTGGTATATCCCTACAATGGAATATTATCTAGCAATGAAAAAGAATGAACTGTTGGTATGTGTTACAATATGGATGAACCTTGAAAACATTATACTAAATGAGAGAAATCAGTCACAAAAAGACCACATATTTTATGATTCCATTTATATAAAATGTCCAAAATAGGCAAGTCAATAGAGACAGAAACTAGATTACTTGTTGGTTGAGGTTGGAAGGAAGATGGGGAGGGAGCTTAGGAATTAACAGCTAAGGGCTGTAGGGTTTCTCTTCTGGGGTGACAAATTGTTCTAAAATTGCTTGTTGTGATGATTGTACAACTGTTTAAATATACAAAAAGTCACTATTTTTTAAAATATTTATTTAGCTGCATGGTCTTAGTTGTGGCACATGGATCTTCATTATGTCATGCGACACATGGACTCTCCAGTTGGGGTGCTAGGGCTTAGTTCCTCTGCAGCATGTGGGGTCTTAGTTCCCCAACCAGGAATCAAACCCATATCCCCTGCATTGCAAGGCAGATTCTTAACCACTGGACCACCCGGGAAGTCCTGAATCATACACTTTAAATGGATGAACTGTGTGGTATGTGAATTGTATCTCAATAAAGCAACTGAAAAAAAAAAAAAAAAAAAAAGGGATGTGCCAGGCAATTTGCTAAGTGCTCAATACATAATGGGTATGAAATGAACATGAAGTGTGCTTAATAAATACAATGCAAACACATAATGCCTCATTTACTTTGAATAAAGGGGAAAAAGAACTTTTTAAAGGAATACAAGCGCACGTGAAATATAAAAGCCTAAATTAATGTGCTAATTAGGAATAAAATAACCATAACTACGGCCTAACAGCACGTAGTGTCGTACTGGGATATCATTAAACTGTACTTGAGTGTACAGTAAGGTAAAGTCTTTAACAGCAATCATCTTTGGCAATACACTATTGAGTCATAGTGTTATTTAAACACAAAGTGAAGGCCATTATAAACTACACCTGAGAATCAAAGACAAAGAGATAAAAAGAACGTTTATTGCTAGAGAAGAGATCTGAAGGGGAAATTATGCTTCTATCTCTTTACCGTCGTGGCAGTCATATGTTTTTTCTTGTAAGTTTTAAGATTTATTTATATATTGTTGTGCTGAGTCTTCATTACTGTGAGTGGGCTTTCTCTAGTCTGGGAGAGCGGAGGTTACTCTCCAGTCATGGTGTGTGGGCTTCTCATTGCAGTGGCTTCTCTTGCTGCAGAGCACTGGCTCTAGGGCATGTGGCCTTCAGTAGTTGTGGCACACGGGATCAACAGTTGCGGTTCCCAGGCCCTGGAGAAGGAAATGGCAACCCACTCCAGTACTCTTGCTTGGAAAATAGTATGGACGGAGGAGCCTGGTGGGCTGCAGTCCGTGGGGTCGCTAAGAGTCGGACACAACTGAGCGACTTCACTTTCACTTTTCACTTTCATGCATTGGAGAAGGAAATGGCAACCCACTCCAGTGTTCTTGCCTGGAGAATCCCAGGGCCGGGGGAGCCTGGTTGGCTGCCATCTATGGGGTCGCACAGAGTCGGACACGACTGATGCGACTTAGCAGCAGTAGCAGCAGAGCACAAACTCAAGTAGTTGTGGCGCTTGGGCTAAGTTGCTTCATGGCATGTGGGATCTTCCCAGACCGGAGATCAAACCCATGTCTCTTGCACTGGCAGACAGGTTCTTTACCACTGAACCACCAGGGAAGCCCCTTGGCTGTTGTAGTCTGAATGCACATTATGCCCCTACTTCTCATCTCTAGCACATAATCACCCTTAATATGGAAAACAAAAGTCATGCCTTTCTGCATCTTGGTATTTAAGCAAATAAAAAAAACCACTGCATACTTCCCTATTCCTTGACCTTTTTCATTTTTTCTTTGTTAGCCTGTTTGTTAGCCCCAAGAGGCTATCTTTTTACAGTGTAAAAGCCAAAGGAACCCTCAGAATTACTGATGAGCATGGGTTCTGTGGAAGAAGTCACCATCTATATCTTGCAGAAGTAAGGCATGAATAGCTAGAGAAAGATGCGAACACCTATCTGATCTTTCAGTGGCTCAAGATCTTATCATGCCTGTCTAGGCTTGACATTACAGATGGACTAGGACATTCTAGGGGAGCACATTAACACAAGCAAAGGCAGATTGGCAGGATGTTTCAGGTGGAAGTCAAACATCTTAGAAGGTCAAACATCATTCTGGAGGAAAGAGCTAGTGTTGTCCTGACTCCAACAAGGACTGAAACTACGGTGGAAAAAACGTCTGGGTGCATGGAAAGTTTTCTTCAAAATGACAGGGGCAGAGACTTCCCTGGTGGCCCAGTGGTTAAGAATCCACCTTGCAATGCCAGGGAAGAAGGTCTGATCCCTGATCAGGGAACTAAGATCCCACATGCCACTGAGCTACTGAGCCTGCATGCCACAACTAGAGAGTCCATGACCCGCAATGGAAGATCATGCGTGACTCAACTAAGACCTGACACAATAAACAAATAAAAAAATACACTTTTAAATGATAGGGGCAAGCTTCTCTGGTGCCTCAGAGGTCAAGAATCCACCTGTCAATGCAAGATACACAGGTTGGATCCCTGATCAAGGGAGAGCCCACATACTGCAGAGCATTTAAGCCTGTGGGCCACAACTGAGCCTGAGGTCTAGAGCCCCAGAGCCCACGAGCCCACGAGCTGCAATTACTGAGCCCACGAGCTGCCTGTAGCCTGTAGCCTGATGACCCTAGAGTCTGTGCTCCATAGCAAGAGAAGCCACTGAAATGAGAAGCCCTTGCACTGCAATGAAGAGTAGCCTTACTCTTCACAACTAGAGAGAAGCCTGTGCAGCAAGGAAGACCCAACACGGCCAAAAATAAATCAATAAATCAATCCTTATTTTTAAAGAATGATATGGCAATAAAGAGAGACCACTATGTGGGGTAGACCCAAAACCAGGAAAGAAGAGTAGAGGATAAAGATAAGAAAGGAAGGGAGGGAAGGAAGCCAGGAAGGAGAAAGAGTACAATGGAGTCTGTTTGTACAAATAAAACTATCAGAGAGAGAAATTTTAACTTTATCCACCAAAGAGATAAAGAACCTATATCAGGTACACACCCCTTTCATAACACAAAAAGATGGTAAGAAAAAGTGAAATATCTTAAAAATTAATGTATGTTAAGAAAAAAAAATAAGGTGCATATTAGAGGACTGAGATGACACTTCAAAGCACTAAAGAGATAATGAGTGGGCATAAAAGTATTCATATGATATGACAAGGGGATTGGAGTGGTGTGCCCAGAAGAAGGGCATGGCAAGGACTGATGTGCAGCAGTGGGAACACAAGGAGGGCAAGAGTGAGCCATGCAATAAAAACTGAGGCCAAATCGACTGCACAATGAATCTGGCTAAAAGAGAGCAGTCCAGAAGGCAGTAAAATCAGATTCAGTGACAAGAGTGAGAAAGAGAAGAGAAACTACAGTGCAGCCCATATGCAAGCAGATTTGAGCGAAATTCCAAAGCATTTACTGAAAGACCTACCTGATTTTGAAGAGACATAAAGGATAACTATTTAGTTGGGAAGACCAAGAACTTGGAAGTAGAATGCAAGGTACACGCCTGGAAAACAAAACAAGTCAGTTTGCCTCTTACAAATGTTTGTGTTCCTTCTCTTTATCCACTAATTGTTTTCTTTGTTTGGCTTTGTGACTGGGAAATACTTTCCCATGGCACCAATGTGGCAGGTGGTGGCTAAATTCCAAAAGTGGCCTACCAAATTCTGTTCAATGATTATAACTCTACCTTCACAGTAATTCTGCTAGAATCAGCCTTAGTCTTGAGACCTGGGAGGAAAGAGTAGTAAAGTACAAGAGAGAAGAGGAAGAGAAGCAAGGAGAGGCAGGAGGAAGAGACAAAGAAAAGAAGAGGAGCAAGAAGAGAAAAGATGATGGGAGGTTTTCTTTTTCTCTTGGACACAGAGTTTCAAATCCTGACTTTAGTCCTGATGTCTCTGCCAGGTATTAGGAAGCTATCAAGCTTGTGGTCAAGTGTATGAGATCTATGATTAACACTTCTTAATGTTCTTAGGGAGAGATCACTGGAGTTTTAAAAAATATTTAGAAGATATTTGGTAGCAAATTTCCTCTAGTTAAAAAAATCAGTTCACCTAATTGTTCCTATTACTGATAGCCTCATGCCTCCTTTGCCTCTCTGAAGGATCCAGTGACTTCTGATGAGTCTTGGTGTACAGAGGTGAAAAAGTGAAAGTGTGAGTGGCTCAGTCGTGTACCACTCTTTGGAACCACATGGACTATAACCTGTCAGGCTTCTCTATCCGTGGAATTTTCCGGAGAGTTAAGAATACTGGGGTGAGTTGCTATTTCCTTCTCCAGGGGATCTTCCCAACCTAGGGATTGAATGCAGGTCTCCTGAGTTGCAGGCAGATTCTTTACTTTCTGAGCCACCAAGGAAGTTCCATAATAGGGCAGGTATTTGTAAATTTGAAGTTAATGAGTTGATAGAAAAAAAATCCAATTTCTTCAGTTGTATATAGAGAATTGATAATATAAAATATAGATGAAGGGACTTCTCTGGTGGTCCATTGGCTAAGACTCCTGGCTCCCAAAGCAGGGCACCTGGGTTCAATCCCTGGTCAGGGAACTAGATCCTACATGCTGCAACTAAGGGTTCCATGCCACAGCTTAAGGTCGTGCATGCCACAATGAAGACCTGGCACAGCCAAGTAAATAATTTAAAAAAATTTTTTAAAGTATCATTGATATATTAACTTCCGGTTAAGATGGCGGAGGATTAGGACGGGGAATACGCTTTCTCCTCCACAAATTCATCGAAGGGACATCTGGGCGCCGAGTAAATTCCACTAACAGCTTCGGAGTGCTGGCGGAGGACGTCAGACACCCAGAAGAGCAACTCACTGCCTTCTAAAGGAGGTAGGAAAGAATATAGAAGCCAGAGAGAGACAAAGAGGGAGGGGCGGACCTCTGTCCAGGGAAGGGAGTCTTAAAAGAGAAGTTTCCAAACACCAGGAAGCACTCTCCCTGCGGAATCTGCGCCGAACCTGGGAAACACGGAGACTATCATAACAGGGAGGAGAACAGTTGAGCAATTAGAACCCACAGACTGCGGGCCCTGCGGTAACTTCCGCAGCGGTGAAGCATCGCTGCAAACGCCCGCATCTGCCATTGGGGAGCTGGGGCTGGGCAGGGAGACGCCTTGGCCGTTCCCACGTGGGACGCTCCCCTGCGGGACTCTCCCCCACTGGATGCTCCCCCGCCGGCCGCTCCCGCGCGGACCGCAGCTGCTCCCACGCAGGCGTGCCCCCGCCGGCTGTGCCGGCGGCTCCCACGAGGGCCACCCCACCCCCCTCCCCCACCCGCCCACCATTCCTGTGCGAGCCACCCCCTTGCCGGCCCCTCCCCCTCTGCAGGCCGCGTTGCAGACTGCGTTCGCCTGATTGTCTGGAGTGCTGCCTAATCGGAGTAGTTTGGGCCGGCAGTCCAGATTGTGCAGCGCCGACCACACGAGTGGCCGGCCTTGGCCCAGAACACCACCGAACCGTGCACAGAACAAAGGACTATACAGACCAACTACAGAGAAAGGGGCCTATAGATCTTGAGAAATTTAAGCCGGAACAAGGAACTAGCCGAAAATGAACTGATCCCACAACAATAATAGAGAAACTCTTATATATATTGTTACTATTTTTACCATCATTATTTCCTTTTTTTTTTCTTTTTTTAATTTTTTTTAAATTTTTATTATTTTTTAATTGGAAAAAGGAAAACAAAAATTTTTTTTTCCTTTTAATTTTTTTTTGTTGTTGTTTGTTTTGTTTTGTGTCCTTTATTTTTATTTTTTTTTATCCTCTAGTACTTCTTTAATCTCCACCTCTAGATATAACTTTTGCGACCCTGTTTTTTTTTTTTTTTCTTTTTTTCCTTTTTGTTCTTTGCTTTTTTCCTTTCCTTTTTTCTTTTCTTTACTGATTACTGACTAGATCTGGCTCTCTCCTTCACACTCCCTCCTTTTATCCTCCTGACCACCTCTGTCTCCTTCCTCCCTTTTTCCTTCTCTGTATAACTCCGTGAACATCTCTGAGCGGTCCAGTTGTGGAATGCATTATAGAAGAAGTTTTTGAGACTACTGTAAAAATAAGACCGATAACTGGAACCAGGAGGCTTAAGTCCATATCCTGATCCCACGAAACATTAATTGACAGGAGCTCATCAAAAGCCTCCATACCTACACTGAAACCAAGCATCACACAAAGACCAGCAAGTTCCACGACAAGACATACCAAGCAAATTCTCCAGAAAAACAAGAACACAGCCCTGAGCTCCAATACACAGGCTACACAAAGCGACCCCAAAATCATAGACATCTCATAACTCACTACTAGACACTCCACTGCACCCCAGAGAAAAGAAATCCAGCCCCACCCACCAGAACACTGATACAAGCTTCCATAAACAAGAAACCTCGACAAGCCACTGGTACAAACCCACATATAGTGCAGAAACGCCACAATAAAGAGAACTCCACAGACTACCAGAATACAGTAAAGACACCCCAAACTCAGCAATTTAAACAAGATGAAGAGACAGAAGAATTCCCAGCAGGTAAAGGAACAGGATAAATGCCCACCAAACCAAACAAAAGAGGAAGAAATAGCGAACCTACATGATAAAGAATTCCGAATAATGATAGTGAAATTAATCCAAAATCTGGAAAGCAAAATGGAATCATGGATAAATAGCCTGGAGAAAAGCATTGAGAAGATGCAAGAAAGATTTAACAAGGACCTAGAAGAAATAAAAAAGAGTCAATATATAATGAATAATGCAATAAATGAGATCCAAAACACTCTGGAGGCAACAAATAGTAGAATAACAGAGGCAGAAGATAGAATTAGCGAATTAGAAGATAGAATGGCAGAATTAAATGAATCAGAGGAGAAAAAAGAAAAACGAATTAAAAGAAATGAGGACAATCTCAGAGACCTCCAGGACAATTTTAAACGTTACAATATTCGAATCATAGGAGTCCCAGAAGAAGAAGACAAAAATAAAGACCATGAGAAGATACTAGAGGAGATAATAGTTGAAAACTTCCCTAAAATGGGGAAGGAAATAATCACTCAAGTCCAAGAAACCCAGAGAGTCCCAAATAGGATAAACCCAAGGCGAAACACCCCAAGACACATATTAATCAAATTGACAAAGATCAAACACAAAGAACAAATATTAAAAGCAGCAAGGGAAAAACAACAAATAACACACAAGGGAATTCCCATAAGGATAACAGCTGATCTTTCAATAGAAACTCTCCAAGCCAGGAGGGAATGGCAAGACATACTTAAAGTGATGAAAGAAAAGAACCTACAGCCCAGATTATTGTACCCAGCAAGGATCTCATTCAAATATGAAGGAGAAATCAAAACCTTTACAGACAAGCAAAAGCTGAGAGAATTCAGCACCACCAAACCAGCTCTCCAACAAATACTAAACGACATTCTCTAGACAGGAAACAAAAAGGATCAGATCAGATCAGATCAGATCAGTCGCTCAGTCGTGTCCGACTCTTTGCGACCCCATGAACAGCAGCACGCCAGGCCTCCCTGTCCATCACCAACTCCTGGAGGTCACTCAGACTCGCATCCATCGAGTCAGTGATGCCATCCAGCCATCTCATCCTCTGTCGTCCCCTTCTCCTCCTGCCCTCAATCCCTCCCAGCATCAGAGTCTTCTCCAATGAGTCAACTCTTCGCATGAGGTGGCCAAAATATTGGAGTTTCAGCTTTAGCATCATTCCTTCTAAAGAAATTCCAGGATTGATCTCCTTCAGAATGGACCGGTTGGATCTTCTTGCAATCCAAGGGACTCTCAAGAGTCTTCTCCAACACCACAGTTCAAAAGCATCAATTCTTCGGCGCTCAGCCTTCTTCACAGTCCAACTCTCACATCCATACATGACCACAGGAAAGACCATAGCTTTGACTAGGCGAACCTTTGTTGGTAAAGTAATGTCTCTGCTTTTGAATATGCTATCTAGGTTGGTCATAACTTTCCTTCCAAGGAGCAAGCGTCTTTTAATTTCATGGCTGCAGTCACCATCTGCAGTGATTTTGGAGCCCAGAAAAACAAAGTCTGACACTGTTTCCACTGTTTCCCCATCTATTTCCCATGCAGTGATGGGACCAGATGCCATGATCTTCGTTTTCTGAATGTTGAGCTTTAAGCCAACCTTTTCACTCTCCACTTTCACTTTCATCAAGAGGCTTTTTAGCCCCTCCTCACTTTCTGCCATAAGAGTGGTGTCATCTGCATATCTGAGGTTATTGATATTTCTCCCGGCAATCTTGATTCCAACTTCTGTTTCTTCCAGTCCAGCATTTCTCATGATGTACTCTGCATATAAGTTAAATAAACATGGTGACAATATGCAGCCTTGACGTACTCCTTTTCCTATTTGGAACCAGTCTGTTGTTCCATGACCAGTTCTAACTGTTGCTTCCTGACCTGCATACAGATTTCTTAAGAGGCAGATCAGGTGGTCTGGTATTCCCATCTCTTTCAGAATTTTCCACAGTTTATTGTGATCCACACAGTCAAAGGCTTTGGCATAGTCAATAAAGCAGAAATAGATGTTTTTCTGGAACTCTCTTGCTTTTTCCATGATCCAGCGGATGTTGGCAATATAAATTCAAACCCAAAACAACAAAGTAAATGGCAACAGGATTATATGTATCATTAATTACCTTAAATGTAAATGGGTTGAATGCCCCAACCAAAAGACAGAGACTGGCTGAATGGATACAAAAACAAGGCCCCTCCATATGTTGTCTACAAGAAACCCACCTCAAAACAGGGGACACATACAGACTGAAAGTCAAGGGCTGGAAAAAGATTTTCCAGGCAAATAGAGACCAAAAGAAAGCAGGAGTAGCAATACTCATATCAGATAAAATAGACTTTAAAACAAAGGATGTGAAAAGAGACAAAGAAGGTCACTACCTAATGATCAAAGGATCAATCCAAGAAGAAGATATAACAATTATAAATATATATGCACCCAACTTAGGAGCACCGCAATATATAAGACAAATACTAACAAGTATGAAAGGAGAAATCAACAATAATACAATAATAGTGGGAGACTTTAATACCCCACTCACACCAATGGATAGATCAACTAAACAGAAAATTAACAAGGAAACACAAACTTTAAACGATACAATAGACCAGTTAGAACTAATTGATATCTATAGGACATTTCATCCCAAAACAATGAATTTCACCTTTTTCTCAAGCGCACATGGAACCTTCTCCAGGATAGACCACATCCTGGGCCATAAATCTAGCCTTGGTAAGTTCAGAAAAATTGAAATCATTCCAAGCATTTTTTCTGACCACAATGCAGTAAGAGTAAATCTCAATAACAGGAGAAAAACTATTAAAAAGTCCAACATATGGAGGCTAAACAACACACTCCTGAATAACCAACAAATCACAGAAGAAATCAAAAAAGAAATCAAATTCTGCATAGAAACGAATGAAAATGAAAACACAACAACCCAAAACCTGTGGGACACTGTAAAAGCAGTCCTAAGGGGGAAAGTTCATAGCAATACAGGCATACCTCAAGAAACAAGAAAAAAGTCAAATAAATAACCTAACTCTACACCTAAAGGAACTGGAAAAGGAAGAAATGAAGCACCGCAAGGTTAGTAGAAGGAAAGAAATCCTAAAAATTAGGGCAGATATAAATGCAAAAGAAACAAAAGAAACCATAGCAAAAATCAACAAAGCTAAAAGCTGGTTCTTTGAAAGGGTAAATAAAATTGACAAACCACTAGCCAGACTCATCAAGAAACAAAGGGAGAAAAATCAGATCAATAAAATTAGAAATGAAAATGGAGAGATCACAACAGACAGCACAGAAATACAAAGGATCATAACAGACTACTATCAGCAATTATATGGCAATAAAATGGACAATGTGGAAGAAATGGACAAATTCTTAGAAAAGTACAACTTCCCAAAACTGGATCAGGAAGAAATAGAAACTCTTAACAGACCCATCACAAGCACAGAAATTGAAACTGTAATCAGAAATCTTCCAGCAAACAAAAGCCCAGGTCCAGACGGCTTCACAGCTGAATTCTACCAAAAATTTAGAGAAGAGCTAACACCTATCCTACTCAAACTGTTCCAGAAAATTGCAGAGGAAGGCAAACTTCCAAACTCATTCTATGAGGCCACCATCACCCTACTACCAAAACCTGACAAAGATCCCACAAAAAAAGAAAACTACAGGCCAATATCACTGATGAACATAGATGCAAAAATCCTTAACAAAATTCTAGCAATCAGAATCCAACAACACATTAAAAAGATCATACACCATGACCAAGTGGGCTTTATCCCAGGAATGCAAGGATTCTTCAATATCCGCAAATCAATCAACGTAATACACCACATTAACAAACTGAAGAATAAAAACCATATGATTATCTCAATAGATGCAGAGAAAGCCTTTGACAAAGTTCAACATCCATTTATGATAAAAACTCTCCAGAAAGCAGGAATAGAAGGAACATACCTCAACATAATAAAAGCTATATATGACAAACCCACAGCAAACATTATCCTCAATGGTGAAAAACTGAAAGCATTTCCTCTAAAGTCAGGAACAAGACAAGGATGCCCACTTTCACCATTACTATTCAACATAGTTTTGGAAGTTTTGGCCACAGCAATCAGAGCAGAAAAAGAAATAAAAGGAATCCAAATTGGAAAAGAAGAAGTAAAACTCTCACTGTTTGCAGATGACATGATCCTCTACGTAGAAAACCCTAAAGATTCCACCAGAAAATTACTAGAACTGATCAATGAATATAGTAAAGTTGCAGGATATAAAATTAACACACAGAAATCCCTTGCATTCCTGTACACTAATAACGAGAAAATAGAAAGAGAAATTAAGGAAACAATTCCATTCACCATTGCAATGAAAACAATAAAATACTTAGGAATATATCTTCCTAAAGAATCTAAAGACCTATATATGAAAACTATGAAACACTGGTGAAAGAAATCAAAGAGGACACTAATAGGTGGAGAAATATATCATGTTCATGGATTGGTAGA